>JASXTE010000001.1:21833105-23256855 GCA_030280995.1 Hemileia vastatrix | reverse complement strand
TGTGGTGTGAGTATTCTTGCAAAAGAAGGGAGGAAGAGTTGAAAATAGAATTTTTGGATGAATCCATGAAGATGAGAGGAAATTATCCAAGTAGATGTCAATTTCAGAAAAACAAAAAAATAATGTGGGGTCAAACAGTTTCACTCCACAAATCAGACCCAGAGTCATACTCTGAAACCAATAACTTAACTAAACATATAGCTTAGCAATTTTTCCCCCTGTGCAGTAGCATACTTGTCACTTACACTACTGGGCACTTAGTTGAGCTATGAAATATATGATAAAGAGCTACTGGCATTAGTAGAAGCTGTATACACCTGGTGCCACTACTTAGAAGGAGGACCACACTTTTTGCAGGTTATCATCTACACAGATGACAAAAACTTAGAAACATTCCTGTCCACAAAAAGCTGAGGCAAAGGAAAGTGCTTTGGGAAGAGCTATTAACATGGCAAAAAAAAGTATTTTTCCGACTAACACATCAGTTCCATCACCAGACATACTGGTTCTGACATACTGGTTACATTTTTCCCCTATGCATAAAATTGTATTCAACTTTGATTAATTAAATAACTTGTGTCAGAATATGGACTTATTGCAATCTATTAAGTATCAAAATCACCTTGTTTTCAGTGTTAAATTGTGATGAAACTCAAATTTGAATACAACTTTATGCATAGGGAAAAAATGAAACTGGTAAGTCAGAACTAGTATATCCAGTGATAGTACCAGTATGTCTGTGGTCAAACTACTTTTTTTTCACCATGTAAGTAGCATTAGTTTTTTATTTGACTCTGACCAGGCTCAGGTATGTATGTACAGCCCCTGGAAATATATCACAGGGGGAAAAAATGATGAGCTATATGTCTAGTTCAGTTTTGTAACCCTATTCTATTCCTAGGTGTGTTTTTGTGGCAAACAATTTAATGTCACATTGTGAGCCCACCTTATTTTTTTCTTTGGAAGAGGATTAAGGTGGTGTGGTGTGGGTATTCTTGCAAAAGAAGGGAGGAGGAGTTGAAAATAGAATTTTTGGATGAATCCATGAAGATGAGAGGAAATTATCCAAGTAGATGTCAATCTCAGAAAATTAAAAAAAATAAGGTGGGGTCAAACAGTGTCACTCCACAAATCAGACCCAGAGTCATACTCTGAAACCAAGAACTTAACTACACATATATTTTAGAGATTTTTCCCCCTGTGCAGTGGCATACTTGTCACTTACACAACTGGGTGGTGAGTTGAGCTTTGAAGTATATGATAAAGAGCTACTGGAATTACTAGAAGCTGTATGCACCTGGTGCAACTACATAGAAAGAGGACCACACTTTTTGCAGGTTATCATCTACACAGATCACAAATACTTAGAAAAATTCCTGTCCATAAAAAAGCTGAGGCAAAGGTAAGTGCTCTGGAAGAGCTATTAAGTAGCATTAATTTTTTTGTTTAATTATGACCATGGAATAAGAGTGGCAAGCCTGATGTGCTATGATGATTCCCTGAATTTCACCTAGCACCAAAACAGCTACACACTGCTGGTGCAACTTTATTGAAGGGGAACTACAAAGAGGTGGTAATCCTAGATGAGGTGGAATTGGAGGATGAGGATTTGATTGAATGGGTAAGGAGGGGAGAGGAGAAGTATGAGTGAGTGTGGGATTTGGTGAAGTCACTGTTATCTAATGAGGTATTGGTAAGTAAGGGATTGGAAGAGTATCACTTAGAAGGGGGAGTGCTGTATTTGAATGGTAATATAGTGGTTCCAAATTATGAAGAGCTCAAGAAGAAGGTAGTTAAATTGGGTCATGATTCTCAAGTTGAAGGACACTCAGGACCCCTGAAGATGGTGGAGCTTTTAAATTGTAACTTTTATTGAAATTCTATGAAGGCTTATGTCCAGTGCTATGTAGAAGCATTAAACTCCTTCCAGAGGAACAAGGTTATATCAACAGTCACACTACTAACCCCTTTAATCATCCCCAAGTAGACATGGAAGGAGCATACTTACAATTTTATAATGGAGTTGCTCAATTCAAAAGGAAAGAACACATTTTACAGAGTGGTTAACTATTGAACCAAGATGGCACTCTTTGTCCCTACCACTACCAAAATCACATTGGAGGGTATTTCAGACTAAATTTGGCTTATGTCTGCAAGTTACATGGATTTCCTGAAAGTATAGTATCAGATAGAGGAGGTAATTTTAACTCTAATTTTTTAAAGGCAATGAATGAAAAACTAAATATTAAGCCCATCTTGTCAACAGCATAAAATCTTCAGACTTTTGGGAAATCTGAGATAGTGAATAAGGCAATCGAAAAATACCTGCACCATTTCATTAACTATTGGCAAGATTGTTGGGTGAAACTGGTACCATTGGCTGAATTCTCATATAATAACTGGAAACATGCTGCAACAGGAATGTCACCTTTCTATGCCTACTATGGATACCACCCAACATTATTAATTGGTACCCTGTCAATGTTGAAATTTTAAGGTGCTGAAGAATGGATTCATAAGATACTGAGTATAAGTCAAGAGTTAAAAGCAACAATAAAACTATTGAAACAGTCAATGCTGTGCCATCATGATCAAGGGAAAACTTAACATAAATTTTAACAAGTAGTTGATGAGGCTTGGCTAAGCTCACAATTTCTTTCTACTTTATTCCTAAGTTCTAAACTATCACAAGAAGGTGGGCTCATTTAAGTAAAGTGGAAGATATCTGACTTAGTGTATTAGCTGGGACTAAAAATTTCAATGAGACAAGTTTATTTAGTCTTCAATATTTCTTTACTCACAAAGTGATAATAAAATAAAATACAAGGGAATCCAGAAGAGCCACTACACCAGTATATATATGAAATAAAGAAGATTTTGAAGTAAAAAATTCTATTGCTAAGCAAATGTACAGGGGGAAGGTTCAGTATTTTGTGCATTGAAAAGGTTATGAAGTAGATTATATATCTTTGGAACCATTAGAGAATTTAGGTAACACTAAGGGAAAGGTGAAGGATTTTAAGAAGCAGAACAGGAGTAAGGAAGGGTAAAAGTGATGTTAATGTTAGTATTTGGGTTGATAGGGGAAGAGGAGGAGTGCTATGGGTGCTATGCATTGTAAGAGGTAAAAGGAGAGGGTATTGCATAAAGGGATTTAATAGGGAAAGCACTGTGGGACACTCCTCATCAGACAACTTATACAGTAATCCAGTTGCTTCTTAGCCTACTTAAGGTTTAACCCTCACTGTTGGTAGCCCCAACATAGTCAGTATCAGTTATTCTCACATTTGTTCTTGGAAAAGTTGGTCCTGCCCTTGGCTAGCACTAGTGTTAGTAGTTGTCTGCCCTACTAGGTCTTAAAATGTAGGAGGTTGCCAAAATAAACTTGGTCAATAATTTATTGTGCCATGTGATGCTGAGGGGAAAGAATGATTAGTGGAGCTTTGATGTGGTTAACAAGCCCCCTCCAAACTATTACTGAGCTATGGCCACTCTTAAGCATAGGCTGTAGACAGTCTTGATGATATCATTCATGTTGAATTTGCCAAATTAACTGGGGTCTCATTCCCTTTCTGACTTCAAGTGATGACTCATCTGACCATATTACTCATTTCAAATCATTGAATGACAACTTTAGATGGTCTTCTACAAATTAGAGAAATTTTTTTTCCATGAACTTCACCAACAAAGGGTTTCTTCATGGCTGTGTGGTTGAAGATCTGCAGTTCATGGGCCTGCTTGTAAACTGTATGATCAGCGATGGAAGCCATAAATGAGTCTTCTATCTCCAAAAGCATTGCCTTACAGTTGCACTTGAGGAGATGGAGAAGTTCTTGTGTATTTTTATGGACAACTCAGATGAGATGAGCTCTTTACTGCCCCCCTGGGACAGCGAAATTGAAGTGCGGAACGGACTGTGGTACATGGAATATGTAAATCATGGTCAATATTGGATTTATTTCTTCCTGCCATTTCCATTTCTATTAATAAACCTTTGGTTTTGGTGGTGTGTTTGCAAGTACCAGCCCTTTAAGTTGGAATTCTGGGAGAGAAAAAGGGAAAATATCACAGTAATTTTAAAGGAATAGATGTGAAAAACTAAATAACATAATGAAAAACTTACATGTGGAATTGAAAATTGAGATGTGAGTCAGTTTATTTTGAGGTTCAGGAGGGTGGGTATTATCAAGGTGGTGGTGGTATAAGGCAAAGAAACAATCATGAAAAGAAAAAAAATTAAGTCATTTCAATGACTTATTTCCAGATACTGTACATCACTCACACAGTTCACAACTCAATTGTTCCCCCCTACAAGTAACATGTGTGAAATATTTGATTTGATTTGATTTCATAGGATTGCACACCCTCAAGGGCATGAAACTACAACTACCATAGTTCTATATACAGGGTGATAAGGGGAATGGACTCTAAGGTAAAATAGGTGGTGAATTAAGAGATATGAGAAGGAGGTAGTAAAACAGCCAACACACATTCACTACGCAATATAGGGGGTGGACTTGCTAGAAAGTCCTCAACCTGAACTCAGATGGAATCATATGGAACTCAGACTGAACTCATACTGAAGCCATACTGAGCCCTACTTGAACACCCACCTAAAACTGTTCTGCTGAATGGTGTTCATCCCTGATTGTATGGTTCCTTTATCAATAGCTCAATGTGTGTTCAATCTGTGGTGATTTTGGGTATAAGGTTTTGGACTTGCTAGAAAGTCTGCCCCCCATATTGTGTGGTGATTGTGGGAAAAATTGTGTCACATTTGCATTTCAGGTGGCAATGTTCTGTAGTGAAATGTGACACAGTGGGGGAATCCATGTCACACCTAAGTTATGTGACACAGTGGGGGAATCCATGTCACACCTAAGTTATGTGACACAGTGGGGGAATCCATGTCACACCTAAGTTATGTGACATGAAATCACACAACTTTCTTGCATTACATGCATCACAAAGACACCACATGACTCAATTATTCCCCCCTATAAGCAACATGCATGTGTTATGGTGTTACCATACCATGTACTTAGCTAGTCTCAAATTAGTATATAGTGTAGCCTCTGAGTACACCAGAGACCTTTCCTTGGTTCTGTAAGGCATAATTCTCTACAGCTTGACATGAAGCAAGGGTTGTGCATTTCAGGTGCAAGATCAGATGTCCCATTTTATTACAAGACATCTTGTCTTGTTTTGCGTGTGGGACATTTTCACTCAAAATTCAAAAATGATACAGTTTTTTTTCTTTTTATTTCATACGATCTCACTTGGAATGGAGCATGAAGGGGCTATGGTTAGGTACAAAGAGGGATAGGACAAATAAATAAGTGTGAGAGTAAGTGTAATAAAGTAGTGTAATACTGGTTATAGAGGTACAGGTGAAGGGAGGTTTTTGGGGAATCTATTAGTATTAATGAAAAACTGGGGGAAAAAATTTGTATTTTTAGATGCAGAGAGTAATGAGGAAGTGGATAATGAGATTTTGATGTTTTTGGCTTCAGTGTCTAGTGAAATTCAGGCCTCTGAATGTTCTGGGAAGAAGAGAAGTACATGTTCAGGGGTGTTGAGTGAGAAAGGGTTATACACTGGAGATTCAGAGGCCTTAAAATGATATAATGCTTCAGGAGGGAGTGCCCTGAGAGGCTTTACTTAAATGCTGTGGCTTTAGTATGTGTGAGCTCTTTTAACACTTTGAAAATATAAATGAAATCAAAACACCCTCTCAAATTCCTAATCATGTCTCTGGAGGGAGGGGAGTGGAGAGCTTTTGAGAAAGAACTTATGTGTGTCTTCAATGAGGAGGAAATTTAAGGATAGACTCAGCTGAATTTTCCAGTCTATCAACAATTTAATCACAATTTATTCCCTTTTTACCAGGGCACCATCTGATGATTAAGGTTTGGTTTGGGCTGTCATTCTGTAGTTGGTTAGCTGCTTCAGAGCATCCAAACTTGTGGGTCAAATTAGCTTTGGTATTCATATTTTACTGAAAATAGCCACTAAAATTCCCACTCATCTATTTTCAGTCTTTTGGGAAAGGGTCAAATCAGTGATTTTTTCAGTAAATTGTGGATCTTTCCACAAATTACTAAACCATTTGTTCAACTTATTTTATGCCATGCCATTTTTTTAGTAATTCATCTCACTTTCTAAACCTCCTGACACCTCACTAGCTCCAATTCATTAAAACTTCACTCTTATAAAACACTACATTACTCATCATTCTCTTACTCAAAACTGCTTTTCTCACTTCTCATCATCACATCACACCCCAAATATCATTTTATTTTATTTTAGTACTTTCTAAACCATGCACACACCTCAAAGCTCCAACAAAATTGAAAATAAGAGAAAACTTTCATTAAATTGGTCTAAATATGAGGAAAAACAACCTTCTATATCTAGGATATTTATTAGAAAAAAACTGGAATTTTATATGTACCAATCTAAGGAGATATTTTATAGTAAAATTGAACCCATTTTTATTTAGTATAGTAAGGCACAATATAGATATTATGAAAAGATAAGAATAAGATAATTTTTATTTAATTTTTAGACTTTCATTTTTATTAAAACTTGTCTTATACACCACACAATATGGGGGGCAGACTTGCTAGCAAGTCCACAACCTTGGACCCAAACTCACCACAGATTGAACACACATTGAGCTATTGATAAAGGAACCATACAATCAGGGATGAACACCACTCAGAAAAACAGTTCTAGGTGGGTGTTAAAGTAGAGTTCAGTATGGGTTCAGTATGAGTTCAGTCTGAGTTCCATATGATTCCATCTGAGTTCAGGTTGAGGACTTGCTAGCAAGTCCACCCCCTATATTGTGTAGTGATATTTTTCATTAAACTTTTTAAATCAACCTTAGATGGAAATCCCTTAACAAGTCCACCTTGAAGTTCAGCACTATATATAATTAGATTGAAAGAAACCCATCTAGTGAAAGCTCAACCAGTGAATGGATGAGACTTTCACTATCTCTTTATTAAGTACTAACTAAAACAACTTTTAAAAACTTGACTGCATGGGAAAAATCTTAGGAAATTTCCTTAATGGAGAATTGATTCAAGTAAAACATGCTCAAGTGATATCAATAGAGTAGAAGAGCCAAGCAGCAACATCAAAGTTGTAACACATGGTGGCACCCTACAATCATCCTTTTTTCCACATCCTCCAGGTCTGAAAACTTCAAAAAGACTTTGTATTAGTGAAGTGGGAAGTCTCAAGGAAGAAATTTACCTGGCTTTGTAGATGAGAAAGATGACAGAAAATTGATCATCAGCAATGAAGATAATGGATAGACAAATTAAGCTTAAAGAACAAAAAATTTTACTTACAAACAAGAAACTTTCAATTCAAGAAGAGTGCATCCAATTGGACAAAGAAAAAAAATTTAAGAAAAATGAGAGGTAATGATATGAAACAACTTCTACCACTTAAAGAAAATAATTTCTGTACTGATAAAGACTTAGAGCTTTTGCAAAAAATGAAGCAGAACATGAAAAGGAGGTGGATTTAAAAGAGAAACTTTTGATTTAGTTTATTGATTCTTATGGCTGTAGGAAAAAATAAGTTGTTTCATTTGTGAATTGTAAAATAGATATAATGAATTAAAGAAAAATAAACTTAATTCAAAAATAATATGAAAGAGCTGTAATGTTAGGATTTGGTTCAGAAGTGGGGAGGAGGAGCACTGCAGGCTCTATGCATTTCAAAGAGGCAGAAGGGCGGATATTTCTTGAGGGGGTTATATGGGGCAAGCACTGTGGAGTGCTCCCCATCAGAAAACTTATCTTTTAATCCAGTTATTCTCTAGTTTCATTGCCTCTTTGAATATTCAGTCCCATCTTCTCTCACAGTTGGCAGTACCAACATAGTCAGCCTTATTTAGTCTCAAGGTTGCATCCAGAATAGTCAATCCCATCTTAGGCTAGTGTTAGCGCTAGTGCTAGTAGGCCTTCTTAGGTCTTAACATTTTGTGCAATCTTAATTGGTGCACTGCCAAAAAACAATGAAACCCTCAGGTTAAGCTGATGCAGCAACCCTCGCTGAAATGCAAGATAAACTGGCATGCTTGCAAGAAAAAAACACCAGACTCATGAAATTTCTAGTAGAGGAAAGGCCCTCATACTGTGTCCCCACAAAAGCAGAACTGGAAGCCACTGAATCTGAGGCACAGACATGGCCTGTGAGGCCAGCACTTCTTTTAAAGGCCCAAAGATTTCTGTTCCAGAAATATTTGATGGAAAGAGAGGTCCCTAGGTGCAAAAGTACGCATCGCATGTAAATCTTTATGTCCTGCTCAATTTCCATCAGTTCCCAGATGAGTAATCAAGAATGTGATTTGCAATCTTGTACCTCACAGAGGAGGTGGAATTCTGTGAAAGGCCATACACAAAGGAACTCCTTGGAAATGGCGCATTGGCAACATATTTTTTTCAGTTCATGGTTTAATTCAAACTAGCATTTGTTGATCCCAATGTGGCCACAACCTCAGAGCATGCTCTTAACCAGTTGCAACAGAAACACTCTGTCACTGAGTATGTGTCCAAATTCCAGGGCCACACCAGCTATGTTACAACATGGGGAGAAGGAGCACTCATACTTCACTTTAGAAATGGGCTCTTACAAAAAAATCAGGAACACCCTAATTAGTCACCCTTGTCCAACCTTCCTCCAAGTGCTCATGGAACTAGCTATCCAAATTGACAATTATTTCACGCATCAGCAAATGGATGGTTGGAGTGGCACTTGTCAGTGGGGAAGCTATGCTCCATCAGGCAGGGCCATTACCAAGGACCCAAATACCATGGACATTAATGCAGTCAACGCATGTGGAACTGGTGGGAAAAAAAGACTATCTGATGAGGAATATCAGAGTCGTATGAGTAGAGGGCTGTGCCTCTAATGTGGAAATTGTGGAAATCTAGAAAGGGAGTGTAGGGGGAAGATCAGGGTTAGTGAGGTGGAGGATAGCACAGGTAGGGAGCAGGTAAAAGACAGAACTCAGGAGTGAAGTTTGTGCCCTCCTTGAGAAGATTAGAGGAAAAGAATAAGGGGGATTTGGTAGAAGAATTATCAGCGTGTAAGCCATTTGAAGTAAATTAAAATCATATTATACTAAAATTGCCTTTAATGACCCTTGACACTGTAGAAAGAAAAGTTCTATAATACTAAGCTATAGAAATAATTCCGAGATGTGTTGGTTCTCCTTTCTAAATCTAATTCTAAAAAGAAGAGCCTGCCACTCTAACATTTAAAGACAGTGAAACCACGTATTGTAAGTCTGGTTATCTATATTTTTATGGAGGAGAAAGTAGGATAAATTTTTAGAGATCTTTTTAAAGAAATAGGGAAATATATTTTAAAATAAGCAATCAAACTGTTTTCTAGATCTATTCTCAGTAAGCGCTAGTATTCTCAGTCACTCCCTCTTGAAGTGCTCTATCTGGTACTATCTTTACTACACCAATAGTATTAGATAGAGTGCTTCAAGAGTATGCACACCTGATATGTACAAACAAATTAAATTTATCTATTTCACCTTTTATCTAAACAAAAAATATCTACTGTTATTTATTCACTAACATTTTTCCACACACACTCTCTATTTACAAGTAAGAGCTTATATACATTTGTATGATCAGCACCCCTTTCCTATGTTTCCTTGCCCTTTGGCTTTTCCTACACAAGTTCAGCACCAATACAAGCATATCAAACGGTATCTAAGTATCTCATTATTCTATGTAAAATTGTTGTGTAAGTCTTGGCTCTAATAGTGCCTAAAACTCCACTCTCCTGTACATACACTAAACTTCCTGAGATTCTTAACTTAAATAATAGGTACTGTACCACCTTCATACCTATTGTATAACCCACACTTTCCAAATGAGTCCCTGATAATAATGGAACCATCCACCCTAAACAAATGACTCCCCTATTTCAGATCTTACCTGCTATACTTTTTTTGAGCGCTACTTGAAATCTATTTGTCTTTCTAGGGCTAACTTCTTTCCTTGACATGTTTTTCATCTCATCGGGTAAACACCGCTTTTCCTAAAAATCATTATCCTTATCTTAGGCATGATTTTTCATGCCATCACTCATTGCTGTTCCTTAACTCTGTAGTATGCATCTGGTGCTAACCATAGTTTACACAAGTACATACCTACCCTATAATCCTATAGTCCAGAAACACATTTCCCTCTATTCTTTACTCTCTGCCGCTTGTGTATCTTTTCTTCCCCTAAAAATAAGTGTGTGTGGAGAGTCTATCTTTCCCTGTGCTTTTAATATTCCTTAGTTGCGCCTCCGTAACCATCCTACCTGAAAACTTCATTGTTGCACCTTTGAGAATTGAGCCTTTTTTCTGTGCTCCTGTGAACTTTGCTGCATTACTGCAAGATGTGTACCACAGTCTCCCTCTACTTACAACTGTCCCCAGGTGCTATAAAACAGGTGCATATCTTGCACTTTTTCCTCATTCCTTCTTCTTATCTTCCCTAAATTTCTTTTTTCTCTTTCTCTACTTTCTTCTTATTATGGACACCAATAAAGAAATCTCCAACTCCACCCTTCAATTTGTTGATGCACAGAAAATTGCCATTGCCACTGGTCCTGCCATCAAAGCTGTCCTCACCAGAGCCAAGCGTTTCCAATGCTGTACTGAGAATGGCATTACTCCATGTCGCTTCTTGAAAGCCTATCATGGTAGCAGATTTTTCATAGTAAGTTCTTTCCTCTTCTTCCTTCCTAAATATCTGGAGCTGACCTCTATTTATTCTTCTTTTGATAGTCTTTCAACTTCTGCAAAAGTCGCAAAAAGAAATTCAGCCTCAATGGCCCTCATATAAATGCTGCTTCCCCCGTTACTACTGTTGTTGATCCAAATGCATTGAAATCAAACCTAATTATAAAGCTGGCCATCAAGTGCCCTTCTCCTACTACTTCTACTCTTGCTCCTAAGAGAGCCCAAAAACATCATTGCTCTCCAACTCTGAGCACCATGTCAAATAAAATGCATCACTCACTCTTCTCTGAAGAGTCAATTCATACATCAAGTTCTTCTTCCTTTCCAAAATTTTCTTTTAATTTCTGAAAAATATTCCCTTCTTCTTCTTTTTTTTTTTTTGTTTTTTTGTAGGAGGCTCCTAATACTCCTTATGCCACTATGCCTCCAACTCTTTGCCTCAACTTCACTATCCCAGACCTAGAAAAAGACCCCTGCTGGCCTGTAACACCTCGCACTTCATTTTCTCCTACCATTGTGACTGAAGTTAACTGGCCTGTAGGAGAGGCCACTCAACCACCTTTCACCCCTGAGGATTGGTTCTTGGCTCCTCCAATGTCAGATAACATTTTCAAGGAAGACACTCCTCAAGTCCACCTACCTTCCCCTCAAGATTGGCAAGTCTTGAATTGAGTGGCTGCAACTCCCTATTACCACACTGTTGATTGTGTCAATACTGCTTTTTATGCAGTATTTACTTACCTCCAAAACACTCCAGCCCTTGACAAGAAGTATATTCAAAATTGTGTCACCCTAGTCAAAACTCTAAATTTGACTGATAACAACATTTATAACAACTGGGAGTACGCCTTCCTTGATAAATGTTACAGTAATTTTTAGTCCTTTTTCTTATTCACTATCTTAACACTAATTTTTCCTCTCTTTCAGAAAAAGATTTTCTTTTTAATTCTAAATTATTCCTTGTTGTAGAAATATGCAACTAGTGTATTTTATTATTCTTTCCTTTTAACAATAATAAAAACTTTGCCAAATATTGCCCATGATTATTTGGTGAGAGAGAGAGAATCCTATAAATTATTAAAAATAATAAGATTTCTTCTGAGAATCTTCTTTCTTGACTCCTTCTGAAATAAACTTGAGACAATAAAAATTTTCCCACATATCTTAATTTGTTAGTGCCATATCCTCTTCAACCTAATATTTTTGAAGTAAACACAGATATTCCCAAGATCTTGCACTCCTTAGTGCTAACTTTTTCCCAATTACCCTTGTTACACTTTTATTCTTCTGTTGAGTAGTGTCCCTATTTGGATACCATCCAGTGCTTCCTTCACTTGTATCTTTTTAGCGCCTATAAATGGGCCTTTTATTCCCTGATTTTTCCTTATCGAAACCCAATTCTTTCACAAATCTAATTAGACATGACCCAATACCATACCTTACCTAAAGATCAAGCTTTCAGCTTTTTCTGCTGCCATAATTTTAACTTTACTTTCTCTAAACCTAGTGGTTATGCTGCTTTTAGACCCGCTTGCAATAAATGCTTCAAACTTCATAAGACTTGCACCTTTTCTTATGAATGTTCTAGTACTCCTAATGGCTATATCTAGTACCCTTTTGGTGATACTTCTAGCACTCCTGCTGTACTAGCAAGACCTACTAGCACTACTTTACCATCTAATGAAGCCTTACCCATTGATAGTGTGTCTCTTCCTGCATACTCTCAACAAGAAATCTCCATTCAACCCAAGGCTGAATCACCTTCTTCCTCTGAACCAGAATTTTCCATGAAATCTTGCCTACATTGGTGCCCAATGCTGTAAGAGTGCTTTTGCCTTCTGCACGTCCTTCAAATTTACTAGTAAGTTAGTTCATCATCATATTTCTATTTTATTTAATTATACCTGATGCTACTCTATCCTAAGGTTTTAACAAATCCATTTCCTTAGGATAGGTTCCTCAACCCCTTTCCTTTATTCATTCCATGCAAATATTGTTGTGCCTTTGTCTTATTTATGAGGCTATGTCATCCTCCTATGATTGTGATCTTTCATTCTCAGATAATGAATTGAACTCCCACTATAATCATATAGAAATGATTATTCAGTTGATGAACAAAATTAGTTCCACTTCAATTCCTGGTTTTCCTGCAGATCCCAATAACTTTATTATGTCAGAAGAGTGGAAAGGATTCCCCAGTAGCTTTGAAGCATACTCCAATTAGTCCTAACTTTTCTTCAAACCTCAATTGTTTAGCACTTAAATTCTTGTACACAGCTTCCATTAAACTATGCTTTCCCTTTTCAATTTTCACACATCATAACTTATCATAAAAAAATCATAAGAAAAGTGCATAGCACTTTGTAACACACTTGACTTTCCTAAAAAATAAAAAAATAAATAAAAAAATAAAAAAATAACACAAAAAAGGAGAGGAGAGCACTTCCTGTGCTCCCTCTACTTTTTTTAAATAACTTTTGCCCACCATAATCAATTGTTACTACTGAGATTTCGGCAAACCCAGGTCTCTGAATTGGGTGCTCCATCTGCCAATCTTCTTCAACTAAGTTGTCCGCCTTCTGATTCTCCCAGACAGCTGTTCCTCTATCCAGTTGACCCCTTTCTTCATATCACCTCTAATGAGGAAAAGTCATAAGTTCCCAAAACTTACATTGAGCACTAATGCCAACTGCTTATTCAGCCATAGATGCTTAACCATTTCTAGCACCCTATCCATCACAGTTGCGTCATAGCCTCCTAAAAAAACATACTTCTGATAGTTTCTACTCTTCCTGGAGCTTAAAGCATATTGTTAGTTTATCCTTATCTTAGAGGTAACTTTGGTAGTTTTGCCTCATTCTAGAGGTAACTTTGGTATTTTTGCCTCATTCAGGAGGTAAATTTTTTAATGGTGTGTCATATTGATTTCTTGATAGCACCAGCCTTTGAAAAGGAGGGTTCAAATCTGGCATTGGTACATTTACTGGTTTATACTTTGATGCTAGACAGCACCAGCTGCTGCCTTCATTATTTAATATTAGACCTTTTCTAATATAACTTCAAGTTGTACCTACATCATATTTTTGTCTTTTCTTTTTAATATAAGCATAACAAAAGCCAAAATCAAGAAAATTAGAAGGTCCAGGCACAATACACTCTATAGTAGTATTACCAAGACACCTATGAAGCCCCACTTTACGTATCCCTTCTTGGACTGACTGATCACTATCCGGGTTTCCCTTACTCTGGGAGATACTAATATCTTGGATGCCAGCCCCTAAAGAAAAGATTTGTGCCACCCTGGTGGACACCCATCTTCCTCCTCCTCATAAAACTCCCTTTCCTTCTCTA
Source organism: Hemileia vastatrix (assembly GCA_030280995.1). NCBI lineage: Eukaryota > Fungi > Basidiomycota > Pucciniomycetes > Pucciniales > Zaghouaniaceae > Hemileia > Hemileia vastatrix. The sequence goes on along the minus strand of JASXTE010000001.1, from coordinate 23,242,730 downwards.
AGCTCACCAATCCAACATACTTGGTTTCCCAGCCACCATCCTTAGGCACTACCAAAACCGCTCTTACTGGAATTCCATCATCATCAATAATCCTGATTCCTATGGTTTTATTCAAGAAATAATCTATTGTTGCTGAATAATCCATTAGAAATGGTGTTCCTAAAACCAGTTTTACTACACCCATAGGAACATAAAAATTTATGTCTCTCAACGCTCCTGCAACCCACATTTTGATGTATTCAGCTACCCCTATAACTGGTAACCTACCTCCTCCAATACCTGAAATGGCTCCTTTGCCATCTTTTACTGGAAAACCTAAATCCACAGCATCCTCCACTGAAACTACATTAATCTGAGAGCCAGTATCTACCAGAGCTCTGATCTGCTTCCCATTAATCATAACCATCAAGTATCCTAAAGGCCTTTCATAATGTGGTACCATTGGTAGTCCCACAGTTGGTTGAAAAGAATGTTATGCTACATTATAGTCAACAAAATTAGCAACTCTTTGCTTCCTACATTTATCTACTAAGCTGTTTGCCACATCTGGCGCCACTGCTATTGATACCCCCAATGGCACTGAAACTGTTGTTCTAAGACATTCTGAAATTAATTCTTCAGCTGCTTTAGCATACTCCACATGAACTGGCTGCTGCAACCTCCATTTTGGTTTAGTTGCCTTTACTCCAGCTTTGGCCCTACCTGGTGGATTCTTTAGAGTATTATGCTTGGCTCCTGGAATTCCTTCTGCCAGTACCGCTCTTTTCTGAACTATCTCTGGCTCCTCTAACCATTGCTCTTCAGCATTCTGATCCATATCATAATCCATTTTTTTGCAGAATCATCTTCCATTTTCACATCCTCAATTGGCACTGGTGTATTCTCCCTCGTAGTATAACCTACTTCCTCAATATCCTCAGGATTCCCATATGTGGCTCCAGCCCTTCTTGGTCTACTAATATTTAGTGGAGAAATTTTCTTATGTTTGGCTGCAAACATCTTCAACCGCGCTTTAGTGAGTGGTGCTGCAATTTCCCCCTCTTTGACCTTTAAATCCAAAACTGCACAAGTAACTGCAAAGTTTACTAACTTTGAGTTTTTATCTGCAGGCTCCTTGCCCTTATTAGACTTGGCCTCCATAGTTTTTTTATTAATATGATTGATGGCCTTGGCTTGCATCCCTTGATCCTTATCCATAACAACTTTTGTTCCATCCTCTAGCATCAGTGCTGTACCCTCTTCAAAAACAACTTTATCTTCTTTATCTTTTTGAAGCACATTACACCTCATCCTTGTATTACCTTCTTTAACACACTAATAACATACCATTGAATAAAACTGCAATTGTTGAAGAGTAAATATGGGCTTTGGTTTAGCCGCTTCACTCAACTTCCTAACCAACTCTTCAATTCTTGCTATTAAAGAATTTGAATCTTGTGACATTGCTTTAACTTTTGGATTTTACACCAAATAAGGTGATCCGGTACTAGGAGAAATGTCTATTACCTCTACATCCTCTAAAGAAACCCTAGCGGCTCAGCACTCTACCAGACGTAGCTTCATTTCTGCTTCCACATCCATTTCCACTTCCTCAAACCCTGGATACTGATAATCTCCATTCCTCTTTCTAACCAGTTTTCCTTTGTTATCAAGGTGTATTTTTGCCCAATCTTTGACCTCAGGTGCTAGCACCTCACAAAACCAAGATAATGATGCACTAGTATCACTATAATCCTTGTTACTGACCAAATAATCTATGACCTGATAAAATTCTTGTTGGAAATTTTTAAAATGTTTAGGGTCTCTGATACCCCCTCTAGCCTTTGCCTTATTCACCAAGACATCCAGGTCTTTAATTGTATACCTAGTTTCTTCAGTAAGTTCAGGCCATATTTTTAACATTTGCGCTTTTAACGCCATCCAGTCACATTTCTTGTGACCGTTTAGCTCTTCTAGATCATCTTTACATTCATTTGCAACAAAAAATAACACTTTACACACCATATCATAATATGATGCTTCATGTATTTCTGCGGCTTGTTCAAACCTCCTCAAAAACTTTTGAGTGTTGATCCCTGTAAGTAGCAAGCTTTCATCCTTACACCTAATAATTGTTGAAACACTAGGTGATATCAACACTGTAGAATTGGGTAATTTTTCCCTCTCCTGAGTGACTTTAGATGTAGTAGCTATAGGATCCATTCTACCTTTTTAACTAAATCTGGATGCCACTGTTGGGACACCTATTGTAGAAAGAAAATTTCTATAATACTAAGCTATAGACACAATTCCAAGATGGGTTGGTTCTCCTTTCTAAATCTAATTCTAAAAAGAAGTGCCTTCCACTCTAATATTTAAAGACAGTGAAACCACATATTGTAAGTCTGGTTATCTATATTTTTATGAAGGAGAAAGTAGGATAAATTTGTAGAGATATTTTTAAAGAAAAGGGGAAATATATTTTAAAATAAGAAATCATGCTGTTGGATAGATCTACTCTCAGTAAGTGCTAGTATTCTCAGTAACTCCCTCTTGAAGCTCTCTATCTAATACTATCCTTACTGTAGCAATAAAATAACTCTACAGGGCTACTTCTGGTATGCACACATGATATGTACAAAAAAATAAAATATATTTATTTCACCTTTTATCTAAAAGAAAAATTTCTACTGTTATTTATTTACTAACTTTTTTCTACACACACACTCTATTTACAAGTGAGTGCTTATATACATTTGTATGATCAGCACCCCTTTCTTATGTTTCCTTGCCCTTTGGTTTTTCTACACAAGTTAAGCACTAATACAAGCATATCAAACAGTATCTAAGTATCTCATTAGTCTATGTACAATTGTTGTGTAAGTCTTGGTTCTAATAGCACCTGAAACTCCACTCTCCTGTACATACACTAAACTTCCTGAGATTCTTAACTTAAATAATAGGTACTGTACCACCTTCATACCTATCGTATAACCCACACTTTCCAAATGAGTCCCTGATAATAATGGAACCATCCACACTAAACAAATGACTCCCCTATTTCAGATCTTCCCTGCTATTCTTTGTTTGGGCGCTACTTTAAACCTGTTTGTCTTCCTAGGGCTACCTTCTTTCCTTGACGTGTTTTTCATCTCATTGGTTAAACACTGCTTTTCCTAAAAAGCATTATCCTTATCTTAGGTGTGATTTTTCATGCCATCACTCATTTCTGTTCTTTAACTCTGTAGTGTGTGTCTGGCGCTAACCATAGTTTACACAAGTACATACCATACCCTTTAATCCTATAATCCAGATACACATTTCCCTCAATTTTTTACTTGCCGCTGTTTGTGTATCCTTTCTTCCCCTAAAAAAAAGTGTGTGCATAATGTCTATCTTTCCCTGCGCTTTGAATATTCCTTAGTTGTGCTTCTGTAACCATCCTACCTGACAACCTTATTGTTGCACCTTTGAGAATTGAGCCTTTTTGCTGCGCTCCTGAGAACTTTGCTGCATTACTGCAAGATGTGTACCACAATGCCACAACAAATGTATGAGCCATACTGGACTGTGGGGCCACAGAATGTTTTTTTCTATTAATTTTTATAGAGAAATAAAATGAAAAGTGAAAAATTGGACCACCCTAGATGTTTAATTATGTTTGACAGATCCTGAGGGGAGGGAGGAGAAGTAAGAGAAAAGGTTTTTTACAGGTTTTGGTGTGACATAAAATAGTTTCAGTGCAGCAAACATGTGACAAGCCTGAAGAACAAGTAGGACATAGTCCTGGGTATGACATGGCTGGACCAAAATAACCCACAAATTGACTGGAAGGAAAAGAAGGTTCAGATAAGAAGGAAAGGAGATGCTGGCACTAAAGTATTGGCCCCCTAGACTTTTTAGGGGTCAGGGGCCTCTCCAACAAGTCTTCTGATTTTTTGTTACCATCAGTTGACTTGCCACCAAAACTGATGCTTTCTTTTGATTCTAAGCATCAGGCTGGGGATGGGTTTCCAACAGGGAGTGCCAGAGAGGGCCAAAAAGGAAAATAAAGGATCCTAAAGGAGGAGAAGGAATAAAAGAGGGAGGATAAGGCAGAAGATTGAAAGGTGGATGGCGCAGAGAATGAATTTGTCCCCTGGCCTCCACAGGGGTCAGGGGCCCCTCCCAGAAAGTCTTCTGGTATTTCATTATCATCAGTAGACTTGCGGAAAGAACTGAAACTTTCTCTTGATTCTAAGTTTCAGGACTTGGAGGGGGCTCTGGAGGAAGAAGAGGAACTGGAATGCATTCAAAAGCTTGGAACATATCTTCCAAGATTGCAGCCAAGATCCAGTCCTCAAAGCCAAAAAAAAGCCTTAAGGAAATGGTCCCTGAAGCTTGCAGGGAATTTGTACCACTGTTTGAATATGGATAAGTCAAGACCCTACCACCTCATCAACCATACAGCTTTTCCATTGATCTGATTCCAGGCGCAACCCCTCAATTTAGCAGCATAATCCCATTATCAACCCTAGAATCAGCAGGGCTAAAGGAGATGATAGATGAAAATTTAAAGAAGGGTTTTATTAGGGAATCCAAATCTCCTTGGGCAGCCCCTGTGATCTTTGCAGGAAAAAAGGATGTGTCATTAAGACCTTGTATGGCTTTTAGAAGGTTGAATGCACTGACAGTAGATAACAGATATCCCCTTCCTCTGACTAGTGAGCTAATTGATAGTCTTTAAGGTGCAGAGATCTTCATGTCCCTAGATCTTAGGGCAGGTTACCACAACATATGTGCAAAAGAAGGTGACAAAAAAAAACTGGAATTCTGCACCAAATTTGGTCATTTTAAATGGCTGGTAATACTATTTGGTTCATGTAATGTGCCTGCAACTTTCCAACACTTCACCAACAGCATCTTTAGAGACAGAATAGGGATAGATGTGGAAATATACCTGGATGACATCCTGATTTACTCCAGATCAATGGAAGAACACCAGATATGTGTGAAAGACTGTTTTCAGAGCTTGAGAGAGGCCCAAGAATGGTTAAACCTGGAGAAATGTGTTTTTTCATTAGGTGAAATCCCCTACCTGGGTATGATCATTTCAAAAAATATGGTGCAAATGGACCAGAAAAATGTAAAGGCAGTAACAGAATGGCCAGCATCAACATCATTAAAAGAGCTCCAGTAATTCCTAGGCTTTGAAAATTTTTATTTCCATTTTATTGAAGATTACTCCCACATTTTGTGACCATTGCACAACCTCACAAAGAAAAAAGTCAAGCTTATCTAGAAAGGTAAACCACAAGATGTGTTTGACTAACTGAAAAGACTATTTGTGACTTCCCCTATTCTTAAAATCCCTGACTTATTAAAACCATTTGTTCTGGAATTCAAATGCTCAGATTTTGCACTAGGTGCAGTGTTATCCCAATACAATGCTAAAAAATTTCCTTCACCCAGTAGCATATTTTTCACAAAAACTTCTAGGCGCCAAATTGAACTATGAAATATATGATAAGGAGTTATTGGCACTAGTTGAAGTGGTGTGCACCTGGAGCCACTATTTAAAAGGTGGGCCACACAGACTTCAAGTTATTATTTACATGGACCATAAAAACTTTGAAATTTTCTTACAAAAAAAAAGTTTACTTGCAGGCAAGCAGGCTGGGCACAAATACTAATTAGCATTAATTTTATTGTTACATATTGACCAGGGAAGAAAAGTGGTAAACCCAATGCACTATCACCATGTCCTGACTTGGGCCCAGCACCAGACCAGTTACATACTGTTGGTGCTACGTTTTTGAAGGGGGACCTTAAAGAGGGGGTAATCCTAGATGAAGTGAAATAGGCAGATGAAGATTTGATGGAATGGGTAAAGAGGGAGCAGGAAAAGGATGAGGGGGTTCATGAGTTAGTGAAGACGTTTTTATCAAAAGAGGTACTTGTAAGGAATGGATTGGAGGAGTATCACCTAGAAGGTGAAACACTATATTGGAATGGGAGCATATTGGTGCAAAATAATGAATATTGCAAGAGGCAGGTAGTAAAATCAAGGAATGACTCCCCCATGGCAGGGCACCCAGGACCACTGAAGACTGTGGAGCTTTTAAATTGCAACTTTTACTGGAAGTCCATGAAGGCATATGTCCAGTTCTTTGTAGCAGAATGCAACTCTTTCCAGAGGAGTAAGATCAGCCCAACAGCCACACCTCTAACCCTTTTAAGCATAGCCAAGAAGCCATGGAAAGAGCTCTCTTATGATTTTATAGTGGAACTACCCAAGTCACAAAGTAAGAATTCTATCCTCACAGTAGTTGAAAACTGCACCAAAATGGCACACTTTGTTCCCACCACTATCAAGGTTACATCAGAAGGAATTTCAGACTTAATGGTGGCAGATTTCTGGAAATTACATGGATTACCTGAAAATATACTATCAGATAGGGGAAGTACTTTTAACTTTAAGCTTCTAAAATTAATTTATGAGAAACTGAACATCAAGCCAATATTTTCAACAGCATGGCATCCGCAGACTAGTGGGAAATCTGAGAAAGTGAATAAAGCAATTGAAAAATATTTGTGCCATTTCATTAACTATCAGCAAGATGATTGGGTACAGTTGTTACCATTATCTGGATTCTTATACAACAACCAGGCACATGCTGTAACAGAAATGTCACCATTCTATGCTAACTATGATATCACCCAACATTCTCAATTGGCACCCCATCCATGTTAAAATTTCCAGAAGAAGAGGAGCAGATCCAGAGAATATTGAGTATATTTCAGGAACTAGAAGTGACTCTCAAATTATCTCAACAATCAATGAAAATTCATTACAATCATAGAAGGACCCAGCATTGCACGCTACAGGTAGGTGAAAAGGTTTGGTTAAGCTCATGTTTCCTTTCCACATTACAACCCAGAGCTAATTTAGATCACAAGAAAGTGGGGCATTCAAAGTCAAAAGTAAGGTTTCTGACTCAGCTTATGAACTGGAACTACCAATCTCAATGAGACAAGTACATCTGGTCTTCAACATTTCATTTCTCACAAAGCATAAAGAAGATACAATTCCAGAATTCCCAGAAGAGCCTCCAGCGCAAATCCAGGTGGGAAATGAAGAGGATTTTGAAGTAGAGAAAGTTTTTTCTAAGAGGGTGTATACGTGAAAGGTTCAGTACTTAGTACATTAGAAGGTCATGGGGCTGGAGATAGGTCTTGGGAACGGATGGAAAATTTGGTGAATGCAAAGTAAAGGTTGAAGGATTTTGAGAATGAGTGCAGGGGATAGGATGGTTAAAGAGTGTGTAATTTTAGGATTTGGTTTAGAGGTGGGGGGGAGGAGCACTTCAGGCTCTATTTAATGTAAAGAGGTGGAAGGTGGATATTGCAAAAGGGGGTTATATGGGGCAAGCTATGTAAAGCACTACCCATAAGATAACTTATCTAGTAATCCAGTTATTCTCTAGTCTCACTGCTGCATCCAGAATAGTAAGTCCCATCTTAAGCTAGTGTTAGATCTAGTGGTAGTCTGTCTTTTTAGGTCTTAATGTGTAATAATAAAAATAAATGTTAGTAAAAATACTAAGATATGTATATATATAAACTACATCTTACCAGTAATTTTATAAATAAAAAATAACATATATAAAAATTAATAATTTATAAATAATTTATAATAATATATAAAAATAAAAAGAAAGAGATGTAATACTTGTATATCATAATGTATATATTTCTTAAGAAAAAGAAAAGTGAGTCAAGATGGAAGGAACAAACCAGTATATATACTATTACTGGGCCTCCTAGAAATACAAGAAAAAGGTGAGTAAATATATATTAGGGGTTCTCAGTTCTAGAAAATCTGCACTTATTAGGGGGTGTCAGTTCTGGCAAATCCGCACTTACAAATCCGCACTTAAATTTGACCAAATCCGCACTTAAATAAGTGCAGATTTCCAAAACACACTAGCCCCAATACTGGTGGATTTCAAAATGAAATAAGTCACTTATTTCACTCAAATCCGCACTTTCTCAACCAAAAGTGCTGATTTCACCATCAAGTCCCATTTCACTGATTTGTCAGCATCATCCCATTCATACGCAGCACTCCGCAGCATAACACTTCATAACTCAAAACATCGTACATCACTTACATCTTCATATCATATCATATAAGAGTTATGCCTTCCTCACTTTCAAATCGTGATAAATTACATAAAGCAATGACTTTAATGGCTCTTGAACTGCTCTTGGACTCTGATTGCGATTCTGATTCTGATCTAGAAGAAGATTTTGTCTTTTTATCAAAAATGGCCACGAAACGTTACCTTCTTCCCAGAAAGCCTCAAGTACTTCATACCCCCAAGTACACCATCCAAACACTTCTTAAACTATCTACACCCAGTTTTAGAGAGCTGTTCAGGACTTCTCAGGAATGTTTCCTTAAATTGCTTGAGCTTATTCAGGATCATCCCATATTTCACAATAATTCTCAAAAAGAACAACAACATCCTTCAATTCAATTGGCCATCACACTATGTCATTTCGGTTCAAATGGTAATGGAGCTGCTTTGAAACGTTTAGAAAATGTCTTTGATTTAGGGTATGGTTCAATTAACACTTATACCAAACAATGTATCACTGCCATCAACTCCTTGTAATCTCAACTTCTCACCTGGCCAACAAAAGAAGAGCGACTTGAATCATCTCAGGTTATGCAAGCAGAGGGCTTCCCAGGATGTATTGGTTTTGTTGATGGTACTGCTATTCCTTTGAGCCAGAAACCTGCTCAAGGTGGAAACAATTACTTTCACATTCTTGTCAAAAATTTTCACCAAAATATTTACAAGTCAAAAAAATTCTATATCTGTTTTAAAAAATTGGAAATACTTTCCCCTGCATTTTATTGAAGCAAGGGGTTGATATCACCAAAATTTTTCTAAGTCATCAATTTCACATGTCAGATTTGAAAATTTGGCAATACCCCCCCCCCTGCATTTTATTGAAGTAAGTGGTGGAAGTCATCTAAATTTAATATAATTACGTAAATTATTAAATAAATATCTAATATATATCAATTTCCCTAGTTTAAAGTAATGAAAATCCCTTAAGCCAAAATGCAGATCAAATCTAGAAACAAAAGTTTGGGACTTTCCACAGGTATAGGCTAGAGGAACCCCATGAAACAAATAAATGTTATCATGATTACCATTTATACAACACAAGGTCGTGGGCCCATTACTTTAGTTGAGGAAATTGATACATAAAAAATATTTATTAAAAATTTACGAAAAAATATAAAATTTTTGATGACAACTCTAATCCCCATACTTTTTGGATCTAAATAAAGTTTTTTTAAATCGATTAACTTTACCTTCTTTCATTACCTTATTGATTCTTTGAATCAACTTATGACTGATTTGAAATGAGCAACCAAAATGTGTTAAATCTTGACAGGATTCCAAACCAGGAGGAGCTTTGGTCGTTTGATGATTATCCTTAGAAGAATTCCAAATAGTTTTGATGATACCATTTCCCAAACCAAAATCAATGATGCACCGGTGGTCTGGAAAATATAAACCATGTCATTTGATTTTAGCTGGAGATGGTATTGGTTGGCCAGTAATCGGTTTGATATATGAGAATATACCAAAAGTAAGAAAATTGGTGTCCTTGGTATCGGTGTGAATTTTATTGTGAAATCCAGAATGAGTGATAATAACATTAGAAAATAAAAGATATTTGTGGCTGATATCTTCCCATTCGGAGTCACACCAATTCGGTATTCCTACTTTGGTTGCAGGTTCATGATTTTTTTCAAATGCTTTATTACAGTGCTTTTTGAGTCAAAGAGCAAGAAAAGAGTTAAAGGAAGGTAGAGTGTCCCATAAGCAAAAATCTTCATCTTTTTGAGCTTTAGTGATATTCTTGAGCAACGGATACATGCCTAGATAATAATCATATAAGAGTTTCAGAATCCTTATCCTCTAAATATGCAATATAAAAATGTGAAATAAGACAAGTGAAATTTGGAAAAAAGGCTCAACTTCAAAGGTCAAAATCTCAGCAACCACTGAACCTAATTCAAACCTGTTTGTGGGAAATAAAAGATATTCTTTAGTAGAATCTTCAGTTAAAGGACATGTGATTTAAATAAACCTAACCCTAATTTGTTACATAAAAAAATGAAATAAAAATTTAAATTGGGAAAAAAAGGCTCAACTTTAACAGTCAATATCTCAGCAACCACTGAATCAAATTCAAATCTGTTTGTGGGAAATGAAAGGTAGCCTTCAGGAGAATCTTCAGTAAAAAGAACATTAGATTCGAATAAACCTAACCCTAATTCCGAGTCTGATTTTCAAAATTTTACAAAAACTTGAAAAGTGGTAATGAAGATGAGATCAAAAGGAGTTTTATAAGTTCACTGTTATCCAGATAAGAGTCATACATATATTTAAGTATGAACTTTTCATAAATGGAATGAGATATCATATAGGCTTGAAAAAAAGGAGATGAAACTTACCTTGATTGAAAAGTAGGAAAAATAGAGTGAGAAAGATTGATGTTGGAATTGTGGGGAAATTGAATATGGAGTAAGTGAAATGCATAAAGAATGTGCAATGTATGTGTTTCAATGAAATGGAGCCAAAAAAAAGTGAAATAAGGGAAAGGGGGGATAATGACCATGCCAAGGAGGGATGAAGAGTAGGGTGATGGAGCTAACAAAGAAAGTAAAGAGGGAGAGAAAAAAAAGGTTAATTATACCATTGAAATCCAAAATAACCACTTACAAAAAAAATTTAGATAAAAAAAATAAAATAAACAGAAAAAAACAAAAAAAATTATAATTAGTAATCAAAAAATCAAAAAAAAAGAATAAAGTGACTTACCTGGAGAGATGAGATGACAAAATGAATGAAACCAAATTGTTTGAGGGATGTTGGAGGAGAATAGGAAAAGGATATGAGGGATGAATGAAAAAAAAAATCACTGACAAAATATGCGATTTCATGTTGAGCTGGTGAAAGAAAACCAATGAGCCATCCAAAAAAAAAATTTTCACTGTAAATTCCAAAAAAAATGAATATGCAACAAACCAAAATACCAACCCAAGTGAATGAAGTACACAAAGAGGACATTTGGAGAGTACAAAATGGTATAGGAAAGAAAGGGATGATGTGGCCAACATGTGGTTTTGAAAAAAAAAATCACAAAAAAAGTGCTGATTTGAGGTCAGAACTGACACCCATAGAAAAAAGATTAAGAAGTAGAAGAAATAAGTAAAAAAGAATGTAAACATGCCTGGTCAAAATATTGAAAATTTCAGGAATGGGTGTGTGCCGAGGATTGATGGGTAGGTAGCGAGGAAGGTCAGTGTGTCACATGTGACAGGGATGGGGTAAGAAAGGAAGGGATGTTTTGTGGCCAAAATGTGGTTGTGAAAAAAAACGGGAAAAAAGTGCTGATTTGAGGTCATAACTGACACCCTTTTTTGAAATAAGTGACTTTTTTGCAAAATTTAAGTGCTGATTTGTAAGTGCTGATTTGGTTTGAAATCCGCACTTAAGTTAAGTGCGGATTTGCCAGAACTGACACCCCCTATTTAATTGAGAATTTCTGAAACACACTAGCCCTAACACTGGTGGATTTCAAAATGAAATAAGTCACTTATTTCACTCAAATTGGCACAATCTCAACCAAAAGTGCTAATTTCACCATAACATCTCATTTCATTGTTTTTTCAGCATCATCCCATTCATAAAAAGCACTCCAAAGCATAAAACTTTTTAACTTAAAATCTTGTACCTCATTTACATTTTTATACTATATAAGAGTCATGCCTTTCTCACTCTCAAATTATAATAAGCTACATCAAGTAATGACTTTTATAGCTCTTAATCTCCTCTTGGACTCCAAATTCAACTCTTATTCTGATCTTGTAGAAATTTTATTTTATCATAAATGGACAGGAAACGTTACCTTCTTCTTAGAAAGCCTCAAGTACTTGATACCCCCAAGTACACCTTATAAACACTTCTTAACCTATCTGTACCCAGTTTTAGACAGTTTTTAAGGACTTCTCAGTAATATTTCCTTAATTTTCTTGAGCTTATTCAGTACCACATTATGTTTCACAATTATTCTCAAAAACCACAATTTGATATTTCAATTAAATTGGCCATCACACTTTGTTTTTTGGGCTACAATGGTAATAGAGCTTCCTTGATACGTTTTTAAAATGTCTTTGATTTAGGGTATGACTCTATTAGCACTTATACAAAAAATGCATCACTGCTATCAGCTCCTTGGAATCTAAACTTCTCACTTGGCCAAATAAAGAAGAATGACTTGAATCATCTCAGGTTATGCAAGCAGAGGGTTTCCCAGTATGTTTTGTTTTTGTTGATGGTACTACTATTCCTTTTAGTCAGAAACCTGCTCAAGGTGGAAGAAATTACTTTGACCAAAAAAAGAGGTATCTTATTTTTGATTCCATTCATTCTTTTTCACTCATACTAACACAAGCAACTATATCTTCTCTATAGATATTCAATTTCTTTTCAGCTTATATGTGACATCAACAAAAAAATTATATCTTTCTTTTCTGGCTATCCTGGATCATTTCATGATTCCTGGGTCTTTCGAAGGATGAAAATTTCAAAAGAACCTGAATAATTCTTCAATAAAAATCAGTATCTTCTAGCAGATTCTGCTTATGTGAATTTAAATTATGTACTTCCTGATTTTTTGGGGATCAGCATCTGCAGACAGTCAAAATTTTAAGTTAAAAAATTATTTGGCAAAGTCAAGAGTCCATATTGAACATGCTATTTGAATCTTGAAAGGTCATTTTTCCAGTTTAAGGGAATTAGGAAGTCCTTTTAAAAATAAATAAAAATGGAGGCAGTGATCAACTGGATTCTGTGTTGCACTATACTTCATAACCTACTCACTGACCTCAAAGATCAATGGTTATAGTTGTATGAAGATGAAGAAGTTGAAACACCTCCCACTATATCCAACACTTCTATTTCTCAAGCCACTAGCATATGGGAAAAAAAATTTCCAATCACACTAGCACATTGGGATATTTAGCAATTTATTCTTAAATTATTACAAAACTCATTTCATTTTTATCTACTACTACTACCTTCTTTTGATTCACAAATCTTACTTCCCACTGGGATACACTCAATCATTATGCCAATAATACTCCATCATTTCTCATCACAACCCTTATAATTTTTTTCATACTCTTCAAACAATAAAGTTGTGTGTATTATTTTATTGGTTTCATAATTTTTTTTTTTTCATATTGACTTTTTTTTGAATTTTCAGTGAAAGTCTCTTTTTGTCTGTCTCATTTGTTTTTTTTCACCACCTCAACATGAAATCACATATTTTCAGCTATTGCATAATTTTTCAGTCATTCTTTTTTTCTTTTATCTTGAAAATCAAATTCTTTTTTTTCTCTGAGAAAAGATGAACTCTTTCCATCTCCTCTGCATCAAATCTGGCCTTTTCAAAATTTAATTGAAGCAAAAAAAAAATTTCCTCCAAATCTAAGGCCCATTGATATTTCATTAGCATATGATCAAACTTCATCTTCTTAAATTCAAGGGCATTTTTCGCAATAGAGGATTTAGCTGTAAAAATTGAATAGAAAAATAAATAAATATGTTATTGAAGAAGGTATATAGTGACAAAATCTTACTTATATCTTTTTTCTTAAAATAATCTTCAAGGGAGGTCAATAAGCTTGTGGAAGTATTACCACATTTTAAAAGATGATTCAATTTCACTGAAGTTGAGGCTAAAGGCTTTAGTTTGGATTTTGAGCTAGAGGGCTTAGGAATTTCATCTAAAGCAGCTTTCAAAGCAGGATTCTCATTTCTAGAACTGTTAATATTCTTCTGAAATTTGAGCTTGAGTAGAAGGAGCCCAAAAAATAAAAAATAAGAAATTTAGAGAAGAATTTTTGAAAAAAGAAAAATTAAATATAAATTAAGTTATTGGGGCTCTGAGGACCCAGATCTGCTCCAAACTAACTGTTCTTCTTGATAGTCAGGATCATCTTCAGCTGAGCTATGGTTAGAAGCTGGAAGGGATTGATGTTGTTGAATAAAAGTTTTGTTGAGAGGATTATTAGATGGTTGAGAACAAGGGGGTATATCCTTAGTATTATTGTGTCTAAACCACGGGTTGACATCAACTCAGGAAACAATAAGATTATTCATTTCCTCATTGAAAGGACATATGACATTGAGATTTTTGGAAACAGTTGTAATCACAATCTACAAATTATCATGATAAATAACAAAGCCAGTGGAAGTAGAATAAAAATGGCCTTTTAATATTTTAGTTGATAACTTTTGAACCTCTCTTTCATTTGCTTATGATTAATTTCAATCCTCTCTTTTGTTTTCTTTTTTACTTCATTTGCCATAAAAAAGAAGCCATTGAACTTTGATGAAGATGGTCATCTGATTCAGGGGGACTTCTCACATCTAAAAAATGCATTATAATTTGATTTAATTTTGAGTAATTTGATGATAATAAGATAATCTTCCTTTTTTGATGTTCAGACTTTGAGTTCTCAGGTGAGGGGCTAGCATTATGTGAAGACCTTTGTGATGAAGCATTTTTTGAGTTGCCTTTTGAGTGTTGGATTTTCTGGTGTAGAGAGACTCTTAAAGTTGCCTTGGTGTAAGCAGGATCCAAAAGAGTTGGATAAACTGAAGAAAACCCTGTCCTTCTAAATAAAATGAGGGTTGCACAATTAGCTAAGCTTACTAGTCTACTTGAATTGATAAATAATATATGAAACTCTGATTTATAAACGCTTATTGAGATGAGAAGCAACAGTTGTTGGAAAAGAAATACTGGATTACAACAATAAAGGTGTACCAGTGAAAAGATCTGAAAAGATTGACTTTAACAATAAAAACAAGTCCCTGAAGTTGAGACCCTTCCAAAGATACCCTATAAGTTAATATTTTTATTATAATTGTTGTTTTATGTTAAATATTGTTAATTATCAAAAAGACCCTTAATGTTGAAACTAAAAAGACAAAAACATGTAGAAGACTAAGATTCTCTTCCTCTATCTGATTCTTCTGCTCCAGACCTTTCCAACAATACCTTACATGCATAGGATCTACAATAAACTATTGATCTAGTAAGCAAAATAAATTTCTAACCAACTTTTGCCACAATAGCCAAATTTTAACCCAGTGTCCAGACTTCCCCATTGTGAGAAGATTTTGCCACAATGTGCTCTTTTTGCCACAATGAGCTAATTTTTCCAGATTGAGCTAATTTTGCCAGATTGAGCTAAATTTTTCATAGTGAGATAATTTTGCCACCATGACCAAACTTTGCCACAATGACAGAATTTTTCCAGTACACTTCACTTTTGCACTGGAAAATTGCCGAAGAAAACCGGAGTGCACCAGAGCACTGGAGCTCAGATTCCATTCCATCAGCACACCATATCCACCAATAATACTAAAAGATACTAAATCAAGTAAAACACTAAAAAACAGTAAAATATGATGAAAAACCATCAAGGAATAAAAGATAGAGAAAAATCTGGGCTACCCAATGATATTAATCACCTTCCAAAATTCCAAATATCCAGCCTAATAATCCAGAAAATTGCTACTAATCTTCTAAAAATAAACCCAAAAGAGCCCCAGAAAATACCCAAAAGATAGAGAATCACCCCAAAAATCCAATGAAACCATTACCAAATCCATAAAACCATCAAATCACAATAAAAACACCATCATATAACCATTCCAAAATGCCACAAATTAATCCAAAAATATCCATAATGACCAAATTAACACCTGGTAACATGATAATTTCTTTCAACCAATATTCAATCAAATTTTCACCTAAGTGGCATACCCAGATGTGGAATGCCACGCTGGGAGGTATTATGAAGCTTGTATGTTACAAGAAAAGAGATTAAGGGGCTAAAAACATAAAAAATCAAGGAATAAAACATGCCTGGTTAAAATTTTGCTATAAAATATTTCAAATCTCAATGAGGGGTGTGTGCTGAGGATTGATGATAGGATGGAGGTCTGGGTGTCACATGTGACAGGGACAGGGTGGGGAAGGGACGGATGATGTGGCCAACATTTGGTTGTGAAAAAATCAGGAAAAAGGTGGTGATTTGATGTTGTAACTGACACCCATTTTTGAAATAAGTGACTTTTTTGCAAAATTTAAGTGCTTATTTGGTTTGAAACATACACTTAAGTTAAGTGAATATTTACCAGAACTGACACCCCCTATATTTTTAAGAAATAGATATGATAATAATAAGTTTAATGGTTACTTACCAAATATGGAACAGAATTAATTTTGAAATATAAAAAGAAGAAAAAGACTTAAAATTTATAATAACTCTATTAGAGGGTGTCAAAGTTATAAATGTGTAATTATTTAAAATGTATTTCACAGCACAAAAATAAATCCACAAACTTGAAATTAATTCTTAGTAAAAATATGTTGTGGGGGCAAAATATGGCATAGTTTTTTTTAAAAAAATCATGGTTGATTTGGTTGAAAAAAGAGGTTTTTTAAAATGGAAGACTTCTAATTTTGATACTCCCTATTTTATTGCTTAACAAAATGATTTATGAGATGAGAAAGTTAATAATAATCATATTTATATTGCATAGTCAAAAGAATTATGAGGCATGATATAATATTATTAAATATAATTAACAACTTACTAATAATTTTATAAATAATAAATAATGAAAAGAGATATATATAAAATTATATTTACAAAATTAATTATAATTTATATATATAAATTAAATTTTCTAATATTTTTATAGATAATTAATAACATATATTAAACTAATAGACTATAAATAATTTATAATAATATGTAAAAATAAAAATCAATGTGTTTTGAAAGTAAAAAGATAGAGATGTAATACTTGTATATCATTATGAATATATTGCTTAAGAAAAAAAAGTGAGTCTAAATGGAAGGAACAGACAAGCATAACTATTTTTTCTGGGCCTATTAGAAAGCCCAAGTCACAAGGGCATTTTCATGACCCTGTGAATAATTTGAGGCAAAAATAGGAGGTAAAATTAAAAAAAACTCACTATACCTGTAATTTTCCTCTTTACTTTTGCTATACCAACCTGCCTGTTAGTTCTTCAGAAGAGCCATTTTCAGCTTGGCTGAAAGAGGAAGATAAAAAAATTAAAATAATTTAAGAGGAAAGAGGATAGAGGAGGTAAATTACTTACTAGTTATTTTTCTTGCCTGTTAGTTCTTTAGAAAAGTTATTTGCTGCTTGGCTGCAATAGAGAAAAAAAAGGCAAGAGGAGAGAGGAGAGATGAGGTAAATTACTTACTAGTAGTGTCAGTACAGTCTAGTATATAAGTATGATATAATAGTATTATTTTATGGTCCTACTACTTATTAATAAATGATTTAGTGATTAAACCTCAGGGGAAGACTAATAGAATAGTTATACTCAAATTAAACTCACAATACTTGGATTTAAATGCGTGCTAGTGGTGGAAAATAGAAGAATAAAATATAGTTATAGCTTTTATAAAGATAATATCAATTTATAAGGGCTTTATAATATATTTCTGAATGTTAATAATTGTATTATAGTGTTTGTTTGAAGTGTAGTAATTGAATGATGATAATAAACCGTCAAAATCCCTTCTTACTTATACCCAAATCCACTGGAGTGCACAGACCTTCAATCCAGATGATGTCACTGCTATCCCCGGCAATTACAGCACTGTGAGGGCCCATCACCTCCCCATGGCGTCCACTTCAAGCAGTTTCAACACCCAGACCTCCAGTAAGGACCCTCCATCACTATTAATAATAACACAGAGTCATACCATAAATAGAAATCCCAGATAAAAGCGGATACCATAAAGAAACAGGTAAAATAAATGATCAAAAAGAGATTTAATGAAACTAAAAGCATATAAAGGAAACAAATAAAATGTCCAAGCCCCCAATAACATCCCCAAGCATCCACATTAACCCAAAAACATCTTTCCAACCCATAAATCCGTGAATAACCATCCAAGGAAGTAATTTTAGTTGTCCAAACTGGGTGTATGCGCCTGATATAGGTGTCTATGCTTCTGTAGGCGTTGTGAATCCACTGATTTCGTCCATATGACCTAAAATAAGCAGAAAAACAAAGGTTATAGGCTATTAAGGGGCTAAAACCCACTTATATACCTAAATATACATAATATACTGCATATTTCACTGAATATGAGATTTATGTATACATATAAGCTTATGTATGTCAATAATTACTTCATATCACTTAAGATAAGTATATTATGACTCCATTAACACCTTAATAAGTATTATTAGGCCATGGATAAGCTATTTAAACTATTATAAATTATATAATAGAATAATAATTATATATATATATAATAAAATAATATATATTATTATTTTAACCTTATTTTTAAGATATAAGCTTAATCTAATTAAGGTTATCTTATTTTAAGCATAAGAAATACTCAGTCCTAAGGATATTTAGGCTGACACTCCCTCACCCCAAAAAAACAATAAAAAAAAATGTTAAGACATTTTAATTAATCTTAAGGAATGAAATAATAAAATAAAAAATTTTTTATAATACATATACTGAATGAAGAGAATTATTTAGATTTAAATTTTTTCAAGAGATTTTTAAGATCAGAGATTTCATGTTCTGGAATCCACTGGTCATATTCACTTGATTTATTTTTAAATCTTAATAGATACTCAACTCCCTTTTCTTTAGTAAGGTGTCTCTTTTTAAGTATCTTTTCAATTTCTGCTTTTTCCACTATTTCTTCAGGTTGCTGTTTATGCCTTCCTGATCTTCTTGGAAAGAGAGCAGTATCATTAGAATGGTATGGTTTTATAAGAGAAATAGGAAATACTGGATGTTTTCTATCATAAGGTGCATATAGAATAACCTCAACAGCATTATTACCAACCATCTTTTTAACTACAAATGGTCCAATGAATGGATCCTTCAATTTAACATTACCATTTAAATTGAAATGTAGCGTTGAAATAAGGACTTCATCACCCTCTTTGAACATTTGTTCTTTATGGGCGTTATCCCATCTTTTCTTTTCATACTCAAAAGCCTTATTTATACATTCTTGAGCATGTTTTCTGCATAATTCCTGCATTTGAAGAAAAGATTTAGTACCTGGATGAATATCCAATCTAGGTAACTTATTAAGAGTTTTAGCAGGGGTATTAGGTACATAACCCAACCATAACTCAAATGGCTTTTTGCCAGTGACAGAATGTACTGTACTATTATATGCAAATTCTAAACCTGGGATAAGGGTTACCCAATCATGCGTGAATTTGTCATTGTCTTTAAAATTAAGACCAAAAGCACAGTATCTTCTTATATATCCTTAATGATTTTAACATCCTCAAAATTCATTAAAGATTCATTTGAGTCTATATTTAATATTGGATTTTCAAAGATGGACAAATCATCTTCCAACATACAGACTTCATTTTCATCACTATATGAGATATTGCTGTCATAATCACTTGATTCTTTACTTTTTTCAGTTTCAGTTTCAGATTCACGTTGATTTTCAACAATATTTATGTTTTTCTCACATTTTTGACCTTTGACCCAAGGTTTGTTACACTTATAACAAGTATTTGTTTCACACTTTTTAGGTACTACAGGTGCAGTAGGTTTTTTCTGCTTCTCCTGAAGTGTTTTTGAATTCTGAGTTTTTACAGGTTCAACATTTTGCTTATAAGTGGAATACCTTGATTCATACTTATGGTTTAATAATATTTCATTGCAAATATTAATAAAGTCAGAATATTCAGTAACATTTAATGTTCTAGCTACAACAATGTCTCTGACAGATATAGGTAATTTGTATATTATCTTATCTTTCCATAAGTTAAAATCCATATGAGGCTCAATGGCTTTTAATATTTTGTTTAAATTCATTAAAAATACCATAGGTTTGTCACCATTCAACGGATTATACCTAGTCTTCTCATACAGTCTCTGCTGAGTAAGCCTGAATTTAGAACCTCCAAATTGTTTTTCAATAAGTTGTTTCCATTCAGCCCAAGAGTAGTCTCTACCCTCACTTAAGACAGCTTCAAACCATAATAAGGCAACATCCTTAAATAAAGAAATTAATTTTGATGTTATCTCTTCATCTGGTAACTTATATGAGAATTTCAAGTTGTCAATTCTTTGAATAAAATGTTGCCAATCAGAGCTGGCTTCCCCATCATAAGTTGGGTACTGATCTATTTTAGGCCAGTTCTTCTGATTGGATTTTATCTCACTAATCTTAGGTAAATTCAACAACTCATTCACTTTTGATAAATGGTCTTGTATTTCTTCCTGCACGGATTTGTGACTTACATTTTCAGATTTGACACTACCACCAGATGGTTTTAATTGTGGTGGTACAGGGAAGGAATGAGATTCACTTTTGCCAATGAAAGGATTATTATTATATTGATTATACTTATGATTATCCTGGTTCATTAGTAGATTGGCAGTTTCAATCTCAACTTTAGTTAATCTTTGTAGCAACTCAGAGACACATTGATTTGTCTGGGCAAAAGATAACTTTGTTCTTGATTCAGTTTTTAATAAGTGTGTTTCATATAATTTTTCTAACTCACAAAATTTGTTTGAAAGGTCATTATATTTATTACTCAATGAATCATATTTAAGAGTTAGAGACAAATGTTCTTTCTCTAATTCTTTATTACGTGTTGCTAATTGAGAAATGTTCAATGTCAAGGATGAAATTGTATCACTAGTGAGCTTAACTGTCTGTTCCTCACAATCAGTCATTCTATTCCACAATGCTGAAACAATTCTATGGACAGTTGGATTATTGTTAAAATATTCCATGTCCTCCTTTTCAATTCTCTCACTCTCCTGTGAACTTCTCATCTCACTAGTAGGTGGTTGCAACTGAGGATTAACTGTATTATCATTGTATATAGTACTGTTATTATGGACAAAAGACAAGTCAGGTGTATCTACTCTAAAACCTAAATTTCTTAAATCCTCCTCTATTTTTTGTACAGATTTAACATCAATAGAATTACCTATATTGTAATTATCAGTATTATGTCTAATCTGAGAGGGTAAGTTACTTACCAAGGGATGGTTGCCAGTCCTGATTTTTGGCGCTTTTTTCCCTTGTAAGGGTGAGCTGAGGAAGTCAGATGAGGGGGTGGATCCCTGTTGCAACTGTGGCTTGTCCACTGTTGGTGAAACCAGTCCCATTTCCATTTGTCTACCAGGATTTTCTCCTGGGAGTGAGTGGACCCTCCTTGGGTAGGGGGTTGCTGATTTGATTGACTGGGCTGGCCTCCCTTTAATTCTGCCATTGCCTGATTCATCTGCTGAAATCCTACCTTGCAATTGTTTTGCAACTGCTCTACCTCTTTGAACATGAGAGATTTTGATTCCTCTAGCTTCAGAACCTGTTTGGCCAGGTGGGACAGTTGATCCTGAAGAGGAGGAGACGTCTTTTTGATAGTTATCTTTTTTAAGAGGGCGTCCTTTTCCTCTATACTCATGCTTTCTGGCTGGGGGTACTGTTGTCCCTCCATGGTGATGTCCTGGAAAGTTTTTATTAGCTTTAGACCTGGTATTATAAGCAGGCTGTTCTCTTACACTATCCTGGGGAGCACTCATATTGTTCAGAATAACAATATTTTACGTCTACAACAGGAAAAACTCTGTGTAATTAGTAGACAAAAGATATTAGTAATTATATTACTAATAAAAAAGCAATGGAGCTTACCCTGAATTTATATCTTTATTTATTTAAATAAAATATAAGAAAAATTCGAAAAAATCTGTTAAAAATATAATAATAAGTTTAACTAGACCTCTATAAGGGTGAATAATTAGCTTACCAAGCTTTAGCCAAATACCAATTTAATTGGGTGTTATATTGGTCTCCAAATACCAAGTGAAATTGGGTTTATATTGGGTACAGTTACTACTGTAAATATCTAATTTTTATGATAAAAAATTAGTACAATTATTATAAGGGTTCTTTTCCGCAATCAATGAGTTATGATGACCCACTAATATGCAGCAGACCCAAATATTTGGTTAATTTTGAGTTGTACTAAGGTAAAAATCACGTCCCAAAGCTTATACTAAATAATAAGTAAAATATAAGGAAAGACCCCCAATTGTCAGTACAGTCTAGTATATAAGTATGATATAATAGTATTATTTTATGGTCCTACTACTTATTAATAAATGATTTAGTGATTAAACCTCAGGGGAAGACTAATAGAATAGTTATACTCAAATTAAACTCACAATACTTGGATTTAAATGCGTGCTAGTGGTGGAAAATAGAAGAATAAAATATAGTTATAGCTTTTATAAAGATAATATCAATTTATAAGGGCTTTATAATATATTTCTGAATGTTAATAATTGTATTATAGTGTTTGTTTGAAGTGTAGTAATTTAATGATGATAATAAACCGTCAAAATCCCTTCTTACTTATACCCAAATCCACTGGAGTGCACAGACCTTCAATCCAGATGATGTCACTGCTATCCCTGGCAATTACAGCACTGTGAGGGCCCATCACCTCCCCATGGCGTCCACTTCAAGCAGTTTCAACACCCAGACCTCCAGTAAGGACCCTCCATCACTATTAATAATAACACAGAGTCATACCATAAATAGAAATCCCAGATAAAAGCGGATACCATAAAGAAACAGGTAAAATAAATGATCAAAAAGAGATTTAATGAAACTAAAAGCATATAAAGGAAACAAATAAAATGTCCAAGCCCCCAATAACATCCCCAAGCATTCACATTAACCCAAAAACATCTTTCCAACCCATAAATCCGTGAATAACCATCCAAGGAAGTAATTTTAGTTGTCCAAACTGGGTGTATGCGCCTGATATAGGTGTCTATGCTTCTGTAGGCGTTGTGAATCCACTGATTTCGTCCATATGACCTAAAATAAGCAGAAAAACAAAGGTTATAGGCTATTAAGGGGCTAAAACCCACTTATATACCTAAGTATACATAATATACTGCATATTTCACTGAATATGAGATTTATGTATACATATAAGCTTATGTATGTCAATAATTACTTCATATCACTTAAGATAAGTATATTATGACTCCATTAACACCTTAATAAGTATTATTAGGCCATGGATAAGCTATTTAAACTATTATAAATTATATAATAGAATAATAATTATATATATATATAATAAAATAATATATATTATTATTTTAACCTTATTTTTAAGATATAAGCTTAATCTAATTAAGGTTATCTTATTTTAAGCATAAGAAATACTCAGTCCTAAGGATATTTAGGCTGACAAGTCGGCTCTTCAAATGTTTTTTAGTTCTTCAGAAGAGCCATTATCTGCTTTCCTGAAAGAGAGAAAAAAGTAAGAGGAAAAAATTATTAACTAGTAAGTAATTTACCTCCTCTCTCCTCTTGCCCTTTTTTTTCTCTCTCTCTTGCAGCCAAGAAGAAAAGGGATCTTACAAAGAACTAATAGGAATATTGGCATAGCAGACATCACGCAATATGGCGGGGTGGATTTTCTAGCAAATCTGGAACCTTGGACCCAAATTCACCACAGATTGAACAAACATTGAGCTATTAACAAAGGAACCATACAATCAGGGATGAACACCACTCAACATTAAAGTTTTAGGTTGGTGTTCAAGTAGAGTTCAGTATGAGTTCAGTATGAGTTTAGTATGAGTTCAGTCTGAGTTCCATCTTAGTTCTGTTTGAGATAAGGTTGGGGACTTGCTAGCAAGTCAACCCCCTATATTGTGTAGTGAAAAGTAAAGCAGAAAATTATAGGTATAGTGAGTTTTTTTTTAATTTTACATCCTATTTTTACCTTGAATTCTCCACAGGGCCCAGAAAATTCCCTTGTTGCTTTGGGTGTTCTAAGAGGCCCAGAGATAATATATATACTGGTTTTTTCCTTCCATTTCAACTCATTTTTCTTTTTCTTAAGTAATATATACATAACAATATGCAAGTATTACATCTCTTTCTTTTTATTTTCTTACAAGCCTACTACCCATCTTCTACGTAGACAGACAGCAGTCTCCTACACACATCCAGACCATTGGTCCAGATGTGTGTGCCTGTGTGCTACACACCTTGCATGATAGTTATATTCTAAGGCTTTTAGTGGAATGAGTGGTTGTCAAATGAGAATTTCTGATAGGTCTGCTACATCTAGAAACACAAAGCCCCAAGTATTCAATGTGGAATCATTCAGGGTCAGTTAGATTAGTGGCTGAATTTATATTTTTTAGGAATTTAGGGCACCAGTTCTTTTATATATATAGATATTATTATAAATTATTTATATTTCATTAATTTTTATATATTTTATTTATTATTTATTAAACTATTATTAAAATTTAATTTATATATATTAATTGTAATATATTTTGTAAATATAATTTTATATATATCTCCTTTCATTATTTATTATTTAGAAAATTATTAGTAAGTTTTTAATTATATTTAATAACATTATATCATGCCTCATAACTCTTTTGATTAAGCAATATAAATATGATTATTATAAAAATTTTCTGTCTCATAAATCATCTTATTAAGCAATAAAATATATTTATTATAAATTTTAAGTCTTTATCTTCTTTTTATATTTCAAAATAAATTCTTCTATATATTTGGTAAGTAACCATTAATCTTATTACAATCATATCTATTTCTTAACAATAATATATATTTACTCACTTTCCTTTGATTTTCTAGTAGGCCCAGTAATAATATATATACTGGTCTGTTCCTTTGTTTTTTACTCTTTTTTTTGTTTTCTTAAGCAATATATATGTCAGCCAGGCTATTCCAGGAGTCCAGTAAATGATATATAAATTATAAAACCTTAAAGAGTGGGTAAGACTTGTATTTAATGAATATAACTTAATATTTTATTGCATAATGAAATTATATAAGAATTTTATTATATACAAGTGTTACATTAAATTTATTGGTTATATATATTTTTATATACAATTAAATTGAGCATAATATAATATATTCTACAAATAATGGCGCATTTTTATGTATTTAATAATTATAAATTTATATTTAATTAATTGAAAAACATATATTATAATTATAAGTGTAAAATTGATTTATAATATATTTAAATTAATTACTTAAATTTATATATTAAATAATACCTCTCATATGATACTAAACAATAATTAATGACGCTTCTTTTGACCCTTAATTGTGTTAGAAAAAACAAATAAATTAATTTGGACTAAATTGAGATTAATTGCTTGTTTTGTTGCGTCAAATTATTTTTTGTTTCACTTAAAATATCCTTAAATCAGACTGTACCATCTGTTTGGAATTATTTTTCTCATAGTTCCTATGTTCCAATCTTGTTTAGTTATTCACTATTTTTACTTACTGATTTGGGAATTAATGGCGGGGAAACTGGATTCTTAATTGGGGTTTTAATTAATTGTTTCATGTTTTTCTCTATATTGTCATGTTTCATTTACTCTTTTGATATATTTGTTTTATTCCATTCTAATCATTGTATTTACAAAGATAGTAGCGCTTCAGAGGACCCATTGCCTATAAAAGGGCCTTGGATAATCCCCTGTAGCCTCATCACTTATTACACACTCAACAAATTAAATAACCATTTTATTACGTTTATATTTTTTTTATTAGTAATACAAATCTAATTTAAATTCTATACAACAAATCAAAGGTTGCTTTAAGTCTAATAGTAATTAAAATTGTTTGCCGCGCAGTACCCTTACATTTAATAATATTATTATTAATAAAATCTAAGTTTTTGTCACCTCTCAAAGTTGCTCACCATTGTCTCCCTCTCAAATAAATTATATATATATTTTTGGTTTATTTCTTTATTTTCCTTTGTCCTCCTCCTTCTCTCCTCCTTTTTCTCCTATTTTTCTTACCTCTTCTAGACGACTGACCAACAATATACATGATGATATACAAGTATTAAATCTCTTCCTTTTTATTTTCAACTCACCTTTCTTTTAATTTTTATATATTGTTAAAAAAATTTTATTGTTTATTGGTTTTATATATGTTATTTATTATATATAAAATTTTATATATATCTCTTTTCATTATTTTTTATTTCCTTATTATTTTATCTCAAACCTTTTTATAATATTACTATTTCACACCTCATAATTCTTTTGAATAAGCAAGATAAATATGTTTAACTTTACTACTACATGAAATATAAATATCTATATTCAAATTTTTGTATAACTTTTATTTTTCTTTTTTTCATACTTTATTTCATATATCCTCCATATTTGGTAAGTACCCATTAGTCATATCATTAACATCTGCTTTAACCAAATT
Organism: Hemileia vastatrix; assembly: GCA_030280995.1. Taxonomy (NCBI): domain Eukaryota; kingdom Fungi; phylum Basidiomycota; class Pucciniomycetes; order Pucciniales; family Zaghouaniaceae; genus Hemileia; species Hemileia vastatrix. The sequence continues at coordinate 23,216,278 of JASXTE010000001.1, read as the reverse complement.
ATATATTTTCTCACATTTTTTGCTTTTATAGGAGGCCCAGGAATATACATAAAGGTTGGTCTGATCCTTTATTTTTGACTCACAATCTTTATTATGTTTCTAAATTATATATATTATTTATAAAATTTGTAGAAACTTCAATATTCTATTTGACTAAAATTTCTTTATCCTTACTAAATTATATTATTCATCTTAGTAGTACCCATTAATTATTCCTCTCTTAAATATTCAAGTCTTCCTCTATTTTTTCAGATATGTTCCTCTATATTCTCTCACAATTCAAAGTGTGTGTTGGAATTGTGAAGTTACTGGCTTTTCTGAATAAAATTCACTAAGCTGTTTGTTAAAGAAGGATCTTGGTGATTTGTCAGAAGTTGAAGTTGAATTGATTTTTCATTTAGGTAAGGATCTGTTCTGAATGTGATTCCACTATCATGTTGTGTAAAATTATACAACATGTCATTGTATCCTTTACTTCTTCAACATGCCATAGACAACATTGCTGGGTTAGAATAACTCACCTACTTTGAAACCCCCAAAAAGCATGTTCTTTGTCCTTTCTAGCACTTTCTTGTAATTCAGAGTAATATCTGCTTTCCTCATCTTGTGGATGAGAGATTGTCTTGACCAGGGTTGACCATGGTGGGGAAATACCATCAGCAAGGCAGTAACAATTTTTATAATTTCTATTATTTGTTTTATAAATTACATCATCTTGACTACTACTCAAAATTTTATTAAACAAGTTGCTGTGATGAAGAAAATTGATGTCATTAAAAGCGCCAGGTGAGCCAAAGAAAGCATGCCAAATTTGTAAGTTTTTGCTTGCTACAGCTTCTAATATCATTGTGGGAGTTTTTTTCTTCCCCTGGAACTGACTGGCCAAGGCTGTGGCAAAAATTTTCCACTCCCAGTGAATCACATAAATACTGTTAAGACATCCCATAAACCCCTGTCTTCATATTCCCTCAAAATCTTGGTTTTCTATACATCATTTGGTTCTTGTAAATACTTGCTTTTATATAAAGATATTATGTCTTTAACCAAAGTTTTTGATGCCTTTAGTGAAGTGGTTTCAGCTATCCAAACATACTTGTCAGTTGAATTGGCTGAAATCCCATAGGAAAGCTGGTGAAGTACACAAGTTAGCTTTTGGTGAGGTATCAATCCAAGTTTCCCACAGCAATCCTGCAGTAATGTAGTTAGAAAAAAATTCAGAAAAAGCCTGATAGACACAGGGGGAAAAAAAGTGGCAACCAGATGTTGGGTTCAGTTCACATAGGGTAAGGTTTGACATGGGTTTTTCCAGCTTTCACATACCCACCCTCTTCCATGGGGTTAGCTGAGGGAGAACAGAGACATCATGACAAGCAGAGATACATTGACAAGGGCAGGGAGGAAGTACAACACACTACGACACATTTTTGTTTCGCCATGAGGCGCAACAATTACGCAACAGTTGCGAAACAATTATTTTTGGCACTTAAGACCCACTTTAGACTTTTAAGTGCTGAAAAAAAATGTTGCGTAATCGTTGCGCGATTGTTGCACCCCAAGACGAAACGAACATTTGTTGCAGTGACAGCAGACACAGTACAATAGAACAGGCATGGTCAACCAGAAATAAGAGAGTCTGCATGGCTTCTGCGAGATCAGATATCCCATTTTATTACAAGACATTGTGTCTTGTTTTGCGTGCAGGACATTGCCATCCGAAACGCAAGCGTGACACAGTTTTTGCCCGCAGTGAGTGTAATGGTGATAATTTGATCAACATTAATTGCTGATTTCTAAGCGCTGATTTACTAACTTTGATACCCCCTATTATATTGATTTTGACTTTGACGACAAGTTATTAATTGAAATAGTTGATCATCGGTGCCTTGAAAAAAATGAAAATGTGATGATCGATTACTGAATGTAGCGATGGCAAGTAAATTGGACCTTGAATCTCAGAATGAGTTCGGTAGTGTAATTATTTTTTTGTTTTTTTATTTCATGCAATCTCACCCAACGGAGGCCTTGAAGGAAGACAACAAATATAGGCTAAGTACAAATGTTTAGGCTGGCGTAGGTTAAGAGACACAGACACCAGAAAAAAAACATGGGCACCTGATAGCAGGTGCCGATCCCTATCTTTGACTTAACTCAATTTCAGCTCAGTTGTAATTCTTCTGGAAAGACTGGGCACTAGACAATGAGCACACTAGCTCAAGAAACATCAAATAAAATTTACTCTTAAATGAAAACTGAATATAGGGATAGGCACCGGCTAGCAGGTGCAACTTAATTTATTGTGGTGAGATGGCAATAAAGTGAAGCTAATGATTAGATAATTAGAAGAGAGAAAGAATTGTGAGAAAATCTATGGGTAGTGTAAGTATAAAGATACATACGGTGATATGGATTTTCGGTAAAGTAAGCAAAGAGGTCTGTGCACTATGGTAAAATGAATTTAACCAGAAAAAAAAAAAATAACGAGAGGATGGTTATAATGCCGGTACCCAAACCCACGGGTAAGTTAGCCTGGTCTGTTCCACTCTCCGGTAGGAATAATTATTTATTGCTTAGAATATACTAACCTATAATGCCGGTACCCAAACCCACGGGTAAGTTAGCCTGGTCTGTTCCACTCTCCGGTAGGAATGAGGAACAGCCGGGCGAGTACCAGCATTCTATATACATCACTTGCCGTGTAACCTAACTAAACCTAACTATCACCATAACACCCCCCCACACGGCAAGTACCCAAAATCCATATATATAAGGAGAAGAAAGAAAAAAGAAAAAAAATGAAGTGCTATAGAAAACAATTAAGATATACAAAAATCAGCCAATGCTTTCTTTGTATTGATAGGGCCTAGTGGCTTAGTTAAACTATCTGCTATTTGATCAGATGTTCTAATCCAAACTAATGTAATTTCTTTATCAAAAACTAATTGGTTCAAAAAATAGAAATCTCGTTTGCAGTGTCTACTATCTTTATTGGATGACCTATCATTACCATTCCCTACAGTAGTCTGATTGTCGCAAAATAATTCTACTGTACCCATGAAACCAATGAAATCAGAAAGTAAGTTTCTAATCCATAGGCCGCTCTTGACACCAAAAGACAAAGCCATATATTCAGCTGTGGCTGTTGAGGGAGCTACCATGCGTTGCCGTCGAGAACTCCAAGAAATTGGTACACCTAATACTTTGACCACATAGCCATGAGCACTTCTATCATGCTCACCCCCCCAGCTGGCATCAGCATATACTTTTATCGAAACCTCATCATTCAAACATGGAAAAATTTTTAAGGATAGTTCAGCCGTATTCGTGACATATCGAACGAGATGGTGTAAGGCTCCCCAGTGATCAGCAGTAGGGTAGCTAGCAAACCTAGCTAAATAGTTCACCGCAAACGAAATGTCAGGTCTAGTTCCTTGCGCTAGATAGCTAAGTGAGCCAACAATGGATAAGAATTTTGTTGAGTTTAGAGGTGGAGATTTCTTGTCTGCGGATACAAGCTTCACTTTGTACGGTAAAGGGGAAGTGGCCAGTTGTTTTGACGGGTTGTGTTCTTTAATGATTTTATTAGTCAGCGCATGTTGAGATAGAATATAACCCTGATCGCTTTTTTTAACATTGATGCCTACTATTTGATCTACATGATTTTGCCACTTCACATCCATACACGTGTTCAAGTCATGTTTCAATAGTTCTAAAGCTTGTAGAGAAGAAGAGGCTACAATGCCATCATCCACATGCATCCATACTACTGCGCGATCTGAATTTTTTGTTAAAACATACACAGACGAGTCAAACATTGAAGGAACATAACCTAAATGTCTAAGCTTTGATGAAAGGTATTGCCACCAACAGCGTGCTGCTTGTTTAGTGCCGTACAATGCTTTCTTCAACTTGTAAACTTTGTCTTTAGATTGCACAATAAAGCCTTCTGGTTGCTCAATGTAAATATCTTCGTCTATTGGTGCGTTGAGGTATGCTGACACAACATCGAAAGAATGAAGATGCCATTTAAAGCGTGCTGCAAGTGTGAATATTAGACGAAGTGAGGTAAATGTAGCTGTGGGAGCAAAGGTTTCTTCAAAGTTTTTACCATATTCTTGACGGTAACCTTGTGCTACAAAACGGGCTTTATATTTTGTTGGCAGATTAGTTTTAGCATCTTTCTTTACCGCTAGTACCCACCGCCCCCCCAGAACCAATGAGTTCAGTGGTCTGTCAGTCAACTCCCAGACTCCTTTATCAACAAAACTTTGCAGCTCAATGTCACATGCCTTTTTCCATAAATGAGCATCTGGTTGTTTCATGGCCAGACGGATGGATTTTGGGGCATTAGGACATAATTCGTTACATTCGTTTTGTAGAGTGAAGGCCAAAAGTTCCTGTTCTTCTATCAATTCATCTACGGTAGTATCTCCAAGGGTTAGTGCATTGAGAATAAAATCTAACTCTCCTTTTGATTTTTTGTTTTCAGGCATAGAGCTCGGATTTGCTTGCGTATTTTTAATTGAAGGGAAAATAGCCACTGCAGATTGAATTACTTTCTCTCTTGAAGGATCCCAAAAGAGCCACCCTTTACCGCCTGAAACATAACCAATAACAAAACATTTTGTTCCGCGGTCATCGAGTTTTTGTCTATTTTGCTTAGGCACATGTACATAGGCAACATCACCAAAGACTCTTATAATGTCCATTTGTGGCTTGACATCAAACATGAGTTCATATGGAGTTTTATTACCTGTTAGAGAATTTGGGAGACGGTTATGTAAGTAAGCTGCCCAAAGGAAAGCTGCACCCCAAAATTTTTTTCCCAATTTGCTTTCAAATAAGACTGATCGTCCAATATCAGAAATTGTTCTGTTGTATCGCTCAGCCACCCCATTTTGTCGAGATAAGTATGGCATAGAATGTTCAAACACAATGCCCCGTTGTTCCAACAATTTTAGAAAACGAGCATTGACGTATTCAGTGCCATTGTCAGATCTGAAAACTTTTACTTTATATGAAGTCTGCTTTTCCATTGACACCAAAAATCGTACAAAGCAGTCGAAGACATCAGCCTTACTCTTAATGATTTCGCTTACTGAGTATGAGGTATATACATCTCTGAATGACACTAGATATAAAGCTTCATTGAACGTCTCGACTTCAAATGGACCAAGAACATCAGATACCACTAACGACAATGGTTCCAAGATTCGTTCGGTCGGCAATAAAGAACCCGCATTCAAGTTTTTTGTAACCTTACAAGTATTGCAATTAATTTCTCCATCAGGGAGAGAGGCAGGTAGACCGAGACCTGCTCCTGAAGAAATTAATCGACGAATTACACGAAGGCTAACATGCCCAAGAGCACAGTGCCAGTACATCAAGGGATCATCTGCCATTGACGGGAAGGTTTTATTGTCATGAGGAGGATCAAGGCTAAGTGGAGGCTTTGCAGCAGGGGCGGAAGTATACGGTGGTGTAATTTGAAGTGCATTACAATGAACATCATGAGATAGTTCTAGACACCATTTACGTTGATTAGTAAAGTAGGAAATGAATAACAAATTTTCGTGTTTAGAAATATATATGTTATTGTAATTATCAAAATCAAATCTGGCACCCTGTCTTAGCAAAGAAGAAGCTGATATTAAAGTGCCTATTGCAACAGGGCAGAAGAAAACTCGGGAGATTTTAACGTAAGAGTCATTGACACCTTTGACTAAAATTGAGCCTATTCCTGTCAGTTTCGCAGGTTCCAGAGTTTTCGTTGCCACAATAAGAGGGATAGGATTGATCAGTTCACGAAAATCAAGAAACAAAGCACGGACACCACTTACATGTTCAGTCGCACCTGTGTCAAACAGGCCATGAGCACCATCTGAGGTCCAGGATGTAGATTGAACAGCAAGGGCAGTCGGCAAAGTATCATTGGTTGACGCATCGTCCAGTGAGAGATCTGTGAACTTCGCTCGCACTTTGGGATTGCCGCTGGAGGGAGGACCTCGCGGAGGAAGAGGTTGGCGTGAAGGGTAGACAGGACGGTAAGAATCCATCTGTTGTGGTTGTTGAGCAGTGGACGACTGTTGTTGGTTTTGTAGATGTGAAAACAATGGACCATACGCCAGCCATGGATCAAAATGAACATGGAAATCTCGAATATTGCTTTTTCCAGTTCGGGGAAAATTTTGACGCATTGGAGGAGGGTTACTGGGACGCGGTGGAAGCGGGCACGAAGATTTCCAGTGATTAGGATTACCACAACGGAAACATCCGGAACCCTTATAATTTACCCACGCTGCATTTGTTTCAGCTACTTCTTCAATGGCTGGATCCGGCATGCCATGGAGAAAAGAAGACGCATCCGACGCCAATGCCAATGGTTCGTGAGCTATTACATTTGACTTTTTCATATTAGTCGCTTGAAAAAGATTTGTGACTAATGTTTCCACCTCACGTGACGTCAAGTCGGCAGGGTCATTTCGTAAACGTAGATCAACTTGATTGATCATTGAGATAGCAAGCGGAGAACCTGGCTCAATGGAGGACAAGAAGTAAGCAGCGAGTTGGTGATCGTTGCTGCCCTTATAACCTTTTCTACCCATAGTTTCATATACAGTTCGGATCTTCCCAAAATGAGCTGTAATATCCGTGGATGAGGGGGTGAAGACAATAGAACCCAGTTCTAGAATCCCAGTCACAATGGATCCGCACGAGACAATATTGAATTTGTCGGTGAGAAAAACATAGGCTTCATAAGTCGGTCGAATACGGGCAATCGACTCCTTATGAATATCAGCTACCGAATGCAAGAGGATTTCGAAGGCCAATTTGTCAATCGTTGCGTCAAAGATCGCTTCCGGTATTGGGAAATGAAGATATTGCTCGGTCAGGAGGAAAGTCCCAAGTGTACGTTCAAGAGTTAAATTCCACATGTTGAAGTTAGATCCATCTTCTGACAGAATGACGCTATTTTTGCAGAAGATTTGGATTTCTTTGACCGTTTTGTAGAAAGGATCCCCTTGGAGTATGGATCGAAGGAGTTCAGGTTGACCAGGAGAAGCATGAGGAGGAGGATCTTTTCCTTTACCCTTCGTATCCGTATCGCGGGTAGAGGGTTCAGCGGAAGGCGAAGGCATGTTGGGTTGCACAGGAGATGGTGGAGGTGTTATTTCGGAAGGAGTTTCAGAAGGTGATGGAGATGGAGAAGATTTTGAACGAGTAAGAACCATACAGGAGAGAGCGTCGAAGGAAAGACTAGGCAACAATAAAAAAAAATCGGCAGAAACACTGGTTACAGCTGGTGCGCAAGGACTGGATTAAAAGCCCATAACCTATAATGCCGGTACCCAAACCCACGGGTAAGTTAGCCTGGTCTGTTCCACTCTCCGGTAGGAATAATTATTTATTGCTTAGAATATACTAACCTATAATGCCGGTACCCAAACCCACGGGTAAGTTAGCCTGGTCTGTTCCACTCTCCGGTAGGAATGAGGAACAGCCGGGCGAGTACCAGCATTCTATATACATCACTTGCCGTGTAACCTAACTAAACCTAACTATCACCATAACAATGGTGAATGCTCTAAACTAATTCATTAATGATAAGGAACAAGAAATCTGGAAAAAGATGACATGTGATAAGCGCTCAACTTGGGCAAGACGACAATGTTATCCCAATATTTTTTTATTCACAGTAGATTTTTTTTAGAATTCCAGCTGTAAAAATAAATAAAGAAAGGAAGTCTTTTTAAGGGTGAGGGGCGGAAGTTATCAAGAAACAGGTGAGAATTGTTGGAAAAGTCAAAATGAAGGATTTCGTTTGAACTTTAAGTATTTCAGGAGTAGAAGAAGTTTTCCACTCTCAGTTGAGAACACCAGGAGGTATGTATACATACAAAGTTAAGCACGTTCTAACATGACATGAATCATGAGGAGTGTTAACGTTGCATCTAGTAATATTCTGGTAATCTCAAAGGCTCGCAAAACAACTTCGATTATGTGTACATGCACCACTCATCTTACCTATTCATGATCAAGATTGGTTGGTTTGGTCACTTGACCTTCCTCCTATGTAACATGGAAATTTTAAAATGAATGCCATCCAATTGTGAGGGGAGGGAAAGTGTAATGATTATACTATTAAACTATCTCGTACAGTTCAGTAAAAACTAAGAAACTTGGCTATGAGACCAAGCTAACCATATTTTGATAAATTTGAGATTGTTAAAACGGATGGTTATCTTAGTGATGGAGGTAGCGATGAACGGAAATAGATGGTAGATTGAGTGACTAGGTGAACAACCAACGAGAACAAGTGAGGAACAAATGGTAGAATGATGTGTGAAGATGAGTACATAGGACGTATTATGTGGTGTGAGTTAGGTACATATGTATTGTAGGATGGTCTCCGCTGCGGACGAGGATCCGTGCGTGCGGCAGGCTGACTAAGCTGTTGGATTGACGACCAGGAAGTTGCCCAGCGTCGCACTTACTGGTAAGCTGTCACTATCTATGACCGGTGATCGCGTGACGCAGTCCCATCCGAAGCGGCGCAGCAGTGGTGATTTCGTGGGATTCAAATAGTCCGCACTTTTGGCATTCTTCATCTCCTGATTTCTATCTTCTTCCATCTTTAATCTTCTTTCCATCTCTTTACATCGTCGTTTGATTTCATTTACATCTTTTTTGCCTTTCATGCTGAACCCTACTTTGCTCGGGGTCGCCGTTGCCCTTGTCTTTTCTCACTCAGCCGTTGCTTCTCCAAGAGATCGTGTTGAGCTTGCCCCCCTTTTGACCCCCACCCCTCCCCCTACTGGCGGCCCTCTCTCTCATCTCTCCATTCAAGCGGGTCGCACTCCTGCTGATTATATCATCAAAGATAGCTACATTGTTGTCCTTAAAAAAGGATTGCAAAACCATCATGTTCACACTCACAAGCAAAAAGTGCTCAGTTTGTGGCGTGAAAATTCCTTTGCACGATCCCAAGCTACTGGTTTCTATCCTTATCAAGGTCTAAAACATCATTATGACATGTAAGCTCACATTGGCAGTGTTACTTGTGTACGTCTATTCAAATTGACGTGTTTTTTAAAAATAAAAAAAATAAAAAAAAGTGGTGAAGATTTTCGGGGTTACTCAGCTCATGTACCCAGAGAAATGCTCGAATCAATTCGTCAAATGCCTGAAGTTGACTATGTCGAGCTGGACTCGAAAGTTTGGATTAACGATCCCTACTTCACCTCAAGCAATACTGTTCCTGCCAAAGATCCAGCAACCACTTCCCAAGTGGATATAGAATATGGTGCAACATGGGGTCTCGCCCGTCTGGGTCATCGCCATAAACTTAAATTTAGTAATTTCAACGTTTATCCGTTTGAACATCCTTCCGGAGCTGGCGTCGACGCTTATGTTATTGATACGTAAGAACCCTCCCTCTTTTAAATTTTGTGCATCACTTTGATACCCTTATATCAATGTCTGTTCATACACGATAGTGGTGTGAATATTGAGCATGAAGAACTTGAAGGCCGAGCCAAGTGGGGCAAAACCATTCCAGACGATATAGATGCTGACCTTAACGGTCATGGTTCTCATGTTGCTGGAACTATTGCCTCTTATACATATGGTGTTTCGAAAAATGCTACTATCATTGCAGTCAAAGTACTTGGTGCTGGTGGTATGTTTTTTTTTTTTTTTTTTTTTTTTTGACGTAACCTTATTACCTACCTTTACTCACTATTGTTCTGTTAATCTCCTCACAGGATCGGGATCCATGTCTGATGTTGTTGCCGGTGTTGTTTGGGCTGCTGAAGCTGCTGCTACGAAAGCTGCACAAGAGGCCAAAAATCCGAACTCAAAGCACAAGGGCAGTGTTGCCAACATGTCGCTAGGGGGTGGCAAGTCAGGTCCTTTGGATGATGCTGTTAATGCGTCAGTTAAATCATTATTATTATTTGATGGATTTAATAGCTAAATCATTGCTGTGCAGGGCTGTAAAATCGGGACTTCACTTTGCTGTTGCCGCTGGTAATGACAATCGTGATGCTTGCACATTCTCTCCTGCAGCTGCCAAACGCCCAATCACTGTTGGTGCATCCACTATTCAAGACGAGCGAGCATATTTCTCCAATCATGGATCATGTGTAGACATCTTTGCACCTGGACTTAACATCAAGTCTATTTGGAACTCTGGACCTAAGAGTATCAATACCATCTCAGGTACATCTATGGCCAGTCCTCACATTGCCGTATGTTTTATCTCCTTTCGTTTGAAGTTGAGGTGCCGTTGCTCACGCCTTTTGTGATTTGATGAATAAAATAGGGCTTGGTTGCTTATTTTCTCTCAATTTACCCTGAGCATTTTGATCTCTCTGCCTTGGGACTCTCTGCTGAAGATGATGATGAGGATGAAGAAGATGAATTTGAAGCATTATCTGCCGAATCAAATTCTGTTTGGAACACCGTCTACGGGCATGGACAGATTGCTTTTGGCAAAGTTAGAGAAGCTGTCAAATTTGGTACCGCTGGAAAGAAATCCCACAGGCAATTTGGTCTTTCTCCCAGAATTTTGAAGCGAGCCATGATCAAGCTTTCAACGTCTGATGCACTGGATGTAAGTTTTGAGGCTATATTTACAAGTTTTAGTTTCTATTCATGAAGAAAAATAATCACTGAACTTATTTTGTTTTATCCATACTTGTTTAGGGTCTTCCTCCTAAGACGTGCAACTATCTTGCCTTCAACAATGTTACCGTCCCCAAGTCAATCAACATTTCCTGAGCAGCATGTTTAGATAACATTTATTGTAGTTCTTTATATCCCACTTTCTGTGTAACAACAGTGTTCATTGTTTCTGTTTATTTGAATATATCTATGTGTACTTGATCAATGTTTGCAGATTATTACTGGTTTCCCTTTTTCTCACGCTGTTCCAATTCAATTTCTTTTTCATACTGAGGCTTTTTACATCACATAGTGATCGAATTGAAGTAAAGCAGCACTTTGGCCAAAGAGCAAAAATCAAAATATACCATGTACTGGTAATATGTCAAACCAAGAAAAGTCTTGATGCTGGAGAAGATGAGATAGATCTGATAAAGAAAGAAATTGTTAGCTTGAAGGCTCATTAAGGAGTCAGTCACCGAGGTAAAAGTAACTTGCTTATGAAAATTGAGTTGCCAAGTCTTGCCCTAGGAGGGCAAGTATTTCAACTCTAGATAACATTCTCATTAATCAGATTACCATTGATCTTGATACTCTGACTCTGTAACTTGTAACACTACAGCACTTGTTTATTTCGCCATGGGGCGCAACAATTGCGAAACAATTGTTTTTTGCACTTAAGACCCACCTAAGACCTTTAAGTGCCAAAAACAATTGTTACATAACTGTTGCGTAATCGTTGCTCCATTGTTGCGCCTCAAGACGAAACAAACATTTATTGTAGTGTAAATTTTGTTTATAGTTATGTAAGAAAGAGCAAGCACAGCTATATCACAAAGTCTTGGTGCACTTTTCCAAAAAATCATCACTTTGTCACAGAAATTTTAGTGGCATTTTACTGTCCAATCTGCCACTAGCTGAAAATCCATCCTCCTCAAAAAAAAGGTTTTCGGAGGGTTCTATCCCCAACCAAATAGATCCTCCCAGCCCATCCAGCCCCATCCAATTTCCTATCCTCACCTCAAATCTAATTCCTCCTCCCATCTGATTTTCAGTTTCTCAGTCAGTTTCTTTTTTTTTCAACTTTTCTCTGATTTTTTTTTTTTTTCCTTCTTTTTCTTCTTTTCTTCTTTTTCTTCTTTTTCTTCTTTTTCTTCTTTTTCTTCTTTTTCTTCTTTTTCTTCTTTTTCTTCTTTTTCTTCTTTTTCTTCTTTTTCTTCTTTTTCTTCTTTTTCTTCTTTTTCTTCTTTTCTTCTTTTCTTCTTTTCTTCTTTTCTTCTTTTCTTCTTTTCTTCTTTTCTTCTTTTCTTCATTTCTTCATTTCTTCATTTCTTCATTTCTTCATTTCTTCATTTCTTCATTTCTTCATTTCTTCATTTCTTCATTTCTTCATTTCTTCATTTCTTCATTTCTTCATTTCTTCATTTCTTCATTTCTTCATTTCTTCATTTCTTCATTTCTTCATTTCTTCATTTCTTCATTTCTTCATTTCTTCATTTCTTCATTTCTTCATTTTTTCCTTTTTCATTTCTTCATTTCTTCATTTCTTCATTTCTTCATTTCTTCATTTCTTCTTTTCTTCTTTTCTTCATTTCTTCATTTCTTCATTTCTTCTTTTCTTCTTTTCTTCATTTCTTCATTTCTTCATTTCTTCATTTCTTCATTTCTTCATTTCTTCATTTCTTCATTTCTTCATTTCTTCATTTCTTCATTTCTTCATTTCTTCATTTCTTCATTTCTTCATTTCTTCATTTCTTCATTTCTTCATTTCTTCATTTCTTCATTTCTTCATTTCTTCATTTCTTCATTTCTTCATTTCTTCATTTCTTCATTTCTTCATTTCTTCATTTCTTCATTTCTTCATTTCTTCATTTCTTCATTTCTTCATTTCTTCATTTCTTCATTTCTTCATTTCTTCATTTCTTCATTTCTTCATTTCTTCATTTGTTCATTTCTTCATTTCTTCATTTCTTCATTTCTTCATTTCTTCATTTCTTCATTTCTTCATTTCTTCATTTCTTCATTTCTTCATTTTTTCCTTTCTTCATTTCTTCATTTCTTCATTTCTTCATTTCTTCATTTCTTCATTTCTTCATTTCTTCATTTCTTCATTTCTTCATTTCTTCATTTCTTCATTTCTTCATTTCTTCATTTCTTCATTTCTTCATTTCTTCATTTCTTCATTTCTTCATTTCTTCATTTCTTCATTTCTTCATTTCTTCATTTCTTCATTTCTTCATTTCTTCATTTCTTCATTTCTTCATTTCTTCATTTCTTCATTTCTTCTTTCTTTTATTATTTATCTTTCTTATAGGTTTTTTCTTCCCTCCCAGCCCATCCAGCCTTATCTGATTCCTCCCCTCCCCCTCCTATCCAATTCTCCAGATCTTTGGTTAGTGTTTCTTATTTTTTTTCTTTTTTGTTTTTATCACTCCGATATTTTTTTAGATAGTTTATTTAAAATATGACCCTCAGTTCAAAGTGAAATTTTTAATTGATGCCTTGAATTGAAAAACCTTGAGGCAAATTAATTAAAAAAGTGGGTCCCAAGTTCATACAAACTCACTTTCTGTTATGATTTGGTTGAGAGGTGAGGAGGAGGCGCACTATGGGCGCTATGCATTGTAAGAGGTGGAAGAGGAGATTTTGCATAAGGGAGTTTTATGGGGCAAGCACTGTGGAGTGCTCCTCATTGGAAAACTTATTTAGTAATCCAGTTACTTCTTAGTCTCTTGTAGTTGTAGCCCTCACTGTTGACAGCCCCAACATAGTCAGTCTAGTTTGTCTCACTGCTGTATCAGCATAATCAGTCCTGTCTCAGGGCTAGTGTTAGTGCTAGTAGTAGTCTGCCCTCCTAGGTCTTAACATTTTGTCCAATCTATAACCGGTGCACTACAAAAGAGTCATGAAACCTCAGGCTAACCCAATGCAGCACTCCTTGCTGCAATGTAAGAGCAGATGGCATGCTTGCAAGAATAGAATCCCAAAATCATGTAACATCTAGAAGAGGAAAAACCCTCATATTGCAGCCTCACCAAAGCAGAGCTGAACATGGCCAAAGTCAAAGCACAGGCGCCACCTGTCAAAGGCCTAAAGATTGCAGTCCCAGAAATATTTGATGGAAAACAAGGCCCCTAAGCAGATCAGTGTACATCACAGGTAAACCTTTATGTCCTGCTGAATGGTCATCAATTCCCAACTGAGCAATCAAAAATTGGGTTTGCAATATCATATCTCACAGGTGAGGCAGCATGCTGGGCAAGGCCATATACCAAAGAGCTCCTTGAAGATGCCAAGTCAGCAACAACTTTTGGCCGGTTCATGGAAGCATTTACCATGATGTGGCCACAACCTTGGAGCATGCACTCAATCAGTTGTGGCAGAAACACTCTGCCACAGAGTATGTGTCAGAACTCTGAGGCAAAGCCAGCTATGTTACAATGTGGGGAGAAGGAGCCCTCATTTTTCATTTCAGAAATGGACTTTTGCCAAAAATCAGGAATGCTCTAATCAATCATCAACATTCAACCTCTCTCCAGGGACTGATGAAGTTGGAATCTCAAATTGATAACAAGTTTATGCATCAGTGCATGAATGGGGTAAGTGGTGCCTGCCACTGGCACAACCATTCCCCATAAAGCAGGTCTGGCACTTGGGACCCAAATGCCATGGATATTGATGCAGAAAATGCATGTGGCACTACTGGAAGGAGAAGGTTATCTGAAAAAGAATACCAGAGGAATATGAGAAAGGGTCTGTGCCTCCAATGTAAGAATAGTGGTCATTTGACAAGGGAATGTGGAGGAAAAATAAGGGTTAGAAAAGTGGAGGATAGTGCAGGAAAGACACAGATAAAAGATGGAACTCAGGAGGGAATGTTGTGCCCTTCTAGGGAGGATTAGAGGGAAAGGATAAGTTGAAGTTAGTAGAAGAATTATCAGCTTGAAAGTCACTTGGAGTAAATGAAAATTCTTGGCCAGTTGTCTTGAAGAAAAAGAAGAAAAAAAAGAAACTGGAAAAATATAAAAGGGAAACAACAACAACTGAGAAGGAAAATAAGGGTTTGTAAATATCAATTGGATGTAAGGGTTATCTTTCTTTAATCAATTAAGTAATTTTTATCTCTTTGCTTATAACAAAAAAATGATTACTATTGAACTTCTCTTAAAGCAACCTTTGTATATAGATATATTTCTTAATTTTAGTAGTACTTAAAAAACTGTAATAAAATTGGTAAAAAAATATGTATGATGATAAAAAATATTTTTATTTATAGAAATGTAAGGTAATGTAAGTAATGTGGACTGAAAGGGGAGAAACCAAAGCCTTTATATAAGTAAGATTGACCCTCTGAGGTGTTACTAGAAGTATACACAGAGTAAATAATATAAAACAAATGAAAATTAAGTGTAACAAAGAATATAAGGTTTCCATGTGACAATTTACTAAAAAAGAAATAAAAATCCCAATGTATCCACACTTTAAGCCCTGAAATAATGTAATTGATTAAGAGGGATAATAATTTGGTATAAAACAGAAGAATTTAACTATAGTAATTTTAAAACAGGTTACATTATTATTATTTTTGTTGAAAAATCAGATTTTGTGAAACATATAAATTAAACTATTTTTGATGTAAAGAATTTATATACTTACTTAATTTAGCATAAAACATAATAAATTAAGTAAGTTAAGCTATTTTTACAAGTATGATATTTATTGAAATTAAACAAGAAATTATTTTAATGAAATCACTAAGTATTAAAATAAAACATTTATATTTTATTAAATACAATGTTTCACTAGTTTAATTTCTTTGAGGAAAAAAATTGTGAGTCAAAAAATCTCCCAATAATTATTGGTTGTAAGATATTATTTTTATTTTTTAATATATATAATTAATCAATTAATTAATTAAATTATAAGGTAAATTTATTAATTATACTTATAATATAAATTTTCAATTACACTATGCAATATAGGGGGTGGACTTGCTAGAAAGTCCTCAACCTGAACTCAGATGGAACTCAGGTGGAACTCAGACTGAACTCATACAGAACCCATACTGAAATCTACTTGAACACCCACCTAAAACTTTTCTGCTGAGTGGTGTTCATCCCTGATTGTATGGTTCCTTTATCAATAGCTCAATGTGTGTTCAATCTGTGGTGAGTTTGGGTACAAGGTTGCGGACTAACTAGCAAGTCCTCCCCCCATATTGTGTGGTGTTAGTTAATTATTAATTTATAAACATTAAATTCATAAAAATGTGTCAATTTTTATAGAATATGATATATTTTATATGTGTTTAAATGTGTATAAAATCTATATAATAAAAAATTAATATAACACTTATTTTAATTATATTGTTATATAATTTTATTTTTCAATATAATATTAATATGTATATGTTATTTACATATATTTTGTCTCTAATTTATGTCAAATTAATTTAACATAAGATTTACTGGACTCTTAGTATATCCTTGCTGACACTCCCCCACTCTAAAAAAAACAATAAAAAAATGCTAAGATTTTTTAATTTTATACTTTTTAAAAAGAGTAGAAAGGTTATAAATTTCTTTACCAGGTATCCATGCACAATTCTCAGATAATGTATTTTTAGATCTCAATAAATATTCAGTACCTTTTTCAGAAGTGATAATTCTATCATTAACACCAGAAAAAAAATGTGGGTACCTGATAGCAGGTACTGATCCCTATCTTTGACTTAACTCAATTTCAGCTCATCTTTAATTCTTCTGGAAAGACTTTGAACTGAAAAATGAGCACACTAACTCACACAACATAAAATCAAATTTACTCTCAAATCACAACTGACTATAGGGATAGGCACCTGCTAGCAGGTGCCACTTGATTTTTTGCAGTGTGAGAATCTTATCAATTTCTGAAGTTTCTGTAACTTCCTGAGGACTTTTCTTAGGTCTTCCATTTCTTTTAGGAAATAAGTCACTAATGGAAGTATGAGGTTTAAGTAGGGAAATGGGGAAAACAGAAAGTTTTCTATAATATGGAGAATAAAATACTACTTCTACTGCATTATCACCAACCATTCTTTTAAAAGAAATGGTCCTACAAAAGGATCTTTTTAATTTTTAATTTCCCTGTAAATTGAAGTGGACTGTAGATATCAGTAATTAATCACAACTTTTAAATGTATATTCTTTATGGGAATTTTCAATGCGTTATCAATACAGCTTAGAGCATGTTTTCTGAATAGTTTTTACATTTGCATAAAACATTTTACACAAGGATGTAGTTCCAAATTTGGTATTTTATTATTGAGAATTTGAGTAGGAGTGTTTGTTACATAACCTAGCCAGAGCTCAAAAGGTTTTCTTTCAGTGACAGAGTGAACAGTGCTATTATAAGAAAAATAAAGACATGGTAATAGAGTAACCCATTCATGAGTAAATATGTCATTGTCTTTATATTCTAATCCAAAGGCACAATACCTTCTAATCATATCTTCCAGAGGTTGGAAAATTATTTCAGCTAGACCATCAGTTTGGGGATGGCAAGAAGTAGATAATTTTAACTCACAGCCACATTTATCCATCAAAGAAATCCAAAATTCAGATGTAAATTTTCGATCTCTGTCTGAGATAATGGCTTTTGGAAATCAAAAAATATTAAGCATGTATTACCACAATAAGAAAGATAAGCCTTTGATGGATACATCCTTATTGGAGGGAATAAAGTTTTAAATTTTTGTGAATCTATCCACTATTAACCAACAAGAATTATAACTGTCTTTAACTGCTACAGGATGACCAGTGACAAAATTCATATTAATGATTTTCCATGGGGAATCAGGTGCTTCAATATATTGAAATAATCCTGCTCTTTTACTTTTTAATATTTTATATTTTGGAAAGAATCCCAAGATTAAACAAACAATTTTGTGTCTTGAACATATTAGCCCACCATGCAGTAGTTTTTATTCTGAACATGTTTTTTCTAGATTAAAATGACATTCTAATATGTCATCATGACAAAGCTTTAATACAGTTTCTTTCATGGAAGAAGGAATTAAAATCACATTAATAAGTTTTCTCCTGTAATAAGTATAGCCATCATCAATGGAAAACTTTCCTTTATTCAAAAAATTTTGGTACTTTAGAGGGAGATTTTTTATTAATGCTTGAATTGAAGTGTTCTTTGAATCATTCAAGATTTTAACTAATATATTTAAATCAGAATATTTTTCATATGAATCCAGAATTAATTGCAATAACTCTTCTTCAATATCAACAATATATACACCATGTATATTAATTGCATCATCTTCAGGTACCTAAGCTGTATTATAGTCATAATTTGGAAGAGATAATCTAGAAAGCATATCCACATTGGAATAAAAATTTCCAGACCTGTGAATAATTTTCATCCTACTCTTGAATTCTTGGACAGCTAGTTTACACCTAAACATATGTCTGTTTGGTTATTTTAGGTTTAAGAGGGATTTCATTGCACTGCAATCAGTAACCAATCAAATTTTTGGTCATCTAAGTAAGAATGAAGCTTCTCCAAAGCCCATATAACTTCCAACCACTCTACTTGAGTGGTACCATATTTCAATTCACTATTCCTTAAGGTCCTTGAGATATAACAAATATATACTTCAGAATTTTTATCATTAATGATTTTTTTCTGGTGGAGAGCAGCTCCCATTCCAACAAAACTTGCATCTGTGTAGAGTAAAAAAGGTTTATTGAAATCTGGGAGAGCCAGGATTGGGGTAGAAATTAATTTTTTTTCCATGTATTAAATGCTTTCTCTTTGTCATCATTACAGAGAAAAGCTACATCTTTTCTGGTTAATTTTGTAAGAGGCAAGGATATGACTTGATAATTCTTTATATATTGTCTATAATAGCCACACATTCCCAAAAAACTTTGGATTTATCTCACAGAGTTTGGTACTTTCACATTTTGAATTGCAGCAACTTTGTTTTGATTGAAACAGATTTTTAAGCCTGACACAACATGACCCAGGACTTTAAAGGATGGAAAACCAAATTTAAACTTTTTCAAGGATAAGTTCATTTTTAATTTAATCCATCTTTTGGAAGACTTGATTCAAGTGATTTATGTGCTCATCAAAGGTTTTAGAAAAAACAATGATGTCATCAATATAGACCATTAACCATCCTTCAATTGTTTCTTGAAGAAAAGCATTATCCACCACATTTTTAAAAACTGAAGGGGCATTTTTAGGGCCAAATGGAATTATAAAATACTTTTATATCCCCATGTGAGTTTCAATAAGCAAGAAATTTTGGAAGTTATTTTCAACTGGTATTTTATGATAACCTTTATTACCATCTTGAAAACCAATAAATTTTTCACCTTGTAAGGTAGCATTTATTGAGTTTATTCTGGTTATAGGATAAATATCATCCACTGTATAATTATTCAATGCTCTATAATCCCCACATAACCTAGCTTTATCTTTTTCATAAGAGATTGAGACTGGGGAGTTTACACAATATTTTGGGGTAACATCAACCTTCTCAAAGATATTCATTTTTAAGAGGGTAGAAATATTATCCTCAATATCTTCTCTCTTTATGAGAGAAGAAGGATATGGGTTTTCCTTGATGCTAGGAGGAATATAACTCAAGTTAAAAGATAAAGAAGTTTTCATTTAATTCTTAACAACTGCTAATTCATTCATGAGATCCATGAGAAAAAGCCATAAGAAAAGATGTAATCAAGGCAATTATAGACTCTTTCTGTTCACCAGTTAACTGATCACCAAATGAAGCAGTATTTATTTCAGAAAATATATTATTCATTTATTCTGTTTATCTACCCTTACATTGAATCAATTAATTAAAAGATCTCAACAGGTGTGCAGATGGTTTTTAGAGGAAGAAATTTTAAATTTCCTTTTTCCATTCAAGCCCAAGGTGAAACAATTATTTGCTGGATCCAATTCAATAGAAAACATGGTTAAAGTATCTTTTCCCACAATAAACCAATTGCTTAAGTTATCATTCTTCATCACAACAAATTCACAAACAGCTCTTACAAAGGCAACATTATAATTAAAAGAATACAGTGGCTTTGTACTTGCCAATGGGACATAACACAGAACCATAACCTCTTCATTTCTCAGATGTCATAGGTAATAATTTACTATGATAATTTTTTTCATTTAAAGCCAGTGCCTTTTCAGACAATACACTTTCTCCAGAATCAGAGTCTAGAACAACCTCAACATTTTTACCATTTATGATAACTAATTTCTTCAAGGGGGATATTAATATGGAACCATCAGTAATATCTTTTATAATCTCAGAATTTTCTACTGAAGATAAATCCAAGCTACAAACTCCAGATAAATTATCTAAATATTGGACATCTTGTTCCAACATTAGAACCTCATTTTAAGAGTCATTTTCATAAGAGATATTACTATCACAGTCTCTAGAAAAATAATTAAATTCAACTGCAGTATTTTCAGTTTCCCCAGTTTGTTCAACAAGATAAATTTTCATGTCACAAACATGTCCTTTCTGCAATAATTTTTTACATTTAACATAAGTATTTGTTGCATATTTCTTTGGTGAAACTGGGGAAGAGGGTTTACCAGGTTTTTCTGGGAGTTTCAATGAATATTTTTGATGATCATGGTAAGATTTTAAGGGATAATTCTTTGGTTCATATCTATGGTTGAGTAGTTCCTCATTACAGATATTAATGAAAGAAAAATCTCCTCTTACATTCTAAGTCCTAGCTACAATCAAAGCTCTGAGAGAATTTGGTAATTTATAGAACATTTTGTCTCCCCAAATATCATAATCCATTTTTGGATCCATAGCTTTAAGAATTTTGGTTATTTTCAAAAGGAAAAAAATAGTTTTTCCAGCAGAGGAGGATGCATATCTAGCATTCTCATATAATCTCTGTTGTGTCAACCTGAATTTTGAACCACCAAATTTATTCTCAATTAATTTTTTCCACTCATTAGGGGGTATCAATGTTCAGGGATCAACAATTAAATTAATTCTGGATAAAAATCATTATACCCCAATTATCTTCCACAATTATTTTTGCTAATAATTGGCTTATTAGACACTTTACATGTCAATGTTCACCTCTTATCCAACATTTTTCTACTCAATTTTTCATAACCACATCTTGGACAACTTTCTGTCATAACCACATGTTGCACAACTTTCTGCCATAACCACATCTTGGACTACTCTCTGGATATGCCTCATGGATGTGATGAGTTTGGGATCAGGAATTAGGAATGGAAATTGGGGTATAAGAGGTGGGATAATGCATTATCATAGATTCCTTATCCACTAGCCCCGGGGCTAGTGGATAAGAATCTTCCGCAATTAATAATGTCTGATCCTTGGAAAAAAAATTCCTTATCCCTAATTGCAGATCCCTGAACATTGATACCCCCTATTCTATGTATAGTGATTATTATAAAATAAAAAAGATTCATACCACATCAAGGCTACATTATAAAATAAATAGATTAACTTAGAAAAAACTTCTTCATCTGGAAATGTATAAGATATCTTTATATTATCAATTCTTTGAATAAAATACTGCCAGTCAGATGAAGAATCACCATCAAAGGTAGGATATTGGTTCATTTTAGTCCAATTTTTATTGCCACAAGGCTGGTCAAATTTAAGGTTGGAATTATTCATTGTAATCGATTCCTAAATCCTGGAAAGGTGTTCAGAAATTTCATTATTTATAGAAGCAGCTTGTTCATTGTGAGCATTAAAATATTTTTTTGGTCATAAAATATTTCATAGACTCAATGTCAGATTGCTTAATGGCCACATTACAAGGAAAAAGAAGAGCTCCCTTTTTCAGTCTGTTAACCTTTATTTCTAGTAGAAGTTTGAGTAGCATTACTTACCAAATCATAATGTTCATCAGGAATAACTGGTAATGTAGAGAATTTTTCGACAAGATTAGACAAATTTTTTCTCAACCTAGAAATATAAAAAAGTTGATCATCAATTTTTTCAAGAGATAGAACATTTCTGTCTTTCTCCACTGAGAATTTATTACTCAAAGCTTAAAAATTAATTTTCAATTTTTTCAATTCACTGTGTAAGGTCTTATTATCATTTTTTAATGAAGTGTTTTCATCTACGAGGGGTTTCAATTCACTAATAGCTTTATGAAGATGTTGATTTTTATCTGAAAGTGCTCTGTAATAATTTTTTGTAACTTTCTGTTGAGCAAGTAAATGATTCAAGGTGTCCTTTAATTTGAAATAAGTGGTATTTTGTACAGAAGAACTCACTTTACAATGTAAATGCAAATTATTTAATCTGTCATTTTCATGCTTCAATAGATATCTCAAAACTTTGTCTTTTATAACACTAAAATCAGGAAAACTTTTAAAAATCTCTTCAGAGTTTTGTTCATGCAAGACATAAACTTCAGGGGTAAAAGAATCACTTTAAATTGCAAGAGAAGGATTAACTAAAGAAGTTGAATTTATATGTAAAGGCTCATTGAATGACAATTTTCTAATTACATCATTAGGGCTACTCATAACAGGAATTTGTTTTTTAATAGATTTAAAAGTTCTGTCTCTACCTTTGACAATATTATCTGATGATGAAGATCTAGTATTGTACATACCAACATGTTTATCAAAAAGTTTACTCATCATGACAAAGGAGGAACCTTCCCCTAGGCCTGGGCTTTCTTTTTCCTGCTTCCCTGGTAAAGATGGGCAGGTTGAAGATGGTAATTGGGTGTCCTGGATGGGCCAGGAGAATGAACTAGAGGTTATTTCACATTCTATTGGTAGTGGTTCATAAGGTAGTCCAATTTACATTGCTCTACCACCATGATTTTTGGGGTCTTCTTGGGCTGATGTTGATTTGGCTGCATAGGTTGATGTTTACCTTGAATGTTCTTTAGTAGCTCCTGCATCTGATCTCATAGAGAATCTGCTCTGGCTTTGTATTTCATATTTTCTGTTTTCAGTTCTTTTATGTGACTTGACAGATTTTTTACCTTCTGTGCCAGAGGGATCTTTTTTATCTTTATTCCTTTTAAAGTATTGTCCAGATTTGTTTGAGGTTTGACTTCTTCCAGAGTTGTTGGGGGAGGGGGGTTTACCACTCCTCCTGAAATTTCAATTTCCTGAAGAATTGGGTGGTTTTTTGTCAGCTGAGGAATTTTTGTAAGTTAATTTTGAAGAACCCACAGATTCAATTTCAACACCTACCTCAATTTCATCTACATGAAGATTATCCATTCTGTCAGTTAAACTGTTAGACATAATATCTGTGAAATGAAAAAATCAAAGTTCATTAATCAATGATTTTTCTTAAATCTGTGATATAAAATAAAAACTCTCAATTAATATATTAATTCAATGTAATGAGTAAAAAGTAATTATATTTATTATCAATATTATTTATATCTTAAAATAATAATCAAAAAAAATATTTTTAAATTTATTTTATGTGATTTTATTTATAAAATAAAATAATAACCACTAAAATTCAATTGGGACAGAATAAAAAGAGTATTAATGTAAAACAAAATAATATTAAAAACAAAAATAATGGCAATCATTGGGACTAAACAACAGGTGTTATTATTTTCAACCAATATTATCAATTATTAAATACAATTAATTTAATAATAAATCAAAAATAATATATTCTAGAACTAAGAGGTTTACTCTACTATTTTCAAATATGAAGAAATATTTTTTAAATTTTTTGATTACTTACACACAGTGACTCAGAAAAAATAGCTAATGACACTGTTACTGCAATAAAAACTCAACTGTAAAATTGTCAGATGCGAAGGTTAACTTACTATATTGATCAAGAATTCACACTGAAATATATACTTATTTAAGTACATATAAAGTTTTACTATAAAATATTATTTCAATTCATGATCATGGCAAAAGTTTAAAAACTTGTGCAAGGGTAGTCTGTGCATCAAGTTTTTCTTGAAAAAAAATCAAAATTGACATTATTAGGAAAGGTCCCCAATTTTTGGCTGGTCATCTAGAAGAAGAAGAGGGAAAAAAAGAAAGTGGAAATATATAAAAGAAAAACAACAACCACTGAGAAGGAAAATAAGGGTTTGTAAATATTGATTGGACATAAGGGTTATTTTTCTTTAATCAAGTGAGTAATTTTTATTTCTTTGCTTATAACAAAAAAATGTTTACTATTGAACTGATCTTAGAGCAAAATTTGTATATAGATATATTTCTTAATTTTAGTAGTATTTAAAAAACTGCAATAAAATTGGTAGAAAAATATGTATAATGGTAACAAAAATTGTTATTTATGAAAATGAAAGGTAATGTAAGTAATGCAAACTACAAAAGGAGAAACTAAGGCCTTTATATAGGCAATAGAGGCCCTCTGAAGTGTTACTAGAGGTATATACAGAGTAAAAAATATAAAACAAATAAAAATTAAGTGTAACAAAGAATATAAGGTTGCCATGTAACAATTTACTAAAACAGAAATAAAAAACAAATGAAACCACCCTTTAAGCCCTGAAACAATGTAATAGACTAAGTGGGATACTAATTTGGTATGAAACAGAAGAATTTAACTATAGTAATTTTAAAACAGGTTACATTATTATTATTTTTGTTAAAAAATCAGATTTAGTGAAACATAAAAATTATACTATTTTTGATGTAAAGAATTTTTATACTTACTTAATTTAGTATAAAACATAATAAATTAAGTAGGTTAAACTATTTTTACAAGTATTATATTTATTGTAAAACAAGTAATTATTTTAATGAAATCACTAAGTATTAAAATAAAACATTTATATTTTATTAAATGAAATGTTTCACTTTTTTAATTTCTTTGAGGAAACAATTTTGAGTCAAAAAAGTGCCCAATAATAATTGGTTTTCAGATGTTATTTTTATTTTTTAGTATGTACAATTAATTAATTAAATTATAAGGTAAATCTATTACTTATAATTATAATATAAATTTGTAATTTATTAATTATTAACTTATAGCAATTAAAGTCATAAAAATGTGCCAATTTTTATAGGATAGCATATATTTTATGTGTATTTAAATGTATATTCAATTTATATAATAATCAAATTAATATAACATTTGTTCTAATTATATTGTTATATAATTTTATTTTTCAATATATTATTAAGTTGTATATATTATTTACATACATTACTTCTCTCATTTATGTTCAAGTAATTTTACATAAGATTTACTGGACTCTTGATATAGCCTGTCTGACAATAATTGTATTATACTTAATTTGCCTTTGATGAATTTTGATGCCACAACAGATGTAGACACCTTGTTTGACTGCAGGGCCACTGACTGTTTTATTTCCAAAAAGTCTTTAAAAAGGAATACAATGAAAAGAGAAAAATTAGACAACCCCAGGCATCTAATTACACAGGGGGTAAGAAAGAGAACTGGTAGGCAAGTTGTTTTTTTGTACTTCTGAATAATCTTGTTGTAACCTTGTTATAATTCTGGGTAGGCTGAAACTTGCCTTTTTTTACAACTTTTTGGTGCTATATAGAGGCCTGAAGCATAATATAAATAAAGAAGTTTTTCTAACTTTTTCAAAAAAGACCAAGATTAAATTTTTTAATTTCATTTCTTAATATATGTTCTAATGAATCATTTTTTCATTTTTATCCTACTTTCCCCAGTTAAAAATATATTCATTTTTATTATTATAGACCTCTGATGTTCCAAAAATATTTAGATTTATTCATATCTTTTGTTACACAAATGTTCTTGTTCAAATTTCCATAATTTATGTACTTCAATCCACTTGCACATAATAGAATATTGGAATGTGTAGAAAATAACACATAAATAGTACATGGTATAAATTCATTCTCAAAATTTATAAAAAAATCATATTTCATTTAAATTTTTTATCCATCATTTATAAAAAATGAAAGTACATATTAGGGGGTATCAAAGTTAGAAATCTTTCATTTCAAAATACCCCCTTTTTCCACCAAATCAACCATGATTATTTTTTAAAAGATGACTTATTGTGCACCAAAAACACCTTTTTACTGAGAATTAATGTCAACTCTGTAGCTTTATTTTTATTGGGGGACTCCTTTTGGTCTAGAAGATTTTCTGTGGCAATTTACAGTATTGGCCAATGGATTTGGAATTCTCAAGTCAAGTACGTATAATTTATCTTATGATTTTAATTTTACTCAATAGAAGAGGTAAGAATATAAATATTGTTATAATTTATAATTTAGAATCACGTTAATGTAAATACTAAAAGATAAATAATAGTGATGCTTTACTTTAAAGTGTTTTAATAAAATAGTTAAATTAAGGAATGAATCAAGCAGCACAAAAGAGGAGGCCCTTTATAGGCAAAAAGGAGAGAGAAAATAAACGGGGCTAACAAGTATCCATAAGGGAGTGTGAGAGAAAACTATCACAAAA
Source organism: Hemileia vastatrix (assembly GCA_030280995.1). NCBI lineage: Eukaryota > Fungi > Basidiomycota > Pucciniomycetes > Pucciniales > Zaghouaniaceae > Hemileia > Hemileia vastatrix. Next base: position 23,190,138 of record JASXTE010000001.1, on the reverse strand, counting down.
ATAAGAATGTGCAAATAACAAAAGTGTGCTAAAATGATGTGTCAATAAAAGATATCACATTTATTTGATATAGTTTAGAATTCACTTTATATGTCACACTTAGTACAAATTAATTTAAATTTAAAATAGAATTTCAAACATTTAAAATAAATTAATTTGAATTTTTAATATTTAGTATTAATATTTTAATTTCTCTTTCAACCTGTTATTGAGCACGGTGTTAGGGAGTAAAAATATAAGGGACATTATTATTAATTTTATATAATTACTAAATTTACTTATTATACTTAGTTAGTTTATTGTAAGTTATTCATTAGTGAATATAAATTAATTAATTAATAATAGGAATTTTAAAAGGTGTGGCTTCTTCTCAGTAAAATAAATAATTATTTTACTGGATAAGTCTAGTAGCCTGGCTGACAATTTTTGTGTCATTAAATACCTTTTAAATAATTAAATTTTTTTAACTTTGATATCCCCTATTTACCAGATTCCATAGGTATATTAAACAAATACTCAAAATTCATGTTGTTTTTATATTAAATTTTCATTATTAGTGGATAATTTCTTTCCAATTCATTGACGCCCATTTTTTATTATTTGACCTCAGTGAGATTAATCACAGAAAATTTACCCACAGGATTATAAAATATTCTTCCACCCACTCTTTGTCCCCCACTTATCATTAAACCCAAAATATCCTTGAAAGAATTCATTGTGTCCTACTCTGTAACCTTATATATCCCCTTTTTTATATGTTCAACAATCATCCCTCAGTTTTTCCACTCTTGGTCTCTTACATCCCACACATTCTTCTTGCAAAGATCACATGTCCCCAATTTTTCACTGTCTTAAATTCCCCATTAAACCCCCCAAATACTTTATTTTCTTCTAGAATTACTCCCTACTTCTCTACAATCCCTCATTTACCACTGAAAAGATATTTATATTCACCCCCAGGATCCCTATTGCACCTCTAAGTTTTCCATTTTTCTCCACCAGCCTTTCCCAATTTCCCACCCCATCCATCCTGCTGCTCACCAACTTACACCCTCACACCCCCATTTTCATGGGAAAAGTATTTCTGAAACACTTTTTTTCATGGGGCCTCATGTCTTATATCACCCCTCTAAAGTATTTCTTACTTACTCATTTACAGTTCCTAGTCACATGCAGGAAAGTGTTTCAGCAGCACTTCCTTGCATGTGACCTCAGTCTTTTCATTGCACTTTCTGCTACTCTTTCACTTATTCCCGTGGACCACTTAATCACATATAATCTAGTTTTTCAAAAATAATTTTTTCATGCAACTGGGGGATTTAAGGTACTAAGAGAGTAGGGAGAAGGGAAAGGTGTTGGGTGGATGGAGGGGCTAGTCAATACAATAAATAATCTCAGAGGATGAAAGTGGCAATGAGTATGTGTATAAAAAAACTAAAATGAGGGCTTGTAGAGAAAAATAAAGGAAAATTATGAAGAAGGAGGGGGTTCAAGAGGTGAAACAAAGTGTGTATGTAAAAGAGATTTAACACCCCAGTGAGTAACTCAAGTGCCTGAAGAGGGGAGCCTGCAGGGGCAAAAGGGGGGGTTTAAAAGGGCAAAAAGTAGGATAAAGAGGAGCTGTCAAGGGAATGATAAAGGTGATTCCTTCCTCTGAAATTTTAAGTTAAATATTAAGGGTATTATCTAGAAAATTTAATTTAAGACCACCTAATACAAAAATTCAATTTTTTTTAATTTTGCCTTAAAGATAAAGTTTTTTTCTAGTATATGTATAAAGACAAGCCTATCATTTAATAAAAATTTTCCAAGCTGACTGATAGTTTTAAAACATTTCTGACTTCATTATATATAATTCATCACCTCATATTCCATTCTTTTCAATCCTCCAAAAAGTAAAATATATGGAGGTGATGAATTATTTCCAGGGAATTGTTAAAAAAACTTAAGAAATGTAAATATTTTATTGGAACAAACAAAATTTGATGCATCAACTACATTAAGATGACTTAACTTATGATTTATGTAGAAGTAATAGTAGAACTTGGGAATTCTGATAAGAAAAAATTTCTGAGTGAAGTAAAATTTTGTTGAAAAAGAGAGATAAGGAAAAAAAAGAAAATAAATGTGGCAAAAAATTAGTGATTACCTGATCCAGAACTTCAAATCATAGGAAAAAAATTCAAATAAATTTATTTTTTACAATTAAATACTCAAAATCACTTGTTAAATTAAATTTAAACAAGATATTAGTATCAAAAGCATGTCTCATACTGAATTTTATCAAAGAATTAAAAATCAGAGAAGAGAAAAAAGAGAAAACCTAAAATTCAAGCAAAACAAAGAAAAAGAGAAAGTGGAAGTTTCTAATGATTCTATTACCTTAAAAAAAATCTTCATAAAAAATAACATTTAATTCAAATCAATGTGTTATGATATTGTAGTTTTTTCCTCTGTTATTTTTCAGAATAATTTTCAAAAAAAAAACTTTTATGAATTATCAAGGGGCTAAGAAAGTTTATTTTTCTCATTTTTCAAAAATTAACAACTAATATGATTCTTCTGCAAAAAAATGATATTTCAGGTCACAAATATTTTTTTTACATAAGTTGATGTATAATAGATATAAAATCATGAAGAAAAGATGTAGTTTTTTTTTGTAAAAAATAACTTTTGGGGATATCAAAGATTTCTTTTTTCATAACTCTGAAATAGCAGATAAAGCAGGAGTATAGTTGTACTAGATAATTGAATATATATTTATAAGTTAAAAATTCATGAGCAGAACTATAATTTTTTATCACAGCTCCTCGTGTGCATAATGAATACATATTCAATATTCAATATAAAATATAATGAATTTGCATCATAAATTCATGTTAAATAAAGATAATAAATAAATATTGAATATGAGTTACACATCCAAGTTTAATATGTCCTTTACATCTATATTGAATATTAATTGTGCATGCATGATTTATATGCAGTATGAATTTTTTATGATTATTTTATATGGATATGTATTGAATATATATTATGTCTTTGTTAAAATATGCAATATGCATCAACATTGAAAACAAAACAAAAATTATTTTTCTTCATTCTTGATGTCATGATATAAAGGAAGTAAAAGAGGGAGGAGGTAGACAAGAATTTTCAAAATATTTACTTAAAAAATTTTCACTCATACCTGCCCCTACATGATTACTTCAGGAGACCTGAAAAACAACTTGCCTACCCTTCCTCTTTTTTTCTCCCTATATTATGTTTTCTGGATTGCCTGATGGGGGAGGAGAAGTAAGAGAATTTTTTTTTTGTAGATTTTGGTGTGATTGAAGAGAGTCTCAGTGCAAGGCATATGGAAAAAACCTGAAATAACAGTATGAAATTGCTGGACCAGTACAATCCACACATTGACTGTAAAGAAGAGAAGGTTCAAATGGGAAAGAAAGTGAACACAGGTGCTACAGTATTGGCTCCCTGGACCCTTCAGGGGTCACAGTTGTATCCTGGAAGGTCTTCTGATGTTCTGTAATCATTGGTTGACTTGCCTCCAGAACTGATGCTTTCACTTTATTCTAAGCAGAATCCTGGGGATGGGGTGCCAACAGGGAGCACCATAAACCAAAAAATATGGTGGGAAGACATGCTAGCAAGTCCACAACCTCGGACCCAAACTAACAACAGATTTAACACACATTGAGCTATAGTCAAAGGAACCATACAATCAGGGATGAACACCACTCAGCAGAACAGTTTTATGTGGGTGTTTATGTACAGTTCAGTATGAGTTCAGTGTGAGTTCTATTGGGGTTCCATATGAGTTCAAGTTGGAGTCTTGCTAGCAAGTCCACCACCTATATTGCATAGTAAGAGAGGAGCAGAAAGGGGATGCAGCACACCTATAGGATAAGAAGGCGCAAAAGACAAGGAGGAGGGTGCAAATAAAGCATAGGCCCCTTGGACCCTCCTGGAGAGTCTACTAGTTTTTTGTTATTATCAGTAGAATTTCTGCAAGAGCTGAAAATTTCTTTTGATGCTAAGTTTCAGGACTTGGAGAGGGAGCTAGAGAAAGAAGAGGAGCTTGAATGCAACACACAACCATGGAAAATATCTGCTAAGGTTGAAGCCAAGGTCCAATCCTCAAATTTAACAAAAAGCCTCAAGGAAATGGTCCATGAAGCTCATTGGGAATTCTAACTGCTTCTTGATTATGGAGGAGTTATGACCCTGCCACCTCACCAACTGCACAACTTTGCTATTGATATGATGCCAGGTGCAAGTCCTCAACTTAGCTGCATAATCCCAGTTTCAACCTTGGAGTCAACAGCACTAAAAGTGATTAAGGTGAAAATTTAAAAAATGGTTTCATCAGAGAATCAAAATCTCTGTGGGAAGCCCCAATGGTCTTTTCATGCAAAAAAGATGGGATCACTGAAACCATGCATGGATTTCAGAAGGTTAAATGCACTGACAGGTTAAAAAATATATCCCCTTCCTCTGACTAGTGAGCCGGTTGACAGTCCTCAAGGGACAGAGATCTTAACATCCCTAGATATTAGGGCAGGCTACCACAACATACACGTGAAAGATGGAGACAAACACAAACTGGTATTCTGCACTAAATGTGGTCATTTTGAATTGTTGATAATGCCTTTTGGTCCATGTAATGTGCCTGAAAATTTCCAACACTTTACCAATACCATATTTAGAGATATAATAAGAATAGATGTGGAAGTGTATCTAGATAAAATCTTGACTTACTCCAGATCAATGGAGAAACACCAGACATGTGGGAAGGATTTCTTGCAGTGCTTGAGGAAGGTGCAAGTATGTTTAAAATTGGAAAAATGTGTTTTCTCAGTAAGTGAAATCCTCTATCTTGGTATGATCATTTCAAATGATAGGGTGAAGATGGACTAGGAGAAAGTAAAATAAGTAGCAGAGTGTCTGGAACCAGCATCAGTAAAGAAGCTCCAGTCATTCTTAGGCTTTGAAGATTTTTACTGCCCCTTTATTGAAAAATATTCCCATTTTTGCCATCCACTTCATGAACTCACAAAGAAGGAAGCCAAATTCATTTGGAGAAGTAATCAAGAAGATGCATTTAACTACCTGAAAAGAAAATTTGTGATAGCCCCTATTGATGCAATCCCAGACTTACTAAAGCCCTTTTTTTTGGAATGTGACTTATCAGACTTTGGGCTAGGCACAGTATTGTCCCAATATGATTCTGAAAATGTCTTACACCCATTAGCATATTGGTCACATACACTTCTAGGAACCAAACTGAACTATGAGATATATTATAAGGAGCTATTGGAATTGGTAAAAGCTGTAACACCTGGAACCACAATTTGGAAGGAGGACCACACTGTTTACAAGTTATTATCTACATGGATCACAAAAACATGTAAACCTTCCTGAGCACTAAAAAGTTGACTTTCCAGAAAGCACAATGGGAAGCGCTGCTAAGAAGCATTAATTTTCTTTTTCAATTCTGAACAGGGAATAAAAGTGGAACACCTAATTCACAAGCACGATTTCCTGACTTTTACCCAAAACCAAATCAGCTTCACACTTTTGGCACAACATTTTAAAAGGGGGACCTTGAAGAGGGGATAATACTGGATGAGGTGGAATTGGAAGATGATGATTTAATTGAATGGGTAAGGAGGGGACAGGAAAGGGATGAGGGAGTGCAGAAGCTTGTGAAGGCTCTTTTATCTAAGGAGGTATTGGTAAGGAAAGGATTTGAGGATTATCACCTGGAAGAAGAAGTACTGTATTGGAATGGGAGAATTGTGATGCCAAATGATGAAAATATTAAGAGGCAGGTGGTCGAATCATGGAACAAATCCCCAATGGCAGAAAACCAAGTAACACTGAAGACAGTAGAGCTGGTAAGTAATAACTTCTACTGGAAGTCCATGAAGGCATACATCCAGCTCTATGTAGTAGCTTTAGCTCTTTCCAGAGGAAAAAAGTCAGCCCAAAAGCCACACCACTAACTCCATTAAGTATACCCAAACAGCCATTGAAGGAACTATCTTATCACCATAAAATATGGGGGCAGACTTTCTAGCAAGTTCACAACCTTGAACCCAAACTTGTATTTAATTGAGCACACATTGATGCAGTTATAAAACAAATAGAAGAAGAAAATGAAGTCTCCTTGAACACCAATTTAAATTTTTTTGAACATTTATTGAAGCATAAGTGATCAAAAGTGCAAAAAGTATTGGGGCTTAGATTAATGGAATTTTTGAAGGAATATGTTTATAAGTGAATCCCACAAACAAGCCAGGCTGTCAGATGTATAATATTCTGAAAGATTATGTTATTATTCCATTCTTTTTAAAAATATAACTTCTCATATAAGTTTAACTTTAATATATTCTAGAAATTTGAAAAAAATTGCCTATGAATATGTAGAAAAATAATCCAATATTACAAGAAATTATTCTTGAGAAAAATTTATTGAATTTGTATTGTTCATAAAATCTGTATTGTTAAAATTTGGAGAAATATATATATTTTCTTATTGTATAAATTGGAATTATTGAATATAATCAAGCTTTAGAATATTTGTGGAAGTTACACAGCACTTATAAAAATCACTCTAGCATTAATTGAGTTAATGGTATAATTTAAAAAATTGATTTATATACTATATTATTAAAAGTAAAAACATTATATGGCTACTAATTTTTAAAAACTAACTTACCATTATCTACATTACATTAAAAAAATAATTGTCAAACTTTTATGAGAATAACACATATGGCCAATAAACAGTCCACAATATTGATAAGTTTTTTTTTCTGTATAAATACCATTTTTCTTTACATGTCTAATAATGTATTATATATCTATCTATATTTATGTTTTTCACAATTTTCCTTCCAAATATCTTTCTCCACATTTTTTTTCATCCTGTACTCTTCTCCTCTCACATTGGCTCCTGCTCTTACATTGAGATTTAGTTTTAACACTCCTCTCTCATCCTCACCCCTTGTTCCCCCTTTCTCCACCCTTCTCCATCCTACCTCACCCCATATCACTATTTTTTCTTCCATTCCCACCCATCACAACACCTCTAAATTCCTATCCACCCAATTTCACTCTGAATCACATTGCTTTCTCTCCTTACCACCCTGTTAACTCCATGGAGAGAAAAAGAGATGATTAGGAGAGAAGAAAGGAGGGAGTGAAAAGAAAGAGGGTTGGATTGAGGTGCTGGGGGTAAATGGTTGGGATGGGAAGTAAATATTTGGGAGTTAGAAGTGAGAGGGCTGGGATAGTGTAAGAAAGGGATGGGGTGGGGAAGAGGGGTGGAGGGATAAATGAAATTGATGGTGGGGTTGGGAGGACTTAGAAAGGGGTGAGGAGAGAGGAGGGAGGACGGATGAGAAAAGAAAAAGGGGTTAGGTGGAGTGAAAAGGGAAAGGGGAGGGGTGAGAAGGTCTAAATATTCACCACAAAATATGGGGGGAAGACTTGCTAGCAAGTCCACAAACTTGGACTAAAACTCACCACAGATTGAACACACATTGAGCTATTGACAAAGGAACCATACAATCAGGGATGAACACCACTCAGCAGAACAGTTTTAGGTGGGTGTTCAAGTAGAGTTCAGTATGGTTTCAGTATGATTTCAGTCTGAGTTCCATCTGAGTTCAGGTTGGGGACTTGCTAGCAAGTCCACCCTCTACATTGTGTAGTGCTTTCATGCATCACGTGAATCTCAAAGAGAAATTACCTCAACTACCACACTATTCAAGCTCTAACTTCACAAGTGATGGGCAAAAAGCAGCCATGGGGAAATTAAATTCTATTTTGTTCTCAAATTATCAGCTCTATTCAAACTTTAAAATTATCTTAAAAATAAAGACACTTATACTATTCAAACATAAACAATGTACGCGCAGTCTAGCACTAAGATCAAGGCAATCTTCAAAAGGGGTAATTGTGGGTCTGAGGGTAATTAGGAGGTCTGGGAAGTAGGAGCAGATTAGAAGGGCTATAAGGTTAGATGATTGGTAAATGGGAACTCTGGTGGATTAAATGAGTCTGTGGGTATATGGTGGCTGGTTGGGTAATGGGTCAGTGCAAGGAGGAATAGGATATTTAAAGGGGGTTGCTTTGGATTGAACTTCTCTAGAATTAAATTATAAAATATATTTGTGATAATAGTCAGACTCTTATTAGGCTATTATTATATTTGTCCTTTTCTTTCTTAATAATCAATTTCATTAAATCCTAAAATACTTAAATCTTCCCTTTGATTATTAAGTTACAACCCTTTGTGAGATTAACTAAAATTGTTAGTGTCCTTACCATATACATTAATTATTCCTCAAAGATTATCTTGAACCATTATCATTTACTTAGATCTATCTTTGAACAACTTCCTCAAAGTAGTCCTCTGTGCTTTGAAGTTTTAATTTCCCTCTTACTTGTATCTCACTTACTTTGGGATCACCCTTGACTCTGTGCATAGGTTGTCCAGTGACAGTATAATTTAATTCTCTGTAGTTCTCATTCTCCGTACTACAACAATTCTCAGGTGTTAAATCTAAATATGGATCCTGTTCAACACACTACTCCTCCCATGGGCACTACTACTAGAGCTCGCGCTAGGGATAGGCCGACCTCATAACGTCCTGTTTCTTGCACTCACTCCCTCAAACCACTTGATGTAAGGGAACACAAACATATAATTCAATCTGTAGAGGACATTCCTCAGGATTTCAAAGACTCCAGTGAAGAAGATGAAGTAGAGGACACCATGCACAAGGCACCATCAGCCCTGGCTGCTGGACCTTCAGGCCAACCTTCAAGTCCTGGCCCAAATGCTTCACTGGAGGAATTCATGAAACTTCTGGTTAAACCCCTCACTAATCCTGCCTCATCTGAAGGATCTAAATTTAAGACTCCTTTGATGAATTCTCCAAAAAATATGATGGAGAGCATCCTGACAGATTGTGTCCCTTCTTGCAAACATGAAAGCTACTATTCCACAATGACCCTCTAACCTTTAGTATGGATTTTTCCAAGGTCATTTATTCCTCTTCTTATTTATCAGGGAAGGCTTCACGGTGATTTGAGCCTTATCTGCTTATGCTTTCCTCAAAAAAACCTCACTTACTCATTAATAATTGGGAAAAATTTGAGGACCAACTTTTAACGTTTTTTGGTGACCCTAATGAAACTGACAATGCGGAGATTGAACTTGATTTCCTTTGAATGAGAAATATTGGTAAAGCTTCTAAGTATATCTCAAACTTCAGGGCTTTAAAAACTTGAGTTAGTTGGAATGATGCTTCTCTTAAATATCATTTTAAAAATGGACTTCATTCAAGGATTCTGGACCAATTGAATCTTCACAGGTGAAAAATTGAGAGTTTGACAGACTTAATGGATAGGACCCTCAAACTTGAAGGCGTGCATCAAGGAAAATCTCAAGAAAGGCGTCACACACAGAAATCTCATGGGTCAAACTTCAAATCTGGGCCTCCTTCAAAAAATTATTCCCAACCAGCCCAATTGACCAAATCCAAACCCAGTCACAAGGGAAAGGAGAAGTCTAAACACAAAGGCTTGACTCCTGGAAATATCAGTAAGGTATTTGATCCAAAAGGAGAATTAAAGGATGCTGAAAGAAAATAACGTACAGATAATGAGCTATGTATGTATTGTGGAGGTAAACATAAGTTGAAAGATTGTGCAAAATTGAAGGAAAGGGAAGGTAAATGTTCAAATTCAAAAAACTAGAGGATAGTTTACTTGTGTGCAAATAAAACTATTTTATTTCTCCCAGTGCACAGAGCCTCCATGTCTTAAGGACTGGAGTTGCCTTAAACTGCTTGAGATTTATTCTTTTTAAGGAGGATATACCCTTCAGTTGTCTCATTGAATCTGGAGCTTCAATTTCATTTATCAGTTTATCTTTTGCCAAAAATCTTAAGCTGAAATTTTTATATACCAATCAATATCCAATTTATTTTGTAAAATCAGAGGAACCCAAGTATTGGGTTAGTAAGAAAGTTTTATGGGTTTTCAACTTTCCAAATTTTCCTTCCTTTGAGTGGGAATTAAAAGTCTTGGATGCCCCAAGGATGGAGAATACCATTCTTGGCCATGAATTTTTAATGCATTGGAATCCTGACATTAATTTGTCAGAGGGATTGATAACCCCTTGTTCTAAGTATATTTCTGATTCTTCAATGTAGGTCAATAGGGAGTTAAACAACTCGTCTGACCCAGTCCTGCTAGAGGACATATCTCTTCCAGATGATTTGAAAACATCTGATTTTTCTCCAAATGAGCAATTGGATAACCTTTCTAGCTTGGTTACTTCACTTGAAGAGGTCTCAAAAAGCCTCAAAGTAAACTATTATTGCTCTCTAAATTCAGGTCTACCCTTAACAAACTCCTTTGACAATGAAGAGGATGAAAAAATCAACATATAAGCCATTAAAATAAATCTACTGGAAGTTTATCACGACATCCTTGATGTATTTTCAGTCTGTAAGGCTGACAAGCTACCACCTCATCAACCCTATGATCATCAAATAGAGTTAGTAGGTCCAGTACCTTTGGCAGGTCTTTTCTACTCCCTATTGAAGGATGAATCCCAAGTTCTTTGAGACTACATTGCAGAGAATGTAGCAAAATGATTCATTTGAGCCAGTAGATTCCCGAACCACTCTCCAGTTCTTTTCTTTGAGAAAAAAGATGGAAGTCTTAGGTTGTGCATTGATTATAGAAAAATCAAAGCAGTGAATAAGAAGAACACATATCCAGTTCTTTGTATGTCTTTACTTCTTACTTTGTTTAGTGATGCTAATTTCTTCTCTAAAATTGATCTAAGAGGTGCTTACAACCTTATACTTATTTCTGAATGCCATAAACCTTTAACAGCAATGCGCACTAGGTTTGGTAGTTTTGAATATCTAGTTATGCCTTTTGGGTTATGTAATGCACCCTCAACTTTTCAAACTTTTGTCAATGATATCTTTCATGATATTTTTGAACAATTTGTTGTTGTCCATTTAGATGATATTTTAGTTTTTTCAAAGACCCTCAAGGAACATATTGAACATGTCCGACAAGTTCTCAATCATCTTTGGGAGCATGTTCTCTATGACAAGCACACTAAGTGCAAATTCCACCTGAATTCTATTGACTTTCTAGGTTGGCTGGAGCCAAAATCTGTAAAATCCTTACAAGGTTTTTAGGTTTTGCAAATTTCTATAGAAGATTTATTAAAGATTACTCTAAAACTATTACATATCTCACTTCTCTTCTTAGAGAAGATATTCCCTATGTTTTCACCAATACAGCGCAAAAGGAATTCAAAGCATTAAAATCTTTGTTCACCACCGCTCCGATTCTTTGACATTTCAATCCCTCTGCTTGGACATTTGTCAAGACAGATGCTAGTTATTATACTATTGCAGGGGTTATATCCCAATTAAATCCTAAAAAAAAATCGTTTCATCCTTTTGCATTTGATTCACACAAATTTCTTGCAGCAGAGTTAAAGTACAAAATTCATGATAAAGAGTTACTTGCTATTATTCATTGTCTTAAAAAATGGTGTTCTTTTCTTCTCAGCATTAATAGTCCTTTTCAAATTTTAACAGATCATGATGCTTTAAAATACTTAATGTCTTCCAAAGTCTTGACGCAATGTCAAGCCAGATGTGCTGATGTCACGTGCCACGTGACACTCAAGTTAAAAGCAGCTCATTAAATCAATAATACAGAGGTCTAAATCCATACTCAAAGCGCAGAAAGCAATTCTACATAGCAACTGCGACGTTCCTTTTTGTACTCACTATTCAACTGCGCTAGCCTAAACTCTAAATCTAAATTAGTCAATCTCTCAATAGTGTGTCTTAGCTTTTCCTCAGTAAGTGACACACAGCGCAATAGTCAATGTAATAGTCTGCTAAAAGGTTTATTAAATATCTATGGGTTATTAAAAGGGGTAGTGAGCATGGACAGGATGGGTATTGGAGGATTAAAGGGTTAACGGATGTTAGTGAGGAGGGTCCAGGTGTAACGGGTGTAATTAGGTGGTCTGTGGTGTGCGGAATGAGGGATGGGTATGAGGTCAATACAAGGAGGAGTAAAGGATATAAAAGGGGTTGGATTTTGGTTCGAAATTCTTTAGAATTAAATTATAAAACGTATATATAGTTAATAGTGGTAAAGCTTCAGGTTAAATCATTATTATTGTATCTTTCCTTATTTTCTCAGTAATCATTTCTAAATCCTAAATATTTGATTATTGAGTTTCCAACCCTTTGTGAGATCTTAAGAATATTAATATTACCTTTAAATTATATTAGAATTCTTCTCAAACATATCTTGAAGCAGTAGCTCTTCCTTTGAGTCATCTTCGAATCACTTCCTCAAACATTTCCTCTGTGCCTCAAAGAAGTTTCTAAAATACCCTCCTCATCTCACTTCCATGAACACCCTCGACCTTGTGCATAGGTCCTCCGGTGACAGTATAATTTAATTCTCTGTAGTTCTCATTCTTTGGCACTACTACGTCCTTTTTTCAGGTGTTTTAAATTCTTTAAATGGCACCTGTTCAACGCACTCCTTCTACGGGCGCTACTACTAGGGCTTGGGCCAGAGGCAGGCCAACAGCTACACGACCTTTTTCCCGCACTCACTCCTTGGAACCTCTCGACCTAAGGGAATGGGGACATTCAATCCAATCTATGGAAGACATCCCCCAAGATTTTGATGATTCTAGCAAGGAAGAAGAAGGAGAGGATATGATGCATGAGGCACCATCCGCCCCTGCTACTCACCCTTCTGGTCAACCTTTGGAACCTGGAGCATCTAATTTGCTGGAGGACTTCATGAGACTTTTCATGAAAACACTTTCCAATACAACGTCTTTGGAGGGATCTAAGTTCAAAACCCCTTCCATGAAATCTCCTGATAAATTTGATGGAGAACATCCAGACAGATTGCAGCCCTTCTTGCAAACCTGCAAGCTCCTGTTCCATAATGACCCTCGAACCTTCAATAACAACCAATCAAAGGTTGTTTATGCTTCTTCATTCCTAGCTGGAAAAGCAGCAAGATGGTTCGAACCTTATCTTCTCATGCTCTCTTAGACAGAAACCCACTTACTTATTAATAACTGGGAAAAGTTCGAAGACCAACTCTTTACATTTTTCGGAGACCCTAATGAAACTGACAACGCATAAATTGAACTTGATTTCATTCGCATGAGTGATAATGGTAAAGCCTCTGAATATATTTCAAACTTCAGAGCACTTCAAACTCAAGTAGGTTGGAATGATGCTGCCCTCAAGTATCATTTCAAAAAGGGACTTCCTTCAAGGATCCTGGATCAATTAAATCTTCACGGACAAAAGATGACTACTTTAACGGATTTAATGGATTGAACCCTTGAACTAAACGGTGTTTACCAAGGACGACTACAACATCGTCGATATTCCAACAAATCTCAAGGCCTAAATTTTAAATTGGGCCCTTCTTCACACCCACGGACAACTCAATCCTCCTCAACTAAATCCAAACCCAATAAGGGAAAAGATAAACCTTGACCAAAAGGCTCAACCCCAGGTGATATCAGCAAAGTACTGGATCCAAAAGGTGAACTTAAAAAAGCTGAGAGGAAGAGGCGAGCAGATAATGGGTTATGTATGTATTGTAGGGGTAAGCACAAGCTAGAAGATTGTGTAAAGTTGAAGGAAAGAGAAGGTACTAGTTCAAGGTCAAAAAACTAGTAGATAGGTTACTTGTGTGCAAAGCAAACTATCTTATCTCTCCCAGTGCACAGAACCTCCATGTCTTAAGGACTGGAGTTGCCTTAAACCGCTTGGGATTTATTCTTTTCAAGGAGGATACCCCCTTCAGTTGTCTTATAGACACTTGAGCTTCAATTTCTTTTGTCAGTTTATCTTTTGCCGAGAAGTTAAAGCTGACATTCACAGATATCAATCAAACTCCAATTTATTTGGTCAAATCAGAGGAACCCAAATATTGGGTAAGTATGAATGTTTTATGGGTTTTCAACTTTCCAAATTTTCCCCCCTTTTAGTGGGAATTATCAGTCTTAGATGCCCCAATAATGGATGATACCATCCTTGGCCATGACTTTTTAACACATTGTAATCCTGAAATTGATTGGTCACAGGGATTGATCACCCCACACACTAAGTATACTTCTAATTCTTCAATGCAGGTCAATAGGGAGTTAAAAAACCCGCCTGAAAATGTCCTGCTAGAGGAAAAATCTCTGCCAGATGACTTGCAAGCATCTGATCTTTCTCTAAATGAGCAATTGGCTAACTCTTCTAGCTTGATCACTTCACTCAAAGTTGATTTAAATTTCTTCAAAGTAGTCAAATTATGCTCTCTCAATTCTAATCTTCCCTCAACAGATTCTCTCAAAGATGATGAGGACAACCAAATCAATGTTGAAGCCATTAAATCAACTTTACTAGAAATCTATCATGATTTCCTTGATGTTTTCTCAATCCACAAGGCCAATAAGTTACCACCTCATCAACCCTACAACCATTAAATAGAGTTAATAGGTCCAGTACCTCCGGCGGGTCCTGTCTATTCTTTGTCAAAGGAAATATCTCAAGTTCTTCAAGACTACATTGCAGAGAATGTAGCTAAATTTCTCATCAGAGCCAGTAAATCTCCATCCAACCGCTCCCCTATTATTTTTGTAAAGAAAAAAGACAGTAGCATTAGGTTGTGTGTTGACTATAGAAAGCTCAACACAGTTACAAAGAAGAATGCATACCAAGCTCCTCCTATGTCATTGCTTCTTACCCTTTTTAATGGTGCTAATTTATTTTCTAAAATTGATCTTAGAGGCGCTTATAATCTTATTTGCATTGCGGAAGGTCATGAACCACAGACTTCAATGCGCACTAGATTTGGTAGTTTTGAATATTTAGTGATGCCTCTTGGATTATGTAACGCACCATCTACTTTTCAAAATTTTGATAATGACATCTTTCAAGATCTTCTCAAAAAATTTTTTGTCCTCTACTTAGACGATATTTTAATTTTCTCGAAGACACTGGATGAACATATTCATCATGTTCAACAGGTTCTAAATTGCCTTCGAGATCAGGGTCTCTACGCCAAGCACAATAAATGCAAATTCCATCTTAAATCTATTGATTTTTTGGGTTTTACGTTATCCACTGATGGGTTAGTCATGGACGACAAAAAGGTCCAAAAAGTCCTGGAATGGCCTGAGTCCAAAACTGTTAAATCCCTCCAAGAATTTTTGGGTTTTGCCAATTTCTATAGAAGATTTATTAAAGATTATTCTAACACTATTTCCAATCTTACTTCTCTTCTTAGAAAAGATATTCCTTTTGTTTTTACTTCTACAGCACAAAAGTAATTCAAAGCATTGAAGACTGCATTTACCACAACTCCAATTCTTCGACACTTTGATCCTTCTGCTTTGACAATAGTCGAGACAGGCGCTAGCGATTATGCTATTGCAGGGGTCATTTCTCAATTCAATCCTGAAACAAAATTGTTTCATCCTGTTGCTTTCAAATCACGCAAACTCATTGCAGCAGAAATAAATTACCAAATTCATGACAAGGAGCATTTAGCTATTATCCATTGTCTTAAAAAATGTTGCTCTTTTCTTCTCAGCCTAGATAGTCGTTTTCAAATCCTGACTGACCATAATGCTTTGAAATACTTTATGTCTTCCAAAGTGTTAACCAGGCGTCAATCCAGGTGGGCTGAATTTTTGTCTGAATTTCCTTTTTCTATTTCCTATTGCCCAGGTAAGAACTGCATTGTCCCAGATATTCTGTCACGTTGGGAAACTTTTTACCCACAGCGGGGGGACACATTTTCTGACAAGAACCCAGAAAATGTGAAATCAATTTTCAACAAATCAATGTTAATGACTCATCAACTTAATTCGATGACAATTCAATCTTTCCAAAATCCACTATCCAACATCCTCAAAGCTCAGTCAAAGTACAATTATTGTTTAGGGTTAAAAGACAAAATACTCTCAAAGAAAGGGGCCAAAAGATTTAGTATTGAATCAGGTCTATTAGTTTTTGAAGGTAGAGTAGTAATACCCAACAACAATAAAATAAAATTATGGATTTTCAATAGTTGACATGATTATCCATTAGCTGGTCATTTTGGGGTTGATAAAACCTACCAGTTAATTGCAAGGGATTTCTTCTGGCCAGGAATGACCAGAGAAATCAAGGCCTATATAAGATCTTGTTATGAATGTAATAGGAATAAGGCTCCCTGTCACCGGAAGCATGGGTTGCTTTAACTGCTTCCTATTCCCTCTAAACCTTGGGAATCTTTATCGATGGATTTTATTTCTTAACTTCCTCTTTCTAATAATTTTGATGCTATATTAGAAATAGTAGATAGATTTTCAAAAATGTCTATTTTCAGTAAAACCACTACTACTGCTACAGCAGAAGATTTGTCAAAACTGTTTCTAGAATATGTATTTTCCAAACATGGCTTACCTAATGATATTATTTCAGATAGAGGCTCATTGTTTGTATCCACATTCTGGACTCAATTGTGTCGACAACTCAATATCACAAGGAATCTCTCCACGGCCTATCATCCTGAAACCAATGGGAAAAAGGAAAGGATCAACCAAATCCTTGAACAATACCTTCAAATGTATGTCAGCTACCAACAAGATGATTGGACCACATGGTTACCATTGGCCGAATTTGCTTATAATAACTTGACTCATTCTTTGACTCAACAATCTCCTTTCAAAACTGTTTACGGAAGACATCCTTGATTCAACTCAATCCATGTAGGAACTAGTCATCCTGCTGAACATTATCTTCGAACCATATCACGACTCCAAGAGGAACTTCTATAAAATTTGGAATTAGCAATTTGAAGGTACAAGGAACAGGCCAGCAAATATTGACAATCTGCTCCTTCTTTTAAACCAGGCGACAAAGTATGGCTCGATGCATGTAATATTCAAATGACTTGACCATCAAAGAAGCTGGCTGAAAAAAGCTTGGGACCATTTGAAATCAACTCTGAAGTCTCTAAAACTGCATTTCGACTCAAGCTACCTCCTAAATGGCAGGCTATTCACCCTGTTTTCCATGTATCTCTCCTGGAACTGGCTCGAGAAATACACCCGGGAAGGAACCAACCTCCTCCGGAACCGGTCGAAGTAGAAGACCATCTAGAGTGGGAAGTAAGCCGTATCCTTGATTTAAGAATGTGCAAGGGAAAACTTCAATATCTCATGGAATGGGAAGGCTTCCTCAATGACTCAGACAAAACATCCTGGGAACAAGCCATCAATTTTTCTAACGCCCCTGAACTCCTAAAATCTTTTCATCTTAAATATTCTTTAAAACCAAAACCTTAGAACTCTCTTTTATTTTTTCTTTTCTTTCTCTTTTCTTTTCTTTTCTTAAAATTTCTAAAACTTCTTCTCTTCTAAAATCCTTACTCTGTTTTTTTTCTTTTCTTCTTTTTCTTCTCAAAAGCTTTTTTTCAACCTTCTTTAAAGAATAAAAAATAAATAAAATAAAAAAAATAAAATAAAATAAACTAAAAAAAAATTAAAATAAATTAAAAGTTAAAATTAAAAAATAAAATAAAATAAAATTATAGAAATAAAATCTTAAAATTCATTAAATTAAAATCTTAAAAATCAATAAATTCCTTTAAATTTTCTTTTCTCTTTTCAAAACTTTTCTTTTTTTCTCTTATTTCTTTTTCTTCGAAATATCAAAATTTTTCACGAACTCAATACAACAATCTTTCTCAAACTTCAATTCAACCTTTAAATCTCTCTTTTAAATATCTTCAAACAAATTACTTCTTTATTTCAAATTCTTTTTTCAAAACTTTTTTTCTTCTTTCTTTTCAATTAACCAAAATTCCTAAAAAAAAAACTTTGATAAATAAACTTTCATAAATAACAATTTTTCCTTTCATTAAATATTCATTTCAAAAAAAATTGTTTCAATCAACAATTTCCTTTTTCTTACCTAAATTTTTTCTTTTTAAAACTTAAAACTTAAATTCCTTCAGTTAAACATTCTTTTCTTTTCTTCTTTCAAAATTTAAAAACAAAATTTTATTCAAATCTTTTCTTTTTTCTTTTCTCAAAACCTTATAAAATATATATCAAAATTTTCAATTAAATAAATAAATAAATACACAAATTGCTTTCTACTTTTTCCCTTCCCTCTTTCTTTCTTTTCTTTTTTTTTCCTTCCATTTCAAATTTTCTCCTGTATTTTTTCCCAAACCACTCTTATTTCATTTCTGCATCTCTCAAATACCTCCTCTTCTCCTACCGGTATCACTTCCCCAATTTCTAGTAATTCTTCGGCCACATCCAAGGAGGCAGCATCAACAATCTTATCAACCTCACCGCTTAAATCTTTGATGAATTGAGTTTGTCTACCCTGCCAAGGTTTCTTCAATCATACCTGGTCAAGAGTCTCTTTGTTGTCCTCCCTCGAATCAATCACTGGTTGATTTACTTCAACTGGAAGCGATGGCACAGCTTCTACAATCGGAATTTCTGTGATGACATCTGAATTCTAAAACATAGGTCATCAGTAAAAAAAATTTTTTAAATAAAAATAAGAACAGACTCACTTCGAACAATGGGTCAGTTTCTAAGAATAATTTCAGGGTGACTTCCACCGTCACTTCCTTCTCCTCTTCTTCATCCTCAATGACCATCCGCTGCTTCTTCCGGGTCCGTCTCAAAATAGGGATTTCTTCCTCATCCTCTTCAACTAATTCATCTACCTCTTCTTCAACCCCTTTTTTCTTACTTGTGGCCTGGGTTACCCAGGTTGCCACGGTATCTTCAACCTCCTCCTCAATCTCTCCCACAGACTGATTGTCCCCGATTGATACGTCCCAAACATCTTCAACCACCTCTTTGGTCTTTGGTATTACCCAATATTTGGTTTTCGTAAATCAATGCTCAATGTCTGCATTTTTCGACAAGGCATCACACGCCACCCATCTCCAGCGGAAAAACTCGCATTTCTGGTGAGGACCTCGTGTTGCTGTGCTTTAAATGCAGAAGTACTCCATTGATTCACAGGATGTGCATGTTTTAGAAACGGCCGGTAATGATTCCACCATCTGCTTTAGGGTGTGGAGGTGTGGGAATTGGGGTAAGACAAGTCGACATAATAAAGTAAAATAATTAAAAGCAACAAGGGAGAGAAAGTAGTGTGGGAATGTATATCTCATGCTCAACAGAGCTCCCTTTTTCATACAAGGGCATTTTTCACGTGCCACGTGACACTCGAGGCAAAAGCAGCTCATCAAATCAATAATACAGAGGTCTAAATCCATACTCAAAGTGCAGAAAACAATTCTACATAGCAACTGCGACTTTCCTTTGTGTACTCACTATTTAACTGCGCTAGCCTAAACTCTAAATCTAAATTAGTAAATCTCTCAACAGTGTGTCTTAACTTTTCCTCAATAAGTGACACACAGCGCAATAGTCAATGTAATAGTCCGCTAAAAGGTTTATTAAATATCTGTGGGTTATTAAAAGGGGTAGTGAGCATGGACGGGATGGTTAGTGGAGGATTAAAGGGTTAACGGATGTGAGTGAGGAGGGTCCAGGTGTAATGGGTGTAATTAGGTGGTCTGTGGTGTGCGGAATGAGGGATGGGTATGAGGTCAATGCGAGGAGGAGTAAAGGATATAAAAGGGGTTGGATTTTGGTTTGACATTCTTTAGAATTAAATTATAAAACGTATATATAGTTAATAGTGGTAAAGCTTCAGGTTGAATCATTATTATTGTATCTTTCCTTATTTTCTCAGTAATCATTTCTAAATCCTAAATATTTGATTATTGAGTTTCCAACCCTTTGTGAGATCTTAAGAATATTAATATTACCTTTAAATTATATTAGAATTTTTCTTGAACATATCTCAAAGCAGTAGCTCTTCCTTCGAGTCATCTTCAAATCACTTCCTTAAACATTTCCTCTGTGCCTTGAAGAAGTCTCTAAACTACCCTCCTCATCTCACTTCCAGGAAAACCCTCAACCTTGTGTGTAGGTTGTCCGGTGACAGCTGAGATCTTATCAGAATTTTCTTTCACTATTGCCTGTTTCCCTGGAAAAAATCGCATAGTTCCAGAAATATTGTCACGTCAGGACAAAGTTTAACCCAATCAGGGAGAGGCATTTGTTAACAAGAACACAGCAAATGTCAAATCAATTTTCAACAAATCAATGTTAACTACTCATTAACTCAATACAATGACAACTTAAACAATTGAAAATCCACTATCCAACATTCAAGAAGCTCAATCAAAAGATTATTACTGTACGGGGGTAAAACACAAAATACTCTCAAGGAAAGGGGCCAAAAGATTCAGTATCAAATCAGGTCTATTAGTCTTCAAAGGTAGAGTAGTCATCCCTGATGACAAGGATATAAAATTTTGGATTTTAAATAGTAGACATGATTCTCCATTAGCTGATCATTTTGGTTTTGATATAACCTACCAGTTAATAGCAAGGGATTTCTTCTGGCCAGGAATGACTAGAGAAATCAAGGCATATATCAAATCCTGTTATGAATGTAATAGGAACAAGTTACCTTGACATAGGAAATATGGGTTGCTTCAACCACTTCCAGTTTCCTCTAAACCTTGAGAATCAATTTTGATAGAATTCATATCTCAATCACCTCCATCAAATAATTTTGATAGTATACTAGCTATAGTTGATATATTTTCTAAAATGTCTATTTTTATTAAAATTTTTACTACTGCCACAGCAGAGGCTTTAGCAAAATTATTTCTAGAATACTTATTTTCTAAACATGGATTACCCAATTATATTATTTCAGATAGAGGCTATTTGTTTTTTTCTAATTTCTGGACTCAGTTGTGACAACAATTAAACTTTACGAGGAATATTTCTACTGCTTATCATCCTGAAACAGATGGGCAAGCCGAAAGAGTCAACCAAATCCTTAAACAAAATCTTTGAATGTATGTTAATTATCAACAAGATGATTGGACCACATGGTTACCATTAGCTGTATTTTCTTATAACAACTCAACACATTCTTCAACAAAACAATCTCCCTTTGAAACTATCTATGGACAATATCCTCAATTCAATTTTATTCATGTAATAATAAATCATCCTGCTGAACATTATCTTTAAAAAATTTCACAACTTCAAGGCAAACTTCAATCTAACCTGAAAGCGAAAAATTGGAGGTATAAGGAACAGGCCAAAAAAACATTGACAATCTGCTCCACTCTTTAAGCCAGGCAACAAAGTATGACTTGATGCAAAAAATATTTGAACAACTTGACCATCTAGGAAACTATCTGAGAAGTACTTGGGTCCATTTGAAATTGATGCTGAAATCTCTAAAAATGCATTTTGACTCAAGCTACCTCCAAAGTGGAAATAAATTCATCCTGTTTTTCATGTATCTCTCTTGGAACTGGCTCAAGAAATATACCTGGGCAAGAACCATCCTCCTCTGGAACCGGTCAAAGTAGAAGATGATCTAGAGTGGGAAGTAAGCCAGATTCTTGATTCAAGAAGGTGCAAAGGGAAACTTCAATATCTTGTGGAATATGAAGGCTACCTCAATGACACTAATAAAACATCATGGGAACCAGCCATCAATGTTTCTAATGCTCCTGAACTTATCAAATCTTTTCATTTAAAATATCCTTCAAAGCCTAAATCTTACAAATCTTTTGTTTTTTCTTTCTTTCTTTCTCTGTTTCTTTTCTTTAATTTTCTTCTCTTTTCCCTTTTCTTTTCTAAAACCTAAAATCTTACATCCTTAACATATCTTTCAAATTTAAACTTAAAACTTCATAATCATTTAAATCTTAAAATATATTATCTATTCTTTTTCAATTTCTAATTACTGCATATTTTGTTAAACTAAATTTAAAATTCTAACTAAAACTAAAATAAAATAAAATAAAATAAAATAAAATAAAATAAAATAAAATAAAATAAAATAAAATAAAATAAATAAAATAAAATAAAATAAAATAAAATAAAATAAAACAAATTAAATTAAATTAAATTAAATTAAATTAAAATAAAATAAAATAAAATAAAATAAAATAAAATAATGAAAATAAAAATTACAAACTAATTAAAACATATATTAAAATAAATTCATTTTTTTTACTTCTTTTTCAAAATAATAATAATAATAATAATAACTTCACATTATGTTATCATATTATTTTCTAAAATTCTTTTTCTTTCAACAACCAAACTCTTTTTATTTTATTTTATTTTTTGTTTCCTCAAAACTCAAACCATCAAAAACACTCAAAAATAAAAACAACTTTCTTCAACAATAAATCTTGAATCAAATTCTAAATTTCTTTTATTTTATTTTCTTTAAATTTTCTTTCTTAAATAATTTTTTTTCTTTTATTCTCTCAAAATTTTCTCTCTTAAACAAAATTTTTTCTTTTTCTTTCTTTTCTTCTCTTTACATAATAAATCAAAAAGAAAAAAAAATAACAAAGTAAAACAATATTCAATATAAAGCTATATACAAAACAAATTTTTTTCTTTTTTCTAATTTACTTTTTCTTTTCTTTTCCTAAACTATCTTTTCTTCTAGCTTTCTTCAAATCAACTCCTTCATCTTCTCCATTACTTGCCAAATTCATTTTCCAATTTTCTCAAACACTTCATCACTTTCAGCAAACACCACCTCCCCAATATCCAGCAATTCTTTGGCTATATCATATAAGGCTGAATCCACAATTTTCCTGACCTTTTCACATAGACCCTCAACAAGTGACATTTGAAGAGTTTGGAGTGGTTTCTTGGACCATAATCAATTCAAGACTTTGACCAATAAGTTGGCATCCTTGATGCTCAACAGCCCACTTTCAATCGGCCGTTTGACCTCTGTAGGAACCTCAGGGACTGGCCCACTGGTCAATGCTACAGGAACCTCATCCATGGTCTCCATCCCCTAAAATTAAAAATTAGTACCATCAAAGTAATAACATCCAAATTAAATCAGTTACTCCAATTTCAGGGTCAACTTCAAGAAACAATGGTTTTTTCTCCACCACCTCTACTTCATCTTCATCATTTTACTTGATGATAGGTTGTTGTTTCTTTGATGTGGTAGCTTCCTCCCCTGCTTGTCCTGAAGCACCTTTGACACCCCTGTATAATTCTTCCTCTATCATCCTTTACTTCCCTGAAGCTACATCCGTAGCCCAACCAGATATCTCCAACCTCTCCTCCTGGCTCAATCCCTCCAATTCATCCACAGCTGAATTACTAGTAGTGGTACGTCCCATATATCTTTGACAATGGCCTTCAAGTCAGGGATTGAACAGAATATTTTTGTGGTGAACGGCTTGTCCTTATTGTTGAGGGCCAGGGTGTTACAAGCCACTGGACGTCATCAAAAAAACTCACACTGCTTCTGAGGACCTCAAGATGTAGTACACTCCATGCAGAATAAATACATTTCCACACAGGCCATGCAGGTAGTCTTGAACTTCCAAGTGGGAAGTTCCCCATCATCTACAGGGTGAGGAGGAGTAGGTGTAGGATTGGTGTGTTCATGAATTGAAATTTAAAATAAAGAAAGTTAAAGTTAAAAGAATAAGAGGAGATGATGGGAAAAAGTTTTGTAATGAAGTATTCCCATGCTCAATGGAGCTTGCATTTTACACCCAGGCATCTTTCACGCATCATGTGACACTCAAAGTAAAAGTACCTCAAATACACCACCATTCAAGCTCTAACTCCACTAGTGATTTACAAAAATCAGCCATGGGGAAATTAAATTATATTGTGTTCTCAAATTAGAAGATCTATTCAAACTTAAAAATTATCTTAAAAATAAAGACACTTATACTTTTCAAACATAAGCAATGTACGCGCAGTCTAGCACTAAGATTAAGGCAATCTTCAAAAGGGGTAATTGTGGGTCTGAGGGTAATTAGGAGGTCTGGGAAGTAGGAGCAGATTAGAAGGGCTATAAGGTTAGATGATTGGTAAATGGGAACTCTGGTGGATTAAATGAGTCTGTGGGTATATGGTGGCTGGTTGGGTAATGGGTCTGTGCAAGGAGGAATAGGATATTTAAAGGGGGTTACTTTGGATTGACATTCTCTAGAATTAAATTATAAAATATATTTGTGATAATAGTCAAACTCATATTAGGCAATTATTATATTTGTCCTTTTCTTTCTTAATAATCAATTTCATTAAATCCTAAAATACTTAAATCTTTCATTTGATTATTAGGTTACAACCCTTTGTGAGATTAACTAAAATACACCATACAATATTTGTGGGGGACTTGCTAGCAAGTCCTCAACTTGAAGTCAGATAGAAATCAGATGGAACTCAGACTGAAGTAATACTGAGGTTTCACTTGAAGTATCACACAAACAATAATAGATCTATATTGAAAACATAGTGAAAGTGTGAGGATAAATGAATGGAAGCTAGAAAAAATCATTCCATGAGTCTACTCAATGCACAGTATTTTCTGATGAAAGTTATTTAAATAATACTTTATTAATTTAAGTTGATCAATGAAAATCTATCAATAATATTAAAATTATTAAATACAATAATGTTATTAAAAAAATTTCAGATTACATATAAAAAATCAGTGACTTTTTCTATTGCCTACAACTGTTTTTCCAGAATTGAAAAACTTTAATTTTATTATTAACACAATATAAAATGAATTTCTCCTTGGTGTATTTTTTTAATGTCAAGATTTAGTAAAGTTATATTTCAATATATTGAATTTTCTTTAAAAAATAGAATTGACAGAAAACTTAAATTATTTATTATAGATTACAATTAAAAACATGGAAAACCAAAATTTAAAGTATGGTAATTATTTTTGAAGCTTTTTGACTAAATGAAGAGCTTTAACAACTTATTTAAACTAATTACTTTTAAATGAAAAATGGTTGATTATGTATCTTAGAATTAGAATATATCTTTAGGCTTTAGACTCCAATGAATTTTGGGGGCATAGAAAATGCAAGAAAAGGAAAAAAAATCCCCAAAATATTTTTCCCTTTTTAAAATTCTACCGATTCCTCAGCTACTAAGACAATATATATATTATATCATGGGTAAATGAAATATCTATCGAGATTTTAGAGTATCTTTTTTATTGATTTCATAAATATTTTTTGGCATACTTTCAGCTGGTGAAGTGATCTAGAGAACTCAAAAAAAATACCACTCAGTGACTTCCTTTCATAAAAAATACAGATAAAATGTGCCTAAAGTTATGAAAATAATTTTTAAGAAAATAGAGGAATATTTTATAAAAACTTTAGCTGAATAGTAAAGTGTACTTTAATTCTGATATTTGGGATAAAAATACTGTTCATCTGGAGATTTACCTCACAAATTTTACAGTGTTTCCATGTAAGAAGAGGTGCACAAGATCAAATTTCAGGCTTTTATAAAATTCAAATACTCCACCAAAGAGGTAGAACTGATATTATTCATCATTCCATAATTTTATTTGTAGAAAGATATCTATATAAAATATTTTTTGTAGGAAAGATACAATAGAATACATGAACCATGACAATATAAATTTTTACCATTATAGAAATTAAGTTCTGCTTTGTATAAATTTATTAAAATATTTTAAAATATATGTAAAAATAATTCAGCTTTTTTATTCAAGTTTTCTTAATTAAAATTTTAGAGGAACATACTCTTGGTTGGTGAGATAAATAAATTTACAAGATAATTTTACAGCTCTAAAGTTGCACCTTCTCCTCATGTTAGAAATATAGGTTAATCCTTTTTCAATTATTTATTTGAAATAAGATAATAAAACCTATAGTTAAAAATAAATTATATTATAAATCTAATTAGTCAATACAGTTGATACTTTCTAGAAAAAAATTCTATTTAAATCCTCTTAAATATTTTAATTATCAAAATTGAATACATGAATAATTAATTTTTTACTTAAATTAATTTCAAATAAGAGTATTATGAGTTTCCTGTGAATATTAAAGCAGAAAAACAAGTTAATAAGTTAACTTTGATTGAAATTTAAATTTTTGAAAAAGATTTTATGTTTATATTTTAAAAACTTCTATTTTTATGTATTGGAATTGATTTAAACTTAAAAATATAGATCTATATTAAAGAATGTGTTACTAGGAAGTACCTTCAATATTTTTATTTAAAAGAAATTTTTTTCTTTTGTTAAAGTATATTGAGTATCAATAGGAGATCTGGAAACTATTTATAGATATTATAGGAATATAAACATAGCTGTAGAATTTTTTTCAGTCTATCAATTGAAAGAAAAATCATTATATAATATTTGAAGATAAAATGACAGCTCTTTGAAATAATGTTTGTTAAAAAATTTAAGTTTTTTATTATTTATTCCCATAAATTCATATCATGTAGAAAAAATATTTTTGGTAAAAAATATACTTAGACTTACATTATAATAACTTTTTTTTAAATTTTAAGAAATTAAAAAAACTTCTCACAGTTTAACTAAGGTTGAACCACAGTCATGCATAGGCTGTCATTGAGAGTTCAATCTAAGTTCTATCAAAGCTAAGATATTTAATTTTAAAAAATTGTATGTATTTATTGCAATTAAAGATTTTTAGAAATTAAGAGATCTCAGAGAGTTGTTTCTTTTACTGATTAAATAATAATACATATATTAAGAAATTTTATACTTTTTATTTTCCTGAGTATTTAATAATTACATTTATTTATTATGGTACATATAGTAATCAGAAATTAAGAAATTAAGAAAATAATAATAATTTTATCATTATTTCTTGTGGTAAATATTCATTTGAAGTCCATGATTAATGTAGAAGATTTTTATCACCTCACCAGCAGATCTCACATGTACATTCTAAACTATGTAAGCTCACCTAATGAGGCTTATGAAAATGGTTTAAAATTTTATCAAATTTTATAGGTTAAAATTATTTTCTAAAATACCTATTATTTTTTTGTCATATATACAATTATCAACCACATTACATAAAAAATTTTAAAGAAAAATTATATTAATATTATATAGGTATTTTTTATATCATATTACTTCTCATTCTTTATAATATAATGTATATAAATAATGATCAATACATCTGTATGTTGAGTTAGTGAACAATTATACAAATCCATACACAATAATTAAAAAGTAATTTACATGATAAAGTTAATTTTTAGCTTTAGTATCCTATTTAAATGCTAATGTATGTCTAAAACTACTTTTGAATTAAATTGTTTCACCTTATATATTTCATGTTTCAGCTAATATTTTATGGCAGTGAACTTTGTTCTTTGCCCAAAGAACAGAGTCCATCCTCCTATTTTTACACTCAGTTTGCACCAATACCCATCTCCTTCAATTCTATCCACACATGTTTGTCTTCCCTCCCCACCCCTTTTGCTACCCTCCCAGCCCCATTGTATATCATCCTCTTTTGATCCCCATTTCACCCCTCCCAACCTCTCTCCAACCTTTTTCTTCATTCAAAATGCCTCAGAAACCCTTAATCTTCCCTTCCAAATCTTTCCCAACCTTTTTGCTACCACATATACCCTTCCTCACCCCTGTCTCTAGCCTCCAAAACCCTTGTAGCCTCATTCCTCCCCTTTAACTCGCCTCTACAATCCTTGAACCCTGATTTCCTCTCTTTCAACTCAGTCCCTATTTCTGTATATAAAAATAAAGTGTTAGGGAGGAATGGGAAGGTAAGTGAACTGGAAGGAGAGGAGTGGAGAGGGGTGGAGAGGGAGAGGAAAATGTGGATAGGGGTTTAAAATGATGAAGAAGGGAGTGAAAAGGGTGTAGAGAAAGATGAGGTGAGGAAAAATTAATATTTCAAAGAGAAAAGAGTGGGGTATTCTTGAGAGGGAGTAAAAAAAGATAATAAAAGAAGATAGTAATACAAAATAAATATACAAAAAATATAAAATATATAAAATATGTTACAAAGAGTGGGCACAGAAATTCCTTGAATCCTAAAAATACACAATTCCTGTACTGTTATTTTCTTCATTTACTTTAATCAAATAAAAATCTACATTTTAATTTTTTGAAAATTTTGAAGATGAAGAGAAATAAATTTTAATAATTATTAGTATGAGAATAATTTTTATTTACTATTAAAATATAGTATGCCAATTGAATTTGAAAATTATATGTCTAAGTAAAGTCTTTGTAACATCTTTTTTAAGATTTTTGCACATTCTTTAGATATTTCAATGATTTATAAAATTCAATACTATCTAGTCATAAAATAAGTATATAATTTTTTCAATTCTTGAAAATAATACAATAAATAATATAAATGCACAAAATAATCTTTCATGAACAAATTGACATATTTTAAATTATAGTTTGTCCATTAATTGCTGGTCAAAGAAACTTATATACTTATTTCAGATGGTATCTTGCCAAATCTATACTTTGGTGTTCTTTTTTTAAAAATTTCAAATAAACTGCTTAAATTTTTTAAAAAATATGTATTTTTCAGAATAATTTGAGTGTGGTCTGAACTGTATTAAAATTTCTATAAAAAAATCTCATTCTTCATATCTCAAGATTTGTTCAAAGTATTATTACCTACGCTTCATTAAATGTTCAAGTTGCATTCATATTGAGTTCACCAGTGTTTCAAAAAAATTTCTTGGTTGTTTCATCACTAATTCAATGTGGGCTCAAAAAGATATGAATTAGGGTTCAAGGTTGCTGACTTGCTAGAAAGTTGGCCCCCCATATTGCATGGTGATAGTTAGTGTCCTTACCAAATACATCAATTATTACTCAAATATTATCTTGAACCATTATCAGTTACTTATATCTATCTTTAAAGCACTTCCTCAAAGTAGTCCTCTGTGCTTAAAAGTTGTAATTTCTCTATTAATTGTATCTCACTTACTTTGGGATCACCCTTGACTCTGTGCATAGGTCGTTTGGTGACATGTGCTTAGGATGATGATGCAGGAGAGGGCAGGAAATGTACCATTATGATGATAAAAGGGGGAGGGGAGAAATATGGTTGAGAGAGGTGAAAATTCAAAAAGAGGTGTGTGGAAAAAGGAAAGGGGTGTCAAATGAGGTAGAAAAAATCAGAAGGTGAAATCTATCTTTTGGCCAAAGAGCAGAGTCCACCCTGTCTGTTTTCATGGCTCATTTTCTACTATCAAAAGAAGAATCTAATAGGGATTTATTTCTATTTGTATCCCTGAACCCATAGAATATAATGGTTTATTTGATGTTTGGAATAAGTACTGAACATTAAGACTGAATATTAACAGGAGTGTGAAAATTAGCCATTAAATACCATTATGATTTTTTACAAATTCTTTCACAGAATTCTTCTTAAAACTATAAATCATATAGAAAATCAATAAAAATAGGTAAATTTTTGAAACAAGTAGGGAAAAGGAAAAAAAACTATGTTAAAATTTTGAACTAAAAATCCTTTTTAATTTTATTAAATAAATTTATTTAGCTTTTAATTTTTTTTGGTAATGTGTTTAGTGAGATTATAATAGCTTTAAATTAAAGTATAGAGTTCAAATAAAGGTTTACAATGAAACATATTGATATATTTAAAACTTTAGCTTGATTTCATGTTCTGTGATTGCTATACATACCAGAGAAATTATTTATAATAGCTAAAACTTAATAAAATGAAACATTTTAGCTAACTCAATATCTTCCCTATAATATATTAAGTAAAAGAACAAAATTTTTGAGTCCTTTATTTTACTATATTTTCTTCATTGCCATAATTATATACATTCTTGAAAAATTATATATCTTGATTTTGGTGGAACTTAGATTGAACTCACAATGAGATATTGTTTCTAATTGTGGTTCAGGATAAGTTAAACTGTGAGAAAATTTATAAATTTTTAAAAGTTTTATTAAATATTTTTAAATGTGAACATAAGTATATTTTTATATTAAAAAGATTTAAATTAAATACTTTGCATTTCTAGAAATAAATACAAATGATGAATAATTTTGAGAGATTATATTATTAAAAATAGTTGTATGTTGATTTTCTAATATTATGAGATGAATATTTTCTCTATATAAAAGATTAAGAAACTAACCTAAAATTAATTTTATAAAACTATTCTATATAAAAAAGGTATCAGATATTCAGTTTAGATTCAAAATAATTCAATTTTTTTTAATTCTAAGTACAAATTATATAGATCCTTCAGAGCCTCACATTATTTTTTCTTTGATTTATATGTGTATTTTAAATAGAACCCTCATAGGATAAAAATGGGTTTTTTGTAAATTTAAGAAATATATTTCAAATAAATATATATTTTTGTAAAAGCTCAAATTTTAACATTTCTTTCCTCATTTATATCTGTACTAAAGAGTTGAAGTATCCTGTACTTAAAATAATTTTTATAAAAATATACTCATTCTAGTATTGTTTTTTGATAAGTCCAATTAAAAGAAAATTTATAAATTCTTATTTTTAAATGAAATATTAATGGGATTGTATGTGATAGAATTTGAAATTGAATATCTGAATAATTCCTTTATTTTACCACTTGCCTATTGAGCTCTTCATCATTTGGAACCACAATTCTCCCATTTCAATACAGAACTCCCCCTTCCAGCAGATACTCCTCTAATCCTTTCCTTACCAATACCTCCTTTGATAATAGAGCCTTAAACAACTCCTGCATCCTGTCATCCTTTTCCGGCATCCTCCTTACACATTCCATCAAATCCCCATCTTTCAATTCCACCTCATCTAGGATTACCCCCTCTTTGAGGTCCACCCTCAATAATGTTTCACCAACAGTATGTAGCTTGCCTGGTGCTGGACGCAAGTCAGGAAATTGTGACAGCACATCAGATTTTCTGCTTTTCTTACCTGGTCATAATTTAACAACAAAACTAATTCTACCTAGCAGTTCTGACCAGTTTGCTTGCCGGCAAGTAAACTTTTTAGTGTTTAGGAAGGTTTCCAAGTTTTTATGATCCATGTAGATAATAACTTGTAACCAGTGAGGCCCTCCTTCCAAATAGTGGCTCCAGATGTGTACCACTTCTACTACTGCTAATAACTCCTTATCATATATTTGTTATTTTAATTCAGTTCCTAGCAGTGTTTGGGAAAAATATGCCACTGGGTGCAAGAAATTTTCAGCATTGTATTGGGATAGTACTGCAACTAATTCAATATCTGAGAAGATGCCTTCCAGGAAAAATGGCTTTAATAAGTCTGAGATTGTAAGAATAGGAGCTGTTACAAATTTTATTCTCAGGTTGTCAAATGCATCTTTTTGGGTACTTTTCCAGATAAATTTGGCTTCCTTCTTTGTGAGGTCATGCAATGGTCACAAAATGTGGGAGTAATTTTCAATAAAATGGTGTTAAAAACTTTCAAAGCCTAGAAATGACTGAAGCTACTTTACTGACACTTGTGTTGGCCATTCTGTTACTGCCTTCAATTTCTCCTGGTCCATTTTCACCCTATTATTTGAAATGATCATACCCAGGTAGGGTATTTCACCAACTTAAAAGACACATTTCTCTGGTTTTGACCATACTTGGACCTTCCTCAAGTGCTGAATACAGTCCTTCACACATATTTGGTGTTCCTCTATTGATATGGAGTAAATCAAGATGTTGTCCAGGTATACTGCCACATCTATCCCTATTCTGTCTGTAAAGATGCTGTTGGCTAAGTGTTGGAAGTTGGAAGGTGCATTACATAGACCAAATAGCATTACCAACCATTCAAAATGACCAAATTTAGTGCAGAATTCAAGTTTGTGCTCATCACCTTCTTTTAAACCTATGTTGTGGTAACCTGCTCTAAGATCTATGGATGTTAAGATCTCTGCACCTTGAAGACTAAAACTTAGCTCACTAGTCAATGGAACGGGATATCTGATCTTTACTGTCAGCTTTTTTAACCTTCTGAAATTCATTACTAGGTCTTAATGGCCCATCCTTTCTTCCTGAAAAGATAAAAGGGGCAGCCTAGGGAGATTATGATTCTCTGATAAAACTGTTTTTTAGATTTTCATCAATCATCTCTTTTAGTGCTGTTGACTCTAAGATTGACAATGGGATTATGCAGCTAAATTGAGGATTTGCACCTGGAATCAGATCAATGGCAAAGTCATATGGTTGGTGAAGTGGCAGGGTTTTGTCTCCTCCATCTTCAGACAGTGATAAGAATTCCCAACAGGCTTCTGGGACCATTTCCTTGAGGCTTCTTGTTGGCTTTGAGGACCGGACCTTGGATGCAATCTTGGCGGATAAGTTCCAGGTTTTTTTGTTACATTCCAGTTGCTCTTCTTCCTACAGCGCCCCCTCAAAGTCCTGAAACTTAGCATCAAGAGAAAGCATCAGTTCTTGCAGAAAGTCTACTAATGATAACAAAACACCCAGAGACTTTCCATGTGGGGCCTCTGACCCCTGAAAGGGACAGGGGGAAAATGCTTTCTCTGTGCCATACATCTTTCACTCTCCTGTCTTCTCCTTCCCCTTTTGCACCTTCTCATCCTTTTGGAACCTTTCATCTCCCTTTTTCCCTCTCTGGAGCTCCCCATTAGTGACCCATCCCCTGCCTGCTGCTTAGAATTAAGAGAAAGAATCAGTTCTGGCGGCAAGTCAACTGACTATAACAAAACATCAGAAGACTCACCAGGATGATACCCTGACCCCTGAAAGGGCTAGAGGGCCAATACTTTAGGGACAGAGTCCCCTTTACTTCCAGTCAATGAGTGGGTTATACTGGTCCATCTATTTCATACTGGTCACTCAGGTATTTTGCATATGCCTTGTATTGAGACTCCCTTCCATTGCACCAGAATCTGAAAGAAAACTTCTCTTTTCCTTATCCTCCACAACTTGGGGGTCTTTCAAACATAATTAGATGCCTGGGGTGGTGAAATTTTTCTTTTTTCTTTTTATTTCTCTGTAAACACTTGTTAGAAATAAAACAGTCTCTGGACCCACAGTCAAGTAGGGCTTGTACATTTGTTGTGGTGTGAAGAGTCATAAAAGGTAAGTTCAGTATAATACAATTATCATTTACTTAAAGTGGCTTACATACTAATAATACTTCTACTTAATTCCCCTTATTATCTCCCTCTAATCTTCTCAAGGAGAGAACAAGCTTCACTCCTGAGCACTGTCTTTTACCTGTTCCTTTCCTGTGCTATCCTCCAACTCACTATCCCTCATTTTTCCCCTACACTCCCTTGCCAGATGACCACTAATCCCACAGCAGAGGCACAGCCCTCTTCTCATACACATCTAGTATTCCTCATAAGATAACCTTCTTTTCTAACTAGTTCCACATGCATTTACTGCATCAATATCCATGGCATTTGGATCCCTGGCACTGGCTCCTCTTGATGAGGCATAGATGTGCCACTGACAAGTGTCACTCCAACCATCCATTTGCTGGTGTGTAAACTTGATATTGACTTGGATAGCCAGCTCCAAAGGTGTTTTTAGGGATTTTTGAAGAGGGTGGCTTATTAGGGAAATTCTTATTTTTAATGAGTTCCCCTTCTCCCCATGTTGTGACATAGCTTGAGTGGAACCGTAATTCCAACACGGACTGCACCACTGAATGTTTTTGGAATAAGTGTTTTAATGCATGCTCCAAGGTTGTGGCCATGTCAGGGTCACCAAAAGCTAACTAAAATTCTTCCATGAACTTGAGGAACATTGTTTCTGACTGAGAATTTTCAAGGAGTTCCTTGGTGTACAGCCTTGCCCAGCAAGCTGCCTCATCTGTGAGGTACATTATTGCAAACCCAATTTTCTCTCTCTCATCTGGAAACTAATTCCCACTGAGCAGGACATAGGAGTTTACCTGAAACACATACTGATTGGCTTGGGAATCTCATTTTCCATTGAATAATTCTGGGTCTGAAATCTTTTGGCCTTTGACAAGTGGCACTGCTGTTGTAGGTGGTGCCAGTGCCTTAGCTTCAGTGGGGCTAAAATATGAAGGGCTTTCCTCCACTAGATGATCCGTAAGTCTGGAATTTTTTTCTTGCAAGAAAGACATTTGTTCTTTCATTGCAGCAAGGGTTGCTGCATCAGGTTGATCTGATGGATTTATTGTTCTTCAGTAGTGCACCAATTAAGATAGGAAAAAATGTTAGGACCTAAGAAGGTGGACTACTACTAGAACTTACGCTAGCCTGGGAAAGCACTGAATATGCTACTAATCAGTGAGACTAACTAGACTGACTATTTTGGGTTACCAACAGTGAGGCGTGACTGACTATTCTTATACAGCATTAAGACTAAGAAGTTACTGGATTAATATATAAGTTGTCCAATGAGGAGTGCTCCACAGCACTTTCCTCATGTAGCCATCTTATGTAATACCCACTCTTCCACCTCTTTATAATGGATAGTTCCCATAGCACTCCTCCTCCTCCTCACATCTCAACCAAATACTAATTCACTCTCTCTAATACTATCCTTACTTTAGTAATAAAATAACTCTACAGAGCTACTTCTGGCTATGTACATCCATTATGTACACAAAATAAAATATATATAATAATTTATTCTTCTGAAATTCTTATCTAACTAGTATACTGCTACTACTATATGTTTCTATATTCTAATCTAATTATTCTATTCTTCACTTCCCCTCCTCTCTTTATTAAAGAGTATGTTCTCTTTTATATACCCTATATTTTAAGCACCCTTCCCCTATGCTTTTCTTCCCCTACTGGCTCTCCTGCATAAGTTTAGCACTAGTCTAAGTATATCAAATGGTAAGCTAGTTGTCTCAGTAATTTAGTTACAGCATCAGCATCAGTCTATTTAAATAGCCCCTGAAGTTTTTTATACAAGATTTACTATTAGTGCCTCACACAACACTTATCTTTGCATACCCTACACTTCTTGAGATACCTAAATACATAATAAGCACTTTACAGCCTTCCATACTTACTATTGAAAATGAGCTGTAGAAAGACTCTTAAAGTTGCCTTGCTGTAAGCAGAATCCAAGGGAGTTGGATAAACCTGAGAAAACCCTGTCTCTCTAGGTAGAATAAGAGTTCACTATTAACTAAGCTTAAATTTCTTCTTAATAATAAAATGAACTTTTGACCAGTTTTATTTAACAGTTTTGAGATGTTAGAATTGGTTTTCTTAAGTTAATATAAAGAAATACAACAAAAAGTCGTATCAGAGAAAGGTTATTTAAATGATTGAATTTATATGTTTTTATAAATTTTTCATTGTTATGAAAAGATTTTAAAATTGAGTCTCGGGAGTTGAGAACTTTCCAACAATAAACTATAAGTGTATATTTATTTGTTGTAGTGTAAAATATATAAAGTGCTAAGTAAAAAAGCTATATTTTAAGGGTATTACAATTTGTAAAATTTTATGTTTAATGATGGCTGTTATTTGTTGTAATACTGTATTATGTTGTCTTCTAATGTCTAAATTTGAGCCTAAAGCTTTTATATAAATATTCTATTCATGTGCCCCCTTTTTATTTACTGGAGTTTGTCTGGAGATTCCCGGAGTTTATACAGAGTTTTTCAGGACATTTCCTGACTCAATTAGAACCTTAAAAACTAAATAAAAATCTATAAAAATTAAAGATGATAGGGAAACTTCTGGAGAGAATTTTCTTTAATTTTGGTAGCCTGTGAAACCCTATTCATGGAGTTAAAAAATTGTTAAAGTTAAGTAAATCAACAAAGATTAAAAATAATCAAAAATACTTAATAAAATAATTAAAAATATAAGAAAAATATTAAAAATTCCTAAAAACCCTTCCAAAGGCTCTTTAGCCTCTTGAATTTATTTTCAATGAATTTTAAACCCATAGCAGCATCTCTTGACTATGAATTAAATATTTTCTCTTGACATGCTTATTAGACCAATTTTCACCATAAAACCAACCATTTTCTTTATAATAAAATTATTCTAAAATTAAATAACCCTTTAAATCTTCATAATAAATGTTCCCCAATAAATTTTAAGCATCCTTTATCTCCATACTAAACTTTAGACTTCTACAGCGCTTTCTGTGCAAGTATTCACTAACCATGAACCCCTCAGCTCACGTGCCACGTGACACTCGAGGCGAAAGCAGCTAATTAAATGAATAATACAGAGGTCTAAATCCATACGCAAAGCGCAGAAAGCAATTCTACATAGCAACTGCGACTTTCCCTTGTGCACTCACTATTCAACAGTGCTAGTCTAAATTCTAAATTTAAATTAGTCAATCTCTCAATAGTGTGTCTCAGTCTTTTCCTCAATAAGCGACGCACAGTGCAATAGTCAATGTGATGGTACGCTAAAAGGTCTATTAAATGTCTGTGAATTATTAAAAGGGGTAGTGAGCATGGACGGAATGGGTATTGGAGGATTAAAGGGTTAACGGATGTTAGTGAGGAGGGTCCAGGTGTAACGGGTGTATTTTTTAATGGTCTGTGGTGTGTGGAATAGTTGATGGGTATGAGGTAAATGCGAGGAGGAGTAAAGGATATAAAAGGGGTTGGGGTTTTGGTTCAACATTCTTTAGAATTAAATTATAAAACGTATATATAGTTAATAGTGGTAAAACTTTAGGTTAAATCATTATTATTGTATCTTTCCTTTTTTTCTCAGTAATCATTTCTAAATCCTAAATCTTTGATTATTGAGTTTCCAACCTTTCTTGAGATTTTAAGAATACTAATATTACCTTTAAATTATATTAGAATTCTTCTCAAACATATCTCGAAGCAGTAGCTCTTCCTTTGAGTCATCTTCAAATCACTTCCTCGAACATTTCTTCTGTGCCTCGAAGAAGTTTCTAAACTCCTCCCTCCATCTCACTTCCAGGAACACCCTCGACCTTGTGCGTAGGTTGTCCGGTGACAGTATAATTTAATTCTCCGTAGTTCTCATTTTTTGCACTACTACGTCCCTTTTCAGGTGTTTCCTAAATTCTTAAATGGCACCTGTTCAACGCACTCCTCCTACGGGAACTACTACTAGAGCTCTTTCCAGAGGCAGGCCAACAGCCACACGTCCTGTTTCCCGCACTCACTCCTTGGAACCTCTCGACCTTAGGGAATGGCAACATTCAGTCCAATCTGTAGAAGACATCCCACAAGATTTTGATGATTCTAGTGATGATGAAGAAGGAGAGGATACAATGCACGAGGCACCATCCGCCCCTGCTAATCACCCTTCTGTTCAACCTTCAGAACCTGGACCATCCAAATCTCTGGAAGATTTCATGAGACTTTTCATGAAGACCCTTTCAAATTCAACGTCTTCAGAGGGATCTAAATTCAAAACTCCTTCTATGAAATCTCCTGATAAATTTGATGGAGAACATCAAGACAGATTGCGACCCTTCTTGCAAACCTGCAAGCTCCTGTTCCATAATGAACCTCGAACCTTCAATAACGACCGATTGAAGGTTGTTTACGCTTCATCATTCCTAGCCGGAAAATCAGCAACATGGTTTTAACCTTATCTTCTCATTCTCTCTTCGACAGAAACCCACTTACTTATTAATAACTGGGAAAAGTTTGAGGACCAACTCTTCATGTTGTTTGGTGACCCTAATGAAACTGACAACACAGAAACTGAACTTGATTTTCTTTGCATGAGTGATAATGGTAAAGCCTCTGAATATATTTTGAACTTCAGAGCACTTCAAGCTCGAGTAGGTTGGAATTATCCTGCCCTTAAGTATCATTTCAAAAAAGTACTTCCTTCGAGGATTCTGGATCAATTAAATCTTCACAGTCAGAAGATGACTACTTTAACGGATTTAATGGATCGAACCCTCAAACTCGACGGCCTTTACCAAGGACGACTACAACATCGTTGATACGCCAACAAATCTCAAGGCCTAAATTTTAAATTGGGACCTACTTCACACCCACGGTCAACTCAATCCAAACCCAACAAGGGAAAGGACAAATCTAAACCTAAAAGCTTGACCCCAGGCAATATCAGCAAAGTACTGGACCCTAAAGGGGAACTTAAAGAAGCTGAGAGAAAGAGACAAGCGGATAATGGGTTATGTATGTATTGTGGGGGTAAGCACAAGCTGGAAGACTGTGTAAATTTGAAGGAAAGAGAAAGTACTAGTGAGAAGTCAAAAAACTAGTAGATAGTTTACTTGTGTGCAAAGCAAACTATCTTATCTCTCCCAGTGCACAGAAACTCCATGTCTTAAGGACTGGAGTTGCCTTAAACTGCTTGAGATTCATTCTTTACAAGGAGGATATCCCCTTCAGTTGTCTTATAGACTCTGGAGCTTCAATTTATTTTGTTAGTTTATCTTTTTCCGAGAAATTACAACTGACATTTACAGATATTAATCGAACTCCAATTTACTTGGTCGATTCAGAGGAACCCAAATATTGGGTAAGTAAGAAATTTTTATGGGTTTTCAACTTTCCAAACTTTCCCCCCTTCAAGTGGGAATTATCAGTCTTGGAAACCCCAAGGATGGACGATACCATTCTTGGCCATGACTTTTTAAAGAATTGGAATCCTGAAATTGATTGGTCCTGGGGATTGATCACCCCACGCACTAAGTATATTTCTGATTCTTCAATGCAGGTCAATAGGGAGTTAAACAACCCGCCTGAAAATGTTCTGCTAGAGGACAAATCTCTCCCAGATGACTTGCAAGCATCTGATCTTTCTCTAAATTAGCAATTGGCTAACCCTTCTAGCTTGATCACTTCACTCGAAGAGGATTTAAATTTCCTGGAAGTTATCGAATTATGCTCTCTCAATTATGGTCTTCCCTCGACAAATTCTCTCGAAGATGATGAGGACAACCAAATCAATGTTGAAGCCATCAAATCAACTCTACCAGAAATCTATCATGATTTCCTCAATGTTTTCTCAATCTGTAAGGCCAATAAGTTACCACCTCATCATCCCTACGACCATCAAATAGAGTTAATAGGTCCTGTCTATTCTTTGTCGAAGGACGAATCTCAAGTTCTTTGAGACTACATTGCAGAGAATGTAGCCAAAGTTTTCATCAGAGAAAGTAAATCTCCAACCAGCTCCCTGGTTCTTTTTGTAAAGAAAAAGGATGGTAGCCTTAGGTTGTGTGTTGACTATAGAAAGCTCAACACAATCACTAAGAAGAATGCATATCCTGTTC
The DNA here is from genome assembly GCA_030280995.1 of Hemileia vastatrix. Taxonomy (NCBI): domain Eukaryota; kingdom Fungi; phylum Basidiomycota; class Pucciniomycetes; order Pucciniales; family Zaghouaniaceae; genus Hemileia; species Hemileia vastatrix. The sequence continues at coordinate 23,150,881 of JASXTE010000001.1, read as the reverse complement.
CTCCTATGTCATTGCTTCTTACCCTTTTCAATGGTGCTAATTTCTTTTCAAAAATTGATCTTAGAGGCGCTTACAATCTTATTGGCATTGCAGAAGGTCATGAACCACTGACTGCGATGCACACTAGATTTGGTAGTTTTGAATATTTAGTTATGCCTTTTGGATTGTGCAAGGCACCATCGACTTTTCAAACTTTTGTCAATGACATCTTTCAAGATGTTGTTGAAAACATTTGTTGTTGTCTATTTAGATGATATTTTAATTTTCTCAAAGAAACTGGATGAACATATTCATCATGTTTGACAGGTTCTAAATCGACTTTGAGATCACGGTCTCTAAGCCAAGCACAATAAATGCAAATTCCATCTTAAATAAATCAATTTTTTGGGTTTTATGTTATCCACTGATGGTTTAGTCATGGACAAAAAAAAGGCTCAAAAAGTCCTGGAATGGCCTGAGCCCAAAATGGTTAAATCCCTCCAAGGATTTTTGGGTTTTTCCAATTTCTTTAAAAGATTTATTAAAGATTACTCTAAAACTATTTCCAATCTTACTTCTCTTCTTAGAAAAGATATTCCTTTTGTTTTTACTTCTAAAGCACAAAAGGAATTCAAAGTATTGAAGACTGCGTTCACTACAGCCCCATTTCTTCAACACTTTGATCCTTTTGCTTTGAAAATAATTGAGACGGACGCTAGCAATTATGCTATTTCAGGGGTCATTTCTCAAATAAATCCTGAAACAAAATTGTTTCATCCTGTTTCTTTTGAGTCACACAAACTCATTGCAGCAGAATTAAATTATGAAATTCATGACAAAGAGCTTTTAGCTATTATTCACTGTCTTAAAAAATGGTGCTCTTTTCTTCTCAGCCTAGATAGTCCTTTTCAAATTCTAACAGACCATAATGCTTTGAAATACTTTATGTCTTCCAAAGTGTTAACCAGGCCTCAAGCCAGGTGGGCTGAATTTCTGTCTGAATTCCTTTTTCTATTCCTATTGCCCAGGTAAGAACTGTATTGTCCCAGATATCTTGTCACATCGGGACGAGGTTTACCCACAGAGGGGGGATGCATTTGCTGACAAGAACCCAGCAAATGTGAAATCAATTTTCAACGAATCAATGTTAACGACTCATCAACTTAATTCAATGACAATTCAATCTTTTCAAAATCCACTATCCAACATCCTCAAAGCTCAGTTGAAGAACAATTATTGTTTAGGGATAAAAGACAAAATACTCTCAAAGAAAGGGGCCAAAAGATTTAGTATTGAATCAGGTCTATTAGTTTTTGAAGGTAGAGTAGTCATACCCAACAATAATGAAATAAAATTATGGATTTTTGATAGTCGACATGATTCTCCATTAGCTGGTCATTTTTGGGTTGATAAAACCTACCAGTTAATAGCGAGGGATTTCTTCTGGCCAGGAATGACCAGAGAAATCAAGGCCTATATAAGATCTTGTTACAAATGTTATAAGAATAAGGCTCCCCGTCACCGGAAGCATGGGTTGCTTCAACCACTTCCTATTCCCTCTAAACCTTGGGAATCTTTATCAATGGATTTAATTTCTCAACTTCTTCTTTCTAATAATTTTGATGCTATATTAGTAATAGTAGATAGATTTTCAAAGATGTCTATTTTTATTAAAAACACTACTACTGCTACAGCAGAAGATTTGTCAAAATTGTTTCTAGAATATGCATTTTTCAAAACATGGCTTACCTAATGATATTATTTCAGATAGAGGCTCATTGTTTGTATCCACAATCTGGACTCAACTGTGTAAACAACTCAATATCACAAGGAATCTCTCCACGGCCTATCATCCTGAAACCAATGGGCAAACGGAAATGGTCAATCAAATCCTCAAACAATACCTTTGAATGCATGTCAGTTACCAAAACGATGATTGGACCACATGGTTACCATTGGCCGAATTTGCTTATAATAACTCAACTTATTCTTCGACAAGACAATCTCCTTTTGAAACTGTTTATGGAAGACATCCTCATTTCAACTCAATCCATGTAGGAACTAATCATCCTGCTGAACATTATCTTCGAACCATATCATGACTTTAAGAGGAACTTAAATTAAATTTGGAATTAGCAATTCGAAGGTACAAGGAACAGGCCGACAAACATTGACAATCTGCTCCTTCTTTTAAACCAGGCGACAAAGTATGGCTTGATGCACGAATCATTTGAATGACTCGACCATCAAAGAAGCTGGCTGAAAAACGCTTGGCACCATTTGAAATTGACTCCAAAGTCTCTAAAACTGTATTTCGACTCAAGCTACCTCCTAAATGGCAGCCTATTCACCCTGTTTTCCACATATCTCTCCTGGAACTGGCTCGAGAAACATACCCGGGCAGGAACCAACCTCCTCCGGAACCGGTCGAAGTAGAAGACCATCTAGAGTGGGAAGTAAGCTGTATCCTTGATTCAAGAATGTGCAAGGGGAAACTTCAATACCTCTTGGAATGGGAAGGCTTCCTCGATGACTCAGACAAAACATCCTGGGAACCAGCCATCAATGTTTCTAATGCCCCTGAACTCCTAAAATCTTTTCTTCTTAAATATCCTTTAAAACCAAAACCTTAGAACTCTCTTTTATTTTTTCACTTCTTTCTCTTTTCTTTTTCTTTTTCTTTTCTTAAAATTCTAAAACTTCTTCTCTTTAAAATCTAAAATATCTTTACCTCTAAAAATTTCCTTATTTTTCTTTTCTTCTTTCTTCTTTTTTCTTTCAAAAGTTTTCAACCTTCTTTAAAATAAATAAAATTAAAATAAAATAAAATAAAATAAACTAAATTTAAATTTAAAATAAAATAAAGTAATAAAATAAAATAATACAATTAAAATCTTAAAAATCAATAAATTCCTTTAAATTTTCTTTTCTCTTTTCAAAACTTTACTTCTTTTCCCTTATTTCTTTTTCTTCGAACTATCAAAATTTTTCACAAACTCAATACAACAATCTTTCTCAAACTTCACTTCAACCTTTAAATCTCTTTTTTAAAAATTCTTTGAACAAATTATTTCTTTCTTTCAAATTATTTTTTTCAAAACTATTTTTCTTCTTTCTTTTCAAATAACCAAAATTCCTTAAAACTTCAATAAATAAACTTTCACAAATAACAATTTTTTCTTTCATTAAATTTTCATTTCAAAAAAAATTATTTCAATCAACTATTTCTTTTTTCTTACATAAATTTTTTCTTTTCAAAATTTAAACTAAAATTCCTTCAATTAAATATTCTTTCTTTTCTTCTTTCAAAATTTAAAATAAAATTTTATTCAAATCTTTTTCTTTCTTCTTTTTTTCTTTTTCTCTCAAAATCTTATAAAATAAATATTAAAATTTTAATTAAAACAACAAAATAAAATAAATAAATATACAAATTGTTTTAAATTTTCTTTTCCTCTTTCTTTCTTTTCCTTTTTCCTTCCATTTTAAATTTTCTCCTTTATTTTCTCTCGAACCAATCCCTTCATCTTCTCCAAAATCACCCTTATTTCTTTCCTACATTTCTCAAAAACCTCCTCCTCTCCTACTGGTACCACTTCCCCAATTTCCAGTAATTCTTTGGCCACATCGAAGGAGGCAGCATCGACAATCTTATTGACTTCACCGCTTATCTCTTCGATGAATCTAGTTCATCAACCTTGGCGAGGTTTCTTCGACCATACCTGTTCAAAAGTCTCTTTGTTGTCCTCCCTCAAATCAACCACTGGTTGATTTGCCTCAACTGGAAGCAATAGAGCAGTTTCCACAATCGGAACTTCAGTGATGACTTCTGAATTCTAAAACAAGATCATCAGCAACAAAGTTTATAAAATAACAGAAGAATGGACTTACTTTAAATAATGGGTCAGCTTCTAGAAATAACTTCAATGTGACTTCCACCGCCACTTCTTTTTCTTCTTTGTCATCTTCGATGACCATCCGCCGCTTCTTTGGCGTCCAAATTAAGATTGGGACTTCCTCCTCATATTCCTCCTCTTCCACCCTTTGTTTTTTACCTGTGGCTTGGGTTACCCAGGTTGCCATGGTGTCCTCAACTTCCTCCTCAACTACTTCTGATTGATCATCCCCGATTGACACATCCCATATGTCTTTGACCACTTCTTTGGTCTTTAATATTACCCAATATTTGGTCTTGGTAAACCTTTGTTCAATGTCAGAATTTTTAGCTAAAGCATTGCACGCCACCCGTCTCCATCAGGAAAACTCAAATTTCTGTTGAGGACCTCAAGTAGCCTTGCTTTCAACACAGAAGTATTCCATCGTTTCACAAGCCCTGCATGCTTGGGAGTACTGTCAAGTAACGAGCCCACCATCCGCTTTGGGGTGGGGAGGCATGGGAGTTGGAGTCGGACAAGTTGACATAATAATAATAATAAACAAGAATTAAATAAAGGAAAAGTAGTGTGGGAAGTATATGTCTCACGCTCAACAGAGCTCACGGTTTTATACCTGGGCATCTGTCACGTGCCACGTGACACTCGAGGCAAAAGCAGCTCATTAAATCAATATTACAGAGGTCTAAATCCATACGTGAAGTGCAGAAAGCAATTCTACATAGCAACTGCGACTTTCCTTTGTGTACTCACTATTCAACAGCGCTAGTCTAAATTCTAAATCTAAATTAGTCAATCTCTCAATAGTGTGTCTCAGTCTTTTCCTCAATAAGCAACGCACAGCGCAATAGTCAATGTAATGGTACGCTAAAAGGTTTATTAAATGTCTGTGAATTATTAAAAGGGGTAGTGAGCATGGACGGAATGGGTAGTGGAAGATTAAAGGGTTAACAGATGTTAGTGAGGAGGGTCCAGGTGTTACGGGTGTATTTTTTAATGGTCTGTGGTGTGCAGAATAGTGGATGGTTATGAGGTCAATGCGAGGAGGAGTAAAGGATATAAAAGGGGTTGGGGTTTCGGTTCGACATTATTTAGAATTAAATTATAAAATTTATATATAGTTAATAGTGGTAAAACTTTAGGTTAACTCATTATTATTGTATCTTTCCTTTTTTTCTCAGTAATCATTTCTAAATCCTAAATCTTTGATTATTGAGTTTCCAACCCTTTGTGAGATTTTAAGAATATTAATATTACCTTTAAATTATATTAGAATTCTTCTTGAACATATCTTGAAGCAGTAGCTCTTCCTTCAAGTCATCTTCGAATCACTTCCTCAAACATTTCCTCTGTGCCACAAAGAAGTTTCTAAACTCCTCCCTCCATCTCACTTCCAGGAACACCCTCGACCTTTTGCGTAGGTTGTCCAGTGACATCCTCTCTTTATTAAAGAGTGTGTTCTCTTTTATATACCCTATATTTTAAGCACCCTTCCCATATGCTTTTCTTCCCCTACTGGCCCTCCTGCATAAGTTTAGCACTAGTCTAAGTATATCAAATGGTAAGCTAGTTGTCTCAGTAATTTAGTTACAGCATCAGCATCAGTCTATTTAAATAGCCCCTGAAGTTTTTTATACAAGATTTACTATTAGTGCCTCACACAACACTTATCTTTGCATACCCTACACTTCTTGAGATACCTAAATACATAATAAGCACTTTACAGCCTTCCATACTTACTATTGAAAATGAGCTGTAGAAAGACTCTTAAAGTTGCCTTGCTGTAAGCAGAATCCAAGGGAGTTGGATAAACCTGAGAAAACCCTGTCTCTCTAGGTAGAATAAGAGTTCACTATTAACTAAGCTTAAATTTCTTCTTGATAATAAAATGAACTTTTGACCAGTTTTATTTAACAGTTTTGAGATGTTAGAATTGGTTTTCTTAAGTTAATATAAATAAATACAACAAAAAGTCCTATCAGAGAAAGGTTATTTAAATGATTGAATTTATATGTTTTTATAAATTTTTTTATTGTTATGAAAAGATTTTAAAATTGAGTCTCGGGAGTTGAGAACTTTCCAACAATAAACTATAAGTGTATATTTATTTGTTGTAGTGTAAAATATATAAAGTGTTAAGTAAAAAAGCTATATTTTAAGGGTATTACAATTTGTAAAATTTTATGTTTAATGATGGCTGTTATTTGTTGTAATACTGTATTATGTTGTCTTCTAATGTCTAAATTTGAGCCTAAAGCTTTTATATAAATATTCTAATCATGTGCCCCCTTTTTATTTACTGGAGTTTGTCTGGAGATTCCCGGAGTTTATTCAGAGTTTGTCAGGACATTTCCTGACTCAATTAGAACCTTAAAAACTAAATAAAAATCTATAAAAATTAAAGATGATAGGGAAACTTCTGGAGAGAATTTTCTTTAATTTTGGTAGCCTGTGAAACCCTATTCATGGAGTTAAAAAATTGTTAAAGTTAAGTAAATCAACAAAGATTAAAAATAATCAATAATACTTAATAAAATAATTAAAGATATAAGAAAAATATTAAAAATTCCTAAAAACCCTTCCAAAAGCTCTTGAGCCTCCTGAATCTCTTTTCCATGAATTTTAAACCCATAGTAGCATCTCTTGACTATGAATTAAATATTTTCTCTTGACATGTTTTTTAGACCAATTTTCACCATAAAACCAACCATTTTCTTTATAATAAAATTATTCTAAAATTAAATAACCCTTTAAATCTTCATAATAAATGTGCCACAATAAATATTAAGCATCTTTTAGTTCCATACTAAACTTTAGACTTCTACAGCACTTTCTGTGCAAGTATTCACTAACCATGAACCCCTCAGTGCTCAGTAAGAGCCATCCCCTGTTCAGAGTCTTACTTTTCATTTTTTTTATCTTTGAGCTCTTAATATTTTCTCAATTGTTGGTCCTCTTATTGACCTAGTGAAATTTTTGATCATCCTTTCAAGTTTCTAGACTAACAGTGATAGATATTTGTGGACTATGTCTATGTGCCATGGCACCTATCTTAGGGTGAAACCTGTACCATCACTTGACCCTAATTCCTTAACCTATAAAATGCCTTTGGCACTAGCCCAGTTTTTGTCAATCACATACAGTTCTCTTGTTCTATAGTCTTGTATGCACTTTTCTCTAACTTGTACTAGCCATGGCACGTATATTCATATCACACTAAAAACTGTGCACAGAGAGTCTAATTTTTGAGATCTTATTAAAATAAATAATTTTTTTGACATAAAATAATTATTACATTAATAAAAAATAATTTAAAATAATTAATTACTTATTTTTTATACTAAATAAATTATTTACACTATTTTTATATGTTAAAATAGTTTATTTATATGTTTCACATTAAACTAATTATTATTTAAATTTTGTAAAACATGTTTCTCATTAAATTAGTTACTTTTACCTTTTTCAAACTTATTTAATGACTTACTAAGTTCTAATGTTGTGTTTGGATTTAAATTGGTGGATAAATGGGCTCTTACACATGTATTTTAGTTAATTGTGACAGAATTACCCTTACACTTTCTTAAAATAGTTTATTTTTTATGTTTTACTTTGTTTAATGTTTTTATTAGATTTATGTGTTTCTTCAGAGGGCCCCTTGTCTATATAAAGGCCTTTGGGGGCCTTTGGGGGCCTTTGGTAATCCCCAGTAGCTTCATCACTTACATTATTACATTATCTTTAACCAATTAAATCTTATTATTATTTTATTTTGGCACTTTTCCTCCCTTAAATATTATTCAAAATAAAACTGAAGGTTGCTTAAAGAGTATTTATTATTAGCCATTGTTTTTTAAGCAGAAATAAAATTATTTACTTACAAAGTCAAAGAAAATCCTCCTGCATATGTTGTCATAAACTCCAGTCCTTTCCTTTTTTCATTTCTCCCTTTATTTGCTTTATATTTTTTATACTTTTTTTCCTTAGTTTTTTTCCTTTCCTTTTCTTTTCTTCCCTCACATCCTCCTCCTCTTCTTCTTCTTTCTTTCTTCTTTCATTTCCTCTTCTTTCTAGATGACCAGCTAATAAAAACCATCGCAATCTCTCCAAAAAAAAACTCTCTTTTTCAGAATATTGTAGAAACCTATTAAGTACATAAAACCTAAAACAGGTGGGTACATGCATTTATAAAATTTATTTATTAGACACATACTGTAGTGTATAACTTATTATACCTATTTATACTTATTAGGGGGTATCAAAGTTTAAATTCTTCCATTTCAAAATACCTCTTTTTTCCACCAAATCAACCATGATTATTTTTTTAAAAAATTCATATTGTGCCCCTTAAGTGCCTTTTAGCTGAAAATTAGTGTCAAGTATGTGGCTTAATTTTTTTGTTGTGAAAAAACTTTTAAATAATTAAAATTTTCTAAATTTGATACCCCCTATTTTATATACTTAAATATTCACCACATGCCTAATGCATGTGTTTAGCACAATTTCTGTGCTCAATTTACTCAGTCTTGAGTATACCTAGGCTGAGATTTTTAAAGACTTTTTTCAACTTTTTTTGGAACTTTTTTCAACTTTTTTTGAAACTTTTGGTAACCTTTTTGGGGAAATTCTGGACTATTTCCTTCAGGTAGTTTGAGGAAATCTTTTTATTTATGTTTAATCCAATTTTTATTTTTTTATAATTTAGATTGATCTTATTTGAATTTTTTTGATAAAAATGACTTAAAATATAGAGTTGGTCAACTGGATTCATAAGATAAGAAAAGAAGGTAATGTAAAAAATAGAAAATTAGGTAGGCAAAAAAAGTACGGGGTCTAATTTAGGTTGTTGATTTTTGTTTTTATATCATAAATTAAAATTTAAGAAGTCATATGTGATACTCTACTTACTTAAATTATTGAGCCATGAGGCCATGTGCTGTATAATGGTAATTATAGGGATATTTGGTTTCTTTCAGCCTAGGTATCTCCAAGACTTAGTAGTTCTTAAGTTTAAAATAAGATAACCTTAATTAAATTAAGCTTATAAGTTAAAATTAAGGTTATAATACTTATATATATAATTATTACACTATTATATGACTTATAGCAGTTTAAATAGCTTATCCATAGCCTAATAATACTTATTGAGGTGTTAATGGAGTCATAATATACTTATCTTAAGTGATATTAAGTAATTATACACATACATAAGCTTATATGTATACATAAACCTCATATTCAGTAAAATATGTAGTTATATTATGTATATTTAGGTCTCTAAGTGGGTTTTAACCTCTTAATAGCCTATAACCTTTATTTTTCTGCTTATTTTAGGTCATATAGACGTATTAAGTGGACTCACAACACCTACACAAGCATATACACCTTTTTCAGGTGCATATATCCAGTTTGGACAGCTTAATCTGATTCCATTGATGGATTTTCACGGATTTATGGGTTGGGATATGATTACTGGCTTAATATGGATGCTTGGAAATGTTATTGGGGGCTTGGAAAGTTAATTTGGCTCCTTTATATGCTTTGTTTTTCATTATATACTCTTTGGATGAGTTACTTTACCTGTTTCTTTATGGTATCTGCTTTTATCTGTTTATTCTATTTATGGTATGGGTCTGTGGTATCATTAATTGTGATGGAGGGTCCTTACTGGAGTTCTGGGTGTTGAAACTGCTTGAAGTGGACGCCATGGGGAGGTGATGGGCCCTCAAAGTGCTGTAATTGCGGGGGATAGCTGTGACATCATCTGGATTGAAGGTCTGTGCACTCCAGTTGATTTTGGTATAAGTAAGGGAGGATTTGATGGGTTATTGGATATCACTTACTTACTACACTTCAAATAAACATTATAAAACAATTATTACCATATATAAATATATTATAAAGCATTTATTAATTGATATTATCTTTATATAAGCTATAACTATATTTTATTGATCTATTTTCCACCACTAGCATGCATAAAAATCCAAGTATTGTGAGTTTAATTGAGAATAGCTATTTTATTAGTCTTCCCCTGAGGTTTAATCAATAAATCATTTTTCAATAAGTAGTTGGACCATTAATATTTAATATTAAATCATACTTAGATACTAGCACTTACTGACAGTTTCTTCATTATTTTCATGTATACACTTGTGTTTGATTTCATTGACTTTGGTCACAAATAATTTCAATTCAAAATTTTACTTGAACTGTCATTAATATAGGGTTTTTTAATTATCTCATATGACTTTTTTACATGTTAATATAGGAAATGAAACTAAAATTCACCAATCTAGGCTCCTACTTCAATAAAACACGGGGGAGGGTATTGCTATATTTGTTTTTGTCAAAAATGTTTTTTGACTTAGAAAAAAATTGGTGATACCCATCCCCTGATATGGTAAATATCATGGGAGGGTATTTCCAAAAAAAATTTTGATATATATATATATATTGATTTAAAAATATTTTGGTGATCTGTACCCAGAAAGGTATCTGACAATGAAGATAGTATTTTAGAACTAATTTAATAAAGTGATAGATCAAAGACAAAATACAAACTCACAAACAAAATTGATAGAAAGATTGAAGGTATGATGGAGGGAGTAGGATCTAGATTATTAGATATCAGTAGTTTATTTAGACAAAAAAATGTTGAATAGTTTTAAAATCTATGTATTTCAATTGAAATAGATTATTTTTAGATTTTTGATTGTCCTCTTCTTAATTCTTACCTCATACCTTTATAAATCTAAAAAATCTCTCTCTATTTTCATAAAAATTTCTTCCTTTGATTGTGAATGAAGCCACTTTTTTTCTTCAAAAAGTGGTTGAGGCTCTGCTGTTTTTTCTTGAGACTCCAACTTCATCATTTTTATGTGAGCTAGTTCTTTTTCTGAAGCAATTTTAACTTTTAAGAATAAGAGAAAAAAATTATAAAAAATTATTTATTAAATACAAAAAAAACCTTGTTCATATTTATTAAAAATCTTCCCATTAACAGAAAAAAAGCCTTTAACATAGAAGTAGTTGTCTTAAAACTAGCAGAAGCCCTGTGCTTGAGTCTTTTGCTAGGAGGGGCTGATTATTTATCTCCTACTCTTTGATCATCAGTCACTTCAATGAAAATTTCTTGATTTGATGAGCTTTGGTTCTGGTTATAACATGGGGAGTAAATAAGCAATACAAAAGAAAAAATAATAATAAAATCAGTTTAAGCTTACTACCATGGGCTCATCAAGCTTGATTTCAGAATATTCAGTTGGTTCTTCAAATTCAGGATATTTAAGCAAAGGATCTAACGGAAATTCTTGATTATTTGTATGAGATTCTGAAAATTTTGAACCTTGATTCAATTTATGATGCCTTAGATAAAAATAAGAAGTTATGAGGATAGAAATTTTTGATGGAAAATTTTATAAAGAAAGGAATAAAAATTAATAGACTTAGTGTGGTGTGAAGGAGAAAAATCTGATTTGGAAGAGAACTGGGAGAGAAAAGCTGTGAGGTGGAGTATATGGGTTAGGATGGATGGAAGGTGATGTGCAGTTAATTGGGAGGATGTGGGTATTTGTAAGCCAGGCTACTAGACCTGCCCAGTAACTAATTATAATTATTTACTAGAGTAGAGCCTTGCTTTTACCCCTTACATTATTAGTTATATTTACTTTATAATTAGTTAATAATTAAAATTAATTAAATATATAATTATGATTTTTTCCTCATTTTCATACTCCTTGAAAGCATCCTCATTACAGCTGAAAAGTAGATTTACATATAATAATACAGAATATTAATTGTTGACATCTAAAAAAGAAAGAAAAATCAAATATTTTATTATCCTTGACATTTACAGGAAATCTGTGTACAGTACATTCTTTCTAATAATAAGGGGGTCTCAAACATTACCAAATACACCACAAAAACACACCACAAAAAAGGTAAAAAGCCCACCATCAAAAAATGAAATACACCTGCCCTAGAAAGGTGTATTTCAACAGTGTATTTTTCCCCAAACACATCTTCTTTTGGGTCAAACAGGTCATCAAAACACTTTCTTTCATCATCATGATTAGTCAGCACTAGGTAAAAAAGTGCCAAAACCTAGATTTTTTTCACCTAATACTTAAGGGATTATTCATATGAGCGAGGTATATGACTTACCAGAGCTTAATCAATCCCATAATAATACACTTACTCTTAATCTTTACCACTGTTCACTAACATAACATGCCACTTTCAGTCTGCCATCAGCTTGAGATCACTGCTGCAGCTTCTCATTTTTAGGGCCTAGAGTAACTGATTTACAATTTTGTTTTTTGTGTAGTAATCTCTCATTGTGAGATACTTCCTTATAAATTTCTAGATTTGATAAGGCTTGGGTCTGGTTTATACATGGGACGTAAATTAGCACAACAAAAGAAACAGTAATATCAAAAGTAGTTTAGTCTTAATAGCATGGGCTCATCAATCTCAATGTCAGAATACACAGATGTTCTCCAAATTCTGGAGAGTCAAGTGAAGGATCTAAACAAAAATCTTGACTACTTCTATGAGCCTCAGCAATTCTGGGGCCTTGATTCATGTTCAAGGGTTTGAGATTGGGCCTTTTATCAAAGAGTTTTTCCATTTGATCAGAAAGAGGACACATAGAGTTGATTTTTTCAGAAACCAATTTGATTTCATGCTTTTCATCATCTTTGGTAACTCCAAACCCAGTTGAATAAGAAGCCATCTTTGATTTCTTTTATTTTGTTTGATAGTTTTTGAATCTTTCCCTCATTTGCTTTGTTGTCAAATCCATCTTACCTTTAGTTTTTGAATTCAACTCCACTTCCATTTAATTAAAGACACTCAATTTTTATGCAGTTGGACAAGCAACTTGAGTGGACTTTGCACACCCAAAATGGACATCAAAATAAGATCTAAATTTCAGCCAGTTAATTACAATCTGAAAGTCAGAGAGTTTCAATTGAGTAAATGTTTGAGAAGTAGATTTTGGGAAAGTCATGATAAATTAACACTAAACAAAGAAATTAGTGAAAAAAGAAAATTTTGTTGAAGAAAAGGAGAAACTAACAAAGATTTTAGTTATTTGTGATGCCTTTTATAAAAATAAGAAGTTGTGAGTATAGAAATTTGAGCAGGAAAATTTTTTAAAAAACAGAATAAAATGTAATAGACTTTCTGTGGTTTGAAAGAGAAAAATTTGATTTGGAAATGAACTGGGGGAGAAGAGTTGTGATGTGGAGTACATGGGTGAGGATGAAAGGAAGGTGGTGCGCAGCTGATCAGGAGGATGTGGGTACTTGTGGGCTGAATTGTGGTTAAGAAAATTGTACAAAAGTAGGACGTATTTGACCCCTTGTTTGAGGCCCCAAGTACCAGATCAGCCATATTTCACAGTGTGTTTGTGTGGCGTTTTTCAAATGAAACACACTAGGCGTGTTTGGTAATGTTTGAGACCCTTTCAGTGTATTCTAGTATCTAAGTATGATTGATTAGTAAATATTAATGGTACTACTACTTATTAATAAATAATTTATTGATTAAACCTCAGGGTAAGACTAATAACATAGTTGTTCTCAATATAAACTCACAATAATTTTTTATGCATGCCAGTGGTGGAAAACAGATGAATGAAATATAGTTATATCTTATATAAAGATAATATCAATTTATAAATACTTTATAATATATTTATTGATGATAATAATTTTTTATAGTGTTTATTTGAAGTTTAGTAAGTAAGTCATGTCCAATAACCTGTCAAATCCTCCCTTACTTATACCAAAATCCACTGGAGTGCACAGACTTTCAATCCAGATGATGTCACTTCTATGCCCGGAAATTACAGCACTTTGAGAACCCGTCACCTCCCCATGGCTTCCACTTCAAGAAGTTTCAACACCCAGACCTCCAGTAAGGACCCTCCATCACAATTAATGATATCACAGACCCATACCATAAATTGAATAAACAGATAAAAGCGGATACCATAAAGAAACAGGTAAAGTAACTCATCCAAAGGGTATATAATGAAACCCAAAGCATATAAAGAAGCCAAATTAACTTTCCAAGCCCCTAATAACATCTCCAAGCATCCATATTAACCCAGTAATCATATCCCAACCCATAAATCTGTGAAAATCTATCAAAGGAACCAGATTAAGTTGTCCAAACTGGATATATGCATCTGAAAACGGTGTATATGCTTTTGTAGGCATTTTGAGTCCACTGAATACGTCCATATGACCTAAAATATGCAGAAAAATAAAGTTTATAGGCTATTAAGAGGTTAAAAACCACTTATAGACCTAAATATACATAATATTACTACATATTTTACTGAATATGAGGTTTATGTATACATATAAGCTTATGTATGTCTATAATTACTTAATATCACTTAAGATAAGTATATTATGACTCCATTAACACCTCAATAAGTATTATTAGGCTATGGATAAGCTATTTAAACTACTATAAGTCATATAATAGTGTAATAATTATATATATAAGTATTATAACCTTAATTTTAACTTAGAAGCTTAATGTAATTAAGGTTATCTTATTTCAAACATAAGAATAACTCATTCCTGGGGATACCTAGGCTGACACTCCCTCACCCAAAAAAATAATAATAAAAATGTTAAGACATTTTAATTAATAAGTAAGGAGTGAATAGAAAAATAATTTTATTCTATTATACATATTGTCAGCCAGGCTATACCAGGAGCCCAGCAAATTATATGTTAATTTATTGGACCTGAAAGAGGGCGTAAGAATTGTATTTTATGTATATAAATTAATATTTTATTGCATAATAAAATTATATAAGTATCTTATTAATAATAAGTGTTATATTAATTTTATTGATATATAAATTTTTATACATTTAAATTAAGCTTAAATATATTTTATATTCTACAAATAATGGCGCATTTTTATGTATTTAATAATTATAAATTAATAATTAATTAATTACAGAACATATATTATAATTATATATGTAAAATTGACTTATAATGTAATTAAGTTAATTAATTAATTTTATATATTAAATAAAACTTCATATATTATTAAGCAATAATATTGGGCACTTCATTTGACCCTTAATTGTGTCAGGAAAAGATTATTAAATAAATTATAATGCTTATTTAATAACATAGTATTAAAATCCCCATTTTAAATTACAAATAACACTAAAATAATTATCTGTTTCATTTAAACTAATTATTGAATTAATCACATAGTTAAAACAATTACTTAAAATTGCTTTAAACTGAATTGAATTTATTCCATGAATTTTGGTGTGAAAATAATTTTATTTGTTTTACTTAAAACCTTTACATGTCACTATAATGTCTGTTTTTGATTATTTTTACTCATTGTTCTCATGTTTCAGACTTACTTGGTTAATGATTATTTTAATTAAGTGTTTTGGGATGTTATGATGGGAAAATGATTAATTACTCATGGGTTTTAGTAAATTGTGTCATATTTTTCTCTTGATAGTCATGTTTCATTTTCTATTCTGTTATCTCTTGTTTTAGCTATTTCTAGTTTGTATTTATTGATTGGTGGCGCTTCAGGGGTCCCTTGGTCTATAAAAGGGGCCTTGGATAATCCTCTTAAAATCATCACTTACTATACAACCAAAATTTGAACAAATTGTTAATATAATATGTTTTATTATTATTTTTATTAGTATTAAAATTCTAATTTAAATTCTATATAACTATTTACAGGTTGCTTTAAGTCTGATAATAATTATAGTGTTTTCCGCGCAGAAATAATAATCCTTACTAAAAATAAATATTGTCATTTAATAATCCTTATTATTGTCAGCCCTCATGTAAATTGCCGTTGTCTCTCTTTAAATAAATTAAATCATTTTATTATTTCACTACCTTTACTTTTTATAAACCTTTTCTTTCCTATTCCCCTTTCCTCTTCTTCTTCTTTCCCCTTTTCTTTCCTTCTTCTAGACAACCAACTGACACATATACTGTATTTTAACAGTATTATTAAAATTTAAATTTTTTCACAAGATTTTTAAGATCAGAGATTTCATTTTCTCAAATACACTGGTCATATTCACTTGATTTATTTTTAAACCTTAATAGATACTCAACTCCCTTTTCTTTTGTAAGGTGTCTCTTTTTTATTATCTTTTCAATTTCTGCCTTTTCAAATATTTATTCTGGTTGCTGTTTATTCCTTCCTGATCTTCTTGGAAATAGAGCAGTATTATTAGAATGGTATAGTTTTATAAGAGAAATATGAAACACTGGATGTTTTCTATCATATGGTGCATATAGAATAACTTCAACAGAATTGTTACCAACTATCTTTTTTACTAAAAATGGTCCAATGAATGGATCCTTCAATTTAACATCACCATTTAAATTTAAATGTAGTGTAGAAATAAGGACTTCATAACCCTCTTTGAACATTTGCTCTTTATGGGCTTTATCCCATTATTTCTTCTCATACTTAAATGTCTTATTTATACATTCATGAGCATACTTTCTGCATAATTGTTGCATCTGAAGAAAAGATTTGGTACCTGGATGGATAAACAATCTAGGTAATTTCTTACAAGTTTTAGCAGGGGTATTAGGCACATAACTCAAACATAACTTAAATGGCTTTTTACTACTGACAGAATGTACTGTACTATTGTATGCAAATTCTAAACCTGGGATAATAGTTACCCAATCATGCATGAATTTGTCATTGTCTTTAAAGTCAAGACCAAAAGCACAATATCTTCTTATCATATCTTCTAAAGTTTGTATCATTCTTTCTGCTAGCTCATCAGTTTGTGGATGGTGTGCTGTAGAAATTTTTAATTGACAACCTGAAACATCCATAAGTGATGTCCAGAACTCAGAAGTAAATTTTGGATCTCTGTCTGAAACTGTTGCTTTGGGGAATCCTGCTATATTTAACATTTGTGTCCACCATAAAAAAGCTAAGTCCTTTGCAGAAACCTCTTTGTGGGTAGGAATGAATTTACACATTTTTGTAAATCTACCTACAATTACCCAGCAGGAATTATAACTCTTATGCCCTGATATTTGAAAACCTACTACAAAGTCCATGTTGACTATTTTCCATGGAGATTTTGTCTTCTCAATTTGTTGTAATAAACCAGCACTTTTTCCTGTTAATCTTTTAGATTTTTGACAAGAACCACATGTCTCAACATATTTTTGAACATCATCAGACATGTTAATCCACCAAGATGTATTTTTTACTCTGGTTAATGTTTTATGGAAGTCAAAATGACCTGCTAGTATATCATCATGACATATACTTAAAATTAACTCCTTCATTGAAGGGGGAATTACTATGACATTGCTTAATTTCTTCCTGTAATATATAAAACCATCCTCCATGGATAATTTTACTTTTTCTAATACTTCCCTATACTTTTGTGGTAATGTTTTTATTAAAACACTCATCAAAGCATTATATGTTTAATTTAATATTTTAGTAAGCTTACTCAAGTCAGGATCTGAAGCATAATTATCAGGAATTTATTGAATAAATTCATCCTCAAGATCTGCAATATAAAATGCATAAATGGTAATAATCTCTGTTTCAGGAACATAAGCAGGATTATAATCATTATTAGGTAGAGGTACTTTAGATAACATATCTACATTAGAGTGTAAATTTCTTGCTCTATATGTAATAGTCATTCATCCTCTGTACTCTTGTACAGCTAATTTCCATCTAAACATATGTCTATTAGGAGTTTTCATGTTAAAAAGTGACTTAACTGCACTACAATCAGTTATTAACTCAAATTTTTGGTCTTCAAGGTAATAATGTAGCTTCTCAAGAGCCCATACTTCTCCCAAACATTCGAATAGCACCATATTTTAATTCACTACTTCTTAGAGTATTTGAAATATAGCAAATTACTAATTCTGACATTTTTCCTTCAATAAGTTGCTTTTGATGCAAAGCAGCACACAGACCAATAAAACTTGCATCTGTATATAATACAAAAGGCAATTGGAAACCTGGTAATCCCAAGATAGGAGCTGTCATTAAAAATTCTTTCAACTTATCAAAATCCTGTTGTCTTTCATTATTCCAAATGAAAACTTCTGATTTCTTTATCAGTGTGGTCAATGGTGCAGCAATTAATTGGTAGTTTTTTATATATTGTCTATAATAACCACACATACCAAGAAAAGATTTCACATCCTTTACATTTTGAGGAATGCCAATATTCTTTATTTCAGCCACTTTATTTTGGGCTACACATATTTGTAAGCCAGATACAATATGACCAAGCACTTTTAAAGACTCAAACCCAAATTTACATTTTTTCAATACAAGGGTCATTTTTATTTCATCCATCTTCTGAAATACCTTCTTTAAATGGATTAAGTGTTCATCATATGTCTTAGAGAATACTATGATGTCATCAATGTATACCATTAACCACCCCTCAATCATTTTATTATGGAATGTTATATCCATTAACTTCTGAAATACTGAAGGAGAATTTTTCGGTCCAAATGGCATCCTGACATATTTATATATTCCCATATGTGTTGTTGTCAACAAAAAGTTTAGTGAATTCTTTTAAACAGGAATTTGATGGTACCCTTTATTTCCATCTAGGAAACTTATGTATTTAGCACCTTTAAGGGTAGAATTTATAGAGGCAATCCTTGGCAAGGGGTAAATATTATCTACTGTAAATGTATTTAATGCTCTATAATCACCGCACAGTCTTGCTTTATCTTGTTCATAAGAAATTAGCACTGGTGATATTACACAATATTTTGGTGTAGTTTCAACCTTCTCATGAACGTTCATTTTTAATAATATCTTAATGTTTTACTCTATGTCTTTCCTCTTCATTGTTGAAGCAGGGTATGGTTTCTTTTTAAGACTAGCAGGAGTATTATTCATATCACAGGTTAAACTAATCTTCATTTCATGATCTTTTACAAGGCCAAGTTCATTGGTCCCATGTGCAAAGGCCATTGGAAATACTTTAATTAAGTCCAAAATATTTTATTTCTCAGTTTCACTTATCTGAGTGCCAAATGATGCTTTTGAAATTTCTGTTTCCAGAAGTTCCATCTAATTGGATACTCTTCCTTTGCAAGGAATATCTATAACTGACTCAATTTGTAACACTGTGTTAAAAGAATATATTCTAAATTTCCTTTTACCATTCATGCTAATTGTAAAATTATTATTAGCAGGGTCTAATTTCACACCAAACTTAGTCAGAATGCCATTTCCAATAATAAAACAGCTACTACAATTAGTATTATCCATTACTACAAAGTCACTAGTTACTCTAACATAACCATGTTTATGTTTAAAGAAAACAGAAGCTTTGTATCTACCAATGGGTTGTTGTACTGATACAAAACCTCTCCAATTTTTACTTTGGAAGGTTTCAACCTTTGACTTATAATCACTATTAATTTTCTGTAATGTATTTGCAGAAAGAACAGAACCAGAAGCTCCAGTTTCCAATACTATATTTAAATTTTCTCCAGAAATGATTTCTGGAACTTTAAAAGGTGTCATTTTTAAGTTATCAGTTTGTATATCTTTAATGATCTCAGAATATTCAAAATTCATTAATGATATATTTGTGTCACCGGACAATCTATGCACAAGGTTTAGGGTGTTCCTGGAAGTGAGATGAAGAGGGTAGTTTAGAAACTTCTTTGAAGCACAGAGGAAATGTTTGAGGAAGTGATTCAAAGATGACTCGAAGGAAGAGCTACTGCTTCAAGATATGTTTGAGAAGAATTCTAATATAATTTAAAGTTAATATTAAGATTCTTAAGATCTCACAAAGGGTTGGAAACTCAATAATCAAAGATTTAGGATATAGAAATGATTACTGAGAAAATAAGGAAAGATACAATAATAATGATTTAACCTGAAGCTTTATCACTATTAACTATATATATGTTTTATAATTTAATTCTAAAGAATGTCAAACCAAAATCCAACCCCTTTTATATCCATTACTCCTCCTCGCATTGACCTCATACCCATCCATTATTTTGCACACCACAGACCACCAAAATGCACCCGTTACACCTGGACCCTCCTCACTAACATCCATTAAACTTTTAATCCTCCACTAACCATCCCGTCCATGCTCACTACCCCTTTTAATAACCCACAGATATTTAATAAACCTTTTAGCGGGCTATTACATTGACTATTGCGCTGTGTGTTGCTTATTAAGGAAAAGACTAAGACACACTATTGAGAGATTGACTAATTTAGATTTAGAGTTTAGACTAGCGCGGTTGAATAGTGAGTACACAAAGGAAAGTTGCAGTTGCTATGTAGAATTGCTTTCTGCACTTCGAGTATGGATTTAGACCTCTGTATTATTGATTTAATGAGCTTCTTTTGCCTCGAGTGTCACATGGCGCGTGACAATTTGAGTCCATACTTAATATTGGATTTTCAAAGATGGAAAAATCATCTTCCAACATACAGACTTCATTTTCATCACTATATGAGATATTACTGTCATAATCACTTTAATCTTTACTTTTTTCTGTTTTATTTTAAGATTCATGCTAATTTTCAACAATATTAATATTTTTCTCACATTTGTGACCTTTAACACAAGGCTTATTACACTTATTAGGGGGTGTCAATGTTCAGGGATCTGCAATTAGGGATAAGGAATTTTTTTTTCCCGGATCCGACATTATTAATTGCGGAAGATTCTTATCCACTAGCCCCAGGGCTAGTGTATAAGGAATGCACAATAATACATTATCCCGCCTCTTATACCCCAATTTCCATTCCTAATTCATGATCCCAAACTCATCTTATCCATGATGGATTTGCAAGAAAGTCACATGACTTATAATTCCTGATGCCATCCTTAAGTCTTTCCTCACTCTATGCTACTTAATTTTGGTGGTCAGCACTTAACCTTTTTTTCTATCTACACACCCTCATTTCTTTTTTACATTCATGGTTTATTCCTTTTTTTTAAATATTTCCTTTGTAAATTAACATAAGTTTCTGATCCTATCCTTCCCTCGTGTTCACACCAATTCCACTACACCTCAAATCTTCCTTTCTCCCTTCCCTTCCACCTTCACTAGAAACCCCACTCCTAAAACTTACCTCGCTCTCCTTCTCTTCATCTCCACTAGACACCCCAGAACACCCTTTCAACTTTAATTGATGCCTCACCTTTCAAATCCACCTCGCTTTACTCCCTTTTGCCTCCAATAGAAACCCCACTCCTCAAACTTACCTCGCTCTCCATCCCTTCATCTCCACTAGACACTCCAGAACACCCTTTCAACTTTAATTGATGCCTCACATTTCAAATCTACATTGCTTTACTCCCTTTTGCCTCCAATAGAAACCCCACTCCTCAAACTTACCTCTCTCTCCATCCCTTCATCTCCACTAGACACCCCAGCACACCCTTAAAACTTTAATTGATGCCTCACCTTTCAAATCCACCTGGCCTTACTCCCATTTGCCTCCAATAGAAACCCCAACACACCTTTTTAACCAAACTTGATGCCCCAAGCATCAAATCCACCTCTCTCCCTTCCTCTTCACCTCCAATTGACACCTCATCACCCAAAAATTAGCTCTCCACCCTCTTATGTGCTTGTTTAGTACCTTGAACATATATTTAATTTGTCCACATTAATCAAGATTTATAAAAAAAGTTAATATTAATACAAACTATCACATTAACCTTTCCTTACAGACATCATTATAGAGAAAAAATATATATTTCAAAAATTTTGAATGTAACAGGACTGTATATTTTGTATTCAGGAAACTTACAAAAGATTCAGGTCAATAACTTTCTAATATTTTTTGGGAACAAATTTACTTTTTTACTTATTTATGGCATGAATGATAACTCTTGGCCCTTTTGACATTTTTTTGTGGACGTTTTATACTGGTGTGGCAACTTTTATGTTGGATGCATCACCCAAAAAAGCCTAAAAACCCCTAATTAGGGCCAGAAAAGTGCTGATACAGGCAAAAAAAGTATTACATAATTTTTGGCAAAAAGGCCAAGCATTTATGGTTTTGCCGAATATATAATTGTACAAATTAAAGTGACTGTTTGTCAGACTTTTAGTTACTTTTTGGGGATGCTTAATGGTGTGAAATATAATAATTTTTTTATTCATTGGTTCATAATTTATTTATTTATTAGCTATTTTCTTCAAATAATGTTCATTTTTATTATATTGGGCTATTAAATCATATATCTTGTCCCATAGACTATTTCAGTTATTGCAAAACAGTTTTCTGTATCATAAACTTATTTTAATATATTTGTATTACTTTTCTTTATTCATCTCTATAAATTTAATATTACATACTTTAAGATTATCATTTTTTGTGGATATGAAGTGAAGAAGAGAATATTGGATGTAAAGGTGGAGGGTTTTTGGTTGGAGGCTATGGAGAGGGTGGCGAGTTAATTTTTTCATGATGAGGAAGGGAGAAAGATGGATTTGATGCTTGGGGCATTAATTTTGGTTAAAAAGGTGTGTTGGGGTTTCTATTGGAGGCAAATGGGAGGCAAGCGAGGTGGATTTGAGGGGCCAGGCATCAATAAAAATTGAAAGGGTGTGTTGGGGTGTCTAGTGGAGATGAATGGATGGAGAGTGTGGTAAGTTTTAGGAGTGGGGTGTCTATTGGAGGCAAATGGGAGTAAAGCGAGGTGGATTTAAGGGATGGGGCATCAATTAAAGTTGTAAGGGTGTGCTGGGGTGTCTAGTGGAGATGAAGGGATGGAGAGCGAGGTAAGTTTGAGGAGTGGGGTTTCTATTGGAGGCAAATGGGAGTAAAGCAACATGGATGAAAGGGGTGGGGCATCAATTAAAGTTGAAAGGGTGTTGTGGGATGTCTAGTGGAGATGAAGAGATGGAGAGCGGGGTAAGTTTGAGGAGTGGGGTTTCTATTGGAGGTAAATGGGAGGCAAGCAAGGTGGATTTGCAGGGTGGGGAATCAAGTAGAGGTGAAGCAGTGAGGTGAAGTCTCTTTTAGAGGAGGAAAAAATAAAAATAATACAGCAGTATCCTGGTTAGAAGCAGTAGCTTGTCACATAAAATAGAAAATCTATTTACCATCTACTTCCCATAAGATAGGTCTAACACTGCCTCTCAAGTCTGGAGGTTGAGAAAGATCATACCATTTCTGTTCAAAATATGCTATGAAATCATACAATGCTAAATGTTTTGATTCATTGATCGAAAATATTTTCTTTCTTACCACATAGGGGAGGTTCTGGTCCGGAATTCAAGATGTTGGTGAGAGAGATTTTCTATGGTAAAGAGGATTGGACATTTCAATGAAGAATTTTTCAGGTTAGATGACAGGATGGGATGAGGCTAGGAGTGTGCAGCAAGGTGGGAAGGCAGGGATATCCAGAAAGTTGTCCAAGATGTGGTTATGAAATATTGAGGATAAAAATGTCGGATAAGAGGTGAACATTGACATGTAAAGTGTCTAATAACCCAATTATTAGCAAAAATAATTTTGGAAGATAATTGGGGTATAAGGATTTTTATCCGCAATGAATTTAATTGCTGATCCCTGAACATTGATACCCCCTATTACAAGTATTAGTCTCATACTTTGTAGGTACTACAGGTGCAGCAGGTTTTTTCTGTTTTTCCTGCAGTGTTTTTGAATTCTAATTTTTCACAGGTTCATTATTTTGTTTATAAGTGGTGTACCTTGCTTCATACTTATGGTTTAAAAATATTTCATTACAAATATTAATAAATTCAGAGTATTCATTAACCATTATTGTTTTAGCTACAACAATTTCTCTGACAGATATAGAGATTTTTTATATTATTTTATCATTCCATAAGTTAAAATCCATATTTGGCTCAATGGCTTTTAATATTTTATTTAAATTCATTAAAAATACCATTGGTTTTTCACCATTCAATAGATTATACCTAGTTTTCTCATATAATCTTTGCTGAGTTAGACTGAATTTAGAACCTCCAAATTGTTTTTCAATCAGGTGTTTCCACTCAGCCCAAGAGTAATCTTTACCCTCACTTAATACAGCTTCAAAACATAATAAAGCAACATCCTTAAATAAAGAAATCAGTTTTGATGTTATTTCTTCATCTGTTAACTTATATGAGAATTTTAAATTATCAATTCTTTTAATAAAATGCTGCTAATCAGAGCTGGATTCCCCATCATATTTTGGGTACTGATCAATCTTTGGCCAGTTCTTCTGATTGGATTTAATCTCACTAATCTTAGGTAATTTCAACAACTCATTCACTTTGGATAAATGGTCTTGCATTTCCTCTTGCATGGATTTGTGACTTACATTTTTCTTCTCAGACTTTATACTTCCACCAGATGGTTTTACTTGTGGTGGCATTGGAAATTATTGAGATTCATTTTTGCAAATGAAAGGATTATTATTATACTGTGTATAATTATGATTATCCTGATTCATTAGTAGATTGGAAGTTTCAATATCAACCTTAGTTAATCTTTGTAACAGATCAGAGACACTCTGATTTGTCTGTGCCAAAGATAACTTTGTTCTTGATTCATATTTTAATTAATGTGCTTCATACAATTTTTCTAACTCACAGAATTTGTTTGAAATTTCACTATATTTATTACTTAAAGAATCATATAAAAGAGTTAAAGCCAAGTGTTCTTTCTTTAATTCTTTATTTCTTGTTGTCAATTGAGATATATTCAATGTAAAGGACAAAATATTTTCACTTGTGAGCTTAATTGTTTGATCCTCACACTCAATCAATCTATTCCATAATGGTGAAACAATTCTATGACAGTTGGATTATTATTAAACTACTCCAAGTCTTCCTTCTCACATTCTTCACTATTTTGTGAAGCTCTCAACTCACTAATAAGTGGTGGAATCTGAGGGTTAACTGTATTATTATTGTAAATAGTACTATTGTTATTAACAAAAGATAATTCAGGTGTATCTACATAAAAACCTAATTTTCTTAAGTCCTCCTCAATTTTCTGGAATAATTGCACATCAATAACATTACCTAAATTGTAATCATTAGTATTGTGTTCAATCTGAGAGGGTAATTTACTTACCAAGGGATAGGAGCAAGCTCTGACTTTTGGTGCATTGGCGTTCCTCTGTAAGGGTGAGCTGAGGCTTCCTGGTGAGAGGGTGGATCCCTGTTGCAATTTTGGCTTGACCACTGCTGATGGAACCAATTGCACTTCCATTTATCTACCAAGATCTTGTCCTGGGACTGACCTTATCCTCCTTGGGTAGGGGGTTTCTGGTTTGTCTGTCCTCCCTTTAAATCTTCCAAAGTTTGGTTCATTTGCTGAAATCCCACCTTGCAGTTGTTTTGCAGCTGTTCCACCTCCTTTAGAATGGAAGATCTTGACTCCTCTAGTTTCAGAACCTGTTTGGCCAGATGGGACAGTTGATCCTGAAGAGGAGGTGAAGTCTTTTTTATAGTTATCTTTTTTAATAAAGCATCCTTTTCCTCTATGCTCATTGTTTCTGGCTGTGGGTAGGATTGGCCCTCCATAGTGATGTCCTGGAACAGTCTTTTAAGCTTTAGACCTGGTGTTAAAAGCATTTTTATCACTTAAATTGTCCTTTGGAGCACTCATTATGACTTTAAATTACTATTCTTCACTTCTACAAAAGAGAAAACCTATATGGTAATTAGTAGACAAAATATATTAGTAATATAAATACTAATAAAAGCACTGGAGCTTACCCTGAATTTATATCTTTATTTAATTAAACAAAATATAAGAAAAATTTGAAAAAATCTTTTAAAAATTAAATAATAATTTCAAATAGACTTTTATAAGGGTGAATAATTAGCTTACCAAGCCTTAACCAAATACCAATTTGATTGGGTTTCATATTGGTGACCAAATACCAAGTGAAATTGGGTTTATATTGGGTACAGTTACTACTGTAAATACCTAATTTTTATTATAAAAAATTAGTAAAATTATGATAAGGGATCTTTTCCCCAATCACTGAGCTATGATGACCCACTAATGTCTTCAGACCCAAAAATTTTGTTTTTATGAGATATACTAAAGTAAAAATCATGTTCTAAGGCTTATACTAAATAATAAGTAACAATTAAGGAAAGACCCCCAATTGTCAGTGTATGCTTGTATATAAGTATAATTTAATAGTAAATATTAATGGTCCTAATACTTATTGATAAGTGATTTAGTTATTAAACCTCATTGGAAGACTAATAAAATAGTTGTTCTCAATATAAACTCACAATACTTGGATTTTTATGTGTGCTAGTGGTGGAAAATAGATCAATAAAATATAGTTATAGCTTATATAAAGATAATATCAATTTATAAATGCTTTATTATATATTTATATATGATAATAATAATGTTTTGAACTGTTTATTTAAAGTTTAGTAAGTAATTGATGTCCAATAACCCATCAAATCCTCCCTTATAAGAAAATCCACTGGAGTGCACAGACCTTCAATCAAGATGATGTCACTTCAATCCCCGGAAATTACAGTAATGTGAGGGCCCATCAACTCCCCATGGCTTCCACTTCAAGAATTTTCAACACCCAGACCTCCAGTAAGGACCCTCCATCACAATTAATGATACCACAGACCCATACCATAAATAGAATAAACAGATAAAAGCGGATACCATAAAGAAACAGGTAAAATAACTCATCCAAAGAGTATATAATTAAACACAAAGCATATAAAGGAACCAAATTAACTTTACAAGCCCCCAATAAAATTTCCAAGCATCCATATTAACCCAGTAATCATATCCCAACCCATAAATCCGTGAAAATCCATCAATGGAATCAGATTAAGCTGTCCAAACTGGATATATGCGCCTGAAAAAGGTTTATATGCTTGTGTAGGTGTTGTGAGTCCACTTAATACGTCCATATGACCTAAAATAAGCCGAAAAATAAAGGTTATAGGCTATTAAGAGGTTAAAACCCACTTATAGACCTAAATATACATAATATAACTACATATTTTACTGAATATGAGGTTTATGTATACATATAAGCTTATGTATGTGTATAATTTCTTAATATCACTTAAGATAAGTATTTTATGACTCCATTAACACCTTAATAAGTATTATTAGGCTATGGATAAGCTATTTAAACTACTATAAGTTATATAATAGTGTAATAATTATATATATAAGTATTATAACCTTAATTTTAACTTATAAGCTTAATGTAATTAAGGTTATCTTATTTTAAACATAATAATAACTCAGTCCTGGGGATACCTAGGCTGACAGACCCTCTAATATTTTAGTTTGAAATTTAATTGTGGGAATTTCTCCCTGTCATCACTATGCAATATAGGGAGTGGACTTGCTAGAAAGTCCTCAACCTGAACTGAGATGGAACTCAGATGGAACTCAGACTGAACTCATACTGAACCCAAAATGAACTCTACTTGAGCACCCACCTATAACTGTTATGCTGAGTTGTGTTCATTCCTGATTGTATGGTTCTTTTATCAATAGCTCAATGTGTGTTCAATCTGTGGTGAGTTTGGATCCAATGTTGCGGACTTGCTAGCAAGTACGCCCCCCATATTTTTTGGTGTATTTTCTTGTATTTAGTATGTTGTACCATATTTTTTCTCTTTCCTTTGCCTATATAAGGCCCCTCAATTTTGTTGTTTCATTAATTCCATTCTTTACTTACATTAAAATTATATAAACAAATTAAATAATATTACTACTATTACAAGTTTCTTAGTATTTACAATTATATATTCTAAGTCATAAAGTAATAATAAAAATTAAGTTCTTTACCTTTTAAATTGGGTAAAATATAAAAATCAAATATGTATCCCAAATCTTGAAATCTTGAGTTATCCTCACCTTCACCACCATTGGACTGCTGGAATTATCTTCTAGACCAAAAGACCTCTCTGAAAGTATTTATGGGCTTAACTGTGGTTTAGAGAATTGTTCAAAATTAGGACGTAATTGACCCCATGTCTGAGACCCCAAGTACCAAATCAGCTTTATTTCATGGCATGTTTGTATGTTGTTTTTAAATGAAGCACTCTAGGAGTGTTTGGTAAGGTTTGATACCCCCTAATAGGTTGTGTCAAAGTTTGAAAATCAGCACTTGAATTGATTGTTACTTTCCACCCAAATTAGCTATTACAAATTAACCTTTAGTTTTTGAAATGTATTGGCCACTTGAAAGATAATGAAGTCAACCTTTCATGTGAAAATAAAGTGATTTGGGCTTAAAAAGAAAGAGCTTTTAACATTTAAATACTGCAGTGTTGGGGCTAGTGTGTTTTACAAATTGAAATTTGATTATGCACTGATTTGTAAGTGCAGATATTGCAACTTTTACATGGCATAAACAATCTATTTTATGATGATCCATAAATTGATAGAGCAAGAATTTAGGCCAGGTTTCATATTGTTTAAAAATTATATTTTAATGAGGAAATGGATTTATTATTTACTCAAAAAATCATGATGTAATTGAGTGTTATGGTGATTAGACTGTATGATCCATGTATATATTTTGTACAGTAAAAGATATATAGTTTTTTGTTTTTTATATCAGTAAAATCAAAGAGACGGATTTAGCATCTAATGATGTTACAGTTATTTGGGAAAGGCTTGCTGTGTTTTTGCCTTCCAGTCCCCATCAAAAACATGAGTTTAAACCGCTTCTGGAGGGGGATGGGGGGCAAAAAAAGAGCAATATTTTCTTAAATAGCTGTAAGAGGATGGTAGATTCTTTTTCAAGTGGATGTGTGAGGGAAAGCCCATGGACCTCTCCAATGCCAGAGTGACAATTATTGAGGCAAAAGGTTTGAATATATGATTTATACTTATTTATCTCTCTTACCAGTACTTTAACTAAATGATTAGTTTCAGATATATATACAAGTATATAGGGTTTCTGTAGCATGGTTGAGTGTAACCTATCTCTCACAACACCCACCCCCTCAACAAGCCACAGAGCGTGAATGCTTAAATATGTACTTTATAATGTTTAATGTTGTACGGTAGAGATTAAGTAAATAAAGAAAGGAGGAAATATAAACAGTAAATGAAAGAAAGAAGAATAGGAAAAAAAATGTCCCACCTCTATACTAATTCATCTAAGTCCCAGATTCCTACAGGCTGTATTATGTAGAATTTTACCTAAACTCTTAGTTAAAACATCGGCCAATTGGCTGCTATTCTCTACCCATAAAAGATCTGCCTTCTTCTTGAATAGTTTCTCATTAGCATAGAAGAAGTAAAACTCAACATGTCTTGTTCTTTTGTTCAAGGCTTGATCTGAAGATATTTTCATAGTAGATTTTTTGCCACATTTGAGGTGTATTGTTTCAGTGAATCCAATAAGTTTGTGCAATAAATTTCTGATCCATATACCAATTCTAGTTGTAGCACTTAGTGCCATTAGTTTGGCATGACTGGTAGAGGTAGCCACACAAGACATGCATTTTGAGCTCCAAAAGATGAGGGACCCCTGCAGAAGGATGACCATTCCTCCAGTTGATCTTGAAGTTTCACCACCCCATTTTGAGTCTGAATATGCCTCCAGTTTACCAGTGAGATTAGACTGTCTGCCAAGAAATAATTTTTTGTGTTTTGTGGCCGATAAATAGCCCAATAGATGCTCCAATGCATTTCAATGTTCTTTTTGAGGACATTTTTCAAAGCAAGATAGCAGATTCATTGAAAAGGAGATATCTGGTCTTGTTCCTGTTTCTATGTAGCTTACCAATTCAATGATAGAGAGACTCTTTAGGTAAAGCTGGTAATGCATCTTCAGCTGGGGTAGTTTAGTTGTAATGAGTTGGTAAGGGAGTTTCTTTTCCGAATATTGGGCTACTGTGTGCGGCTAGGATGCACTCTATAATATGCATTTGGTGAAGTAAGAAACCCATTTCCACTCTTGTTGTTGAGATCCTGACAATCAATTCTAGAAAGTTTTCCCATTTGATGGATAAGGTTTTCTTACAACAGAGCTCTAGTGCTCTTAGACTTTCTATGGAATCTCCTGTGACTAGGCCATCATATATTTGAATCCAGATAAATGTTTTAACATTGTTTTTGGTTAAGAAATATACACTATTATCATATTTTGAAACCTGATAACCGGCACTCTGTAGGGTCCCACTAAGATGTTGCCACCAACATCTGGCTACTTGACATGTTCCATATAATGCCTTCTTTAGCTTTAGAAAAAGGCCATCATTCTTTTCAAAGCCAGGTGGATCCCTAACCCATAGCTCTTATTTTAGTGGACTGTGAAGGTATTCAGCTGTAAAGTTTAAAGAATGGACTGGCCAATTGTTGATAGCTGCAATAGTTAGAATGAGACACTGAGAGATAAATGTAGCTTTTGGGGTAAAGTTATCTGTAAAATCAAGGTCAGGAATCTGTTTGAAGCCCTTATCAACATATCGGGCTTTTCTTTTCTTGATTATATTATTGGCATCTTGTTTTTCAGCAAAAACCCATTGGGCATCAAGTATACGGGCACCTTCCAGCGGTATGGCCCTCTCCCATACATCCATGTTGGTTAAGTTCTAATTTTCCAATTCCCAAGCTTCTTGCCATTCTTTTGATTGTTTGGAGTTCATTGCCTGTTTGTAGGTCTTGGGAGTTGGCAAAGCAAAAAAGCAGAGTTGCATTCAATTTCATGCATAAGAGATTCCTGCTCTGAAAACTTTTTTTACTTTGTGAAGTCACCAAGTTCCAATGTTGATGGTTTAGCTTTCATTGCATTAACTAGGTGATCAATTGACATCTTGTTGATGGGAGCTGGATTTGGTGTGGTGATAAAAGTTGCCCAAGTGGACGATAGGAGTTTCTTTTGGGACGGGTCCTAAAAGAGCAAACCCTTAGAACCTTGTGGATAACCAACTACAAAACATGGCACAGCCCGGTTGTCTAATTTTTGTTGCTGTTCTTTTGGATATGAAAAAATGCATGTTCAACAAATTTCCTAAGCAGGTCAAGTTGCAGCTTGATGTTGAACATTGCTTCAAAAGGGGTTGTGGATTGACATGTGAAATTTGGAAGGCAGTTAAGGATATAGACAGACCATCTATAAGCAAAGCCCCAAAAGAATTTTTGAAGTCTGCTTTTGTGCAATACTGTGCAACCCATCTCCTCAATGCTTTGGTTGAAACGTTCTACTCTACCATTCTGTTCATGAAAATATGGTAGTGTCAGTTCATGCAAAATGCCCTTGGATTCAAAGAAGGTGGCTAACTTTTTTGTTTTTAAATTCACCCCCATTATCCAAGTGGAATACTTTGAAATTCTTATTTGTCTGGTTTTCCAGGCAAGTAATTGCTTTAATGATAATATCTGGAGCCTCCGATTTCTGTGTGAGGATATGGAATTCACCATTCAATGTTGCAATGTCTTTAATTGTGAGGGCATACAAGCCATTGCAAAAGGTGGTCTCTTCTAGGGTGCCAATTAGATCTGCTGTTATTATGTCTAGTTTTTCAGGGTTTTGGACTGAAGAGTCAAGTAAGAACCTTCTCTTGCATTTTCAAACTCTACAAGAATAACATACTAATTTTCCAAGAGGTAGCCTGTCTGGAAGGCAATGTGCCATTTTACCAGCAATCATACATTTCAATTGTCTTAGGCTGGCGTGACCAAACTTGTAATGCCAGTCATATAGTTCTGACTCATTCTTGTTACATACTGTTACAGGAAAGGTGACATCCGGAATTCTGATAGGAATTAAAGATTTTGCTTGTAATTGTTGTTTGGTTGTGGAAGGAGTGTTGATAACAGAAATTGTGTGTTCTGAGGCACCAGTTTTAATCGTTGATGTTTGTGGTATTAGTGAAGAAGGAAATAACCAAGATATATTTACATGTTTGGCTTGTAGACACTCTAATCCATCTTTCCAGAAGCTAAAAATATCACCAGAAGTGCTCATCAGCATTTTGCCATTCAGTAGAGCCACAGGAGATATGAGTGTACCTATTGCTTCCAGACAGTAATGTACTGGACCAACACTAATAATCTCCCCATGTTTCCCAATAAAGTGCATGTTCCCCATGCCTGTAATAAAGTTGGTTTTACCATTAGTTGCTACAGTTAAAAGGATAGGTCGAGCAAGTGTTTTGAAATCAACTAACATTTCACTGTTACCAGTAACATGGTGAGTTGCACCAGTGTCTAACATGACTGTTTCATTTGATGTAGACACTGGAAGGGATTTGACTGTAATGGATGTGGCCATAGGTTTTTCATCAATAACTTCAACAATCTGGGCTTGATTTGCCACTACTTTGTTCTGAGTCATTTGAGGTGGAAGTATAGTTCTATAGAGTCTTTGTGGATAAGTTGGCCTATAGCTATCCATTCTTCCACTTGGTTGCTTAGACTCAGGTGGTTGACCATGAAAGTTAGCGGACATGTGTACAGGTGCAAGGACCAGGTAAAAGGCCCTGTATGTTTGAGAGGGGGCTGAGCTGGGAATGGCAGATCTTCTGTTATTACCAAAGGCAGGAGGTCAATGACAATTTGCTTGTAGATGATTGGGAGAATCACAATTCCAGCACAAGGGTTGTCTGGACACCATGGCCAAAGGTGGTTGATTGGGAATACTTGTTTCTGTTTTCAAGTTGACTTCAGCCATTTGGGCAGTAAGATTATTGGGTGAGTCAGCAGGTGACTGTGAAGTCAAAGCTTTTCCAACCCTGAGACAGTCCCATACGTTTGCCATTACTCATTGAAGTTCTATGTATGAAGGATATTCTCCAGAACATTTGATGCTGAGTTCCTGGTCCTCAAGAACCTTTTCATAAAATAAAGGATTGCTCTTGATGGCCTGTTGGAGGAGAACACTCAAGACTGTATCCTCATTGATACATGGACTGTGATTCTTGAATTTGTTAACACATTCTTTAAATTTTGTTATTAAGAGATTAGGGTCAGCAAAATCTCTGAGGCTAAGTCCAGCAAGTTGGTCCCAGGCATGTAATTGAGATGCTTTGCTTGGGACATTGAAACATGAATTGAGTTCTTGGTAGAGGACAGATACTGGTTTGGCATCTATAACCAGTGATCAGATTTCAGGTGCTATAGAATTGAGAACTATTTTCTGAGAAATCTTTTCTTTTGATGAATTGGTTTCTGAGGAAGCGCATAGGAGGTATAGGCTGTTGTCAATGTATTTGTCCAGCATTATCTTGACATTGCTGAACCATGCATCAAAATTGGATCCATTGGTTTTTAATATATTAGTCCACAACTTGAGTTCTTGTTTGGCATTAGCAATTGATTGAGCAATGTGTCATCATTCATTGTGATTCCAGAAACCCAAGTTTTGCTGCAATGGAGGAAGGGGAGTTGTAGATGCTGCAGTGAACGTCAATGTTGGGAGGGGTCAAATTGTTGACGATTGTCCGGCTATTGGTCTGTTGGTTGCTGATGTTGAGGCTTGAGTATTGGTGGTTGATTGATGCGGTGGAAGGTCCTGTGGTGCTGGAGTTGGGGTTTTGTTGGAAGCCATGATTTGATTTGCTGTTGTTTGTTCTTTTATTATTATTATATGATTTTAAATTGAAAGAGGATAGAAGAGAGAAGAAAAAATAAAAAAGGAAAGAGAGAAAAAAGAGAACTAGGAGAGAAAAGAAACTTTTGGATTAAATGCGCGTCCGCACTTAAAATTCAGGATCTGGCCAAGATCTTGACCTAATCGTTGAAAGAGACAAAAAAGAAGAGAGAGAGAAAAAATGAGAGAAGAAGAGAAGGCAAGAAAGAAAAAAAAACTAACTTTTATTTTAGGGAAAAGAAAAAAAAGAAACAAACAAGAAAAAAGCCGATAAGAGAGAGATATCTTTTTGAATTATATCCTAAAGAAAAGAAGCGCTAATAGGAGCCCATAATCTATTGAGGCAAAGGGTTTGAATATATGATTTATATTTATTTATCTCTCTTACCAGTACTTTAACTAAATGATTAGTGTCAGATATATATACAAGTATATAGGGTTGCTGCGGCGTAGTTGAGTGTAACCTATCTCTCACAACAACGATTGTGTTCGAGTAGGACATTTGGCTTATGATGTACTTCCTTCCCATTTTTTGACTGGCCGTTAAGTTGGCAGAAATCAAAATCAATCCACCAATCAAAGCAATATAAATACATTAAACGCTTTGACCGTCTAGTGATCATGGCTCCTAATGAGAAAAGTAGCGCCCCTCCACGGAAAAACGTCAAAAAATGTTCCATTTGCTCTTCCCCTGCAGCATCCTACACCTGTCCTGTCGATTTCGTTTGCTAGTGAGCATGATTTTTTCATTCGGTGACTTACAACCAACTTGCGTCCCTGATCCTTTTTCTTTAATTTATCTCATATGGGTCTTAAAGTTGCTCGGTTGCATGTTTTAAGACTCACAAAGGTGTGTTTGACATCCACTTTGATTGGCTTTATCCCTTAAATCCATTATTTCAGGCACTTTAGCAGCTCTATCTACTAATTAGAATTGGCTGGGCTGCTTCAGTTTGTATTCAAAGAAGAAGCTGACTTTCTTGTCTTTTTCTTCGACATAATTTCTCGACTCAGAAAATTCGTCCTGTCCTGGAACACGCTCGTCTGCCCAACCTCCCCCTCCTTCTCCCCCTCCCCCACTAGACAATCTCTCGACACCATCTTCCTCCACTCGTTCTTCATCTCCTGCGGATAATCTACCACCCACACCTACTAAGCCTAAGTCTCTCCGCGCTATACGATGGCCACTGACAGCTATAACTTCTTGCACACAAGATGGCGATGATATAAACGATCTCTACAACGATCCACTCTGTCGCCATGATGTCAAGCCTCTTCGAAGATTTGAGTGGGAAGATTTGGGTTAGTTTCGATGTTTTCATGTCCGCCTTTTCTCACTTTTGATTTTCTTTTGCTGTCTCTCATCATTTGTTTAAAATAAAACTTGGTTGCATCAAATCACACCAATGGGATTTTGATCAAACTTAGCTACATCGTCTAAACTGAGAGCGCTCCTATGCTCCGACACTACAAACTCGTCACATCCCACACCGCTTTCCAATACAGCAACTACTTTGCGTCGAGTATTGATAAAATTATCTGAAACTACTCCCCAGGAACGCCGTTCCCTGGACGTCCGTGTGCTTTTAAATTTAATTCAACCACCACTGTCAGCATCAGGAGTAGAAAATGAACTTAGAGATGAAGAAAAGGGTCGCAAGTTCACTAAGGGGCAAAAGAGAAAGCGGTGGGAGAAACCACGCCGATGGGATAAACGAGGTAATGCGAACCATCAAGATACTAACACGCATCGGGAGTCCTGGACCACTGAAGAGAAATCTGCCCTGTTCAAATTTGCGAAAGTGATAGATCAAATTCTGGTCGATAGCCGGAAAAAAAATTTAAACCAGTTTGAATCCTATTCGAATCTACAAATGAATAATGATCCAAGTTTAGAGGTTTTGATTGATGGAGAATAAAGACTAAATGTGGTTCTTAATAAATGAACTTGTTTTTCATTGTATTTTGAGTGTTGATGTCCTGAACTCTATCAGTCACCTTGCATTACTCCATTCTTGCTAAAAGTATGCGGCATGCAAAAATTAAATCACTAGGTGCTGTACATACATAGTGATATGTCCTTGGATTTGCAGTTTCTGATTCAATAATCAAATCAGATTATGTTGCAAAATAGTCTACTGGTCAAACAAGAGCTGTAAATTTTACATATGAAGGAAAAGTAATGTTTTTTTTCTTAAAAAAATGAAAACATGAGGTTTGCTACTAGAAAGGCCTCACAGCATAAGATGATCATCCAATGATAGCCTGGAAGGCATACCACTAAGCCATCATAGGTTGCGTTCATATTTCACGGCAAAAAAAGAAAAGAAACAAAAATGTACGAAATAAAATAATACATTGGTTTGGTATGCAAGTCTTTTGATTTGCATACCAGCCATTTTTTTTTTTTTGCTCAAGGAAGAAAAACTTGTCGCATAAAAAAACCGCAACCTTTTAAATAATTAGTTGTAGTATCTGACTGCAAGTGGATTTAGAAATATACAGCTATTCTGAAAATACTAGTGGGTTTATTGCACGAGAAAACGAACCAAAATTGGGCGTGATATGGCGGGTATGTAATTCATATTTGACATGAACACAAGCCATTTTTTGGTTGTCTTTTTTTTATTTATTTTTTTTAGAGCACAAAATCGGCAAGTATTTTTAGAATTGCCATACCTATATATATATTTTTTTCTGGGTTCATATAATGTGTGCATACATTACCAGATACTTGGAGAAATGACTTTAAAGGCAAGTTTTTTTTTCTGGCTGTCTACCTTTCAGATGGGAACGAACAGTGGAATGAAATAGTACACATATCAAAAAATATCTTTCTAAAATTCATTCTTCTTTATTTAATACCAGAAACTATAAAATATTTTGTTTCAATACTATGATCTTTTAATCTCTAACTATGGAGGTCCCTATAGTCAAAATTCACTCCCAATCTTCCAAAAAAAAATTGAAAAATTGAAAAAACACCTGTTTTTCGTGGGATTAAAAAAATGCAAGATAAATAGTATATATATATATATATATATTTATAAGTAGGAAAATTAATAGATAATACTTGAGAAGGTAGGAAGCATCCCCCTCGAAAAAAATGATGACTTGTTTGCATTAGCGTGATTGTTGTTGCTAGAGGCAAATGAAAATGAGTTAAATTTGTAAAAAAAATTTGAGTGAAAAATTCTGGGTATAGTAATATTTTTTTTTTCTTTTTGTAAGTGAAAGTCAAAAATAAGGGTTTAAGAGAAGATATACCGAAAACTGGGTTGAGAGACTTGCTGACTTGAATATGTTATTATGTGATTTCAAGTAGTTTCTCGAAGAAATTGTAAGGCTTCCAAATGAGCAATGGTTTTAGAAAAAACGGTGCCCTACCTCCTGACAATAATTGAGTTGCAATCAATATATTAAACCTTTATAAATGAACTCAATCTTTTTTCAGAGAAGTCTCAAACATAAGTAAATCTAAAACGATTCTTAATTTCCTCGCCCATAATTTCTAAAAACACCAAGAGAAGAAATGTTACATTTCTCAATATTGTATTTGAACTTGGTGATAGAGTCTTTGTAACTAGTCTGGTGACTGCCACTCGTCTGGCCGCAACCTAACACATTACATATACTGAGAAAATTTATTGCCTTCACAAATACAGGAACTTGTAATAGCTACGTCAAATTTTCTCCAAAAGTTTTACTTGAAGTACTAATCATACCCCCCCCCCCCCACCACCCCCCCTGTTTCCCTACAAGAAAAAAAAAATGGCACTTGCTAGTAATATTCTCTCTCTGATTGAAATATCAGAATTGAGTAAGGGACAGGTATCTTCCGGCAGGTGCTAGCTAATTTTATGCTCTGTCTCATAATGAAAAATGTCCAAAAAAAAAAAATTAAAAATTAAAAAAAAAGGCTGTCAAAGTCGATGAAAAAGGTAACATGCAATCCTACTTTATATGTAGTAGTTTCATCTGTCAACATGTATCTTCGGTATCCTGGTTTACTCGATGAAATATCGAAATTATAAAGTTTTATCGTGGCTGGTGTTTCAAGGTAATAATTAATCAACACTGCGTATTCAGGAACACTTTGCCTAGTATTGGTTTTATCTTTCATCTATTTTCTTCATCAAAGAGTTTTATAGTCTTACCACTTTATTATAAAATCCAAAAGGTTAATTTTTACTACATCTTATTGCTAACTATCTTTTGATATGAACCTAAATCTCTCACATATTATTTTATTTGGCCTTCAATCGTTTTTTCCTTTGATTTTTTGTAAGACTTATCAAATGCAGTCACCAGCCCCTCCAGAATTCAGCGTCGAGACCCCTTTCCCCCCTGAAAATTCTACTCTTTCAAAACTCCCGCAACCGTTACCGGGTTTTGTTACCACAAAGGATGGGCATTTTTACCTTGAAGATAGATTATTTGATTTCAGAGGGTTTAAGTAAGAAATTAAGATATAAACTGTTCAAAAAAATGTCACCGATTTTTATTTTTATGATTTACATTTTAGTGCACCTTATACTCTGCAAGGTAAGCCCAATATTTTTTTAATAAAAAAATCAATGAAATAATTGTTTTGTTAATATATTTTTTTAAATTTTGAATAGGAACTGCATTTGAAACTGCAGATATAATGTCATCCATTGCTGGATTTGGAACACCAGTCACTCGGATTTACACTCTTCAAGTCTCCAACTCGCAGTTTGGACTTTCTACACAACCAAAAGATTCCCATATTGCAGGATGGAATAATCAAACGCAGGGCGGGTAACATTTTCAAATTTTGATTTATTGAGGAAGCTAAGTATTTAAAACTTATATCATCTTAATTTCTTTGATCTTAGATTGGATATATACAGAATCAAAATGGCAACAATTTGATCGAGTGTGAGTGACATGCTCTACTATTCAAACAGGGTTTCTTCTTTAAATAGGAACCATTTCTAAGGCTTCTTCTAGTCTTGATACAGCTTCCAAATATGGAGTTAAAATTATATTTCCCATTATTAATCAAGTGAGTTTTTATATATATACCATACAATATACTGCTGTGTGAGATTACTCAGATAAACACTATTTTAGGATTATGGCTCATCAGACACAGATTTTGTTGGTAATTTCAATGATGTAAGAGCACGATTTGATTTATTTATTTGTAAATTAAAAGCTGATTTTTTTTTTTGAAAAGTTAATCCGACATCGGTTCAACATCACGGATTATGTTGAAGCACAAACTCGGGTTGATTGGTTTGTGGATAAAGGAATCCGTGAAGATTATAAAAAAATCATCAAGTTTTTACTAACCAGAAAAAACACTATCAATGGTAAAATATACGGACTTGATGATACATTTCTTGGAATTCAAACTGGAAATGAAATGAATCACGGTATTCGTCAACCTAACGCCACGGTTCCCACTTTTTCACGTATGCCTTTGTTATATATGTATACATATATATATATATATTATGTTTGATGAAACTTAAATTACTCACTGACCAGGCGTCAATCCTGCTCCTGCTGAGGTAAACCAGAACTTAATCGTCTAAAAAAATCATTACCTGAGATTTTATTTTATTTTTGCACTAGTGGACAATTGATATTGCAAAATACATCAAATCCTTAGCACCCAAAACACTGGTGATTGACGGAAGCTAGTGAGTTATAATTTTTTTGTAAATTTCAAGAGCAAGAATTTCGCTTAATTTTGTCCGATCAGTTCTAGAAATCCTGGTCCTCTTACTGCCTGGCCGGAGGAAAGTTTAAAATCGGAATATGTCGATGTTTTTGACTATCATCTCTATGGTAGTGGTGATCTATCGAGCTTTGATACGTAGGTGTTTTAGAGATCTTTTTATTTGACATATTTTTTTTTAATTTTTTTATCCAACTAGTTTGAATTCACGAGTCAAGCAATTTGGGAAAACTTTGATTATTGGAGAATATGGTTTTTGTAAGAATACATATAACATCATTTATTTTATTCACAGCTAATTAAAGCACCCAGATTCCGACCTAGAAACTTTTCAAAGGGCTTATCAAGTAATAACTTGTGCCGGAGCGTTACTTTGGTCTTTGAGACCACATTCGGAGCATTCTGGATTTGTCACACACAGCGAGGGAAATGGTATTTTCAGGTGTGTTATTAAGAATTCTTCATTAATTTTTACCGGATATCCCCAAATTATCTTATGTCTACCTATTTGAAGCTATCATGTTCCAGGATGGCAAAATCAGACTTCACAAACGTTTGATCAAAGAGAGTACGGTGTTGTCCGTCAAACCTATCGGGCTAGGTAACATTTATATGTAATAATGACTTAAATTCCAGAGATTTTTTTCTTATGATACAATATTTGTACAGTTTTAATATTCTTAATAAGCCAGTACCCCTTTACCCCGTCCCCACGGCACCATATCCGTTTTTTGCTACCAATGGGAGTATGTCTGGACTTTCTTTTAAGGGAGCTGCCTGGGCAGAGCATTATGAAATATGGGTGGTATGTTTAATTATTCTTAAATTTAGAATATGATGTTATTCTTAACCCCTTTTTTTGTATAGGCTATCGAAGATCATACCAATACTTTTGTTCAAGTGAGTGGTGCATGCTTATATGCCGGATAAAAAGAGTTACTCAGATAAAAATAAAAAAATTTATAGGTTGCTTCACTTGTATATGACAATGTAGAAAGTGGAGAGGCATTCTACCCCTTGGACATAAAAAATGCAAATTGTCCAATTATTATTCCTGAACGCCAAGTTGTTCCACCTCAAGCGTCCCGTTCAAATTGGGTCGACACAAAATGGCGAGATTGCTCAAGTGAAGAGACATCTCAAGTTGATCATGATTCTGAAAACAATGTTTTCCATCTAGGAAAATTCATTAAACATCTAAAACACACAAACAAAATTTCCAACACAGATAAATCTTCTACACTTAATAGGCGCTCCTTTTTCCCAATAGAAAAAGAAGGTGGGGCTTGGTTTACAGTAAGAGGTGTAAGCGTGGACGGAATACCAGGAGATTTCTCAAAACCAGTGTTTATTCCCTCTACTTTGGAATGATTATCTTGTAAAATTTTATATCTGGCGATTAGGATAGAAATTTTTTATCCATGGATCTTTTTTTGAATTATGACCCCCAAAAAAGTTAAATAATTGAAAGTTAATATCCAGTCAATACAGATTATTGATCACTAGAAATAAAGGAATATATCTCCATTAATTCTTTTTATCTATTTTCAGACTACCCAAATTTTTGGGCTGGTATTGATTATAAAAGTCGAGAATAAATTTTATTATTGAAGCGTATGGTGAAATTATATTAAAACAGGCATTTTCTTTCTATTTTATTTTTATTTTTTAAATTGATGAAATATATTGCTTGCGTAAAAGAATGTGATGTCGAGCTTAAAAAAAAAGATTCAGGTGAAAAGAGGAAGCGGGATGTCTATCAAATGAGGATTCAAATATGAAAAAAAATAAGCAAAATAGAACTACTTGAATAGGCCACAAACTTCCTCCCCTGCCCCATAATTGTTTATGGTTACTGAAGATGTTTTCATTAAACCTTAAATTCTTCTAATTTTTAGACTTAGCCGATTTATTCAAAATTTTTTGTACAGCTAAGTCACAAAAAGCTTGCAGAATCTTGGACCAAAAAAAAAAAAATCAAAGTTTTACTCACAAAAAAAAAAAAAAAAAGGATTCGCCTATTCAAAAGGGGGTAGTACCCTTGACTTACCCCCAGCCTTTTGAATAGACAAATAATTTCTCGGCGAGAGATACTATGATTTTTTCCTCAAAATTCCGCAAACTTTTATGACTTGGCTGTAAAAGTCTAACAATTCTTTTTGTTTTAGTCATAATAGGGGGTGTCAAACATGGAACATGTGGAAACACATAAAATTCATTTATAGTCACAAAAAATAGGAATCAAATCTACATTAGGTCATCAAAAGAAAGACACTCAACAGTAAGAATCAATATAATTGAAAGTTTACAAGCTATTTTTTTGATTGAAAAAAATGAGATTTTCTAATGGCTGATTTGCAATGATTGACACCCCCTGATGAAAGAGGAGTTTATAGTAAGATAGAGTGTTTGAAGTTCTTCCTTTAGTATTAAAAAGGTATCCAACTAACACAAAATCTATTTTTAAAGGCATGAAATTTAGTTAAAAGTTGAATAAAAAGTTTTTCCGGGTTGTTATTCATAAAAACTGAGGATGTAGAAGAAAATAAACTTCAAATTCAAGGGGGAAAGAGGCTCTACATAATCAATGATTAGAATGTGAGTTTTAATGGGTTCAAGTCAAATGTGAATTCGCCTTACATATGAAGCTTGAATACTTCACTTGAAAATTCTTTCCTTACTCTAAAAACGAAATTTTATGCTACAAATAAGATTCTTGGAGTTGGAAGCTTTATAGAAGACAACACCAATAATTTCACTGATTCTCTTAGTTTCATGGTCCGGCTTTTGTTTGGAGGATTATAAACAGCTGAATAAAAGACGAAAAATCAAATAAGAATTAGAATGGGTGGAGGTGATGTTGCTTGTGATCAAAAGCCACAATCTACTCACTTTATCTCACTACTTACATCGGCAATTTCATTGATCAAATTGTGTATCCTTTTTTATTTTAAATTTGATTTTAAAGTCAAGTCCCAAAAGCTTGCGTAATTTTCGAGCAAAAAATCAAAGTTGCTCTCACCAAAAAATGATTTGTCTATTCAAAAGGGTCGGGGGTAGGTCAAGGGTACCTTCTTTTGATTTGAATAGGCAAATCATTTTTTTGTGAGTAAAACTTTGATTTCATTATTCGAAATCTCGAAAGCTCTTGTGACTTGGCTGTATTTTTAAAAAATTAGATGAATCTTGTCTTTGTCTATTTTAATGACTTTATTATTGTTTCAGGTTAACTCATATCTGAGTTTCCCTCATGATTCATTTTAACCTTTTATTCTTACAATTTTTGAATAGGCAGATCATTTTTTGGCGAGAGCAAATTCAATTTTTCGTCTATAATTCCGCAAGCTTTTCCGACTTAGCTGTATCTTGGTAGTATTCGTGAAATAACCTACAATTAGTTTTATTTAGTTTTCTTTGACATTAACAAACTTAAAAATAAATTATACTTCATAGTCAGTTTATTACCTCAATTATTTTTTTGTAACACCAAATCTATCTATCTACTGAGACTCTAAATACTTATGAGGCACTTATCTACGCCAATGAACCACAAACTCAACCTATCTGAAAAAATGCTGTAAAAACCTCACCAACTTTTTTTTGAGTTTTATCTTAACTAAAATTTAGCATTTCTTATTTTCTCCTTCTAATTACTTAAATGCCTCACTTTTACTTCCCATCCAATTTTATCTCAATCTTGATCCTTCAGCCTCCCGTCCCTTTTTTCACTTATCCAATAGTTACCAATTCTTAAAAACTCATACTCCTATGAAATATTAT
This sequence comes from Hemileia vastatrix, assembly GCA_030280995.1. Taxonomy (NCBI): domain Eukaryota; kingdom Fungi; phylum Basidiomycota; class Pucciniomycetes; order Pucciniales; family Zaghouaniaceae; genus Hemileia; species Hemileia vastatrix. The sequence goes on along the minus strand of JASXTE010000001.1, from coordinate 23,107,896 downwards.
AGGTAGCTATTCTATATGTTTATGCCTCAAGTACTTGCACAAGCCTTAATATTTCTTCTCCCTGAGACATTTTTATTACCTAATAACTCTCATCATATATTTTAAGGCAGCTAAATTTTCAAGAAAGGCAAATAAACTAGACGAGATTGTTATTTCTGCTTTAGTCAACAAATGTTTTTCTTTTTTTTGGCTCCTAGTGGCAGGTTACAACTCTTAAATTTCGTTTGATTTAATTTTAGTTCTGCTTTAATCCTTCTAGGATGTTCATTCATTTACTACTGACTGAGTTGCTCACAGAAGTTCTGCGCGGAGTCAAATCATTGTATTTTTTCAACTAAAAATCAGATTAAGGATTGGCACACCCTAGCAGATACCAAGAGTTCTTTAATGGTGAGTCAGGGCACGTTGTTACCTTTAAATCAAGCATCATTATCCTCTTTCGAAATTTTATAAACAAACTCAGATCATTAGCCCAAACACTATGGTGTTTCTTCTCAATCTATATTGAATTTTCCTTTAACTTACATCAAAATTTCTTCAAGATCCTAAAATGGAAAAATGTTCCACATGTTCCAGTTAGTTATTAGTTGTCGTTTAGCGCAAATTAGTATGTCTGGCGCTACCTGTTAAAGCTCATATGTCTTCTAGACAACATTGATGTGTCAGCATTTGTTAGAAATAAATGTTTTCTACTACATTTGAGAATGTCTCTATGTGATTAGACAATAATAAGATAGTAGTGTCGATAACTAAATAAAATCTGCTCAGTATTAAGTACCACTAGCTTTGAATAAAGGAAAATAACTTCAACGATGAATGATGAGTCCATTTTTCTGTTTTTAATTATTGTTAAAAAAAGTTATTCATTCAGACAATAAATTACTTGGTAAAATCGTACGCTATTTAGCCAAGGATGCGCCTCATTTATCTTAGGTGTCAAAAAGGGAAGTGAGCTCTAACAGTGGCATTCAGATTTCAATCAACGGTTGAAATCAAGTACAACATCGATGCAGTGGCAAGAATAGCTTCATCCAGCCATCAAAACAAAAATTATAAATAACTTATACGCGAGTTGATTTACGAATTAGTGGCTTAATATTGAAACAAGCATCGCCCTTTCTGTACAGAAAAAATCAGTTATCTATAATCAAGTCCTGTATTTGGGTCCATGTCATCACCACTACAAACCTAACTTCACCGGAGCGTCTTACGCAACGATGTAATTAACTAGATCAAGACGTCTTAATGCCGTTAAACTTGCAGCGTTGCCCACACACACTTACCGATTTCTTTGTTTCCCCCGTAAACCTGCTGTTTGGAAGCACATGGCAAATGAATGCTCCACATGTGTTTGGTACTTATTTTGCATCGTTGGAAGATTGTAAAGGATGCGAAAATGATGAATTACTTCGTTATTGTGAGTTAAGAATGTAAATTAAATGAACCTTCGTTTACGGAAAAATATTTGTTGTGACTTTGCTGTAACACTTCATTTTATCTAGAAGAAAAGGTTTCAAGGCGCCCTGATCCCTTTTTAAGACGGGTGAATCAGTTAGTTTTCACCCTGTCTGTTTACCTCACTAAATATGTATTTCCAACTCCTACATCATACTCTCTTTGTTTTTGTTTTTTTGATGTCTTACATTAAGGGGAAATCTGGTATGATTGAACCAATGGTAGTCCCAGAGACCAATTTGCAGCCTCCTCGATATCACAATTTTACTTCCGCAATGAACTTTCAGCCGTTGCCCGGATTTGTCAGTACCAGGGGGGGTCACTTCTACATTGGGGAGAGATTGTTTGATTTCAGAAGTTTTAAGTAAGAAGCTGATAGTACAATATAAACAGTAATTTTTATAGTTTTACCTGCTAAAAGAATATTTTTTTTGTTATTTAGCGCACCTGCTGTCTTGGATGGTAGGTTGATGTAATGATGAATAGAAAACGAAATAGATATTACATGTAAAGAAGGCTAAGATATTTTTATTGTAAATAGGGACTGTTTTCGAGAATAACGATGCAATGGCATCTATCGCTGGGTTTGGATCACCAGTTACCCGAATTTATACTCTTAAAGTTGCCAACTCACAGTTTGGACGCTTCACAACACCAGAAAATGCTCATATTGCTGGGTGGGATTATCAGACACAAGGTACACTGGAAATCTCCAATTTAAGTTCACCCTGGTTGTTCAAAGCATCTTTGATTAAATTTTGAAATATTATCATTTTGGTTTTTCTTGTCTTAGATTGGATATATACCGAATCAAAGTGGCAACAATTTGATCGCGCGTGAGTGAAATGTTCCATTGCTCCACTAAACGCTGGACGTGTTGAGCAAATTTTCTGAAGACACTTCTAGTCTTGATATAGCCTCGAAGTACGGAGTTAAAATTATATTTCCAATTATTAATCAAGTGAACTCCTTCCAGCTTTAACATATACTGTTATGTGACATTAAAAATTCTACTACTCTCTTAGGACTATGGTTCTGCAGATACAGATTGGGTTGGAAATTTCAATGATGTAAGAGCACCTTTTTATTGATTTACTTAAATTGAAAACTGAAATATTTGAAAAAGCTAATTCGGCATCGGTTCAACATCACGGATTATGCCCAAGCACAAATTCGGGTTGATTGGTTCGTGGATAAAAGAATTCGCGAAGATTTTAAAAAAATCATCAAGTATCTATTAACAAGGAAAAACACCATCAATGGCAAGATATATGGAAATGATGATACATTTCTTGGATTTCAAACTGGAAATGAAATGAATTGGGGAATTCGTCAGCCTAATTCCACAGCTAATGCCACAGCCCCTACATTTTCACGTAAGGTTTTTGTTACACTTTTTTAGATATGAAATTTATTCATATATTCCTTTAGGTATAAATCCTGCTCCCGCCGAGGTAAACTTTGATTTAGTTTCTCTTTAAAAAAGTTTAATTATTTCTCATCTTTGCATCAGTGGACCATTGACATCGCCAGGTATATCAAATGGCTCGCACCCAATACACTTGTAATTGATGGAAGCTAGTGAGTCATTTTAATATTTTTATTTGAAAAGTTAATGACTAAGGTTGGAAGTTTAGTTCCCGAAATCCAGATCCCCTTGTCGCCTGGCCGGAAGAAAGCTTAAAGTCAGAGTTTGTTGATGCATTTGACTATCATATATACGGTGATAGAGATATCCTCAAATTCGACAAGTATGGGATATTTTACTTTATTGGAAGTGGAGATTTTCTCAATATTTCTTTTCGCTTCTTTTTAGACTGAATGCACGAATCAAACAATTTGGAAAAACATTGATAATTTCAGAGCATGGATTTTGTAATATTTTTCTCTAATCTCTGTCAAATAATGACTAATTTTCAGTTATAGACTCGAATGTTGAAGTTTTTGAAAGGGCTTATCAAGTAATAACTTGTGGGGGTGCTTTAATTTGGTCCATGAGACCTCATTCAGAGCACACGGGATTTATTACCCATGGTGAGGGAAGTGGTATTTTTAGGTGAGTTATCAGAAAGATTTCATCAAACTACAGTAAGAGAAAAGTTAATCTGAAAACATGTTGAAGTTATCATATCCCAGGATGGCAAAACCAAACGTCGGAAAATTTTGATCAAAGAGAGTATGGTGTGGTACAGGCAACATATAGGGCTAGGTTAGTCCTAGATGAGATAATCTTCACATAAAATGATAGTAATCAATCCTCTGATTATTCTTCAGTTTTAACATCCTCAATCAACCTGTGCCCGCTTATCCTATTCCCACAGCGCCTCATCCACTGATTGCGACCAATGGAAGCATGATTGGAATTTCATTCAAAGGAGCTGCCTGGGCAAAGCATTATGAAATATGGGTTGTAGGTTTCTGAATTTTCCTAGTTGCCATAAAATTATATCTTTACTATTTCTGGTTTAAAGGCCACTGAAGACCAGGAAAGCGATTTCGTCAAGGTCAGTATCTCCAATGTTGATTCTCAAGCTATGATTTGACTATTGACCATCCAAAAAAAAAAAAAAAAAAAAAAAAAGGTTGCTTCACCAGTGTATGATAACGCAGACAGCGGAAAAGTGTTTTATGCCTTGAATATACTAGATCAGCAATCACCTGTCATTGTTCCTGAACGCCAATACGTTCCGCGCAGAACCTCTTACACCTACTGGAAAGACACAAAATGGCGTAATTCTGCTAGCGATCCCCCACCAACAACGGGGACGGATAAAGATGCAAACCTTATCCGTAGGTCTATAGCCCCAAAATTTACAAAGCGGAATGAAAAGCCTGCTAGGAATGTGGTTTATTCTTGGTTACGCTATCGGCGAGATGTGAATTCAAAAAAAGAAGAAGGAGCTTGGTTTATGATAAATGGTGTAAGTGTAGACGGGACACCTGGCGAAGCCTCTGAACCTATTTTCATTCCATCCAGCATTTCTTAAACGCAAAGCTAACATAATATTAACTAAGATGTTTATTGTAAAGGAGGGTTTGAAAAGTTATGCTTTGAAACTTTGTACTTATAGAGGCACATAGTTAAATACCTAAATTCTTGACTTTGAGAGCATCTACTACCGTGTCGGTAAAGTGCGTCGGTATGCATAAATTACTGCCTTTTGAGCTCATCTCACACTATCGTGTCACTAACTTGCATCAGTAAGAATAGATACAAAAAAACCTGAAAAGCCTGCGGGTTTCTCGTCTCCGATGCCCTGCCAAAAACATGAGTTTAGGTTGCTTTTGGCAGGGAATAGGTGGCAAGAACACCGTAAGCTTTTCCAGTTTAACAGTATCTATAAGCATTCGATCCGAGCTTGTAAACTCAAAGGCATTTGTTAGCCCACTGTCTGTAAATGAGACTCGCCTCTTCCAATTTTTTTTTTTAACTCATGCAACTTTCATCCCCTTTTTCCTGTACTTGCCATTTCTTCACACAGCGTGCGAAAAGGCGGAGGTTTACAAAATTCTACTTCCAATAGGTGGTCCAGCGTTGCCGTGATCACCACTAGATACACTTATGCCAAATTGAGCACAACTTTTATTAAATTCACAGCCACATCCAGTCATATACATTTCACCAGTAAATTGCTGAATTACACCATTACCAATTTGTACAAAACTATTATTAATTATAAAAACCACATCCAATTTCCCATAAGAATATTTAAAAAGTGCAACCAACAAATATACATTGACACAAACCATTTCCTCCCTATTTTCCTACCTCACCTATAAGTCAAAACACCTATATTACACAGGCCCCTGCCACCTCATTGCTCCAAGTAAACCATGTCACAACCCCAATCCCATATCCAAAACTCCTGTCCCAGCCACTTACATCCAATCCAAAGTTGAAGCCATACTTGCCACAGCACTGGAGAGACATACAAATACCATTCAACCCACAATACAGACCCAAGAACAGCAAAACTTGGGACTAAGAGAAAAACTGGTAAGTAATACACAACTAAACCTCTTAAACCCTAAAATTTTTAGAGTGGATTGCAGGGGGGGATGGGAATAATTTTGGTAGTGGGTAGTTGGCTTGTCAAGGTATTTGTTGCGTAAAAAAATTTATCTCACCAGAAAAAAAACATGGGCACCTGATAGCAGGTGCCAAGCCCTATCTTTGACTTAACTCAAATTCTGCTCAGCTGTAATTCTTCTAAAAAGACTGCGCACTGGAAAATGGGCGCACTAGCTCGTGAAACATCAAATCAAATTTACTCTGAAATCAAAACTGAAGATAGGGATAGGCACCTGCTAGCAGGTGCACTTGATTTTTTGCGGTGTTTGTTGTTTATTTTGATGTGCGGTGGCTTATAGGTGGAGCAAAAAATGAAAAGAGTGAAAAAGTGAAATTAGAGGGAGTCAAAGTTGGAAAATTTGCACTTACAAACCCACACTTAATTTTGGTCAAATCCTCATTTTTCTAAGTGTGGATTTCCGAAACACACCAGCCCCAACACTGGTGTATTTCAAAACTCAAATAAGTCACTTATTTCACTCAAATCCACACTTTCTTAACCAAAAGTGCTGGTTTTACAATAATGTTGGATTTCACTGATTTGTCAATATCATCCCATTCACATGCAGCACTCCGCAGCATAACACTTTATAACTCAAAATATACAACATTTACAAGATCTCAGAAAAGTTTCTTCTTGTTTAAATATTAAATATAGAAAGTTGTATCTTCTCTCAAAATGACATATCATCCAAATCATTCTCTTGATGGCTGGAATGTCCATCCTTCTGTCCACTCTGACACACCCTTTGCCATTGAAACTTCTGCTTCACATTGTCATCTTAATCCTCATCCCGCAGTTGAGGCACATTTGTCTTAGGAAACATGTGACTAATTCCACATCAATCATCACTGTTTTCCTTTTGAGACTTCACTCAATCCAACCATTCTCAACATTGATCCTTCTCACCCATTCCCTCAAGCACATGCTTCTCTCCCAGTGGCTTCCATCAGCGACAAAAATCAGTCATTTTCTCCTAATTGGAAAATTCACTCTTTCGTACAACAGCATCCTACCCCTTATGTGCTCACAGTCCTCAGCTTGCCTGTTCCAATCAGTATTTGGATGGGGAGCACAACATCACTTGTTCTACTAATAGTAAAAATATTTATCATAATCAGATTTTCATTCCAGATTCATGCCTTTTAAGCACTTTCCCATCTTCTGAAAATGTTGAACATCCAGACTTGTATGTAGCCTGCCCAAACAAGCACCTCATGGACAGCTGGGATCAGTTTCCCTTATCAAGTGTCTCTACTTCTTTATATTATGTGAAAAGCTTTGATATTCCATAGGCATCAAAAAATTTAAATCCTCCTTTATTTTCTACTCAGCTAATTGAATTTGAAAATGAGAAATCTGTGAACAAAAAGCCCCCTTTTTGTCTTTGGTATAAAGCCAAGGAGTAAATTAGTAATGCGCGACTTGAGAAACTTAATGAGCCAGTTATACCTGTAAATAGGACGGACTCAGTTTAATAAAATTTCAAGATAATCAAATAGATAAGTACAATAGACCTTTGGTATAAAGCCAAGGAGTAAATTAGTAATGCACAACTTGAGAAACTTAATGAGCCAGTTATACCTAAAGGTTGATATAATCATAAGTAAGGATGGGAAAATGGAGGATAAAAATAAGAGGACAAACCTGTGTATAGGATGGACTTGCTTGAGAAAAGAGGTACAATGGGTGGCACATTTTATCTCAGGGAGGTGTCCCATTTACAGGGTGATTGTAACAAGGGCATAGTGCTAAGAAGTGACAGAGAGGGGTACCATTTAATGAGAACTAATCAAATAATTAACAGGGAGATACTAGTAACTGAGCAAGTTCAGGCAGCAAATGCAGGGGCAAAGTGAGACAAGAGGGATATACAAGAATCAAGGAAAACTTAGAAGAAGGAAAGCAGGAATCAAAAACAAGCTGAGCAGAGGGGATGCGAGATGTGAATGATTATTTTGACACTCCCCTGATTGGGAGGCTTCAGGTGAAAGCCCACAAGCATTACAGAATAAATTTAAATTTTTTAGGGGTATGAACTTTGTGATTCCATCAGCCAACATTTCAGAAGTAGGAGTGTAAGGAATATGAAGATTACCTGCTAGAAATTGCTTGCAAAGCCAATAATATTGAACTTCAATATGCTTGGTCCGAGCCTGAAAAATGCGATTTTTTGAGAGAGCAATAGAGCCCTGGTTATCTCCAAGAATAGTGAGAGGATGAGGTATGGGAAGAGACAGCGACTTGAATAGACTTTGTAACCAAATGCCTTCCTGGCCAGCAGAAGTACAAGATCTTTATTGGGACTCAGAGGCGGATAAAGAAAAAGTATGTTGTTTTTTTGATTGGCATGAGATGGCCCCATTTTTAAAGATAAAAACATAGCCAGAGGTGGACCGTCTGGTGTTGGGGCAATCAGCCCAATCAGAATCAGCAAACCCTGTAGGGTGTGACCAAGAATGGTGACCAATAGCACCAGTAGGAGCCAGAGGATCTTGAGAATAAGAGAGACAAAGATCAGTAGTGCCAGCAAGGTAGCGTAATATATGCTTGAAAGTGATGCAGTGATTGATCCCCAGTTCTTCAAGATGTTGGGAAAGTTGGCTTACAGAGAATGCAAGTTCTGGCCAAGAGCATTGTACAAGATAGTTTAGGGAAGCTACTGCACTACGGTAGTTCACTTTAAGTTTGGCAAATTCAAGTTTTTCTTCAGAAGTGGAAACCGTGAGTTGATAATAAGGAAGCATAGGTGTTGCAAATGATTTGCAGGCAAACATATTATATGACTTCAAGAGATTGAGAATGTAGGTTGGCTGAGACAGACTAATTGTCTTGAGGTCACTATGGAGGAAAATTTTCATTCCTAGGAAATATTTTAGGTCTCCAAGGAAATCCATGTTGTACTTTTCTGCAATGGCAATTTTAAATTGGGTGAGATCCTTCCAAATGATGGCAAGATTATCCACATGAAGATAGACATAGATGGGATTGTCAGAATCTTTGGATAGAAACAGACATGGATCAGCTTCTGAGACACTGAGACCAAATGAGGAAAAGAAGTCGTTGATTTCCTGGGACCAAAATCTTGGGGATTGCTTAAAGCCATAAATAGATTTTTTTAATTTAAGAATGGGATGTTGAAAATGAGGGTCTGTAGGGACTCCAGCTGGAATTTTCATGTACACTTCTTCTGCAAGAGAGCCATGGAGAAAGGCACTCTTAAAGTCCATGTGTTCCATCTGAAAGTCGTGTTCTGCACACATATCCAGAAGAACTCGGAGTGTGGTTAGGCAGCCAGTAGGTGTGTAGGTATCAAAATAGTCAATACCAGGTTTTTGAGAAAAACCTTGAGCACAGAGGCAAGCCTTACATTTATAAATACTCCTGTCAATATTTTCTTTAACAGTAAAAACCCAGATAGTGCCAATGGGCTCGGTGTCAGGAGGCAGTTTTCAAATTTCCCAAACTTTATGAGTGTCCATGTTGAGAAGCTCAGCATTAATAGCATTTATCCATGAGGAACAATTTTTACTGGTGATGGCATCATGATAGTGTTTGGGGATAGGAACATCAACTGCCAGAGGTAAAGTGGTAGACATAAGGGATTGATTGGGCTGTCTTCGAGTTTGAGGATAGTTTAAGATATTTTTGGGATTAATTGAAGAGTTGATCTCCTGTGGTGGTGCTTCAGTCTCAGGAATATAGGTAAAAAATTCAGCAGCTGGAATCCTTCTTGGAACAGGAGGAGTTTCATGAGCTTCTGATTCAGGAGGAATAGAAGGTGAAGTGGGGGGAGTTTCATACACAGAAGGAGTTCTAGAAGGAATGGAGGGAGAATCTGGAGTTTCCTCAATGATCTGAGGGTATGGAAAAGACAGAGGTAAAGTTGGACTGCGTAAGGAATGATATGGAAAATTTTTTCCATTGAAGACAACATCATTGGAGTATGAGATGCGGTGAGTTTGTGGATCAAGAAATTGGTAGGAAATAAGTTTCTCATTAAATCCAATTAAGATAAAATGATTATCAGCAGAGAAAATTATCCTTCTCTCATATGTTAAGGTATTAGAGCATAGGAACTACACAAAAAAGTGTGGAGATGCTGAAGCTTAGGAATTACTCCAAACAATTTTTTGTAGGGAGAGAGAATGCTTTGAGTGGAAGTGGGAGTGCGATTGTAGAGGTATACTGCAGTTGTCACGGCTTCAGACCATTATTTGGGAGGTAAATTAGTGTGAAAGAGTAGGGCCTATTTCTTTTTGGTAGAAGTCCTATTCCCTCTTTCAGCAACAGGATTCCATTAAGGGGTATAGGGAGAAGTAATGTGCATCTGTATGCCTTCATCAACTAAATACTCCATAAATTCATGACTTACAAATTCACCTCCTCCATCATTAATTAAATGGCATATTTTTGTATTAAGAGATAATTCAATGGATTTTTTAAAATTCACAAAAGTTTTAAAGGTTTCATCTTTATTGCACAGGATATAAATAAAGCAATAAGAAGTGAAATAATTGTTTAAATGATAATAATATAAATTTTCTCCCACAGAAGGAGGAGATATTCTACCACTCAAGTCTGCATGAAGGAATTCTAATGAACAAGTAGCTTTAGGAAGAGAACCGTGGAAGGGAAGCTGACACTACGCAATATAGGGGGTGGACTTGCTAGCAAGTCCTCAACCTGAACTCAGATGGAACTCAGATGGAACTCAGACTGAACTCATACTGAACCCATACTGAACTCTACTTGAACACCCACCTAAAACTGTTCTGCTGAGTGGTGTTCATCCCTGATTGTATGGTTCCTTTATCAATAGCTCAATGTGTGTTCAATCTATGGTGAGTTTGGGTCCAAGGTTGCGGACTTGCTAGCAAGTCCGCCCCCCATATTGTGTGGTGTGATGGTGTTTAGATTTAACACAGCATTCACAAAAAAAAATCAGGACTAGGAGAAAAGTAAAGTTGGAGAGCTTTTAGGAGCTGGTCCATGACATGCCAGCCAGGGTGTCCTAATCTGTTGTGCCAACGGGTATATGAGTCAGTATCAGAGAGAAGTGAAACAGGAGAAAACAACTTACTGACAGCTAATTGAATAATAAGGAGATTATTATCAATTCAACCATCAATAAGTTGTTTCTCTTCACTGAAGAGACGGAAAACATTGCCTTGAATATTGAGAGTAAGGTTGGCATAGCTTCTTTGGAGGGCAGTGAGACTGATCAGATTAATTATTAAGGCAGGAACATACAGGCAGTGCGGAAGGTGAACAGATTGGTCCTTGAGTGATAAATGAATGGTGCCCTTTCCTTCACTCTGAATGGTTGAGTTGTTGACAAAAGAGATCAAGGATAATTCCTCAGAATATTGAGTGAAGATGGACTTGTCACAAATCATATGTCTTGTAGCTCCGCTGTCAAGCACAAAGGATTTCTTTGAGTTTAGTGAAAAGGCAGAGAGACACAGAGGAGAAGATTGTTTGATCAAAGAGAGATCAATGAAAAAATTTGTTTTTGCATTGTTTTTGGAGCATTCCTTCCTCAGATGAGGGTGTAGTTGAAAAAAATTATGTCCTGAGTGTTTAGTTTTAGGGTTGTGTTTACCCCATAAACAGGTTTCATAAGAATGTAAGTCTGTAGTTTGAAGGTTAGTGAGCTGAGAAGTGGTGACAGGTTCATTTTGAAGCAAGTTATTGTTGAGTGCAGAGATGAGTTTTGCTACGGTAAGTAGTTTGCCTCAGGCACTGGCAGTTTCCCTTTGAGCATCACAGAATGTGTTAAATTCAGCAGGGAGCTTAAAAAGGAAATAGGAAGCCAAGAGATTTTGATTAAGATTGAATCCTACAGCTCCTAACTCAAATTCAAGGCTTTTGATGAGCTTGATGAATTTCAGAATATCCCCAGGGTAGGCAAAGTGTGTAAATTTTTGAAAAACTTGCATCTGATTACTCTCACTTGAGGAGTGGTAATGATTCTTGATGGTTTCCAAAGGAGCTGAGGTAGGAAAATGTTTTTGGTGGTAACAAAGCATTGCATGTGATAAGGACCAAGAAACTGTTGGAGGAACCCTAATGCCTTTTGAATACGGATCTTGCAGGCAGTAGTGTCCTCATTAGTATCAGCCTTCGCATAAGATAGCAAAAGATTGTAGACATTATGCTGGAGGAAGAGGGCTTTCATTGTGGAAGACCAAAAAGGGTAGTTTTCCTTAGTTAGGAGGGGGATGCCATGGGTAGTTGTGGTTACCTCGTTTGACTGCATTTGGAGAATAAGGAATAATTTGTGCACAGAGGAGTAGAGCAGGGAGAAGATGAGTGTGAAGAGTAGGGTATAGATGACACCCGGTCTCATAATCTGTGAACAAAAAAGCCCCTTTTTTATCTTTGGTATAAAGCCAAGGAGTAAATTAGTAATGCACAACTTGAGAAACTTAATGAGACAGTTATACCTAAAGGTTGATATAATCATGAGTAAGGATAGAGAAATGGAAGATAAAAATAAGAGGACAAACCTGTAAATAGAACGGACTCGCTTGAGAAAAGAGGTACAATGGGTTGCACCTTTTATCTCAGGGTGGTATCCCATTTACAGGGTGATTGTAACAAGGACATAGTGCTAAGAAGTGACAGAGAGGGGTACCATTTAATGAGAACTAATCACATAATTAACAGGGAGATACTAGTAACTGAGAAAGTTAAGGCAGAAAATGCAGGGGCAAAGTGAGACGAGAGGGATATACAAGAATCAAGGAAAACTAAGCAGAAGGAATGCAGGAATCAAAAACAAGCTCAGAAGAGGGAATGCGAGATGTGAATGATTATTTTGAAAAAATCTAGCTGCAACATTTTTTTTGAAAAATTGCTGACTTGAGGCCAAATTTGATACCCATTTTTGAAATAAAAGACTTAAGTGCAGGGTTGTAAGTGCAAATTTGGTTTGAATCCCACACTTTACATAAATGTGAATTTTCTAGCTTTGACACCCCCTATTAAGTGTCGAGTATACAAAAATTGAGATGGAGAGAGATTTTTGTGATGCAGACTACAGGTTTGCATATGGAAAGGTTTAGTGGAATTTTCTCAAAATGGCAAACTCTACTCATACTATCTAATGTGGATTACTGGTAAACAACACATTCTTTCACACACTATGGTTATCTTTACACTACATCATAAACACAAATATTTGTCCTTTCACATATAATTCATTTATATGAAGCACTAAACTCTACATTACATCTCAAATATACCAAAATATTACTACTATTTCCATTGAGAGTAAGGAAAAAAAACCTTGATTTGGATACAGAAAAAAATAGTGGGAGAAAATATGTTAGAGCATGAAACACAGGGGAAAAAATAGGTGAGCTAGATGTCTAGTTCAGTTTTGTGACTCGATTCCATTCCTAGGTGTGTTTTTGTGAAAAACCATTGAATGTCACTTTAAGAGTCCATATTATTTTTTAGCTTTTGAAAAGGACTAAGGTGGCGTGGTGCGCATATTCTTGAAAGAGAAGGGAATAGAAGGTGCATATAAAATATTTGGATGAATCCATAAAGATGAGAGGAAATGAGCCAAGGAGATGCCAATGTCAGAAAAACAAAAAAATAAGGTGGTGTCAAAGAGGGTCTTTCCACAAATAAGACCCAGAGTTGTACCCTAAAACCATAAAAAGAACTAGAAATATAGTCCAAAGATTTTTCCCCCAGTGTACAATTGTGTTTGAAAAATTAAATTAGAAAATGTTGCATGACATAAAAAAATTAGACTAATTAAACTGTTTCTGAAATTTTTCAGGTTCTAAAACTAGAGCTCCACACTCAAGCATAATTAAATTCTTTATTTCCTCCTTCTCCTTGTTTCACTTTTGTTGCAAAGTTTTTTCTTTGAAAATAGCAACACCACTAATTTGAAATAGAAATGTTACTTCTTTGAAAAAAGTGATTTTGATACATTAAAACCAATTGTTGTCTCCTCAATTTGACCCTCACTTCACATCCACAAAAAAAATTCTCCACTTGATTATTTGTTAATTTCAATAATCCTGGTTCTTCAATTAAACAAATTAGCAGGATTGTACAAGCTAGCCCTGATTTTATCATTCTATATCCTGATTTCATATTCCCCTTCTCCCTCTTCATAATGATAGTAAAAAAGAACTGCACTTATCAAACCTATAAAAATTGAAATATAACTCTAATTTTTTGTAATTTCTCTTATAATTATGAATAATTTTTTGTATTTACAATCATCAAAATCATTTATTTCATTATGCAATTTATCTTGAATTAATGGGGATTCCACTACTATTTTCACATATTCTAATAGAAAATAGAAAATTTAGGTATGGAATTGCATAAATAAAAGTTAATTTAATGGGATGCTATCACTCATATATATCTTTTATGGACTTGAGATCACATATTTATATTTATTGTATTAAAAGCTCTTTGAATTTAATGAATCAAATTATTGATTCTCAAAAGATCTCATTAGCCATCATAGTTGTGTTATTATAAAGAGGATTTGTTTGAAACATGTAATGAGTCACTAAATATAAAAATTAAAAAAATGGCTTTTGGTTGATGTGTACCCAAGATTTAAAAGGTTTTGTGTTTGAGTCAAAAGAGTTTTCTGGACTCATTTCACAAGATAAGGAGGGGTAAATATTGTGAAGGGTAAAACAATGGTGCAAGGAAGAGGAGGTAAAATGTGTAAGAAAGATGAAAGTGGATGAAATGATATGTGAGACAAAATGTGCCATTGGAAAAACAAAGTGAAAGGCATAATGTTGAAGGGTGGATATGGGATGTATGAAACACCAAGAAAAATCAGGGGAGGACCAGCATGCAAATCTGCAATGAGATTTTTTTTGAACTGTATTCATCCTGAATATAATCATAATTTGACCAGTGATTGACCAGCATTTGTAAAGCACTCATTCAGTAAACTTTCATTATCTTGTTGTAACCTTTTACTAAACTTTCTCAAAACTTTTCATTTTCACAGAAGATTATCACCATTCTTTGAAAAAACAATATTTTACCTTCTCAATTTCTAGTTATTACACAACAATATCTTATTCTGTGACTTAAGTGAATTTTGAATTTAATCAATTGTATACTTATCTGAATTTCATCTTGGAGATTATCTCTACAATTTGGTGATTTTTTAATGAACTCATTGTAACCTCAAAATATTAAAATATAATTTTTAATACAATATTTGAATTATTTCATTTAGTTTGTTTTCAAGAACAGCATAATATTATTTTTAATAGTAAATTTTACAATATTTATCTATCCTTTGATCACTCCACATCTTATAACCCATAAAAGATAGGGGCTTGAGGCTCCTGCTTCTTCCAGTTTTCAAGAAATTCTGTAGCAACTTATCTAGCCAGCTCCTCTCTTTCTAAAATATTGCTAAACACAAGGAGGAATTTGGGATTTTCTATTACTGCACTAAAAGGGCCTAAAATGTGATATTTCACATGCTTTCAAATAATTTCTTCCCCACTGAAGTTTACCTCACTTTATATTTTTAAAACATCCAACTGACTGATAAATACAAAAAAGCCAGAGGATGAGAAAAGATGGTAATTGAGACTTGCAAAAAACAACCCTTTTACCCTATTGGAAAGATATAGTGAAAACAGCTGAAAGTTATGACCAGAAGATATAGTATTAAACTCATCTTCAATTTTTTTCTACTCACCTATATCTGTGAAAATTTATTCTAAGCCTGCTATGATTGAACTATCTGACCATTTTAATGGTGGTTTATGATACTTTTGAGTGTGGAGAATTACAAATTACATTGTTAAATAAATAATGTAATTACACAACTTATTAAAATCAAAAGTGTTTTTTGATAATTTATGAGAGTTTCCTACCATATTTAGCCTTTCCAGGTTTTCCTTCTTTAATATTTGTAGTTGTTTGAGAAAATTCACACCATAAATCAAAGTATCTTTTTTCAGATTTGGGTTGTGGTGGTGACTCAACTGAAAGATTGTTTCCAACTAGCTTTATTTATTGCTTCATTATAGTTGAAAAGTTCATAATGGCATCCTTTTTGGATACTCAAGCCAGTAGAGATATAAAACAAGATGTGACTCAGGATGAGTAGTTTTTTTCTGGACTAAAATTTCTGGGTATTCATCAGGGGTTTTCATATGTTGCTTAAATTTTTAAAGCCAATTAGATCATCACAATTCCAGGGATGATTGATAGAGGGTTCAAAGAACAGAGTTTCTACCTAATTTTTCATTAATTTTTTGTTTCATTTATATTTTAGATTAGTTGTTTTGAAACTTACAAAGATCCTGAATTTTTCTTTCCATTGAATAGAAGATATTTTTTCCCACTCAAAGTAAATTTTTCAATATTGAATAGTACTAGATGGCTTCTCTCTTTCTCCTTGGGTATGAAATTCAAGATAATTTACAATTTCAGACCAAGCTGATATGACCTTTTTCCTACTCAATTTTCCTGAACACTCACCATGAAGTTTTTTGCACTACACACAGGGAAAAATGACAAGTTATATTTCTAGTTCAGTTTTGTGACCCTTTTCCATTACTAGGTGTATTTTTGTGTCAAACCATTAAATTTCACTTTTTGAACTCACCTTGTTTTTTACCTTTGGAAGAGGATTAAGGTGATTTGGTGTGGGTATTCTTGTAAGAAAAGGGAATAGGAGGTGCAAATTGAATTTTTGGATGAATCCATGAAGATGAGAGGACATGAGGCAAGGAGATTCCAATGTCAGAAAAGAAAAAAAATAAGGTGGGGTCAAAGAGGGTCTTTCCACAAATCAGACCCAGAGTTTTACCCTGAAAGCAGAAACAAAACTAGAAATATAGTTCAGAAATTTTCCCCCTGTTCCAGCAACCAAATTTCATTATTACTGATAATTTATAGCATTTTTTATGGTGTTTGTTGACTGTGAGTATCATGAGGCCTAAAATTATGATACCCTACTAAAATGATTGAAAAAATAATTTTAAATTATATTTTTTTTACAAAACAAACTTTATTTCTTGAAAAAAAAACATACCAAATTATTGAGTCATTACTCCTTCATCTTGATTTAAAGCAAAATGGATTTATTCATAGACATTATGCACACTTTTATCATTCTATATCAGCTAATAGAATTATCGATTTGAATTTATTACTTCTAAAATTTCTTCACTTACTAACCTAAAAATTTATTATAATTTAAAACTTCTAACAGGACTGGGTGGCTGATAATTAAGCTGACCTCATTTTTTCTTTTGTATATGGCATGTTTCCTTATTGTTGGATTCAATCTCTATTTATTTTCTTTTTTCATTTTTCTCTCTTGGACAACTAGTTTATGCTTGTGGTGGAATGTTGTTGTCAACCATAATAATTTTGATATTTTTGGATGGTGTAACCTCTTGTTTTTCTACATAATATGTGCAATAGTAATATGAAGCATTGGTTATGAGAGACCTTTTTAAAAAATTTTAACAAAAAAAATGCTTTTCTTCAATGTTTCAAGTTATTTCCTAAGTGATTGTACAACATCTTGAACATCACCAAGATTTCTTTATGGTAAATCTTCAACAATATTTATTTGTCAATAATTAGTCCTAGAATTTTTAGATACTCTTTTGAGCTTAACTTCATTTTTATGCTTTTGCCTTTAAAATTTTCCTGAATTGATGAGAGAGATTATGAGAAGAAAATATAACATTAGTTGTTTGATGATATTAAAAATTAACATTACATGTCAAGGGGTGTTTTCACTATCAGACATTTTAAGTTAAAGAAGTTGTAAATCTATTGAAATATGCTTTTTGTGATGTGATCAGGTGAAAATTTAATTTCTATCATAGGTTTAATAAGGTTTTATATCAATTTTATATTGCAGAAATCATCTTTCTAAGGCCAATTGTGATTTCCATTCTTCCATTCTCAAATATTATTTGCTTCACACTTTCTGACTCTGTAAATTAATTAAAGTATTTTTTTAGCACAAATTCAATCAACTTTAAGAAGTTTCTCATTTTTTGAAGCAGCATAAAAACATGTTAAATAAAATTTTGAAAGGAAAAATATTGAACTTCAGACATATTTTGAAAGAAGAAATATAATTTATAGGCCTAGAATCTAACAAAGAAACCTCATCCAGTTGGGTTAAAGATATCTTATGGTTGAATATTTAGAAATGATATTTTTTCAATCCAAAACAGCCCATCTAGCCTTCATTATTTACTAATTTGTTTGGGATACCTTGTGTGTACCACTTTTTTGCTTGCATTGGAAACTAACTATGTATTTTAAGTGTAACACCATATCAAGTAGGCTTTATCTCTTTCTTGAAGCTTCAAAAAGTAATAATAGTGATAGATTAACCTAAAAAATTTACTTTTTTTTGTATGTTTGGTCTTTTTAATTGTGTTATTAGTGCATCCAAGCATTAAAGATTGAATATTTCTTTATATATCTCTCACATAACTTTAGTCTTATCTCAGTTGCTATTTCCTGAATCTTACCTTTAGATCTTTAGTTTATCCATCTATTATATACTTATGTTCCCCAATTTTTTTTGTGTTTTTAACATTTAAATTTTTCTAGTTCATATTCATTTTCTACTTTACATATCCTTCACATCACAAATAGTTTTTAAGATACTGATTATATACAAAATTTATTTAGTAGCTTTATAACTCTTATAGTTACATAAATATTATTTCTTCTATATCTCAAAGTGTGACAATTTCCCTTGTTATTCCTCTTCTTGCTTCTAATTCTCCTTCTTCTATTTCTTCTCCTACAATGCTTCTTCTACTTCCTTTCCATTTCCCTTTTTGAGGAGCAAAGAACTCTAGTAAAACGTTTACAGAAATTTTTTATCTCTTTTTCATATAAATTGTCATTCTCTTTGATAATTTATTTCATTTTTTTGAGTAAATATTCATTTTTTTCTATCCTTTTGGGTATTAAAATATATTATTCTTTTTCAAAGACTAGTAGATTTTATATTTGTAAATCATTTTAAATTCTAGAGGCTATTTGGATACTTGAGTACAGAATTGTGAATACAACTCTCTCAGATGAAGGAAAGGTGTTAGGACAAAGTTGACTGGCTGACCATGAATCTACTGTGAGTCCATTGTAATTTTCTGGATTTATCTTGATCCCAACCTCTGTAAAATCCAATTCACTACCAACTTGTTGAGAGGTTTGAGAAATATGCTCATTCAAAATATCTTTCAAATTATTTACTAGCATACAAATCACAAGAGATAGAAAGATAGAACCAAGATCCAAATGCACTACATTTTTGAAGCCAGTTCCATTTTTACCCATTTTCCAGGTCAACACCAGAAAAAAAACAAGAGCACCTGATAGAAGGTGCCATTCCCTATCTTTGACTTAACTCAGTTTCAGCTCAGCTGTAATTTTTCTGGAAAGACTGGGCACTAGACAATGATAATACTAGCTCAAGCAACATGAAATAAAACTTAATCTTAAATCAAAACTGAACATAGGGATAGGCACCTGCTAGCAGATGCCACTTGATTTTTGGAAGTGAAAGTTACTGAAGAATGATGAATCACCTAAAACTCATGAATTAGTGATGATATCACCAAATCCTGTAGTTCTAAGTTGTTTACACTCTTTAATAGCCTCTATTTTTTTTTTCAGAAATAAGGCCAAAAAAAAGATAGAAATTCTGGATTTGTATTGCAGAAGCAATCTTCTCAGGTGTTGGTATTTTATCAAAAGCTTCATTCATATTGATCTTTAAAATTTGATGTTTAATTAATAAAAGTTAATAAATAAATGTTTAATTTTTAATGAATTGAACTACAAACTTCCAGGAATAAAAGTATTCTCAATAAAAGTACAGAACCAAACATAATTCCACTAAGAAGCTTCCCATTTGACATAGTTTTGCGCTCTAGGAATTCTAAATCACAAAAACACTTTCTTGCAGCTTCAAGCATACCAAACTTGGCCAAATAATACAGGGAATTAATTTGACAGACAATTTGATGGATTGAACTTTTTTTTCTGAATATCTTTCCCACAATTAGGAATATGCTTATACTTGGAATATGGAAGAGGGAGTCTCTTGTGATTAAAAGTAGGACACCATCATTTCATTTTTTAATCTTCTTCATTACAGATACCTCAATATCCAGAAATTTTTTTGTCCAAGTTTTTAAAAATAGAACGGTTATTTTGTTTCTTGGTCATGTTCTGGATGGATATATTTTTCAGAGAAAAAATGAGCCATTTAATAATTTTAAGATAAATGAAAGAGAGTTGAAAAATATCAACAGGACAACCAGAAAGCACACTACTGTGATAGAAAAGAAAGGAAAAAATGACCATATATTACACTCTTCAAGTCATGGTTCAGAAAATAATCACATGTAGCCAATGAGAAGGTGGTGCATGGAGCCAGATAATAACTGAGAAACCACTACTAATGAGCAGAAAAGAGCTGGCCAAAAAAGTTGATGAGTACCAGAATTATATTTCAGGCTTAAAAAACATACTTCTTAAAGAAAATAAGATTACAATTCTTTCACAAAGGACATGTTAACATAAATTCCCAAGAATTTTCTAGTGAAATTTCATAGTAATGCCTCTTGAAGTCACATAGGATGGATTTTGAAATTTTGATGGTGCATGTTTAAAAAAGTTCAATGCAGGCAGAGTGGTAAAAGACAAAAATTGAAAGTGAAAAAGTGAAAAAAATAGTACACAGCATCACTTTCTTGATTTTGATTCATTAAAAGTTGAGTTGTTGATTTATATATTATTTGCTAAATTTCTCTTGAAAAAACAGCTGCAGAAAAAATGTTAAATTTTCTTTTCATATCCTGAGAATAAAAATTACTCACAATTTTTTAAAAATCACTTTTTCACATAATCAAGAAAAAAAATGAACACCATTAGTAAGGTCAAATATTTAGAAATATTATAACCAATTTTTTTCTTAATAATTATTTCCCTTTTTATTGTTTTCATATTCTGAAAATAATTGTAACATCATGAAAATTATGGGTTTCTATCACACAATGTGTGACCCTCAAAGCAAAAGAAGCTTTCTAAATCCATAATACAGGGCACAATTGTCTCATCAAAACTATAAGAAAAGTGAAGAAGCAACATTTAATTAGCAACTGTGTTTCCTTTGTGTTCTCAATCCAGAATTTCTTATTCAACTACACCTTGTCTAAATATTAAATCTAAATTAGTAAATTAATTCCAATTAAAAACTTATGATTTTTAATTTAGGAGAATCAATTTACTATTAGTGCTATGCTTGATGAAATATTATCAATGTGGGTTATTATGTCTCTGAGGGTTGAAAACAGGTCTATGGGTAGGAACAGGGGGGAAATATTAAGGGTTCTGTGGTGTGGTAATAAAATTTATTAAAAGGATTAATGCAAGGTGGAGTTGTCTATATATATGGTGCTGGTTTTGATCTGACATTCCTTAGAATTAAATTATGATATTTTTGTGATAGTAGTTAAATTTATAGTAATATATATTGGGATATTATTGCTTCCTTTTTTTTCTTAATAATCATTTTTAAATGAATCCCAAATCCATTCATTATTTATTTTTCAACCCTTTGTGATATTTCTTTGAATATTAGTATCACCTTTAAATTTATAATAATATTCTCCTTGAACATATCTCAATGCAGGATGAGTTCTGTAGAAATATATTCAAACCAATTCTTCAAGGTATTCTTCTGTGTCCCAAATCAGTTTCAACTAAAAATACCCAATCTCAGTTACTCAAAAACACCCTTGAACTTGTGCATATGCTGTCTTGTAACAGTTTAAAATACATATTAGGGGGTATCAAAGTTGACCAATCCGCAATTAGGGATCAGGATTTTTTTTTTCCAGGATCAGATATTATTAATTGTAGAAGATTCTTAATCAATAGCCCCCAGGCTAGTGGACTTCAATAAACTATATGTTGATAATATTCACTAATTTACCTTAGTTTTCTGATAATTTATGGCCAAGTTCTTCCCCCATATAGACTTTCTCTCAGTATTAGTCTGGTCAGTATTGCATAGATGAGTAGTGATTTATCTGCTTTTTTTTAAATCCAAAATTCAATAACATCATTAATGTCACTAGGAATAGATGTACCAAATTGATTTTTGACCCTGAGACATGAGATACACTCCTAAGATATAATACTTTACACAGCTAAGTTCCATGGTGAGGCAGTCAGTGATTTTGATTTCCACTAAAGAGATAGCCTGGAAGATCAATTCAGCCCTAAAGCCTTTTCCACCTTTTTTACCATTAATGGAACTGGTAGCCCTCCCTGGTAGGTCTGAAACATCTGATAAAAATTTAAACTCTCTCATCTTGTTTTTTTCACAAAAAGCTTTTGTTAAACTTATTTCAATCATTTAGTGATCCACCTAACCAGTAGTCTTTGAGAATGCATAAGATATTGATTTGTTAAAATGATACCTTTCATCTTTTGACCAACTTTTTTATGGATTGAGCTCCTCCATGATTGAGGATATAGGATATTGATTAGAAGCTCTAGGTCTCTCTAGATATACTTTTAAAAAGTGCTGAACATTGCAAAAAAATTTTGTGTGACACTGATCATCTGAGTTGGTCTTGGTGATGGACCTTTCTACCTTCCCTTACCTTTGGGGCTCTTTTTGCTTCACCTGAAGAGAAACTTGCTCTTAAGTCAAATTTATGCTGATGTTTGTATCTGTGGAAAGACCTTATAATAGTAAAATATGCACATGAGGATATTATCATATACTTAAAATCTGAGACTATACACTTACAGGAGAATGATGGTGTGGGTGTTGGAGATTTTAGATTTTCTCATAGGTTAGAAAATAAAGAATTAGCATATTATGTATCTGGATATGACTTTTTTTAATTTCTTACAATCTCACCCAGGTAGGGGAATGAAGGCATTTAAAACCCATAGGCTAGGTAAATGTGGGGAGTAATGAATGTGATGGGTCAGGCTACTTGAAAATTAAAAGGATAAAATGGGGAGCTAGGTGCCTTTGAGGACACAGTTGGGGTTGCCATAGGGCAGAAGGGTTGAGGTTAATCTTCAGGGGGTCAAGGTTTGATCAGCAGGGTTTTCAAGAATGTAAGGGGAGTGGAATTCTGCAGCTGACCCAAGGTGAATGACCAGGCACAATTGTCCAGATAATATGGGGATGGAAAAGTGGGGTGGTTGACAAACTGGGTGTTTGAAAAATTGGGATGGGTTCTCCAGCCTTCACACATATGTCCATCCACCATAGGCTGCTGAGGGAGAATAGAGATATTGTTGGGAGAACAAGACATTTCCACCAGAATGAAAATGAGTGAACCAACCATGGACAAAGAGGGTGTGGTTAAAAGGGGTGAGGTGGCAAGGATTTGAACCTGCAACACAAAAGTCGAGGTGACTGATTAGAAGCCATCTGGGCAATGATCTAACTACATACACCATCCTGCCCCTGGATATGACCTTTGAGATGGTGTAGGTGCTTCATCATCTATAAGCTCAGGGATTTCTGATAAATAACTGTCCTCATCAGTTTCATTGTTCATTTTGTGATAAAGAAGATGTACAGAGAGAAATTTAATTTCTCTATTTTAGAATATATTTTTAACATTAAACCTTAAATCATTAAATTTATATTTTTCATGAAAATAAGTAATGGTTAGATAATATACTACAGTTTTAAGGAGATAAAGGAGCAGGTGAATTTATAATAAAACATAACTTAAAAAATATGTGAAAAAAATTAAGGTAAATAGGATGTAAAACAATATATTAATTTTTAAAATGCATATCTTCAGACTTGACTTGATATTTTTGAAGCACAGAATGGAAAGAAATCACCAATTTTAGGCCTACATTCCTATTTAATTACACAATAATCAGCTTCATTTCAAAATAATCTGAGCTATACTCACAATACTATGTAAAGCAACAAAAGACACTGTTTTTTCTTGAGTTCCAAAACTTCCCTTGGATGGGATAAGAGAAAAGCATGTCTAATCACCTCTTCCACACAGATGACCACTTGAGCACTTTTAGAATTTCTGAAAACTCAGAAGTTTACTCACCTGAGAGATTTATAAGTATATGAATATATATCATAAGGGTGTGATTCCTTGAATCGGGTGAATATCAGCCATAATTTCCCTACCATCTGTGAACTTTTAAATAAAATCACTATCTCCACAAACAATCAATCAGAAACATAATCAAATTCAATGATTGAGATACCGTGTTGCTTCTACTGATCAGTGAATTTTTTCCCATGAAAAATTGAGTTAGACCAAAAATCGACACAATTGCTCAAATGGGATTGTGCAGGGCACCCATCTTGTTGAGACCTTTCTTTTACCCACCTTTGAAAAAGTATACTATTTATATGTTTTAAATTTTGTTGAATTGTTGGCTGCATGGGTTATTTTTTGTTGGAATTTGTTTTTGTATTCTCATAATGAAAAAGTTCTATTCTCATGCTCCAGTGCTTAATAAAATTTAGTGATATTTCATCCAAGTAAGATGGCTCTTATTAGCCTTCAGAAACAGAGTGATATGTTTGAATAAAAATACTATACCAGGGTTATGATTGTTTGAGATTTCAGACAGTAGTCCATTGATATTTTCTGGTGCCCATGTTACTTTAAAACAGGGTGGAAATAAATTCTTAATTATTTCAGGGAAATGCATTGAAATATGCAAGGTAAGTTTGATATCTTTATCCTTTAAACCATCATGGATACATTTTTAATATTGAATTATAAAGTGTTCTTAAATTTCCAAGTCCCTGACACAAGTCTCTTTCAATGTCAAAAAATGTGTCATTTCACAGAGAAAGGTCAGGGACTCCAGAAGTATTGATTCACCATCCCACTTTTTCTTGCTTTTCCTACTTACCATTTTGTTTTTCCATGTGGTTGACCAAACTGGAATTAGGGATAATGGGTAATAAACAGCATATAGTATTCTCCATTCAGATGCTTTAAGGGACCCAGAACTACATATTCCTAGTGATTTAGGCACTCTTTCAACCCGAAATTGTATTTTTATACATTGAATACCATTATGCACAGCTTAGAGCTCATCTGCATCTAAACTTAGCCCTACATTGACATATACACTATTTCCCTTCTTCTTACAAAAAATCATAGTTAGACTATCATCTTGTGAATAAATTTCAGAATATAAACTATTTATATCAAATTCTAAATTATTAAACCCCAAAGTGTAAACTTGTGAGGTAGAAAAGATTTGTGAATATACTGTCTGAGGTGTGGATATAGAGAGGGAAAGTTAACCAGAGTTTTTGATCAGGTGGCTTAAGTGATGCTGCTTCTTTGTTGAGAAATATCCATATAGCAACAATAAATAGTTCTATGGCTCTTATATGAAAGCTATACTCACTAATTGGTTCATGTCAAAGATATCCAAGGGAACTGTACAGTAGTTTTAGGAATTTTTTATGGGATTAAGATGGAATAAATTCTCATTTTGATTAGTGACTTTCCAATTTATCTCTTTAGTAATGATATTATTAAGTTTTTCAGAAGCTTCCAAAATTTAAAAAAAAGGTTTGGTATTATCTTTGAAATTGCCTAGTATGTGAAAACACATGAAATTGACTGCACAGAAATAATTTAGTCTCTAATACAGTAGATCATTAAGGACACTAAATTAGAACCCATAATGTTTAGAAATATCTTCATTCTTTGAAAAATTAGTTGAATTATTGAATCTCAAAAAATGAGATTGATGGTCATTATGATTATGTGGTGGAAATTTTATTTTCTCCAGCTCTTCAATAGAATCACTTGGAGGTAAGAATAAGGAGCAAGAAATCTTATATGAGTGGCTAGAGAAGCCAGTCACTTTACAGAGAGCAGGATTATCACCAATAAGTGTAAATAGAGTGACATGCACAGGGGTAAATATCCCTGAACTAGATTTATAGTTCAGTTTTTGGTTGCAGGGTACAACTCTTTCTCTTATTTGTGCAGTGACCTTGTTTAACCCCACATTATTTCTTTGCTTTTCTTAAATTCACATCTCCTTGGCTCATGTCCTCTCATCTTCATGTATTCATCCAAAAACACATTTGCACCTCCTCTTCCCTTCTTTTAAAAGCATACCCACATAAAACCATCTTAATCCTCTTCCAAAGGCAAAAATTAAGACAGGCTCAAAAAGTTACATTCAATGGGTTTTCACAAGAATGCACCTAAGAATGGAATAGGGTCACAAAACTGAACTAGACATCTAGTTCAACATTTTTTCCCCCTGTGATGTATTTTTCAAACTTTGGGAAAGTAAATTTTTTAATCAATTTAAACTCCATTCCATAGACTCCTTAAATTTTAAACTAAATGTCTAAGAATATGGCTGATATGATAGCTTTAAGGCTCTTTGGTGACAGATACAATTATAAATAAAAAAAGATTTTCCATCTTGTATCTTTCCATTGGTGGAAGGTTCATAAAAGAAATAAATACACTTCCAACAGACTTCAAATACCCTCAAATTTCTATTCCTCCAGGTCTAAGCCAATCTACATATAAATTAAATTCAATATTTTAAAGAGTTGATGTGAATAATGCATAATAATGGGAAGATCTTATTCTTGCACCACTAAAGCACCACCATACTGAACCATCCAAAATATCAGACATTTGCTCTTGTTTCCTTTTTGAAATATTCAAAGTGGATTTAATAACTTCTCAAAATAATATTGTGAAAGATTATGTGGTAGCCAATCAATGAGTGAATTATGATGAAAAGTTTTTTTTAGGTAAATATGATAGCTCATTCACAACTATCTTTGTTGTATACAAAGTATTATTACATTGGGGGTCAAATTTAGAACTTTAAATGACTGAAAATAACTTTTGGATGATGAATAGAAGGGGCTATCACAAATGATAATGCTTTGTTTTGTGTTTTTTAATAATCAAATATTTCAAAACCCTGTGGACAGAATGTTTTTGTACAGAGATTAGTGTATACATTCAGTTTGGAAAATATAACTTCTTTGGATCAAGGTATGGCTTGAATAAGCTGGCTGTAACTGACATGACTTAGTTCTCTTAATATTTATAACTTATGGATTTTATCTTTCCAAAACTGATTGCAAGAATAATTTGTTAAACTTCAACAAAATTTAAGTGTGCCATTTGTGTCATTACACTATGACAGTACATATCTACACCAGGGCCTGAAAAGGTGGACAGGAGGAAAAAATTAGTATTTTTTTATTGGAATGTTAGATTTTTACTGTCATGGATAAAACCCTTTCCAGGTTTAAAATTTCATACCATATCTGTTTGAAATTCAGAGAAATGCAATATATATAGAATCTCATCTAACTTTGCAATATGTGCACATAAGTTTCTGATTATTTTCCCATGAAGCAAAAGTTTTGAATAATTTTCCCTGCCTAGTCTTTTTACTTGGTTTGTGGTAATATTTTGATGCACACTGTAACTCTTGAAACTCAAAAATGTGATAAAAATATCTGGGAATTGATATAATTTTGAAGAGATAAGGTGTAGCAAAGCTGGAATTTGAGAAGATTTTTTATACTTTTCTGGGATTGCAGAAATTTAGTACCTGATCAAGAAAATAGTAACAGGAAGAAACAAGAATCAGTAATGTGAAATATTACCTTTGATGTGTGAAAGTAGATGGATTTATGGGGTTTATAATGGAAAAAAACAAAATTTCATACACCATATTACTAAGGTACCTAAGTATGGTTATAAATGTGAGAGTTTAATATGTGTAAAGTTATGCCAGAAGTTTTTGTGCAATTTAAAAAAAAATCAAAATCAATTGTATAAAAAAATGGAAATTTGAAAGCAAATATTGACAAAATGTACCAAAACGTCTCCAATTACACTATCAAAGTTAAATTTTTTTATATGAAATCTGACACATTTTAGAAAATTCTGAAAATTTTACAAAATGTGGCAAATATAGCTTTAAATTCTACTCAGTATGGGAGAAAATGTAGCAAAACTATCTCCTAAAGGAATATTAAAAATGATTTGTTCACATTTTTTAAAAAAATTAAAAATTTTAATCTGGAAAAATGGAAATTTGACTGAAAATCCATTAAATTAATTGAGAGGGTAAACTGAAAGTCTGGTAATACATCAAATCATTCAATATTACTTCCAAAAAAGTGTGTCCAAGTTTATATTCCAGTAGAATGTTAAGTTTCTTTCACTGAAAAAAAAATTGAAAATAAGAGATAAGGAGTCAATATTACAATTAAAATTTAATACTCACATTCAACTCCTTCCTAATTTTTACGTGGTGAAAAATATTCCTCTTTAACCTTAATTTGGGCTTTCATGCGATTCCACATAAATTCTCATCATCAAATCTATTTTGTATGAACATAAAAGAGATATACATGTAATAGCAGCCTAAAAAATTTAAAAAATAACTTTATAGATTTAAATATTTTGAAAAAATCAATATTTTTATACTATAATTTTAAATTATTATTTTCCAGCTGAGAAGCCCCCAAAAAGAAATTTTTATCTCATTAGAAAATTATCTGAAGCCCTTCCTCACTACTTATCATCTTTCTGTCATTCTATCTATACATTTTATCATACTATTCTGTGTATGTGAGGATACTCTACTGAATGACAAAATCTACACAAGGGGAGCAAAGTGAAAACTAGAATTCTAGTTCAATTTGTGACCCTATTCCATACAGGGGTATATTTTTGTAAAAAAAACATAGAATTTCACTTTTTGGGACAAGGGCACAACTCTTGGAGTAGCCATTTCAGAACCCTTGATTTTTTTATTTTTCTGACATTAAAATATTCTGTTCTTAATCTTTCTACCTCTTTTTCATCCATTTTCTCTCCCCTCAATTATTATGTGTTTTTTGGAATTATTTTTTCCTCTTTTCTCTTGAATTTTTGCATACATCATCTTTATTGAATAAATTTCTTATTTTGATATACTACATGTTTATTACTGATTTTCTCTCTTTTATTACTTCTTCTCATGGTCTTGTGTCTGTTCCTCAAATTATTCATACTACTCTTTTTCTACTGCAACCTCAGCTTTTTTAAATTTTAGCATCCTGCTTATCAATACTCTTTTTTAAACTACAGAAAAGAAAAATATTTCTGTTTTTTTCACTTCTTTATGAAAATACTCAGTGATAGAAACAGTGTGAAAAAAAGACAACTGGTAGGCAAGTTTTTTTTAGCCACCTTAGAGTAACCCATAAAGTAATCTATGATGAATCTTTTTGAGGGGTATATGAGTAGAAATATGTCAAGATATTTTGAAAACACTTGCAAATTTGTTTTCCCCCCCTTCCAAAAGCATGAATCTAGGAAATATGACATGCTTTATTTAATATTAAATATGCATGCATAATGCATATTTAATATGAAAACATATGTAAAAAATATGCGTACACAATACACATAAAATATGCATATAAAATGAGCATAAAATATGAATATACAATATGCAGGAAAGATGCATATAGAATATGAAGCAAAGATGTATATGCAATATACAAAAAATATGCATATAAAATATGATGAAAGTATGAATATGAAATATGCATGGTACTCATGTACTCAATATGAATTCTTTTTTGGTCATGAATATGACTGACAAAACAAAATGTACAATTGCCTTCATGAATTTTTACTCTTGACTAGCACTATGAGCAAATAAAGAAAAGGCCAAGAAGTAAAAAACACTTTGCTCATTCATTTTTGGGCAGGGGAAATAAGAAGCTCAGAATAATAGTTGGTGCCCATAATTTAATATGATTCTTTAATGTCAAAGAAGTATTTCTAATAGTGAAAATGACTTATGGTTGGTTGGTGTTTGATCTAGCTTTGCAATGGTTGTTTCTCAGTATTGTTATTATTACTTAATATTATTGAAATATTATCAATAAAAAGTTTTCATTTTAGTTGCTTTTGATGTTGGCTTTATTTTAAAACCATTGAGATAATTTTATACTTGATTTGCATTGATGCTAGTCAAGTATAAATTGAGTGATTAAAATTTAAACTTGTATTATTAGTGTGTGTTGGCTGCAGATATATCAAGATCATTATCACTAAAATAAAATACTTGATTATATATTATGATTGCTGAATTATTGAATAATTTTAAATTTTGATGAAGGCTTCTGATCATATTTTCAAGGGCTTTTTGGCTGGTTGAGCACTTTCTACATTTTAAAAACTTCATATATTAGATAATAATGTGATGATTATTTATAAAGTGGTCTGAAACTTGTGTCTCAAGTATATAATGTATTTCATATATTAAATTTTTATCCTCTATCTTACTCACAAAATTCTTGAAATGTTGTGTTTTAATGCCTCTATCAACTCTGCAGGTAGGCTAATTATTTTTCCTCTATAGCACTTGCTAATCTACAGTGCCATGGCCTCAATGAGGATAATCTTTCTTATGAAGGACACTGAACATATGAAACTATTCAGAAGCCAGAGTGAAGATACGTTAAGATGGTTTTGTAATAATTTCTCTTTACATAAATAATGATTAAATATTCTAAAACCTGACCTTGTTACCAAAGTACAAGTTAATTCAGTAAAGTAAAATATGTGAATCAATTTTTTTTAAATAATTCCATCATGTAATGTAGCCCTTAAAATTTTAGAAAAAAAATTATATGTGAAAACTTTTTAAAAGCCTTTCTTTTTCCCCTCTGTAGCCCTTTTTTGGACCCTAGAGGCACCCCACTTGGCACCCCCCCTGGTTACTCAGAAGGGCCTTTAAACTTAACTTTGTGTATGTC
This sequence comes from Hemileia vastatrix, assembly GCA_030280995.1. Taxonomy (NCBI): domain Eukaryota; kingdom Fungi; phylum Basidiomycota; class Pucciniomycetes; order Pucciniales; family Zaghouaniaceae; genus Hemileia; species Hemileia vastatrix. Next base: position 23,077,500 of record JASXTE010000001.1, on the reverse strand, counting down.
TTTAGTGTTCCCATTTTTCCCACATAGCTTCTTGCAAGCTCTACTCATGAATTTTCCTCACCCTATATTTCCTGAAAATTATTGCACTCTCATGGATCCAGTTCAATACCCCATTCTTACCCAGGACACTCCCAATCTTCATCATTACTAATATTCACCTTATCTTGCAGCATTTTACTTTCTAGGAATTTAACGGAAAGGTGCTGCATCTTTTCATAAGCTGACCTAGTGGACTCTTCCCCTGCACTCTTAGGGAAAATGAATTAAATTTTTCTATGAATTTTTATCCATTTTAACCAAATCTTTATGCCTCCAATTTCAGGTCTCATTCTGAAAAGATGCTGTGTCTTTTCAGCACATGACCCTGAGAGTGGGGGAATCAGGAAAAGGATCAAATGGATTACAAGTTAAGAAGTTTGTGGTCCATTTTTCACAAGGGTGATTGGGAGCTTGCACCAGGTCATGTACTGAAAAGATGATCTGTCTTTTCAGAATTTTACTTGAGGGTGAGGCTGTCAGTCTTTAGGTCAAATAGATCACAAGTGAACAGACTTGTGATCCATCTCACACAAGGGTAAATGTGAGCTACCACTAGGTCCCATTCTGAAAAGAAGAAGCATCCTTTCAGTACATAAGCTAGTGCTGGCTCCCATTAAATATTTTTTATCTTTTTTTGACTCTTATATACATATATATATATATATTCTGCTCTACCCCTCTTCTTAATTTTCTTTCCTCTTGCTTCTCCTGTTGTACTTCTTACACATCAGTTTTTCATTCTCTTTCTCTTCCAATATTTATAATATTCACCTAATCAATAAAAGAAGTAAGTATGAAACATAACTTGATGTTTCAATAAATATTCTTAGAATTAAACTAGTAAGACATCAAAAAAAAAGTAGAATAAATAATCTGAGAGATTTTGAACTCCCAACTGATTATGTTAATAAAACTGATCTAAATTTAAGAAAGGAAAATAAAAAAAAAGACAAAAATTCTAGACAGTGGTCCTAACCTTGTCTGGAACTCCAAAATTGGGTCAAATACTGGTGAAGACCTTGTTCCAATGTGTCTCAAAATATTTTTTAAATTTATTTTAGTGCTTTCAAACTCTTTGCGGGACTATTGGATTTACTACTGAGGCTACTCTGGGGGTAGTCTGAGGGACAAAAAAACAATTTGCCTACCAGTTGTCTTTTTTTTCACCCTAGGAAATGTGTGGTGTTTTCAAATGTGTTATGGTGAGTTGAAAATCAGTTAAATCAAAGATAAAGACTGAAACTTACTTTAAGTTATCCAGTGGAGAAAAAGTTGGAGGGGTGGGGTGGTGGTGAGTGACAGATGGAAGTGGAAATGTGGTACAGTGGTGAGTGGGAGATGGAGGGGTGGGGTGGTGGTGAGCAAGAAGTGGAAGTTGAGTAGTGGAGTGGTGGTAATCAAGAGATAAAGGTGGAAAGGTAGAGGAATGGTTAGAAGAAGGTAGAAGCAGAGGGGTAAAGTGGTGGTAAGCAAGAGGTGGAAGTGGAAGGGTGGGGTGGTGATGAGTAAGAGGTGGTGGTGAGAAATATATGGAGGTGGAGGGGCAGAGGGAGAATGGGAGAAAAAGGAGATAAAAAGATAAAAACTCACCATGGATGTGAGAAAAGGTAGAGAAAGTTTCAGCAGGGTGGATTAAAACATTAGAAAAAATATTCAAACACATGCAGAGTCACTTTCACTGCGTCCCAACTGGAATACTCCAAAAAGCAGATCCTGAAGTTTACCCTCCAACAAAAAACTGAACTAGAGATCTAGTTAAGGGGTTTTCCCTCTGCTACCTATTTAAAAAAAAAAAAACACAAGAGAAAAAAAAATAAACTAGATTTCTAGTTGTTTTTTTATTTTCTGTTTGTAACCCTGTGCATGATTCTGGTAATGACCCTGTAAGAATTCTTTTCAAGCCATTTTTTGCCAGAAAAAATTGGGGGTAATCTGCATTAAATTATGCAATGAGTTTTTTCTTTGCACTTCATTCATCCTACATATGATTAGAATTTAACATGAATTCATTTGGTAAATTTTTTTAATCTCACTTTAAATCTTTACTGATTGTGCTAGTAACTTATCCTTCTCATTCAAAATTATCTTTCTTATAAATTTTTCTTTCTAGTAACACATCATCCAATCCCCTCATCCAAAAATATATCTTCATACTCTTACCAAATATTTTTTTCTAGGTAATTTATCTTTTTATTTTTTTGTTTGTTTTATTATTTCTATTCCCATGTTTCTATTTCCTTTTTTAATCAATCAATCTCCAGTTTTAATTTTTTTTAATTTTTAGAGCATAGCCAATTAGTTTATTACTGTTTTTAGATATTTAGATAAATTATTTACTTTTTGATTATTTATTTAGTTAGCTCTACCAATAGTATTCATTTTAATTTTTTGTCATCCATTTATCTACTTACTTAGTTTAAAATATTATTTCTTACTTTTCACTTATTCTGTAAATGTGAAATGGGGAGGGGAGGGGAGGGGAGGGGGAGGAAGTGAGTGGGATGAAGAGGGCAGGGTTGGGAAGGGATGAAATGAGATGGGGAGCGCAAAAAAAATGGGAAGGGTAGAAAGTTAAGGTTTAAGAGAAAAAGGTAAGTGATTGAGCCAGGAGGTAGAGCACTGAGAAAATAACACTAGTTTTTTTCTCATATCTCCCTAAATATTCACTCTACAGACATTAGTTGTATATTTCTAACCCATATGGCCATACAGTATAGGATTGTAACAAAATTAATTTAGTCAGAAATCATATTGTAGAAATAGTAACTTTTCTGAAAAATAATCATTACTGAAATGAATAAGAAACAAGCTGAAAAACCTGTTCTTTTTGTTAAGGACTGTGATTGTGTTGGTATGAGAATTGAGAAAAAAATATTAGTGAAAAAGGGACAAAATTGACAAAAAGTAGTGTCAAATGACCTTTATGTGAGTAGAGCAGTAAAGTTTCTGAATTCCACTTTCACAAAGGTTCCCAAAAGCTAAGGGAATAAAAATAATAGACAAAAAAAGAGAAGGAAACACACTCAAACCCATAACAATTGAGAGAAAAAATATTTTTTTGAAAAATTATTGAAAGCCTAAAATTTGAGCTACAGTAAATTTTGATAAAATCAGTCCATTTAATGACAGTTAGAGTAGCTTCATTTCCACTCAAATGAAAAAGAATTGAAGAAAAGAGAGAAATCAACATGATTTCCACAAAATAAATGTAAGGTGTCAAAAAAATACTGCAGAAAAATTTTAGGCTGTCAATAAATTTTCAAAAATTTTCATTTCTGTCCCAATTTTTACAGGTTTGGATTTGTTTATTTCCCTTTCTCTTCATATTTCTATAATTTTTATTCCTCCAGCTAGTGGGAACCTTGGTGAGAGTGAAATTCAGCAAAATCACTGCTCTAATTGGTTAAAATTCATTTGAAACTGCTTTTTTTCAATTTTGTCCCTCTTTCACTAATATTTTTCTCTCAATGCTCATACCAACTCAATCACTTTCATTAAAAAAAAGCCTGTTCAGCTTGTTTCTTATCAATTTCAAGAATTATTATTTTTCAGAAAATGTAATGTTTCTACAAAATTATATCTGAATAAATTAATTTTATTACAATACTATACTGCATGGCCATTGTCACTGGATAGCCTAATCAAAAGTTCAAGGGTGTTCCTGGGTAAGTGAGATTGGTAAAGGTGATTGAAGACTTCTTCAAAGTACAAAAAAATTCTTTGAGGGAGTGGTTTGAAGATACATAGAAGATAAATTAATTGCTTTGAGGTAAGTTTGAGATGAATAATAATGAATGGTAGAGTAACACCAAAATTTAAGGAGTCTCATGAAGGGTTGGAAATTAATAATCAAAAAGGGATTTAGAAGTCTTAATAGTTTGAAGAGAAATTGATTATTAAAAAAGGTAGGAAAAAATAATAGTTTTTATATAATTTTAACTACTATCACAATGATATTATAATTTAATTCTGTGGAATGTCAAACCAAATCTCCCCACTTAAATAGACAACTCCATATTTCATTGACTCCTACAATAAGCTGCCCTTAATTTATTACTGAACCTCCAATATACCCCATAGATCCTTTAATCTTACTCCTATTCCTACTCACAGACCTTTAATTACACTTAAACACACAATAACCCAACATTGAAAATATACTATTTATCTGAGCATTAATACACCATGCATTTGCTTAAATTTGAAAAGTATAAGCAGATAATTGAATAATTTAAGTTTAAGGGTTAGTTAGTGTGGTTTCTAACATTTTCAAATTCAGACAACAAAGGGAAAAGCAGTTACTAGGTAGATGTTTCTTTCTACTCTTTGAGTATGAATTTTTAAACTGATATATGGATTAAAAGATTTACTTCTGCTTTGAATTTCATGTGGTTTGTGACAGCCATATGGGTTAGAAATATACAAGCTAATGTCTGTAGAATGAATATTTAGGGAGATATGAGAAAAAAATAGATTTCTTTTCCAGGTGATATACAGACTGGCTCATTCATTTTCCTCTATCTCTTTCTCATTCAATTTCTGACCCCCTTTTCATTCCCTTCCTTCCCAATATTTTTACTGCCCTCCCCATCTCACTTGCTCCCTTCTCTCCCCATACCACTAGCTTCATTCACCTCCTCTCCCCTTTCCACCCCACCACACTAGGTTTTTTCACATTTATTCTCCTCCCCATCCCGCTTTCTTCCTTCTCCTTCCCTTCCCTTATCATCTCACTCACTTCCTTGCCCTCTCCTTGCCATTTCTCATGGATAGCATAAATGAAAAGTAAAAAACTCTATTGTAAACTAAGTAACTAGATAAATGGATGAAAAAGAGTAAAAATGATAAGCTAAAAGTAGAGCTAACTAAATAAATAATCAAAAACAAAATAGTTTATCTAAATAGCTGAAAAAAGTAATAAACTAACTGGCTAACAGTCTAAAAATTAAAAAATGAAAACAAGAGATTTATTGATTAAAAAAATAGAAAAATGAGAGTAGATATATTGAAAAAACAAGATGATAATTTAACTAAAAAAAAGGCTTGGTCAGAGTATGAAAAGATATTTTGGGATGTGGGGATTGGATAACATGTTACTGAAAAGGGAAAACTATGAGAAGAAATTAAATGATGTGGAAGTGAAAATTAATATGTAAAAGGGGATGAAATTATACTAGAATTCAAAAAAAATTTACTGAATGATTTCTGGTCAAAGGTACTTCAAATTCTGATCAAGTGATGGAAAATTTTTGTGTGAGTTCTGTTTGGACTATGGCCTTTCATGAAGGTCCCCCCTAATTTTTGCTAGAATCTGAACCCTTTTTACTTCAACCCTTCATACTTAGATTTTTTTTACTTCATCCACAATTTTCATTCCTATTTTAAGCTTTTTTCCCAATTTTTATTATCACCAATCCTTCTAGAAATCTCATACATTAACATTCTTTATCATCTATGTTTATCTTTCACAAACTTTAACTTAGTCAATTTTACTTAGATTATAAATCTGAATAACTCATCATATTTTGAATCACTATATTAACCATTTTATACTTTGAAATAATTATTTTAGTTCAAAATTTAAGTGAGATATAGCACCTTATAGTGAAAATAACATGTTAGATTAAAATGGCTATTACTTAGCCAATTTTAATTAGATTCTAAAGCTGAAATTCTCATTAGATTTGCAATGATCATGTTTTCAGCCTGATTATTCCCAGGACTGAGTAAAATCAGCATATAAAATTTGATAAACACATGTTTTACACCTAAGGAGAATAAGTGAAGGTATACAATATGGGGGATCAAAGTTAAAAATTTTCCACTTCAAAATACCTCTTTTCTTCCACCAAATCAGTCATGATCATCTTTTAAAATATGCCATATTGTGCCCCAAAAAAACTTTTCACTGAGAATTAATGTCAATTATATGGCTCTCTTTTTGTGTTGTGAAATACCTTTTAAATAACACCAAATTTCTAACTTTGATAACCCCAAATATGTATACATAAGTGAAATAAGTCATTTAATACAATAGGGGGTATCAATGTTGACCAATCCGTAATTAAATTAATTGCGGAAAAAAATCTGCATACCCCAATTATCTTCCGCAATTATTTTTACTAATAATTGGGTTATTAGACACTTTATGTGACTAGTTTGTTTTTACTTCCCTCACACTTCAACTGTTCATATTTATTTGTACATAAAATTTAAAATAATTTCCTGTATTTCATTACTCTATCAATCATTACTTGAGTTTTTGTATTTTAATGTTAAATATTCTTTTTTTAAATAAAATTTTCATGTCTCCTTTGAAAATTTGACAATCCCCCACCCCTGAATTTTTTTGAAGTAAGGGGTGGGTATCACCAAAATTCTTTCATGTAATGAATCTTGAAAGTCTTATATGAAACTTTGGCTTTACTACCCCCTGAATTTTACTGGTATCCCCAAAATTCTTACATGTCAAGAATTTCACAAGTCTTATAAAAAATTTTGGCAAAACCCCCCATGGATTTTATTGAAGTAAGGGATGGGTATCACCAAAAAATTTTCACCAAAATATTTACAAGTCAAAAAAATTCTATATCTGTTTTAAAAAATTTGAAATACTCTCCCCTGCATTTTGTTGAAGCAAGGGGTGGGTATCACCAAAATTTTTCTAAGTCATCAATTTCACATTTCAGATTTGAAAATTTAGCAATACCCCCCCCTGCATTTTATTGAAGTAAGGGGTGGAAGTCATCTAAATTTAATATAATTACATAAATTATTAAATAAATATCTAATATATATCAATTTCCCTAGTTTAAAGTAATGACAATTCCTCAAGCCAAAATGCAGATCAAATCTAGAAACAAAAGTTTGGGACTTTCCACAGGTATAGGCTAGAGGAACCCCATGAAAAAAATAAATGTTATCATGAGTACCTGTTGTACAACCAAAGGTCATTGGCTCATCATTTTACTTGAGAAAATTGATATATAAAAAATATTTATTAAAAATTTATGAAAAAATATAAAATTTTTCATGAAAACTCTAATACCCATACTTTTTGGATCTAGATAAAGTTTTTTTTAAATTGATTAACTTTACCTTCTTTCTTTACCTTGTTGATTCTTTGAATCAACTTATGACTGATTTGAAATGAGTAACCAAAATGTGTTAAATGATGACAGGATTCCAAACCAGGAGGAGCTTTGGTCATTTGATGATTATCCTTAGAAGAATTCCAAATAGTTTTGATGATACTATTTCCCAAACCAAAATCAATGATGCACCAGTGGTCAGGAAAATATAAACCATGTCCTTTGATTTTAGCTGGAGATGGTATTGGTTGGCCAGTTATTGGATTGATATATGAGAATATACCAAAAGTAAGAAAATTGGAATCATTCCTATCAATATGAAACCTATTGTGAAATCCAGATTGAGTGATAATAACATTAGAAAATAAAAGATATTTGTGGCTGATATCTTCCTGTTTGGAGTCACACCAATTTGGTATTCCAACTTTGGTTGCAAGTTCATGATTTTTTTCAAATGCTTTATTACAGAGCTTTTTGAGTCAAAGAGCAAGAAAAGAGTTAAAGGAAGGTAGAGTGTCCCATAAGTGAAAATCTTCATCTTTTTGAGATTTAGTGATATTCTTGACCAATTAATATATGCCTATATAAATGAAATAAGTGAAATGATATTAAGAATGGAAAAAAAATTATTAGACATACCAAGAGAATATCCTTTAACAAAACCTGGTCTCCAACCAAATCCAATCATGATACCACCCAACAAATTCGTATTCCTTATAGGTAATCGAACCAAAGCCATTTGATAAAGAGTTATGATAAGATCCGATAGTTGATTAAAAGATTCATCTTTTACACCATCAAATGAATGAACTTCCAAAATGATTTGAGCCTTATAAGTATTACTGATAACTGCAACAACTCAATCATCACCAAATTTGGTAAGATATTTGATATCTTCTGGTAATTTTTTTAGATATTGATTTTTTTATCTACCTTAGTTTTATGAAAAAAAATGTTTGGGATATGACAAAAATAACTTTCACAGAGAATTTTTTTTTCAGATATCTTTTCTTCTGATAAAACTGATTATCTTTAATTTTTTTTGATGATTTAGATGATGAATTTTTTTTTTCAGATATCTTTTCTTCTGATGAGACTGATTATCTTTAATTTTTTTTGGATGATTTAGAAGAAGAATTTTTTTTTTCAGATATCTGTTATTCTGATGAGACTGATTATCATTAATTTTTTTTGATGATTTAGAAGATGATTGTATTGAAGTTAATTTTGAAGAAGATGATAGAGATGATAAAGAGGATAAAGATGAAGATGACAAAGAAGTAAGGGGTAAATCTGAAGAAGAAGACATTTATTTGATCTGAAAAAAATTTAAATGTCAAAAAAAAATTCAACACATATTTTTTTAAAAAAAACTCACATAATAATATCTTTTAAAATAAAATATAAAGCAATAAACTTTTAAAAAAATAATTTTTTTTTAAAAATTTTCAGTAAAAATTATTTCAAAAAAAAATACAAAAGAAAACCTGAAGTTTGGTTATAAAAAACCTTCACAGAAAATCCTGTCAAAATGATAAAAAAATAACAAAATCTGTAAAAGAAAAATCAGAACAAATAAAATTTAAAAAAAATTAATTCAGTAAAATTATTTGTAAGAAAAATCAAAAATTAATAGATAAAACTTTTTTGTTTTGTAATTTACAGGGAAAGACCTTAACAGAATGTAATAGTTTTTTTTCTAAAAATCTGCCAAAAAAAAAAAGTTACATTTTAGTATGTTTTTTAAAAAATAGGTAACCCCTCTTTAACTCCCATTACAGTCCCCTTTCCCCCCTTTCTTTCTCTGAAATCACCTCTAAATGCCCTCCCTCCTTGCCTCAAAACCACCCTCAAATCCCCTCCTTGCCTGTCTCAAAATCCCCCTGAAACCCCCTCTTTAATTGCCACAAAACCCCCCCAAACCCCCCCTTTTACCCCTCTTTATATGTCCCAAACCCCCCTCCTTTCCCCCCCTCTTTAGCTGCTTCAAACCCCCCCTTACACTCCCCTTAAGCCTTCTCTAGCCCCTCCTCCTCCTTAACAAACAATCACTAACGATTGTTTGTTAAGTAAACAAATCATTAGCAATTTGTTTACTTAACAAACAATTGCTAACAGTTGTTTGATAAGTAATTGAATTGGTAGCAATTTGTTTACTTAATAAACAATTGTTAGAGATCATTTGTTAAGAAGGAGGGGGGGTAGAGGTGGCTAAAGGGAAGTGGAAGGGGGGTTTTGAAATGGGTAAAGAGAGGAGAAGGGGGGAGAGCTGAGGCGCCTAAAGAGAGGGGAAGGGGGGTGATGAGGCTCCTAAAGAGAGGGAAAGGGGGGTCTTGAGGCACCTAAAGAGGGGTAAAAGGCGGGATTTGGGACAGGCAAGGAGGGTGAAATAAGGTGGTCTTGAGGAAGGTAAAGAGAGTGGAGAAGGAAAGACTTGAGGCAGGTAAAGAGAGAGGAAAAGGGGTGAAATGAGGCAGCTAAAGAGGGTGAAGGAGAGAAAAAAAGAGAAAAAAGAGAGAAAAAAAAGTTAGTCTAACCTTGAAAATAAAAAAAAGGACTTACAAAAAAAAAACAAAAAAAAAACAAAGTAAAAAAATTCATAATTAGCAAATTAAAAACAAGAAAAAAGAAAAAAAATACTTACCTGGTGAGATGAGTTGAGAAAATAAAAGTAACGAAAATATTTGAGTGATGTTTGAGGAGAGGATGAAAAGGATATGAGTGATGAATGAAAAAAAAAATCACTGACAAAATATGCAATTTCAGAAAATATGTGATTTCATGTTGAGCTGGTGAAAGAAAACCAATGAGCCATCCAAAAAAAAGATCTTCACCGTAAATTCCAAAAAAAAAAATGAATATGCAACAAACCAAAATACCAAACCAAGTGAATGAAGTACACAAAGAGGACATTTGGAGAGTAAAAAAATAATTTAAAAGGGTGGTGAAGAGAAATGTCGGAGAGTAATAGGCATAATGACAGAGCGTATTCTGGTTGAATGAATGTTTTGTGATTCAAGGGAGGGGAGAGCCGGTGCTGGTTCAGGAACCTCTTTTTCATAAAGATCATTCCACTCATCCTTTAAATCAGCTAGGATATTGTGCAGTATAATGCAAGTCATGATCCAATGATTTGCAGTTTTGATCTCCAATTTATTTTGAAATTGGATTCTGAGCTCCTGAAGACTAGAAAATCTTCCCTTTAAAATACCAATAGCATGTTCAATTTGTACTCTTGATTGGGAAAAATGATAATTAAAGGTGTTGTGGGGGTAATTTTCTAAAGTTGCACCACAGAAAGAAGGTATAATGTACTTTCCACTTGCATATGGTGAGTCTGAAAGGAGGTACTGATATTTGTTAAAGTATGAGTCAGGACTTTGAGAAATACTCATTATTTGGAAGACGGAAGAGTCATGACATGAGCCAGGGCAGCCACTATGAAAAGCAATAAATTTTTTATTGACATCGCATACAAGTTGAACGGCAATAGAGTATCTAGAAAGAAGATAAAAAGTTAGTTTATGAAGGATGAGAAATTGGAGAAGATTTTGAAGAAACCTTTTTTTGCGATCAAAATAATGGTTGCCATCATGAGCAGGCTTTTGACTCAAAGGTATAGTTGTGCCATCAACAAATCCTACACAGCCAGGGAAACCTTCAGCTTGCATTGCTTGAGAGGATTCAAGTCGCTGTTCTGGAGTTGGCCAAGCAAGTGTTTGATACTTGAGGGAAAGGATAGCAGTCATACAGCGCTGGGTGTATAATATCACAGTACCATATCCTATGTTAAAGAGATTATCCAAACATCTTAGAGCAGCACCGTTTCCATTTGATCCAAAGAGACATAGTGCAACAGCAAGTTGGATGGCAGGATTATGCTGTTTGTTATGGGAATTGTTATGAAAGATAGGATGATTGGAGATGAGTTGATATAGTTTGAAGAAAGAATCAGGAGAAGTTCTAAAAAGTTGGGTGAAGTTTAAATGAGGAATGTTGAGAATGGAGGCCAGATTATATTGGGGATCATGATAAAGATTTGGCCCCCTGGTGATGATGTAACACTTTTTGGAAAGAAAACACATATAAGCTAAAGCATCTTCCAAATCAGAGTCAGATTTATAGTAAAGAACTAAAAGAAAAGTAATAGCATTCATTGTTGAGTGAGTAGCTTCTTAGTTGAGAGGTGTTTCATTGTTGCCAGTGGAAGGGTTATGTGATCAGGGAAGTGGGAATTCACTGCCAAATGTGCAGTTGGGGTGTGTAGATAGAAAAAAACCTTAAGTGTTTGCCACCAAAATTAAGTAGCATAGAGTGAGGAAAGACTTAAGGATGTCATCAGCAATTATGAGTCATGTGACTTTCTTGCAAATCCATCATGGATGAGATGAGTTTGGGATCAGGAATTAGGAACAGAAATTGGGATATAAGAGGCGGGATAATGCATTATCCTGGATTACTTATCCACTAGCCCCGGAGATAGTGGATAAGAATCTTCCACAATTAATAATCTCTGATCCCGGAAAAAAAAATTCCTGATCCCTAATTGCGGATCCCTGAACATTGATACCCCCTAATATATGCAATTAGAACACCTTAAATACATGAATAGATCCACCTTTTATATGCCTTATGTACTTAATATAAGGTTGGAATATGTTATGGTAATCTTTAGAACCTTATTCAAAAGTTTATATAGTTTTTTAAGTGGTGTTAAAGCTGCTTTCCCACTATTATAGTGAAATAATGGATTAATGCCATTTAGATCACTTAAAAGTTGGATATATGCACTATAAGTTTAATAATATTAAAATTTTGCTTTGAAAGAACAATCTCCCTTATTTAGTGCATTTGATTTGGCTACTTAAATATATAAAAATAACACTTATAAAAATTGATGTTTTTTATGCTAGAAATGGCTTACATGTACTGGAATCATAATTCCTGCATTTATCCCATATGCATAGCTTCATTAGGGGGTATCAAAGTTAGAAATTTTTAATTCTTTAAAAGGTATTTCACAACACAAAAATAAAGCCACAAACTCAACATTAATTCTCAGTAAAAAGGTATTTTGGGGGCACAATATTGCATATTTTAAAAAATAATCATGGTTGATTTGGTGGAGAAAAGACGTATTTTGAAATGAAAGATTTCTAACTTTGATACCCTCTATTATAAACAAATTTAGAAATTTCACATTAAAATTACCCCACAGTGTATTCTCAATATTTTTAAACATGCTAAAATAGACAAGAGGTGCTTATTTAGTGTCCTAATTTCCTTATTAGCGCATTGAACTCATTATATTCACTAATTTCATTAATAAAATCAAGATTGGCACCCATTTTCACAACCATGCTCAAAATTTCAAATTTATTCAAGGATTTACTGTGAAAGCACCTGACAAGAGCCTTCATTCAGTCACCCCACATTTCATGTCTTATTTTGGGTTTCTCAATGGTTTTGCAGGCTATATTGGTTATTTTTAAATGAGGATATCATGAATAAAATTTTTATACTAAATGTCTCAATTTCTACTTTTAATCTCAATAAATTAAACATTATTTTTAGGTTATTTCTTTTTTTATTTAGTCTTTTATTTTAAGAATTTCATGCATATACTCTCTTTTTGGATTAATACCTTATTTTGATGGATTAACCCAAGTTATTCTTGTATTTTGATGTGTGATATGATTCTTATTTCTTAACTGTATGATCCTTGAGTTTATGGAAATTTGTAACTTCTAGATTGGGGCATAATTGGATGTGTAAATTATTGGTAATTCAAGGGGGAACATTGGGGGATTTATGGGTATAAAAGGAGGAGTTTTTGGGCTTTTATTCTACATAATTTATCATTAAATCTAAACATATAGCCATAATAATTACAATACATATTCATTATTAATTTTAAAGCTATTGAGATAGTGTTCTTATTAATTTATATATTTTTCTACCAACTGTCACCACACAATATTTGGGGGTGGACTTGCTAGCAAGTTGTCAATTTAAAGTCAGATGGAAATCAGATTGAACTTAGATGGAGCTCTTACTGAACTGTGCTTGAAAAACAACTTGAAATACTGTACAAACCAAGCTAAGTATTTTATGGTATCATAATGAAAGTTAAATGAACTAATCTTAAATTTTGAATGAAAAATGTTTCAGAAATCATTCCAAACACTGTACACTGTAAGTGCATGATTTTGACCCCTTCTTTTAATATATAGTTCAAGATGGAGCTAAAAACTATTTTAAAACTTTCAATTTATCAAGTGATACTTTTAATCTAATTTAATAATTATTTAAAATATATTGAAAAATATTAAAAACTTTATTTAATTATTTAATATTGTTTAAAAAATTTACCAGAATTTTCCAATCTATGCATTTCAGAAAACTAATATAAATTAAATTTTTAACATTAAATTTTTGATATTTTTCAGTCATGTATGATTGTTTTGAGTCAGGAAAAGTAAAATTTAATATTAACATGCATAGTGGTATTCAGTATGTAAATGTAAATTGATAATTCATATATATAATAAAAATGATTTTTAATATTCATCCAAAAAATAATATGTATAAAATAATTAATATTGAATATGCATATTTAAATTCATATGGAATATGCATATGCAAGTCATATTGCACATTCATATTCAATATCATAATGAATATGCATACAAACAATTAAATTGCATATAAATATTAAAATTCATATTGAATAAAATATTAAAAAAATTTCATTATAAATTATTTTATGTTTTATTATGTAATTTTTTAATTGATTTTATTTTATTATATTTTAATACACTCATTAAATTAGGGGGTATCAAACTTAGAAATCTTCAATTTAAAAATACCTATTTTTTCCACCAAATCAACCATGATTATTTTGTAAAATATGCCATATTGTGCCCCGAAAACACCTTTTTACTGAGAGTTAATGTCAATATTCAGGCTTTCTTTTTGTATTATGAAATTTTTTTTGAATAATTACAAATTTTTAACTTTGATACCCCATATTAGATTCATTACCTCAGATTAAATTAAATTGTGTTGTGTTGTATTGTATTGTATTCTATTATATTGAGTTTTATTTGTTTATGTTTTATATAATTTTATTTTATTTTATTTCATTGCACTTTATTACATTCCTTTACAAAATATATAATAATTTTTTGTTTTGTTTTATCTCATTTTATACCTTTGTATTTATCTTTTTTTAATTGTAGCTATTATATACATCTATCAGTATTTTTTATATTCAATTACATTATAATAAGTTTTAATGTCATTTAATTCATTATATTTGATTTGATGGATGCTGTTATATAGCCATGTAGCAGCATTAAGTTGGTTGAAATTGGCTGGTGAAATATGATGTATGGCCATTGATCAGAGCTCACTGGAATAAAATTAGATGTTTTACTCTGATGTACAGCCCTAGATCAGAGTCCAAATGCATAAAAGTGGCTGGTGAACTTTGATGTACAGCCATAGATCAAAGTTCACATGCAATTGGATGTGTTACTCTGATTTATAGCCATCAATCAGAGTCCAAATACATAAAAATAGATGTGTACTCTAATATATGTCCATAGATCAGGGTACACATGCATAAAAATGGATGTGGTACTCTAATGTATGGCTGTAGATCAGGGTACACATGCATAAAAATGGGTGGTGAAATCTGATGTAAAGCTGCAGATCAGAGGTCACATGCTCAAAAGTGGGTATGGTACTCTGGTGTATGGCCATAGATCAGAGTCCAAATGCATAAAATTGGGTTTTGAACTCTGATCTATGGGTATATATCAGAGTTCACCAGCTCATTTTGAGAGTTCAAAGACTGTTATTTGCACATGTAGTATCACCTTTTAAAAAAAATAAGATAAAATAAATTGAATTAAGATTTAAGGGAATAAAATATACTAAAATAAAACAAAAATAAAATAAAATAAATAGAATAATAGTAAGTGGAATGAAATATAATAAAATATAATACAGTATTATATAGTATGATAGAATAAAATAAACAAGATCACATCAAAAAAATAAGATGAAGTAAAGTGGAAATTTTTTTAAAAGACATCATAAAAATTAAAGAAAATTTACAACTCATCAAGAAAAATTATAAAAAAAATCCATTCTTTTTTCATGAGACAGGTTTTTCAATGTAGTCCAAAGAATATATATATATCAATGCATTAATATATATATTATTGAAAGATTTTGAAGCCTGATTAGCTGTTTATCAATATATATAGAGGTAAATAAAATACTTGTTCATGAATAGGGCTCTTATAGTTCACATTTAAACAAAATATAGCTCAAATGATCTTAATAGGTCTCTTTATTCCCAGATACTTATGTACTGAAATTAGAAGCTTATCATTTACTCCATATACCACTTTATTTGTTTTAAAACCTTTTTTCAAAAATTCAAAATCATTAAATATATTTAATGTTTAATTTAACTTGAAAAATTCTCAGGATGAAATTTCTATTGGGAGTTTAATCAGAGATCCATCAAGACTGAGATATACCTTGTTCTAAGATATTAAAAAATCTATAAATATATGATTCTATTAACTAAATTTTTTTGAAAAAAAATACTTTTACTTAAGCAACAAAAGGATAAATATTAAAACAATATATTTAAAGAATTTATTTGAATTTATTAGATATAAGTTTAATTAATTTTTTGATGATGGTTATATAGAAATTAAAAGTTGAAGCTAAAATTTCAGACATGTAAAAAGATCTTATAAAATATTTCAAGTGGAATTGTATGGAAATTAGGAACAAAATTTGTAACCAATAAACAGCACACTATAGCAGATTCAAATTAAATAACTTCATCCCAAAACTCATCTTTAAGTACGTTGAATAATATTTAATTATATATTTTTTCTAATGTAAAAGCCTTTTTTTAATTGTTACTAAATATCTTGAAATTTTTGAGTTTTATTAAAGGTTTTTTTCTCATAATATTTTATAAATAATAAAATTTTACTGATTTTTCAAATATATGTATAATTATCATCCTCATATAATGAAATTATTGAAAGTAAAGAATGTATTACTATGTATTGATTAATTTCAATACTTCATTATTCTTGATTTTTTTCATTTTTATGGTTGATATAAGTAGTAAAAACTTTGCATCTTGAATTACTGAAGATTCATAAAAATCTTTAAATTAGAATTTAATTTCAGTTAAATTTAAAATGAGATTCTCCATTTTAATATAAAGGCTGAAGTATTTAATGCAATAACTCAGTAATAAATTATTGAAATAAATTTGCTTCTGTGGAGAGAAATATAAGATGAAGGTGAATTCTGATGTTTGGCCATACAATAGCATCCACTCTCTTATTTTTAAAAAATCTTTTTCAATTTTTCACAACCACATTTTCTAATTTTCTCACTCTTACTAGCACCTTTATATATGACCATACTTTTCTAAAAAATTTTATTCTACCCTCCTTTCACCTTTCACTTTTCTCTCCTCTTTTACTTTCACTCCCTATCCCACAAATCTTAACCTGTTTCTTATCTTATAAAATTTCTCGCCACTCCTTCCATTACCCTTTAATCAAAAATAAACTCCCTTATGATCCCTTTTTCTACTCTCAATTATATTTAAAGCCTCTTTAAACCCATTTTACTTCCCTCTCTACCCCCTTTTTCAGCCCATATTTCCACTTTTCATCATTATCCTTTACCTTTTTCTACACTTTCTGTCTCAATTTAATTTCTTTCAAAAAAAGCCTACTTATTTCTATGATTTATAACAGGTATAAAACTCTGGGGAGGGGATAAATAGGGATAGGAAAAAGTGAAAAGGGTCAGAGAAGGTTTGATGGAAGAATAGAGAGTTTAAAGGCATGTAAATAATTATTATGAGAGAAAAGAAAAGAAATTTTCAACAGGGGAATAATATTGAGGATAATTTCTTATTTAAGACAGAAGGTAGGAATGGAGAGATATGTAATAGAGCTCTAAAAAATAAAATATTAATAAAAAATTAAAAATATTTTCTATAGCATGGAAAAAGGAATGTCTCAACTCAAAAAAACAAATAGAAATCAAAAAAACTATTTTTATATTATTCATTCTAATTAAATTTCATCTTATTTCCTTTTTCTCATAAAAGTTAAAGGGTTAATATATTGTAAAAAATACTCTTACATGATTATCTTTTATATTCATTGAATGAAAAAAAAGAGTATATATATATATTAGAGCCTAATTCTATCACCAAAGTATAATTCCCTTCATTTTTGAAATTGTTTTACATTTTTCAGATATTTTAAAAATTGATAATGTTTCATAAAATCTTGTTAAATCATTAGAATTGAAATTTTATTTCAAATTCTTACAGGGGAAACTCAATGAAGGATATTGATTCCCAAAATATTTTTCTTGAATGATTTAATATAATTCCTTATAATTTCACCATATATTAATAATTAGGTAAAAAATTTGAAAATCTAATATCTCTTTTTTTCAGTTTAAATTTGGGAGTGTCAAATTTTTAATTTAAAAAAGTAAAAATTTATTTTAAAAATTTTGGAGCTTTCCAGACTGGCTTAGCTGTGGGGAGGGCTGATTTCATCATACCATTACAAAATTGTATTTTTAATGCTTCAAAATTGTTTCAAAAAATTTTCACATGTACTTCAGTAAATAATCAAGCTAGCTTCATCAGAGGTTCAATGTATTTTCACACTTTATCCCTGATTATTTCATTACTACCTCACTGTGTGCTCAATTAGATATGAATTTAGGTTCAAGGTTTCAGAATTCCTAGCAAGCTTTCCCCCTATATTATGTAGTGTTATAGATCAAAAACATTTTCCAAGAAGTTCATACATCCTATAGAGTAAGTTATGAACTTTAATTTAGCATTAGATTGCCTGTTGACTTCTTTGAAAACATTTTTTTTCTTGTTTTTAGTGTATAAAAAACATTTTGAAAAAAAGGAAATTTAGGAGGCTTCACAAGCAAGTCCACATTCCCTTTTTAATTTCTTTGTGTATGTACTAGTATGAATGACTCATCTCATTTTTTTTGTTGTGAAGCATAAGTACCATATTTTCTGGTACTTGTGCTGGTTCCCTAGCTTAATTGGCTGACTCCAAATTCAGTAAAAAGTGTTGAAGACCCATACATTCACCTTTCTGTAAGAAGACTCAAAAGGAGCTTGAGAAAGTAGAGAAAATAAAAAAAAATTTCTTCATGAATCTATTAAGCTTTCAAGTGAATTTCTTTTAATAATTAAATTCTAGTTTTTTTGAATTTTCTGAGTTTTGAGGACCTGGTTATGAATAAAAGTTAAAAAAAAGATACACCAAAGAAAAATTGTCTTTTTTAATATTTACATGAGAAAATACTTAATTTTCAGCTACTTTCATTAAGAGAGTTCTTAATTTAAGCTGTCAAGAATGAGGGCTACCCAATGCGTACCTATATTTTATTCTTAAAAGAGTAGTTTTGAAATTATATTTTGAAGCTTTTAGTGAACCACTAAAGAATATCTGACAATATTATCTAACTTGAAAACATTTTATAATTACCTTACATGAATATCTTCCACAATATTTTAAATTAAATTATATTTATGATAAAATTTTACCACCCAAGGTATGTCACTAAAGAGTAGACATGAAATGAAACAGGAAGTTCAGACTACATAATTTAAAGCCTTATTTTGGATTCAAAAATGTATATGTATTTTAAGTTCATAGGTCTAAAGATATATGGGTTTTTAGAAACTAGTAGCTCTCTTTATTTTATTCTCACATTGTTATTGGCCCTAGCATTACTTGTAAAATGAGTTTTCTCATCCAAGAAAAAAAGTAAATACCTGATATCTACTCTTTAAAATCTAGAAAAAATATTTAATATATCTGAGTGGCTCTTCAATTAATTAGAATATATCTTGCTATTAGTGAAGTTCTCATTTTATCATGTATAACCAGAAAAATTATTAAAAATAAAAAAATAATTTTTTTTTAAATTATCACAAAAGTTTCAAAAAATGTTGAGAAAATCATGAAAAGTCATATATTTACTCAGAAATATTTTTAGTAAGAAGAAAAGAAAATTATCTGTTAAATTTGATCAAGTGAGAGAATTTTTCCTTTTTCCACAAAAAAATAGAGAAAAAACTCTCTAAAATTCAAAATTATATCATTGAAAGTCTTTCATGAAAAACACTGATAGAGATTTTCTTAAAATTTTTAACAAACCCATTAACTCTCATAATTGATGCTTATGACCATAAAGAGTTTTGTAATAAGCTATCAAAGTGAACAACATTTATTTTCTGGCTTGTTCCAGGTGGTTAATCCCTCTAAAACATCACACAACTTTTATTTTCAAGAATAGACTACAATACCTTAGTGTAGCACCATCCTCAGAAATACACATACATGATACAAATAGTACATGTTTTTTTAAAAAGAGCAGCTAATAAATATCTGGTATGATTCAAATATACACCAGTAAGCACATTATTACATAAATTTACCTCTCTTTTATACCTGCAGAGATTTTATGGTACAGTTTATACAACTTGTACATTTATTTTCAATTCCTTTTACTAATTCAATGGCTAAATTAGCCAGAAAATTGGCCAACTCACCAACCCTAGGATTTTACTTTAGAAGATTGTGATTCCTCACAACTCTCTAACTTTTCCTTTTCTTCTTCATCTTTAAACTTAACAAACTGGACTCCAGAAGCACCTTACCTTTCTGTCCTGGTCTCTCCCACTTTTTACCTCCTCATTTTTGATTATAAAGAAGAGTAAAATATAGAAGTCATTTCTTCTTATTCCCCACTCCTTCATCTTCACTATCCAATCAAACTTCTGAGTCCAAGTCTCTATCCACGTAACCTTTTTTTTTATTTGACCAAAGACCACACAATATGTGGGGAAGACTTGCTAGCAAGTCCACATCCTTCAACCTAAATTCATATCTAATAGAGCACACATTGAGGCAGTGATAAAAAAATAAGGAATAAAGTGTGAAAATACATTGAACCTCTGATGAAGCTAGCTTGATTATTCATTGAGGTTCATGTGAAAATTTTTTGAAAAAAATGTTGAAGCATTAAAAACACAATTTTGTAATGGTATGTTGAAATCAGCCTTACCCACAGCTAAGCCAGTCTGGAAGGCTACAATCAATTTTAAATAATTTTATAATTTGTTGCATGTAAAACTAGACACACCCCAATTTAAACTGAAAGAAAAGTGATCTTAGATGTTCAAATAATTCTACTTAATTTTTAATATATGGTGAAATTATAGGGAATTATAGTAAAGCATTAAAGAAAAATATTTTGGGAATTAATACCCTCAATTTAATTTCCCCAGTAAAAATTAGAGAAAAAATTGTATTTATTTAAAAAGATTTTATTAACCATTATTAATATTTAAAATATCTGAAAAATGTAAAACACTTATAAAAAAGGGAATAATTCTTTGGTGACAAAATTAAGATCTAATATAAATATCCATTCTATTTTATATTAAATAAATAAAAAATATATGCATGTAATAGTATTTTTTACAATAAATTAACCCATTATCTTCAAAATATGAAAAAGAAAGACATAAAATGAAATCTCATTAGAATGAATAGTATAAAAGTAGTTTTTTTGATTTCTATTTGTTTTTTGAGTTGATTCAATTCCTGTTTCCATGCTATATAATATATTTCTCAGGTTTTTTTTGTAGAATGCAATTAATTACCTCTCCATTCCTACCTTCTGTCTTACATAAAAAATTA
Organism: Hemileia vastatrix; assembly: GCA_030280995.1. Taxonomy (NCBI): domain Eukaryota; kingdom Fungi; phylum Basidiomycota; class Pucciniomycetes; order Pucciniales; family Zaghouaniaceae; genus Hemileia; species Hemileia vastatrix. Next base: position 23,056,556 of record JASXTE010000001.1, on the reverse strand, counting down.
TCTTCAATATTTTTCCCCTGTCAAATTTTTTTTCTCTCAAAACAATTATATCCATGATTTTAAAACCTTTATTCTTCTAATAAATTCTATCTGACTCTTTAAAAGCATCCCTACCCCTTTCCACTTCTTCCCATCCCTATTTATTAATTCCCCAGAACTTTATGCCTGTTATAGCTCATAGAAGCCAAGAGGATTTTTTTGAGAAGGAAATGAAAAGGGATTTATGAGAGGGTAAGTGCAGCAAAATTCAAAGGTTGAAGATAAAAATAGGAGATATGGGTTATAAAAAAGTGGTAGAGAGGGAAGTAAAATGGGTTTAAAGTTGCCATAAATATAATAGAGGATAGAAAAAGGGATCAGATTGGGTTTAATTGTTGATTGAAGGGTATTGGAAGAAGTGGGGAGTAATTTTATGGGAGGAGAAACAGGTTAAGATTTGTGGGATTGGGAGTGAAAGAAAAAGGAGGAGAGAAAAGTGAAAGGTGAAAGGAAGGTAGAAAAACATTCAATACACAATATAGGGGGTGGACTTGCTAGCAAGTCCCCAACCTGAACTCAGATGGAACTCAGACTGAACTCATACTAAACCAATACTAAGATTTACTTAAACACCCATCTAAAACTGTTCTACTGAGTGGGTTTCATCCCTGATTGTATGGTTCTTTTGTCAGTAGCTCAATGTGTGTTCAATCTGTAGTGAGTTTGGGTCCAAGGTTGGGGACGTTCCAGCAAGTCAACCCCCCATATTGTGTTAAAATTTGTTGAGATAATATGATCACATATAAAAGTGCTAGTAAGAGTGAGAAAATGAGAAAAAGTGATTGAGAAAGATTGAAATAAGAGTTTCTAAAAATAAGAGAGTGGATGCTATTATATTACCAAACATCATAATTCACCTTCATCTTATACTTCTTACTACAGAGGCAGCATTATTCCAATCATATCAATACTGAGTTATGGCCTTAAATACTTCACCCTTTAATACTATAGTGAAGACCTTTATTTTAAATTTAATTTAAATTAAATTCAAGTTTAAGGCTTTTTGTAGATCTTCAGTAATTCAAGATACATAAGTTTTTACTATTTATATCAATAATAAATTTGAAAAAATCAAAAGTAATGAAGTATTGAAATTGATCAATACATAGTAATACATTCTTCTTTCTAATAATTTCATTTTATGACAATAAGAATTACACATATCTTTTAAAAATCAGTGAAATTTTATTTTCTATAAAAAATTTTGAGAAAAAAACATACAATAAAACTCAAAAATCTCAAAAATATTTAGTAAAAATTAGAAGAAGGCATTTAAATTAAATAAAATCTATAATTAAATATTATTCTACATATTTAAACAGGAGTTTTGGGATAAAGTTATTTAATTTTAATCTCCTATAGTGTGCTGATTGTCAGTTGCAGATGTTGTTCCTAATATCCATACAATTGCACTTGAAATTTTTTAAAAGACCTTTTTACATGTTTTAAATTTGAGCTTCTGCTTTTAGTTTTTATATAATCATCTACAAAAAATTATTTGAATTTATTGAAAATAAATTCAAATAAATTTTTTAAATATTTTGTTTCAATGTTCATCCTTCTTTTGCCTAAGTAAACTTTTTTTCAAAAACATATAGTTGATAGAATCATATCTTTATAAATTTTTAATATCTTTTCACTAGGTTAATCTCAGTCTTTATGGATCTCTGATTGAACTCCCAATGAAAATCTCATCCTGAGAAATCTTCAAATTAAGTTAAACATTGAGCATATTTAATGTCTTTAAATTTTTTTTAAAGTTTTAACAATGAATAAACTGGTATATGGTGTAAATGATAAGCTTTAATCTTAAATACATAGGTATCTGGGAATAAAAAGACCTATTAAACTCATTTGTATTCCGTTTTTATTAAATGAGAGCTATAAGAGCCCTATTCATGAAGAAGTATTTTATATAACCCTATATATATTAATAAACAGCTTATCAGGCTTCAAGGTCTATCTGTAGTTTATATTCTAATGCATTGGTATTTCTATATTCTTTAAGCTACATTGAAAAAACTTAGCTCATGAAAAAAGTTAATTTTTTTTGATAATGTCTCTTAATGAGTTATAAATTTTCCTTAATTTTTATGATGCCTTTTAAAAATTTTTTAATTTACTTGATTTTTTTTATTTAATCTGATTTTGCTTCAATTTATTCTATCATACTATATAATACTATATTATAATATATTATATTTCATTTTATTTCACTTACTATCATTCTATTTAACTTAATTTAATTTTGTTTTGTTTTGTTTTATTTAGTATATTTTATTCCCTTACATCTTAATTTAATTTTAATTATCTTATTTTATTTCAAAATGTGATATTACATGTGCAAATAACACTCATTGAATTCTCAAAATGAACTGGTTAACTCTTATTTAAACCCATAGATCAGAGTTAACAACCCAATTTCATGTGTGTGACCTCTGATCTATAGCTTTAAATCAGAGTTCACAAACCATTTTTATGCATGTGCGCTCTGATCTACAGTCATTTTCAGGCTGAGTTCAAGTACAGAGACATGAATAGCTAGATTATTCAATGGTCTAGAAGATTTAAATGGTCCTATATGTTTACTGTAGTACAATTCAAGTAAGTATTAAAATATAACTCAATAAAATGGTCTCAGTAATTTTAATCTCACTAATTATAAATGGGTTACAAACTTATAGTTGGTAGAAAAGTAGATGTAATAGCTCAGATACTATTCAAAATCTTTATAAGTACTATTGATATGTATTGTAAGTGTACTGGTTATATATTTTGATTGTAATTATAAAGAATGTAAAAATCAAGACCAAAAACCCCCTCCTTTTATACCCAATAATTCTCCATCGTACCCCCTTGATTTACCAGTCCTATACACCAAAAAGGATTCCTCATTCTAGCTAATAAACCTTTCCATCAACATAAATAATGACCAGTAAAATAATTAGAATGATATCACCTGCCAAAATCCTGGAGTAATAGGGATAATCCATCAAAATAAAAGAATAAGAAAAAAAGATAGTATATGCATGTAATATCTTAAAATATCACACTAAAAGATAAAAGAATAACATCAAGTATTACACATTATTAAGGGTAATTAACAGTAGAAATTATGGGGATAATTATTTCAAATTACTATGTGAAATCCCCATCCAAATATGACCAATATTGGCTGAGAAACCACTGAGAAACCCAAAAAAGGGGTGAGATGTGAGGTAACTACATGAATTTGTTGGAAGGCGCTTGCAAGTGTAAATTCTTGACTATTTTGGGTAAATTTAAGTTTTATATTGTATTAAAGGTACCAATTTTTAGGTTATTAATGTGATAGTTCATATAACAAGGCCAATGCACCTATAATTAAATCGGGACACTAAATAAGCGCCTGTTTCCTATTTCAGTGTGTTTCCCCATATTGGGAATAGGATGTGGAGCAATATTAGTGTGAAAAAGCTAACTTTGCTAAAAATGAAGCTATTTACACAGGAAAAATGCAGGCAGTATGTGGCCAGTACACAGAAGCCATTTCTGGCATAAAAAACACCAAATTTAAAAAGTGTTATTTTTATGCAATTGAGTAGGCAAATGAAAAGCCCTAATTAAGAAAAATTGATCTTTCCAGGAGAATTTTTAATATTATTAAACTTATAGTGCATATATTCAACTTTTAAGTGATTCAAAGTGCATTTCTTGTTTTTCATATAAAAAAATGAAAACAACAGCTTAAGTCTATTCAAAAATTATGTAGCCTTATACTTAAGGTTCATAATGGTACCCCAGAGTATTCCAACTTAATATTAAGTAGATAAGATTCATAAAAGGTGGGTATATGTGCGTATATACTGCGTTAAAATGGCATATGTTGTATTTTATCATAAATTTCAGTTATGTATACAACTTGTGTACCTTTATTTATTGTTACCATGTTAACTAAATGTGTTTAACATAAATTATGAGTAATTCTCACTCAGTTCTGGGAATATCCAGGCTGACACTTTCCCACCCAAAAAAAATAAAAAACTGATAAGTTATACATTTTTTATTTTTTATTTTTCAGGTATTCAGAAAATCTGTAGCATTAAAGATTAATTCTTTAAAGAAAAAATAAAAAATAAAATATTATGAGTACTTTTTTCTAAACCCTCAGCTGGTTGAAAATTTTTTTTATTTCTTTATAAATTTTTTAAGAAGGGAGGATAGATTTGAAATTTCTTCTTCAGGTATCCACTTATCAAATTAATTTTATTTTCCCTTATATCTTAATAATTACTCAGTTACTTTCTCTTTAGTAAGGATTATTTTCTTAAGTATTTTTTCATACTCTTCTTTTTCCACAAGTCCTTCAGGTTGCTTTTTAAGCCTTCCTATTCTTTTTGGAAATAAGTCAGGATCATTTGCATGGTAAGGTTTAAATAATGAGATATGGAAAACTGGATGTTTTCTATCATATGGGGCATATAATATGACTTACACAGCATTATTACCAACCATTTTGTTAACTAAAAAGATACTACAATAGGATCCTTCAATTTAACATTACCTTGTAAGTTAAAATGTAGTGTTTAAACTAGGACTTCATCTCCTTTTTTGAATTAAAATTCTTTATGAGATTTATCCCATCTTTTCTTTTCATACTCAAATGCTTTTTGAATGAATTCCTTTGCATGATTTCTACAAATTTGTTGCATATTAATAGAAGATTTAGTACCAGGGTGTATATCTAACCTTTGTTATTTGTTTAAATGATTTACTGAAGTATTTGATACATATCCCAGCCAGATTTCAAATGGTTTTTTCTCTGTTACAGAATGATTTGTGCTATTATAAGCAAATTCAAAGCCAGGAATCAATGTTACCCAGTCATGTGTGAGCTTATCATTGTTTTTATATTCTAATCCAAAGGCACAATATCTTCTGATCATATCTTCCAGAGTCTGTATCATTCTCTCAGCTAGCCCATCAGTTTGTGGATGGTGTGCTGTAGACAATTTCAATTGATAAAATGATACTTCCATCAAAGATGTCCAAAAATATGAAGTAAATTTAGGGTCTCTATCAGAGATAATGGCTTTGTGGAAACTAGCAGTATTCATCATTTGAGTCCACCATATCAATGCTAAGTCTTTTGCAGATACCTCTTTAAGGGTAGGAATAAACTTACATATTTTTGTTAGTCTATCCACAAGTATCCAGCAAGAATTGAAACTTTCTTTTCCTTCTAATTTCAAGCCAGTGACAAAGTCCATGTTTATACTTTCCCATGGAGCTTTTGGCTTCTCTATTTGTTGTAAAAACCCAGCTCTCTTTGCAGTCAATCTTTTAGATTTTTGAAAAGAGTCACATGTGTCAATGTATTTTTGTGCATCTTCTTTCATGCTTATACACCAGGCTGTGTTTCAAACTATAGATAATATTTTTTATAAAATCAAAATTACCAGCTAAGAAGTCATCATGAAAATTACTTAACCTTAAATCTTTCATAGAAGTCAGTATAACTATTGCATTACTTAGCTTTTTTATGGAATATATGTATCCATCTTAAATTGAAGTTTTTTCTTTTTCCAATGCCTTTTTATACTTTGGAGGTAAAGTTTTAATTAATTCACTCATTGAGGCATTTGTTTGATCATTTAAGATGGTAGATAATTTAGACAAATCTCTATCAGATGAATAATTTTCCAATATTGTTTGCATAAATTCTTCCTCTAAATACACTATATAAATCCTAAATATATGTATTACCTCATTTTCAGGCACATAAGCTGGGTTGTCAGTATCATTTCTCAAAGGACTTCTGGATAATAAATCCACGTTAAAATGCAATTTTCCTGCTCTGTGAGTGATTGTAATTATACCTCTGTACACTTGTACAGCTATTTTCTATCTAAAAATCTGCCTATTAGGTGTTTTCATGTATAGTAATGATTTTACTGCACTACAATTTGTTATTAACTCAAGTTTCTGGTCTTCCAGATATTAACGAAGTATCTCCAGGGCAAACACAATGGCTAAAAACTCCAGCTGGATGGCACCAAAACTTTAATCCTTTTTTTATTAAGTTTCTGTATATATAACAGATAACTACTTCAAATAATTTACCATTAATTATCTGTTTTTTCTGTAATGAAAAACCTAAGCAAGTAAAGCTGGCATCAGCATACAAGGTAAAAGGGAGGTTAAAATCTGGCAGTCCCAATATTGGGGCTGAAATTAAACATTTCTTTAATTTATCAAAGGCATTTTTTCTTTCATTATTCCAAATGAAAACATTATTATTCCTGATTAATGTTGTTAAAGGAGCTGCAAGGGATTGGTAGTTTTTTGTATAATGCATATAATATCCACGCATACCTAGAAAGCTTTGAAAATTTTTCACACTTTTAGATATATTAATGTTTTTTGTTGCTTCCACTTAACTCTGGTTAACACAAATTTGTAATCCAGATACAACATGTTTAAGTACTTTCAAGGATTGAAACCCAAACTTACATTGCTTCAATGTAATTATCATATTAATTTCATCCTTTTTTGAAATACTCTTTCAAGTTTAATTAAGTGCTCATAATATTTTTTTAAACACTATGATGTCATCAATATAAGCTAAAATTCATCCTTAAACCATTTCCTGATGAAAACAATATCCATCAATTTTTGGAATACTGAAGGGGCATTCTTTGAGCCAAAAGGAATTCTCACATATTTATATGTCCCCATGTTTGTGGTTATGAGTAATAAATTCTGAGAATTCTTTTCCACAGGAATCTGGTGGTAACCTTTGCTTCCATCCAGACAGGAAGTATATTTTGCACCTTTTAAGGTAGCATGGATGAAAGCTATCTTTGGTAGAGGCTAAATATCATCTCCAGTGAATGTATTAAGAGCTCTGTAATCACCAAATAATCTTGCCTTATCTTTTTCATAAGAGATTAAAACTGGTGAAATAATATACAATAATTAGGTGTTGTGTCTACTTTTTCAACAATACCCATTTCTAACAACATTTTAATGTTGTCTTCAATGTCTTTCCTTTTTGCAGGAGAATCTGGGTAAGATTTATTTTTCAAGCTGCCAGGAATATTATACAAATCACAACTTAAAGAGATTTTCACCTCATGGTCTTTGACCAATCCTAGTTCATTTTAACCATGAGAAAATGCCATAGGATAAGATTCCATCAATCTTAAAATATTGTTTTCCTCAATTTTTGAGAGTTGAAGACTGAAAGAGGCATTTTGGATTTCATTTTCCAATTCTACCGCTTCAGAGGTGGGTTTTCCACCTTGGAGTTGTTCTTATTTAGGAGAAATGGAATAAACTTAATTTTTAGAGCAATTCTTGAATTTTTTTTTCCCATTCACTACTATATTGAAGCAAATATTTGAAGGATCTAGTTTGATGCCAAATTTGGTTAATAAGTCATTGCAAATAATAAACCAATGACTGCAATTATTATTATTCATTACCAAGAATTCACATACTGCTCTTAAATATCCATTATTAAATTTAAAGAATATAGCAGTTTTGTATTTGCCAATTGGACATAATACTTAGCCAAAAACCCTCCAGTTCTTTGCCTGTACAGGTTCCAATTTTCTTTGAATTTCATATCAAGTTTCATTAAAGTATGAAAAAAAACTACACTACCTGCAGCCCCAATGTCAATAATGTCATTCATTTCTTTTCCACATACATTAACAGGTGCTCTAATAGGTGTGATTTTGTAAGTATCATGATTTGAATCTTTAATTATTTCAGCTTCCTCAATGGAAGTTAAAGAAGTATCTGTTTGAGGTATTGCATCATTCAGGAATATAATATCCTGTTCTAATAAATATATCTCATTTTCATCATCACTGTAAGAAATGTTACTTTTACAATCCTCAATATACTTCTCCTTTTCATCTTCATGATTACTTGGTAGAGAATCTTTTGAGTTTTCATTAAAATTTATTCTCTTCTTTCAAGTATGACCACTAACCCAAGGCTCAGTACATTTCTAGCAAGTTTTACTTTCTTGTCTCTTAGGGACAAGGGGAGCTGAAGGTTTTTTCTTCTCCACTGGTAACTAATTTTTTAGTAGGTTTTACTACCTAAAAATTTTGCTTATAATGATTATACCTTGTTTCATATTTGTGGTTCAATAATATTTCATTGCACATATTAATAAATCCAGAATTGTCTCTGATGGTTTCAGTTCTAGCTACAATAATGTCTCTGACTGATATAGGCAATTTATATATTATTTCTTGTTTCCACTCATCAAAATCCATTTTTGGATTCATTTCTTTCATGATTTTTATGAAATTCATTAAAAATACCATTGGTTTATCCCCAGAGTTTAGATTATATCTAGTTTTTTCATACAATGTTTGTTGAGTGATTCTAAATTTTGAGCCACCAAATTGCCTTTCAATTAGCGCCTTCCATTCAATCCATAAGTAGTTAATTCCCTTACTCAATACAGATTCAAACCACAATAAGGCCACATCTGTAAATAAAGATATCAATTTTGATTTAATTTCTTCATCAGGTAATTTGTATGAAATTTTTAAGTTATCAATTCTCTGAATGAAATGTTGGCAATCAGATTTTGAATCCCCACCAAAAGAAGGGTACTGATCTAACTTAGGACAGTTCTTTTGGTTATTTTAAACTTCCTCAACCTGGGTAATATTAAGTAATTCACTTACTTTTGATAGATTGTCATGTCTTTCATCTTTTACTGATTTTCCATTCTCAGAGCACATGAAACTATTATCTTTCTCAGTCATTGGTTTTTCATATAAGTTTTCCATATGAAGTGTGATTTTTTCCATATAAGAGATGTTGTAATTTAGTTTTTCAATATTTTTCAAAATATTTGCTACTTCAATTTTCCCTCTTTGTAAACTATCCTTTATTACAGGAATTTGAGATAAAGCATCATTCACATTTGTAAAAGACAATTTTGCATGTCCCTCTATAGCAGCCATTATATTCTGAGAATGTTCTAATTTATCTTGTAAATTTTTAATCTCAGAAATTAAAATCATATTCTCATTTATTAATTCATTATTTGAATTTTCAATGAATTTTAATCTATTGGATGTAGTAATCAATGACTGTGTAAGGTTTAATAATACACTTTCTGTAATATTTTTTGACTCTCTATAGAATTATTCCAATTTTAAAGCTCTTAATAATAGTTCTCTAATGATTTTTGATTCCATTGGATTTTCTTTCAAAAAAATAATCAATTTTTTCAGTGTCCAACTCAGAAGACTCATCATCAGGCTCAAGATTTACTTCATTTGGCTCCATTTTAATATTCCTAGTATTATCTTTGTGATTGTTAAAACTATTTACATTTTCATCATTTAAAAACAAATTTAAAATGCTATTTTGAAATGAATAATCCTTTAAATACTTTTCAACTATATTCAGTATATCCCTATCAATCTTATTACTTATAAGTAAGTCATTGTTTGTTTCATATAATTGATCATGAGAAGATGGATGACTTACCAAGGTCTTATTCTATTTCCCCTGCCTCTCCTTGCCTTTCACCTGTAAGGGTGACTTCTGAAACCCTTTTGTGGAGATTGGTTGTAGTTCTGGGTATAACATTTCCATTTCCATCTTCTTACTGTAATCTTTTGGTCCTTCTCTTGGCCTGGAGGTGCTGCTGGTGCAACAATGGAAGGGTATGAAGCTAATGTTTTTGGTTGGGCTTTTAATCCTACTAGAGCTTGATTGACTTCTATAAAACCCTGTGCTGTTATTTTTCCCAAATTGTCCATTTGGTTTAGCATGTTGTTAAATTTTATTTTTACAGTATTTATAAGGGCTGATAGGGAGTGAATTTGTTCTTTTAAGGTATATTTTGTTTAATTTATTGATACTTGTTTTGAAAGCCTTTACCTTTTTTCCAGAGACATCTGTTAGAAGTTGCTGTTTGTAGGAGAGAAATCCTCCATTTGAGTTCCCTGAAACAGTTTTGTCAGCTCTAGTTCTTAGATTTTAAGGTTTTACCTTATTACTCACATTTTCTACATTGTCACACATTTAAATGTGGAATTTAAATCAAAAAATTGAAATATGAATTATTAAAACTTCAAAAAGGAGTTTTATCAGTATTATTTAACACTAGTGAAGAAAATTTAACTGCTTACTTGCAGGGTTTAAGTGATTTTATAAGTGCCAAAAGTTAAATATGCTTTTATGTGGTAACTTGATATAACTAGTCTACAATATGTAGTGTTTTTTTTATATTTAAAAAATTTTTTTAAGTAATATTCTTTCTAAATATTAAATGAGATTTACAAGCCAATAAAAAGGGATTAAAATTCCTGTTTAAAACAAACAATTAATCAGTTTTAATTATCTGTTTTATCATCTGCAAAGATCATAAAATTAATTGGTCTATTAACAGACTCTCACTAATAACAATTTTTATGTTAAATTAGTGGTAAAATTGTTGATTCAATATAAAAATCTTATTATATAACAGGACTTCTTTTTATAAAATCACTATATAAGTAACCCCAACCTAGTGTAATAATCCAAATATTTCTATAGAGATTTTATTTACTTGTAGCCTCTTTTTGAATTATTACTTACTGGAAGATAACCAACAGAATTCTTGAGGAAAAGTCCCCAGTTTTCAGGCTAAGTTTGAGTAAAAAGATGTGAATAGCTTTATTAGTCAGTTTTTTTAGAAGATTTAAATTGTCCTATATGAATACTGCTGTTGGTGGTTCTCTTGGTCTAGAAGATAAAACACAAGGTCCTACGAGGGTTTGGATGGTTTTAATGGGCTCTCAACAAATTGGTAAGTATTTCTTATAATCTTTGATTGGTTTTACTCAATTAAAAAGAGGTGTTTAAGATATTATTATAATTTATAGATTAGAATTACGTGATTTTAATTACTAATGTGATAAAATATAGTAAAAAAGGATTTTAAATAATATATAATAAAAGATGTTAGTAAGTAAGGAATGGTTTGAAAAGTACAAAAAGAGAGGGCCTTTTATAGGCAAAAATGTGAGAAATAAAGACACGGAGTTAACACCACGTAATACAAGGGTGTGAGAAAAAAACTAAATAAAGAGAGTATGTGAAATAATAAAAGATATAATAAATGGTGCGTAAATAAAGGTATCACTTTTATTTGAAATAAAAGTTGAGTTCCCTTGGACCATCACATTTAGTACAAAACATTTGATTTAAAATGTTGATTCAACAAAAATCTAAATTTCTTAATAATGGAATTTGAAAAATCTTTTTTTTAATATTTTTTTTTTATATTTCAATACTTATTTTTATTCCCTCTCATCTGTATTATTGAGCACGGTGTTAGGGAGTAAAAATGTATGGGACATTTATTTTTATTAATTATAAAAATTACTTGATGTACTTATCTAGTTAATTGTAAGTAATACATAAGTAAGCAATAAATAATTAATTATTAATAAGGATTTAAAAGGCGTGGCTTCATCACAGTAAGATAATTAATTATTTTACTGGATAAGTCTAGTAGCCTGGCTGACACTCCCTCACTCTAAAAAAAACAATTAAAAAATGCTATGATTTTTTCTTTTTATACTTCTTTAGTAGAGTAGGAAGATTAGATATCTCCTTCCCAGGTATCCAAGAATCATATTCAGATGATTTATTCTTGAATCTCAATAAATATTCTTTACCATTTTCTGCAGTGACTATTCTGTCATTCAGAATCCTATCAATTTCTGCTGTCTCAGTGAATTCATTAGGGGTTTTCTTTGGTCTTCCCCTCCTTTTTGGAAATAAATCACTATTGGATGTGTTGTCACCAGAGGATCTATGCACATGGTCAAGGGTGTTCCTGGAAGTGAGATGAGGAGAGTAGTTTAGAAACTTCTTTGAAGCACAGAGGAAATGTTCAAGGAAGTGATTCAAAGATGACTCAAAGGAAGAGCTACTGCTTTGAGATATGTTCGAGAAGAATTCTAATATAATTTAAAGGTAATATTAATATTATTTAAGATCTCACAAAGGGTTGGAAACTCAATAATCAAAGATTTAGGATTGAGAAATGATTACTGAGAAAATAAGGAAAGATACAATAATAATGATTTAACATGAAGCTTTACCACTATTAACTATATATACCTTTTATAATTTAATTCTAAAGAATGTCGAGCCAAAATCCAACCCCTTTTATATCCTTTACTCCTCCTTGCAATGAACTCATACCCATCCCTCATTCCGCACACCACAGACCACCAAAACTACACCGGTTACATCTGGACCCTCCTCACTAACATCTGTTAACCCTTTAACCCTCCACTAACCATTCCGTTCATGCTCACTACCCCTTTTTAATAACCCACAGATATTTTAATAAAACTTTTTAGCAGACTATTACATTGACTATTGCGCTGTGCGTTGCTCATTGAGGAAAAGAGTAAACACACTATTGAGAGATTGACTAATTTAGATTTAGAGTTTAGACTAGCACAGTTGAATAGTGAGTACAAAAAGGAAAGTCGCAGTTGCTATGTAGAATTTCTTTCTGCGCTTTGAGTATGGATTTAGACCTCTGTTTTATTGATTTAATGAACTGCTTTTGCCTTGAGTGTCACGTGGCGCGTGACAGATGCCCGGTGTGGTCTTCCAACATTGGCAGGGGCCTTTGTTGTGTGATTTGGCGCTGTTTGTGCATGTCTTAATTGACATCTGTTGAGGAATTTGGTATTTTTCTGGTTTTATTCCGTGGATATTGGGTCTGCGGTACTATCATTGGATAGGCCTGGTTTTTCTCTATATTTTATGTCTTGAAGACATTTTTTATATTCTGAGTTTTAAGGGGTCATTTCCTCATTTTTCATTTATAAAAGATTGCTGTTTAATTTTGTTTTTCATGTTTTACGGGCTAACATTAAGTCTTAGGGTTAAGTGCTTAGTACCAATGGATAGAGCTAATTTTTCTCTATATTTCATGTCTCAATGTTGTTATAGTGAAATTCCGTGTTTTAAAGGTTTTAGTAGTTGTAGCTAATTTTTCTAAGTAGATTAGTGGTTTTTATTGGTTTTCTGGCTTCAGGGAGGCCGGGCCGCTTCAGGCGGCATCTCCGACGTCGGGAGGCCCACCCGCCTCTGTTTTAGGAGGTTGGGGAGCGCTCCAGGAGGGATTTTTATGCAATTTGGCAGGTACAGGCGCCAGATTGGTGGGTGCGCATGGGCTCTTAGTTAGTGGTCGGTGTGTACATAGTGAATAAGACAGTTTGGGGCAACCTTAATCATCATACAACTATCCGGAGGTGATCTCATTGTTCCTCACTCAGTTTTCACTGTTTTCTGGCCACAATTGGCTGTGTTTGTTGCAAGTAAGTTCTTCATTTAACTTAACTTTGGCAACTGTTTTCTCTGTTATAGTCTTGCAAGCTATAGCAAGTATTATTGCTGTCTCTGGTGTGGATTTGCAGCCTACATCAAGTATCTTTTCTGTCTCTGGTGTGGACTTTGTTCTACATTTCAGTTCTTTGGTCTGGTAGTCTATCTGGGGACTACTTTCTTGGCTCATCAAGCAGTCAAGTGTGTTAAAAAGGGGCTTTAGCAAAACAGGAACCAACTTACTTTAGCTAGTAAATCTCACTCAATTTTTTAAAGGGACAGGGGATTTTCTCTCTGGTTTTTCTCCAACTCCCTTGGTCAAGGCCTATAGCTAGTACTATAGGATTGTCTACATTTCTGGCGCCCAATGTGGGGGAGAACTTGCTAGTTCTTTAGAATATCTGTTTTCTTTGGTTGGCTCTTTTTGGTGTTTTGGACTGGAGGAATGGCTTCTGGTTCTGCTATTCCTGTGGTGACTGTCAGTGGGGGGGGGGATGGTCCTCCTTCTGTGATGGTTAGGGAGTGTGTGAGGATTAAAACTTGGGATGGTACCAAGTTTAATGGGGAGGATGTCAAGTGGTTTCTAGAGAAGTATGAAACTGCTGCTGGGGTGGATGGTGCTTCCTACCTGGACATAGTGAAGCAGATTATCTTCTTCATTGGTGATAGGTCAGTGGAGAAGGAGATTGTGGCCATGTCCCGCTACAAGAAGAGGGATTGGAAATTGTTGTGTAGGGAAATGGTGGATAGATGGGGTGTCAGGTTCACTATGGTGGATCTGAACAAGGTTGTCAGTGAATGGCAATCTTATGGTGGTGTTGGTAACTTACATAGTTACAGGAAGTTTCTGCTACAGTTTGATCCTGTGGTAGAATATTTGGTGGAAGTGGAGGAGCTGGCACATGAAAATGCTGCCAAGGATGTTTTTTGGTCTGCCCTGGCTAGAGATGTCAGGATGGAAGTGTTGAAGGAGTTGTCAAGAAAGGAATTGATGAAGACTCTTTCTAATGGGGATCAGAAGTTGCCTGCCTTGGATAAGGTGAAGGAGACTGTTGAGGCCCATTTAAAGTTATTGGCTGTGGACACCTATCAGGAGGGGTGTGCCAAGTATGTCAGCAAAGTCAGTGAGGCTTTGGATGAAGAGGAAGTTAGGGAGAAGAAGGAGGAGAAAAATTTGGTGCAGTTTCCCAAACAGGAGAGGGACCCAATGGTGGAGCAGTTGGCTGATCTGACAAAACAGCTGCACATTTTTGTCCAGGAGGCCAAGAAGGTTAATAAGGCACCTTCTCAGCCAAGAGATTTTGAAAGGAGGGCTGGTAGGAGTGATCCTTGGGTTTGCTCTTATTGCAGTAGGAGGGGGCACAGGTCCAATGATTGTTGGGCACTGAACAGAGATGTGTCTGAAAGAAAAGTGGAGTTTGATGGCAGGGTTTTTAACTTCCCTGACGGTTCTTTTGTGAAGCCCAGTGAGGGGCAGGCTCCTGTTGATTTGGTCAGGAGAAGGGGTGGTCTCAATCAAAGGAGGCCAAGGTTTGAGGAGATTCCTGATCAGGGGAAGTCTTCTGTTAAGGTAGATGAGGAAGTCAAGGGAAAAGGGAAGGAGGTCAATAAGGTCTCTTTTTCTACTTCCTTTGGTGGTTTGGAGTTGTATTCTTGTGGTGGACAGTCAAGTGGTGAATGCTTGGCTGGTGTTTATGATGTGGAAGCAGGGAAGGTGGGTAGGCCTAAGAGCAGTTCTCAGGCCCAACCAAAGCCAAATGCTTCAAAGGGTGATCCTAAGCAGAGTGCAGCTAGGAAAAAGTACAGCAAAGAGGAGCTGTACAAGATGCAGAAGGGTATGGCTGACATGGGCCCCCCTAGTTTTGGTGCATTGGACCTGAATGGTGAGCCAATGCCAATGGAGGTGGATTCTGACTCTGAGGAGGATGTCCCTTTGGCTTCATTGCCAAAGCCTGTTGGAGTCAGAGGTTCTGGTAAAGAATCTGGTTTGGTTCCAGTTAATGGTAAATCTGTTGGTGGTTCCGGTCCTCAAGAATCTTCTAGGACCAAGGTGGTGAAGCAAAGAGCTCACTTTGAGAGGCCAGTAGTGTCTGGTCAAGTTAATGTTATGGACTCTGTCCTGGAAAGGATGAACCAGGGTCAGGTTTCCCTATCTTATGGGGAATTGTATGCTGTCAGTCCAGGGTTGGCTGATAGGCAGAAGAAGTTGTTGACCAGGATAAGGGTTTCTTCTGGTGAGGTAGAATACATTTGTGGTTCTGCTGAAAAGTTTGGTGAGGTGTTGGAAACTCATTTTTCTGCTCCTCTGGGATATGTCAATGTCACTCTGAATGGCAGGGAGGCAAGGGCATTGGTGGATTCAGGTTCTCAGATAAACCTGATTTCTTTGTTTGAGGCAACTCATATGGGCCTCCCCATCAAAACTGGTATTGGTGGGAATTTGAGAGGGATCGGTGGCCATGTCACTGAAATTGTTGAAACGTCAGAGTTTGTGAAGCTGGATGTTGGAGGAGCCTCAGGGAAGGTTCATTTTTACATTGCTAAAGGTAATGTAAAAGCAGTTTTGGGTGGGCCATTCTTGATGGATTTTCAGGCAAGAATAGGTTATCAATTTGATTTGGGAATCAGTTTGGAGTTGACTGGTGAAGACGAAAGGAGGCTTCACATGAGGTTATCATCCCCTGGAGAGGATGGTTGGGAGACTAGGCCTGGTTTATCTTCAATGTGCCAGTGCATGGACTGCTGCAGGAGAAGGAAGGAAGTGGGTGCTGCCTCTGGTTTTTTGGAGTGCGGCTCAGGCTCTATTGAGAGTCTGTCTTTTTTAGAGTAATGAAGGCTGATCACCCTAGTGCTACAACCTCTCCCCGAGATGAGGAAATCCCAGGTTGTAGTAGGTCAGCTCCCTTGGAGATATACCAAGTGGATTTTCAACTTTCTTTTTTTAATGTTTCTCTTCTCTGCAAGTATTCATCAAGTTTTTTATCAAGTCTCTGTTCTCTCTCAAGATTCTTAATTATTTTTAATTCAAGTTCAAAGAAGAAGATTGGTTATATATCTTTATTGAAAGATATGCGGAAAAGTTTTGGGGCGGTGAGATTGGGGTCTAAAAGTAAGTCCTCCCAATTGTGCACCACTAGGGTTTCTTCTACACCTTTCAAAAACATTACCTGGGCCACAACTGTGAGCATTGGGGAAACCCCTGGTTATTTTTGTAGGACAGAAGAAAACTCAAGAAAAGAAGATAAAAATTTCAAGATAATTCAAGAAAATCAAGAAAAAAATCTGAAGATAATGAAGAAAGAAGATGCAAAATATTTTTGTGAAGATTGTCAAGATCTAGTTTTGGGCCTCCAGCATGAGGTTAAACTGCAGAAAATTTTGAAGAGAGAAGATCATCAAGATCGATTTTTGGGCCTCCAGCATGAGGATAAACTGCACAATTTTAGAAGATGTGATTCAGAAGATGAATCAAGATTTGAAGATTTGGAAGTTGGGAGTGAGGATGAAGATGTGGAATTGCGGAAAAGTTTTGGAGTGGTGAGATTGGGGTGTAAAAGTAAGTCCTCCCAATTGTGCACCACTAGGGTTTCTTCTACACCTTTCAAAAACATTACCTTGGCCACACATGTGAGCAATGGGGAAACCCTTGGTTTTTGTTCCAGGTCTGGTGGTGAAGATTTCCTGAAGATCCCTCAAGTTGAAGGTGGAGCAGCAAAGTATAAGAAGGAAGCACAGAAGATTAGGCCTGTCAATGAGCCTATGCCTGTGGGTTTGAATCCGCCTTTGAAAAGACCTCCTTTGTCAAGAGATCTGTACTTTACTCCTTTGGTGAAGAATCCTCCAGAATTTTTAGAGACGGCTAGGGTGACCGTGGAAAGATTGAAAGTTGTTAATTTTGGTCCTGATGGTTGGTTGTCTGAGGAAGAAAAGAAGTTGTTGTTGCACATTATTGTGCTAAGGGAAAAAGCGGTGGCATTTGTTGAGGAGGAAAGGGGTGTATTGAAGCACTCTTATGGGGAACCTTACTTGATTCCTGTTGTTTGTCATGAACCTTGGCAAATCAAACCTATTCTGATTCCAGCCGCTATTTGAGAGGATTTTGTAGAGATTGTTAGGGAAAGAGTCAGGACTGGGTTTTATGAAAAATCAACATCCAGTTACTCAAGTCCAGTGTTCTGTGTAAAGAAGCAGAATGGAAATTTGAGGGTGGTTCATGATCTTAGAGCCTTGAATAGAGTCACTATCAAGGATGCTGGTATGCCGCCAAGTGCAGAGGATTTTGTTGAAGCTTTTGCTGGAAGGGTGTGTTATGGTTTGGGTGATATTATGGGTGGTTATGATGAGAGGGAACTACATACGGATTCAAGGCCTCTCAAAACTTTTGAGACTCCTTTGGGAAGATTTCAGCTCACTAGGTTGCCTCAAGGAGCAACTAATTCAGTGGCAGTTTATCAAGCACAGATGGCTTGAATTTTTCAGGATGAGGTTCCTACTCATGCTGGTATTTTTATTGATGATGGTGGAATTAAAGGACCATCCACTGATTATGGTAATGAGGTGTTATTGGAGAACCCTGGCATAAGGAGGTTTGTGTGGGAATATGCAATAACTCTAGGAGAGTGTTGTTCAGGATTGAAAAGGCTGGTTTGACCATTTCAGGGTCAAAATTCTGTTGTTGTGTTCCTGCTTTGGAAATTCTGGGTCATGTGGTATGTAAAGAGGGAAGGATTATGGCGAAGAAGAAGATTAATAAAATTCAGTCATGGCCAAGGCCTAAAAATACTACTGAAGTCAGAGGATTTTTGGGTGTATGTGTATATGTCAGGATTTTCATTAAGGATTTTTCTTTGTTGGCTTCACCTTTAAGGAGGTTGACCAGAAAAGATGCAGATTGGGAATAGACTGAAGAGTGTGAAGTGGCTTTTCAGAAGTTGAAAAAGGTTGTTGGTGAAGATATTGTTCTTCACAAGTTGGATTATGGTGTTGGTGCTGGAAAGATTTATCTGGCAGTGGACTCAAGTTATATTGCTGCTGGTGCTGTTTTGTCTCAGGAGGATAAGACTGGGAGGGTCAGGCCAGTAAGGTATGAGTCTGTGGAGTTTAATGAGGTGGAATCTAGGTATTCTCAACCTAAGTTAGAATTGTGTGGCGTAGCTAAAATTTTAAAGAAGCTACAGACGGTTTTACGGGGGCAGCATTTTGAGCTGCAGGTGGATGCAAAATCTTTGGCTCAGATGATCAATACACCTAGTCTTCCAAATGCTCCAATGACTAGGTGGGTGGCATTTATTCAACATTTTTCTTTTGACCTGGTATAAAAACCAGGTAAAACTTTTACTATGCCTGATGGATTATCAAGGAGGCCACCTACAGATGAGGATTCTGATTATGAAGAGTTTGACAAAGATGTTCCAGTGATTAGGGCCAGCACAAAGGGTGCTGAGAATTTTTCTTTCCTCCCCCATGAGGCTAAACTGGATGATTGTTCTGACCTCCCCCAAGAGGCTAAACTGGCTGGATCTGATCTTGATTCTGGTGATCAGGATGTTTTTGTTGATGAAGATGGAGTTGTTGTTTGGGACAGCTCAAAATTGGAAAAGGGTGTTTTTGTTAGTGAACTGGATTCTCACAAGGTTCAGTGGAAAGAGAAGGACGTGCCAAAATTTAAGGATTGGTGTCCTGGTTGGGCTGCTCAATTGGATCATGTTCACACTGGTGATTTTGATGACAGAGTTGTACCCTTGGATGTTGTTTTGTTGGATTTTGAAGATGAGACCTGGGGTCAGTCTGGGTTTTATTTTATCCTGGTGGAATATCTGTCGACCTTGGAGAGGCCAGATAGTTGTGATGATGATACTTGGTTGGCAATCAAGAAGAAGAGTCCTGGATTTTATGTGTCAGGAAGGTGGTTGATGAGAAGGAGACATCCTAATCCTTAAGTGGTGGTGACTCAGAAGAAGGGTCAAGAATTGGTTTTGAAGTCTTTGCATGAAGACCTTGGTCATAGAGGCTTTGGGGAGACTTATAGAAGAGTAGCAGACAGATTTTGGTGGCCGGGTATGAAGTTGGCTGTGCAGGGTTGGGTTCAATCTTGTGAAGAATGTCAAAGAAGAAGTCACTTGAAACCTAAAGAGATGGGCCGTGCTACTGGTGAATCAACTGTTTTTGGAAGGGTCAGTCTGGATGCTGTCCATATTAAAGAGGGCAGGTATAAATACTTGATTGTTGCTAGGGATGATTTTTCTGGTTGGGTTGAGGCAGTGCCTCTGGTTAATTTGACTGCCAAGAATGTGGCAGAGTTTTTGAAGAAGGAGTGGATTTATAGGTATGGGTTGATGAAGTTGGTGACTGTTGATGGTGGGCCAGAGTTTGGTGCCGAATTTAAGGAAGCTGTGGCTAGTGTTGGTTCTAGGGTTAGAGTGGCTACACCGTATTATCCTGAAGCTGAAGGCATGGTTGAAAGAGGCCATCAAGTTATCAAGAATGCTTTTGTGAAGATGTGTGGAGATAGTGCCGAAAAGTGGAGGCATTATTTACCCTTGGTTTTATTTGCTGATAGGGTCACTGTGAAGAGGACAACTGGCTATTCTCCTTATGAGCTAATGTTTGGTCAAAAAGCCGTTCTACCAGTGGACTTGGAAGCTGTCTCTTATCTTGGAATTGATTGGGATGACGTGCACTCAACAGAAGATTTGCTCTGTGCCAGGATGCAACAGTTGGAATGTAGAGAGGAATGTCAAGAGAAGGCATACTCTAGAATGATGAAGATTAGGAATCAATCAGTCAGATACTGGGACAAGAAGTTAGCTCATAGACTCAGGAATCCCTTGAAACCTGGTTGTTTGGTTTTGGTGTATAATAGAAGTTTGGAGAGTCAGTGGGGCAAAATGTTTGCTGACAAATGGAATGGACCTTACAGAGTCAGGTCTCAGGCGTCTGGAGGTTCTTATGTTTTGGAAGAGTTGGATGGTGCAGTCTTGAAAAAGAGGGTGGCTGCCAACCAAGTGAAGAGTTTTTATCCCAGAGGCACTAGGCATGAAAAAGATTGACTCCGCAATGAGGATAAACTACGGACCATTCTTTAATTTTGGTTTTTTTTGTGGTGATGCTATGCATCTGTTTGTTGGAATTTTTTGGTTAGAGGGTACCCATGGGTGGGGCTTCTAGATTTGATCTTGGCAAGTGTGGGGGTGACTGATGGGCTGGCTGCTCTATCAACAGTTACCCCAGATTGTCTGTTTCCAACCCTTTCTCTTAATTTGGTTGAACCCTAGTATTGGTTTCTTTTCACAGGTTTTAGTCCTCTATGACTTTAAACTGGTAATTCCTTTGGTTTTAAAGTGCCGGACTCTTCACTCTTATTGGTTTTGGTTTTTTTTTGTGTTGAATGTTGTGTTTTTGTTAGAAGGTACCCAGGGGGGGCTTCTAGATTTTATTTTGGCAAGTGTGGGGGTAACTGATGAGCTGGCTGCTCTGTAGAACAGTTACCCCAGAATGTCTGTCTCAAGTCTTTTGTTTTTCCTACTTGAATTCTAGTTCTGTTGTTTATTATTCAGGTTTTAAGTCCGCTATGACTTTAAACTGGTTTAGGACTGGCTTCTTTATTTTTGGTTCTTTCAGATTGGTGGTGGATCACTGGTGGTCTCCCGTCATTTTTACTTATTGGAGGGAGCCCACCCAGTGATCATTTCTATGGATCAGACTTTCCCTTATTGGACCATCTATGGAGCTGGACTGTCTTTGATTTTGCAGTTATGTTTTTGCTAGTGGCAGTTTTAGATTATTTTCTTTTTTCTCTTTTTTTCTTTTAATTTTTTTATGGGGGTTGTTAAAATTATAAAATCAAAAATATAGGGTGTTACCACATCAGGGTCACCTGGATGTGGGCAAGCATTGGTGGGGAAAGGCTCATCAATTGGCCGGGCAATGCTATTTTATTTTTATTTATTATTTATTTCATGTGTTTCTGTGTTTCATTATTTTTATTATCTTCTGAATTTCTAATTTTTTTTTGAATTTTGTTTTCTGTTAATCATTTAAAAGATTTAATTGTGTATCCACATCAAGGTGCACTTGGATGTGGGTAAGGTATCAGGGGATCAGCTCATCAATTGGCTGGGGGATACCATTTGTATTATTTTTTACATTTATTTCATTTCATTTATTTATTTCATTTCATTTTATTTATTAATTTTTTATTTTTAGTATATTAGTAGACAGTACAGAAAAAAAAAATTCTGAAATTATTTTTATTAATTGTTTTATATTATTATTATGTTTCTAATCTTTTTGCAGGAGCTCATTGTCTGGATGATGAAGCTTCTGGAGGCTGGTCTGGATTGTGATGACATTTTTGTTTTTTGTTGGGATTGTGGGAAGCACTGTGTTCTTTGAAGTGCATCCTGCTGGAGAGATTATAGGGATTTTAATGATCAGGGATTGGATTAGAGGGAAGTTCAGAGGAGGAAGAAGAAGAGGCAGGAATGGAGTTCTGGAGGGTGTGTTTAATGATCCTAGACATTTTCCAGTGGTCGTCCAGTAGGTGCTTTCTCAAGGATTTTTCAAAGTCATTCAAGGGTCCATGGAGGGCAAAGGCTTTTAGCATATTGGAACACATGGTGCTTAGGTGTTTCTTCATGTCTCCATAATCCAGGGTCAAAGAAGTTTCAAGAGTTTGGCCAACTCCAATAATAGATTCAGGAGGAGGGGTGCCAACTAGAAAAGAAGAATTGGATCAGTAATTATTTTTGTTGAAGGAATGGAATAATTAATTTGGTACTTACAGATTGGAAGCTCATCAAATCTGTAAGCAGCTGGGATTTGGATCTCTGACGATTTTGTAATGGTCATAGTGGGTGGATCAACTAGGGAAAGATATGGATTCTCATGGTCTTCCTCTGAAGGATCCTGAGAAGGTGAACTGGGATGCTGAGGTTCCTGGGGCCTAGTTGGAGCAGTGAGATTGTGGTTGTTGTTGTGGTTGTTATTTCTGTTGGATTCAGCTGGAGGAGGTGCTGGTGATGGAGTACCAGGGTTGTTAAAGGATGGAGCAGGAGAGGGGGATTTGGAAGCAGACTGCTCTCTTCTGGATGGAGAGTTTGAAGAGATGGAACTGTCAGAAGAGTAGTTGGCTGACAGAGGAGAGGTGTAGTTTCTTTGTCTTAGTTGGGGACGAAGTTGTTGTTGTTGAGAAGTGTGTGGTGTTCTGGTTTCTTCTTGGGGTTCTCTGGCAGTTCTCTTAGAAATCTGGGAAATTTTGGTGTTTTTGGTTTTTGGAAGGGTGGATTGCATTGCTCTGGGAGCAGTAGGAGGTAGTTGGGTTGATTTGTTGTTGTTGTCTGGATGAATTTGGCTATTTTCTGGCCGTTTTTGAAGGTTTTGGCCCTGATTTTCACTGTTTGGTGAGGCGGGCTGGCCGCCTGGACACGGTCTAGAAGCCTGGGAGTTGATTTTGAAGCTTTTGGAGCTAATTTGGCGGAGATAAAAGCAGCTTCTTGTGAGGCTAAGGCTGGTCTTTTGGGAAGAATGTGGGAAGCTGAGCTTCTGGATCTTCTTGAAGGAGCAGAAGATAGAGAGGAAGAGGAAGGACCAAGCTCTGGGGATCTGGTAGGGGATCTGGAGATGTATTTGTGAGAAGGAGAAGGCGGAGGAATAGGGTAGTTGGCGTCTCTGTCACATCTTTTTTTTTGGAATAACAAGAGTCACAAGCCCTGTTGTAGAATTTGGATTCAGGATTTGGAAGAGTGAAGGTGCAAGGTCTGCACATGTGGATGCACTGTTTGCAGGCATAGTCCTTGGGAGCAGTGAAGCAAGGGAGAGTAGAAGGGTTAACATCAGGAGATCCAGCCATGATCTGTGGTGAGAAAAGATGATGAAAAGGAATAGGAGGAGATTTTTGTCAGTGATGGGTAGATGATGAAGTGAAGGTGGAAGTTCAGCAGGTTGGCTGTAGAGGTGCGCTGCATGAAATTGGCTGCGTCCATTTTATGCAAAATTCTGTCAGTCCATCAAGACTCTAAACTGAAAAAGCTATGGTATCAAGTCAGTCCATCAAGACTTTAAACTGAAATCTGGTTTCTGTTAGTCCTCCAAGACTTTAAACTGGCTGGTTTCAAGATTTTATCAAGGCTAGTCCGTCAAGACTTTAAACTGAACACTGTGTTAGTCCCCCAAGACTTTAAACTGAGGGTTGTAAGTCCCCCAAGACTATAAACTGAGGGAAAAGTTTTTATTGTTGGAGTTGGTTTGAAAGATTGGTGGAGGGTATCCACAGGGGGAGCCTCCCAATTTAGCAAAGGCAAGTTTGGGGGTAATTGATGGGCTGGCAGCTCTATTTACAATTACCCCAGAATGTTAGTTTTTTCTCTGTGTCTTAATGTGGTTGATCTCTGGTTCTGGGTTTATGATTAAGGTTTTTTGAGTCCCCCAAGACTTTAAACTGAGGGTTTTTGAGTCCCCCAAGACTATAAAATGAGGATGGTCCCCCAAGACTTAAAACTGAGGGTTGTTTGTGGTTACATCCTATAGAGGGTGTGGTCAATTTTTCTTTTCTGGATCAAACTCAAGTACTAGTGGAATTACAGAGGGAATCAAGAGATGAAATAAAGTGTTCAGAATTAGCCTTGAATTGGTGAATGAGGTGTCTTCTGTTCTCAATGTCCTGTGGATCTCTAGCAGGAGTGGATTGGAAGTAGTGAAGCAGAAGTTGCTTCTGTTGTGATGTGTGTTGTTAAAACTTGGCCTTGATAGTGGGCAAGTGCGTTGGTGTTGGTGGTGCAATGGATCCTACATTGTTATCATCACTATCAGAAGAGGAAGGAACTGAGAAGTTATCAGTTTTAAAGTTGAAGGAAGTAATGAATGTTCTTTACCATCAGATGGACCAGGGATGGGGGAACTAGTTGTTTTATGGGTTGTGGCACTTTTCTGGGAAGGGTGGAGCTTTTTGATTAATCTGGGTATCAGGATGGATGGCCTAGATCTTTTGGTGCTGGCAGAAGAAGGACCAGGTTGAGGTGGAGGTGAATCTGTTGTGGAAGAAAGTGGACCAGGTCTGTGGCAGGTCTTCTGTCTGGAGTGGCAGACATTGCAGGACGTTCTGTATGAATGGACAGGTGGTGTCATGGCGCAGATTAAATTATTGTCGATGCAGTATTGGCAGGGGCCCATTTCAGAGGCAGATTTGGGAAGGAGGTTAAACATAGTGGTTGGATGAAGAAAGAATGCGGACATTCTCAATTGGAGGGAGGATGTGGTCTTCCAACATTGGCAGGGGCCTTTGTTGTGTGATTTGGCGCTGTTTGTGCATGTCTTAATTGACATCTGTTAAGGAATTTGGTATTTTTCTGGTTTTATTCCGTGGATATTGGGTCTGTGGGGATGTGGGTACTATCATTGGATAGGCCTGGTTTTTCTCTATATTTTATGTCTTGAAGACATTTTTTATATTCTGAGTGTTAAGGGGTCATTTCCTCATTTTTCATTTATAAAAGATTGCTGTTTAATTTTGTTTTTCGTGTTTTACGGGCTAACATTAAGTCTTAGGGTTAAGTGCTTAGTACCAATGGATAGAGCTAATTTTTCTCTATATTTCATGTCTCAATGTTGTTATAGTGAAATTCCGTGTTTTAAAGGTTTTAGTAGTTGTAGCTAATTTTTCTAAGTAGATTAGTGGTTTTTATTGGTTTTCTGGCTTCAGGGAGGCCGGGCCGCTTCAGGCAGCATCTCCGACGTCGGGAGCTTTCTGCGCTTTGAGTATGGATTTAGACCTCTGTTTTATTGATTTAATGAACTGCTTTTGCCTTGAGTGTCACGTGGCGCGTGACAGATGCCCGGTGTGGTCTTCCAACATTGGCAGGGGC
Organism: Hemileia vastatrix; assembly: GCA_030280995.1. Lineage (NCBI taxonomy): Eukaryota > Fungi > Basidiomycota > Pucciniomycetes > Pucciniales > Zaghouaniaceae > Hemileia > Hemileia vastatrix. The sequence goes on along the minus strand of JASXTE010000001.1, from coordinate 23,031,297 downwards.
CTTTGTTGTGTGATTTGGCGCTGTTTGTGCATGTCTTAATTGACATCTGTTGAGGAATTTGGTATTTTTCTGGTTTTATTCCGTGGATATTGGGTCTGCGGTACTATCATTGGATAGGCCTGGTTTTTCTCTATATTTTATGTCTTGAAGACATTTTTTATATTCTGAGTTTTAAGGGGTCATTTCCTCATTTTTCATTTATAAAAGATTGCTGTTTAATTTTGTTTTTCATGTTTTACGGGCTAACATTAAGTCTTAGGGTTAAGTGCTTAGTACCAATGGATAGAGCTAATTTTTCTCTATATTTCATGTCTCAATGTTGTTATAGTGAAATTCCGTGTTTTAAAGGTTTTAGTAGTTGTAGCTAATTTTTCTAAGTAGATTAGTGGTTTTTATTGGTTTTCTGGCTTCAGGGAGGCCGGGCCGCTTCAGGCGGCATCTCCGACGTCAGGAGGCCCGCCCGCCTCTGTTTTAGGAGGTTGGGGAGCGCTCCAGGAGGGATTTTTATGCAATTTGGCAGGTACAGGCGCCAGATTGGTGGGTGCGCATGGGCTCTTAGTTAGTGGTCGGTGTGTACATAGTGAATAAGACAGTTTGGGGCAACCTTAATCATCATACAACTATCCGGAGGTGATCTCATTGTTCCTCACTCAGTTTTCACTGTTTTCTGGCCACAATTGGCTGTGTTTGTTGCAAGTAAGTTCTTCATTTAACTTAACTTTGGCAACTGTTTTCTCTGTTATAGTCTTGCAAGCTATAGCAAGTATTATTGCTGTCTCTGGTGTGGATTTGCAGCCTACATCAAGTATCTTTTCTGTCTCTGGTGTGGACTTTGTTCTACATTTCAGTTCTTTGGTCTGGTAGTCTATCTGGGGACTACTTTCTTGGCTCATCAAGCAGTCAAGTGTGTTAAAAAGGGGCTTTAGCAAAACAGGAACCAACTTACTTTAGCAAGTGAATCTCACTCTATTTTTCTAAAGGGACAGGGGATTTTCTCTCTGGTTTTTCTCCAACTCCCTTGGTCAAGGCCTATAGCTAGTACTATAGGATTGTCTACACCGGGTATAAAAATGAGAGATACGTTGAGTGTGAGACATACTTTCCCACACTACTTTCTCTCCCTCTTGCTTTTAATTATTTTATACTTTATTATGTCGACTTGTCCTACCCCAACTCCCACGCCTCCACACCCTAAAGCAGATGGTGGTATCATTACCTGGCAGTATTCTTAAGCATGCACAGCCTGCAAATCAATGGAGTACTTCTGCGTTGAAAGCACAGCGACACAAGGTCCTCACCAGAAATGCGAGTTTTGCCGCTGGAGACGGGTGGCGTGTGATGCCTTGTTAAAAAATGCGGACATCAAGCATCGATTTACAAAAACCAAATATTGGGTAATACCAAAAACAAAAGAGGTGGTTGAAGATATTTGGGACGTATCAGTTGGTGGGAGAGACTGAGGAGGAGGTTGAAGATACTGTGGCAACCTGGGTAACCCAGGCCACAAGTAAAAAATGAGGGGTCAAAGAAGAGGTAGATGAATTAGTTGAAGAGGATGAGGATGAAATCCCTATTTCGAGACTGACACCAAAGAAGCAGCGGATGGTCATCAAGGATGACAAAGAGGAGAAGGAAGTGATGGCGGAAGTCACCCCAAAGTTATTCTTAGAAGCTGACCCATTGTTTGAAGTAAGTCTGTTCTTCTTTTATTTAAAAAATTTTGTTACTGATGACCTATGTTTTAGAATTCAGATGTCATCACGGAAGCTCCGATTGTGGAAGCTGCACCATCGCTGCCAGTTGAAGCAAATCAACCAGTGGTTGATTTGAGGGAGGAAAACAAAGAGACTCTTGACCAGGTATGGTCCAAAAAACCTTGGCAAGGTCGACAAACTCGATTCATTGAAGATTTAAGCGGTGAGGTCAATAAGATTGTCTATGCTGCCTCCTTCAATGTGGCTGAAGAATTACTAGAAATTGGGGATGTGGTACCAATAGGAGAGGAGGAGGTATTTGAGAAATGTAGGAAGGAAATAAGAGTGGTTTTGGAGAAAATGATGATGTTGGTTTGGGAGAAAATACAGGAGAAAATTTGAAATGGAAGGAAAAAGAAAAGAAAGAAAAAGGGGAAGAAGAAAAAAAAATAGAAGCAATTTGTGTATTTATTTATTTATCTTTTTATTTTGTTATTTTAATTGAAAATGTTGATATATATTTTATAAGTTTTTGAGAAAAGAAAAGAGAAGAGAAAGAAAGAAAAGATTTGAATAAAATTTTGGTTTAAATTTTGAAAGAAGAAAAGAAAGAATGTTTAACTAAAGGAATTTTAGTTTTTAAGTTTTGAAAAAAGAAAAATTTAAGTAAGAAAAAGAAATAGTTGATAGAAAAACAATTTTGTTTGAGATGAAAATTTAATGAGAGAAAAAAAAATTTTATTTGTGAAAGTTTATTTATTGAAGTTTTGAGGAATTTTGGTTATTTGAAAAGAAAGAAGAAAAATAGTTTTTTGAAAAAAAAGAATTTGAAAGAAAGAAGTAATTTGTTCAAAGAATTTCAAAAGAGAGATTTAAAGGTTGAAGTTTGAGAAAGATTGTCGTATTGACATAAAAAAATCTTGATAGTTTGAAGAAAGAAAAAAAAATAAGGGAAAGAAGAAAAGTTTGAAAAGAGAAAAGAAAGAAAATGAAAGGTATTGTTGATTTTTAAGATTTTATTTGAATGAATTTCACAATTTTGATTTTTTTAATTTTTTTAACTTTTAACTTTTTTTAATTTAATTTAATTTTGATTTTAGTTTAGTTTATTTTATTTTAATTTATTTATTTTTAAAGAAGGTTGAAAAAAAACTTTTGAGAAGAAGAAAGAAGAAAAGAAAAAACAGAGTAAGGATTTTAGAAGAGAAGGAGTTTTAGAATTTTAAGAAAAGAAAAAAAGAAAAAAAGAAAGAAAAAAAGAATAAAAGAGAGTTCTAAGGTTTTGGTTTTAAAGGACATTTAAGATGTAAAGATTTTAGGAGTTCAGGGGCATTAGAAACATTGATGGCTGGTTCCCAGGATGTTTTGTCTGGGTCATCGAGGAAGCCTTCCCATTCCACAAGGTATTGAAGTTTCCCCTTGCGCATTCTTGAATCAAGGATACGGCTTACTTCCCACTCTAGATGGTCTTCTACTTTGACTGGTTCTGGAGGAGGTTGGTTCCTGCCCAGGTTTGTTTCTCAAGCCAGTTCCAGGAGAGATATGTGGAAAACAGGGTGAATAGCCTTCCGTTTAGGAAGTAGCTTGAGTCAAAATGCAGTTTTAGAGACTTCGGAGTCGATTTCAAATGGTCCCAAGCATTTTTCAGCCAGTTTCTTTGATGGTTGAGTTGTTTGAATGTTTCATGCGTTGATCCATACTTTCTTGCCTGGTTTAAAAGAAGGAGCAGATTGTTGATGTTTGTCGGCCTGTTCCTTGTACCTTCGAATCACTAATTCCAAATTTGATTTAAGTTCTTCTTGGAGTCGTGATATGGTTCAAAGATAATGTTCAGCAGGATGACTAGTTCCTACATGGATTGAGTTGAATTGAGGATGTCTCCCATAAACAGTTTCGAAAGGAGATTGTCCTGTTGAAGAATTAGTCAAGTTATTATAAGCGAATTCGGCCAATGGTAACCATGTGGTCCAATCTTCTTGTTGGTAACTGACATACATTCAAAGGTATTGTTTGAGGATTTGGTTGACCCTTTCCGTTTTCTTATTGGTTTCAGGATGATAGGCCATGGAGAGATTCCTTGTGATATTGAGTTGTCGACACAATTGAGTCCAGAATGTGGATACAAACAATGAGCCTCTATCTGAAATAATATCATTAGGTAAGCCATGATTGGAAAATACATATTCTAGAAACAATTTTGACAAATTTTCTGCTGTAGCAGTAGTAGTGGTTTTAATGAAAATAGACATCTTTAAAAATCTATCTACTATTACTAATATAGCATCAAAATTATTAGAAAGATGAAGTTGAGAAATAAAATTCATCAATAAAGATTCCCAAGGTTTAGAGGGAATAGGAAGTGGTTGAAGCAACCTAGTGGTTTTAATGAAAATAGACATCTTTGAAAATCTATCTACTATTACTAATATAGCATCAAAATTATTAGAAAGATGAAGTTGAGAAATAAAATTCATCGATAAAGATTCCCAAGGTTTAGAGGGAATAGGAAGCAGTTGAAGCAACCCATGCTTCTGGTGACGGGGAGCCTTATTCCTATTACATTCATAACAAGATCTTATATAGGCCTTGATTTCTCTGGTCATTCCTGGCCAGAAGAAATCCCTTGCAATTAACTGGTAGGTTTTATCAACCCCAAAATGACCAGCTAATGGATAATCATGTCAACTATTGAAAATCCATAATTTTATTTCATTGTTGTTGGGTATGACTACTCTACCTTCGAAAACTAATAGACCTGATTCAATACTAAATCTTTTGGCCCCTTGCTTGGAGAGTATTTTGTCTTTTAAACCTAAACAATAATTGTCCTTTGACTGAGCTTTGAGGATGTTGGATAGTGGATTTTGGAAAGATTGAATCATCATCAAATTAAGTTAATGAGTCGTTAACATTGATTTTTTGAAAGTTGATTTCATATTTTCTAGGTTCTTGTCAGCAAATGCGTCCCCCCGCTGTGGGTAAAAAATTTCCCAACGTGACAGAATATCTGGGACAATGCAGTTCTTACCCGGGCGATAGGAAATAGAAAAAGGAAATTCAGACAAAAATTCAGCCCACCTGGCTTGACACCTGGTTAAAACTTTGGAAGACATAAAGTATTTCAAAGCATTATGGTCAGTCAGGATTTGAAAAGAACTATCCAGGCTGAGAAGAAAAGAGCGCCATTTTTTAAGACAATGAATAATAGCTAAAAGCTCCTTGTCATGAATTTTGTAATTTAATTCTGCTGCAATGAGTTTGCGTGACTCGAAAGCAACAGGATGAAACAATTTTGTTTTAGGATTGAATTGAGAAATGACCCCAGTGATAGAATAATTGCTAGCTTCTGTCTGGACTATTGTCAAAGCAGAAGGATTAAAGTGTCGAAGAATTGGAGCTGTGGTAAATGCAGTCTTCAATGCTTCAAATTCCTTTCATGCTGTAGAAGTAAAAACAAAAGGAATATCTTTTCTAATAAGAGAAGTAAGATTGGAAATAGTTTTACAGTAATCTTTAAAAAATCTTCTATAGAAATTGGCCTAACCCAAAAATCCTTGGAGGGATTTAACGGTTTTTGGCTCAGGCCATTCCAGGACCTTTTGGACCTTTTTGTAATCCATGACTAAGCCATCAGTGGATAAAGTAAAACCCAAAAAATCAATAGATTTAAGATGGAATTCGCATTTATTGTGCTTGGCGTAGAGACCCTGATCTTGAAGGCAATTTAGAACCTGTCAAACATGATGAATATTTTCATCCAGTGTCTTCGAGATAATTAAAATATTGTCTAAGTAGACAACAAAAAATTGTTCGACAACATCTTGAAAGATGTCATTAACAAAATTTTGTAAAGTAGATGGTGCCTTACATAATCCAAATGGCATTACTAAATTTTCAAAACTACCAAATCTAGTGCGCATTGCAGTTAGTGGTTCATGACCTTCCGCAATGCGAATAAGATTATAAGCGCCTCTAAGATCAATTTTAGAAAAGAAATTAGAACCATTAAAAAGGGTAAGAATCAATGATATAGGAGGAGCGGTATGGTAAGGTAAACTCTTACAGTCGCCTTGCTGTAAGCAGAATCCGGAGGAGATATGTGGATTTAGCTGAAAACCCCGTCCTTCCAATAAAAATAACAAAATGGGACTTCTAAATCACTAAGCTAACCAGTCTACTTGGATCTTATTGATAAAAATAATGAAACCCTGAAATATTTAACGCTTATTGAGATTTAAAGAATGTGGCTGTTGAGAAAAGAAATACTGATAACAACAATTAAGGTGTACCAGTGAAAGATCTGAAAAGATTGACTTTTATGTTTTTATAATAATTTGAGTTTTTATGAGACAGCAATAATCAAGTCCCAGTGATGAAGACCTTTCTAAAGATACCCTGTATGAAGTGTGATTTAAATTGTTGAGTAGTATTTCTAAAATGTTATATATAAAATATAAAGTTATAAGGGTATTACAATTTATTTAATTTGTTGAGTAATTAAAAATGAGACTGTGGTGGTTAAAGATTAAGCTGTATGTTTTATCCCCCCTCTCAATTTCGAGTTTGAGAGGCGCTTAAGTATTCCTAGTCACGTGCCTAAGTTTTCCCCTCCAGAGCTCTCCCAGAGTCAATCCAGGGCCCATACGGAGTCCGTCCGGACTTCCGGACTCAATTAGAACCTTTAAAACTATAATAAAAAATCTAGAAAAATTTCACATGATAGAGCCACTTCCCCTTTACATTCCAAACTAATTTTCGTAGTCTGCGCAGCTCTAATTACCCCGTGTAAATTCATCAAAGTTAAGTAATTTCTAAAAACGTAAATATTTCTATAAATCTTTAAAATTCTTTTAAAAATATAAGAAAAATATTAAAAATTCTGGGAAAATTTCCCAAGGTTCTTGAGTGACTCGACTTGATACTTATAAACTCTTCAGACCGTAAAAATAAGTTTTCTCCGTAAAATAAATTGTTTTCGCGTAGGCATTTGCTCTTGACCAATTTCTTCATATTTAAAACTCAAATAAATTAAATAAAACCCTTTTATAAAAAATAATAACGCCAATCTTGAATGCCGTAATAACTCCATTTACGTACTTAGGTGCCATACTAAACTTTAGGCTACCACATCCTCCCTCCAATTGAGAATGTCCCCATTCTTATAACTTTGCATAAGTGGTTGAGCAATTCCAAAAGAATTATCTTTTCTTATAAAATAATTTGATAATTTTGTTTTAGCTGGTCTTCTTTTAATTCTTTATAATAAAAACGTTGTTTCTTCTTCTCTGGCTTGATATAACATAAAATAAAATAATATAAATCTTGTGATGATTCCACTACTGAGAGCAAGGTTTGAATCCCTTCAGACTCCCATATACCAGTCTTCCTTCTTGTCACAGCATTGAGAGAGTGGATCTTCCTATGAGTCAAATACTCCTGATTCCAACCTCATAGGGCCCCCCACTGAGCCGAATTCTATGATTTCAATCTCGCCATAAGGTCCTCCAAGCTTCACACCAAAAATGGCCTAACAATGAGGCACTAAAAAAATCATTCCCTAAAATCCAACTACCATCCTAACTTCTGATTCCTTCATCACAATTTTCAAACTTTGCTATACAGCAAACCCATAAAATACTTTTGCCAGGCCTCCAATAATAATTTTAACTTTAGACCATGTTAAAGCGCCACAAATTTCACCTAATTAACCATTATGCTTTCCTTAGCATCATCACCACCTAAAGCTTATCAGCACCCAATTCCAGAAATAATTGAATAACCAGTTTAGAGTCTTAGTGGACAGTGATAAATTAAAAGATTGAATTGAGTTATCCAAACAAGATTGAAATTCCAGTTTAAAGTCTTGGTGGACCAAACATATAATCGATTGCCAGTTTATGGTCTTGGTGGACCAAAGATTGTTTAGGTGCATAAATAACTTGATAAATTCCTAAATAAGGCCTAGGCTTGACCAAAGATTGAATAAATTTGATAATCCAGTTTAATGTCATAGTGGACCAAACATTTGATTGACAAGTAATCCAGTATAAGGCCATAGTGAACCAATGAATGTTGAATTATCCTGCAGATATTAATTTTCCAGTTTTAAAGTCATAGTGGACTAAACAATGAATGAACTACCAGTTTAAAGTCATGGTGGACCAAACATTTGATTGATAAGAAATCCAGTTTAAGGTCATGGTGGACCCAACAGCTTGATAACAGTCCAGTTTAAGGTCTTGTTGGACCTAACATTTGATAAAACTCCAGTTTAAGGTCTTGGTGGACCTAACATTTGATTTATATAAAAAGAAATCCGTCTCCGAAAATATCCATAAAATCTTGATTATCCTTGAAATTCAGTTTAAAGTCTTGAAGGACTAACAGCTCCAATATAAAATCTTTAATGAAAGTCTTGAAAAATTAGCCAGTTTAAAGTCTTGGAGGACTAACAGCTCCAAAATTTGTATAAAACCCTTAAGGAAAGTCTTGAAAAGTAGCCAGTTTAAAGTCTTGGAGGACTAACAGATCAAAAATATGTATAAAAAACCTTAAAGAACGTCTTGAAAAGTAGCCAGTTTAAAGTCTTGGAGGACTAACAGATGTCTTGAAGTAAAATCCCATAGGTATTCAGTTCCCCTAGACCCTGTTTCCTGTCTAAACTAAATGACTAAACTAAAAAAAATGAAGACTGAAAAATAAATTAAGAAATATAATAATAATTTTTATTTATTTAATTAATTTTTTTATTTTATTATTTTTTATTTTATTTTATTTTTTTTTATTTAATTTTTTTTTTTTATTTATTTTATTTTTATTTCATTTTTTTTTTTAATTTTTAATTCTTTAATTTTTTAATTTTTAATTTTAATTTTTTTTTTTTACCATTTAAAATAAAAGATTTTTTTTTTTTTAAAAAAATAGTTTTGAAATAAAATTAAAATTTAATTTTTAAAGAAAGATAAACGAATGTGAAAAGAAAGATAAAAAAAGTAATAAAAAAAATTTTAAAATAAAATTTTAAAAGATGCCCCCCGGCCATTTGATGAGCTGTACCCTCGACATCATACCCACATCCAAGTGCAACTTGATGTGGTTACACAATTTGAGAAATTTAAAAGAAAAGAAAATAAATGAAAGTTTTTAGAAGATAAATTTTATAATGATGATCACTGGGTGGGCTCCCTCCAATTTATAAAAATGATTAGAGACCACCAGTGAGCATCACCTTTACAATAATTCATAATATATATTAAAGAAAAGAAATCACAATCTAACATAAAAAAATCAAAAACAAAAAAAAATAAAAAGAATCTTGAATCCGGCGTTGAGAGCGGTGTCTCTTGATTCGTTCCAGTTTATAGTCTTAGTGGACTTCCTATAATTAAAAGACAAAGCCAGGATTCAACTAGAAACAGGGAAAATTTTGGAAATGAACATTATGGGGTAATTGTGTATAGAGCAGCCAGCCCATCAATTACCCCCACACTTGCCAATATTAAATTAAGAAGGTTCCCCTGTGAACACTTCTTCCAATAAATTTTAAAAATTTTCCAACACTATCTTCACCCATATTTTAAGAATTTTAAGTTTTTTTGAAAATTTCAAAGAAGGTCTTCTTGAATTTCATTAAGTTTCATCATAGTTTCGTCGCCCATATACAGTGTAACGACAGTAAAGTATTTTTGATAAAAAAAAAAGATAGTTTATCCTCGTTGCGGAGGTCAATAAGATTTTTATAAACATCATAGTTTATCCTCATTGCGGAGAAAGACTTCGGCACTCCTGGTGCCTCTAGGATAGAACCTTTTCACTTGATCGGCTGCTACCCTCTTCTTTAATACTACTCCATCCAACTCTTCTAGCACATATGAACCGCCGGAAACTTGCTCCTTGATTTTATACGGTCCATTCCACCTATCTGCAAACATCTTTCCCCATTGACTCTCTAGACTTCTATTATACACCAAGACCATATCTCCTGGATTCAAAGGTTTCCTTAATTGATGTGCCAACCGCTCATCCCAATATCTAACTGATTGATTTTGGATCTTCATCATCCGCGAATATGCCTTTTCTAAATATTCTTCTTTCTTTTCTAGCTGCATCATTCTTGCACACAATAATTCTTCAGTAGTTTTGACCGTGTCCCAGTCAACTCCAAGATATGATTCAGCTTCTAAATCAACCAGTAAAACTGCTTTCTGTCCAAAAACAAGTTCATAAGGTGAAAATCCGGTCGTCCTTTTGGCAGTGATTTGATCAGCAAATAAAACTAAAGGTAAATAGTGCCTCCACTTTTTGGCACTTGTCCCACACATTTTAACTAAAGCATCCTTAATAACTTGATGCCCTCTTTCAACCATGCCTTCAGCTTCAGGATAATATGGGGTTGCTACCCTAACCTTTGATCCAACTTTCAATACGGCCTCTTTAAACTCTGTCCCAAATTCAGGACCTCCATCTACCGTTACCAACTTCATCACCCCATACCTATATACCCAATTATTCAAAAAAAATTCTGCCACATTTTTGGCAGTTAAATTAATAAGAGGCGCTGCCTCTACCCAACCAGATAAATCATCTCTGGCCACAATTAAATATTTATACCGTCCCTCTTTTATATGAACGGCATCTAAACTAACTCTTACAAAGAGCGTATATTCACCGGTCGCGCGTCCAGGTTCTTTTGGCCTTAAATAACTTTGTCTTTGACATTCTTTGCATGACTGAACCCACTGTTTAACAGCCATCTTCATGCCAGGCCACCAGAATCGATCAGAAATTCTTCTAAACGTTTCTCCAACACCTCTACGCCCGAGATCTTCATGCAGTGATTTCAAAACTAATTCTTGCCCCTTCTGTTGAGTTATAACTACTTGAGGATTTGGATACCTCCTCCTCATTAAACTTCGACCAGATAGGTAAAACGTAGTTGACTTCCTCTTGATAGCCACCCATTCATCGTCTTCACAATCTTCTGGCCTCTCTAAAGTCAACAAATATTTGACTAACAAAAAATAAAAACCAGTCTGACCCCAGACTTCATCTTGAAAATCGATTAATATAACATCAATAGGGACTTCTCTATCACCAATATCACCTGCACATGAATGAGCCAATAATCGTTGACCCCTAAATAAATCTTTAATCAAGCTATGTCGTCGTTTTTCTTCTGAACCTTTGGATCCTTCGTAAACCGTATTTGAAAATACCTCTTTCTCTTTATCCACCCTTTTATTTAAATTCTCTAATTCTCCAACATATACACCATTCCTTAATTTACTACTATCCCACACTACCAATCCATCTTCCTCTACATACACCACATCTTCTTCTACCTCCTTTCTACCAAATTTATCTACACCTTTTCCAACACCTTTATTAACATAAAAACTATTTTCCAGTTTATCCTCTTGGTGGAGGTCATCATTACCATAATCTAAACACAATAGTCCTGCCAGTTTAACCTCATGGGGGAGGTATGGAAAGTCTTCAGCTCCTTTAGTGCTGGCTTTGATAATAGGTATATCTTCATCGAACTCTTCTGAGTCTGAATCTTCTTCAGTGGGTGGTCTCCTTGATAAACCATCTGGCATAGTAAAAGTCTTGCCAGGCTTATGAACTAAATCGAACGAAAAATGTTGAATTAAAGCTACCCATCTCGTCATGGGTGCATTCGGTAAACTTGGGGAATTAATCATCTGGATTAACGATTTTGCATCCACTTGCAACTCAAAATGTTGCCCCCACAAAATATGCTGAAGTTTCTTCAGTATTTTTGCCACACCACATAATTCCAATTTTGGTTGTGAATATCGTGATTCGACCTCAGTAAATACTACAGATCCATACCTAACTGGCCTGATGTAACCAGATTTATCCATCTGAGACAAAACCACCCCAGCTGCAACCTGACTTGAATCAACTGCTAAATAAATTCTACCAGCATCTTTTCCATAATCCAACTTGTGCAGGACTAAATCCTTCCCTACAACCACCTTCAACTTCACAAACGCCTTCTCACACTCTTCATCCCACTCCCAGTCTGCATCCTTTCTTGTTAACCGTCTCAATGGAGCTGCCAATGAAGAAAAGTCCTTAATAAACATTCTAACATATACGCAAACGCCTAAAAACCCTCTAACTTCGGTTGTATTCTTGGGTCTTGGTCAGGACTGAATTTTGTTAACTTTCTTCTTGGACATAATCCTACCCTCTCTACATACCACATGGCCTAATATTTCTAAGGCTGGCACACAACATGAAAATTTTGAACCTGAAATAGTTAAACCAGCCTCTTCAATTCGAAACAAGATTCTTTCTAATGTAATTGCAAACTCCCAAATGAATTTGCATATCCCGGGATTCTCTTCCAACACCTCGTTATCATAGTCGGTTGTTGGTCCCTTAATTCCTCCATCATCTATAAAGATTCCAGCATATTGTGGAATTTCTTCTTGAAGGATCCAAGCCATCTGAGCTTGATAAACTGCAACCAAATTTGTTGCTCCTTGAGGTAATCATGTTAACTGTAAACGTCCAAGTGGCGTATCGAATGTAGTGAGAGGCCTTGAGTCCGGATGTAACTCTCTCTCATCATATCCACCCATAATATCTTCCAAACCATAACACACTCTCCCTGCAAAAGCTTCAACAAACTCCTCAGCACTAGGTGGTATCCCAGAATCCTTTATTGTAACCCTATTTAATTCCCTAAGATCATGAACAACTCTAAGCTTGCCATTTGGTTTCTTGATACAAAATACCGGACTAGAATAACTTGATGTTGATTGCTCATACAGTCCAGTGCGTATCCGTTCTCTGACAACTTCAATATAAGGGGGTGTCAGTTCTGGCAAATCCGCACTTAAATTAAGTGCGGATTTCAAACCAAATCAGCACTTACAAATCAGCACTTAAATTTTGCAAAAAAGTCACTTATTTCAAAAAAGGGTGTCAGTTATGACCTCAAATCAGCACTTTTTTCCCGTTTTTTTCACAACCACATTTTGGCCACAAAACATCCCTTCCTTTCTTACCCCATCCCTGTCACATGTGACACACTGACCTTCCTCGCTACCTACCCATCAATCCTCGGCACACACCCCTTCCTGACATTTTCAATATTTTGACCAGGCATGTTTACATTCTTTTTTACTTATTTCTTCTACTTTTTAATCTTTTTTCTTGTTATGTGCCAGTTTCATAATGCCTCCCAGACATTCCAAATCTCAAAAGGTAACTCAAAAATCTGCTTCGTCACAAAAGTCTCCTCGTAAAGCAAGCCCTACACCTGAAAAATCAAAGGCAAGTTCAGGTCAGCTTAAAAAGGATGATTATCTCATCATAATCAACTTCCTTAAAATAAAATCAAATTTTGAAGCATGTTTTGGATGTGAAAAGTCCACTCGTATTGGACGTCCACCTTCTTCAAAGTTTTATGGCTACTTGTTGATGGCCAATGAAGTAAGGAAGAAAACAAGGGGGAGAATCGATATCAATCCTAAACAAATGAAGGAGAGATTTAAGAGTTACCATTCAAAATATAAAAAGACTCATCATGCTGTAAATGAAACTGGCTTTGGTATTGACGATGATGATTTGGAGATTGGAATTACTACTGTTTCCGAAAAGCTCAATGTCATGTGTCCTTTCTATGAGGAAATGGATAATCTTTTTGGCACCCGAGTTGATGTAAACCCTTGGTTTCTACACGATACTACTAAGCATATACCCTCTGGATCCAAACCTTCCTATAATCCTCCCAACACACCTTTACTTGAAGAAGATCAATCCCCTCCACCTTCTAACCATAGTTCAGCTGAAGATGATCCCAACTATCAAGCAGAACAATTATATCGCAGAAGATCTGAGTCCTCAGAGGCCCAAAATTTAAATGTATGTTTACTTTTTGTTTTTTCTTCAATTCTTCTCTGAATTTCTCTTTCTTTCTAGTCTCCTCCTACTCAAACTCAATCTCCATTAAATAATCTCAATTCTGGAAATGTGAATACCTCTTTAGAAGCTGCTTTAGAAGAACTTCCTGAAGCCTCTTGTTCAAACTCCAAACTAAAGCGTCGAGCCTCAACTTCAATGAAATTGAACCATCTATTAAAACGTGGTAATACTTCAACAAGCTCATTTGGCTCCCTTGAGGATTATTTTGAAAAAAAAGATATAAGTAAGTTTTGTTTACTATATATCTTAATCATTAACTCATTTATTTATTTATTTCAATTTAATTTTCTCAGCGAAATCAACTATTGCAAATAATGCCCTTGACTTTGAGAAGATGAAGTTTGATCATATGCTAAGGAAAGATCAGCAAGCCTTAGATTTGGAAGAAAAAAAATTTGAGGTAGAGCAGATGGAAAGAGTAAATGACCGTCAATTTCAAAGAGAAATGGCTACTTGTGAATTGGAAAAACAAGAGAGTTTTAAAAAAAAAGATTTCATTATGGAATGTGTTAAAAATGGCCAATCTTATGAGGACATTAAAAAATTACTTGACCTTTTCAATTGATAAATTGTTTTTCTAGTTAATTTAATTTTGGTAATATTTTCTTATATGCTGACTTATAAAAGGAAAAGAATATAGTACGTTATTTTTGACAAAAATTTGAATGTATAATAAAAATTTTCTATCTTTACTTTCTAGTCAATAAGTTTGCTTATCTAAATTTTTCTAAGTCATCAATTTCACATGTCAGATTTAAAAAATTGGCAATGCCCTCCCCTGCATTTTATTGAAACAAGGGGTGGGTACCACCAAATTTTTCTAAGTCATCAATTTCACATGTCAGATTTAAAAAATTGGCAATACCCTCCCCTGCATTTTATTGAAACAAGGGGTGGGTACCACCAAATTTTTCTAAGTCATCAATTTCACATGTCAGATTTAAAAAATTGGCAATACCCTCCCCTGCATTTTATTGAAGTAAAGGGTGAAAGTCATCAAAATTTAATATAATTACATAATATAATTAATATATAAATAAGATATGTCAAGTATACTACTTTTAAAGTAATGACAATTCCTTAAGCCAAAATGCAGATCAAGTCTAGAAACTAGGTTTGGGACTTTCCACAGGTATAGGCTAGAGGAACCCCATGAAACAAATTAATGTTATCATGATTACCATTTATACAACACAAGGTCGTGGGCCCATTACTTTAATTTCATAAATTGAAATATCATATTTATTTATTAAAAATTTATGGAAGAATATTAAATATTTGGTTATTTTTTTGTATATATTACTTGATTGAGTTACTAAGAGGGGCAATAATGCTCTAACAACATGCTCGCTGCATTAGAACTCAATCATGTAATAATACAAAAAATTTTAAAGAATTTTCTTTGATGGAAAAACAATAATTTTACATTTTCAGCTAATATTTTATGGAAGTGAACTCTGTTCTTCGCCCGAAGAACAGAGTTCATCCTCCTATTTTCACACTCTGTTTAAAAAGAATAAAATGACTTACCTGGAGAGATGAGTTGAGAAAAAAGAAATATAAGTGAAATTGATTGAGTGATGTAGGAAGAGAGGAGAAAACGGATATGAGTGAAGAAAAAAAAGAGAGTGACTGAAAAAATATGCGTTTGCTGAAAATATGCGATTTCATTTTTGTTGGCCAGGTGAGAAGTTGAGATTCCAAGGAGTTGATGGCAGTGATACATCGTTTGGTATAAGTGTTAACTGAACCATACCCTAAATCAAAGACATTTTCTAAACGTTTCAAAGCGGCTCCATTACCATTTGAACCCAAACGACATAGTGTGATGGCCAATTGAATTGAAGGATGTCGTTGTTCTTTTTGAGAATTATTGTGAAATATGGGATGATCCTGAATAAGCTCAAGCAATTTAAGGAAACATTCCTGAGAAGTCCTGAACAGCTGTCTAAAACTGGGTGTAGATAGGTTAAGAAGTGTTTGGATGGTGTACTTGGGGGTATGAAGTACTTGAGGCTTTCTGGGAAGAAGGTAACGTTTCGTGGCCATTTTTGATAAAAAGACAAAATCTTCTTCTAGATCAGAATCAGAATCGCAATCAGAGTCCAAGAGCAGTTCAAGAGCCATGAAAGTCATTGCTTTATGTAATTTATCACGATTTGAAAGTGAGGAAGGCATAACTCTTATATGATATGATATGAAGATGTAAGTGATGTACGATGTTTTGAGTTATGAAGTGTTATTCTGCGGAGTGCTGCGTATGAATGGGATGATGCTGACAAATCAGTGAAATGGGACTTGATGGTGAAATCAGCACTTTTGGTTGAGAAAGTGCGGATTTGAGTGAAATAAGTGACTTATTTCATTTTGAAATCCACCAGTATTGGGGCTAGTGTGTTTTGGAAATCCGCACTTATTTAAGTGCGGATTTGGTCAAATTTAAGTGCGGATTTGTAAGTGCGGATTCGCCAGAACTGACACCCCCTAAAGGCTTCTTTTAATGCAGCCGGAATAGGAATCGGTTTCTGCTGCCACGGTTCATGACATACCACAGGAATCTTGTAAGGCTCCCCATAGGAATGCTTCAACACACCCCTCTCCTCTTCTACAAAAGCAATGGCCTTCTCTCGCTTGACCATCACATCCAACAACAACTTCTTCTCTTCTCCAGACAACCAACCATCAGGTCCAAAATTAACAACACCCAGTCTCTCAAAAGTGATTCTTGACGTCTCAGAAAATTCAGGCGGATTCTTTACCAAGGGACTTTCATAAGGATCTCTTGATAACCTTGGTCTTTTCAAGGGTGGATTTAATTCCGCAGGTAGCGGTTCATTAATAGGCCGAACTTTATTTGCTACTTTCTTATATTTGGCTGCGTCCACATCTAAATAAACTTGAGGTAAAACATTTTCTTTTGTATCTCCATTAAAAATTTCATCAAATGAATCTTCTTCATCGCCAGAATCTGAATAAGAAAAATTAGAAAAATATTTTATTTCATTTTTAAATTTTACCCTTTTCTCCCTTCCCTTGACTAATTTTTAAAGAGATTTTCCAACACCTTTGCTTCCCTTATCCAACAGTAAATCACCCGTAAAGAAAGTTGGAAGTTTAACCTCTTGCTGGAGAACTGAAATTGAATTTTCACAAAAATTATTTTTTTGTGTTTTAATTATACTGAGATTTTTAATTGGATTTTGATAAGATTTTTGCAGTTTACCCTCTTGCTGCAGGTCCAGAATAGAAGGAGATAATTGCAGTTTAACCTCTTTCTGGAGGTCCGGAAACATACCCTTCCAATTTTTATCCAACCTAATTTGGCCTATTTTGCCTTTTTCACCGTTTTTAAATTTAATAGAAAAACCGGGTAAATCCAATAAACATATAGAAAAGTCCAAAACGTATTTGCACTCCAAAGTAATATTAAAAGAAAATAATTGAGAATCCACTTGAATTATCTCCAAGTGAGCTGACCTATTTCAATCCGGGATCTCATCCTGAGGACAGATTACAACATTAGAGTGATCAGCCCCTGCTACCCCAAAAAATGAGGGCATTCATCCCTTTCCAACAAACATAATTCACCAGAAGCCGTCCATTTTATATGCCGCTTCTTGGTGCAAACACAACACTGGCACAGAGTAGTAATCCCTGGCCGTGTTTCCCAACCTTCATCTCCAGGAGGCGCTAACCGCATATGTAACCTCCGCATATCTTCACCAGTGATTTCCAAACTAATCCCCATGCCAGCTTGATACCCTATCCTGGCCTCAAAATCCATCAAAAAAGGACCACCAAGAACAGTTTTGACTGCTCCTCTGGCCACATAAAAGTGAACCTTACCAACAGATCCACCAATGCCTAACCTGACATGCTCAGCTGTACCCATCAGCTCGGTTGCATGCCCTCCAATACCTTTGAGGTTTCCCCCAGTCCCACTTTTAATTGGCAAGCCTATACTCGTCGCTTGCTCCAATGAAATTAAATTAATTTGAGACCCTGAATTGACCAAGGCCTTTACTTCTTTACCGTTAAGAGTTACCACCAGGTAACCCAGGGGAGCAGAAAAATGTGTATCTACATCTTCCCCAAACTTTTCAGCATTTTCACAAATATATTCCACCTCTCCAGTGGAAACCCGACGCCTGGTCAAATGCTTCTTTTGCTTTTCAGCAAGCGCCGGAATAATCGTAAATAACTCCCCCAAAGATAAGGGAATCTGCAGTTGATTCACCCTATTCAGAACTGCGTCCATTGCATCAGCTTGACCAGAAACTACTGGCCGCTCATACTGGACCTTTGATTTAACAACCTTGGCCCTGGGTACCTCTTGAGGTCCAACCGAGCCATCTTCACCCCCCATAATAACATCTTCACTTTCTATAACCCTAACTCCGTCACCAGCTTCTTGCACTAATCCTGATCCATCGCTAGTCCTTCTTACTCCCTCCATTGGGATGGGACCGCTAAAACTTGGTCTGGGTAGAGATGCCAACGGTACGTCCTCCTCAGAATCCGAATCATCCTCTGGCATAGGCTCACCATTTAAATCAAACTTGCCATAACTAGGGGGCCCCATATCAGCAATCCCCTTCTGCATTTTATATAATTCGTCCTTAGAGTAAGGGTTCAATTTGTTGGCGGCAGTTTGAGCACTAGAATTCTTCTCCTTAGAGTAAAGGTTCACTTTGTTATTGGCCTTGCCAGGATTAGCCCTCAATTGGCTCTGAATGCTACTTTTCGCCTTAGTAGAAGCTGCTCTTCTAGCAGTATTAACATTGTATTTGCCAGCCATACAGCTACCCTCCACCTGGGCAACTGTCGCCAGCTCTAAACCACCAAAAGAAGTAGAAAATGTGGCTTTACTGACCTCTTTCTCCTTGCCCTTGTCAGCTTTACCACCATTACCATTACCATTTTTGCCACCCTTGGCATTAACATCTTCATCCGTCACCTCTTCAAATCTGGCTCTCCTTTCAGCCGTTAAACTTCTTCTGACCAAATCAGAAGGAGACTGTCCATCACTGGGCTTGATGAACAAACCATCAAGAAATTTATAAACTTTACCATCAAATAAAACTCGCCCAGCATCCATATCCTTATCAAGAGCAAAACAAACTGTTGCTCTGTGCCCTCTCCTATTACAATAGGAGCACACCTTTGGCTCATCATAGCCACCTCTATAACTACTACTACCACCATTCCCACCATTTCTCCCATTGCCTGGGAAGCAGTTACCAATATTATTGCCATTATAATTTCGACGTTCAAAACCTCTGGACTGATAAGAAGTTGACGTCGACGAAGAAGCGATTGGGGCCTGATTGGCCTTCTGAGTCTCTTGAACAAATATTTTTAACTGTTTAGTTAAATCGGCCAAATGATCAACCATCTTATTATCTACATTGCCCTCAACTTTAGCAGCAGGTAATCCCATTTGAGCCTTCTTGGCCTCCTGGGCTTTGACCATAATATTGTTGTTTTCGGCCAAAACTTCGCTAACCTTGCTAACATATTGAGTGCATGACTCTTGATATTTGTCCAATGCCAATAACTTTAGATGGGCTTGAATGTTGTCCTTGATAACCTCCAGAGCCGGCAGTCTCTGCTCACCATTAGGCAGTTCCTTCATCAAATCTTTTCTTGAAAGATCCTTCAAGACGTCCATTCGAATATCCCTGCTGCATGCTGTCCAAAACAAATCTTTTGCTTGATTCTCATGCACTAACTCATCCACCAATATGAGATATTCCACCACTTCATCAAACTGAACACAGAGATTTTTGAAGTCAGCCATAGAAGAAACTCCACCTTTTGCTTGCCAGTCTCCAAAAATTTTATTGAGGTCCATCATACTAAACCTAACACCCCATCTATCAACCATAGCTTTAGAAAGCTTAAACCAATCCTTGTCCTTAAATGCCTGCATAGCAATAACCTCTTTTTCCACCTCCCTATCAGCAATAAAAAACCTAACTTGCTTCACCATATCCACATGAGAAGCACCATCAACAGCAGCAGCAGCTTCATACCTGCTAATGAACCATTTAACTTCCTCCCCATCAAACTTTGGGCCATCCCAAGAAACAATTCTAACTGAGGGAGTAAGAGGGTTAGAAGATCCAGAAGCAACAGCAGAAGAAGACATCCCAATAAGTAATGAAAAGCGTTAACAATCGATAAAATAACAAGCCTCTTGCAGGCCAATAACAAAAATCTAATTAGAGTTCCAGAAAATAAGCCTCTTGCAGGCTAAGAACGTTCTTGATCCAAGTAAGTCTTTAAAGAAAGCTAGAGAAATTGAACCCCACGTTGGGCGCCAACTATGGTAAGGTAAACTCTTACAGTCGCCTTGCTGTAAGCAGAATCCGGAGGAGATATGTGGATTTAGCTGAAAACCCCGTCCTTCCAATAAAAATAACAAAATGGGAATTCTAAATCACTAAGCTAACCAGTCTACTTGGATCTGATTGATAAAAATAATGAAACCCTGAAATATTTAACGCTTATTGAGATTTAAAGAATGTGGCTGTTGAGAAAAGAAATACTGATAACAACAATTAAGGTGTACCAGTGAAAGATCTGAAAAGATTGACTTTTATGTTTTTATAATAATTTGAGTTTTTATGAGACAGCAATAATCAAGTCCCAGTGATGAAGACCTTTCTAAAGATACCCTGTATGAAGTGTGATTTAAATTGTTGAGTAGTATTTCTAAAATGTTATATATAAAATATAAAGTTATAAGGGTATTACAATTTATTTAATTTGTTGAGTAATTAAAAATGAGACTGTGGTGGTTAAATATTAAGCTGTATGTTGTATCCCCCCTCTCAATTTCGAGTTTGAGAGGTGCTTAAGTATTCCTAGTCATGTGCCTAAGTTTTCCCCTCCAGAGCTCTCCCAGAGCTCTCCCAGAGTCAATCCGGAGTCCGTACGGAGTCAAAGCGGAGTCTGTACGGAGTCCGTCCAGACTTCCAGACTCAATTAGAACCTTTAAAACTATAATAAAAATCTAGAAAAATTACACATGATAGAACCACTTCACTTTTACATACCAAACTATTTTTCGTAGTCTGCGCAGCTCTAATTACCCCGTGAAAATTCATCAAAGTTAAGTAATTTCTAAAAACGTAAATATTTTAATAAATCTTTAAAATTCTTTTAAAAATATAAGAAAAATAGTAAAAATTCTTGGAAAATTTCCCAAGGTTTTTGAGTGACTCGAATTGATACTTATAAACTCTTCAGACCGTAAAAATAAGTTTTCTCCGTAAAATAAATTGTTTTCACGTAGGCATTTGCTCTTGACCAATTTCTTCATATTTAAAACTCAAATAAATTAAATAAAACCCTTTTATAAAAAATAATAACGCCAATCTTGAATGCCGCAATAACTCCATTTACGTACTTAGGTGCCATACTAAACTTTAGGCTACCACAGTGGGATATGCATTCTTCTTTGTGACTGTGTTGAGCTTTCTATAGTCAACAAACAACCTAAGGCTACCGTCTTTTTTCTTTACAAAAAGAACAGGGGAGCCAGTTGGAGATTTACTGGCTCTGATGAAACCTTTGGCTACGTTATCTGCAATGTAGTCTCAAAGAACTTGAGATTTGTCCTTTGACAAAGAATAGACAGGACCTGCCAGAGGTACTGGACCTATTAACTCTATTTGATGGTCTTAGGGTCGAAGAGGTGGTAAAATATTGGCCTTTCAGATTGAGAAAACATCAAGGAAATCATGATAGATTTCCGGTAGAGTTAATTTAATGGTTTCAACATTGATTTGGTCATCCTCATCATCTTCAAGAGAATCTGTTGAGGGAAGACCAGAATTGAGAGAGCATAATTTGACTACTTTGAGGCAATTTAAATCCTCTTCGAGTGAAGTTATTGAGCTAGAAGGGTTAGCCAATTGCTCATTTAGAGAAAGATCAGATGCTTGCAAGTCATCTGGCAGAGATTTTTCCTCTAGCAGGAAATTTTCAGGCGGGTTGTTTAACTCCCTATTGACCTGCATTGAAGAATTAGAAATATACTTAGTGTGTGGGGTGATCAATCCCCGTGACCAATCAATTTCAGGATTCCAATGCGTTAAAATGTCATGGCCAAGGATGGTATCATCCATTCTTGGGGCATCCAAGACTGATAATTCCCACTCAAAGGGGGGAAAGTTCGGAAAATTGAAAATCCATAAAACTTTCTTACTTACCCAATATTTGGGTTCCTCTGATTTTACCAAATAAATTGGATATTGATTGTTATCTAAAAATTTCAGCTCAAGTTTTTTGGCAAAAGATAATCTGATAAATGAAATTGAAGCTCCAGATTCAATGAGACAACTGAAGGGGGTATCTTCCTTGAAAAGAATGAATCTCAAGCGGTTTAAGGCAACTCCAGTCCTTAAGACATGGAGGTTCTGTGCACTGGGAGAGATAAGATAGTTTTCTTTGCACACAAGTAAACTACCTACTAGTTTTTTGACCTTGAGCTAGTACCTTCTCTTTCCTTCAACTTTACACAATCTTCTAGCTTGTGCTTACCCCCACA
Organism: Hemileia vastatrix; assembly: GCA_030280995.1. Classification (NCBI taxonomy): domain Eukaryota; kingdom Fungi; phylum Basidiomycota; class Pucciniomycetes; order Pucciniales; family Zaghouaniaceae; genus Hemileia; species Hemileia vastatrix. Next base: position 23,009,085 of record JASXTE010000001.1, on the reverse strand, counting down.
ATACATACATAACCCATTATCTGCTCGCCTCTTCCTCTCAGCTTCTTTAAGTTCCCCTTTTGGATCCAGTACTTTGCTGATATCGCCTGGGGTCGAGCCTTTTGATCGAGGTTTGTCCTTTTCCTTATTGGGTTTTGATTGAGTCGAGGAAGATTGAGTTATCTGTGGGTGTGAAGAAGGTCCCAATTTAAAATTTAGGCCTTGAGATTTGTTGGCATATCGACAACATTGTAGTTGTCCTTGGTAAATGCCGTCAAGTTTGAGGGTTCAATCCATTAAATCTTTTAAAGTACTCATCTTCTGACCATGAAGATTTAATTGATCCAGAATCCTCGAAGGAAGTCCCTTTTTGAAATGATACTTGAGGGCAGCATCATTCCAACCTACTTGAGTTTAAAGTGCTCTGAAGTTTGAGATATCTTCAGAGGCTTTACCATTATCACTCATGCAAAGGAAATAAAGTTCAATTTCTGTGTTGTCAGTTTTATTAGGGTCACCAAACAACGTAAAGAGTTGGTCTTCAAAATTTTCCCAGTCATTAATAAGTAAGTGGGTTTCTGTCAAAGAGGGCATGAGAAGATAAGGTTTGAACCATCTTGCTGCTTTTCCAGCTAGGAATGAAGAAGCACAAAAAACCTTTGATTGGTCCTTATTGAAGGTTTGAGGGTCATTATGGAACAGGAGCTTGCAGGTTTTCAAGAAGGGCTGCAATATGTCTGGATGTTCTCCATCAAATTTATCAGGAGATTTCATGGAAGGAGTTTTGAATTTAGATCCCTCCAAAGAAGTTGAATTGGAAAGAGTTTTCATAAAAAGTCTCATGAAGTCTTTCAGCAAATTAGATGGTCCAGGTTCCAAAGGTTGACCAGAAGAGTGAGTAGCAGGGGCGGATGGTGCCTCATGCATTGTATCCTCTCCTTCTTCTTCCTCACTAGAATCATCAAAATCCTGGGGGATGTCTTCTAAAGATTGGACTGAATGTCCCCGTTCCCTAAGGTCGAGAGGTTCCAAGGAGTTAGTGCGGGAAACAGGCCGTGTAGCTGTTGGCCTGCCTCAGGCGCAAGCCCTAGTAGTAGTGCCTGTAGGAGGAGTGCGTTGAACAGGTGCCATTTAAAGAATTTAAAACACCTGAAAAAAGGACGTAGTAGTACCAAAGAATGAGAACTACAGAGAATTAAATTATACTGTCACCGGACAACCTATACACAAGGTAGAGGGTGTTCCTGGAAGTGAGATGAGGAGAGTAGTTTAGAAACTTCTTCAAAGCACAGAGGAAATGTTTGAGGAAGTGATTTGAAGATGACTCAAAGGAAGAGCTACTGCTTTGAGATATGTTTGAGAAGAGTTCTAATAAAATTTAAAGGTAATATTAATATTCTTTAAGATCTCACAAAGGGTTGGAAACTCAATAATCAAAGATTTAGTATTGAGAAATGATTACTGAGAAAATAAGGAAAGATACAATAATAATGATTTAACCTGAAGCTTTACTACTATTAACTATTTATACATTTTATAATTTAATTCTAAAGAATGTCAAAACAAAATCCAACCCCTTTTATATCCTTTACTCCTTCTTGCATTGACCTCATACCCATCCCTCATTCTGCACACCACAGACCACCAAAACTACACCCATTACATCTGGACCCTCCTCACTAACATCTGTTAACCCTCTAACCCTCCACTAACCATTCCGTCCATGCTCACTACCCCTTTTTAAAAACCCACAGATATTTTAATAAACCTTTTTAGCGGACTATTACATTGACTATTGCGCTGTGCGTTGCTCATTGAGGAAAAGAAGAAGACACACTATTTAGAAATTGACTAATTTAGATTTAGAACTTAGACTAGCATGGTTGAATAGTGAGTACACAAAGGAAAGTTGCAGTTCCTATGTAGAATTGATTTCTGAGCTTTGAGTATTGATTTACACCTCTGTTTTATTGATTTAATGAGCTGCTTTTGCCTTGAGTGTCACGTGGCGCGTGAAATGTGTAAGGTTTCAAAAGAGATATTGGAAAAACAGCATGTTTTCTGTCATATGGAGAATACAAAATAACTTCAACTGCATTATCAACAACCATTCTTATGACAACAAATGGACTAATAAATGGGTCTTTCAATTTGATATTACCTTGTAAATTGAAGTGGACTGTAGAAATCAACACTCCATCACCCTTTTTAAAAGTGTATTCTTTATGGGATTTGTTCCATCTCTTCTTCTCATATTCAAAGGATTTTTCAATAAATGTTTGAGCATGACTTCTGCAAAGTTGTTGCATTTGAAGAAAAAATTTTAAACCAGGATTTAAATCCAATTTAGGTGTTTTATTATTGAGAATTTGGGCAGGAGTATTTGGAAAATATCCAAGCCAGAGCTCAAAAGGCTTTCTTTGAGTAACAGAATGGACAGTGCTATTATAAGCAAATTCCAACCCAGGAAGTAAGGTAACCCAATCATGAGTGAATATGTCATTGTCTTTATACTCAAGGCCAAAGGCACAATACCTTCTTATCATGTCCTCTAGAGTCTGAATCATTCTTTCAGCTAATCCATCAGTCTGAGGGTGATGGGCAGTAGAAAGTTTCAGATCACAACCACAACTATCCATCAGACACATCAAAAATTCAGAAGTAAATTTAGGGTCTCTGTCAGAGATTATGGCTTTAGGAAAAACTAGAAGTATTAAACATATGAGACCACCATAAGAAAGCTAATTCTTTAGCGGAAACATCCTTCTGAGTAGGGAGAAATTAACACATTTTAGTATATCTGTCCACAATAACCCAACAAGAGTTATAACTGTCTTTTCCAGAAATAGGTAATCCTGTTACAAAATTCATGTTTATTATCTGCCATGGTGCATCAGGAGGTTCAATATGTTGCATTAATCCAGCTCTCTTACGAGTCAATATTTTTTATTTTTGGCAAGAATCACAAGATTAAACATATAATTTGGTGTCTTCAGACATATTAACCCACCAAGCAGTGTTTTTAATTCTGATCATTGTTTTTTTAAGATCAAAATGTCCAGCTAATATGTCATCATGACAAATTTTCAAGATGATTTCTTTCATAGAAGGAGGAATAACAATGACATTACTCAACTTTCTTCTATAATATAGATATACTTCATCAATTGAAAAATTTACCTTTCTCCAAAGCCTTCTGGTACTTTGTTGGAAGGGTATTAATTAATGCTTGTATTGAAGAATTCTTTTGATCATTTAATATGGTGCATATTTTTTTTAAGTCAGTGTCCTTATCATATGAATCCAGAATAAGCTGTAATAGCTCTTCCTCCATATAAACCACATATATCCCATAAATATGAATAATTTCATCCTCAGGATCATAAGCAGGATTTGAGTCATCATTTGGTAAAGGTAACCTTGATAACATATCCACATTTGAGTGAACAATACCAGCCCTATGAATAATTGTCATTCTCCCTCATTATTCCTGAACAGCTAACTGCCATCTGAACATATGTCTGTTAGATGTTTTCAAGTTTAAAAGGGATTTAACAGCACTTCAGTCAGTGGCAAGTTCAAATTTCTGGTCATCTAGGTAATAATGTACCTTTTTAAGAGCCCACACACCACACAATATGGGGGGCGGACTTGCTAGCAAGTCCGCAACCTTGGACCCAAACTCACCATAGATTGAACACACATTGAGCTATTGATAAAGGAACCATACAATCAGGGATGAACACCACTCAGCAGAACAGTTTTAGGTGGGTGTTCAAGTAGAGTTCAGTATGGGTTCAGTCTGAGTTCAGTCTGAGTTCCATCTGAGTTCCATCTGAGTTCAGGTTGAGGACTTGCTAGCAAGTCCACCCCCTATATTGCGTAGTGACACTACGGCTAAAAATTCAAGCTGAGTGGCACCATATTTCAATTCACTATTTCTCAAGGTTCTTTAATATAACAAATTACTACTTCTGATACTTTATCATTCATCACTTTTTTGTGATGGAGGGCAGCACCAAGACCAATAAAACTGGCATCAGTGTACAAAACAAATGTTTGATTAAAGTCAGGTAAAGCAAGAATTGGTGCTGGCATCAAAAAGTGTCTCATAGTGTCAAAAGCTCTCTGTCTTTCACTATTCCAGACAAAAGAAAAATCCTTTCTAGTCAGTTGGGTAAGGGGTAATGCTATGACTTGGTAATTTTTAATATACTGTCTATAGTTTCCACACATTCCCAAAAAACTCTGGAGCTTTCTAACTGTGGTAGGAGCCTTCACCTGTTGTATGGCTGCCACTTTGTTTTGGTAAACACATATCTGTAACCCAGAAACAACATGACCAAGAACTTTTAACGAATGAAAACCAAATTTAAATTTCTTCAAAGCAAGTGTCATATTTATTTCATCCATTTTGTGGAACACTTTACACAGGTGGTTAAGATGGTCCTCAAATGTTTTTGAGAATATAATGATATCATCAATATAAACCATCAGCCATCCTTAAATTATCTCCTGATGTAATGTGTTATCCATAACTTTTTGAAAAACTGAAGTGGAATTTTTAGGGCCAAATGGCATCCTAACATATTTATAAATACCCATATGAGTAGAAATCATCAGAAAATTCTGGGAATTCTTCTCAACAGGTACCTGGTGATATCCCTTGTTACCATCCAAACAGCTTATATATTTAGCACCTTGTAAGGTAGCATGTATAGAGCTAATTCTAGGTAAAGGATAGATATAATCAACAGTATAAGTATTCAATGCTCTATAATCACCAAATAACCTGGATTTATCTTTCTCATAAGAATTAGGACAGGTGAGATAACACAATATTTAGGTGTCTCAACTACCTTTTCAATAATGTTCATTTTTAAAAGGGTAGAGATATTATCCTCAATATCTTTTCTCTTTGTGGGATAAGCAGGATAAGGCTTTTTCTTTAAACTAGGTGTTATGTCAGTTAATGGAAAAGATAATGAAAGTTTCATCTCTTCTTTAACTAATCCTAGTTCATGTGACCCATGAGCAAAGGCCATAGGAAAAGATTTTATCAATTTAATGATGGAATCTTTATCCTCACCAGAAAGTTGTTCTCCAAAAGAAGCATTGTCAATTTCAGACATAAGGGCAAGCATTTCTTTTGTAGATCTTCCTTTATATTGAACCACAGAATTAAATGTGTTCAATTCTGGTTTTAAAAATTTTTTGGGGGAGGAAATCTTAAATTTTCTCTTCCCGTTCATCCCCATTGTGAAACACTGGTTTGAAGGATCCAATTTTATGCCATAATTGGTTAAAATATCATTTCTTATAATAAACCAACTGCTTAAGTTATCATTTTTCATGACAAAATAATCACAAATAACTCTTACAAAACCATGGTTATATTTAAAAAACACTGTGGCATTGTATTTACTAATGGGGGACAAAACAGAGCCATAACCTCTCCAATTTTCAGAAATGATAGGAATAAGTTTTGATTTATAGTCTTGATCCACTGAAGCAAGTGCTTTTTCAGATACTACACTTCCTCCAGCTCCAGAATCCAGAACAACTTCAATGCTGGTTCCATTGATCAAGACTGGTGCTTTGAGAGGGGCAGGAACAATTTAGCTATCCTCAATGTTCCTTATGATCTCAGAATCCTCAACTGTAGATAAAGCATTATTATCAATATCAATAGTATTTAAATAATGAATATCCTCTTCCAGCATCAAGATTTCTTGTTGAGATTCATATGAAATATTGCTGGCAAAATCACTTGAAGTATCATCCAGTGCTATTGTGTCATCAGCATGCTCCTCAGTTTATTCAACAAGATTTATTATCTTGTCACAAACATGGCCTTTCTGCCAAGGCTTGTTACACTTGAAGCAAGTGTTTTTTGCATACTTTTTAGGTGCAACAGGGGCAGATGGTTTACCAACCTTTTCCAGAGGTTTCTGTTGGTAAGTGGAGGATTTCTCCAAAGGGGTTCTAGGAATGAATCTTCTGGCATCATACTTGTTTTTTAGAAGGATCTCATAACAATTACTAATGAAGGAAAAAGGTTCTCTGGAGAACTCAGTCCTAGCCACTATCAAGTCTCTCAAAGACATTGGTAATTTATAAAGGATCCTGTCATTCCATAACTCAAACTCCATATTTGGGTCCATTGCCCTCAAGATTTTTACAAGTTTCATTAAGAACTCAATAGTTTTATCAGTTAAAGAGCTATATCTAGTTTCCTCATACTGCCTTTGTTGAGCCATCCTAAACTTGGAGCCACCAAATTGTGCTTTAATCAATTTTTTCCAATCTTCCCATGAGTAGTCATTCCTATCCAGGAGAACAGATTCATACCACATTAGGGCTACATTGATAAAGAAAGAAATTAACTTAGAAAAAATTTCTTCATCTGGGAGTTTGTAAGAATTTTTTAAGTTATCAATTCTGCAAATTAATTGCTGCCAATCAGAAGAAGAATCACCATCAAATGTTGGATACTGGTCAAGTTTTGGCCAATTCTTTTGATTTGAAGGAGTCTCCTTAGTATTAGCTTGTTTCTGAGTAAGAAGCAGCTGTAAATTCTCCAATTTTGCAGTAATCTCATTGTTTAATCCTTCTGTTGAAGATCCTGTTGCATCATCAATATTTGATGGAAACTCAGTGGTATCAACAGGCATTTCTGAATCTAATTTTACTTTAGATGAACTAGCAACAGGTAAGCTTGGAGCATCCTGTACCATATGTTCCTTCAAAGAAATTTTAGAATATTTTTGATCATTAAACAATGAATTCAATTTTTCTTCAATGGTTGTTAGTGTGGTTTTCACTCTTGGAAGACTAGATAAACTCTCATTGATTGTTGCAAAAGATAACTGGGTTTTATTTTGAAAAGATGAATAATTATCACTCAATCTTTTCAGGTTCATCTTATCTACCTCTAGCTCCTGGCAACAGGCAGACACAGTATCTTGTAGTTTAGACGAATCATTTTTGATTTTTTGCCATAAAGCAAATTTCTTTTCATGAGTTGCTTTGTAATGAAACAAATCATCAGAAACTCTCTGTAACTCACTCCTTAATGCTTGATAACCTTGTTCAGTTAACAAACTATTATATTTCAGAGTTAATTGCATGTTGTTCATGATATGATTTTGTTTAGCAATAATATCTCTCAAATATTCATCATTAATTTTTACTACATCTGGAGTGTTTCTCAATAAAGAATCACAGTAACTTTCCAGATTATCATAAAACTCAGGCTCAAGTGTTTCATCAATAATAGCCATATCAGGATTTATCATTGAAGTAGCAATTAAAACTAAAGGATAAGATACATTAGAAAATAGAGTGATTTGTCTACTCTTATCAACCTCCACTGGTCTCATAGTTTCATCCCCTCTTCCAGAATTACCTGAAGGAACTGGATCAGTAACAAGATATGGTACTTGAGATTCAATAGAGGGAATTGCCAAGGCTTGGGAAAGATCTGAATATTGTTTTTTCGTTTTCTGCTTCCTTGATAAGGGTGAGGATGTGTTGGGTTGAATTGACTGGGTCTTGACTGACCTGCCTGAGGTATCTGAGGCTGCTGCTGTTGAGACAGATAATCCCACTGGGTGTTTAACTAATCCCACTTCCACTTTGACACTTCCACCTTTTCTGGTTGCTGGGGAGCCAATTGTGGAAGATCCCTGGGGGGAGGTGGTCTCCTCTTCTCTTGAAGAAAGGCATCTATTTTTCTTACCTTTTCTTCTAGTGAGTCTATTCTTGCTCTCAGTCTTAAGTTCTCTGTCCTCAGTTCCTTTATGTGGGTGGAGAGATTCTTTACTTGCTGAGGTAAAGGCATTTTTTTATTTTGAAGCCTTTGGGAAGTCCTTCTGGGGGGTTTATTGAAGGCTTTTGTTCCTGGGCATTTGTTCCCACCAGAATCTCCACTTCCTCCGTTTCCACATCCTGATTGGTTCAATGATTTATTAATTTGAGCAAATTTTGTAGTTAAAGGGGAACTCACAGAAGTAGCCTCATCATAATCAATCAGATCCAATTCCTCTTCACGTGCAGCAGAAACACCTTGATCAGTCATTTTTTTAAATTTAACCTGAAGTTAGGGAAGGAAACAACAAGATGAATTAGTTTTATTTTTGCTTTTATTTAAAAGAAAAATAATAATAAAAAGAATATAAAATTCTTCAGGACAAAAATCAACTGAAAATTCTAATCAATTATTTATTAATTCAAAATAATCTTATAACCAGGATTAAAAGAAATCAACTGAAGAAATAAAATTAAATTTTAATTAACAAATTAATTTATGATAATTATCAGGATTTAAATCAACTGAAAGATATTTAATTACAAGGACTTAATGTCAACTGAAATAATTTAATATAATTTATTATTCTATTAATTATTGAAATTGTATTATCAGGACGATTTGTCAACTGGAACAATAAAATTCAATTTATCAGGACAAAGTCAACTGAAAAATATAATATAATTAATTTAGAAAACAAATTTAATACTTCTAGGACTAAGAACACAATTGCTCTATCTTTTTCAACAAGGAAAAAATAAAAAATTAATTTCAATTCACCAGACACCTCCCCCTGTAAAATGAGCAAATTAATACCACTTACAGAGTGCTGAGTAAAAGGAAATACGTAGAGTATGGAGAGTGAAAAGTGACCCACAAAAAGTAATCAATATTATTACCACAAAAATATATGACTATAGTCAATATATAAGCCTAAGTTCTGGAGCGCGGTTCGAATCCCGTTTGCGGCAAAAAATAAGTCACATGATTGATGACATTCGTGGTTTTCTTTGTCTACTTGTCCTTATAGGTACCTTGATGGCAATGGTACCATGGTCTCCCGCCTCAAGATAACAATGCGCCATCAATGATTTGGAAGGGCCCCCAACTGTTGGTGGTTTTCTTGGTCTAGAAGGTAAAACACAAGGTCCTACGAGGGTTTGGATGGTTTTAATGGGCTCTCAACAAATTGGTACGTATTTCTTATAATCTTTGATTGGTTTTACTCAATTAAAAAGAGGTTTTTAAGATATTATTATAATTTATAGATTAGAATTACGTGATTGTAACTACTAATATGATAAAATATAGTAATAAAGGATTTTAAATAATATATAATAAAAAATGTTAGTAAGGAATGGTTTGAAAAGTACAAAAAGAGAGGGCCTTTTATAGGAAAAAATGTGAGAAATAAAGACACGGAGTTAACACCACGTAATACAAGGGTGTGAGAAAAAAAACTAAATAAAGAGAGTATGTTAAATAATAAAAGATATACTAAATGGTGTGTAAATAAAGGTATCACTTTTATTTGAAATAAAACTTGAGTTCCCTTGGACCGTCACATTTAGTACAAAACATTTGATTTAAAATGTTGATTCAACAAAAATCTAAATTTCTTAATAAAGAATTAGAAAAATCTTTTTTTATATATTTTTTTTATATTTTAATACTTATTTTTATTCCCTCTCATCTGATTTATTGAGCATGGTGTTAGGGAGTAAAATTGTATGGGACATTTATTTTTATTAATTATTAAAATTACTTGACGTACTTAGCTAGTTAATTGTAAGTAATACATAAGTAAGAAATAAATAATTAATTATTAATAAGGATTTAAAAGGCATGGCTTCATCACAGTAAGATAATTAATTATCTTACTGGATAAGTCTAGTAGCCTGGCTTACAACTGTAGTAAAAATCTAGAATATAACTCAATATAAGGATCTCAGTAATTTTAATCTCACTAATTATAAATGGGTTACAATCTTATAGTTGGTAGAAAAATAGATGTACTAATTCAGATACTATTCAAAGACTTTGTAAGTACTATTGATATTTATCGTAGTTGTATTGGTTATATATTTTGATTGTAATGATAAAGAATGTAGAAAACAAGACCAAAAACTCCCTTCTTTTATACCCAATAATTCTCCAATGTACCCCCTTGATTTACAAGTCCTATACATGGCTAATGATGCCTCATTATAGCTAATACACCTGCCCATCAACATAAGTAATGACCAATAACATAATTAGAAAGATATCATCTGCAAAAATCCTGGAGTAATAGGGATACTCCATCAAAATAAAATAATAAGCAAAAAAGAGAGTATATTCATGTAATATCTTAAAATAAAACACTAAAAAAGAAAAGTATAACACTAAATATTACACAATATTAAGGAGAATTGAAAGTAGAAATGATGGTGCTAATCATTTCAAATTACTATGTGAAATCACCATCCAAATATGACCAATATTGGCTGAGAAACCACTGAGAAACCCAAAAAAGGGTGTGAGAGGTGGGTTAGCTACATGCTGTCCTTGACAGGTTCATTCATGGTTAAATCCTTGACTAATTAAGGCAAATTTAAGCGTTGTAGTGAATTAAAGGCACCAAGCTTGAGGTTATTCATAAAAAGTAGTGCATGTAACAAGGTCAATGCACCTATAATTAAATTAGGACACTAAATAAGTGCCTGTTGCCTATTTTAGTGTGTTTCAGCATATTAGGTGTAGAATGTGGGGTAATTATAGGGTGAAAAAGCTAAATTTTCTAAAAATGAAGCTATTTACATGGGAAAAATGCAGGCAGTATGTGGCCAGTACACAGAAGCCATTTCTCACCATGGGAAATCTGGGGGTGAACTGCTAGCAGCTCCCTCTATTTGAAACTATCAGGAATTTGTCAGGAAACTGTTGGGAAACCATCCGGAAACTGTCAGAAATATGTTTTTAAATATGATGAAAAAACATTGAAAAAATAAACTGTCACAGATTGAATCCAGAACAATCCCTCCTTGAGCAGACCTTAGGAACCACATTGAACATCAGTTAATCTCAGGTTTTGCAAAAGGTTGAACAACATCACTTAGCATACCTTAATATTCAAATAATAAACTTGAATATATGTTGCGTGTATGATATAGATGCATTTGCATTTGAATTTGCATGGTGGATACTTATTGCATGTTAAAAATTGATGTGAAATGCCTATCTAAAGTGTATGCATAATGACTATGAAGAATAAATATGCATAAAAATATGCATAGTGATTATGCATAAAAATATGCATATTGAATATGCATAAAATATGCATATTGAATATGCATTAAAAATATGCATATTGAATATGCATTAAAAATATGCATATTGAATATGCAAAAAAAAGGTGCATATATGTATATGAATAAAATATATTAATATGCATATAAATCTGTATAATGAATATGCATAATGATTGAAAAATGCAAAAAAATGATGCTTAACAAGTATATTTTATGCATAAATAGAAATATGCAATATGAATTCATATTGCATACAGATAACACTGGCAAACCAACTTGACCAAAACTCATACTAAATTTTCATTCAGGACTAAAGGTGTGAGGGAAGGAAGAAATACAGTCTGATGTTACAAAAATGCTACATGCACTCATTAGGTAGCAGAGCAAATGAGAACTGCTGAATTATGATTGGTGCCCATAATTTAGTATGATATCATAATTTTATTTAATTGTTTTCAATATTGAAAAGACTTTAGGTTGGTTGGTATGGATCTAGCTGTGCCAGGGTCTAATCTAATTATTTTAACAATTTCTTAAAAATTAATGGGTTTTAATACAAAAACAGGTTGTATTTTTTGTGGGATATTGGATATGATAAGGTCTTTTGTAAAAAAAACTTATATTGTTCAAAAATATTCCTGAATCAGGTGTGGGATAATCACTACAAAAAATTGTAGTACTGTGGGCAATAAAATATATGCACAAGCAGTAAAGAAAGGACTGCGTGAACCCTTTTTGTGCAGTGGCAATCATTAGAGTCGAATCGTGGATGAAAAATATAATTCATTATTACCATTTTATTTAATCAAAAAATTTATAATATTAAAAATAACTATTGATTAATTGGTATTTGACCTTTGTGCCTCACTCATATTTATCATTTGATTGATTTTTTGTCACCATTATGTTATTAATATTATAAGTATAGCAAAAACTCGTGTGCCCAACGCATACCAGGTGATGTTACACCTTTTATAATATTATTAAATAAAGGTAAAAAAATATGAAAATGATTTGTTTTACAAAAAATAAATTGATATCCAAAAGCAATATGAGGGATAAAAAGGTAAAATCAAAGGGATCAAATATGAAATAAAAAATTAAAGTAGAATTCCTGCCATCAAGAGCAAGTAGACATGATGGGGTGAATGCCCACCAGTGGCACTAAACTTGGACTATAATTTCTTTTTTGTAAAAATAAAAAAAAATCCACTTGAGCTTTACCAAAACTTCAGGATGACAATTTTGCCATATCAAACAACTTCTAGTGCAATTATTGAAGAAAAATTCATTTTCATTGCAATAGAGAGAATTGATCACATCAGACTGCATGTGACAAAAAGTGTCCAGCACAAGTTCGGCCAAACTTGTGCTGGACACTTTTATGATGGAGAGTAGCTAGGGTAGAATTTTTCTTCAGTTCATCTGGTATTTCATATAAACATGTCCACTGGTATTTGATCTTTGTGCCTCACTCATATTTATCATTTGATTGATTTTTTGTCACCATTATGCTATTAATATTATAAGTATAGCAAAAACTCGTGTGCCCAACGCATACCGGGTGATGTTACACCTTTTATAATATTATTAAATAAAGGTAAAAAAATATGAAAATGATTTGTTTTATGAAAAATAAATTGATATACAAAAGCAATATGAGGGACAAAAAGGTAAAATTAAAGGAAGCAAATATGAAATAAAAAATTAAAATAAAATTACTGCCATCAAGAGCAAGTAGACATGTTGGGGTGAACGCTCACCAGTGGCACTAAACTTGGACTATAATTGCTTTTTTGAAAAACAAAAAAGTTCCAATCTGAGGTTTAACAAAACTTCAGCAGAACCATTTAGCCATATCAAACAACTTCTAATGCAATGATTGAGAGAGAATCGATCACATAAGACTGCATGTGACCAAAAGTGTCCAGCACAAGTTCGGCTGAACTTGCGCTGGACACATTTATGACGGAGAGTAGCTAGGGAAGAATTTTTCTTCAATTAATCTGGTATTTCTTATAAACATATCCATTGGTACTTGATCTTTGTGCCTCACTCATATATATAATTTGATTAATTTATTGTCACCATTATGTTATTAATATTATAAGTATAGAAAAAACTCATGTGCCAAATGCATACCAGGTGATGTTACACCTTTTATAATATTATGAAATAAAAGTAAAAAAATATGAAAATGATTAGCTTTACAATAATTTAAATAGATATTAAAAAAATAGAGAATAAAAAAGTAAAATTAATATCAAAGAGATCAATTATGAAAAACAAAATACTAGTAAAATTCTTGCTCTCAAGAGCCAGTAGAAGTGTTGAAACAAATGGGAGCCATGAGGGCTAAATTTTAATAAGTGACCTTTTTTTATAAAGATAAAAAATTATACACCTGAGGTTGGGAAGAACAACAGGTGGATGATTCAGCTAAACAAAACTACTTGTAGTGAAGTTTAATAAAAAAATGTTTTTTGTTTCCATAGAGAGAATTGATCTTATCTGACTGCACGTGACCAAAAGTGTCCAGCACAAGTTCGGCCGAACTCGTGCTGGACACTTTTATGATGGAGAGTAGCTTGGGTGGAAATTTTCTTCAGTTCCTTCATCTTGTATTTCTCATAAACATGTCTACTGGTATTTTATCAGTCTGTATCTTTCATATTTATAATGCGATTAATATTTTATCACCATTATATTATTAATGTCATTAGTATAGCAAAAACTTGTGTGCCAAATGAATGCCATGTGAAGTTATACCTTCAATAATTTTTTAAAATAGACGTAAATAAATATGGAAAGGATTAGTTTTACAGAAATTAAATAGAAATTTAAAAGTAAAAAGAGGAATAAAAGAGTAAAATAAAAGTCAAAGAGTTCAAATATGAAAAAATTACTAGTAAAATTCCTGCTATCAAGAGCCAGTAGAGGTGTTAAAGCAAATGGGAGCCATCAGGGCTTAATTGTAATAAGTGACCTTTTCTTTAAAGATAAAAAATTATACACCTGATATTGGGCAGAACAGCAGGTGGATGATTCAGCTAAACCAAACTACTTCTAGTGAAATTCGATAAAAAAAAATTTTTGTTGCCATACAGAGAATTGATCCCATCTGACTGCACATGACCAAAAGTGTCCAGCACAAGTTTGGCCAAACTTGTGCTGGACACTTCTATGATGGAAAGTGGCTGGGTTAGAATTTTTCTTCAGTTCATCTGGTATTTCTTACAAACATGTCTACAGGTATTTTATCTTTGTGCCTCACTCATACATATTGTTTGATTAATTTTTTGTCTTAATTATATTATTAATTATATAAGTATAGCAAAAATTGTGTGCCAAATGCATACTGAGTGATGTTACACCTTTTATAATATTATTAAATAAATGTATAAAAATATTAAAATAATTTATTTTCAAAATTATTAATTGATATCCAAAAGCAATATGAGGAATAAAAAATTAAGTTAAAGGGATCAAATATGAAAAAAGAAATCCAAGTATTATTCCTAATATCAAAGGCCAGTAGAGATGTTGAAGCAAATGAGAGCCATCAGGGATAGATTGTACTAAATTGACTGTTTTTTAAAGATAAAAAATTGTGTACCTGTGGTTTGGATGAACTCTAGGTGGATAATACAGCTATATCAAACTACATCTAGTGAATTTTATTATCAAATATTTTTTTTCATTTCCATAGAGAGAATTGATCACATCTGACTGCACCTGACCAAAAGTGTCCAGGACAAGTTTGGCCAAACTTGTGCTGGACACGTTTATGATGGAGAGTAGCTAGGGTGCAGGTCTTCTTCAGTGCAACTGTTATTTTTTTAAAACATGTTAACTGGTATTTGATCTTTCTGTGTTATTCATATTTTATTATCTGATTAATTTTTTGTCATTAGAATATTATTAATTTTATAAGTATAGAAAAAACTTGTGCGCCAAATGCATGTCATGTTATATTACACCTTTTATAATATTATTAAAAAATGTTAAAAAAATATGAAAATGATTTTTTTTCCAAAATTATAAATTAATATCCAAATTTAACATGAGTGATAAAAAAGTAAAGTAAAAGAGATCAAATATGAAAAAGGAAAATTCAAGGAAAATTCCTGCCTTCAAGAGCCAGTAGAGGTGTTGAAACAAATGGGTGCCATCAGGGCTAAATTTGATAAAATTTAATTTTTTTAAAGATAAAAAATTTTTCACATGAGGTTTAGAAAAACTCAAGGTGAATAATTCAGCCATACCAAACTACTTCTAATGTAATTATTTAGCATTTTTTTAATTCAATTTCCACAGAGAGAATTGATCCCATCTGACTGCACCTGAACAAAAGTGTCCAGCACAAGTTTGGCTGAACTTGTGCTGGATACTTTTATGATGGAGAGTAGCTAGGGTTGAAGTGTTTCTCAGTACATCAGTTTTTTGTGTTTCACATTTCTATTGGTTTTTTAACTTTTTTTTATCATTCATATTTTTCTTATAATTAATTTTTTGTCACCATATATATTATTAATGCTTCTAGTATAGCAAAAACCTGCATGCCAAATGCAAAATTAATGATGTTACACCTTTAATAATATTATTATATAAAGTTAAAAAAATATGAATATGTTTAGTTTTTAAAAAAATAAATTTATATTTAAAATTAAAAAGAGTAATAGAAAAGTAAAATGAAAATAAATGGGATCAAATAGGAAATAAAAAATACAAGTAAAATTTTACAATCAAGAGCCAGAAGTGGTGTTGGGACAGTTGGGGACCCCTAGGTCAAGACTTGGTCTAAACTTACTTTTATGTATAGGTAACAAATTTTGAGCTGAGGTTTGGACAGACTTCCAGGGGACAATTTTACAATATTAAACATTCTTTACTTCAATAATTGAGTGAAATATCATTTTCATTGCCATAGAGAGAATTCTTCTCATATGACTTCATGCAACCAAACGTGTCCAGCACAAGTTTGGCCGAACTTGTGCTGGACACTTTTATAATTGAGAGTAGACATACAGAAAATCTTCTTAAACTCAAAAGGGATTTCTTATAAACATTTCCACTGGTATTTGATCTTTATGTGTCATTTAAATTTACCATTTGATTAATTTTTTGTCATCATTATATTATTAACGTTATTACTATAGTAATAACTTGTGTGAAAAATGCATACCAGGTGGTGTTCCACCTTTAATCATATATTATTAAATAAAGGTATAAGAGTATGAAAATTATTTATTTTAAAAATTAAAAATTGATATCCAAAGCAATATGAGAAATAAAAAAGTAAAATAAAAGGGATAAAATAAGAAAAAAAAATTTAAGGAAAATTCCCACTATCAATAACAAGTAGAGGTGTTAGATCAAATGTGCACCACCAGGGCTAAACTTTGACTATATTTTCTTTTTTTTTAAACCAAAGAAAGTGTCCTGATGAGTTTTGAAAAATCATCAGGAGGACATTTTGGCAATATCAAACTACTTATTGTGCAATGATTGAGCAAAATGTCATTTTCATTTCCATAGAGTAAATTTATCCCATCTGACTGCATGCAACCAAAAGTGTCCAGCACAAGTTCGGCCAAAATTATGCTGGACACTTTTATGATGGTGAGTATCTAGGGTGCAGGTATTCCTTATAAACAAAGCCACATGTATATTATCTTTCTGTGTCATTCATATTTATCATTTGATTCATTGTTTTTCACCATTATACTATTAATGTTATTAGTATTGAAAAAAATTATAAGCCAAATGCATACTGGGAGATGCTACATATTTAATAATCTTATTAAATAAAAGTAAAAAAAATGAAAAGTATTAGTTTTACAATAAATACATTGATATTTGAAAGAAAAAAGAGGCATAAAAAAGTAAAATAAAAGTGATTAAATATGAAATTAAACATTCAAATAAAATTTCTGCCATCAAAGAAAATTTGAGTTTTCAGACAAAAATTGCACCACAGGTTCTTGATTTGGAATATATTTTCATTTTTTTAAATTAATAAAAGTGTCCACCTGAGGTTTTCAAAAAAATCAGGAGGATAGTATAGCAGTATAAAACTACTTCTTGTGCAATGATTGAGCAAAAATTCATTTTAACTTCCATTGAGTAAATTTATCCCATCTGACTGCATGAAACCAAAAGTGTCCAGCACAAGCTCAGCTGAACTTGTGCTGGACACTTTTATGATGGAGAGTAGCTAGGGTTCAAGTCTTCTTCAATTAATCTTATATTCATTTTAAAAATGTCTACGGGTATTTGATCTTTCTGTGTCATCCAAATTTATTATTTGATTATTTTTTAGTCACCATTATATTATTAATATTTTTAGTATAGAAAAAACATGTGTACTGAATGTACACTGTGTGATTTTACAATTTTAATAATATTATATAATAAATGTAAAAAAATGTGAAAGTTATCAGTTTTACCAAAAAAAAATTGATATTTAAAAGCTAAAGGATAAATAAAAGGGTAAAATTAAAATTAAAGAGATCAAACATGAAATAATGATATTAAGTATAATTTCTGCTATCATGAGCCAGTAGAGGCTTCAGAAAAAATGGGCACCAACATAGATTAACATGGATCAAATTTACTTTTTACCAAAGTAAAAAATTGTCTACCTTAGGTTTGGACAAACATCCGGGGGACAATTTGTCCATATAGAACTACTTTCAGTGCAATTATGGAGTGATCATTCAGTCTCATTTCCATAAAAAGAATTGATTGAATTTTATGGAATGCAACCAAAAGTGTCCAGCACAAGTTTGGCCAAACTTGTGCTGGACACTTTTATTATGGAAACTAGCCATGGTGCAAGTCATTTTAAATGATCTGGAATTTTTTATAAACATGTCCACTGTTATTAAATCTTTGTGCCTCACTCATATTTATCAATTGATTAATTTTTTATCACCATTATATTATTAATATTATCAGTATAGCAAAAACTTGTGTGCCAAATGAATACTGGGTGATGTTACACCTTTTATAATATTATTAAATAAAGGTAAAAAAATATGAAAATGATTTATTTTACAAAAAATAAACTTCTATCCAAAATCAATATGAGAGGAATAAAGTAAAATAAAAGAAATCAAAGATGAAAATTAAAATCCAAGTTAAATTCCTGCCATAAACAGAAAAAAGAGATGTTGAATCAAATTAGCACAATCAGGGCTAAACTTGCACTAAATTTTCTTTTTTGTAAAAATAAAAAAAAATCCACTTGAGCTTTACCAAAACTTCAGCATGAAATTTTGCCATATCAAACTACTTCTAGTGTAATTTTTTATCAAAAATTTATCTTCATTTCCATAGAGAGAATTGCTCCCATCTGACTGCACCTGACCATAAGTGTCCAGCACAAGTTTGGCCAAACTTGTGTTGGACACTTTTATCATGGAGAGTAGCTAGGGTAGAATTTTTCTTCAGTTCATCTAGTATTTCTTAAAAATATGTCTACTGGTATTTTATCTTTATTCCTCACTCATAAATATCATTTGATTAATTTTTGGTTGCCATTATATTATTAATTTTATAAGTATAGAAAAAACTCATGTGCCAAATGCATACCAGGTAATGTTATGCCATTTTTAATATTATTAATTAAATGTATAAAAATATGTAAATAGTTTATTTTAAAAATTATTAATTGATATCCAAAAGCAATATTAGGAATAAAAAATTAAGTTAAAGGGATCAAATATGAAAAAAGAAATACAAGTAATATTCCTACTATCAAAGGCCAGTAGAGGTGTTGAAGCAAATGAGAGCCATCAGGGATAAATTGTACTAAATTGACTTTTTTTTAAAGATAAAAAATTGTGCACATGTGGTTTTGATGAACTCTAGGTAAAAAATTTGGCTATGTAAAACTACTTCTAGTGAAGTTTTTTATCAAATAATATTTTTCATTGCCATAGCGAGAATTGATCTCATATGACTGCACCTGACCAAAAGTGTCCAGCACAAGTTCAGCCAAACTTGTGCTGGACACTTTTTTGATGGTGAGTATCTAGGGTGCAGCTCTTCTTCAGTGCAACTGGTATTTTTTTAAAACATATCCACCGGTATTTGATCTTTCTGTTTTATTAATATTTTATCATTTGATCAATTTTTTGTCACCAGTATATTATTATTTTAATAAGTATAGCAAAAAAACATGTGCCAAATTCTTACAGGGTGATGTTAAACCTTTAATAATTTTTATAAATACAGGTAAAAAATTATGAAAATGATTTGTTTTACATAAAATTAATTGATATCTAAAAAAAAAAGGGATAAAAGGAAATAGGTTGAATAAAAGGGATTTTATATGAAATTAAAAATTCAAGCTAACTTCCTACTTTCAAGGCTCAGAAGAGGTGTTGGATAAAATGGGCATCATCAGGAACAAAATTGTACTTAATTTGATTTTTTGAAAAACTAAATGAAGTTTTCAACTGATTTTTTCCCAATATTTAGTTGGACACTTTGTCTATATCAAATTACTTCTAGTACCATGATTGACCAAATTAAATCCTCATTTCCATATGTAGAATTGATCCCATATGGCTGGACCCGGCCAAAGGTATCAACCACAAGTTTGAGAATTCTTCTGGTGGACACTTTTATGATGGACAGTAGTAGGGTGCAAGTCTTCTTTAGTTAATCTAGTATTCCTCATAAACATTTCCAACTTATTTTTGGCCAAAAATCAGGTGGAAAGTTTGTCCATATCAAATTACTTCTAATGCCATGATTGACTAAAAATTGATTCTCATTTCCATATAGAGAGTTGATCTCATATGACTGGATCTGGCAAAAGTGTCACCACAATTTTTGATAAACTTAAGTTTGAAAATTTTATGATGGAAAGTAATTGCAAGTCTTCTTCATTTCATCAAGTAATCCTCATAAAAATTTCAACCTGTATTTTGGCCAAACTTCAGGTGGACACTTTGGCCATATTAAATTAATTCTAGTTCCATGTTGATAAAAAACTGATACTTATTGACATATATAGATATTAAACCCATCAGACTGTGCCTTTCCAAAAGTGTCTACCTGAATTATGGCTAAACCTCAGTTGGACACTTTTATGATGCAGAGTAGCTAGGGCAAAAGTATTCTTCAGTTAATTTGGTATTCATAATAGATTTTTCCTCCTGAAGTTTAGCCTAACTTCAGGTGGAAAATTTCTGAAAGCACCAGTTAGTCACTATCCATCAAAAAAGTGTTCACCAAAATTTTGGCTAAACTTGTGGTGGACCCCTTTGATCAGCCACAGTCGGATGAGATCAACTCTTTAGATGGGAATGAGGATGATGTTTTGGTCAATCATGGAAATAGAAGTAGTGTGATGTGGCCAAATTACCCCCCTGAAGGTCAGGAAAACCTCAGAAGGACACTTTTTAGCAGGGAGTAACTGAGAAAAATCCATTTATCAGAAGGAAAATCTTTTTTTGGATAGATGCCAAGGTTTCATACTTTTGTATTATGGTCAGTATTAATTTTGAAAGTGTCTGTCCAAGCAATTTCATTGCCCATCATGACACATTTTGTTTTCAATGTTTCAAACTGCGTGATACAGTATTAAGGTTTCACATAGTATAATTAAGTTCTATTAAGTGCCCTCCTATGATGCCTAAATTTATAATTTAATATCTTACAGAAAAAATTTTTTTATATAAATTCATCAATATTTTATTTTATTATCTAGTTTAAAAGAGAAAGTATCCTGAATTATTATATATTCATAATCTTAGGTTAGATCAATTTGTGCTCAATTTGTGCTCAATTTGTGCTCAACAGAGGACCAAAGCAAGTTCTGGAGGATCAACTTGTGCATAATTTGGAATCAGTTGATATTCTGTCTATAATCAATCTGAGAATAAATGTAAATCTAACTCTAATTTTCTTATGTTTATAAAGTATTCATAAACCTGGCATAATTAAGGGACACTCTAAGTTTCAAGAGAGGGGATTGCTAGCAATTCACCCCTAGATTTCTTGTGGTGTCTGGCATAAAAATTACCAAATTTGAAAATTGTTACTTTTATGCAATTGAGTAGTCAAATCAATAGTACTAATTAAGAAAAATTGATCTGTCAAGGTGCATTTTTAATATTATTAAATTTATAGTGCATATATTCAACTTTTAAGTGATTTAAAGTGCATTTCTTGTTTTTCACATAAAACAATGAAAATAGCAGCTTTAGGTCTATTTAAAAATTTTGTATCCTTATAATTAAGGTTTTTAAGGCTACCTTAACATATTTAAACTTAATCTTAAGTACACAAGATTCATAAAAGGTGGGTATATGTGTGTATATAAGGTGTTATAATGGCATATATTGTATTTTATCATAAATTTCACTTATGTATACAACTTGTGTACCTTTATATATTGTTCCCATATTAACTAAATGTGTTCAACATAAATTATGAGTACTTTTTCTTCAGTCCTGTGAATATCCTGGCTGAAAGCCATACATCAGAGTACCACATCCAATTTTTGTTTGTGAACTCTGATCAATGGCCAAACATCAGAGTTTACCAGCCAATTTTAACCAACTTAATTCTTTTAAATGGATGTACAGCAGCATCCATCAAATCTAATAAAATGAATTAAATGACATTAAGAATTATTATAATATAATTGAATAGAAAAAAGACAGATAGACAAGTATAATATCTAGAATTAAAAAAAGATAAATACATTAGTATGAAATGAGATAAAACAAAAAAATCATTATTATATATTTTGAAAAGGAATGTAATAAATTGAAATAAAAAAATAAAATTCTAATAAAATAAAATAATATTATATAATACATAACCAAATACAACTCAATATAATAAAATACAATTTGATTTGATTTAATTTTAGGTAATGAATCAAATAAAATGAGTGCATTAAAATATAATAAAATATAATAAAATAAAATCAATTTTAAAAATTACATAATATAACATAAAATCATTTTATACTGAATTTTTTTAAATATTTTATTCAATATAAATTTTCATATTTATACACAATTTAATTTTTTGTATGCATATTCATTATTTCATTGCATATAAATATTCAATATTAATTTTGCATATGCATATTCAACATAAATTTCCATTTGAATATTCAATATAAATTTTTTATGCATATTTTTTTTAGATGAATATTCAAAATTATTTTCATTTTATATATGAATTATCAATTAACATTTACATACTGAATACCACTCAGAAGGTGAATATTCAATTTCACTTTTCCTGACTCAAAATAATGTTACACAACTGAGAAATATAAAAAATTGAATAAAAAATTCAATTTATAATTGCTCTCTGTTAAGTGTGGTTTTAAAATTCTGGTAATTTTTTTCAAACTATATTAAATATTTAAATATGGTTTTTAATATGCTTCAATCTGTTTTAAATAAGTAATAAATTAGAGTAAAAATATTAATTGAATAATTGAAATTTTTAAATGAGTTTTCAGCTCCATCTTGAACTATGATTTAAAATACTAAGTCAAAATTATGTGCTTAAGGTGTACTGTGTTTTTAATTATTACTGAACCTTTTTTCATTCAAGATTTAAGATGAGTTCATTTCACTTTCATTATGATACCACAAAAAGATTCAGCTAGGTATGTACAATAGCTCAAGTTAGTTTTCAAGCACAGTTTAGTAAGAGTTCCATCAAAGTTCAGTGTGAGTTCCATCTGAGTTAAATTTGAGGACTTTCTAGAAAGTCCCCCCCCAAATATTGCATGGTGAAGGCCCCTATTTACATTTTGTTCCATATCTTGGAGATCCTCAATGTTGCCCATTTTAAAAAATAGAGTTTATATAAATTCTCTTAGTTATCCATCTATTCCTCTCCTATCTGCTTTACCCACTCACTAAATTTATCACTTTTCCTGTGGATAACTAAGTAAAATTCAAGTTTCACTCAGTTGCCTCACCTCCCACCAAAGACACTTCAATTTTTTACTTCATCTCAAATGCAATATCTCTTTTTAAAAAATTCAGCCCATTTATCACTGCAGAACATTTTTTTTGAAATGGGGTGCAAAAATTATGCAAAAAATTTTAAACATCAATAAATTAATTTCTTTTTTTAAATAGGGCTCTTAGGTGCAAAAAAAAAAAAAAAACTTGTAGCCTAACAGCTGTTTAATTTTTGTTCCATTTTTTCGCCCCATGATAAAAAAATTTTTTTGTAGTGTATTCAGCTCATACAGAAGTAGTGCCCAGATCACATAAGCATCCTGAGGAATCAAATGGTAGATAGTTAGACTAATGGCTCTTGTTAAATTTTGTGGTGAAAACTCAGGGGTGGCTAGTGGAGATGGATTAGAGGTGATGATAATGAGAAAAAAAGAAACAATCAATGAAATCTTAGTGAGATATGAGGAACGCTTACCTCAAATTTTTTGATAATTTGGGAGGCAATCAACCCAAATTTGGAGAGAGCTCAGTTAGAAATCTAACTGGCTTGGGATGATACAAGGAACAATCCACTCAGAATTTTGATGTAGGGAAAAAGCTACCTGGATTTAAAATAATACAATGCAGGGTAGAAAAAAAAGGATCTCAGGGAAAGTGTGATGGTGAGAAACAAAGATAGATATGCATAGGAGAAATTAAAAATGTAGTAAGTAATGTAATCAGAAAATAGGAAAAGACATTACCTAGTGATAATGATGAGAAAAAAGAATTCTGATGAGGGAATGATGTTCACAATACTTTTATCCTCTTCCTTTGTAACTAGGTCTTTGAGTAAGAAAAACTAGGGCTAGGTAAATGAATGTGATATGTAGCCAAATAAACAATAATAATATATATATACCAAGAAAAAATGGCTGGCATCTTCTGGAAATTCCCCCTTTCCAATTAAGCTCACAAAGTTCAACCAGGGGTAGGAACCTTCTAGCAGGAACCAGGTTTTTTTCTGGTGATATGCCTGTAAATAAATGAGTGACATTTCGGGATCATAAATTAAGTTCTCAGTGAGTATCTAGACATGGTGAAAGAGTAGTAATAATGGTAATATGTAATAAGGAAAAATATCAAATGCGCAAGTGAAAGAAGGAGTGAAGAAATTCTTCATTTCTGACAGTTCTCACCCGCTGTCTCATACTGCAGCCTCTTCCCTCTGGTTTGCTCCCCCCCATTCCCTTTGTTGCTTTTCTTAAATCCTTCCTCAAATCTCACACCCACTCTCCATCTCTCTCTTATTCAAATATTTTGACAAACTAACATGAATATTTGATTCTCTTCTTATATTCAAACAACTTATCAAACTCACAGGTGTCCATTCTACTGCCTTCCTGAAATGCTATTTTAGACATTGTCCTCCAAATCTCTATCTATTCAAGTTCAATGAAATGGAATCTGCTTTTTGTACTCTATGTGGAATTAATGAAATAGAAACTACTGAAAATGTTCTTCTCTTTTTCCCGGCTCATTAAGAGTTTAGGGCGAATCAAATTTTTATGACCAGAGCACACAAAATCCCATTTCACACCTCCTTCTTATTGTCACCATTTTTCATTATTTCCTATTTTTCAGCCTTCCTCATTCAAATCAATTTTTTTTGTTAAAAATTTTCCCCTATCATGCTAAAGTAGTTTTTTCGCCTCTTAGTATAGCTACTTTATTGCACAGTTAACTCTCCTGTTATTATTTTTCGTCACCTTTTGTATTTAATTCCTTATGTGCTGCCTTCTCTTTCATGCACCATTTTGGGTGAGTTGGTAAGAAATAATATAAAAAAATGATAAAGAAATTTCAATGAATTTTTATGATTTTTTGCAACTTCAAGTCCAACACTTTTGGACAGGCATCTGCAGAAGCGGCAGATACTTGGCCCCACTCTCGACGTAAAACTTCGGCCTGGTATGCAAAATAATATTGAGAGTGGGACAGGTATCTGTCGCTTCTGCAGATACCGGTCCAAAAGTTGAAATTGAAGTTGCAATAACTCACCAACATTCATTGAAATTGCTATAACATGAGCAAAACTCGCAGACATAGAGGCTGAAAAGGAAAAATGCCACAGCCGGGGGTTTAAGAGAAAATGCGCAAGCACCAAGATAAAGAGTTAACCATTAGCTGGGCAGCGATACGGTCACATATATGTTTGTACTATCACTTTTTTTTAAACTTAAGAATAAGAATAGAACACGTGGTAAACTTTAGAGCTAAATTTAACGTTGGGATCTATTTAGTTCTATGATAGAAGATTTAGAGGAGCGAGAAATTCACTAATCTTTGAAGAATATCAGACAGCTATTCGTACACCTAGAAAGTGGCGCTAAAAATAAAGTCGATGAAAAAAAAAAGGAAAACAAGGATGAATAAGGTAAGTTAAAAAATGCAAAAAATGATAAACAACAAGAACAACAAACTGATGATTATAACTGTGTTTGTTTAGGCAGATTGATCGAGTAGCTTAAGTGATTTGCTGAAGCGATAGCAAAATCTAGGTTAAATTTAAGAAACCATACATGTATATAGATATATTTTGCGTGATAGCAGTAGAAGAACAGAAACCGGGGCCCAATAAATTGCTTCTCCTTGGCTTGCCATATATGATTTCCGAATTCCAAGACACAATTCAGCATTCACAAGTAAAAATAAATTTTTGAATTTATTAAATTCAAACATTTTTATAGCTTACGGGGGAGAGAATATCAACGAGGTGTTTGCTAATTTTTATTTGTTTGACTCTCGGTATGATTCTTTATTTATCTTCCGATTGTCCAGAGATATCATGTTGATAAATAACTATTTTTTAAATTTTAAATTTTGAATACCACGTAACCTTTTCATTTCAAGTGGTACAAAGTACGGCGCTTTTCGCTTAGTCTGTCTTTCGAGAGACATGAATAAATGAAAAAGAAAGAGTATGTGCGAACAGAAATGATGACCTTGATGATATGGAATGTAAGATTATCCCTCGATTAACCATTGAATCGGTAAGAACTTTATCCCAAATCAACTGACATTTTGTTGTAATCAGAAAAGACAGAGATGAAACAAAAAAAGAGGCAATAGACAACAGAAATTTTTCCGCCTATCAAAAATACTGTCCACGCTGTGGATTTATTATTTTTCTTATTGTTAAAATAAAATTTTCAGTGACACTTTATACACAGATAAATCCTGTTCCTAGTTGCTATTGTATCTCATTCTCTTATCCATTTATCCTTCTTTCATTAAGTCTAGTTGGTTCAAAATTCAAATTGATCTTCGTTCATCCACAGCTGTTGAAGACATGGTGGATAAAAGTAGATTATTTTTTTTATTTGTGTCCTGTGTAATTTTATTTTTTCAGCTTAATTTAACGCATCAAGCGACTCCAATAGCAGCGTCCATCAAACGAATTCCAAGTTCCCCGCCACCTACTGGCCCTCCGCCCTTACCCCAACAAAATGCAGCACCTCATCCTCAGCCAGCTAGTCCTGGTTTCGTGACATCCAAAGACGGAAGCTTTTACTTAAATGGAAAAAAATATGATTTTCGAAGCTTCAAGTATGTTCAGGACTACTACTGTTCCTAGTATATCAGAAATGCTATTTAATATTCATTTCTCCAACTTTACATTACTCTATATTTCTTCATTGTGATAATAAAAATCAATATTAGTGCACCACACTTACTTGATGGTGAGTAATATCTGTATATAAATTAATTACATTTATTTCCATGAAAAAATAATTATTTAACCCATGCTTCCTCTTTCAGATACCGAATTTGAAGCTACGGATATTATTCAAACAATTGCAGGTTTTGGAAGACCAGTCACACGAATCTACACTTTAAAAGTAGAAAATCAAGGTTTTGGTGGAGGCTTGGCGGCACAAGATGCTCATATATGTGGCTGGGATTCGAAACAGCAGGGTGAGTTAAACTAACAGTGATTTCAGTCATCATCCTTCAGTTCTCTTTGATTCCTAATATACCCGCTGTATTTTCTTTTTCAACACCACGCCAGATTGGATCTATAATGAGTCCAAATGGGTACAATTTGATCGAGTGTAATTTTTCTTTTTCCGTTTCTCATTTTATGAAGAGACTCAGTTGCCTGGATGCTTTTCGATACAGTCTCGATATAGCAGCAAAACATGGAGTCAAAATTATATTCCCTATTATCAATCAAGTAAGTTATGTGATGAGTTCAGTGTATATTTATACTTCTATTTCTGCGCTTGCATTTGTTTTATTCTATCTTGTGAGGAGAACTCAAATGTGAAAAATAATTATAGGATTTCGGAACAGCTGCAACAAATTACATAGGAAATTTTCTGGATGTGAGAAAAAGATCTAATGGTTCTTGGAATCTTCAAATTTTTGAAAATGCAGTTGACTATGCTCTCTCTTAGCTGATTAGACATCGCTATGGCATCAAAGATTATGAAGAAGCCCAAAGTTCAGTTGACTGGTTCAGGAGCGACGAAATCCGACAAGCATTTAAGAAACTACTTCAGCATCTGCTCATGCGAAAGAACACTATAAATGGGAGAACATATGGCGATGATGACACTTTTATGGCCTTTGAGACGGGAAACGAAATGAACTGGGCACACTCTGATTCACTCCATGAAGTAACCGGGTCTAACAACACCCACAACGGCACGGAATCTAACGATGGCATGAATCAAACTACTAACTTGCGACGACGCGCGACGGAAAAACTTATACGTATGTTTATGACCAGTGATTCTTAGCAGCTCTTTAAATGCGCAAGATTATTTACCCACCATTTCATTTCTTGTAGATGTGCGACCAGCACCAGCTGAAGTTAGTTTCGTTTATCAAATAACGCAGTGGAGGAAAGACTATTCACCAATTGTGTTATGCTGAAATTTAACTTTGGATTATTACTCTAACTAGTGGACTATTGATATCGCCAAATATATAAAAAAACACGCGCCGAATTCATTAGTGATTGATGGAAGCTTGTAAGTTCTAATGTACTGAATATTATATGCACACATATCTATAAATTTTTCATTTCTTCCCTTCTTTTCTATTCAAGCGCACGAAATCTCAATCCCCAAGAAGCTTGGCCTGAAGAAACTCTTAAATCAGAATTTGTGGACGCTTTCTCATATCATTTTTACGGTGAAAAAGATGTTAACTCTTTTCAAAAGTGAGATTTTTTTATGTGTCTGTTTCTATTTTTCATTTTTTTTTTCTGGAGATGGGGATGAAGCAACAGACAAGATGATAATTTAACACTGTTTTCCTAGGCTTCACCAACGTGTTAAAAGTTTTGGAAAAACTTTAATTATTGGAGAACATGGTTTTTGTAAATAACCCCTTTTATATTATTCTCTCTTTTGTCTCTTAAAAATGATCCGGTCAAATAATTCTGACATTACATTAATTCACTCATTGTCTTTATCAATATTTATATGCAAGTATAGATAAACGTGATGAATTTTTCACAAAAGTATACGATATCCTGGATTGTGGAGGTGCCTTACTGTGGGCTCTACAAGGTCATTCTGAACTTTCAGGATTTAGGCCTCACAGTGAAGGACGTGGAGTGTTAAAGTTGGTTAACTATGCCTAAATATATAATCTACAAAATCAATATTTTCCGCTTTCTTTCTCTTTGGTGAATTGTATATCAATTACATAAAAAATATTATTATTGTAGTTTTCACGCTCCAGGGTGGAAAACACAAACTTCACCATTATTTGATTCAAATGAAAAACTGGTCGTTCGGTCAACTTATGACGCCAGGTATGTTTCAATAATTCATCAGGCCCTTTACTGCTATTTCTTTTTGTTGTTACTAGTTGTGTAAATGACATGAAATTTTATTAAGCGTCTTTTAAAGAAGGGAAACATTAATAATAATGACACCAATTTATTCTTTTCTTTTTCTTTGGCTTGCTTGAATGTAGTTTCAAAGTGAATAACGAAGACGTTAAAAAATATCCTATCCCAACTAAACCCATAGCCTTTTTCGCACGTCAACAAGCTTTGGTGGGGATTTCGTTCAAAGGATCAGCTTGGGCTGAGTATTACGAAATTTGGGCTGTATGTTTTAATACATCTACATAATCAAAGTGAACCAAAAATAATTTATATTTCACTTTATTTATTTTTCCATCGACGCATGATGATGATGATGATGATGATGATGATGATGATGATGATGATGATGATGATGATGATGATGATGATGATGATGATGATGATGATGATGATGATGATGATGATGATGATGATGATGATGATGATGATGATGATGATGATGGGGGTGATAACGTTGTGGTTTTTCTATCCTTATTGACCACGTGCACGCAGGCTGCGGGTGTAAAATCCGATAAGTTCTACAAGGTAGGCATAATAAATATATACCATTTAAAGTGGACTTTCGATGACTGAGTTATTTTA
This sequence comes from Hemileia vastatrix, assembly GCA_030280995.1. Taxonomy (NCBI): domain Eukaryota; kingdom Fungi; phylum Basidiomycota; class Pucciniomycetes; order Pucciniales; family Zaghouaniaceae; genus Hemileia; species Hemileia vastatrix. The sequence continues at coordinate 22,979,583 of JASXTE010000001.1, read as the reverse complement.
TTTCTTTATTCCGTATTCTTAACATCTATCTTTCTTCCTTATTATTTTAATAAAAGGTAGCGGATTCAGTTTACGACAACGTAGAAACTGGAACACTATTCTATCCTCTCGATTTACGTAGAACAGGCTACCCGGTTCGCGTTCCCTACAGACAACCAGAAACAAACATTAATGACAGCGAAAACGAAGATTGGACAGATACCAAGTGGAGTAAGTCTACGAAGGGTAGATATATCAATCCGAAAGCAAGTGCAAGGCGTCTATCTAGCGGAAAAGGATTGGACAATTCGGAAATTAAACTTTGGAAACGAGCCCCTTCTGAAGCTGATGAAGGAATGTTCGAAGGTGCCTGGTTCACCGTAAGAGGCGTCAATCCTAATGGTCAAAGTGGAGAATTTTCGATACCAATTTACATCTCAGCCGCTTCTTCTCTATGATACCTTATGCTCTGCACTTTCTTCCCTCATTTATTTACATATCTTCTTAAAAATATATGAGGGTTTTTACCTAAAATTTAATTGCTATATGCATATTGTATGTAGTTAAGAATGAGACAAGTAGAGAGAAAGAGAAATTAAACATTTAATAAGTAGGAAAGAATAAGTATGAGTAACTTCAAAAGCAGTTGACACTACGACACATTTTCGTTTCGCCTTGGGGCGCAACAATTACCACTACAGCACATGTTTGTTTCGCCACGGGGGCGCAACAATTACACAACAGTTACGAAACAATTGTTTTTTGCACTTAAGACCCACTTAAGATCTTTTAGTGCTAAAAATAATTGTTACTAAACTGTTTCGTAATCATTGCGCCATTGTTGCGACCCAAGACGAAACGAACATTTGTTGCAGTGTGAGATTGAGTGTGAAGACGAAATTAAACCAGGATGTGTTACAGCATGAATGATACAGCTAATCCTGGAAAGCTTGCGGGTGTCTTGCATCCCATCCCCTGCCAATATCATGAATTTAGGTCAGCTGGCCTATGCCATTGGGTGGGGATGAGAGGCAAGATAACTGCAAGCTTTCCGGGATTAGCTGTAACTCTTGGCCCTCTTGACATTTTTTGTGCACTTTTTGTCAGCCTAGGTATCCCCAGGACTGAGTATTTCTTATGTCTAAAATAAGACAACCTTAATTGCATTAAGCTTATAAGTAAAAATTATGGTTATAATACTTATACATATGGTTATTATGCTTAGATATATATTAGGGGGTATCAATGTGTAGCACGGTGTCAGCCTGTAGAACTCCGGAAAGAACCAAGTGATTACATTACTTTACCTGTAGCACGGTGTCAGCCTGTAGAACTCCGGAAAGAACCGGAGAACAGGGGACGCCGCGACTACAGTCTATATACATTTGCACACATAACTAAGTACATAGTCCTAGTGACTTAACATCCCCCCCACTTAGTTATGAAAAATATTACTGATATCCCCCCCATGCAAACATAACCAACTCCAAAATGAAAAAGAAATAAAATGAAATGAGAAAAAATAAGAGAAAAAGAAAAAGAAATAAAACAAATGTAACCCCATCACCACACACAAACATCTTTCATTCTAAGCATTGTCAGAGATGGGCCCAGTGATTTTGTGAGTATATCAGCCCGCATTTGAGCAGTAGGAACCCATTCCAACGTTGCCTTCTTCAGAAAGAGTTGTTCATTAACAATATAGAAACACCTATCCACATGCCGTGTCCGCTTGTTGCCAGGGTTATGTTTTGCATTGGCAATTGCTCCTTTGTTGTTGCAGAAGATCTTGATAGGGGGAATATCAGGGAAGATATCTTTGAGCAAGTTTGAGATCCAAATTGTGTCTTTCATACCACCACCAAGTGCCACATATTCAGCTGTGCATGATGAGTCACTTACTGTCAACTGGCGCCTTGATGTCCAAACAATTGGGCAAGAGTTAAGGAGTAGCAGGTGTCCACTTTGAGCTCTTGAGAATTCTTTGTTATTCCAAGTGAAATCAGAAAAAGATAGAAGCTCAAGTGGTGAGTTACGGTCAGGGTGGATGTGAAGACAAAGGGTGGCTGTGTGCTGGACATATCTAAGGAGGTGATTGAGAGCTATCCAGTGAGTGGCATTAGGTTTGGAGGAGAAGTGTGCTAAAAAGTTGACAGGGAAAGACAGATCTGGCCTGGTTGCTACCGCCACATAACTGAGAGCACCTAGAATAGATAGATATTTAGTTGTCTCTATAGCTACCTCTTTGTCTTTGGCCATGGTGATTTCCAAATTGTTTGGTAATGGTGATCTTGTGGTCAATCCAGATGGGTTATGAGTCCGTAGAATCTTGTCAATTAGCTGAAAATTGTGTAGATCAAAACCCTCTGGAACTTCTTTGATAGAAACACCTACTATACCATCAACACTGTCATTCCATTTTACCTTCAAACTACCATCCAAACCATCTTCCAAACCCTTCAACACCTCCTCACTGCTACCAGTAACTATACCATCATCAACATGTATCCATATCACACCCAAACAATCCTTCTTCCTAAGAACATAGAAGCTTTTATCATACTGACTTGCCTTGTACCCCAGAGAGTCTAATTTGCTGGCTATATGAAGCCACCAGCATCTTGCTGCTTGTTTGGTACCATAGAGGGCTTTCTTTAAGTGTAACACATTTCCAACTTCATGTAGTTTGTAACCTTCAGAAAGTCGCACCCAAATTGCTTCATCAATTGGGCTGTGAAGGTTAGCAGCAGTGACATCAAAAGATTTGACAGGCCATTTGTGATAAGCTGCTAAAGTGAGGAGAATGCCTTGTGAAGCAAAAGTGGCAGTTGGGGCAAAGGTGTCAGTAAAATCAATGCCATACTGTTGTAAAAAACCTTTAGCTACATATCGTGCTTTGTAGATCGGAGTTTTGGAAGAAGGATTTTTGATTGTAAAGACCCATTTTGCATTGGTGAGCTTGGCGCCAGGAGGGAGCTTTTCCTCATACCATACATCCATATCTTTCATGTTTAGTAGTTCCCTTTTGCAAGCTTGGTCCCACTTGCGACTGTCAGGTGAGATCATAGCTTGCAGATGTGTTCTGGGAATAATGGATGATTGGGACAAACCTTTTTTAACAGTCTCATGTACAGCTTTTTCCTGAGTGATAAGAGTTTCCTCATCCTTGAAATCACCTAGCTTCATATTATTGAGGATATGACCTAGAGAGCCCTTAGATGGTGGTGGTTGGTAAGCAGCTTTGTGAGCAGGAAGTTGGTCACCAGGGAAAACAGCCATAGCAGATTCAAAAAAGGAGTTTGATTCTGGGTGCCAGAAAATCCAACCTGCATTATTCAGAGAATATCCTATACACTTACAAATCAAAGCTTGTTGGTCCAGTTTACGTCTAGTTTCTTTGTGGATATGGACAAAAGCTGTTTCACCAAATATTCTGAGGTTTGAGTAAGTTGGGTCACAATTGTACATGAGCTTTAGAGGAGTTTTGTCACCAGTCTTGACATTTGGGAGCCAGTTGTGAACATGGGCTGCCCATTTGTAAGCAAGGCCCCAGAAACATTCAGGTAGCTCACTTGCTAGTAAGATTGTCCTGGCAATGTCACCAACAGTTCTGTTGAAACGTTCTGCTGATCCATTTTGTTCATGGTGGTGAGGACAGGTGATCTTGTGACTAGCTCCAATGTCAGCCAGGATCTGAGCCATCTGTTTACTGTGCATTTCCCCCCCATTGGTTCTTAATGCTTGTAATTTCTTACCAGTAACATTTTCTAGCTTTATATAAAAGGTAACAAAAGCAGTTGTGGCCTCAGATTTGGAGTTGAGCAAAAATACCTCACCATAGGAAGTTGAACTTTCTCTAAACATTGCCACCCATCTTGCTCCATTAACAGTGGGATCCATAGGACCAACCAGGTCTCCAACAATAAGGCTCATCATTGATTCTGGTCTTGATTCTCGTGTTGCTGATGGTTTTCTTGTACTTTTGGCTATTAAGCAATCTTCACAGTCAATCTTACCTGGTGGTATAGAGAGGGGCAGTCCAGCACCAATTCCAGTTCTGATGATAGTACGAATTGTGTTTTCACTGGTATGGCCAAGTCTTCTATGCCAGTCCATGAGGGAACCTTTTGCAGCAGGGGGTCGATTGATGGTTTCTGTCAGCCAGGCTATTCAAGGAGTCCAGTAAATGATATATAAATTATAAAACCTTAAAGAGTGGGTAAGACTTGTATTTAATGAATATAACTTAATATTTTATTGCATAGTGAAATTATATAAGAATTTTATTATATACAAGTGTTACATTAAATTTATTGGTTATATATATTTTTATATATACAATTAAATTAAGCATAATATAATATATTCTACAAATAATGGCGCATTTTTATGTATTTAATAATTATAAATTTATATTTAATTAATTAAAAAACATATATGATAATTATAAGTGTAAAATTGACTTATAATATAATTAAATTAATTATTTAAATTTATATAATAAATAACATCTTTCATATAGTATTAAACAATAATTAATGGCGCTTCTTTTGACCCTTAAATTGTGTCAGGAAGAAAATCAAATAAATTATAATACTTATTTTATCAAATAGTATTATAAATTCCCAAATTAAATTAATTAATTGTTTCAGTTAAACTAGTTATTAAATTACATAGTGAAAACAATTAATAAATATTAATTTACACTGAATTAAAATGATTGCATGCCTTGTTACGTCAAAACATGTTATTTGTTTCACTTAGAAATGCTGAAAACAGATTGTAATACTTGTTTTGATTTGTTTTTCCCATAGTTCTTAGATCACAGGGTTGTTTAGTTACTCATTATTTTGTATTAACTGATTTGGGAAATTTGGGATGGGAATTTTATATTCTTAATTGGGATTCTTATTATTTTTTGTATAATGTTCTCTTAATTACTATGTTACAAATGTTTTCTTTTATCTTCTTGTTTTACTTCATTACTATTTTGTATATAGTCACTTGTAGCGCTTCAGAGGACCCATTGCCTATAAAAGGGCCTTGGATAATCCCCTGTAGAAGTATCACTTATTATACACTCAACCAATTAAATACAATTTTTATATTACGTTTATATTCTTTTTATTAGTAATAAAATTATAATTAAAATTCTATATAACAATTTAAAGGTTGCTTTAAGTCTGATAGTGATCATAGTGTCTGCTGCGCATAGTCCTTACATCCTAATAATATTATTAATTAATAATAACCTCATTTTTGTCACCTCTCAAGAAACCCGTCGTTGATTCCTCTCAATAAATTAAATAATTTTACTAAATTTTATTTCTTTTTATTACCTATACTCCTCTTCTCCTTCTCCTCCTCTCATTTCTTCCCTCTTTTCTTATCTCTTCTAGACGACTGACCGACAGTTTCATTCTTTTTAACAGTACGCAGGAGGGAAGGGTGCAATGGAAAATGATAAGAGGAAACATTTTGATTGCAGTCACTAGACCTAATTACATCTAAAATCCATCTTCTCCTAGTACTTTCCAACTTCCCTGTCATAATCAGTTCATCTTTAAAATAAATCCCTAAATTCTTGTCTTCAGAACATAAATCAAAACAAAAACCATTGTCCACTAAATCAAAGAGAGAAATAAGAGTAGTTCTAACTTCAGGACAGTAAAAGACATTGGTAACAGTAACAACTTTCCCATCTCCTTTTATTTTTAGGTCCCTTATGCCGGTGATAAATGAGGAAGGACAGTTAGTTGCTACTTTGATAGGGATTTGATTTTTAAGAGGTCTGAAATTGCTGAGAAGGCTCACATTTCCAGTGACATGATGGGTGGCACCAGAGTCCAATATTGCCACATTCCCGGCGAGCGCTTCAAGTGACCATTCTGCACTGTTCAGATCAATCTGTTCCAATTGTTCATACAATGCCTCTACATTTTCTTCAAATATTGTTACTTCATCTGCCTCAATTTTTACATCTCTTGCTCTAATATGTCTGCGTTGTGGTCTTTTATAAGTGATGTATATTGGTTTGCTTTTTGCATTTAGATCAGAGGCGAGGGCTGTAGCACGTTCTCTCATGAGGTAGAGTCTTTCAGAAAAGGTGGATGAATTAAGGTTGTAGGGACAGTGGGTAAAGAAATGGGAAGTTGATTTGCATTTGTGGCATTGTCTTTGAGCACCTGGGGGTCTGTAGGAGTCTGTATGGCGTTGGGGATGAGCTGCCACACCAAATATGGGTTCAGATGACAAAGAAGCAGCAGGGGTTGTTGATACAGATTCTCTATCCACCCTATTTTGAGTCAAAGATGGCATCAGTTGACAGAAATCTTCAAAAGTGACCACATTTGAGTCAGCACGATTGTCTAAAGCAACACAGAGATAAACGTATAGATCCTTAAGAGACGAAGGTAATAAGGCGTGAGACATTAGCGCTTTGAATACTTTATGATCAAAAGTGATTCCTTGGCGTTCAATTGCCTCAAAATATTTGTTGAATTCCTCTAGGTACTCACTGTGGGATGTGAACTGTGTTTGCTTTAGATTGATGGAATTACAAATGGCTGTCATTTTGGAAGTATGATTAGACCTAGAGAATTTGTTGATGATATGAAGATAGGTTGGGCGTGCTTTCCAGTCTGTAGATATTTCATGGCGCAGGTTAGGAGAAATGGAGTGCAAAAGGATTAGATGTGTCACTCTGTCTTCATAATCATCAGGGCCAGTGCCATCATTCAATGCATAAGCCCTTGTGCCTACAAAGTCCTTGATTAAAGCCAGGACATTACTGTGCCATTCAGAGAAATTGCCCCCAGAGTTGTCAAGAGTAGGGATGGATTTGGTAAATTCTATCACATTCCTTAAAGTTCTTTGTCTCTCAGTCATGCTTATCTGTTGTGTAGTCTGTGGGAGGTGAGGTGGCACACTCCTACGGAAAGGAGAATTGGAACGATTAAAAGATGAGGATTGTGCCATTGTATTTGAGCTTAGTGAAAGATCCCCAATCGCGCGAGTAAGATCGTCGATTAGGGTATGCACAGGGGTGGTGTTTACTACAGGTCTATGTGATATAAGGGTAGGGGTGGTAGGTTGAGGTGCTAAGGTAGGGGAGAGATTAGCGCTAGCAATAAAGGTATAGGAGGTATTATCGCTAGCGTTTTCAAAGGGGGTGGTGGCGGTTTTAGATATGTTAGAGGGGGTAGTGGTGGGTTTAGATATGTTAGAGGAGGTAGTGGTGGGTTTAGATACAGTAGGTAGGGCAGGTAGGTAGGAGGAGGGGGTAGGGTTAGCAGTAGATAATGGAGGGTTAGGGGTAAGGGAGGAGGGGGTAGTGATAGGGGAGGAAGGGGCCTCGCTATTCGACGTTTGTTTAGCGAGGTTTGAGGAGGAAGCGATGGGGGTTCCGGGAATAGGGGTGAGGGTAGGTGCAGGGGTAGGGGAAGGGTCTTGTTTCAAGGTGCGTTGATGGGGAGGTTCGATGCCAATGCTCCTTAGCTCTTGGTTGGATATCAATCAGGTAATTCTTTTACCAGAGCGGGAAGATGAAGGTAAGTCTTTTTCAGACATGCGCTGGGGGTTTTTTTGGTTACTAGCGCTCCTAGTGTCGCTAATGCTAGTGGAGTTTCTTGTTGTCTAACGTTTCAGTGCCTGCGAGTACAGCCCATAACCTGTAGCACGGTGTCAGCCTGTAGAACTCCGGAAAGAACCGGAGAACAGGGGACGCCGCGACTACAGTCTATATACATTTGCACACATAACTAAGTACATAGTCCTAGTGACTTAACACAATGTTCAGGGGTCCACAATTAGGGATCAGGAATTTTTTTTCCCAGGATCAGACATTATTAATCGCGGAAGATTCTTATCCACTAGCCCTGGGGCTAGTGGATAAGGAATCCATGATAATACATTATGCCGCCTCTTATACCCCAATTTCCATTCCTAATTCCTGATCCCAAACTCATCACATCCATGAGGCATATCCAGAGAGTAGTCCAAGATGTGGTTATGGCAGAAAATTGTGCAACATGTGGTTATGACAGAAAATTGTCCAAGATGTGGTTATGAAAAATTGAGTAGAAAAATGTCTGATAAGAGGTGAAAATTGACATGTAAAGTGTCTAATAACCCAATTATTAGCAAAAATAATTGCAGAAGATAATTGGGGTATAAGGATTTTTATCCGCAATTACTTTAATTGCGGATCCCTGAACATTGATACCCCCTATTAAGGTGCTAATGGAGCCATAATATACTTATCTTAAGTGATATTAAGTTATTATAGACATCCATAAGCTTATATGTATGCATAAACCTTATATTCGGTGAAATATGTAGTTATATTAGGGGGTATCAATGTGCAGGGATCAGCAATTAAATTAATTTCAGATATAAATTCTTATACCCCAATTATCTTCCGCAATTATTTTTGCTAATAATTGGGTTATTAGACACTTTATGTGTCAATGTTCACCTCTTATCTGACATTTTTTTACTCAATTTTTCATAACCACAACTTGGCCATCTATTCTTCCTTACCTTTTCAAGTCTGTTTGCTCATCTACGCTCACCCCCAACTCTCATCAACACTTTTTTTTGCTTACACTTCTGCTGGAGTTCATACACCTATCTCTCATTGGCCTTTCATCTCCTTGTTTTTCTCAGTGGCAACTTCCTCTAAGGAAAATTTAAAAAATATGGGCTTAGCCAATTTTTCAAGTGGTAAAAGTGACTTATGCAAATTTTTAAGTGTTTCAATCAACTTAGACAAATTTCCAAGTGGTGAGAGTGAATCATACAAATTTTTGAGTGTTGAAAGTGACTTAGACACATTTCCAAGTGGTGAAAGTGAATCAGACAAATTTTTGAGTGTTGCAAGTGACTTAGACACATTTATGAGTGGTGAGGGTGACTCAGACAAATTTTTGAGTTTTGCAAGTGACTTGGACAAATTTACAAATGGTAAGGGTGACTCAGACAAATGTTTGAGTTTTGTGAGTGAATTAGACAAATTTACAAGTGGTGAGGGTGACTTGGACCAATCTTTGATTGAGGTGTGCAGATAAAGTTTTTATTTTAGGGCTTAAGAACAGAAATGTAGGTGTTTTATGCTCCAGAAAGACATAATGTTAGGATACATGATTTGAAACCATGTGAATTGCTCATGGATGTGATGAGTTTGGGTACAGGAATTAAGAATGGAAATTGGGGTATAAGAGGGGGCATAATGCATTATCATGGATTCCTTATCCACTAGACCTGGGGCTAGTAGATAAGAATCTTTCGTAATTAATAATGTCTGATCCCAGGAAAAAAAAATCCTGATCCCTAATTGTGGATCCCTGAACATTGATACCCCCTATTATGTATATATAGGTATATAATTGGGTTTAAACCTCTAAATAGCCTATAAGCTTTATTTTTTTTGCTTATTTTAAGTCATATGGATGTATTAAATGGACTCACCACACCTACACAAGCATATACACCTTTTTCAGGCACATATATCCAGTTTGGACAGCTTAATCTACTTCCTTTAATGAATTTTCACAGGTTTATGGGTTGGAATATGATAACTGGGTTAATATAGATGCTTTGGGATGTTATTAGGGGCTTGGAAAGTTGATTTGGTTCCTTTATGTGCTTTGGGTTTCATTTTATTCACTTTGGATGAGTAATTTTACCTGTTTCTTTATGGTGTCTGCGTTTATCTGTTTTCTCTATTTATGGTATGGGTGTATGATATCATAAATTGTGATGGAGGGTCCTTACTGGAGGTCTGGGTGTTGAAACTTCTTGAAGTGGATGCCATGGGGAGGTGATGAGCCCTCATAGTGCTGTAATTGCTGGGGATAGCAGTGACATCATCTGGATTGAAGGTCTGTGCACTCCAGTGGATTTCGGTATCAGTAAGGGAGGATTTGATGGGTTATTGGATATCACTTACTTACTAAAACTCAAATAAACATTATAAAACAATTATTATCATATACAAATATATTTTAAAGTCTTTAAAAATTCATATTATCTTTAAATTAGCTATAACTATATTTTATTAACCTATTTTCCACCACTAGTTCACACCAATCCAAATATTGTGAGTTAATATTGAGCATAGCTATTTTATTAGTCTTCCCCTGAGGTTTAATCTATAAATAATTTTTAGATAAGTACTAGGGCTATTAATATCTACTATTGAATCATACTTTAATACTAGCATTCACTGACACTTTTTGTACTGGTGTGGAATCTTTTATGTTCAATGTATCACCCAAAAAATCCAAAAAACCCCTATTAGGGGGTTTCAGTTCTGGAAAATTGACACTTAACTTAAGTGTGAATTTCAAAGCAAATCAGCACTTAAATTTTGCAAAAAAGTCACTTATTTCAAAAATGGGTTTCAGCTATGTCCTTAAATCAGCACTTTTTTCTCAATTTTTTTTCTCAACCACATGTTGGCAACATCATCCCTTCCCTGCCCACCCCATCCCTGTCACATGAGAAACCCAGACCTCCATCCCCTCATCAATCATTGGCACACTCCTCTCTGAGATTTGAAACATTTTATTCCATAATTTTTTAATTCTTTTTTTTTATGTTTTCAACCTCTTAATCTCTTTACTTTTAACATACCAGTTTCATAATGCCTCCCAAAAAATCCAACACGCAAATGGCAACACAAAAAAATGCTACATCCCAAAGGTCTTCCTGTAATGTAAGCCCCTCACCTGAGAAATCAATGTCTGGACAGCTAAAAAAGGAAGATTATCTCATAATCATCAACTTCCTGAAAATTAAATCAAATTATGATGCAGGTTTTGGATGTGAGAAGTCTACCTTCATAAAAGTTCAATGGCTTCTTGTTGATGGCAAATCAATTAAAAATGAAAAAAAGGGAGAATCCACATCAATCTTAAGCAAATGAAGGAGAAGTTCAGAAGTTATCAATCCAAATATAAAAATGCTCATTTCACTTTAACTTCCACTGGCTTTGGTATTGATGATGATGATTTGGAGATTGGAATTACTACTGTTTCAGAAAATCTCAATGTCATGTGTCCATTCTATGAAGAAATGGATAATCTTTTTGGTTCCCAAGTTAATTTCAACCCTTGGTTTATACACAATACTACTAAGGATATACCCTTTGGTTCTCAACCATCCAATAATCCTCATGACACACCTGTACTTAAACAACACTGATCCCCTCCATCTTCTAACCTAGCTCAGCAGAAAATGATACCAACTATCAAGCAGAACAATTATATCAGAGTATATCTGAGTCCTCAGAGCCCCAAAAATTAAATGTATGTTTACTTTCTCTTTTTTCTTAAGTTCATTGCTAAATTGCTCATTCCTTCTTTTCTAGTCTCCTACTCAAACTCAAAATTGCACTTTTGGAATTTTAGATGGTAACATACTACTGTTACCTGTGAAAAAATCCTCATCACCAGTATAAATTTATCACATCACCACCAATTTGCATTTCTAAAAAAAGCTAAGTCAAAAAAATTCTATATCTGTTTGAAAAATTTTTCATGTCAGTTTGAAAATTTGGCAATACCCTCCCCTGCATTTTATTAAATTAAAAGGTGAAAATCAACAAAATTTAATATTATTGCATAAAATAATAAATAAATAAATTAGATAAGTCAAATTCACTAGTTTTAAATTAATGACAATTCCTCAAGTCAAATTTCAGACTAGTCTAGAATCTAAGTTTGGGAATTTCCACAACTATTGAATAGAGGAGCCCCATGAAACAAATTAATGTTATCATGATTAAATTTTATACAAAAAAAGCTCATTGGCCCATTAATTTAATTTAGTAAACTGAAATATCAGATTTATTTATTAAAAATCTATGAAACAAAAAAATATTCAATGACTTTACAAATCCCCATACATTTTTGATATACCCAAAGTTTTATTAAATTTATTACTATTACCTCCTTTTTTTACCTTTTTTATCCTTTGGATTTGCTTTTGACTAATTTGGAAGGAGAAGACAAAATAAGTAAAGTCATGACAAGATTACAAACCTGGAGGAGCTTTTGTTTTCTGGTGATTATTGTGAGAAGAGTTTCAAACCAATTTGATGATTTAAATTACTAATCCAAAATTGATTATACACCTATGATCTGGGAAATATAAACCATGTACTTTGATTTTAGTTGGAGAAGGAATAGGTTTTCCATTAAAAAAATTGATAAATTTTCTAATACATATCTTTAACGTAAATTTTAGGCAGTTGGAAGTGTGTGTAACAGGTTACATAAAATAAAAGAGATAGTGGCTGTATAGTTCTGATAATTTCATTTCTGTTCAATTTTTAGGAAGGAGTGTTTAGTTTGCAGGTTTCTAAATAGCCAGGAAGCCAGTGAACTGGCTGGCTGTTGTTTATATTTTAAGGGGGAGTGGAGGGTGGTGTGTGTTGTAATTTGGCTAGCCAGCCAGCCATAAACCTGTCTGTCTTGTAGTTTATATTTTGGGCTGGGTGGTGGTATAGGTAGGTAGACTAGGGGTAGAGAGGGAGTGAGGTTAAGGTACCCCAACTATGCAGAAAAGCTGCCTGGATGGGGTTTACAAGGCCAGTGAGGGGGGGAGAGGTGGGGGAGGGTAATGGTACCCCAGCTAGGAAGTGAATCTACCTGGCTTGGGTTTCCAAGGAAAGAGGAGGAGGAGAGGTGGTGATGGGGTGTAGGTGAGGTGGAGGAGAGATGGAGGTCAGGGAGAGGTGGAGGTGGGGAAGTGGAGAGGTGAAGGAGGGTAAATGTACCCCAGCTAGGCAGGAAAGCTTTGGGCTGGGGTCTTAGAGGTGGGGGGCATAAAACACCACATTCAAGCAAGGGAAAGAGGTGGGAGGTAGCCAAGGAGGGGGGGAAGGGGGGATGAAGGAGGGAAAAAAAGAAAGAAAGAAAAAGAAAAGAAAAAAAATTAGTCTAACTTTGAAAACCCAAAAAGCACTTACAGAACAAAAAAAAATTGATAAATATTAAATTAAAATGAAAAAAAGAATTACCTGGAGAGATGAGTTGAGAAAAAAAAACAGACTTCAAACTCTTTAAGGGATTTTTGAGGAGAAGAGAAAAAGGATATGAGAGATGAAAGGAAAAAAGAATGACTGAAAATATTCAATTTCATGTTGAGGTGGTGAATTTAGAGTGAGGAAGGCATGACTCTTATATGGTATAGAAATTTAAATGATATATGATGTTTTGAGTTAAAAAGTGTTATGTTGTGGAGTGCTGTGTATGAATGGGATGATGCTGAAAAATCAGTGAAATGTGATGCTATGGTGAAATCAGCACTTTTGGTTGAGAAAGTATGGATTTGAGTGAAATAAGTGACTTACTCATTTTGAAATCAACCAGTGTTGAGGCTAGTGTGTTTTAAAAATCCACACTTAAATAATTTCAGATTTTTAAGTGTGGATTTCCAAGTAAATCAGCACTTAAATTTTTCAAAAAAGTCACTTATTTCAAAAATGAGTGCCAGTTATGACCTCAAATCAGCACTTTTTTCCAAAATTTTTTGTACAATAACTTGTTGGCCACAAAATCCCTATCACATGTGACACACTGCACCCCTCACTGGAATTCACAACATTTTATTTTTACCAGGCATTTTCCCCTTCTTTTTTGATTATTTTTTCAACCTCTTAATATCTTTTCTTGTGATATAAAAGTTCCATAATTCCTCCCAAAAATTCCAATACTCAATAGGAAAATAAAAATAATGCTTAATCACAAAAGACTCCCCATAAAGCAGGACCTTCAACTGAAAAATCAAAGTGTGGGAAACTAAAAAAAAGATTATCTGATCATCATCAACTTCCTCAAAATAAATCAAATTACAATTCATGTTTTGGATGTGAGAGGTCCACCCACATTTGACAACCACTTTCCTTAAAGGTCAATGGCTTCATGTTGATGAATATGAAGTAAAAGAGAAAACAAATGGAAGAATCAAATTAAATACTAAGGAAATGAAGGAGAGATTCAAAAGCTATCAATGAAAATATAAAAAGGCTCATTTTTCTGATTCTTACATTTTTTTTGGTATTGATGATGATGATTTGAAGACCAGAATTACTACAGTTTTTAAAATCCTTATTATAATGTGTACTTTCTATAAGGAAATGGATATTTGTTTTGGTTCAAAGTTTATTTCAACCCTTGGTTTTTACATGATATTGCTAAGGATATAGTCTCTGGATCTCAACCATCAAATAATCCTCCTGAAACAACTGTACTTGAACAAAATCACTCCCCTCCAGATTCTAACCATAGTTCAGCTGAAGATGATCCTGACTATCAAGAAGATCTGACTCCTCAGAGCCCCAATATTTTAATGTTGTAGAAAGACTCTTACAGTTTCCTTTCTGTAAGCAGAATCTAAGGGAGTTGGATAAACCTAAGAAAATTCTGTCTTTTAAGTAAAATAATAGTTCAAAATTAACTAAGCTAAAGTGTCTACTTTAAATTAAAAGACCAGTTTAAAAGTTGAAAATTATGTTTTAGAGATGTCAAATTGGTGTTCTTAAAGATTAGATGGAGAAACACAACTTCAAAGTTGTACCAGAAAATTTATCTAAATGATTGACTTTTATGTTTTTATAAAGTTTTTATTTTTGTGAAAAGATGTTATAAAAAATTCTCTGAAGTTGAGAAATTTAAAATGATACCCTATAAGTATATATTCAATAGTTTTTAAGTAAAATTTAATGTTCCTAGTTAAGTCACATGCCCTACTTACCCTTCTGGAGCATCCCAGAGCTTTTCCAGAGTATCCCAGAGTTTGTATGGAGCTTGTGTGGACTTCTGGACTAAATTATAGCCTTAAAACTTAATAAAAAATATACAAAAATTTAAGATGGTAGTGCTACTTCTCTTTTAAATTCCCAAATAGTTTTTGTAGTCCGTGCAGCCCTATTTATCCAACAGAAATCATCAAAGTTAAGTAAACTGAAAAAAAATCAAAAATTATCAATAATACTTTATATAATTATTAAAAATAAAAGAAAAATTGTAAAAATTCTCAAAAAAAATTTCTAAATGCTCTTGAGACTCCTTAATTTTATTTCCATGCATTTCTTAACCATTAAATAATTTACCCATTTACACAATATAAACATCCATTCCTTTAATATAAAAATTTTATAAAATTAGATTTACCTTTCGGATCTCTAAAAAAATCATCCTAAATCCATTAAGAAATTAATCTCAGTGCCCTACTAAACTTTTGATTGCCACATCTTCCCTCCAATGAAGAATTTCCCCATTAAATTTGCATTTTTTATCAGCCATTTATCCATATTTTCTTCATCCTCTTCAACCATATCCTCCCATACACATACTTGGCTTAATCTTCATCATCATCATCAACATAAAGTTGTTTAATTGGATTTAGCTGTACCATGCAAATTATGTTCCAAATACCAAGTTCATTGTCTAATTTCTAATCTTGGCCTTCCTGGAATAACTGCTTGTGATCTTTTCAGGCTAAAAAAGTTAAATTTATTTTTCCAATAATTCCTTCCAGAAAAAATGCTACACAGGCCCAGAAGATTTACCAGATTCTACCATACCTAAAAAGAGACTGTTAAAAATTCTAACTTTCTTCAGAATTATTAGGGCCAAAACTGCTTCCTCCTCCAAAAAATCTAATCCCAATCCTGAACTTCCACATCCATCTCAAGATCCAAATCCTATTTTGCCAGTTTCTCCTTTCAGTTTTTCTGAAACTTTGTTTCTTGTCTCAAAAAGTTAGTCCATCATTTAATTTTACAATCCATCATACTTATTCCCAATCCATCTATTAATCCTTTTCCAAATCCAAAACTTCATTTAAGCTATTAAAATCACCAATACAGATGATTTTGGACAGGTACAGATTGAATATATAAATCATTAGCCTAAATTTCATAGGTATCTCTTTTTAGACTTTTGTGAAGATATGAAGTGTAAATGTTTAACTTATTATGAGGAGACTCCAGCCAATAATAATGAAGACATTATCAAGAGAAGATTGCTAATGCAAAGTTTTGATATCAATGTAGAAAGAATTCAAAGATATTATTTGTTTTGAATGTTCTTCTCTTCTTTAAAATTTGTTTCTTTAGTTCCCTAAAACATGATGTCTAGTTGATCCTATTCTCTATCTCACTTTAATTGATATAAATTTAAAATAAAATGTATTTGCCTTATGATGATTCTAATACTGAGAGCAAGGCTTGAATCCCTTCAGACTCCCCTCTACCAACCTCTGATTGTCACAGCATGAGAGAGTGGTCTCTTCACCTGCTGAGCCAAGTACTTCAATTCTATTCATGCAATAAGGTCCTCCAAGATTCCTCCAATATAGTCTATCAAAGAGACCCACTAATAATAAAACTACCTTTCCAAATTAAAAAGAATCAGCATCACAACATTCTATTAAATTTACAACCCTTTAATCCACCTAAAAAAACTGTCAGAAATTTTCATATTTTTCTATACTTTCTTAGCACATTTATTTATAAACCTTCTACACTCCATAGTTCAGGGTAACCACATCCACCTTAAAAATCTATACCAATTAATCCTTTGAAAATTCTACCCTTCTGTAACCATAATAAAATAGATCCATTTTATGAAATTTTAATTTCCTAAAGTTAGCTGCACCATATCCATCAATGATTGAATTTTCCAAATGAGTGAGTTTCAGTGTGAGTACTTATGAACTAGTGAAAAATTAAAATTCATTGAATTGACTGCCATGATTTATTAAAATTCAGAATTAAAAGTTTTGGGGAACCAAAAATTTAATTGATTTCCAGTTTATAGCCTTGGGAGAATACCCTTCTGCTAATACCTACATAAATTGTCCATATAATGAATGAATTTCCAGTTTAAGTTCATGGAGGATTAAAGAGAGTTTATTGTTGTTTTTTTCCAGTTTATGGACATGGTGGACCAAAGCATTATAGTCCATTCAAGTTTTAAGTTATGGTGGACCAAAAATTTCATAGATTCCAACTGCCTACTGCTGTTCCTGAGTCCAAATTTTGCCACCATCCTTTTTTCCATTCATATTCTTATTATACATGTTATATTAACCATCCTAATTATAAAATTTTCAAGATGAATCCTTCCAAATTCAATGCTTCAAAAGACTAAGCCTGAGACTACTGCTCCTTCATTCAACAAGAGTGCACCAACACATTTAGCCTGAAAAGACACACCAACAACAAGGCATGTTCAAACTGTTATGAGAAGAAAAAAAATGATCTGGCCTCAAATATGGCTCATTCCCTATTCCTGCTACCAGATTTGCATCCCACTATCATCCATCTACTCCATCTCCTAAATTTTTCACCTCTAAAAACCTACACCTTTCACACCATCTGCCTTTTCAAACATTCCTTCTGACTCTGAATCCCTGGGTCCTCCTCCATCATCTGATCCTTTTGCTGCTCCTTCTCTTCAATCTAGGCCCTCTTCTGCCATTCCCAGAACTACTTCTTCTCCTAAAGCTATTCTGAATCCAACTCAATCTAATAATGTTCTAGATGTTTCTACTGCTCCATCTACTGTCTCTCCTTCTCTTATAACCAAGCCTATTCTTTCTCAACCTAAATTCAGAAGCCCTATTCATTCTTCTCCTTTTACATCTTTAAAGAGACCCATATCTTCAATTCCTCCACCTTAAAGTCATAAGAAAAGGAAAATTACAGCCATCAAATGTTCCACTATCCATACCCAACCTTCCAACTCTTTTACCTTTCTCAAACCTCTTTCTTATCACAACATCCAAAACCCCTATACCTCTCTTCTAGAAAAAAATTTTCTACCAAGTCTGCCTTTGAATTTCAATCTTGACACTGTTGATTCTAGTAAGTATTTCATTGTCTTCTTTCTTCTTTAAATTCTAAATCTTTGACTTTATATTGATGGCCTAATACAGATTCTTCTGGATATCATTATTCTCCTTCTGCTTATTATATCCCTGATCCAGAACCCACTTCAGTTACCGTAGAATGTAATGAAGTCTCTTAACAACTATGATATATCTTCAATGTTAATATGGCCCATTAAAAAATCACCCTAAAGATAGAGTGGAAGTTTAAACTAGAGAGCAAGTATTAAAATGTCACTTAAAGATGGCCACTTGGTTGAAGCACAAACAATGTTGTCAAATTGAAGAAATATAGAATTTTGCTAGATCCAATCCAGAAAATATAAATGTGTCTTCTTTATCAAAAAAAAAACTTCCTTATCTCTTCTGGCTCTTGCTAAAAATTTACAAAAAAACTAAGTAAAACTATATATATATAAAATCAATACAAAACTACTTTTTTTTTACTATTATTTTTATTTTTATTTTTATTTTTATTAATTTATTTTATTTTTTTATACTTTATGATTTAATATTTATAAAATTTAAAACATGAAAATAAAATTCAAAATTAAATATTTGAAAAGAATATATATAAAAATTTAAAAAGATTTTATAAGATTTGAAAATTAAAATTAAAATAAAAAGGTGCCCCCCAGACATGTGATGAGCCCAACCCCTGAAATCATATCCACATCAAGTGCACCTTGATTGTGGTATACACAGGAAAGAAATTGAAAATAAACATAAATAATTTTTGAAAATTTTGAAAAACATATAATAAAAGAATGGAGAAATGATCACTGGGTGGGCTCCCTCCAATTTGTAAAAATAATTGGAGACCACCAGTGAGCAATTTTCCTGAACAAATTAATTTTATTTTAATCTAAAATGAAAATTAAATTGAATTATAAAATAAAATTTCAGAAATTAAAAAATATATATATATAAAATAAAATCTTGAATCCAGCTTTCAAATAAGTGTGATTTATTGACCTTTTAATAATCCATTTTATATTCATAGAGCACTATCTATATGGCAAAAACAAATCCAGGATTCAACTAGAAACAGGGAAATTTTGGTAACAAAACTTTTGGGGTAATTGTTTATAGAGCAGCCAGACCATCAATTACCCACAAACTTTCCAATATTTAATTTACAAGGTCCCCCTGTGAACAATTCTAACAAAAATAATTACACTCCAACATAAATCTTCAACATAGAATTTTTCAAATTGAATTTTAAACTTTTTTTCTCCATAATGATAGTGGGTAGTTTATCCTTATTCTGATGGAGATCTTCTTAAATGAAAGTGAGTAGTTTATCCATATTTTGGAGTTAGACTTTGGACTCCTAGTGCCCCTAGGATAAACCCGCTTGACTTGATCAGCAGCTACCCTCTACTTTAAGAATACACAAACTAACTCTTAGAAAACATATGAACTGCCTGAAACTTGTTCTCTGACTTTATATGGTCCGTTTCACCTATCTGAAAACATCTTTTGTCAGCCTAGGTATCTCCAGGAATGAGTAATTCTTATGTTAAAATTAAGATAAACTTAATTAAATTAAGCTTATTACTTAAAAATAAGGTTAAAATACTTATATATATGGTTATAATACATATATATATAATTATGACACTATTATATGACTTATAGTGGTTTAAATAACTTATCCATATCCTAATAATACTTATTAAGGTGTTAATGGAGTTATAATATACTTATATTAAGTGATATTAAGTAATTATAGACATACATAAGCTTATATAAATACATAAACCTCATATACAGTGAAATATGTAGTTATATTATGTATATTTAGGTCTATAAGTGGGTTTCAACCTCTCAATAGCCTATAACCTTTATTTTTATTCTTATTTTAGGTCATATGGATTTATCCAGTGGACTCACAACACCAACAAAAGCATATACACCTATTTCAGGTGCATATATCCAGTTTGGACAACTTAATCTGCTTCCTTGGATGGATTTTCCCGGATTTATGAGTTAGGATATGATTACTGGGCTAATATAGATGCTTGGGGATGTTATTGGGAGCTTGGAAAGTTAATTTGGCTCCTTTATATGCTTTGGGTCTCATTTTATACTCTTTGGATGAGTTATTTTACCTGTTTCTTTATGGTATCCGCTTTGATCTGTTTATTCTATTTATGGTATGGGTCTGTGGTATCATTAATTGTAATGGAGGGTCCTTACTGGAGGTCTGGTTGTTGAAACTGCATGAAGTGGAAGCTTTGGGGAGGTTATGGGCCCTCACAGTTCTTTAATTTCTGGGGATAGCAGTGACATCATCTGGATTTAAGGTCTGTGCACTCCAGTGGATTTTGGTATAAGTAAGGGAGGATTTTGACAGGTTATAGACATCACTTACTTACTACAACTCAAATAAACATTACAACACAATTATTAACATATAGAAATATATTATAAATCATTTATAAATTTATATTATTTTTATATAAGCTATAACTATATTTTATTATTCTATTTTCTACCACTAGCACGCATAACATCCAAATATTGTGAGTTTAAATTGAGAATAACCATTTTATTAGTCTTCCCCTGAGGTTAAATCACTAATTAATTTATCAGTAAGTAGTAGGACCATTAATATTTACTATTAAATTATACTTAATTACTAGCATAAACTGACATCTTTTCCCATTGACTTTCCAAACTCCTATTATACACCAAAACCATATCTCCAGATTTCAAAGGTTTTCTAACTCTATGAGACACCCACTTATCCCATTATCTGAATGACTTATTTTGGATTCTCATAATCCTAGAATATGCCTTCTCTAAGTATTTGTCTTTCTTTTCTAGCTTAATTGTTCTTGCACATAATAATTCTTCATTAGTATTAATCATTTCCCATTCTACTCCCAGATACAATCAGCTTCTAAATCAACTGGTAAAACTTCGTTCTACCCAAAAAAAGATTTTATGGTGAATATCCAGTTGTCTTTTTGGCAGTGATTCTTTCAGCAAATAAAAATAATAGTAAAAAGTGCCTCCATTTTTCAGCACTTGTCCCACACATTTTAACCAAAGAATCCTCAATAAATTGATGCCCTCTTTCTACCATTCCTTCAGCTTCAGGATAATATGGGGCTTCCATCCTAAAATTTGATCCAAAGTTTCATATAGCTTCCCTAAATCTTTCCAAAATTTAGGACCTACATCAACAGTTACCAGCTTCATCAGACCAAATCTATATACCCAATTCTTCATCAAGAAATCTGCCACATTTTTGGAATTCAAATTAATAACAAGTGCTTCCTCAAGCCATTCAGATAAATGATTTCTGGATACAACTAAATATTTATATCTTACTTTTTTAATTTGAACAGTATCCAGACTAACCCTACCAAAAAGAGTGTTTTCACCAGTCACATATCCTGGTTCTTTTGGCCATAAATAGCTTCATCCCTGACATTCTTCACATGACTTAACCCACTTTTTAACAGTAATCTTCATACCAGGCCACCAAAAAATATCAGAATTTTTTTTAAAAGTTTCACCCACACCTCTGTGCCCAAGATATTCATTCAGTGATTTCATAACCAACTCTTGCCCTTTTATTTAAGTATTAACAACTTGAGGATTTGAATACCTCCTTTTCATAAGTCTTCCACCAGATAGATAACATTCTAGTGAAATACTTATGATATCCACCCATTCATCATTGTTACAGCTCTCTGGACTTTTAAAAGTTAATAAATATTTAACCATCAACATAAAAAATCCAGTCTGTCCCCAGATTCATCTTAAAATTCCAACAAGACTATATTGATGGGAACTTCCCTATCACCAAAATCACCTGCACATGAATGAGCCAATAACTTTAATCCTTGTCTTTTCCCACTTATCATATAAAATTTTGATTTTTCCACCTCTGAACTTTCCCACTTTGTTTCATCCATATTTTCTTCTACCCTTTTGACACCTCTTTCTGAATCAACCACTTCTTCATCATACAAGCTCCTTTTAAGAAAATTTTCAAATTCTATCAACCTCTCTTTAACCAAATTTTCTAATAATACAACATATACACCATTAACCAATTTACTACTATCCCACAAAATTTAACAATCTTCATCATAATACACCACATATTTTCCAACATTTTTTAAATTTTTTTTTCCACACCTTTGTCAAACTTCCAAAGCACATAACTTTTCAAGTTTAAAAAATTAGCCAGTTTAGCCTCATGGTGGAGGTGGTTGTTATTATTTACACATATTGAACCTGCCAGTATAACCTTATGGAGGAACTAAGAGTCACTATCTACAAAAACTGAGCCTGCTAGTTTAACCTGATGGGGGAAGTAAGGGAAATATTCAGCACCTTTTGTGCTGGCCTTGATAACAGGTATATCTTCATCAAATTTTTCTAAGTCAGAATCCTCTTCAGTAGGTGGTCTTCTTGATAAACTGTCTCTCATTGTGAACATCTTTCCAGGCTTATGAAGTAAAACTAAAGAAAAATGTTGAATAAAAGCTACCCATCTTGTCAGCCTAGATATCCCCAGGACTGAGTAAAAGATACTTATAAGTTATGTTAAACACATGGACTATACATAGGAGCAATAAATTAGAGTACAAAAATAGTATACATAAGTAAATTTATGATAAAATACAAAATATGCCATTATAACACCTTATATACATGCATATATCCACCTTTTATATATCTTATGTACTCAATATTAAGCTTTAATATGTTAGGGTAATTTTAAGAACCTTAAATATAAGGCTACATAATTTTTAAGTTGACTTAAAGCTGTTGTTTTCATTATTTTATGTGAAAAACAAGAAATGTGCTTTAAATCACTTAAAAGTTGACTATATGAGCTGTAAATTTAATAATATTAAGAATGTGCTTTAAAAGATCAATTTTGTGTTAATTAGGGCTATTAATTTTGCTACTCAAATGCATAAAACACTTTTCAAATTTGGTGTTTTTTATGCCAGAAATAGCTTCTGTGTACTGGCCACATACTGCCTGCATTTTTCCTGTGTGAATAGCTTCATTTTTAGCAAATTTAGCTTTTTAACACTATAATTAATCCACATTCTACGCCCACTGTGGGGAAACATGTGCTTATTTAGTGTCCTAGTTTAATTATAAATGCATTGACCCTTATTATATGCACTAATTTCATTTATAACCTCAAGCTTGGAGCTTTAGTTCACTACCACGCTTAAATTTAACTAAATTAGTCAAGGATTTACCCATGCAAGCACCCTCCAAGGACTTCATGTAGTTACCCCACATCTCATTCCCTTTTTGGGTTTTTATGTGGTTTCTCAGTCAATTTTGGTTATTTTTGAATGGGGATATCACGTAGTATAATGATATGATTAGCCCCATCATTTCTAATGTTAATCCCCCTTGATATGGGGTAATAATTAGTCTTAAGCTTCCCTTTTAGTCTTTTACTTTAAAGTATTACACATATATACTCTCTTTTTTGCTTATTCTTTATTTTTGATGGATTATCCCTATTACTGTAGGATTTTGGCGGGTGATATCATTCCAATTATGTTACTGGTTACTCTTTATGTTGTTGGAAATGTCTATTAGTTGGAATGAAGCATCATTAACCATGTATAGATCTGGTAGGACAAGGGGTTAATTGGGGAAGTTATTGTGTATGAAAGAAGGAGGTTCTTGGTCTTGTTTCTAAATTCTTTATCATTACAGCTAAACATATAACCAATAAAATTACAATAAATATCAATAGCACTTATAAAGTCTTTGAAAAGTATCTGAAATATTAAATCTATTTTTCTACCAATTATAAGATTGTAAGCCAAATATATAATTAGTGAGATTTAAATTACTGAGACCCTTATATTTGAGTTATATTTTAATACTTATTGGATTTGTACTACATTATTCATATAGGACCATAAAATCTTCTAGAAAACTGAGTAATCAGGCTAGTTCACATCTTTGTACTTAATCTCAGCCTGACACATCTGGTCATGGGTGAATTTGGTAAACTTGGGGAATTAATCATTTGAATTGAAGATTTAATATCCACTTGAAATTTAAGTGTTGACCCCATAAAACATTTTGAAGTTTCTTTAAACCTTTTTCCACTACACAGAGTTCTAATTTTGGTTGAGAATATTTTGATTCCACCTCAGTTAAAACCACAGATTCATACCTGACTGGTCTAATATAAACAGCTTTATCCATCTGAGACAAGACTGTCCCAGAAGTAATAAGACCAGATTAAACTGCTAAATAAATCATGCATGTATCTTTTGAATAATCCAACTTATGCAGTACAATATATTCTCCAAAATCCTTCTTCAACTTCTTGAACCCCTCTTCACATTTTTCATCTCACTCCTAGTCTGCATCCTTCCTAGTCAACCTTCTCAAAGGAGCCTCCAATAAAGAAAAGTACTTGATAAATATTTTGAAATTTAAACATACACCTAAAAACTCTCTGAATTCAGTTGTATTCTTGGGTCTTATCCAGAACTGAATTTTTTTAAACTTCTTCCTTGACATAATCCTACCTTCTCTACATACCACATGACGTAGAATCTCCAAAGCTGGAAAACAACAATAAATCTTAAATACAGATATAATTAAAACAGCTTCTTCAATTCTAAACAAAATTCTCTATAAAAAAATTATATTCCCAGATGAGTTTTTATATCCCTGGATTCTCCTTCAACACATTATTATCATAATCTGTTGAAGGTCATTTGATTCCTCCATCATCAGTAAATATACCAACATATTGAGGAATTTCATCTTGAAGAATACAAGCCATCTGAGATTGATAAACAGCAACCAAATTTGTTGCACCTTGAGGTAATCTTGTTAATTCTAATCTTCCTAGTGAAGTATAAAAATTGGTGAGAGGCTTAGAAAGACTTGAGAAATAAGGATTACAATGCATTGGATTCCAATCAGCCAAAGTTTTAGAATAAGGCTTATTAGAGGGAGGAGTTTGCAGTTCTACAGGGTTGTTGTCAACAAGGGTGTATTAACCATTTAGAAAGGGAATGTTTTCACTAGCACTTCTTCACCATCTTTTAAAGTACTTGATAACTGGGTTTCCTTGTGAAGAACTGGAAGATGAATAAGAAATAGTGTCCACTTGAATGTTGCTATGAGGGTCAGCAACAGGTCCAGCTAAGTAGGATTAGCCTTTGACTTCAACCAAAGAAAATATGCCTTTCTGTTGATACTTGTATGATGAGAATGTTTTAAATCCTAACACTGTATCAGGTGAAAATGATCCAGTTTTATCATTACATTCAAACCATTCTTTGGATGATAAAACAGCAATATCGGTAGGGGTCTTCAATTTGACAACATACTTTGGCTTGTCTTCGCTCATGAAGGTAGCATCAAAATCTTCAAATCTTCCTTGGTAGAAAAAGAAAGACTTAACATCCATAAGCACAATTTTTTTATTTCCATAAAGAAAATAAACCATTCCTTTTACAGAAACAGTTTTTCCAGTCTCAGTGTTTATAATACTGGAAATGCTAGCTTCAGAAGTGACAACATCACCAACCTAAACAATTATTAATTGAGGAGTTAATAATTTGAGAATATTTAAAATTGGATGCAAAGGAAGACTTACTTTTAGTTTGGGAGCACAATCACACATTGAGAATCCATTACAAAGTTGAACAAGTGTTAAAAGAGCCCCTTGAAAACTTTGAGAGAAGAGGGGTTGCATTATTTCCTTCCAGAAAAATTTTATACTGAAATTGATTGGCACTTTGTTGGCCCCTAATCCATTTTTACGGTATGCATCACTGCAATTGACAACAACTTTTGAAAATTTTTTGATGTTATCAGTGGAGATGGTGACATTAGGTCCAGTAAAAAAAGTAGTTGGGGAAGTTGGGAGGTTGGCCAACTCTTCCTGAAAATTAAAAATATAAAATTTATGTTAGATGAATAAATAAAAAACTTATTTTGTAATAACCAGTTTCATGTAAAATTTAATCCTAACTCAGTTCCCAAATCCCATAACTGCCAGTAATGATGCTTTAGGCAATCAACACAGCCATTGGTTAATTCATGAATGGGATCCCAAGGTTTTTGAGGAGATTATTTGTATTGAAGACCAAGTTGAGCAGTTTGAGGAGCAGAATTTTCCACGGGGGTGGGGTACTCAACTAAGGTTTATAAATTTCATGCAAGAAAATCAAAAAAACAGGGAAAAATAGAGCTAGCTGGATATGGAGGAGGGTACAATAGGGGAAGGGAAAGAGAAAGATTGGAGGTCAGAGTCAAATGGCCAGATTCCTTAGTTTCCATGAAGTCTGTGGTGGAGTTGGAGATGGGCACTGATCACATCCTGTCCTTGGACCACACCATTAGCTGGTTTTTATGGCGTGCTCAGACTTTTGGTGTTGGTTCCTTTGATTTGTGGCTGTAAAGGGCAGGTCCAAACAAGGGGGGGTGAGCCAAAGATGGTGTGGTAACTGATGATAGGCTTTGAGAGATGGGAAGAAGAGAGCCAAATATAGAGCAGGGAAGAATGATATACAATAAAAAAAGGATCAGGAAACAAAAAATGATAATAAAAAGATTAAAAAAACTTACCAACAAACAAGTATGGGAAAGTGAAAAAACTAAATGGCTAGAGCTGGTGGTTCAGGAGCAAAATTTGATTGAGTCACGGTTGATTGAGAAGGGATGAGTGGGTGATTGCTGTGCATGGTTGATATTTAAGAGATGAGCAAGTGTTAGGTGTGCCCTGGATGTCAAAGTATTGGGTTATTTTTTTTCTCCCTGTGAGCCCGGAACACATCTTTACCTGCACTATTTGTCTATAAAGTAACTCTCATTTTTCTTCCTCCTCCATAATCCCCTACATATTTCCACTTCTTTTACAGGGTACTGATTCAGTAACTTACATACATTACCTGCCAGAAATATTAACCTCCTTTTCACTTCTTTCACTAATTAATTTGGAATTCATTTATCACCACTCAAAATAACCTGTTTTCACCCCTGTTCTAATTACACTGCATCAAAACTACATATTAAGGGTTCTGGTAATCCTCCCTTCCTCCATGTAAGTTAAAATTAATGATTATAAAAATTAACCCAGCTTGAGGGCACAAGTCATCTGTTCTAGTTGATTTTTTGGCTACTAAATTATCTTTTAATAATAACTTTACCACAATTTATTTTCTTTCTCCTTTTTTCCCACCAGTAATATTGACCTCCTTTTCACTTCTTTTACTGATCAATTCCCCATTCAGTTATCCACACCCAAAATAACCTGTTTTTACCCCTGTTCCAATTTTACTGCATCCAAACCACATATTAAGGGTTCTGGTAATCCTCCCTTCTTATAAGTAAGTTAAAATTAATTATTATAAAAATTAACCCAGCTTGAGGGCACAAGCCATCTGTGCTAGTTTATTTTTTTGGCTACTAAATTATCTTTTAATAAAAATTTTCTTACAATTTATCATCTTTCTCCCCAGGTAATTTCTTTTGATGGAACATAAAAGGAAAAATAGGGGTGGGAACAACAGATATTCCAGAAAAGCAAGGATGGGCAAGGAAATAGGGGTGGATATTGGCTTTTGTTCAAAAAAGTTATTTTAGTATGAGGAGGACATTATCTGTGGGGCAATCCACAGATGTAGACCTTTTAATGATCCTGCTATGATTAATACTGTTACAAACAAAAAAAACTCAGCAATGGAATTTAAAATGTTTTCCAGTCTGGAACTAATTTCATAAAAATAAACGACCAACCCATATTGCCTGTTATTTTTCAATCATTCTCTCTGGAGGAATTTCTGATATAGGTATATTAGAGGATGTCAGAGAGTGTTTTAATTAGTTGAAAATTCTGGAACACCCAATAACAATTAATAAATTTCACAAAAATGGTGTAAAATGTGGAAAATGTTTTGCAGCTGTTAAATAGTTTGCCTTTGATTTCATTTTTGAGAATGGTTGGTAACAGCTTCTTTTACTCTAGAAATTTACTAACTCAATTATTCAGATTTTTATAAAAATTAAAATCTATCTCCTGCCCAAGTGAAGGAGGAATTTTTATTAATCTACAAACTCTATTCCTAATTTTTTCAAAAACTCAACTCAAAATATTATCAGCAGGCTTTAAAATTATGCAGTGATTTGGGGCTCCCAAGTCATGGGGATCAGCTGGATTTTGGTGGCAAATAATGTGGACTGATTCTGGTTTCAGTAATGCAGACCATAGGGACAGTGATTCCAGTGACCTTACCTTTGGTGTCTGCATCCCCACAACTAAATCTGGTCACCTCTCAGAAAACTCAGGTTTCCCCAGACAGGAGGGTGGACACTTTTTGATGCCAGAAATAGGTTGGATGCTGGATATGGATGTATGTAATGATGTATGGGTTGGATTATGTCCAGAAAATACTATCCAAAATTACACTGGTTTCTGTACTGAGTATGGTACTTTCACCAGGTTGGGATCTTCCATTCAGGTCTCCAGGAGATTATACTCCTGCCTTAGAAATCTTAAATTAATAGGTTCAGATGTTCCAAGATTTATAGAAATGGATCCATTAGCCAAGCATACCTGTCTCATTAATCATTTAAGGAGATGTTTAGTTCAATATCCAACAAATTTGGTCTTTATAGAGTATTACCAAAAGGAATTCTCTTCTATAGTAAAGTATCAAAAAAAGAAGGAGGAGGAGGAAAGAAGGGAGGGAAGAAGCAAGAATTTTGTGGCAGGGAAGATGGGAAGGAAGAAAATCATATAGTCTTCAGGGGTGTGCTTTGTTTAATTAAATTATAAATTGTTTTGGATATAAAAATTTAACTTTCCTCCATTATTTAATAAATGTGATAGATGAAAATTTTCCAACTGGGTTGGCTCCCCATTGATATACTTTCTAAAATTTAATTTAAATAATAATATCACCCCACACACTTATTGATTAAATTATACTTAGATACACTTTTTGAATTTTTGAAAAAGAACATAGTCCTGATTTTTGGGAATTCAATGTTTCCCCTCATGTTTTGAAATAAAAATATTGTGTTTTGGAAATTTTTATTTGTGGTGGGATTCAGTACCATATTTAATCATTATCAATAAAAGGAAATAGTTCAATAGTTCAACAAAATTTTTTATTTAACAGAGGTTGATGGTTTTTGAGCTCCCTTAGGCTCCAATTTTTCTTTACCATTTATAATATCCACAAAATTTTCTTCCAGGATCAGAATGGGTTACTTTTCACTACATACTTTTTAAATTATTCTTTGATCCATTTCTCCTGGGTAGCTTATGGGTTTTAATTATCATTTAAACTTTAGTATCATGTATAAATAAAATCTCACTCACCAGCCAATCCATTAGTCTTAACTTTTTGGAAAAATCCAGTTAATCTTTCACCTCCAACCAAATGGCCCAGGTAATTGACTTGATCTGAAATTTGAAGTGAGTAATGACATTTTTAATGTGTTTTATTTTTAAGGAATAACTTTTTGAAGTTTAATTTTACTTTGAACAAAAAAACTAAAACTTTGGATGATCATCTTTGCCTACTTGTTTAAAAAATTATCTGTGTGAATTTTCATAGTGAAGAAAAATTGGGAAGAATTAGACCTGAAATTTCAATGTTTTTCAATCAACTAGGATCAAATTTATCAAGTAATAAAAATATTTTTACCACTGTGCAGCTTTCCATTGATGGGATTTTTTCACCCAAGTGCTGAGGAAGCCTTGTTGACACAGATGGTGGAGACATTTCTGATGATGTCACTTTATCAAAGGGAATCATCAGGCACAGAAACTATAAAAAGATTTGGTATACTATAGGGGAAAATACAAAAGAAATTATTGTATAA
Organism: Hemileia vastatrix; assembly: GCA_030280995.1. Classification (NCBI taxonomy): domain Eukaryota; kingdom Fungi; phylum Basidiomycota; class Pucciniomycetes; order Pucciniales; family Zaghouaniaceae; genus Hemileia; species Hemileia vastatrix. The sequence continues at coordinate 22,949,838 of JASXTE010000001.1, read as the reverse complement.
AAAATTGAGATAGTATGTTTGTATTTCTGCCAGTGGAAAGATCTTCCTGCATTTGTCTCAATTGATTTTTACTGGCAAACCCTTCCTCCAGAAGAAGTACAGAACTAATTTTTTTTTAAAAATAAAGAGATATTATGGTAAGTTCTATATTTTTTTCTCTTCTTGCTTTGAATTCAGCAAGGCTAAACTTAAGGATCCTTCATGTAATTTCAAAATTAAGAGAAAAATATATTCTCTATCTTTGGAGATTAATTTATACTTTTTTTACTCTAAAAATTCCAGAAGAAATGGATATCAATGAACAGGTCAATTCTGATTTTCAAAATGGACAGGCCTATTCTGATGGTTGGGATAAACAGGTCGCTTCTGATGGTATGTATTTTCTTTAAAATACAATTTCAAATAGCTGCATGGATTAATATTCTGTTACCTACTTTCTTGAAATTGCAGATGAAAATGATATATTCAACAAACACCTATGTGATAGTAATAATACAAGCTCTGAGGATGATTCAGAAGGTGAGATCTATATTCAAATTTTCATTTTAAAAAATTTTATTGATAAATATCTTAAGATGATTTTGGAGAGCTTGATCCATCATCATCTGCAACACTTAAGCCATTAAGACAACAAAGACAGGAAAAGAAACAACAAAATGCTTGAAAAAGGCCAAGCTTGCTAGGGATGCTGCCTCAATACAAATTCCAAATTCATCATCTCTACTTGGAAAATCAATCATTTCATTTCTATGATTGATTCTTAGTATTGATACTGAAAGCAAGGAGCTTCCAGAGCCTCCATCAGAAGAATTGAAGGGTTTATGGTATAATCTCACCAATAACTACAAAAAATGCTAGAAGAAGATGAAAAAAGTATCATGATGATATGAAATCTGGTAAGATCAGAATGGCTCAACAAGAAGCCCTAGTAAAATTAAGGAAGAACAAGATAAAAGAAGAATTTAAATTAACATCTGTTCAACCATCCCCATCAGTATTCTTTCCTCTTGGACAATTTATTGACAGAAAATGTAAAAGAATAACAGAGGCCGATCTCCCCTCTTCTGGTTTCCCTTGTTCTCATTTTGACTGGCTTTCCCAAATTGGAAGTGAATGGAACAAAAAACTTTATAGATGTAATGGTTTCATGTTGGTTCAATTGCTTCCAATCAAAAGGTTTGAGATCCTATGCTATATTGAGCTCTGAGATAATAACTGGAACTGTGAAGGAGATGATCAAGCGCTGGCTCACAAACAAAATGAAAACCTATAGAAAGAATAGTAAACTTTCTACCAGAAAAAAATCTGATGATTTACAAAAAAATAAATGAATAAAGAAAGAATACGCTCAAATTAACAAAGTTTTTCCATGATGTAAGTTAAATTATCATCTTTAGAATACTTCTTTTTACTAAAATAAAACTCTTCAGCTGTGTGATACACAAGAGCAAGCTTCCACTTCAGTTCTTAGGCCCAAATATTCAACGCTTTTTAATTATGTTGCTATGCATTCAGATACAGAGGTTGATGAAAAAGGAGACAGATATTGAGTTCCAACAAAATGGAGGAGTGAAAATCTAACCAAGAGTCTCAATAAAATTGAAAGCTTATATTTGCGAAGAATTCAAGCTAAAGCAAAGCAAGAAAGTACAGTGAAAAATTCTCAACTCAAACTTTTGCCTAAAATTAAACCAGTAGACCCTTCACCAGCAGAAAGCAATGGTGAAGGTTCATTATCTATTTCTCCAGACATTTTGCTTTAAACTTTTGTACTACAAAAATACTTTCACTGTGAAAGTTATCTTGAGAGCTTGAGTGAAGTAGAGCTTGATGCTATAGGTGAGAAAAATAGTATGGGGGTGAAATATTTGGCAAGTGTTATTGGAAAAAAGGCTGGTATTGTCAGGGGTGATTATGTAGAAGCAGAATTTTTTTTTCTTTAATCTATTATTATTATTATCTAGCCAGAATCCTTGCAAACATCTATACTTTATAAAAAATTTTAACACATGATTTAGTCAATTTTTCTACATTTAAACTTTACAAAATATTAAAATAACAAATGATAGCTCAAAAGAAATATGTGAGACCTGATAAAATTTAAATTCTCAAACACATATTCAGAAAAAGTAATAATAATAAATTTTGTTTTAATTTCTTATTTTTGAAAAAAAATTAATTAAATGAGTTTTATGGTATGTTGTTTTTGTTATTGAAAAAATATTTCACCACATATTATTTATTTAATTATTTGTCCAATTAAAATAGAAAATTTTCAACTTTTTTAACACACTTTTAACTTTTTAATTCTATTTTATTAACCTGTAGAATTTCATATGAAAAGAGTTTGAAATTTAATAAGGTACTTTTATGACTAGCATAAAGTAGGAAATCTTGTTTTACCAGGTTATGTTCTTCTTAAATTTAAAATAATGAGATGATATCTAGGAAAAAAATGATGTTAAAATACACAAAAAATATATTTTATTAAATGATTCATATTAAAATAACTGATAAGCACATTGTAATTCTGTAAATTCTACAAAAAATGGTAATATTTACAGTTCTGTGAAACATTTTTTCTGGAGAAACCAGAAATCATTAAATTTTTGTTTTAGTGAGATTATTTTCATCACTATAGCTATGCTGAAGGTCAAATTGATTTCTCTTTGACAATAATGCTTGATCTATATTTTTTTTATGTCTTTTCTTGTAAAAAATACCAAAGGAAGAACATCTTGCTTGATTGTTTTATTGGTATTTCTATAACTTACCTATGTGTTTTCTTAAGTTTAATTATTCAAAGTTATTTTGAAATTATCAAAAAAAAAATTGACCTGCTCCTTATTGAGAAAAAAAGTTGGATTATTAAACCAACTGTTGGAAATATTCTTGTTAATTTTTCCTTTTCAATTAAGACCAGAATAAGAATATCTCTAAAAACTTTGTTGCACACAAAATTTTCATTATAATAATAGAACTAAAATATGTCAGGTAAAGTTATTTTTTATCATATTTTTTAATATTTGATCAAGTATTATTGGTAAATCCTTTTGTTTAAGATTAAATTTTTTTCTCACACATACCTGGACAGGGCTTCACCTCTGTAAAGGCATTTAATAAAACCTGAATTATATTGGTGTATCATCAACATAGAGTCTTCTTTGTCAGTCAGAAATTGACTTCATGAAGTTGATTTTAGGGAAAAAAACTCAAAAGGAGAAAATTATCCACCATCTTATCTTAATAATGAGATTCTAAAGATACCTAAAACAGTCTTAAAGCTTTTTAAACTGGTTTCTTATTACAACTTTGAGAATCAATCTGGAAGAATTCAAGGAAATGGACAAAAATCAAAAATCTCAACAAAAGTCATACATATATGTCTGCAGGAAGGTCTTGAAACAGGGTTCCCATGTATTTCATTTGATTTCAGTAACCAAAACTCACCTCAGAATAATCTTGTCATTGGGCACCTCACATATCATTTTTTATATTCTTCTCAAAACAACACATTTTCTTACTACTCTTATATTCCACCAAAGAACAAAGAGAAGAAGATTCCTCTTATTATCAGACGCTGTTTATTGGGTGTAAAAGTGTGAAATGGTGAAAATCATGGTGATGAGGCAATTAGGAGAAAGAAAAGACTTCATTATTGAAGGAATGTCAGTAATTAATGTCTCTGAATCATTTATATATTAAAAGTTAATCCTTGAAATTATAATTTTATAACAAAAGATACGTGATTTACACAGAAAAACATTTCTCAAGCATCTTTCTAAGGATCTAGAAATTGATTGCCTTTTAAATTACCCCTTATGTATATCCAATACTGAAGATACTGATAATGGGGAGTTTCATAGGCTTAAACTTCCATGGAGAAGTTCTCAATTAACGAATTTCTATCATCAAATCAATGAACTATATTTGAAAATATGAGGGGTTATAAAAAACACACTTAATTCATAAGAATATTCTGTATACACGTAAATACTGTGATAGAGTTATGACTGATTTTTCTGTTCCCTCAAATGTTGCCATGAATTGCTATAATATTGATTTTCTTATCCCTCATCAGATCCTGGGGCTTCCAAATAGTTCAAATACCTAAATTCCATGGTTAGAACACTTATTAGGGGGTATCAAAGTTAGAAATTTGAAATTCTTTAAAAGGTATTTCACAACACAAAAAGAAAGCCACAAACCTAACATTAATTCTCAGTAAAAAGGTATTTTGGGGGCACAATATGGAATATTTTGAAAAATAATCATGGATGATTTGGTGGAGAAATAAGGTATTTTGAAATGAAAGATTTCTAACTTTGATACCCCCTATTATATCAATTATAGCCACATTTAAGTTAAAAAAATAAATTTTGGTACAAATATAAAATTTTTTGATATTGAATCCTGTATTTTTTATTCAAATAGTTTCATTGGGGTCAGTGGGGGAGTTGGAGATGGGCGCTTTGGCCTTATGAGAGCTGATCACGTTTTGTATTTGGACTGTACCATTAGCTGGTTTTTTTGGCATGCCCAGAATTTTGGAATTGGTTCCTTCAATTTGTGGCTGTACAGGGCAGGTCCAAACAAGGGGGGGTAAGCCAAAGATGGTGTGGTAACTGATGATAGGCTGTGAGAGATGGGAAGAGGAGAGCCAAATATAGAGCAGGGGAGAATGATATACAATAAAAAAAGGATCAGGAAAAAAAATGATAATGAAAATATTAAAAAAACTTACCAACAAACAATTATGGGAAAGAGAAAAAACTAAATGGCTATAGCTGGTGGTGCAGGAGCAAAATTGGATGGAGTCACAGTTGATTGAGGAGGGATGAGCAGATGATGGCTGTGCATGGTTGATCAGTGAGAGATGAGCAAGTGATGGGTGCTCCCTAGATGTCAAAGTATTTTGTTATTTTTTTTCTCCCTCTGAGCCCGGTGTGGCATTCCACATCTTGGTATGCCACTTAGGTTTTTTTTTGATGATTAGTGGCAATTTTCTGGACTATAAGGCTGAATATTTGGTATTTTGGAAGGTGATTATTATCATTGGATAGCTCAGAGATTTCTCTATCTTATATGTCTTGATGGTTTTTTATCATATTTTACTGTTTTCTTAGTGTTTTACTTGATTTAGAGACTTATAGTATTATTGGTGGATATGGTGAGCTGATGAAATGGCCACTGAGCTCCAGTGCTCCGGTGCTCTCTGCTGCGCTCCAGTTTACTCTGGTGATTTTCCGATGCAAAAGCAAAGTGTACTGGAAAAATTCTGTCATTGTGGCAAAATTATCTCACTGTGGCAAATTTAGCTCACTCTGGCCAAATTAGCTCATTATGGCATATAGAGCTCATTGTGGCGAAATTTGCTCACAATGGGAAAGTCTGGTCACTGGGTTAATGTTTGGTCACTGTGCCAAAGTTTGGTCACTGTAACAAAGTTTGGACACTGAACCAAAGTTTGGTGATTGTGGAAAAGTTTGGTAATTGTGGAAAAATTTGGTTAGAATTTATTATGCTTATTAGATCAATAGTTTATTGTAGATCGTATGCATGTAGGGTATTGTTGGAAAGGTATGGAGTAGGAGAATCAGATAGAAAGGGGGCAATCTTGGTCTTCTACATGTTTTTGTCTCTTTAGTTTCGATTAGAAGGGTCTTTTTGAAATAATTAACAACCACATTCATATTTTTCATTTCTCAACAAAATTAAATAAAATTATAATACCCTTATAAGATTTATATTTTTCATAACACTTTTGAAATACAACACAACAATTATATTTTCATCACATATAGGGTATCATTGGAAAGGTCTCCATCTCAGGGACTTGTTTTTATTGTTAACAAATTTAAAATAAAATCTTTATAAAAACATATAAGTCTATCTTTTCAGATATTTCACTGGTACACCTTTATTGTTGTCATCAGTATTTCTTTTTCAAACAGCTGCTATTTCTAAATCTCAATAAGCATTTATATAAATCAGAGTTTCATATATATATATTTCAATCAATTCAAGTAGACTAGAGAGCTTAGATATTTGAAAAACACTTATTTTACTTAGAAGGACAGGGTTTTCTTTGGTTTATCCAACTTCTTTGGATTCTGCTTACAGCAAGGCAACTGTAAGAGTCTACCTACACTGGTACACATATTTCCATGTACTATTTTTCTTTAAAGTAACCCTTACTTTTCTTCCCCCTCCATAATCCCCTACTTATTTCCATTTTTTAAAGGGTACTGATTCAGTAAATTACATATATTACCTGCCAGAAATATTAACCTTCTTTTAAATTCTTTCACTAATTAATTTGGAATTCAGTTATCCCCACTCAAAATAACCTGTTTTCATCCCTAGTTTAATTACACTGCATCCAAACTGCATAATAAGAGTTCTGTTAATCCCCCCTTATTCCATGTAAGTTAAAATTAGTGATTATAAAAATTAACCAAGCTTGAGGGCACAAGCCATCTGTGCTAGTTAATTTTTTGGCTACTAAATTCTCCTTTAATAATAAATTTATCACAATTAATTATTGTTTTCCCTTTTTCCCACCAGTAATATTGACCTCCTTTTCACTTCTTTCACCGATCAATTCCCCATTCAGTTATCCACACCTAAAATAACCTGTTTTTCCCCCAAATCAAGTTACACTGCACCCAAACCACATATCAAGGGTTCTGGTAATCCTCCCTTCTTCTAAGTAAGTTAAATTTAATTATTATAAAAACTAACCCAGCTTGAGGGCACAAGCCATCTGTGATAGTTTATTTTTTTTGGCTACTAAATTATCTTTTAATAAAAATTTTCTTACACTTTATCATCTTTTTCCCCAGGTAATTTCTTTTGATGGGACGTAAAAGGACAAATAGGGGTGGGAACAACAGATATTCCAGAAAAGAAATAATGGGCATGGAAATAGGGGTGGATATTTGCTGTTGTTCAAAAAAGGTATTTTTTTATGAGGAGGACATTATCTGTGGTGTTTTCGTTGGATGTGAAACTTTTAATGATCCTGCTATGATTAATACTTTTACAAACAGAAAAACTTAGCAATGGAATCTAAAATGTTTTCTGGCCTAGAACTACTTTTTTCAAAATAATGGACCAACCCATATTGCCTGTTGTTTTTCAATCATACTCTCTGGAGGAAATAGCTAATATAGGTAAATTAGAGGATGTCAGAGAGTATCCCAATTATTTAAGAATTATGGGGCAGCCAATTAAAATTAATAAATCACACAAAATGGCAGAATCTGTTGAAACCTTTTTGCAGCTGATAAATGGTTTGCCATAGATTTCATTTTTGATATTGGTGGGTAACAGCTTCTTTTACTTCAGAAATTTACCAACTCAATTATTCAGATTTTTATATGAAAAAAGTCTCTCCTGCCTAAGTGAAGGGGGCATAGTTATTCATATACAAACTCTATGTGTACCTTTTTAATAAACTCTCCTCAAAATATTTCCAGCAGGCTCTAAAATTATGAGGTAATTACAATTTTTTGATATTGAATTCCATGTTTTTTATTCAAATTATCTGTATCAGAGTTTTATTTAAACAAATGGTCACATCCTTAAATTTAGAATTATTTATTTGTTACAGCCATATCAAAAATGGCTGGTGCATCTACACAAAAATATTTAAAACATTTAGAAAGAATGATTGACATTTGACAGTGAAAGTGAATTTTTTGGTGAATGAAAGCTAAATTTCCTGTCAAATATGTATTGATCTGTCCAAAGGTTTTGGAATTTACAGCAACTTTGCATCAAATATTTTCAATATGGCTGTATCTAGTCAAGTTGATATTGTAAAAATGGGTCTAAATATGAAAAGATGGTCTTTTTAAGGCTTTACAAAAAAATAAAGTGACTTGTAATACAAAAAAAACTATTTCTACACTGTCAATACTTAGAAATACTAAATATTACTTTGTTAGAGGATAATGTAATTTATATGAAGATCAATTTACTTTTATTAAATGGTAGTTGTTGTACTTTTCAGGAATAAAAATACTTAAATTTAAAACACAAAAATAAAAGAAGGGATTAATGGTTAATATTGAGTGTTTTAAAAAGATGATTAATTAGATGCCCATAAAAATCATATTGATGTATCAAAAACACAATGAATGATAATCATTTCTTTTACATGGGTATAAATATTTTAGATGAAAAATAATGATTTTTTTAAAATTTTAAGTATAATATTTTCCTCATTTTATATCAAAGAAACTTTTTTTAAGGAAATAATATTATGGAATATGCCTATATTATGAGGCCAAATTTTGGATAAAATATTCAACAAAACTTATTAAGAATGTAAAAGTGTCAGCCAGTATATTCCATGATTCCAGTAAATCCTGTGTAAAATTATTTTGACATAAATGATGGAAAAAATGCATGCAAATTAAACACACAAATTAATATTATATTGAAAAATAAAATTTATTATAATAATATAATTAAAGTAAGTGTTATATAGATTTTATTACTATATAAAATGTAAATACAATTAAAAAACTATATAATATATTATATTCTATATCTCATATGGGCATTTATTTATGTACTTAACATTTATAAATTAATAATTAATTAACTACATATTTATATTTTAATTATAATTAATAAAATTAATTTTTAATGTAACAAATAAGTGAATTAATTGTATATATTAAGTAAATACACCCCATACCTACAACCAATAATTATTGGGCATTTTTTTGATTCACAATTTTGTCATCAATGTAACTAAACAAGTGAAACACTTTATTTAATAAAATATTAATCTTTTATTCTAAAAATTAGTAATTCCATTAAAATAACTACTTTTTTGATTTAAAATCAATATTATACTAGTAAATTATTTTAAATTAATTGATTACTCATGTTTTATACTAAATAAATTAATTACATTAATTCTTTTTGTCAAAATGGTATAATATTTATGTTCCATTTAAACTGATTATCATTTAAATAATTCTGAAACCTGTTTTAAAATTAAAATAGCTAAATTCTTTATTTTCATACCAATTTAATGTCCCACTTAGTTTTATTACATTGTTTGAGATTTTAATGGGTGGACATGTTTGGGTCTTACTCCTGTTTTATTCAATGGGTTCATTGCAACCTCATATTTTTGTTACTCTTATCTTTAATTTGTTTTATGCTACTTTTACTTTATACTTACATCTGGATGGCGCTTCCAAGGGCCTTTTTGCCCATATAAAGTCCTTTCATACTTAATTACATACTTTATTTACAATTTCCTAGAATATTTTATCTTTGGTTTGTTTTTAGCATCAATTCAGCCAGCACATCTTTTAAGAAACATTTATATTGCTTCAAATTTTTGGCTCTCTCAGCAACCACAGCTTCTAATCAAGGTTTTTTTTGCAAATGCACCAATTTCAACTGTGTTGATAATAGCTAATTTGATGCAGATGGAAAAGAAGAAAGGGGAAAACCTCTTACAAGATCTGGACTTGAGAAGCATCTAATTGGGTAGAACTGAAGAAAAGAGCTACTAATCAAGGCATGTCAAAATAAAATGTTGAAAGTACTGATTCATCTTTGGAACAGCAATCATCAGATGTAATGGTACGTAATTTGATGAAATTATTTTCTAAAATGTTAAAGTTAAAACTTATTAATTTGAAAATTATAGGTTCTTGACTCACACACTTTGATAAATGTCACAAATTATTCTGATGATAATCAACCCACTCCTTCTAACTGTGCACCACAAAACTCTTCAGAAAATAATTCCAATATTCTATTTCTTGAAACTCAAGATTTTGAGACACCAAAATCAACCATTACTCATCTGATATGACACTATCATTAATTGATATTTCTCATAGCTACCTTATTTTAAAAATTTTAAACAAACAAATTACTATAAAATTAAAGGTTGAGAGGTATTGGCTGTGTAGAATATCTTCTCAGCCTCATTACTTATTACCTAATGCTAATACCAACCCAATTATTCCAAAATCAATACCAGCAGTTTTAAATATAATTAATCTCATAACACGCACAAAACATTTTCTGTTTTTCCCTACCTGCTTCCATCAGCCCTTTAAAAATGCATCCAAATATAGCTTATTGAATTCAAATTGTGAAGAATTTATTTTAAACAGCTTTGAAGCTAGAAGTAATGAGACACCTCAATGAAACACCTTGCTTATTGATGAAACCCCAAAAATAAAAATATCCTCAAGGTAAAGAAGACATTTAGTCAACAGTCATTCATTGAATAGCTTTCATGGCTCTTCAAATTGCAAAATTTTGAGGATGATCTTGATGTTCCACTTCATCACATTCAGAAAGATGAGGATACATACACTGAGGTTTGGGATGGATCAATTTGGAAAGAAATGGCTGATGATGATGGGAATAAGCTCACTTGTAAGAGTGGAAATCTTGTATTTAGTTTTTATATTGACTGGTTTAACCCTTTTGAAAAAAAGAAGGGGAATGGTATTGTATCTTTTGGAGCAATTATGCTGGTTTGTTTCAACCTTGATCCTTATATATGATATAAAAAAGAGCATATATTTCTTGCTTTAATAACACAAGACCCTCATGAGCCAATCTTAAATCTTTACAAAAACATAATTGAGCCATTCATTCAAGAGCTGAAAAAATTATGGAAAGGCTGTTTTTCTCAAAAACACACTGAAATTGTGAAGGATGATTGATTAAGGTGGAAATTTTTCCTCTTATTGCTGATTTAACAGCAGTAAGAAAGGTAGCTAAACTTTCCTCTCATTCATCAAATCTTCCTTTTTCTTTCTGTTTTATCACACAAAAACAATTGAAGAAGGAATATAAATCTATATTTTTTGAAGCTTGTTCAAACAAAAAACATTTTTTTGCAGCTGAAAAGTGGAGAAAAGCTTCAAATCCTCACAAATGGTTTTCAAAATTTAAGTCAGATGGTGTTTGCTACTCAAAATTTTTAGAGCTTCAATATTGGAAGCCTATATATTTCATAAGTATTGAAATGATGCATTGCTTGCTTCTGGGAATGTCTCAGGACTTTAGTCATAATTATCCTAAAGTCAAAACAGTAGGAAATCAATTATCCACCCTGTCATTAAGACAGAAAAAAAGGGCTCATCTTATAATCAAAAGTCTCAAAAGAAAAGAAAGGATACTATATATTTCTCTGATGATAATGCAAAACAATCATCTTACTCTTCTTCATCCTCCATTTCTTCCTATAATCTAAAATAATCTTATATTTCTCAGAATAATTCAGCACCCACAATTTCTTCTGATAATTCAAAATCATCCTCCATTACCCTTTATAATCTACGATCCTCTTCTATTCCCTAAAAAAATATATGATATTCCTCTGTTTACTACCATGATTCAAAGTCCTCCACTTCCAAAATGACTCAAAAAACTAGGAGTAAACCTACTAAAACACTAAAGACAGCCAATCTACCTTCTGATTATAAATCAGAATTAAGCTCAACATTAAAAAATCTTAAGCCAAAAAATGTTGAGGAAGATAGAAATATAAGAGAATTTCAAAAACAGCCCACTCATCCTCAGATTCTTCTGAGGATGAGTGTTCCTTGTAAGAGAAGGAAGAGGAAGAAGACATTTATTTAAATAAAACAAGTCCATTAATTTGTTTACCATCTTCTGAAGAATTAAGGTATAAGGAGAGTGTTTACAAATCATTTTCTTATTATACAATTCAGCAAAAAAGTGCTCAACAACAATTGGCTCACATTCATGCTACAAATAATGAGGAAGGTAAATGTGAAAATTTATCAATGAATCTGGAGGAGCTTATTATTTTTCAGAGAGATAATGGTCAAACTGATCTTCCAATATGGATTTCACAGGTTCCTGAATGCTTTGGTCAGCCAGGTTTTATCTTAAAATCTTCTGAATGGCTCATACTATATAAAGTATTTTATTACCAGTCTCTCATACTGCATTGGTCATTACCATCAGCTGGAAAGAGAGATAAATACTTAAAGAAATTTTGGAGTGTCTAATAAAGATGATAAATATTCCCACTTCATTACAAATTTATAGAAAAAATCTTTGTAACTTATCACAGCTTTTAAATGAATATGAAGCTCATTTGAAAGAAAATTACATATCAATCAATATGAAGCCAAATGTCCATCTTGCCCAGAACTATCCAGAAGTTATTTTGAGTTTTGGACCATCATCATCCACAGTAGCTTGGGTGCAGGAAAGAATGTTTGTATTCTTAGGTTCCATAAAACATAATAATAAAACTGGTTTGTTTTAAAATTTTAAAATTTCACTTGAATTTATTTTTTATACTTAATTTATAAAATAAAATTTAGGACAAATGGATAAAAGAATGATGAAAAAAATTTGGAGATATCTGTTGCTTTAATTCATATATGAAATGGGCTAATTTTGGTAGTCATGAAAGTATAACAATTTTTTCTTCAAATAATAAAGTTCCTAATGATAAAATTCATAAAAAAGAGATTTTGGATGAAAATAATTTAAAATTATGGAATTCTTATTTTGAAAATGCAATGTTCACTGGAGCACATTTTTTTAAAATATTTTGAGTGTTTTAAATTTATTAATTTCAGGTCTTGAGAAATAGTTTCAACACAATCAAAAGCTTTTCTATAAAAAATAGAAGCTAAAGCTGTTATGGCCATCAGCAGGGAAACTCAATGGTTGGATTTTCATCATTTGGTACTAATTAAGAATGGAGAAATTATCAGAATTTGGTATGATAGAAATATTTCAAAAGATACTTTTCTACTCATTGGCATATTCAATAATATAGAAGATATCAAATTTAGTAACTTTTTTTCTCCTGGTCTTGGGGCCGTTCTTTGTTACAAAAACTGGGAGGAGAAAGTTGTGATTTCAATAAATGAAATAAAAGGACATATACCTAGATTAGTCAACCCATCAATTTTTTTAGGAATCAGACATGAAACTTTAACATTGATATCTTTGTCTACTTTATCTGGTATTTACAATGATTCATAAAAATAATATGTCAACAAATTTGTAATTTAATGCTTTTAAGAATTGTAAATCTAATTTTTTTCCCAATTTCAAGAAATTTAGTTTGGCTACAGTTGAAATTGATTTTTCTTATTCATCTTTACCAAGTAGCTTACATGTGAGAAAAATTTCTCAGGTGTTTTTTGGGGAATCAACATTTCTCAGATTTTTATGTAAAATGAAATCATCTATGTATAATATTTTTAATGATTTTTTTTAATTCATCTGGAACAGAAACATCACTGGTGTTTTTCACATTATTAAAATTTATTGTGTATTTAATTTGTGTTTGGAGCAGGGCTTTGATGGGTTGGTAAGAAACGGAATATTAAATGTATGGAGTAGGATACTAAATGACATAGAAGTGAAAAGGTAAAATAAAATAATTAACAATTGAATATGGAGGGGGTAGGATTTAGATGAGGTTGGAGATCTGCAGCCTTAGAAGAAGAAATGAAGTCCTAATTAACAAAACACACAGCTGACATATGTAAACCTCAATTACCTTTAGAAGAAGAAATAAACTCTTAATTAACACAAAAAATGACTGACAGAGGTAGAACCCAATTACCTGTAGCGTGTAGTGTGCAGAGAAGGTAATGACACCAATGTAAAATAAAATAATAACCAGCTTCTTTAAAAAGCAAAGCTGGGATAATTAATTTTTAAATAAATTTTTACTTATGTCCTATATTGTTTGCTGGAATTTTTTACAGAAGACCTATAATAAATTCTCCCCAAAATTCAGCAACTCCTATTAGTGGCCCTTATATTCTCAGCTGCAGGTAGGCTCCTCAAATTCAAGTTCCATAAGTAAATTTGCATTGATATGATCACTTCTGTAGTGTGACTTCCAGTTTTTAATTGAGATATACTTTCAACATTGTGTGAATCCATATTTATCCATCCAAAAATTTTTTGAACACTTAGAACATAGACACAAAAACATTGTGGATTTATTTCAAGTTTTAATGGGTAAGAGTAAGTACAATTAGAAGAAAAAGGAAATTTTTATGAGTATTAAACAAGAGGAGGAAGACAAAGATCAATAGTAAGTGGATGAGTGAAGGCAAAACTGATGTATGGTGTTTGTGCTGACATTACCAAGATTGGTGGTTTTTTCCCTAGCATTGTGGTCTTCCAACATTGGCAGGGGCCTTTGTTGTGTTTTTTGGCGCTGTTTGTGAATGTATTAATTGACATCTGTTGAGGAATTAGGTGTTTTTCTAAATTTATTCTGTGAAAATTGAGAATGCGGGTATTTGGGTACTATCATTGGATAGCCCTGGTTTTTCTCTATATTTCATGTTCTGTTGATATTTTTTATATTCTAAGTTTTAAGGGGTCATTTCCTCATTTTTCAGTTACAAAAGATAGCTGTTTAATTTTGTTTTTTGCATTTTATGGGCTAAAATTAAGTCTTAGGGTTAAGTGCTTAGTACCATTAGATAGGGCTAATTTAGCTCTATATTTCATGTCTCAATGTTTTTATAGCGTAATTTTGTGTTTTAAGGGTTTTAGTAGTTGTAGTGAATTTTTCTTAGTAGATTAGATGTTTTTATTGGTTTTCTGGCTTCAGGGAGGCCAGGCCGCTTCAGGTGGCACCTCCGACATCGGGCAGCCCGCCCGACTCTGTTATAGAAGGTTGGGGAGTGCTTTTGGAGGGTTTTTTATTCAATTTGGCTTGTACAGGTGCCAAATTTGTTGCATGCATAGATCTTAGATGGGTGGTCTGTGTGTACATACTGAATAAGACAGTTTGGGGCAACTTTAATTATCATACAACCATCTGGAGGTGATATCCTTGTTCCTTACTCAGTTTTCACTGTTTTTGGCCACAATTGGCTGTGTTTGTTGCAAGGTTAGTTCTTCAATTAACTCAACTTTGGCAACAGGCTCTCTGGTATAGTCTTGCAAGCTATATCAAGTATTATTGCTGTCTCTGGTGTGGATTTGCAGCCTACATTAAGTATCTTTTCTTTCTCTGGTGTGGACATTGGTCTACATTTCAGTTCTTTGGTCTGGTAGTCTGTCTGGGGACTACTTTCTTGGCTCATCAAGCAGTCAAGTGTGTTGAAAAAGGGGCTTTAGTAAACAGGAACCAACTTACTTTAGCAAGTAAATATCACTCTATTTTTCTAAAGTGACAGGGGTTATTCTTTCTGGTTTTTCTCCAACTCCCTTGGTCAAGGCCTATAGCTAGTACTATAGGATTGTCTCCATTTCTGGAACCCAACATGGGGGAGAACTTGCTAGTTCTTTGGAATCTCTATTTTCTTTGGTTGGCTCTTTTTGGTCTTTTGGTCTGGAGAAATGGCTTCTGGTTCCTCTACTCGTGTGGTGACTGTCAGAGGGGGAGATGGTCCTCCTGCTGTGATGGTCAGGGAGTGTGTTAGGATTAAAACTTGGGATGGTAACAAGTTTAATGGGGAGGATGTCAAGTGGTTTCTGGAGAAGTATGAAACTGCTGCTGGAGTGAATGGTGCTTCTTACTTGGACATGGTGAAGCAGATTATTTTCTTCATTGGTGATAGGGCAGTGTAGAAGGGGGTTGTGGCCATGTCTGGCTACAAGAAGAGGGATTGGAAGTTATTGTGTAGGGAGATGGTAGATAGATGGGGTGTCAGGTTCACTATGGTGGATCTGAACAAGGTTGTCAGTGAATGGCAATCTTATGGTGGTGTTGGTAACTTGCATAGTTACAGAAAGTTTCTGCTACACTTTGATCCTGTGGTGGAAGACTTGGTGGAAGTGGAGGAGCTGGCACATGAAAATGCTGCCAAGGATGTTTTTTGGTCTGCCCTGGCTAGAGATGTCAGGATGGATGTGTTGAAGGAGTTGTCAAGAAAGGAATTGATGAAGACTCTTTCTAATGGGGAGCAGAAGTTGCCTGCCTTGGATAAGGTGAAGGAGGCTGTTGAGGCCCATTTAAAGTTATTGGCTGTGGAAACCTATCAGGAGAGGTGTGCCAAATATGTCAGCAAAGTCAGTGAGGCTTTGGCTGAAGAGGAAGTTAGGGTGAAGAAGGAGGAGAAGAATATGGTACAGGTTCCCAAACAGGAGAGGGACCCAGTGGTGGAGCAGTTGGCTGATCTCACAAAGCAGCTGCATATTTTTGTTCAGGAGGCTAAGAAGGTCAATAAGGCACCTTCTCAGCCTAGAGATTTTGATAGGAGGGCTGGTAGGAGTGATCCTTGGGTCTGCTCTTATTGCAGCAGGAGGGGGTACAGGTCCAATGATAGTTGGGCATTGAACAGGGATGTGTCTGAAGGAAAGGTGGAATTTGATGGTAGGGTTTTCAAGTTCCCTAATGGTTCATTTGTGAAGCCTAGTGAGGGGCAGGCTCCTGTTGATTTGGTCAGGAGAAGGGGTGGTCTCAATCAAAGGAGGCCAAGGTTTGAGGAGATTCCTTATCAGTGGAAGTCTTCTGGTAAGTAAGATGATAGTGTCAAGGGAAAGGGGAAGGAGGTCAATAAAGTCTCTTTTTCTACTTCCTTTGGTGGTTTGGAGTTGTATTCCTGTGGTGGACAGTCAAGTGGAGAATGCTTGGCTGGTGTTTATGATGTGGAAGCAGGGAAGGTGGGAAGGCCTAAGAGCAGTTCTCAGGCCCAACCAAAGCCAAAGGCTTCAAAGGTGGATCCTAATCTGAGTGCAGCTAGGAAGAGGTACAGCAAAGAGGAGCTGTACAAGATGCAGAAGGGTATGGCTGAAATGGGCCCCACTAGGTTTGGTGCATTGGACATGAATGGTGAGCCAATTCCAATGGAGGTTGATTCTGACTCTGAGGAGGATGTCCCTTTGGCTTCATTTCCAAAGCCTGCTAGAGTTAGAGGTTCTGGTGAGGGATCTGGTTTGGTTCCTGTTGATGGTAAATCTGTTGGTGGTGCTGGTCCTCAAGAAGCTTCTAGGACCAAGGTAGTGAAGCCAAGGGCTCACTTTGAGAGGTCAGTGGTTTCTAGTCAATCTAATGTTATGGACTCTGTTCTTGAAAGGATGAATCAGGGTCAGGTTTTCTTTTTTATGGGGAATCGTATGCTATCAGTCCAGGGTTGGCTGATAGACAGAAAAAGTTGTTGACCAGGAGAAGAGTTTCTTCTGGGGAGGTGGAATACATTTGTGATTCTGCTGAAAAGTTTGGTGAGGGGTTGGAAACTCATTTTTCTGCTCCTCTGGGTTATGTCAATGTCACTCTGAATGGCAGGGAGGCAAGGGCATTGGTGGATTCAGGTTCTCAGATAAACCTGATCTCTTTGTTTGAGGCTACTCATTTGGGCCTCCCCATCAAAACTGGTATTGGTGGGAATTTGAGAGGGATTGGTGGCCAAGTCATTGAATTGGATGGAACTTTTGAGTTTGTGAAGTTAGATGTTGGTGGAGCCTCAGGGGAGGTTCATTTTTATATTGCTAAGGGAACGTTTAAAGTTGTTTTGGGTGGGCCATTCTTGATGGATTCTCAGGAAAGAATTGGTTATCAATTTGATTTAAGAATCAGTTTGGAGTTGACTGGTGAAAATGAAAGGAGACTTCACATGAGGTTATCATCCCCTGGAGAGGATGGTAGGGAGACCTGGCCTGGTTTATCTTCAATGTGCCAGTGCATGGATTGTTGTAGGAGAAGAAGAGAAGTGGGTGCTGCCTCTGGTTTTTTGGAGTGTGGCTCAGGCTCTAGTGAGGGTCTGTCTTTTTTAGAATGAAAAGGGCTGATCACACTAGTGCTACAACCTCTCCCCAAGATGAGGAAATCCCAGGTTGAAGTAGGTCAGCTCCCTTGGAGATATACCAAGTGGAATTTCAACTTTCTCTTTTTAATGTTTCTATTCTCTGCAAGTATTCATCAAGTTTTTTATCAAGTCTCTGTTCTCTCTCAAGATTCTCAATTTTTTAATTCAAGCTCAAGAAAGAAGATTGGTTATATATCTTTATTGAAAGATATGCGGAAAAGTTTTGGAGTGGTGATATTGGGGTCTAAAAGTATGTCCTCCCAATTTCGCACCGCTAGGGTTTCTTCTACACCTTTCAAAAACATTACCTGGGCCACACCTGTGAGCATTGGGGGAGCCCCTGGTTATTTTTGTAGGTCAGAAGAAAACTCAAGAAAAGAAGATAAAAATTTCAAGATAATTCAAGAATATCAAAAAAAAAATCTGAAGATAATGAAGAAAGAAGATCATCAAGATCAATTTTTGGGCCTCCAGCATGAGGTTAAACTGCAGAAAATTATGAAGAAAGAAGATCATCAAGATCAATTTTTGGGCCTCCAGAATGAGGATAAACTGCACAATTTTAAAAGAATTGATTCTGAAGATGAATCAAGATTTGAAGATTTGGAAGATGGAAGTGAAGATGAAGATTTGGAATTGCGGAAAAGTTTTTGAGTGGTTAGATTGGGGTCTAAAAGTAAGTCCTCCCAATTGTGCACTGCTAGGGTTTCCTCTACACCTTTCAAAAACATTACCTTGGCCACACAGGTGAGCGATGGGGAAACACTTGGTTTTTGTTCCAGGTCTGGTGGTGAAGATTTCCTGAAGATCCCTCAAGTTGAAGGTGGAGCGGCAAAGTATAAGAAGGTAGCGCAGAAGATTAGCCCTGTCAATGGGCCTATGCCTGTGGGTTTGAATCCGCCATTGAAGAGTCCTCCTTTGTCAAGAGATCCATACTGTACTCCTTTGGTGAAGAATCCTCCAGAATTTGTAGAGACGGCTAGGGTAACTGTGGAAAGGTTGAACGTTGTTAATTTTTGTCCTGATGGGTGGTTGTCTGAAGAAGAAAAAAAGTTGTTGTTGCACGTTATTGTTCTAAGGGAAAAAGCTGTGGCTTTTGTCAAGGAGGAAAGGGGTTTGTTGAAGCACTCTTATGGGGAACCTTACTTGATTCCTGTGGTTTGTCATGAACCTTGGCAAATCAAACCTATTCTGATTCCAGCTGCTATCAGAGAGGATTTTGTGGAGATTGTTAGGGAAAGAGTCAGGACTGGGTTATACAAACAATCAAAATCCAGTTACTCAAGTCCAGTTTTCTGTGTAAAGAAGCAGAATGGAAAGTTGAGGGTGGTTCATGATCTTAGAGCCTTGAATAGAGTCACTATCAAGGACACTGGTATGCCACCAAGTGCAGAGGATTTTGTTGAAGCTTTTGCTGGAAGGGTGTGTTATGGTGTGGGTGGTACTATGGGTGGTTATGATGAGAGTGAACTTCATACGGATTCAAGGCCTCTCACAACTTTTGAGACTCCTTTGGGAAGATTTAAGCTCACTAGGTTACCTCAAGGAGCAACTAATTCAGTGGCAGTATATCAAGCACAGATGGCTTGGATTTTGAAGTATGAGGTTCCTACTCATGCTGGTATTTTTATTGATGATGGTGGAATTAAAGGACCATCCACTGATTATGGTAATGAGGTGTTAACGGAGAACCCTGGCATAAGGAGGTTTGTTTGGGAGTATGCAATAACTCTAGAGAGAGTGTTGTTTAGGATTGAAGAGGCTGGTTTGACCATTTCAGGGTCAAAATTCTGTTGTTGTCTTCCTGCTTTGGAAATTCTGGGTCATGTGGTATGTAAAGAGGGAAGGATTATGGCAAAGAAAAAGATTAATAAAATTCAGTCATGGCCAAGGCCTAAAAATACTACTTAAGTCAAGGGATTTTTGGGTGTGTGTGTATATGTCAGGATTTTTATTAAGGATTTTTGTTTGTTGGCTTCACCTTTAAGGAGGTTGGCCAGAAAAGATGCAGATTGAGAATGGACTGAAGAGTGTGAAGAGGCTTTTCAGAAGTTGAAAAAGGTTGTTGGGGAAGATATTGTTCTTCAAAAGTTGGATTATGGTGTTGGTGCTGGAAAAATTTATCTGGAAGTAGACTCAAGCTATATTGTTTCTGGTGCTGTTTTGTCTCAGGAAGATAAAACTGGGGGGGTCAGGCCAGTAAGATATGAGTCTGTGGTGTTTAATGAGGTGGAATCTAGGTATTCTCAACCTAAGTTGGAATTGTGTGGTGTAGCAAAAATTTTAAAGAAGCTACAGACTGTTTTGTGGGGGCAGCATTTTGAGCTGCAGGTGGATGCAAAATCTTTAGTTCAGATGATCAATACACCTAGTCTTCCAAATGCTCCAATGACTAGGTGGGTGGAATTTATTCAACATTTTTCTTTTGACCAGGTACACAAACCAGGAAAAACTTCTACAATGCCTGATGTATTATCAAGGAGGACACCTACAGATGAAGATTCTGAGGCTGAAGAGTTTGATGAAGATGTTACAGTGGTTAGGGCCAGCACAAAGGGTTCTGAAGATTTTTCTCACCTCCCCCAAGAGGCTAAACTGGCTGGATCTGATCTTGATTCTGGTGATCAGGATGTTTTTTTTTGATGAAGATGGAGTTGTTGTTTGGGACAGCTCAAATTTGGAAAATGGTGTTTTTGTTAGTGAACTGGATTCTCAAAAGATTCAGTGGAAAGAGAAGGATGTGTCAAAATTTAAGGATTGGTATCCTGGCTGGGCTGGTCAATTGGCTCATGTTCACACTGGTGATTTTGATGACAGAGTTGTACCCTTGGATTTTGTTTTGTTGGATTTTGAAGATGAGACCTGGGGTCAGTCTGGGTTTTATTTTATTATGGTGGAATATCTGTTGACCTTGGAGAGGCCAGATAGTTGTGATGATGATACTTGGTTGGCAATCAAGAAGAA
Organism: Hemileia vastatrix; assembly: GCA_030280995.1. Classification (NCBI taxonomy): domain Eukaryota; kingdom Fungi; phylum Basidiomycota; class Pucciniomycetes; order Pucciniales; family Zaghouaniaceae; genus Hemileia; species Hemileia vastatrix. The sequence continues at coordinate 22,929,106 of JASXTE010000001.1, read as the reverse complement.
GAGTCCTGGATTTTATGTGTCAGGAAGAAGGTTGATTAGGAGGAGACATCCTAATCCTCAAGTTGTGGTGACTAAGAAGAAGGGTCAAGAAGTTGTGTTGAAGTATTTGCATGAAGACCTTGGTCATAGAGGCTTTGGGGAGACTTATAGAAGAGTAGCTGACAGATTTTGGTGGCTGGGTATGAAGTTGGCTGTGCAGGGTTGGGTTCAATCTTGTGAAGAATGTCAAAGAAGAAGTCACTTGAAACCTATAGAGGTTGGTCGTGCTACTGGTGAATCAACTGTTTTTGGAAGAGTCAGTCTGGATGCTGTCCATATTAAAGAGGGCAGGTATAAATACTTAATTGTTACCAGGGATTATTTGTCTGGTTGGGCTGAGGCAGTGTCTCTGGTTAATTTGACTGCCAAGAATGTGGCAGAGTTTTTGAAGAAGGAGTGGATTTATAGGTATGGGTTGATGAAGTTGGTGACTGTTGATGGCGGGCCAGAGTTTGGTGCCAAATTTAAAGAAGATGTGGCTAGTATTGGTTCTAAAGTTAGAGTGGCTACACATTATTATCTTGAAGCTGAAGGCATGGTTGAAAGAGGCCATCAAGGTATCAAGAATGCTTTGGTAAAGATATGTGGGGATAGTGCTGAAAAGTGGAGGCATTATTTACCCTTGGTGTTATTTGATGATAGGGTCACTGTGAAGAGGACAGCTGGCTATTCTCCTTATGAGTTAATGTTTTGTCAGAAAGCTGTTCTACCAGTGGACTTGGAAGCTGTCTCTTATCTTGGAATTGATTGGGATGATGTGCACTCAACAGAATAATTGCTCTGTGCCAGGATGCAACAGTTGGAATGTAGAGAGGAATGTCAAGAGAAGGCATACTCTAGAATGATGAAGATTAGGAATCAATCAGTCAGATACTGGGACAAGAAGTTGGCTCATAGACTCAGGAATCCCTTTAAACCTGGTTGTTTGGTTTTGGTTTATAATAGACGTTTGAAGAGTCAGTGGGGAAAAATGTTTGCTGACAGATGGAATGGACCTTACAGAGTCAGATCTCAGGTGTCTGGAGTTTCTTATGTTTTTGAAGAGTTGGATGGTGCAGTCTTAAAGAAGAGAGTGGCTGAAGATCAGGTGAAGAGATTTTATACCAGAGGCACTAGACATGAAGAAGATTGACTCTGCAATGAGGATAAACTATGGAATGTTCTTTAAATTTTGGAATTTTTGGTGTTACAGAGCAACTTTTGTGTTGGAAACTTTTTGTTAGAAGGTAACCATGTGTGGGTCTTCTAGATTTGATCTTGGCAAGTGTAGGGGTAACTGATGGGCTGGCTGCTCTGTAGAACAGTTACCCCAGATTGTCTGTTTCCAACCCTTTCTCTTAATTTTGTTGAACCCTAGTATTGGTTTCTTTTCACAGGTTTTGGTCCTCTATGACTTTAAACTGGAATTTACTTTGGTTTTCAAGTGCTGGACTCTTCACTCTTATTGGTTTTGGTTTATTGTGTTGGATATTGTGTTTTTGTTAGAAGGTACCCATGGGGGGGCTTCTAGATTTCATTTTGGCAAGTGTGGGGGTAACTGATGAGCTGGCTGCTCTGGAGAGTAGTTATCCCAGAATATCTGTCTCAAGTATTTTATTTTTCCTAGTTGAATTCTAGTTCTGTTGTTTATTATTCAGGTTTCAAGTCCACTATGATATTAAACTGGTTTGAGACTGGCTTCTTTATTTTTGGTTTTTTGGGTTGGTGGTTGATCACTGGTGGTCTCCCATCATTTTTACTTATTGGAGGGAGCCCACCCAGTGATCATTTCTATGTACTGGACTTTCTCTTACTAGAACTTCTCTTAATCTGGACCATCCATGGAGCTGGACTTTCTTTGATTTTTTTAGTTATGATTTTGCTAGATAGTAGTTTCAGATTATTTTCTTTTTTCTCTTTTTTTCTTTTAATTTTTTATGGGGGTTTTTAAAATTATAAAATCAAAAATATAGGGTGTTACCACATCAGGGTCACCTGGATGTGGGCAAGCATTGGTGGGGAAAGGCTCAACAATTGGCCGGGCGATGCTATTTTATCATTTTATTTTATTTTATTTTTATTTTTATTTTTAGGACGTTCTGTATGGATGGACAGGAGGTGTGATGGTGCAGATTAGATTATTGTCAATGCAGTATTGGCAAGGACCCATTTCAGAGGCAGATTTAGGAAGAAGGTTGAACGTGGTGGTTTGATGAAGAAATAATGTGGAAATTGTTAATTGGAGGGAGGATGTGGTCTTCCAACATTGGAAGGGGCCTTTGTTGTGTTGTTTGGCCCTGTTTGTGCATGTCTTAATTGACATCTGTTGAAGAATTGAGTGTTTTTCTGGATTTATTCCGTGAATATTGGGAATGCGGTTATGTAGGTACTATCATTGGATAGCCCCAGTTTTTCTCTATATTTCATGTCTTGTTGATATTTTTTATATTTTAAGTTTTAAGGGGTCATTTCCTCATTTTTCAGTTACAAAAGATAGCTGTTTAATTTTGTTTTTTGCGTTTTATGGGCTAACCTTAAGTCTTAGGGTTAAGTGCTTAGTACCATTAGATAGGGCTAATTTAGCTCTATATTTCATGTCTTAATGTTTTTATAGCATAATTTTGTGTTTTAAGGGTTTTAGTAGTTGTAGTGAATTTTTCTTAGTAGATTAGATGTTTTTATTGGTTTTCTGGCTTCAGGGAGGCCGGGCCGCTTCAGGCGGCACCTCCGACATTGGGCAGCCCGCCCGCCTCTGTTTTAGAAGGTTGGGGAGTGCTTCTGGAGGGTTTTTTATTCAATTTGGCTGGTACAGATGCCAAATTTGTTGCTGTGAATGGATCTTAGATGGGTGGTCTGTGTGTACATACTGAATAAGACAGTTTGGGGCAACTTTAATTATCATACGACCATCTGGAGGTGATATCCTTGTTCCTCACTCAGTTTTCACTGTTTTTGGCCACAATTGGCTGTGTTTGTTGCAAGGTTAGTTCTTCATTTAACTCAACTTTGGCAACAGGTTCTCTGGTATAGTCTTGCAAGCTATATCAAGTATTATTGCTGTCTCTGGTGTGGATTTTCAGCCTACATCAAGTATCTTTTTTTTCCCTGGTGTGGACATTGGTCTACATTTCAGTTCTTTGGTCTGGTAGTCTGTCTGGGGACTACTTTCTTGGCTCATCAAGCAGTCAAGTGTGTTGAAAAAGGGGCTTTAGCAAACAGAAACCAACTTACTTTATCAAGTAAATCTCACTCTATTTTTCTAAAGGGACAGGGGTTATTCTTTCTTGTTTTTCTCCAACTCCCTTGGTCAAGGCCTATAGCTAGTACTATAGGATTGTCTACAGCGTTCACCAGTTTCAATGCAGAAACGGGTAAAAACCATGGTGATGCTACCTCTGGGAATGTCAGTAAAATGTCAGTGGTGTTAAGGAGAATTTTTGCAGGCAAGAATGTCATTAAACTAACTGCCGGACTACATGCTTAAATATAGATAATAGACAACTGAGTAATACAGGGTTGTCAGAAGTAGACAGGAAAGGGAGAGAAATAATGAAAAAGAAAAATAGAAATTTCTTATATGGGATGGGAAAGTGAAAAAGATAAAAGGAAAGGAGTCAAATGGGATAGTAAAACGTATATGAGGCAAGATACAAAATATAATAATAAATGATAGAGGAGAGAAGGGGTAGAATTTAATAGTGAATTATATACCAGGAAGTTGTGAAATTCAATACTGAATAGTAGAAGAAAGAAGAGGTGGAATGAGATTGTAAACAATATATGTGTAAAGGTATGAAATGTAATACTAAACGATAGAAGGGAGAAGAGGTGGAATATGATTTAAAAAGTTATAGGGGGGAATTTATGAAATACAATACTGAATAGTAGAAGAAAAAAGAGGTGGAATGAGATTGTAAACAGTATATGTGTAAATATATGAAATTTAATACTAAAAAAATGAAGGAAGAAGAGGTGGAATAAGATTTTGAAATTTATAGGGGGGAATTTATGAAATGCAAAACTGAATGGTGGAAACAGGGGGAAGTCATGAACGGAGCTAAAAATAAATATGGGGTGTAAAGGGGAAAAATAGATTTAATTGGGCTCAGACAGGGCCATTAGCAGAATCACACACAGGGTCACAACCTGAAACCAAAAAAATAACTAGATGTCTAGTTCACTATTTTTTTCTCCTGTGCATATAATCAAATAATTTCTCAAATATTAGTGTTGAGTAAAAGGAATTTATTAAAGTACTTCATTTAGTCAGAGATTTAGAAAACACATTGATAATTTTTTTGTTAAGTAATATGTGGTTTAAAGGTATTCTAGAAGTATAAATATAAGAGATTTGATGGTTCAATATTTTTTTTGGATAACTCAATTGAATTGAATGAAAAAAATATAAAAATACATCAAATAAAGAATAAGGTCATATGGGTTAAAATAAAAAATCAAAGCTTCAAATTATGAGTTAAAAGGGTTTTTCAACAAAAAGAGCCACATATATAATCATATATTTTTTCTCAAAAAAATAATTAACCCATTAGAAAGCTTAGAAGAAATAATTTTGAAATAAGCACTATGGTTTTCAGTATTTTTACTGATAAAGTGAGATTTAAAATTAGCATTAAATTGTGTTTTATTCAAAAATACTGTGGATTTATCAGATTCTTAACTCCCCAACTTTGTATTTCTATTTATTTTTCATTACAATCTCAATATTACTTCAGCACAGTATCAATCATCCTTGGTTAAAAGCTCAATATTAGTTCAAATTAAATTTCAGTATCAGCTCATTATAGGTTCAGTCTGAGTTTCATCAGTGTTGCATCAAGTTCAAGTTGAGGACTTTCTAACAAGTCCCCCCCAAATATTGTGTGGTGATAATATATTATCTTCTCTCAATATCTCACTTGTATCAGTCATTTTGGTTCTGATACTTCTCAAAAACTCTAAAATTAGGCCATTTTCTCATTTTTAATATTTAATTGCTGATTTAAATGTTTTTTGTCTCTTTTTTCTGTTCTTTTTGTTCATCATTGGTTTTTTTCTAATTTCTGATAAAAATTTTCTGTTTCCCCTTTTTTTCTTGCTCCTAAAGCGTTATTATTTGTTTTTATTGACTTTTTTGGTGTTTATTTTGGTCATTTTTAGGTTTCTTCTTATCTTTTGGCTCTTTTTTTTGCAAATCACTTTGAAAAAAGTTTTGTGCAAATTTTCAACTTTGTTTTAGGTGTTCTATGGCACTTTTCTGGAGACTTTTGGGAATTTTCATAGGTGAAATTTAAGTCTCTTTTTTTAAATCTTTTAATGAATGTAAAGGACTTTTCCCACACTTTTTGAAGACATTTAGGAGATGTATTGGAATTATTCATTTCAGGTAGCTTGGGTACAGATTTTAAGTATGTTCTATATATATTTTATTGTGTTTATTGTTTTCAATTTTTTTTACTTTTATTAGATAAAAAGTTTCAGCCTAAATATCCTTAGGAATGAGTATTTCTTATGCTTAAAATAAGATAACCTTAAGTTGATTAAGCTTATATCTTAAAAATAAGGTTAAAATAATCATATATATTATTTTATTATATATATATATAATTATTATTCTATTATATAATTTATAATAGTTTAAATAGCTTATCCATGGCCTAATAATACTTATTAAGGTGTTAATGAAGTCATAATATACTTATCTTAAGTGATATGAAGTAATTATTGACATACATAAGCTTATATGTATACATAAATCTCATATTCAGTGAAATATGCAGTATATTATGTATATTTAGGTATATAAGTGGGTTTTAGCCCCTTAATAGCCTATAACCTTTGTTTTTCTGCTTATTTTAGGTCATATGGACGAAATAAGTGGACTCACAACGCCTACAGAAGCATAGACACCTATATCAGGCGCATACACCCAGTTTGGACAACTAAAATTACTTCCTTGGATGGTTATTCACGGATTTATGGGTTGGAAGGATGTTTCTGGGTTAATTTGGATGCTTGGGGATGTTATTAGGGGCTTGGACATTTTATTTGTTTCCTTTATATGCTTTTAGTTTCATTAAATCTCTTTTTGATTATTTATTTTACCTGTTTCTTTATGGTATCCGCTTTTATCTGGGTTTTCTATTTATGGTATGGATCTGTGTTATTATTAATAGTGATGGAGGGTCCTTACTGGAGGTCTGGGTGTTGAAACTGCTTGAAGTGGACGCCATGGGGAGGTGATGGGCCCTCACAGTGCTGTAATTGCCGGGGATAGCAGTGACATCATCTGGATTGAAGGTCTGTGCACTCCAGTGGATTTGGGTATAAGTAAGGAGGGATTTTGATGGTTTATTATCATCATTCAATTACTACAATTCAAAAAACCACTACAATACAATTATTAGCATTCAGAAATATATTATAAAGCCATTATAAATTGATATTATCTTTATATAAGCTATAACTATATTTTATTCTTCTATTTTCCACCACTAGCACGCATTTAAATCCAAGTATTGTGAGTTTTATTTGAGTATAACTATTCTATTAGTCTTCCCCTGAGGTTTAATCACTAAATCATTTATCAATAAGTAGTAGGACCATAAATAAATACTATTATATCATACTAATATACTAGACTATACTGACAATTGGGGGTCTTTCCTTATATTTTACTTATTATTTAGTATAAGCCTTGGGACGTGATTTTTACCTTAGTACAGCTCAAGATTAACCAAATATTTGGGTCTGCTTCATATTAGTGGGTCATCATAACTCATTGATTGCGGAAAAGAACCCTTAAAATAATTGTACTAATTTTTTAACATAAAAATTAGATATTTACAGTAGTAACTGTACCCAATATAAACCCAATTTCACTTGGTATTTGGACACCAATATAACAACCAATTAAATTGGTATTTGGCTAAAGCTTGGTAAGCTAATTACTCACCCTTATAGAGGTCTAGTTAAACTTATTATTATATTTTTAACATATTTTTTTGAATTTTTCTTACATTTTATTTAAATAAATAAAGATATAAATTCAGGGTAAGCTCCATTGCTTTTTTATTAGTAATATAATTGCTAATATTATTTGTCTACTAATTCCATAGAGTTTTCCCTTTTGTAGACGTAAAATATTGTCATTCTGAACAATATGAGTGCTCCCCAGGACAGTGTAAGTGAAAAGCCTGCTTATAATACCAGGTCTAAAGCTAACAAAAACTTTCCAGGACATCATCATGGAGGGACAACAGTACCCCCAGCCAGAAAGCATGAGTATAGAGGAAAAAGACGCCCTCTTAAAAAAGATAACTATAAAAAAGACGTCTCCTCCTCTTCAGGATCAACTGTCCCACCTGGCCAAACAGGTTCTGAAGTTGGAGGAATCAAAATCTCTCATGTTCAAAGAAGTAGAGCAGTTGCAAAACAATTGCAAGGTAGGGTTTCAGCAGATGTATCAGGCAATGGCAGAATTAAAGGGAGGCCAGCCCAGTCAATCAAATCAGCAACCCCCTACCCAAGCAGGGTCCACTCACTCCCAGGAGAAAATCCTGGTAGACAAATGTAAATGGGACTGGTTTCACCAACAGTGGACAAGCCACAGTTGCAACAGGGATCCACCCCCTCATCTGACTTCCTCAGCTCACCCTTACAAGGGAAAAAAGCGCCAAAAATCAGGACTGGAAACCATCCCTTGGTAAGTAACTTACCCTCTCAGATTGGACATAATACTGATAATTACAATATAGGTAATTCTATTGATGTCAAATCTGTACAAAAAATAGAGTAGAATTTAAGAAATTTAGGTTTTAGAGTAGATACACCTGACTTGTCTTTTGTCCACAATAACAGTACTATATACAATGATAATACAGTTAATCCTCAGTTGCAAACACCTACTAGTGAGATGAGAAGTTCACAGGAGAGTGAGAGAATTGAAAAGGAGGACATGGAATATTTTAACAATAATCCAACTGTCCATAGAATTGTTTCAGCATTGTGGAATAGAATGACTGATTGTGAGGAACAGACAGTTAAGCTCACTAGTGATACAATTTCATCCTTGAAATTAAAAATTTCTCAATTAGCAACACGCAACAAAGAATTAGAGAAAGAAAATTTGTCTCTAACTCTTAAATATGATTCATTGAGTAATAAATATAATGACCTTTCAAACAAATTTTGTGAGTTAGAAAAATTATATGAAACACATTTATTAAAAACTGAATCAAGAACAAAGTTATCTTTTACCCAGACAAATCAAAGTGTCTCTGAATTGCTACAAAGATTAACTAAAGTTGAGATTGAAACTGTCAATCTACTAATGAACCAGGATAATCATAAGTATAATCAGTATAATAATAATCCTTTCATTGGAAAAAGTGAATCTCATTCCTTCCCTGTTCCACCACAATTAAAACCATCTGGTGGTAGTGTCAAATCTGAAAATGTAAGTCACAAATCCGTGCAGGAAGAAATACAAGATTATTTATCAAAAGTGAATGAGTTGTTGAATTTACCTAAGATTAGTGAGATAAAATCCAATCAGAGAAACTGGCCTAAGATAGATCAGTACCCAACTTATGATGGGGAAGCCAGCTCTGATTGGCAACATTTTATTCAAAGAATTGACAACTTGAAATTCTCATATAAGTTACCAGATGAAGAGATAACATCAAAATTAATTTCTTTATTTAAGGATGTTGCTTTATTATGGTTTGAAGCTGTCTTAAGAGAGGGTAGAGACTACTCTTGGGCTGAATGGAAACAACTTATTGAAAAACAATTTGGAGGTTCTAAATTCAGGCTTACTCAGCAGAGACTTTATGAGAAGACTAGGTATAATCCATTGAATGGTGACAAAACTATGGTATTTTTAATGAATTTAAACAAAATATTAAAAGCCATTGAGCCTCATATGGATTTTAACTTATGGAAAGATAAGATAATATACAAATTACCTATATCTGTCAGAGACATTGTTGTAGCTAGAACATTAAATGTTACTGAATATTCTGACTTTATTAATATTTGCAATGAAATATTATTAAACCATAAGTATGAATCAAGGTATTCCACTTATAAGCAAAATGTTGAACCTGTAAAAACTCAGAATTCAAAAACACTTCAGGAGAAGCAGAAAAAACCTACTGCACCTGTAGTACCTAAAAAGTATGAAACAAATACTTGTTATAAGTGTAACAAACCTTGGGTCAAAGGTCACAAATGTGAGAAAAACATAAATATTGTTGAAAATCAACGTGAAACTGAAACTGAAACTGAAAAAAGTAAAGAATCAAGTGATTATGACAGAAATATCTCATATAGTGATGAAAATGAAGTCTGTATGTTGGAAGATGATTTGTCCATATTTGAAAATCCAATATTAAATATGGACTCAAATGAATCTTTAATGAATTTTGAGGATGCTGAAATCATTAAGGATATACAAGCTGATAACTTTAGAATGACACCTATCACGGTTCTAGCTATCATTTCTGGTGAAAATGTTAATATAGTACTGGACACAGGAGCTTCTGGTTCTGTTGTTTCCACTAATACATTACAGAAAACTGATAGTGAATATAAGTTTAAGCTTGAACCACTTCAAAATAAAAATTGGAGAGGTTTTGGATCAGTACTACACCCCATTGGTAAATACAAAGCTGCTGTTTTCTTTAAACACCAGCATGGTTATGTAAGGGTAACTTGTGACTTTGTAGTAATGGATAATACTAATTGTAGTAACTGTTTTATCATTGGAAATGATATTCTGACTAAATTTGGTGTAAAATTAGACCCTGCTAATAACAATTTTACAATTGGCATGAATGGTAAAAGGAAATTTAAAATAAATTCTTTTAACACAGTCTTACACATTGAGTCAGTAACAAATTCCCCGTCTAAAGGAAGAGAATCCAATGAGATGTAACTTCTGGAAACAGAAATTTCAAAAGCATCATTTGGCACTCAGATAAGTGAAACTGAGAAAGATAATATTTTGGAATTAATTAAACCTTTTCCAATGGCTTTTGCACATGGTACAAATGAACTTGGCCTTGTAAAAGATCATGAAATGAAGATTAGTTTAACCTGTGATATGGATAATATTCCTGCTAGTCTTAAAAAGAAACCATACCCTGCTTCACCAATGAAGAGGAAAGACATAGAGGATAATATTAAGATGTTATTAAAAATGAACATTCTTGAAAAGGTTGAAACTACACCAAAATATTTTGTAATATCATCAGTGCTAATTTCTTATGAACAAGATAAAGCAAGACTGTGCGGTGATTATAGAGCATTAAACACATTTACAGTAGATGATATTTATCCCTTGCCAAGGATTGCCTCTATACATGCTACCCTTAAAGGTGCTAAATATATAAGTTGCCTAGATGGAAATAAAAGGTACCATCAAATTCCTGTTGAAAAGAATTCACAGAACTTTTTGTTGATAACAACACACATGGGAATTTATAAGTATGTCAGAATGCCATTTGGACCAAAAAAATGCTCCATCAGTATTTCAGAAGTTAATGGATATAACATTCCATAATGAAATGATTGAGGGATGGTTAATGGTATACATTGATGACATCATAGTGTTTTCTAAATCTTTTGATGAACACTTAATCCATTTAAGGAAATTATTTCAGAAAATGGATGAAATAAAAATGACCCTTGCATTGAAAAAATGTAAATTTGGGTTTGAATCTTTAAAAGTGCTTGGTCATATTGTATCTGGCTTACAAATATGTGTAGACCAAAATAAAGTGGCTGAAATAAAGAATATTGGCATTCCTAAAAATGTGAAGGATGTACAATCTTTTCTTGGAATGTGTGGTTATTATAGACAATATATAAAAAACTACCAATCAATTGCTGCACCACTGACCACACTGATAAAGAAATCAGAAGCTTTCATTTGGAATATTAAAAGACAACAAGCTTTTAATAAGTTGAAAGAATGTTTAATGACAGCTCCTATCTTGGGATTACCAGATTTCCAATTACCTTTTGTATTATATACAGATGCAAGTTTTATGGGACTAGGTGCTGCTTTGCATCAAAAACAACTTATTGAAGGAAAAATGTCAGAAGTAGTAATCTGCTATATTTCACGTACTCTGAGAAGTGGTGAATTGAAATATGGTGCTACTCAACTTGAATGTTTGGCAGTAGTATGGGCTCTTGAAAAGCTACATTATTACCTTGAAGACCAAAAATTTGAGTTAATAACTGACTGTAGTACAGTTAAGTCACTCTTAAACATGAAAACTCCTAATAGACACATGTTTAGATGGCAATTAGCTGTACAAGAATACAGAGGCCGGATGACTAATACACATAGAGCAGGAACCTTGCACTCTAATGTAGATCTGTTATCTAGAGTACCTCTGCCTAATAATTATGATAATCCTGCTTATGTTCCTGAATCAGAGATTATTAACATTTATGGCATTTATATTGTAAATCTTGCGGATGAATTTATGCAATCAATTCTTGATAATTATAATTCAGATCCTGACTTAAGTAAATTAACTACAATATTAAATGATCCATCTAATGCTTCAATGAATGTCTTAATAAAAACATTACCAATTAAGTATAAAGAGGCATTAGAAAAAGGAAAATTTTCCATTGAGGATGGTTTTATATATTACAGGAAAAAATTAAGTAATGTAATTGTAATTTGCCCTTCAATGAAGGAGTTAATGTTAAGTTTATGTCATGATGATATATTAGCAGGTCATTTTGACTACCATAAAACATTAACCAGAGTAAAAAACACAGCTTGGTGGATTAACATGTCTGAGGATGTTCAGAAATATGTTGAAACATGTGATTCTTGTCAAAAATCTAAAAGATTAACAGGAAAAAGAGCTGGTTTATTACAACAAATTGAGCAACCAAAAGCTCCATGGGAAATCATTAACATGGACTTTGTAACAGGTTTGCCAATAGCAGGGCATAAGAGTTATAACTCCTACTGGATAATTGTAGATAGATTTACAAAGATGTGTAAATTTATTCCTACCCACAAAGAGGTTTCTGCAAAGGACTTAGCTTTTTTATGGTGGACACAAATGTTAAATACAGCAGGTTTCCCCAAAGCAATAGTTTCTGACAGAGATCCTAAATTTACTTCTGAGTTCTGGACGTCACTTATGGATGTTTCAGGGTGTCAATTAAAACTTTCTACAGCACACCATCCACAAACTTATGGGCTAGCAGAAAGAATGATACAAACCTTAGAAGATATGATAAGAAGATACTGTGCTTTTGGTCTTAATTTTAAAGACAATGAAAAATTCACGCATGATTGGGTAACCCTTATCCCAGGTTTAGATATTGCATATAATAGTACAGTACATTCTGTCACTGGCAAAAAGCCATTTGAGTTATGGTTGGGTTATGTACCTAATACCCCTGCTAAAACTCTTAATAAGTTACCTAGATTGGATATTAATCCAGGTACTAAATCTTTTCTTCAGATGCAGGAATTATGCAGAAAACATGCTCAAGAATGTATAAATAAGGCTTTTGAGTATGAAAAGAAAAGATGGGATAAATCCCATAAAGAACAAATGTTCAAAGAGGGTGATGAAGTCCTTATTTCAACGCTACATCAATTTAAATGGTAATGTTAAATTGAAGGATCCATTCATTGGACAATTTGTAGTTAAAAAGATGGTTGGTAATAATGCTGTTGAGGTTATTCTATATGCACCTTATGATAGAAAACATCCAGTATTTCCTATTTCTCTTATAAAACCATACCATTCTAATGATACTGCTCTATTTCCAAGAAGATCAGGAAGGCATAAACAGCAACCTGAAGAAATAGTGGAAAAGGCAGAAATTGAAAAGATACTTAAAAAGAGACACCTTACTAAAGAAAAGGGAGTTGAGTATCTATTAAGATTTAAAAATAAATCAAGTGAATATGACCAGTGGATTCCAGAAAATGAAATATCTGATCTTAAAAATCTCTTGAAAAAATTTAAATCTAAATAATACTGTTCATTCAGTATATGTATTATAAAAATTATTTTTTTATTTTATTATTTCACTCCTTAGTTTTAATTAAAATGTCTTACCATTTTTTTTATTGTTTTTTTTGGGGTGAGGGAGTGTCAGCCTAAATATCCTTAGGACTGAATATTTCTTATGCTTAAAATAAGATAAACTTAAGTTGATTAAGCTTATATCTTAAAAATAAGGTTAAAATAATCATATATATTATTTTATTATATATATATATAATTATTATTCTATTATATAATTTATAATAGTTTAAATAGCTTATCCATGGCCTAATAATACTTATTAAGGTGTTAATGAAGTCATAATATACTTATCTTAAGTGATATGAAGTATTATTTTTGACATACATAAGCTTATATGTATACATAAATCTCATATTCAGTGAAATATGCAGTATATTATGTATATTTAGGTATATAAGTGGGTTTTAGCCCCTTAATAGCCTATAACCTTTGTTTTTCTGCTTATTTTAGGTCATATGGACAAAGTCAGTGGACTCACAACGCCTACAGAAGCATAGACACCTATATCAGGCGCATACACCCAGTTTGGACAACTGAAATTACTTCCTTGGATGGTTATTCACGGATTTATGGGTTGGAAGGATGTTTCTGGGTTAATATGGATGCTTGGGGATGTTATTAAGGGCTTGGAAATTTTATTTGTTTCCTTTATATGCTTTTAGTTTCATTAAATCTCTTTTTGATTATTTATTTTACCTGTTTCTTTATGGTATCCGCTTTTATCTGGGTTTTCTATTTATGGTATGGATCTGTGTTATTATTAATAGTGATGGAGGGTCCTTACTGGAGGTCTGGGTGTTGAAACTGCTTGAAGTGGACTCCATGGGGAGGTTATGGGCCCTCAGAGTGCAGTAATTGCCGGGGATAGCAGTGACATCATCTGGATTGAAGGTCTGTGCACTCCAGTGGATTTGGGTATAAGTAAGGAGGGATTTTGATGGTTTATTATCATCATTCAATTACTACAATTCAAAAAACCACTACAATACAATTATTAGCATTCAGAAATATATTATAAAGCTATTATAAATTGATATTATCTTTATATAAGCTATAACTATATTTTATTCTTCTATTTTCCACCACTAGCACGCATTTAAATCCAAGTATTGTGAGTTTTATTTGAGTATAACTATTCTATTAGTCTTCCCCTGAGGTTTAATCACTAAATCATTTATCAATAAGTAGTAGGACCATAAATAAATACTATTATATCATACTAATATACTAGACTATACTGACAAAAAGACTGATATTCTAGATTTAGTTGACCAGATTTATAAGGTAAGATAAAAAGGTAATTCAAAAATTAAAACTTTTTGTAGAAACAAAATTATGGGGCCTAATATAGGTTTTCAGACTGGATATAACCATTACTGAGTACATTAAGCATATAAAATATTCTAGACACATTCAATAAGTATTTAAAGAACTTTTAAGTATATGAACTAGGTATACATAAGTTAAATAAATCATATTCTACAGTATATGTCAGGCTAAGGTCAAGTACAAGGATGTGAACTAGCTTGAATAGTCAGTTATCTCGAAGATTTTAATGGTCCTATATGAATACTGTAGTTTTAGTCGACTAAAGTGTATAATAAAATCAAATATGAAGGTCTCAGTAATATAATCCTCACTATTCTTATATATGGCTTACAATCTTTATAGTTGGTAGAAAAATAGATTATTTAATTCAGATACTATTCAAAAGTCTTATAAAAGTACTAATTGATATGTATTGTAATTTATTTGGTTATATTGGTTAAATTGTAATGATAAAGAATGTAGAAACAAGACCCAAAAACCTCCTCCTTTTATACACACTGAGTTCCCCAATAAATCCCTTGTTATACCACCCAATACACAGTTAATGACGCCTCAAAACAACTAATAGACCTTCCCATCAACATCCCTAGTGACCCATGACATAATTAGACAAGTAAAAACCGCCAAAATACTGTAATAATAAGGGAGATCCATCAAAATTAAAGAAAAAGACAAAAAGAGAGTATATGCGTATAAAACAATGATATAAAAGACTAAAGGGGACTTTTTAAGGTTAATAATAGCTTAATAATAAGGGGGATTTACTGTAGAAATAATGGGGCTAATCCTCACATTATACTACGTGAAATTCCCATTCAAAAATAACCAAAATTGACTGTGAAACCACCCAAAAACTTAAAAAAGAGCGTGAGATGTGGGGTAACTACATGCAGTTCTTGGCAGGAGCTTGCACAGGTAAATCCTTGACTAAAATTAGGCGAATTTAAGCGTGGTGATGAAATAAAGTGCCAAGAGTGAGGTTATTAATGAAATTAGTGCATATAAACAAGGTCAATGCATTATTAATTAAGCTAGGACACTAAATAAGCGCCTGTCGCCTATTTTAGTGTGTTTACCCACAATGGGCGTAGAATGTGGGGTAATTATAGTGTGAAAAAGCTAACTTTGCTAAAAATGAAGCTATTCACACGGGAAAAAAGCAGGCAGTATGTGGCCAGTGCACAGAAGCCATTTCTGGCATAAAAAACACCAAATTTGAAAAGTGTTATTTTTATGCATTTAAATAGCCAAATCAATAGTTCTAATTGAGCCCAATTGATCTGTCAAAGCGCAATTTTGATATTCTCAATTTTATAGCGCATATCACCACAGAAAATTTGGGGGGGTATTGCTAGCAATACCCCTCATTTAAAAATGTTGGGAAGTGGTTGGAAAGCTGTTGGAAGGCTGTTGGGAGTTCATTGTGAAACCAGATTTAAATTAATTGGACAAAGATTTGGTAATCAGTTAGACCTAGGTTCAACCAAACTCAATCACAGGTTTCTTGGAGCTTGGTGATTACTTTGATTTTGAGCTGAGCACAGATTGAGCAAAGCTTGAACATATCACTTAACATATCATAATATTCACTTTCCCATCTTGTGGAAAGCAAAATTTGATATTCGTTCTAAGAATATCTACATATATTTTCCTGCCAAGTTGGTAACAGAAGGTTAAACTGTAGTATCTCAATTATTACACTAGACTACATAGATATTTGATAAAACATACAATTCAAATCAATTTTAATATTATTGAGATCACCATAAGTGTCTGTCCAAAGACTTACAAAAAGTATGTTAGTATCAAGACATCGTTCTAGGTAGTAGTTTCAATTTGGATTTTGAACTGACATCTAAAGCATTTTACTATTAGACAGAAACATAAATAAGTGTAATAAGAGTGAAATTATTCTATTTTGTGATTATAATGTAACAATAAAGCACATTTTTATTGAGAAAATTTTTCTTCCTCCACAAACCAAAATTTACTCTATAGGCTCAAGATTTATTTTTAAGCCATATTATTCATTTCAGTTATCATTGATTTACTTCCAATATTTATTAAAAAGATAATAATAATACATGTGAAAGAATTATGAGCTTAGCATAGCATATGCTAAAAAGTTATTTTGTCGTTTTATTCAAAACTGATTCTTCATTTTTTGCTTCAATTCATCTTTTAACAACCACTATCTTCAGATACTATTCTTACTTAATATGTCAAGTCTCAGATGTGTTGGGCAGTTCTCAATAACAATCGATCAAATTTATATGAATGTAATTTCAAGATTTCAAAACTCACCGACCCCCACGATTTTACAGCGAGGCCATTCAAATGTTCATATTTTTTGACTATTTGAAGAAAGAAAACCAACCCTTGTCGGTAATCTTTCTCAAGTGCAGAGTCAGCACATTGGACCACTATTGGGTGACATTGGCTCTGGATCTCACCATTTAAACCAAAGAAGTGCCTTGAATCCTATGAAGCCTTTCTATTTTCATGCTTACTTGGTTCCAGTTTTTGGTAATCAGTATCAACTTTGGGGATGCCTCTTTTCTTCAAGTACACTAATCAGTCTTGCTAAAGAAGCATTTTCTTCTGCACAAATCGATTTATGTCCAATCCTGAACTACAACTCCACTATCTTTTTTAATATCCCGCATGTAATTTTTCAAGGCTCTTTCCAAATATCTCAGAGTACTCAAGATTGGAAAGCTGATCAACTTATCCGAGGAATCAAAACAGTTCTCAAAACACATCAACTTCAAGAAATAAATTTTATGATTGACAATGAGCGAATGTTAAAGGAAAAGTTGGATATCATGTGGAGGCACCAGGAAAACCATTGGATTAGAACTGGATTCGATGACTATAAAGATCAGTTTCCTAACAATCAATTAACGCCTGAAGGAAACGGGTCAATACTTGCTGATGATATGGGTTTGGGAAAGACACTTTCAACTCTTTCTCTTATAAGTGCAACTCAAGGTGAAGCAAGACAATTCCAGGTATCAGAAAATCAAGAAGGTATTAATCGGAGTTCAGCCACACTGATTATATGCCCCCTGGCAACACTATCAAATTGGATCAATGAAATAAGTGTGCACTTTGAAGATAATGCGCTTCCTTTCAAGGTTCTTTATGGGAAGGATTGTCAAAATACTAATGTCAATGAGCTACAGGACACTGCTATTGTTTTAACGACCTATGAAATAGCTAGCCCAACGATGTCAAAAAATCAAAGCCAAAAAAAGATACCGGTGACTCAAATGCTCTTTTGGTATAGAGTTGTTTTAGATGAAGCTCAGTTAGTGCCCATTTCTATATCTAAAACTTAAAACTTAATTTTTATAATCAATTTTTATAAATATTCTTTTAGTTACATTAAAAATCCTTACTCGCAGAGGGCTCAAACAATATTTGACTTGGAATCACAACACCGACTATGCTTGACTGGAACTCCACTTCAGAACAGGCCCACTGACCTTCAAAGTCTCATATTTTTTCTTAGAATTGAAAAGTGGCAAGAAGACTGGTTATGGAAGAATTTCCTTTTTCCAGGTTTGCAAAAAGGAAAGGCTAATTCTATTAAATAAATCAATCACTTAATGAAAGTCATAAGCCTACGTAGAACAAAGGATGCAATTTTGTCTCTTCCAAAAAAGATTCAAAGGGGGATATCGGTTCAGTTAGCAGATCCATGGAGGTCTAAACTTGATGTTCTTCAAGAAGGATTCACTGAGCGATATGGGCCCTCCAGAAGCACTGACTTCCCTTGGGACTCATCTGAGTTTCTAAGAGAGCTGATGATTTTAAGAAAATTCTGCAACCATCCAATCTACGAAAATCTGGATGAAACTCCAACTTTTGATTTCACCTGGCAGCATTCCGCAAAGATTTGTCATCTTATAGGCCACTTAAAAAACTTTTTGTCTGGTGAAAGGGATATAAATTTTCCAAAAGCTGTTATATTCTCCAACTTTGCAAACTTTTTGCAGATGTAAGTGATTCTATAATGAATTGTTTTACAAAATTGTGTTGGCTTATTAAAAACAATTTTCTAATATTTCAAAATAGAATAAAAATGGCTTTAGATGACCACAATATTAGGTATACCCAGCTTACGGGTGAACTCAGCAGGACAAAGCGAGACAAAAATATGCATGAATTCCATTTTAATAAAAATTGCCAAGTTTTGGTTGGAACGATTCAGGCTGCAGGAGTGGGTATAGATCTCAGGTGTGCTCAAAATGTATATATAATGGTGAGCTCAATGTCTTTTATTTCATATTAAGAACAAAAATATTAAATTTTTTATATGTTCAATGTTGAAATAGGAGCCAAATTGGAATCCAGCAGTTGAGCAACAGGCTGTTTATCGGCTGTATAGAATGGGGCAGCAAAATGAAGTAAATGTTTTGAATTATTTTGTACAAGGAAGTATAGAATTCAGCATGTATAAGATTCAAAGGAAAAAAATGGAGCTAACAATGTAAGCCAAATTTCATTTCTATAAATTTTAATGATAATAGTAATCATTAAAATTATGTTTTTGTTTTCAAGGCTAAGTGTCCCAAACAGTGGAAATGAGGAGTATGAGTGTGCAAACCTATTATTAAGGGAGTTTGTCAATCACTCACATTAGAGGAAGAAAGAATTTCAAGGAGAGCAGGTAAATTTATGGGATTTTGAGGATTTAAAAGTCTGAGTTGTTGAGGATTTAGAGATGCAAGATATACGGGAGAATAACAGTCATTAGGCAAACCCCGGGGGACATGAGATAGATTAAGGTTAGGGGATAATGTTGAAACCAAACTGATTCTTTTGTACAAGGCCAAGTCCTTTAGCACACTTCCAGAGTAGGTTGAATTATCTCGAATATCAAAGTGTTGTTGGTCAAGATATTGTGCAACTTTAGAAAAATCTTCAGACCTCCATTGCATTAAGATACGTCTTAACGATCCATCATTATCAATTTCGGTGTCTGAACAACACTTGATGTTTGTGAAAAGGTTGTGATAAGTTTCACAATGTGGAAGTTGTTTAAGAAGTTTAGTTCGGTTAACTGAATTCTAAGAATCTTTGTTATTTGAAATAAAGGTCATAAATAAAAATGGTTGAAAAAAAAGGGATTTTCATACTTTTTTTTTATTCTATATTTATGCTTTCTCACTTTGATTATTTCTTGAGAGCTATGAGAATCCTTCCCAAGTCTTAATCTATCAGCATGACCTAAAAACCAACGGTGAAGAACTCCTATTTGATTTGAGAAGCTAATTTGAGTTGAGTCAATTGGATATGCAATCAAATTATTGGTTTTTAAGGCATTGTCCCAGTGTTTAATGAGAATATTTGCCAAGACCTGGTTCCATTTGTCAAACCAATCTAGGTTCCAAGCGAAAGTTGATCCTGGGAAACCACACATGTGAAGGTGCTCAATAAAAGATTCACGGAAAATTGGTGGAAACTTTTCTGAAACTGCTGAATTTGATTCTGGATGAGGTAGTTCAAAGGCAATGTTGCAAGAATTCATGTCGAATGATGAAAATCTGTCTAATTGCTCTTCAGTAGGGTTTTGTTTCCATCCATTTGATTCTGGTGACATATCCAAAAGTGAACGACAAAAATTGTGTATAGATCTACAAAAGTGAGAATTGAATGGAGGCAAAGTCTCATTAAAAATTCTATTAAGTGTTCTTGTGTTTTTGGGCAGGTTTCCATGAGGAAAGTAAGAGCTACTAGGGTTCATAAATAATTAGATTAAGAAAGTGTTCAATTAAATTAAACAAAGAGGAAGGATAAATTTTTGAGCTCCAAAACTTTATGATCAAAGTTGATTTAAGGAGAAATATCACAAAAATTAAGAATAAGAAATATTTCGACTTTATGGAATTATAATATGCATAAATTATATTTTTATATGCAACTTGAACTCAAAAGGAATGGTATAAAATAAAGAGAAAGATTATGTGATAAAAGCAGACTCATTTAAGAAACGGATTTTTTTTTCTTTTCAAAAAATTCTTCCACAAAAATAATTTGTTAAATGTGAGGCTATGTTCATTTTTTGATTACCAAAAAATTATTTTTGGTCCAATATGATAGTAATACATATTCTATTGAGTAATTTTTTTCAACCTGAATAAATAGACTAGAGTGTCACTTCATCACATTTATGTATGAAAAGTTATACAAGGTTTCAGCTTTTATGTAATTCTTTAAGGTTTACACTTTTGTAGCATCTATTATTTGAGTATTTTTGATTTTTTCTTTATAGAAAATTCTACCTAGTACAGACCAATTTTCAAATTGAAAGAAATATGTTTGTGATTGTTTTTTACAAAATATTAAACTTATTTTTGGGTTTAACTTTGATTTTTGGGGTAATTTTTTAAAAATTATGTTAAAAATATGGATTACTTTTCTTATAGTCCATAACTAAGAATTTTTATCAAAATCAAATAATTATAGGGTAGTTAGATATAACTCAGAAGGCATTTGATAGAAAAATAATTAAGATGCTTGTGCGTACAACAGAATTTTTTCTATGATAGAAAATATTCTGATAAACATGCATTCATTGTTGTACAAATGCAGAGAGTATACAGAATACAAATAAAGTAGACTGCATAACTTTAAATTAATATATAATTTATCCGATTAAAAATTAAACATTTAAACTTAAATAATTTCAACACATATTCCATCATATTCTTTTGATAAAAAATGTAGCTTATATTAGCTAGTGCCTTTCAAAAAAAGGAATACCTTCAATCGGTAACTTCGAATAGCTAACTTATTCCTACAATTATCACAATTAAAATGCCTCCATTTTTTCATGTATGTCAATGTCAAGATCTTGGATGTGTCAATAGAAAGTATCAAACTTCTTCTGGGTCCTTTGAAGTTTGTATGGCTTTCAAAAGCTCTAATTCTTATGCAAAACATCAAGAGGAAAGAAATAGGAAGGCCCAGATGGTTATTTCTTCCAACAATCCACTTAACATTGGAAGTTCCCGCTCCACAGAAACAGTAAGCTGTATATCTATAGTTCAATGTTAGAATTAAAGTCTTTATGATTTTTCAATGATTTATTACATAGGGGCAGTTGCTATTGGGGGCAGAAGTATCTTCAACAGTCTCTAGAAACTCAAATCTTGGGGAACGGTATAGCCAAATAATTATGTGGCAGGCAGCAAAGCTTTCTCTGATTCATCATTTGAGCAAAGAAGGTTGTACTCAATTTTTGGATGAAGAAATTAAGAAGCTCAAACTTCTAGGTGATAGTGGAATACTGGATTCTGATAGCATTGTCTGCCTGGTCCCACGCTCGATAGATACAGTTTTTAGTCGATTAAAGCTCAATCAATCATTTTTCACTAAAACATGCTGTCCTAAATGCTTTTCTCTTTATGAGTATAACTCTGAATCTCAACCATCTATACTATGTTTCAATCAACCGTTTCTTTCATCATCAAAGCGCTATTTAAAAATGTTTGGAGCAGGACAAATTGCAGTTAAATGTGATAAAAGGCTGTATTTGATGGAGGAACATCAAGAACATGTAAAATACTTCTCTCTTAAAACATTTCATCACCATTCTTTTATCGACTGGCTTAAGGAAAAGATAAAACTGTTCAAATTTGAGCTTCTGATTGAGAAGAAAACCCCTGTGGCAGAACGTGTAGAGTGTGATTTGATGAAGGATGTTTGTGATGGTTCAATTTGGAAAAACTTTCCCATAACCACTCCAGCTCTGGATAGCAATGATGATGAATATACGATAACTTCAGGCAACTTAATGTTTACTTTATATGTCAACTGGTTTAGGCCTGGTGGCAATAGGATTGGAGGTCATCAGAAGTCTGTAGGCAATATTATGATGGTGTGTATGAACCTACCTCAAGAAGATAGATACAAAATGGAAAATCTTTTTTTGTATTCTATTATACCCGGACCAACAGAACCCACAAGTGAACAGCTTAATCACCTTCTAAAACCACTGGTTAATGATCTACAAACTCTATGGGATGGTATATTGATTGAAAAGACACATCTTTATCCACGAGGCCGGAAATTAAGAGTTGCATTGTTCTCTTTGATAGGTGACATTCCTGCAATACGAAAATTGGCAGGCTTTTCGAGTCACTCTGCAAAAATGTTCTGCTCTTTCTGTAATATCTCTAAAGATGAAATTAGTGAAAAGAATGTGGGAAATTTTTCATTACGGAATCATGAGGATCATATGTGCTGGTCAACAAAGTGGAAAAATTCTAAGTCACATTGGGAGCGTGTATCAATTGTTCAAAATCATGGGGTACGATGGAGTGAGCTGAATAACCTTGAATATTGGCGTCCAACTGAATATTGCTCAATTGATGTTATGCATTCACATATGCTTGGCAACCTATAAGATCACAGTGTAAGCTATTTTCAAATCTAAAATGCAGCAAAAGATCTAGAAAGAAAGCTGAAAAAGGATAAAAATTGGCATGTAAGAGAAGAAGATGATGATTTCTTTTCTGATACTTCACTGCACAAACATTCGAAAAAACGTAGAAGTAGCTTAAGCACCACGAATAATGATGATGATGATACAGGACACACGAGACAGCACAAGCGGCAAAGACGTACGAGTTCAAGACAGTCATCAAGTCATCATGGACTAGATAATGAAGGATTGGGAAAAAATCGATCAAGAAGCCAGAGTAGGTCATCCAGCTCCAAATTTATTCCTCCATATAGCGATGTGGCCTCAATACAGTCTCACAGCAGTGACAGTAGGAATTCATTGTATAACTTAAGGCAAAGAAGCATTAGCATATCACAGAGTGAAGGATCTCACTCATCAAATGAGACAGCTAGAGATGAAGAAAATAAAAGGAAAGGTAAGGAAAAAGAAAATGAAGGTAGTAGTAATCCACGAATCACAGCAGCAGAGCTACAGGTTGTATGGAAGATGATTGATCAAGTAAGAAGACCTTCCTGGCTAACACGAGTTCCAAAATCAGTAAGATCTAAAAAGGCAGGATCCCTCAAGGCAGCAGAATGGCACATGCTGTATACTCTCTACTTCCCTTTGTCACTTATACCCCTTTGGTTTGAAAAATTTAAAGAATCTGAATCTTCAGCTTCCTAAGCTGATAAACCAAGAGAATATTATCTTCTCAAGTCACTTGTAACATTATGCTCGATCACCAATTTTTTGACATTAAAAAATATACAGACTAATGAGCTTAAAGATCTAGATCAATTTCTGTTAGAGTATCGTGAGTGCCTGGAAGAGGGTTGGAAGAATATTAATGCAAAGCCAAATCTGCATATCACTCAACATTATCCTGAAATGATAAAGCTTCTTGGTCCACCATCAGGTACAGCTACTTGGTCTGGAGAGCGGGTGAATCATATATTATCTGAAATTCCAAACAATCACCATCCACGTATGTAATGTTTGTAAGCAATGATTTAAAAACTCAGCTGTGCTAATTTATTAATATTTACCACAGGAGAGATACCGCTAAAAATGCTCAAACATTGGTATTGGAAGTCTAGGGTATTAGATCTTGGTGAAGCTGAAGATAATGATCAATGTGAGACTAAAAAAATCCATATTGATCTCGATAAACAAAACAAATGGATCCATCTAAGTATGGCATTATTTACTAAATGGGTAAGGGCACGAATGGGAAAAGAAACTTCAAGATGGGCTTTGACACCATCGGAGAAAAGTGGGGATTGGGTAGTTGAAAATGTAGCAAGCATATTGATACATGGAAAGAGGTTTACTAGTTACCATCGACACATTGCTAATTCAACAATTGAATTCTACTATGGAAAAGATAGCCAGTTTGGGCAAATTGATGATCTTTTCAGATCAAAGGAAGAGATTGATCAAATATATTAAATAGTAAGTCCTTTCAAAGAGCTCCGTCCAGAAGAAACATCAAAGGATCCCTATGAGCTTTTCCCACAAGTGCATTGTCGGTTAGTAAGAGTAGCCAAAGCAACTCAAATTGTGATTAAGAAAGATGCAATAATTGGACATGCAGCTACTGTCGAGCACAAAAAAGGAATGTTTGGAATCAAAGACGAGGTTGTCACTGCCATTGGACTGCAGACAGTAGTGAGTGAAAAAATTAATCAAATTTATTTTCTGTTGACTAACATCTTTGTGTTAATTTGGGATTGGGGAAATTTGTAGGATTGGTGATATTTGTAAATGGTGAAAGAAATAATTCAATGCTCGATTAAAAAATGCAATGCATCCAACTTACCTTATCATAAATCAGTGAACAATTACTTTGGTTGCTTTTATTGCGAGAGAACCCATGCTTTCAATGAGTCATTTTTATCTTGAATGTAAGAATGAAAGAAATAAAATCATGATAATGAGAAATATGATAAAATTTTTACTTAATGAATGATCTTCTTGCTCATTCATCTACTATAAATAGTTTGACCTTCCAACTTTAGCTGATAGCTATATATTATTCACTTTATTTTTTGACAAGAGAACATACACGTTTACAAGACTATATACATAGTATCTTTTTTTACTTTAGCTTTGATAGGTATAAATTTTAACAACTGATTATTTTTATTTTATTTTATTTTATTACAGTTCATTATGGATGATAATTTTGAAGGGATGTCTGTTGACCCAACCGATTCTGATTGTTTTCTGCCTCAACATACTAATACTGGAAATACTCCTCCACCACCCTCTGCTGATCCACCTCCAGATGCATCTCAATCTGTACCACCTAATCCTAACCCACCACCTAATCCCAATCCAGGCCAAGAGTCTCATTCAGAACCGAGAAATTTTAATACCAATCATCCTTCTGCTTCTGAAAGTGCTAATCAGCAAGCTGATCAGCTAGGAAGAGATTGGGCTAGTGAAGTATTGAGGGAATTTTTCGGAGACCAATCATCATCTGCTCAGCCTAACCAAGGAGCAAGCACAAGTGGAGCAGGTAAGTCAAATTTGTAGTGTATTCTTTTATTGAAAAATAACCAATTTAATTAACTTATTTGAATTGTTAGTGAATCCCTCAATCATTATTGGTATCAGTGATTACCACAGACTCAATTCAGCAGAGTCTCATGAGCGAGAACGGGGGTTAAGGGCTGTAAGAGGCTTAGTTAGAAGGAATGATGTTCCCAGGAGCTCGGACAGTCTAAATAGAAATATTTACCACTTTCTGAAGTATTGTCTTGGGGGACCAACACAAATATCAAAATATCCTGCGAGCCCAACACCTTTGGAGATTGAAAATTGGAAAGATTGGAGCCAATTCAAACTGTCCTAACCCAAGTCCAATCTTCTAACCGTGCCAATTCTGCAGCTGATCGACAATTTCTGATAACCAATCTTATAGCCTTCTTGTGATCCAAAATTCGACTACCCAAATTTTTTCCAGCACCTGAGCCTCGAGGACTAAAAGGAGGAGCACCGATCCCTTTTTCTGTCAAAAGAAACTTAGAGCGTGAATTGCAAGAAAAAGGTTTTCGGAAATTTGCGTTTGATTGGACTTGCCGTGATTTTTCAGAATCAACTTGGAATCAAGTCATGGGAAGCATAGTATGCAACCACTGTACCAGATGGCTCACCACCTTGAATACAATCGATCAGTCAAAGCTTCAGTTCACTCAATGTGTTATTGAGAAATGGGTAGTTAATAAGGGGAAGGAGATGATAAGGTTGTTTGGGCAAGAAGAGGAAAGGGTAGCAAGAGAAAAGATTGAAAAGAGGGTAAGGGCACAAGTAAAACGTTATCGGACCAGGGTAAGTTTTTTATTTTACTTTGCTTTTTGTTATTATGAAGCTGATTTAGTTAGAATTCAGATTGCTAGTGCACACTACAAGTTAGCAAGAGATCTCTGCAGTGATGTGCCAGGTTTTTTTGTCCTTTTTCATGATACTAGGTGCATCTCTGATATCGAGGAAGGCCCAGCGCCAGCCCCAACTGCACCTATCCGAGCTATTCCTGGATGGCGAAATCCTGAACTCAATGATTTGTTTAAAAAAATGGATAAGATGACAAAGGACTTAGCCCATACACCAGCTCAAAAAAAATCAGCATTAAAAACATATTCACGGTCATCAGAAAGGACAGTTGCACAAAATGGTATATTCAATGTTCCCAAATACCTCCCCAAGAATTGCAATTCAGCAACATTTTTGCCAGGATTATCTGTGAATGAACGTGAGTCACTTGGGGTTGGAGCTGATATTGATCTGGTAAAGATTCGGGAATCAACTAATAGAGCATCAACATCATCATAACTTAGGTATAACAGTGATCTTCTGTGTAATATAGCTATCTTATATTGAATTTTATGTATTCTGTTTTTTTTCAAAGCAGCTTGGTAAATGTTATAAAGTGATATTGAGAGAGAGTAACATTTTATTTAAGAAAAACAAATAATGTATGAGATATAAAAATGTATTTTCAACAAATTGATGGTCCATACCTCTTTATGTCACATTTATGTATCCATATTAATTTCAATCGAATTTAATGTTGACCAATACATAGTGAATACACGCTATGCCACTTATACTTGCCAGGAATTGCTACCATTAAATATGCCAGTATCAAAAATTAATTTCGATCGAAATTAATGAGCATGATAATCATGAATTTCTGGAGTCAACTGCTTATTTTTATGCATGGTGCCTTGCCAACATTAATTTCGATCGAAATTACTTTTGATACTGGCATATTGCATGGTGTCTATTCCTGGAAAGTGTAAGTGGCATAGTGTGTATTCATTACGTATTGGTCAAAATTAATTTCAATAGAATTTAATATTGACATTTTCATATTGAACCCAAACCAGCAAACGACTCAAAAAATTCTTCATAAAACTGCTCATTAATTTCGATCGAAATTAGTGAGCACCATATACATATTGAATGGTAGTTATATCTGGTGTGTGTAAGTTGTAAAGCTTGTGTTCAATGTTTATTGATCAACATTGATTTTGATTGAAATTAATATTAATGTGTAAATGATATTTACATGCTCAATATGCATTGTAATGTGTTTACTTAAGAATAGAGTGCCCTACTTTTCATCTTACATAAAAATGCTTGGTGGCATGTCAAATTCAATTTTTATTAAAATTAATGTTGACATGTTACCATGCATAACAGTAAGCAACTGACTGAATAAATTGATGATAATCATGAACCTTAATTTCGATCGAAATTAATGTTGCCAAGTGCAGATTGAAAAAAAGCTATTCCACTTACACTAGCCAGGCATATCTACTATTTATTATGTATTGGTCAACATTAATTTTTATAGAAATTAATATGGATATGTAAATTTTATATTTACCCTCAACATGTATAGTAAATTTCAATACTTAAAAATACTTGCCGTCCTTTACATGTCATGCAAAAAAGCATTATATCATTTCAACATTAATTTTGATCAAAATTAAATTTGGCATGCCATTATGCATTGAAACAACTAACTGACTGAAAAAGTTCATGATCAAAATGCTCATTAATTTTGATCAAAATTAATGTTGACCAATACATATTGAATATAAGTAATCTCTGCTTACTCAGACCAGATATAACTACCATTCAATATGTATATGGTCAGCCTTAATTTCGATCGAAATTAATGGGAAGTTTTATGAAGAATCTTCTGGGTTGTTTTCTGGCTTAGGTTCAATATGCAAATGTCAACATTAAATTCGATCGAAATTAATGTTGACCAATACATAATGAATGCACACTATGCCACTTACACTTTCCAGGAATATATACATGCAATATGCCAGTATCAAAAGTAATTTCGATCAAAATTAATGTTGGCAAGGCACCATGCATAAAAATAAGCAGTTGACTCCAGAAATTCATGATTATCATGCTCATTAATTTCGATCGAAATTAATTTTTGATACTGGCATATTTAATGGAGGCTATGCCTGGCAAGTGTAAGTGGCATAGCATGTATTCATTATGTATTAGTCAACATTAATTTTGATCGAAATTAATATGGACATGGACTATGCATAAAATTCTTATAAGTATAGGTAAGCTAAGCAGTTAGATAAACTGGTTTGATCAAGTACACCATATAAAAATTGATGTTTTAATGCCTTGGTTAATTTCGATCAAAATTAATTTTAAGCCATGCATGTTGAATTTTATCTATGTCTGTGTAGTCCATGTGAAATGGCTTGTATTCAATATGCAGGGGTCTATATTAATTTCGATCAAAATTATGAGGTTCATTGCCTCATAAATTTGATGGTTTCTGTCAGTGTTTCATGCATGGTGCCATATGATACTTGTTGATTCCTATCAAAATTAATTTCAACACCAATATATTGAAAACAAACCATGGCACTTACAGTACTTGGTCATAGCTAAAATTCAATATGCTAGTCTCAAAATTAATTTCGATAGAAATTAATCAGGATCCATGAAGTTTATCAATAGTGTATGAGTTAAGTTTCAAGTCATATGTTTCATCATTTTCTTGCACCCATTTCTAGGTTATCTCAACAATTTTTTTCAAGTTTTATTATATTAATCAAAACTGTGGTAAGTTGTGAAAAATTAGCTAATCCAAATCTCAAATTGAATATTAATATTTTAATAATTTTGAATGTTGCTTAAGGTATTTCATTGGGTGATTCATAATAATATTTTATCAACTTAGTAGTCCTATAACTTTTGAAAAGTAACAATATTGGTATAGTTAGGGACAACAATGCAATATCTTGTGCAGACTAAGATATATTGCAAAATAAAACTATTCAATTTTTTTTTTCCCTTAGTTGTATCCAAGTTTATCAAAGGTTTGGTCACCGTGCCCACACCCTAGCCTGACACTCCTCCTGTCACTTAAGAAACAAATTCTTATCTTAAATTCTAATGTTACCAATTTTATATTTATAATTCATTTCTTCTTTGATGAGGCATATCAGTATATATGTGAATCTCGCATTGTCATCTTAAAGTAAATTTAACAAATATTCATAAAGGATTATCCTTTTT
Organism: Hemileia vastatrix; assembly: GCA_030280995.1. NCBI lineage: Eukaryota > Fungi > Basidiomycota > Pucciniomycetes > Pucciniales > Zaghouaniaceae > Hemileia > Hemileia vastatrix. The sequence continues at coordinate 22,899,649 of JASXTE010000001.1, read as the reverse complement.
TTCATATAATATACTAATTAAGTGTATCTCCATTGTTTAGGAGTAAATTCTAATTTAAAAAATTTTGTATTTACCCGTGGAAATTTGCATATGGGATATAAATTTGTTATTATTTGTTTTTCACACTAAAAGTCCCCAAAGAATTACTAGTATTTTCTGTTAGCTACATCAAATTTCGCTTCAATATAAACAGATTGTGATTTAGCATGTTACTCAGTTTACCCCACTATGAATAATACATGTTAAAAAAAGCTCAAATAATATAAAATCCCCCTCTTTATGTTTTCTGTTTCTTTCATCCTCACTTTAATTTTAATCTTATTCAATTTTTTATCCTATTAAATTATCAACTTCAATTTTCTAGAATAAAGTTTCTTATAATTATTCATCATATTACATCATAATTTTTTGATATCAAATACTTTTTTTTAATATTCATTAATCAATATTTCTAGTATACAAAATCCTACACCTCCACTTTGTATGTATATCATGTTCCTCTCTCTTAATTTATATATTTCACTTATGTTCTATATCTTTTTTTTTCAAAAATTTGATTTTCCAGCACCCAAATGTGTTTCATCCCACTCTCTGATTGATACTTGCTTTGAAGCTTTTGAGCTTGCACCATGTCTGCCACATGGCATGGCACCTAACCCTCCTGTACTTAGCAATGAGATGCAGGAAATAACAAGAGTTCAGTATCGCAATTTACTTGAATTGGCTAGAGATAAAACAGAAGAGCTTGTCAAGATCCTTAACAATAATCCTTCTCCTTCATATTTATCTAACCCTTGTAATGACTTACTCCAATATGTGAAAAGCCTTGAAAAATGTATGCTCATCACCTTTTTTGTCTCCTTTTAAATTAGTAGATAAGATTATTAATATTTTTTTTTCTTCATATATATTTGTAGCTTATCAGGAGGGTATGATTCCTCCTGATGAAGTCATTGTCATTAGGGATGATGATGAGACAGATGAACCATCAGCTTCAACTCATGCTTCAACTTCTAAGGAAAATCTTAAAACACCTGCTATCTGCTCCAAGAAAAAGAGATTATCCCAAGGCTCCTCTTTTGTTCGATGTATTAAACCGGCTTCTGCTAATGAATTTTCTGATGTATCAAATAATAAATCTCAAAAAAAAAGCAAAGGTTTTGATAATGAGTATATTCTTGTTTCCTTTTTTTTATTGTTATTCTTTTATCTTTAAAATTCAATCATATATCTCTTTTATTGCTTACATATTGTACTTTTTATCTTTCTTTTGATATTTTGTACCAGAAACTCACCTGCTGTAGATTGTTCCATCCATAAACGCCCTCTCCCTGATGAAGATGATGAAAAGAGAAATGAAAATAGCGATGATCAACTGTCAGAATATGAAGCTATGCTTGTTCATCAAAAAAAGCAAAGTTTAAAATCTTCTTCAAGACATGTTGATATGTTTGATAAAGATGATGATTCAAACAGCTCATCACCAAATTCCTTCATTTCTAAGAAGCAATACCCATCACCTCCTAAATTACCTACTTTGACCTCTTTGAAAGCTTCTCTACCAATGAAATCAACTCCAATCAAGATATCAAAAAAACCTCTAACTTATTCACCCTCAGTTCTAAAAGAATCTGATTTGCAGGAGGAATTCTGTAAAATTCATAATTTTTATAAAGGTAGAATCAGCACAGCAAAGGTCCTCAGGTCGTGGTTGGAAATTGTTACTCTCCTCGAATTACGCTCTTCTACTTCTTCCCAAGAACCCATGTTAAATATTCCAATATTTACTTTTCATTGGGAAAAATCTTGTGAAGAAGATTGGCTTTCAAAACTTACTGAGTTATGTACGTTACCATAATTTTTAGTCTTGACTTTTGTTCTTTTACTTATTTTTTTTTCCTTTTGTAGAAAATATTTTTTTAGAGATTGATAGCTCACAGCTATGGGTACTCGATAATATTGATTTCAAAAAAATGGAAGATTTATGTGATCCTGATGGTTTAAATACTGAAATTCTTTCCTCAACAAAGAAAACGGATCACCTTGAATCCAATCTTATCCGAATGCTCATGAGATTAATGATCCCAAGTGACCACTTCCGTTCTTCATGGGTATCTCTTATATCATCTTCACTTTATCTGACCGCACATGAATTCAGCCAGCTTCCATCACATCAAAACATTAACTCAGATTGTCCAATTGAATGTGGTCTTCAGCTTCTAGCTCACCTTTCAAATCTGAAGAGTCCGATTTCTGATGGCTTAGAAGTTGGTCCCACTGCACTTCAAACCCATGATATATCAATGTCAACTCTTCTTCAAATCAGCAATATTATCATTGATATAATTATGTCAATCATCATTCTTAAATCAAAATATTGTGCTGCAACAATATCAAGTGGCAAGACTAGTGAAGCTCAACAATCAAGTGAGAAAAACGAAAATACTGAACTGACTATAATGAGTGAGAAACAAAAGGCTGCACTAAACAAAATAAATTCTGAATACTCCCACCACCGATATCAATCTTTCACATTCTATATAATTGATGGTGTCCATGGTTTATTTCTGAGCTCTCAAGATCATATATTGGCTTCAGCAGCTGATTGCTTGGAGGTAATATCAGAAGTTAAGTTTCTTAATTTACATGAAAAAAAAAATCATTTGATGGAAGAAATAATTTGGAAAGATTTAAATAACTATATTTTAACATTAATAAAACCTTTTATAGGCAAGTGTGATCCATTTCCTTTAAAATTTGATACCCCAAGTCCTCCGGGAATCGCTAGGGCTATTTCTGCAGATTTTCTTAATCACTGGAGCTCCATTCAGCCAGTATCACCTTTTTTTGCTAAACATAGCCTTTCAATAAATTAATATTCCAAAATGTAAATAGATAAAGTTCTGTCTATATGATATATCTTGTATAATTCAAGTTATTTTCCTTCAAATACGTCAAAAATGTGACCATCTTTGAAATTTATTAAGTAACCTTTGACATGATTTTCTAAATTAATTATTAAAAAAAATTATTGTAAGTCCAGCAATAACAAAGATTTTAAAATCTACTTATATGATTTCAAATACTTGTATTAAATTCTTAAATATTTTATTGTTTATATAAAAATATGATAACTGCTCTAGTTTTGTTACCTTACCTTTAATATTATATAATCTATTAATTATTACAAATATTTTCGTTGATTGTAACATTTTTAATCAGAAGTAGAACAATTTAAATAATTAAATGAGTACATTCTTAAAAAAATACAATTTAATCTATTATTGATTCAAAATTCTTTCTTCAACTCTTTATTATTAACTTTTTTATTAATAAGCCTGTTTGACCTAAAATACTATACAGTTAATTTGGTAGCATTAAAAGCACATTTTTATGGCTAATATATTTCAAATTCTTTATTATAGTTTTTTTTATTTTAGAACCTTTGCTACCAATTTAATAAAAATGACATTTAAAGATTTCACAACTTATATATTTCCTCAAAAGTAAATCAAATTTTCTTATAATATTATGAAAAAAAATTATTTTATTTCACAAATAAAAAAAATAGATAATACTATAATTATCAAAACTGAAAATGTTACAGCTACTCCCAGTATCTATCATGTTTAAATTTGCATTAAGTTGTGTATATATAATACAAATTTTTAATATTTATATATCTAGATTTTTTAGATTTGTCTTAACATTAGATAAATAATACTTTGCTGATTCTATTTCTTCCTCTATTAAGTCATCTCTTTTCAAAAAAACTCTCAAAGCACTAATCAAATATTCTAACCTAAATTTTTCTTTTTTAATTTCTAAGTATTCTGAAATATCAATATCAAAAATATTAAGCTTTTCTATAGCATGAAAAAGTCTAGTGCTGATTTGAATAGAAGAACCTATCCTAGTGAAGCCAGGAATTTCATGACATCTTGAGGTAAAATGCCTTAGTTGATTGGCAGGCCATAATGTCACTGTTATTCCATTAGTTGCTTCAAAGTTGATTTTACTTCGAATTTCGGGAAACATAAGTTCTCCACCTATTTGTCGTGGTTGGGTCTTATCATACTTCATATGAATGGTGTTTTTTTCTGTATCTTTAGGAAAAAATATTCCTAAAGTATACTCACTTGCATCCTTATCGAGATGAACCTCATTAGAGAACCCATTACCATTCCCTCCAGATGTCCAAGTTAAATTACTAGCAAACGGTACACCCTCTTCTTCACTAGAAACTTTTGAAAATCCAGGAATACCAAGTTTTGCGCAAAGATTAGTTGCCTCATTGTACTTTACATATGATATTTTTTTAAAAAAATATTCAAAGTACATTGCAATCCTCTTCATTCGTTTTTTATATTCATCCGTTTTTACAATATCATCAGTGTATTCATCTGCAAGGAAAAGCATTCAAAAATTCAGTATTTAAATTAAAAAAAGTGATACTTACGAATATGTAAAGATTTCTTTCTATCTAAAATAAAGCCACCACCAAACATTTTTCCAAAACCACCAGCTCTTTGATGATAACCATTATTTTTAATTTCATGTTTGCAGTAAGAAAGATCCTTAATGCATTGCACCGTAGCTTCTAACATATCTAGTTCTTTGAGCTCATGAATTTCAAAAGTCTGCACAAGAACATTAGGTATTAAGACACCTTTTGGTTTATAAATACTACATCCAGGAAAAAAATTGTAATAATTATTGCAATCTGTCATATTATTTGCATAAGATCGTGCATAGAAATGTGGCTTCTTCCCGTTTGTATCCATTCCAAGAGCGTTTACAAGTTTCATTCCAGTAGCAATGTCTTTCGCCCACCTATTGTTAGAGTTCTTCCCTGGCCGTTTTTTTTTTCAAATCGTTACTCATTGATGGTTCAATCCTAAGAGAATTCAATTTTAATTTAAAATAGAAAAAAATCAAAAATTAGAAAATAGTAACATAATTTCAATTATCAGTCAATGATACCTTTAACTTTATCATATCTTCAATATTAGAAATACAAAAGTTAGCATATCTACATATTAGTAAATTTATATACTTTTTCTTTATTTCAAATATTAAGAAAGCGTTTCAAAGGTATAATTTATTAAATTATACATATAAAGAGTATAGCTTTATCCTGTATGCATTCAGCAAGTACGAGATTTGGCTCTACACTTAATATTAATAATATAATGAAAGTATAACTCCAATACACTAGTAATATTAAAAAATTTACGGAATTATGATATCCACATATATAAAATGAAAAATCTTGCTCTGATCAATATATTGACTTAGAAAGTTATACTTCAATAAATTATTAATTTTTAAATTGTAGCATTGTCCTGTATGCTTTCAGCAAGTACGAGACTTTGAAACAACTTAAAAATCAATAAATTAAAGGTAAAGTACAAACAATCTAATTATTATTATGAAAAGCAAAACATTATCCTGTATGCTTTCAGCAAGTACGAGATGATGTTTTACTTTTCATATTAATAATATAATGGTTGAGAAAGTATTAAAGAAATATAGAAAAATGATAAGCAAAACATGAACTTACATGTCTATAAAATCTTCTTCCATTTGTAGCTGATCGATCAAAATTAATTATAAAGTTTATTTTATAATCACTGTTTTAAAAAATAAATGGTTAGATAAATAAATTGAACATTTTTGATAAGGAATAAAGAAAAGTAAATTGACAAACAAATAAAAAAACTTTAAGTTAACTGAAAAAGAATTATTTTATAATGAATCGAAAGGGTACAGTAAAAGATACCATAAAAATAAATTCAGAATTAGAATCATTAGATTAACTTGTCAAAAGTGTAAAAAAGTGTAACAAACCAAAATGATATGAAATGCAATAGCAAGAAAAATTTGCTTACCGGTAATCAGATAAGGTCAAGAAAATAGTACCAATAATTCAAAATGATAAAGCAAAAATATGATTGATAATTTTTGAAAAAGGTAAGTGAGAAAGAGAAAGGAAAAATAAATTGGGTGGCAAACAGATGTATATATCATGAATTTTCACTGATCACATTTTCAAAAAAACACAGCTCTCCAAGTCATATGATGAACTTCATCTAAATTCCAAGAATGATGTTGCCAAGGCACTGTACACAGCATGATCATTTTTTCCTATGCATATACTGATTCCAGCTAGAATTTACTTGGCTGCATGTTGTACAGATGCACATTTGTGGAACACTGAATTTCACATCTAAAAAAATTGACGCCACATAATTCTAGCTACCATGTTTCACGTAGCTAAAAAACATACACTCATCACATTTAAATTTACATTGCGCCAAAATTAATTCATTTTTGAATTTTTTTAAAGGAAACTATAATGTGCACCACCTATTTCTAAAATATGAACCTCCGCACCATATTAAATTGGGAGACTTTTAATTATGCAATTTTTTTGCCGTGACCTTTTTCCTGATCTTACTTGGTTCAAAATATTGAAACATGGCCAATGTTGATGAAAGAAACATTTGATTTTGTTTCTATGTGTAACAATGGAAGGCTGTTTCTTACTGGCTGAAGAGTGTTGTATATTTTATTTGAACAAATTTTTATTTTTTTATGTATTTTATTTAAAAAAATTACTTTTTATTGCAGCCAGATTTATACTGGCTGCTTTTTAGAAACCTTAATTTATGACCCAAGCCTTTGAAATTGGCTTGGGTCCCTTACATTGCAATTTAGTACTTCCAGCCAGGTTTCCCCTGGCTGGAAGTGTCTCTTTCAAGCAATCGAAGTCGCTAAAAGCGACTTTGATTGCTTGCTGTAATGTTTGCCACCCTCCCAGCTAATTTACTAGGCTGGGAGGTGGCCAAAGCAGTGTGCAACGCGCATTGCTGCTGCAAGTAACGCGCATTGCACAATCGCTACCATATTTCATGCAGCTGATATCAAGTCAGCTGCATGAGATATGCGCAGCATGTGCAATGCGCGCTGCATGCAGCAGAAACGCGTGTTGCATGCAATGCGCATTACTTGCAGCAGTGATGCGTGTTGCATGTGCTGCATGCAGTGCATTGCACAGCCAGTTTTTTTCTGGCTGTGCAATGCACACAGAGAAACCAAAGTCCCTGCAAGGGACTTTGGTCTCTAAAATGGAAGCGACTTTCCCTACCAGGTGCAATCTGGTGGGAAAGTGAGAGAAACGTTAGACCGAAGTTGTTTGAAAGAAACTTCGGTCTTAAAAACATTAAAAATCATAAAAAAAAAATGAGAAATGTAGAAAAAAAAAAAATTAAAAATTAAAATGTGAGTATAAGAAAAAAAATAACTGCTAGTGATACCAAAAATCCAAGCCAATTTCATTTGGCTTGGTTATTTAATAATTATTTTTTAATACATTAAATTTAAAATTCAAACACCATAAAATATATGAATTTTTTTTATATGAATATTATAAATTTAATCTACCTCTTTCTCATAATTATATTTATAATTTTGTTTTTTTAATTTTTGACATTTAAGTTTATTTTTTGGAAATACAAAATTAAATTTTCAACTAAATTTTTTAGTAAGGTAAAATAAATTATAAATTTGACATTTTGTAATTGAATAATGAAAAAAATTTTAAATTTATTTAAAAAATATTTTTGTTAGAAGAATACAAATATTTTAAGGGTAGAAATATGGTGCAAATTGTAAGTAAAAATAATTATATTTTTTTTTGTGAGGGGTTATTTCTATTTTTAAAAATATTTTTCAAAAACATTCATTAAATACTGAATTAAATTACTTTGAAACTCAAATTTTTTGTAAAATAATTAAAAATGAAATAATAATATTGTTGTATTTGATATAAAATTTGAATTGGTAATATTAATGTCTCTTTAAGTAAATTTGAAAATCATTTAAAAAGACCATGTTGATAAGTACTTCATTTTTGATATACAATGGTTATATATATATCTTATATATATTTCTTGAGTGTTATTTTTATATACATTCAATAAAGTTTGTAATATAAAATGCCATTTAATAATTAATTAATGTTCAACTTAGTTATAACAACTTCATATTTAATACCAGCCACTAGTATTTACTTTTTAATTTAAAACTCCAATATAATATGAGAGTATCCTTATTTTGTCTGTATGTAATGAACAACAATAACAGACCATAAATGAGTGGGTAATTAATTACAATAAATAGTTGAAGAATAACCTATAAGAAATGATAAGTTTATCAAAAAGAGCACATTAAAAAAATATACTTTTGAATTTTTTTTGATATAATTTGGGTAGTTAAATGAAAATTTAAATTATCAGACATCAAAATGGATAAAATCTAAAAGTAGTGTTTATATAATAAGCCTCATATAAAAAAAGGATAAAAAATCTACTATGTAACTAAATTATTAAATATTAAGGTATTATTAAAATTATTGAAAAACTTATTTTACAGTTATAATGAAATCTAAATGTGAAAATAATGGTGGGATAATAGTAAGACTATGTGGAAACACTTTAATTTATACATACTTTCAACTATGTTCAGATAAAAAAATTGTTAAAATTGTATAATAACATCTAGTTAATAGTGATGCAATTTTATTTAGATCAAGAATAAATTTTTCTGAGGAAAAACTAATTAAATTGAGATATGGCCATCTCCTTTCAAGAGATAGAATAATAATAAAAATTTAAAAAATTATAATAAGTATTCTTAATCACCATTTTTGAAAAGTCTCTAGTAAAATTCATTATAATATATCATTCATTGATTACATTATATGGAGTTTCATCTTGAAGTAGTGATGTGCAGCTTTGGACTTATGTGATGAAAAACAAAAAAGTTAAAAAATATATAGTTATACTAATGAAAAAGCCAAAAAAAAAATACTATTATAAATTAAAAAAATAAAACTACATAAATTTTATTCTGCTCTAATGATGGAAGGGCTCTATGTATGAATTTCCACATGTTAAATCCAAACCTGCTTTAAGGCTAGTTTACAGGTAGAGCTATTAAGTTTCCTTAAATTCTAAAAATAACTTATGCATTTTACTAATTATTTTTTTCTTGTTTTCTTTCCAAAGTTGTTAGAGTTGCTTAATTAATACTGTTATCTTGATTGTAAGATATATAATTTTTTTTGAATACATGATTTATTGTTTCAAAAATTATATTATAAATTTAAATCATTTATTTCATTTTCTAAAGCTTCATTGTCAAAGACACAACTCCATTTTATATTAATTAACAAATATATAAAATGTGATAGTAAAATTTGAGGAATTTTCTTTTTGAGAGGGTCAAACTATATTGTGAAGATTTTTATCTAGAAATTCTTGTACTCTAAAACCAAATAATTTTCTCCCTTAAGTAAGCCATTTCAAAAATATGAGAATATAAACAAGAATATTAACTTATCTTATTTTTATTTTCTTTACTGAAAGTTTTAGTTCAATCCCTTTTTTTATATGACATTAGTATAAAAACATGGTTAAATGCTACTATATAATTAATTTTTATTATATATATATATATATATATATATATATATATATATGAAATATTCAGAAGGTCATCCTTTTTTATTTACTTGAATAAATGGCTCAATTATAATACCCAACACTTATTAATGTTTCCCAAACTCAATAACAAATTTCTCATATGAAATATTAGCTTTTAATATAAGAAGTTTATCTATAGATGATATTCAACATGTGATTTTACTTTTTAGATTCAGCTAAAATTAAACAAAAGGAGAAATCATGCATATGTGTATAAATGGTAACCATATGTTACTTAGAGGATTGTGAAATTCACTCATCAGAATGGTTTAAGTATTAAAATAAATTGAGGTCATTATTTTCTAGTATTTGAAACTAATTAGGAAATTATTCTAAAAATATATTTTAATGTGTATCATGTTTAAAAAGTTGGAAATATGATTTTTGAAAATTGTGAGTTTCTCATGAGATACCAAGCTTTAGTTTACATTGTTTCAAGTAGAATAGAATTTTAGTATTAGAAATTGAAAGCAATGTACCATTATCAGATTTTAACTGTGTTCTACTTATAGAATGATTACATAACATTAAACATTATTTAAATCAAAAAGGTTTAAAAGATATTTAGAATTTTACCAAATTTCACCATTTATTAATCTTTGATTTGAAAACAAACTATGATGTACACTCACTAGAAATAAGCAATCCCAATTTTAACATAATTTATCAATCCAAAAATAATTAGTCAACTAACATGAAAATATATATTATTTCAAAACCAATTCTCTAGATTTAAAATATGATGCTTTAATGAAAAATTATTACAAAACTTTAATGCAATGAAGTCTCTTAAAAAATTCAAAAATAGAATATCAAAACAAGTAATTTCTGCAAAAAAAACTACTAACTATTGTAGATAAAGCATAAAAATAAGTCATATTTTTTAAAAAAATGATCTAAAAATATTTATTTTTGTTAAAAAAATCAAAACATTGTTAAGTTTGCTTGTTATAATAATGTTAAAATCCACTAAACATTATCTAAAGGTGGTAAAATATGTTAAAAATAAGTTGAATTTTATGAGATAAAAATCAACAATTTTGTATCATTTCCTGTTGTGCTATGACTTTATTCCACCCTTTTTATCTGATTCTTCCAGTATTACTTTGCTATGATCACTAGTTTTCAAGTTAAAATTTACAAATGTTCATTATACTTGATAATATGAAAAATAACTCAAACTTTTATAACTACAAAATAAGATTTTGTAACTCCTTCTTTCAATCAATATTTGAAGAAATTTTTAGTTTATTTGAGTAATGATTTTAAGAATAACAAAAAATTTGAAATTCACAAGGAATCATTTCCAGAGACTATAATTATTTACTTGTGTAATGCATGAGCTACTTATCAATGATGTAAAACATCAGAAAAGTAAGTTATAGTTATAAATCTACAGATTATACTGTTTCTGGTATATATATCTTCAATAAATCTTTTAAACTTTTCTTAGCCTACATACCACACAATAGAAAATCATTATATTAAAAAAGGAAAAAATTCTATGATAATATCATAAAGAATGATAACCATGGATTAATATTCCATAAAAATGGTTAATAATATTTTAAGAGAACCTAAATCAGTATTCTTTCATCAAAATATATCCTTTTTGTCTTTGTAATTTATTCCAAACAAATTTTTTGAAAGTTGAATCTATATATCTAATGCCAAAACCACCATTAAGTTCCCTCTTAGACTTTTTAAGAAATTATATATATATATATATATATATATATATATTATTTATCAAAAATTGAAATAAAGAATAAAAACATAATTTTATTTACCTTTAATTATTTAAATATAGAGTATTTTCAGAATGCATTGTGGTTACTTGTGAAGGTTAGAAGATTTGAAGTTGGATTTATGAGTTTTTAGAAGGGCAAATATTGTAAAATTCTTTCATAAATATTTATTTCATAGTTTCAAATGTTGAAATCTACAAACTAATGGGATTTAAAAATATATTGAGATTTAAAATCTGTTTTCTACTCAAGTAAAATAAAATAAAATGATGATATCAAAATTGAAATTAAGTTTAAACTTTTGATATGCTCTATCTTCAATTTTATTGATAGTGCATCAAAAATTTAATAATATTTTTTTCCTTCATCACTTTTTACATAAAAGATAGTTTTATCATTTTATGAATTAAAGATTGCTTATATAAATTTAACATCTATTTCAACTGTTTATGACTATTAATCTATATAATAAATTTTTTAGAAGAAAAAATAACATCAGTATATACTGACTTTGAAATTATTCAATTTAAAATAGTTTACAGGTAGATAATGAAGGGTGATTTCATTTTTGAATATGAATTATAGAAGTCTTATTTTGTCAATTTTAATTCTTTTTGAGCTCAAATGTATCCACCGCAACTTATGTAAGAATAAAAATTATTTTTATTGAAATTTACATGAGAAAGTATGCCTATTATTCAAAATCAAACTTGCTCTAATGGTGTTTTTCAATCATTATTTCCATTCATAACAATAAAAAACATTTCAATTTGCTGATGTTTTAGTTTTTGATATCCCCAAGTTTATATCTCAGGTGTACTATTCACAAAATTATTAAAAATATAATTTTCGAAATACATGATAAACTTGAAAGTGAGGGGGCATTAAATTTTTAAAAATGAATTCTAAATTCAGGATGGATAGTATTTTTTCTATTTTCACAAATGAAAAATTTTTTGTTTCAATTAATCCAGAAAGAAAATTTTGTTGTAAGCATATTATATTATATTTATTATGATTTTAAATACTATATTTTCAAGATTTGTGTTTAATATTTCCTGTGAAAGTTAATGTTAATGTGAATTTAAAGTAAGCTTGAAGAAATTTAATCAATAGGCATATTGGATATTTAAAATAATATTTTGCTCCAATCTTGAATCATCCTGGGCTAAAAAATAACCCAAATAAGGTTTTTGTGGGTCAATTTGGATTTAAGTAGGATTAAGTGAGGTTTAATAAAGGACAGATAAAAGGCTAAATTCATTACTAGTGACTTTTTTCTCAAAATAGTTATAAAATATGTATCATTCTGGAATCAAGCTTCAATAAAGTTGAATTGAAACAGAGATAATTTCTAGCAGCACAACACCATATTTACAAAGGTGTAAAATACCTCAAATATTACTCATAATATAGGAAGGCAAGGAATCTACAAAATTCACATTTCAAACGAGGATTTATATTTTGAATTTGAAATTGAGAAATGGAATATTATTTTCCAATTTAAATATCTATTAGTCATTTTACAAAAAGTTTTCAGTAATCAGATTGAATTTTGATGGTATTTTGTTGTAGATTAATCATTTTGATGAGACATTTACTCAAAATTACTGGTTTTGTTTCTAATATTCCATGTGAAATTCATTACGAATCTTTTTGAAAGTGAATAGTTGACATATTGGATATGCAAAAGCTTATGTTAGATCAAAGTGAGATCAAAGGGAGTTCAACTGATGATCAAATTAGGATTTTACAAGATCAAATGGTGATCAATGTAGGTTCATCTTGAGCTCAATTTGTGACAAATCTCTGACTAAATGTAAGGCCAAACAATTTCCTACATGGTGATGATGTGTGCATAATTCAAGCATAGATTTGTGGCTCAACAGAGTTCAAGCAAGGGGTATTGCTAGCAATACCCCCCCATTTTTTCTGTGGTGTATAGTCAACTTTTAAGTGAAATAAAGCGCATTTCTTGTTTTTTGCATAAAACAATGAATATAACAGCTTTAAGTGTACTTAAAAATTATGTAGCCTTATACTTAAGGTTCTTAAGACTACCCTAACATATTCCAACTTAATATTAAGTACATAAGACCTTTAAAAGGTGGATATATGCGTGTATATAAGGTATTTTAATGGCATTTTTTGTGTATTATCATAATTTTACTTATGTATACTATTTGTGTACTCTTATTTATTATTCCCATGTATAGTTCATGTGTTTAACATAACTCATAATCACTTTTTACTCAGTCCTGGAGATATACAGGCTGACACTCTCCCACCCAAAAAAACAATAAAAAAATGATAAGTTATACATTTTATTTTATTAATTAGTAATTTTCAGGTATTCAGAATAAATCTGTAGCATTAAAGATTAAACTTTAATGAAATAAAAAATAATAAAATATTATGAGTACTGGTTTTCTAAACCCTCAGCTGGTTGAACAGAAATTTATTTCTGTTTAAATTTTTTAAGAAGGGTGGATAAATTACAAATTTCTTTTTCAGGTATCCATTTATCAAATTCATTTGATTTCCCTTTAAATCTTAGTAAATATTCAGGTCCTTTTTCTTTAGTAAGGATTCTATTCTTGAGTATTTTTTCAATCTCTGCTTTTTCCACAATTTCTTCAGGTTGCTTTTTAGGCCTTCCCCTTCTTTTTGGAAATAAGTCAGGATCATTTGCATGGTAAGGTTTCAATAATGAGATGGGGAAAACTGGATGTTTCCTATCATATGGAGCATATAATATGACTTCCACTGCATTATTCCCAACCATTTTATTTACTACAAAAGGTCCTACAAAGGGATCCTTTAATTTAACATTACCTTGTAAGTTAAAATGTAGTGTTGATATGAGGACTTCATCTCCCTTTTTGAATTCAAATTCTTTATGAGATTTGTCCCACCTTTTCTTTTCATATTCAAATGCTTTTTGGATGCATTCTTCTGCATGCTTTCTACAAATTTGTTGCATATGAATAAAGGATTTAGTGCCAGGGTGTATATCCAACCTTGGTAGTTTATTTAAATGATTTACTGGGGTATTTGGTACGTATCCCAGCCAGAGTTCAAATGGTTTCTTCTCTGTTACAGAATGAGTTGTGCTGTTATAAGCAAATTCAAGGCCAGGAATTAATGTTACCCAGTCATGTGTGAATTTCTCATTGTCTTTGTATTCTAATCCAAAGGCACAATATCTTCTGATCATGTCTTCTAGAGTTTGTATCATCCTCTCAGCCAGCCCATCAGTTTGTGGATGGTGTGCTGTAGACAATTTTAATTGACAACCTGATACTTCCATCAAAGATGTCCAGAACTCTGAAGTAAATTTAAGATCTCTGTCAGAGATTATGGCTTTGGGGAACCCAGCAGTATTCATCATCTGAGTCCACCATAATAACGCCAAGTCTTTAGCAGATACCTCTTTATGGGTAGGGATAAACTTACACATTTTTGTTAATCTATCCACTATTACCCAGCAAGAATTGAAACTTTCTTTTCCTGCTAATGGCAAGCCAGTTACAAAATCCATGTTTATAATTTCCCATGGAGCTTTTGGCTGCTCTATTTGTTGTAACAACCCAGCTCTCTTCCCAGTTAATCTATTAGATTTCTGACAAGAGTCACATGTTTCAATGTATTTTTGTACATCTTCTTTCATGTTTATCCACCAGGCTGTATTTTTAACTCTGGTTAATGTTTTGTTAAAGTCAAAATGACCAGCTAAGATGTCATCATGACAAGTACTCAACATTAACTCTCTCATAGAAGGTGGTATTACTATTACATTGCTAAACTTTTTCCTGTAATATATATATCCATCTTCAATTGATAGTTTACCTTTTTCCAACGCATTTTTATACTTTGGAGGCAAGGTTTTAATTAATGCACTCATGGAGGCATTTGTTGGATCATTAAGAATGGTAGATAGTTTAGACAAATCTTTATCAGATGAATAATTTTCCAATATAGTTTGCATAAACTCTTCTTCTAAATCCACTATATAAATCCCAAATATATGTATAACCTCATTTTCAGGTACATAAGCTGGGTTGTCAGCATCATTTGGCAAAGGACTTCTGGATAATAAATCCACATTTGAATGCAATGTTCCTGCTCTGTGAGTGATTGTCATTCTTCCTCTGTACTCTTGTACAGCTAGTTGCCATCTAAACATGTGCCTATTAGGTGTTTTCATGTTTAGTAATGATTTTACTGCACTGCAATCTGTTATAAGTTCAAACTTCTGGTCTTCCAGATAGTAATGAAGTTTCTCCAAAGCCCACACCACGGCTAAACATTCTAGCTGTGTGGCACCATACCTTAATTCTGTTTTTCTTAAGGTTCTGGATATATAACAGATAACTACTTCAGATAATTTTCCATTTATTATCTGTTTCTGCTGTAAAGCAGCACCCAAACCTATGAAACTTGCATCAGTGTACAAGATAAAAGGTAGGGTGAAATATGGCAGTCCCAATATTGGAGCTGACATTAAACATTCCTTTAATTTATTAAAGGCATGTTGTCTTTCATTATTCCAAATGAAAGCTTCATTCTTCCTGATTAATGTTGTTAAAGGGGCTGCAATGGATTGGTTATTTTTAATATATTGTCTATAATATCCACACATACCCAAAAAACTTTGAACCTCTTTTACATTTTTAGGTATCCCAATGTTTTTAATTGCTGCCACCTTATTCTGGTCAAAACAAATTTGTAATCCAGATACAACATGTCCAAGTACTTTCAAGGATTGAAATCCAAACTTACATTTCTTTAATGCAATAGTCATATTAATTTCATCCATTTTTTGAAAGACTCTTTTTAGGTGATTTAAATGTTCATCATATGTTTTTGAAAACACTATGATGTCATCAATATAGA
Organism: Hemileia vastatrix; assembly: GCA_030280995.1. NCBI lineage: Eukaryota > Fungi > Basidiomycota > Pucciniomycetes > Pucciniales > Zaghouaniaceae > Hemileia > Hemileia vastatrix. Next base: position 22,883,457 of record JASXTE010000001.1, on the reverse strand, counting down.
CCAATAGCCATCCTTCAACCATTTCCTGATGAAAGACACTATCCATCAATTTTTGGAAGACTGAAGGGGCATTCTTTGGGCCAAATGGCATTCTCACATACTTATATATACCCATATGTGTGGTTATTAATAAGTAATTTTGAGAATTTCTTTCCACAGGAATCTGGTGGTAACCCTTGTTCCCATCCAGACAGGAAATATATTTTGCTCCTTGTAAGGTAGCATGGATAGAAGCTATCCTTGGTAGAGGGTAAATATCATCTACTGTGTATGTATTCAGAGCTCTATAATCACCGCATAATCTTGCCTTATCTTTTTCATAAGAGATTAATACTGGTGAAATGACACAATACTTAGGTGTTGTGTCCACTTTTTCAAAAATACCCATTTCCAACAACAATTTTATATTGTCTTCAATATCTTTCCTTTTTGCAGGAGATGCTGGGTAAGGTTTCTTTTTTAAGCTTCCAGGAATATTATCCAGATCACAGCTTAGAGAGATTTTCATCTCATGGTCTTTGACCAATCCTAGTTCACTTGAGCCATGAGAAAATGCCATAGGATATGATTTAATCAATCTCAAAATATCTTCTTCTTCAATTTTTGAGAGTTGAGGACTGAAAGAGGCCTTTTGGATTTCATTTTCCAATTCACCCACTTCATTGGTGGTTCTACCACCTTGCATTTGTTCTTCTCTAGGAGAAATGGTATATACTGAATTTTCAGAACATATTTTGAATTTTCTTTTACCATTCACGCCTATGGTGAAACAACTGTTTGCAGGATCTAGTTTAATGCCAAATTTTGTCAATAAATCATTGCCAATAATAAACCAATCACTACAATTATTATTATCCATTACTACAAATTTACAAACTGCTCTAACATATCCATTATTATATTTAAAGAATACAGCAGTTTTGTATTTGCCAATTGGATTTAATACTGAACCAAAACCCCTCCAGTTCTTTGTCTGAACAGGTTCTAGTTTTTCCTGGTACTTACTATCAAGTTTCATTAATGCATTAAGTGAAACTACACTACCTGCAGCCCCAGTGTCAAGAATGGCATTCATTTCTTTTCCACATATGATAATAGGTGCTCTGATAGGTGTTATTTTGTAAGTGTCATGAGATACATCTTTAATTATTTCAGCTTCCTCTATGGAAGTTAAAGATGTGTCTGTATGAGGTATAGCATCATTCAGGAACATTATATCCTGTTCTAATACAAATATCTCATTTTCATCATCACTGTAAGATATGTTACTTTTGCAATCCTCACTAGATTCCACATTCTCATCTTCATGATTACTAGGTTCAGAATTCTGTGAGGTTTCAATAACATTTATTCTTTTCTTACACGTGTGACCCTTAACCCAAGGTTCATTACATTTGTAACAAGTGTTATTTTCTTGTCTCTTAGGGACAAGGGGAGCTGAAGGTTTTTTCTTTTCCACTGGTAACTTACTTGTAGTAGGTTTTACCACGTTAACACTTTGTCTGTAATTACTATACTTGGTTTCATACTTGTGGTTTAATAATATCTCATTGCATATATTAATGAATCCAGAGGTGTCTCTGATAGTTTCAGTTCTAGCTAAAATAATGTCTCTAACTGATATAGGCAACTTGTATATTATTTTTTCTTTCCACTCTTCATAATCAATTTTTGGATCCATAGCTTTCATGATTTTTATTAAATTCATTAAGAAGACCATGGGTTTATCTCCAGCATTTGGATTATATCTGGCCCTTTCATACAATCTTTGTTGAGTGATTCTAAATTTTGGGCCACCAAATTGCCTTTAGATTAGTGCCTTCCATTCATTCCAGGAGTAATTAATTCCCTCACTCAATACAGATTCAAACCATAATAAGGCCACATCTGTAAATAAAGATATTAACTTTGAAGTAATTTCTTCATCAGGTAATTTGTATGAAAATTTTAAGTTATCAATTCTTTGTATGAATTGTTGCCAATCAGATTTTGAATCCCTGTCAAAAGAAGGGTACTGATCTAACTTAGGCCAGTTCTTTTGGCTAGTTTTAGCTTCCCTAACCTGAGGAATATTGAGTAATTCACTCACTTTAGAAAGATGATCATTGATTTCATCTTTTACTGATTTTATATTCTCAGAGCCCATGACACTATGTTCATGTTCCATCATTGGTTTATCATCAGAGTGTTTCATAAAAACTGGTACTCTTCCTACATAAGAGGTATTATCCTTTATTGTTTCAGTATTTTTCAAAATGTTAGCTACTTCAATTTCTACTCTTTGTAACCTATCTTTTATTACAGGTACATGAGTTAAGGTATCATTTACATTTGAAAAAGACAATTTTACACGTCCCTCTATGGTGGCCATAATATTCTGAGAATTTTCTAATTTAATTTCTAAATTTTTAATCTCAGAATTTAATCTTTTGTTTTCATTGATCAATTCATTATTTGAATTCTCAATAACTTTTGACTTATTGGCTGTTGTACTCAATGATTGTGTGATGTTTAATAATACACTTTCCGTATTATTGTTGGACTCTCTAGAAAACTCTTCCAATTTTTCAATTCTTAATAATAATTTACTAATTATTTTTGATTCCATTGGATTTTCTTTTAGAAAATATTCAATTTTTTCTGTTTCCAATTCAGAAGATTCATCATCAGGGTCAATTTTTAATTCATTTGATTCCATTTTTATATTAATAGTATTTTCCTGGTGATCAATAAAACTATGTACATTGTCCTCATGTAATGACAAGTCTAACATGTTATTTTCAAATGAATAATTTTTTAAATCCTTATCAATTATATCCAATAACTCTCTATCAATTTCATTACCTATAAGTAATTCATTGTTAGGATTATATAATTGATCTTGAGAAGGTGGATGACTTACCACGGTCTTATTCCATTTCCCCTGCCTCTCCTTAGCTTTACCCTGTAAGGGTGACTGCTGGATCCCTGTTGAGGAAGACTGTTGTAGTTTTGGGCATACCAATTCCACTTCCATTTGCTTACAGTTATCTTTTGGTCCTCTTCTGGGACTGGAGGTGTTGCTGTGGTATTTGGTGCCACTGGTTGTTGATGAGACCTTATATCCACTAGAGCCTGGTTGACTTCTATAAAGCCCTGTGCCGCCCTTTTCTCCAGATTGTTGATCTGGTCTAACATATTGTTTACTCTTATTGTTAGTGTATTCAGTAGGGTTGAGAGGGAGTGAATTTGCTCTTGTAAGGTGTTTTTGGACTTCTTTATTGACATTTGTTTTAAGAGCTTTTCCTTTTCCTCCATGGACATTGGTGGGGTGTTGTTTATTGTTACTGGTGATTCTTGACCCTCCATTTGGATGTCCTGTAACAGGTCTTTCAGCTCTAGTTCTTAAGTTATAAGGTTTTGCCTTATTACTTACAATGTCATTGTTGTCACACATTTTTACGTGGAATTTTTAGAGAATTGAAAGTTTTAGATTTGAAAAACTTCAAAAAGGAGTTTAATCAGTATTTATTAATACCACTGAAGACAATTTTATTGCTTACTTATTGGTATTAGGTGAATCTTTAAGTGCCAAAAGTCAAATATGCTTTTATGTGCACACTTGATTTAACTGGTCTACAATATGTAGCCGTGTATTTATATTTAAAAAAGAAAATATGTTAGTAAGATTCTTTCCAAATATTAAATGAATTTTACAAACCAATAAAAAGGGATTAAAAGTCCTGTAAAAAGAAAACAATTAATCAGTTTAATTGGTTATCATCTGCAAAGATCACAAATTTAATTGGTCTATTGACAGACTCCCACTAAGAACAATTATATGTTAAATTAGTGGTGAAATTGATGATTCAATATCACAATTTTATTATATAACAGGGCTTCTTTTTCTGAAATCACTATATAAGTGACCCCAACCTGTTGTAATTATCCAAATATTTCTATAGGGATATTATTTACGTGTACCTTCTTTGAAAATTTCACTTACTGGATTATAACAGAATTCTTGAGGAAAGGCCCCCAATTGTCAGGCTAAGGTCAAGTACAAGGACGTGAACTAGCTTGAATAGTCAGTTATCTAGAAGATTTTAGTGGTCCTATATGAATACTGTAGTTTTAATCCACTAAAGTGTATAATAAAATCAAATATGAAGGTCTCAGTAATATAATCCTCACTATTCTTATATATGGCTTACAATCTTTATAGTTTGTAGAAAAATAGATTATTTAATTCAGATACTATTCAAAAGTCTTATAAAAGTACTAATTGATATGTATTGTAATTTATTTGGTTATATTGGTTAAATTGTAATGATAAAGAATGTAGAAACAAGACCCAAAAACCTCCTCCTTTTATACACACTGAGTTCCCCAATAAATCCCTTGTTATACCACCCAATACACAGTTAATGACGCCTCAAAACAACTAATAGACCTTCCCATCAACATCCCTAGTGACCCATGACATAATTAGACAAGTAACAACCGCCAAAATACTGTAATAATAAGGGAGATCCATCAAAATTAAAGAAAAAGACAAAAAGAGAGTATATGCGTATAAAACAATGATATAAAAGACTAAAGGGGACTTTTTAAGGGCAATAATAGCTTAATAATAAGGGGGATTTACTGTAGAAATAATGGGGCTAATCCTGACATTATACTACGTGAAATTCCCATTCAAAAATAACCAAAATTGACTGTGAAACCACCCAAAAACTTAAAAAAGAGCGTGAGATGTGGGGTAACTACATGCAGTTCTTGGCAGGCGCATGCACGGGTAAATCCTTAACTAAAATTAGACGAATTTAAGCGTGGTGATGAAATAAAGTGCCAAGAGTGAGGTTATTAATGAAATTAGTGCATATAAACAAGGTCAATGCATTATTAATTAAGCTAGGACACTAAATAAGCGCCTGTCGCCTATTTTAGTGTGTTTACCCACAATGGGCGTAGAATGTGGGGTAATTATAGTGTGAAAAAGCTAACTTTGCTAAAAATGAAGCTATTCACACGGGAAAAAAGCAGGCAGTATGTGGCCAGTGCACAGAAGCCATTTCTGGCATAAAAAACACCAAATTTGAAAAGTGTTATTTTTATGCATTTAAATAGCCAAATCAATAGTTCTAATTGAGCCCAATTGATCTGTCAAAGCGAAATTTTGATATTCTCAATTTTATAGCGCATATAGTCAACTTTTAAGTGAAATAAAGCGCATTTCTTGTTTTTTGCATAAAACAATGAATATAACAGCTTTAAGTGTACTTAAAAATTATGTAGCCTTATACTTAAGGTTCTTAAGATTACCCTAACATATTCCAACTTAATATTAAGTACATAAGACCTATAAAAAGTGGATATATGCGAGTATATAAGGTATTTTAATGGCATTTTTTGTGTATTATCATAATTTTACTTATGTATACTATTTGTGTACTCTTATTTATTATTCCCATGTATAGTTCATGTGTTTAACATAACTCATAATCACTTTTTACTCAGTCCTGGAGATATACAGGCTGACAGTATATGCCAAATAGGGGGTCTCAAAACTTACCAAAAAATCCTAGCACATTTCATTTGAAAAAAGACACCCAAAAATGCCATGAAAAACGGTGTGTTTGGTTCTTGGGGTCACAAAAAGGGTTCAAATACTTCCTACTTTTGTACAATTTGCTTAGCCACATTTCAGACCACCAATACCCACATCCTACCAAGACACTAAGAATTTCCATCCTTCCATACTAACCTATAGACTGCACCTAAATTCTCTTATTTTCCAGCTCTTTTCCAAATCAAATTTTTCTTCTTCATACCACAGTAAGTCTATCACTTTTGATTGATTTATTTATCAAATTTTCCTGCTCAAATTTCTATCCTAAAAACTTTTTTTATCTAAGGCATAATAAGTATAAATATGTTCCAAAACCTTCTGAATCCCATAAAAATGATCAAGATCTCCCTTTGGATAATTTTCTTGACTCTCCTGAATTTGAAGAAACAACTGTTTATTAAGGAATCAATCTTTATGAGCCCACAGTAGTAAGCTTAAACTACTCATGTTATTACTTGTTTACTCCCCATGTATCAGCCAGAGCTAAGACTTGTCACATTGAGAAATTTTCAGGGAATTAACTGATGATAATAAGTTATATGATAAAGAATTAACCCCTCCTTGAAAAAGACTCAAGGAAAGGTCTTCTTCTAGTTTGTGTGTGGCTCCATTCACAAAAACTGTGTTTTATTGAAGTAGAGGCCCAGATTTCCATATTTTTAGTTCATTGCATAAATTAACATGTAAACAAGTCATATAAGATTTAGAAATTGAGATAAGTCATTTCGATTTAGAGAGGGATAAGGTTAGAATTCAAAAAGAGAGAATTCAAAGGTTTAAAATTAAAACTGTTCATCATTATTATGTGTAGCTAAGCTACTGAAATATAATAATCTAGATCTGACTCTCACCATCACACTTTCAAATTTTCTATTCATTGCATTTATAAATTTGTCTATTGTCTTTTATTTATCAATCTCTTAATTTTTTTCTCAAATAATATCTTCATTGTCAGATTTTTTCTTGTTGCAGATCAACAAATTATTTCTAACTTAAGAAAAAAATTATTTTAATTTATTTTTTGGCAATACCCTCCCATGCTATTAACCATAAAAAGGGGTGGGGATCATCAATTTTCTCATAAGTCAAAAAAAGATTTTGACAAAAAATATGTTGATACTGTCCTGTGTTTTAATGAAGTAGAGGCCCAGATTTCCATATTTTTAGTTCATTTCATAAATTAAAATGTAAACAAGTCATATAAGATAATTAAAAAACCTAAATTAATGAAAATTAAAGTAAAAATGTGAGTGTAAATATTCTGTGACCAAATTCAATGAAATCAAAATCAAGTGTAAACATGAGCCTTATGAGGGGAAAAAAAGCCTCCATGATTGCCATCATACAACACCTGGCCTGATGGATCATTATATTAAGTAAGTAGAGTATCATATGTGAAATGTAAAACTTTAATTCATGAAATAAAAATTAAGCTTGAAAACCTATATTAGAACCAGAAGTTTTGTTGGATACCAAATATTTGTTTAAATTGCCTTTGTTTCTTACCTTATAAGTCTGGTTTACCAAATCTTGATTTTCAGTCATTTTTATCTTAAAAAATGCAAATAAAATCTATGAAAATGAAAAAATGAAAAAATTAGATAAACCATACCTGAAATGGTTCAAGAAGTCCTGTTGAAAAAACTTCCATAAAATTTGAAACAGTTTCTGAAAAAAAGCATGATAAAGTATCCCAAAATATCCTCAAAAGTTCCCAGAAATGTTCCAAAAAGTTCCAATTTTTTTTTAACAATTTCATAAACAAAGTGTCCCAAATGTGTCCCAAAATTCCTAAAAAAAGTGTTGTAAAATTTCCTAGAAAAGTGTCAAACCATTACAAAAAGAGTGCCAAAAAACTCTGGAGAAGTGCCTATAAACCCCTGAAAATCACTTTAAAATGCTTTTTTTAAATATTTAAAAGTTTTTTCCAAATGTTTCAGAATGATTCTGAATGGTATCAGCAAAAAAAGAACACAAAACAGCAAAATAAAACACCTAAAAATAACTAGGGAATGCTTGGAAAATTTTTACAAATTGTTTTTGTGTAAAAAAGACCAAAAATTTTCCAAAAACACCTAAAAAAAGTGTAAGTGTGAAATTCTAAATGATTCTGAAATGATTTAGCAAAAAAAAGGACAAAAATGAGAAAAATCCTAAAAATTTTCAAAAAACAGCAAAAAGTCAGTGAATAAAGAATAAAAATGATGGAGAACCAAGAAAAAATGAAAAAAGGAAAAAATAACTGATCAATAAATTATTGAAACAAAAAATGATAAAACAAGAAAAAAAAGAAATTGACCAAAAAACATGTCAATTAGCAATTAAATTAGAAATAATGAGAAAGTGACTTACCTTGTGAGCTGTAAAGTGAGAAGTATCAGAATAAACATTTATTGATGGAAGTGAGAAATGAAGATAAGATTAGATATTTTAGTGAAACTAAATCTTAGAAATGTTATGCAATTTTAAGTCTGGGAGCTGAACAAAAACAAATGAAACTTTGAAACTGGGGAATTTCATTTCACAAAATTTTAAATTAGTTAAGCTAGGCCTTCAAAATGAGAAAGGGTGATTGGTAATGCTATAGAGCTTATAGTATTGTGTTAAGATGATGAAGTACTTCTAGATTCTATTAATGTGGGTAGTAAAGCATTGGAATCAGTATCAGAATTAACAATTAGGTCTAGAGCTAGGGCTGTAGAAGTGATCTCAAGTTGATGGAAGACTAAAAATGGCATGTTATTTTAGTGAAAGGTGATGAAGATAAAGGGTAAGTACATGATTAATGTATTGATTAAGTTTTGATAAGCCACATACCTTATTTTCATGAATAAATCCTTAAGGATTAGGTGAAGAAAAATCTAGGTGTTGGCACTTTTTTACCTAGTGTTGGTGTCAGGCTGAGCTCGAGTACAGAGAAAAAAATATCTTCATTATTCAGTTGTCTAAAAGATTTAAATAGTTGAGCATGAATGTTGTTGTCTAAATTAAAGTAAATATCAAAATATAATTCAATATATTGGTCACAGTAATTTAATCTCACTTATAATAAATGGTACACAGCTGAAAGTTGGTAGTAAAATATAAATAATGATTTAAAATAGGATTTAAAAGACTTTATAAGTAATAATGAATATTTATTGTATTTTTTTTGTTTATATATTTGTAAGGTGATGAAAAAAATGTAGAGTATAAGCCAAAACCTCCTCCTTTTTTACACATAAATCCCCCAATTTTATCATTGAATTACCAATCATCTAAACATTCAATGTTTTCCCAATCTAGAAGTTAAACATTTCTATCAACTCAAGTATCATCAAATAACAAATGAAGAATTATATCACAAGCCAAAATACAAGAATAACAAGGGTTAAACCATCAAAAATAAGGTAATAACCAAAAAAAGAGTATATGTGTAAAATTCTTAAACTAAAAGACTAAATAAGGAAAGAAAGGACCCAGAAATAATGTCTGATTAAGGGTGATTAAAAGTGGAAATTAAGATGTTAATTATTTCAAATTTATACATAAAATCTTCATCTAAATATGACCAATATATCCTGAGAAGCCATTGAGAAGCCCAAAATAAAATGTTAAATGTGGTGTGACTGAGTTCAGACTCTTGGAAGAAACTTGCACAGATAAATACTTGACTTAATTAGTGATTTTAAGTGTGGTAGTGAAATCTGGGTTCCAATCTTGAGGTTATTAATGAAACTAGTGCATATAATGAGGTCAATGCACTAATAATAAAATTAGGACACTAAATAAGCACCTCTTTCCTATTTTAGTCTGTTTACACATATGGAGCATACACTTTGGGGTAATTTTTTGTGAAATTACAAAATTTGTTAATATTGAAGCTATGCATGTAGCTTAAATTCAGGAAGCATAAGGCTAATACACAGAAGCCATTTCTAGCATAAAAAACATCAATTTTCAAAAGTTTTATTTTTATACATTTTATTAGCTATATCAATGGTCCTATAGAAAGAAAATTTTTATGTTAAAGTGAAATTTTAGTATTAAAAAATTTACAGCACATATAGTCAACTTTTAAATGATTTAAACCACATTTATTCATTATTTCACTATAATAATGAAAACAACAACTTTAAGTCCACTTAAAAATTATGTAACATAATTTTTTAGGTTCTTAAGATTACCCTAAAATATTTCACTCTAATATTAAATACATAAGACATAAGAAAGGTGTATATATGCATGTATTTAAAGTATTATAATGGCATATATTTCATTAACTGACTTATTTTACTAATGTATACATATTGTATACCTTCACTTATTGTCTACATGTGTAATAAAAGTGTTTAGAATGTATTGTATGCATATTTTACTCAGTCCTGAGAATATACAGGCTGACAGTTAGTGTCTCTGTACCTATTTCTGACTAATGATGATGAATAAGGGAAGTATTTTGATGACTATTTTGACTCAAAAGAAGGTGTTTTTAAGGATAAATAATCTTTAAAAATATATCTGTCCAGAAAATTTGTATTTTATTTTTAGATGATGAGTTTGATACTTTTTTGGTGGTGTGTTTATTTGCTGTATTTGGTAAGGATTGAGAGCTCCTAATATATACCTTTATATAACCATATACCCATCCTTTAAAGATCTTTTATACTTAATACTAAGTGGGATTAATTTAAGTTAGTCTTAAGTATTTGGAATTAAAGTTAAATAGCTTATTATATGGCCTTAGGCTGATTTTCATTATTATAGTGAAAAAATTTATAAATGTCCTTAAATCACTTAAAAGCTGAATATATGTGCTATAAATTTAATTATATTAAAAATGCACTTTGAAATATAAATTCAATTTCCTGATTGAAATTCATTTAACTACTTTAAAGTCTTAAAATAAGACTATTAAAATATGGGGAATCAGAGTTAGAAATTGTAATTTTTTTAAAGTTATTCAATGACACAAAAATAAAGCTACAGAGTTGATATTATTTCTCAGATAAAAAGTGTTTTTGTGGCACAACATGCCATATATGGAGAACCAATCATGGCTGATTTGGTGAAAAAAAGAGGTATTTTAATTTGGAGGATTTCAAACTTTGATACTCCCTAATTTAATTTTTTATGCTAGATTTGGCTTACATGTAGTGGCCTTATACTACCTGCATTTATCCAATGTGCACATCTTCTTTAATCAAAAGAATAGTAATTTCACACCAGATGTCAGCCTAGGTATCCCCAGGAGTGAGTATTTCTTATGCATAAAATTAGATAACCTAAATTAAATGAATCTTATAAGTAAAAATCATGGTTATAATAATTATATTTATGGTTACTAAGCTTATATATATATTTATTACACTAATAAATGACTAATATAAGTTAATATAGCTTATACATGGCTTTATAGTACTTATTAAGGTGTTAATGGAGTCATAATATACTTATAATAAATGATATTAAGTAATTATAGACATAAATAAGCTTATATGTATACATAAACCTCATATTCAGTGAAATATGTAGTTATATCATGGGGTATCAAAGTTAGAAATTTGTAATTATTTAAAAGTTATTTCACAGCACAAAAAGAAAGCCACAAGAATGAGATTAATTCTCAGTAAAAAGATGTTTTGGGGGAACAAGATGGCATACCTTAAAAAATAATCATGTTTGATTTGGTGGAAAAAAGAGGTATTTTGAAATGGAAGATTTTTAACTTTGATACCACCTATTATGTATATATAGGTCTATAAGCAGGTTTTACCCTCTATATACCCTAGAGACATATTTTTCTGCTTATTTTAGGTCATATGGACATATTCAATGGACTCACAACTCCTACACAAGCATATACACCTTTTTCAGGTGCATATATCCAGTTTGGACATATTAATCTGCTTCCTTTCATGGATTTTTGCAGATTTACAGGTTGGGATATGATTTATGGGCTAATATGTATGCTTGGGGATGTTATTGGGGGCTTTGAAAGTTGATTTGGTTCATTTATATACTTTGGTTTTCATTTTATACTCTTTGGATGAGTTATTTTACCTGTTTCTTTATGGTATCCACTTTTATCTGTTCTCTCTATTTATGGTATGGGCTTTTGATATCATTGACTGTGATGTAGGTTCCTTACTGTAGGTCTAGTTGTTGAAAATGCTTGAAGTGGACGCCATGGGGAGGTGATGGGCCCTCACAGTGCTGTAATTTCCAGGGAGAGCAGTGACATCATTAGCATTGAAGGACTGTGCACTCCAGTCAACTTTGGTATAAGTAAGGGAGGATTTGACAGTTTATTTGAAATCACATACTTACTAAAATTCAAATAAAAATTATAAAACAGTTTTCATCATATAGAAATATATTATAAAGCATTTATAAATTGATATTATCTTTATATCATCTAAAACTATATTTTATTAACCTAGTTTCCACCAAAAGCATGCACCAATCCAAATATTGTGAGTTAATATTGAACATAACTATTTTATTAGTCTTTCTCTGAAGTTTAATTACTAAATCATTTATCAATAAGTAGTTGGACCATTAATATTTACTATTAAATCATACTTAGATACTGACATACACTGACACCAAATTAGTCCAAGAATATATGAACTATATGTATGATCACTCTAAAGTAAGCAGGAAGCACTTTTTTAGTGTCATAACTGTATTACTCTTGTATTGAATTAATTATATGCACTATTTAATGCATCATCCTCAATATTAGTGTCTGCAATTCACACTCTTGGCTAAAAATACCTGAATTCACTAAATTATTCAAGGATTCATTTGTGCAAGCACCTCCCAAGTATATAAATACAGCTACCCCACACTACAAATATCTTTTTGGTTTCTTGATGGTTGTAAAGGCTATATATGTTAATTTTTAGTGTAAATTTAAATGGGGATAGTTTTTATATTTATTATTAATTTAAAATGTTGATCCTTTTAACTTGAATGTGTTTTTCTAATCATTTTTCTTTCCTTTTTTAAGTTTGTAATTTAAAGAATAACATTCATATATTTTATTTTTAGGGTTATTATTTCATAGTGATGGAATATTCCTTTCAATTTTTGTGTTTTTTTGGGTTAAATTGCTCTTCTTATTTGAGAGGGAAATTCCTTTTGTTTCTAAGCCTTTGAAACTTCTTGAAGTAAACACTATGACGAGATGAGTGCCCAAAGCTTCTGTAATGACTGGTGATAGAATTTTAGGGGTCTAATAAACAGGTGGTGGACATCAGGGATTTATGAGTATATAAGGATGAAGTTTTTGGCTATTATTCCACATTATTTACTTCTCCTTTTAAATATATACCCATATAAAATACAAATAATATTCATTAGTACTTAAAAAGTTTTTCAAATATTGTTTTAAATAATTTGTTCTATTTTTCTACCAACTGTAAGCAGTAAACTATTTAAATAATTTAGATTAAATTACTGAGACTTATATATTTATATTTGTTTAATACTTTATTGGACCTGGAAAAATCCAATTTATACACTATCATAAAATCTTCTAGAAGACTGACTAATTTAGTTATTTACTTCTCTAAACCTCACCTTAACCTGAAATAGGCTGTCAATTTTTGTCTTTATTTTATGGATTAGATCTCAAAAATTCATATAAGATAGTTTACTTACTGACATCAATGGGAATTCAGGATGTCTTTTGCATAACAGTAATGGTAGAGACATTTTTTTATTCATGAGGTTTTTGTATACATTTGTGTTTGACATCATTGAATTTGCTAACAGAAAATTTCCATTAATGTTTTTAAATTAATTTTTATTAATAGAATTTTTTTAATTATCTTATATGACTCTTTTACATATTAATTTATTGAATGAACTTCAAACTGGGGAATTTAGGCCCCTACTTCAATAAAACACATGGGAATGTTTTTCCAATTATTATGATGTAGAAAAAAATTGGTAATACCCACCTGCTGCTTTGGTGAATAGAAATGGAGTGTATTGTCAAATTAGTTTTTTACATAATATTTTTTGGTTTGAAAATTTTTTGTTGATTCCTTCCCCCTAATATGGTAAATTGAAGAGGAGAGTACTTCCAATAAAATTGTAATACACACCTCATAATATAGTAAAAATCAGGGCACATTATTGCTGAAGTAAACTTGTATAGTTTCTTTTTATAAATTCTCTTAGTCTGCCTACAAAGGGGTAAAAAATGGTGAACTAGATGTCTAGACCAGCTTTGTGACCCTTTACAATTCCTAGGTGCATTTTTGTGACATACCATTGAATGTCAATTTTTGATGCCACCTTATTTTTGAATTTGGAAGATGTTTAAGGCGGTGTGGTGTAATGTGGACAGGTTTTTTAGAGAAGAGAAGAGGAGTTGAAAGAGGTTTAGGGGGTGGTTATAAAGTGTAAGAAGTTGGTGAAGAGGATCAGTAATAAAAAATATTCAAACACTAACACAAGGAAGTTACATAATTTTCATATAAATCCATGAATATTATATAAAATGAGCCAATGAGATTCCAATGTCAGAAAATCAAAAAATAAAATGGCTTCAAACAGTGCCACTCCAAAAATATGTCACCGGACGACCTACGCACAAGGTCGAGGATGTTCCTGCAAGTGAGATGAAAGATTTAGATACTTCTTCGAAGCACAGAGGGATGGTTCGAGGAAGTGATTTGAAGATGACTCAAAGGAAGATCTACTGCTTTGAGATATGTTTGAGAAGAATCCTAATATAGTTTGAAAGGTAATATTAAAATTCTTACAATCTCACAAAGGGTTGGAAACTCAACAATCAAGATTTAGGATTTAGAAGTGATTATTGAGTAATGAAAGAAAGATACAATAATAATTATTTAACTTTAAAATATTTACCACTATTAATTATAAATATATTTTATAATTTAATTCTAAGGAATATCGAACCAAAAACCCAACCCTTTTTATATCCTTTACTCCTCCTCGCATTGACCTCATACCCATCCACTATTCCGCACACCACAAACCATTTAAAATATATCTGTTACACCTGGACCCTCCTCACTAACATCCCTTAACCCCTTAATCCTTCACTAACCATTCCGTCCATGCTCACTACCCCTTAATAACCCACAGACATTTCATAAACCTTTTAATGTACTATTATATTGATTATTGCACTGTGCGTCGCTTATTGAGAAAAAGACTAAGACACACTATTGAGAAATTGACTAATTTAGATTTAGAGTTTAGAATAGCGCGGTTGAATAGTGAGTACACAAAGGAAAGTCGCAGTTGCTATGGAGAATTGCTTTCTGCGCTTTTAGTATGGATTTGAGCTTCTTTTGCCTCGAGTGTCACGTGGCGTGTGACAGATGCCCGGGTATAAGAACGCGAGCTCCGTTGAGCGTAAGACATATTTCCCACATTAATTTTCCTTCCTCTTTATTTAATTATTATTATTATTATTTTTAACTCACTATGACAGATTTCCCTACACCGACTCCCACGCCTCCACACCCTAAGGCGGATGGGGGTGTTGTTGAACAACAATTTTACAATACTTGCACAGCCTGCCAGTCAATGGAGTATTTTTGCGTGGAGAGCACGGCAACACAAGGGCCTTGCCAGAAGTGTGAGTTTTGCCAATGGAGAAGGGTGGCGTGTGACGCCTTAGCAAAGAATGCTGACATTGAGAGTCGGTTTACTAAGACGAAGTATTGGGTGATCCCCAAAACAAAGGAAGTAGTCGAGGACATTTGGGATGTGTTCATTGGGGACAATCAATCGGTGGGGAAGAATGAGGAGGAAGTTGAGGATGATGTGACAACCTGGGTGACTAGGGATGTGAGCAAGAGGCGGGTCATTGAAGAGAAAGTCGACAAATTGGTTGAGGAGGAAGAAGAAATTCCCATCTCGAAGAAAACCCCAAAAAAACGACGGGTGGTCATTGAAGATGACAAAGAGGAGAGGGAGGTGGCAGAGAAGGTCACTCCTAAATTATTTTTGGAGACTGACCCAATCTTCGAAGTAAGTTCACATTTTTATAATTCATAAATTTAATTACTGATGATCCTGTTTTAGAATTCAGATGTCATCATTGAAGTCCCTACGGCGGAAGCTTCAAATGTGGAAGCGACCCTTGTGGAACCCACTGCTGTGGAAGTGGCAGTGTCGGTGGAGGATAGGTTACCAACTGTTACCTCGAGGGAGGAAAACAAAGAAACCCTTGATCAAGTATGGTCGAAGAAGCCTTGTCAGGTTCGATGAGCAAAATTTATTGAAGACTTGAGCGGTGAGATCTATAAAATTGTCAATGCCGCTTCCTTCAACGTAGCCGAGGAGCTACTTGAACTTGGGGAATTGATTCCAGTAGGAGAGGGAGAGAATTTTGAAAAATGTAGAAAGGAGATAAGCAAAATTTTGGAGAAGATGAAGGGATTAGTTCGGGAGAAGATAAAAGAGAAAATTTAAAATGAAAAAAGAAAGGAAGAAAAAAGGAATGTAGAAACAATTTGTATTTAGTTATTTTATTTTTTTATTTTATTTAGAATTTTAATATTTATTTTTATAAGATTTGAATGAGAGAAGAAAGAAGAAGAAGAGAAAAAAAATAGTTGATTGAAAAATTTTTTGTAAAGAAAATTTAATGAAAAGAAAAAAAATTTGTTATTTAAGTTTGTTAATTGAAGATTTGAGGGATTTTAGTTATTTGAAAAAAGAAAAGAAAGAAAAGGAAAAGAAGAAATAAAAATTTTTAAGAGGATTTTGAAAGAAAGAAGTAATTGGTTTTGAAGAATTTAAAAGAGTGATTTAGAAGTTAAAGTGAAGTTTGAGAAAGATGGTCATGTAATGTTTGTGAAGAATTTTGATGGTTTGAGGAAAAGAAAATTTTAAAGAAAAAATATATATAGAAAATTGAGAAGAATTTTATTTTTATTTTTATTTGTTTTATTTTATTTTATTTTAATTTGGTTTTATTTTATTCTTATTTTATTTTATTTTATTTTATTTTATTTTTATTTTTATTTTTATTTTTATTTTAGTTTATTTTAATTTAATTTTATTTTTTATTTTATTTTAATTTTAATTTTATTTTATTTTAATTTAATTTTATTTATTTTTTAAAAGAAAGTTGAAAAATTTTGAAAAGAAAAAGAATAAATAAGAAAACAAAAGAATTTTTTTAGAAGTAAAGATGTTTTAGATTTTAAAAGAAAAAAAGAACAGAGAAGAAAGAAAGAGAAAAAAAAAGAGAAAGAAAAAAAAAAAAGTAAAAGAGAGTTTTAAGGTTTTGGTTTTAAAGTATATTTAAGATGAAAAGATTTTAGGAGTTCAGGGGCGTTAGAAACATTGATGGCTGGTTCCCAGAATGTTTTGTCTGAGTCATCAAGGAAGCCTTCCCATTCCACAAGGTATTGAAGTTTCCCCTTGCGCATTCTTGAATCAAGGATACAGTGTGGTAGCCTAAAGTTTAGTATGGAACCTAAGTACGTAAATGGAGTTATTACGGCGTGCAAGATTGGCGTTATTATTTTTTTATAAAAGGGTTTTATTTAATTTATTTGATTTTTAAATATGAAGAAATTGGTCAAGAGTGAATGCCTACACAAAAACAATTTATTTTACGGAGAAAACTTATTTTTACGGTCTGAAACGTTTATTAGTATCAAGTCGAGTCACTCAAGAACCTTGGGAAATTTTTCCAGAATTTTTACTATTTTTCTTATATTTTTAAATGAATTTTAAAGTTTTATAGAAATATTTACGTTTTCAGAAAATTACTTAACTTTGATGAATTTTCACGGGAAAATTAGAGCTTCGCAGACTACGAAAATTAGTTTGGAATATAAAGGGGAAGTAGCTCTATTATTTGTAATTTTTCTAGATTTTTTATTATAGTTTTTAAGGTTCTAATTGAGTCCGGAAGTCCGGACGGACTCCGCTTCAACTCCGTACGGGCTCCGGATTGACTCTGGGAGAGCTCTGGAGGGGAAAACTTAGGCACGTGACTAGGAATACTTAAGCGCCTCTCAAACTCAAAGTTGAGAGGGGGGAGACAACATACAGCTTAATCATTAACCACCACAGTCTCATTTTTTATTACTCAACAAATTAAATAAATTGTAATACCCTTATAACTTTATATTTTATATATAACATTTTAGAAATACTACTCAACAATTAAAATAACACTTCATACAGGGTATCTTTAGAAAGGTCTTCATCACTGGGACTTGATTATTTCTGTCTCATAAAAACTCAAATTATTATAAAAACATAAAAGTCAATCTTTTCAGATCTTTCACTGGTACACCTTAATTGTTGTTATCAGTATTTCTTTCTCAACAGCCACTTTCTTTAAATCTCAATAAGCGTTAAATATTTTAGAGTTTCATAATATTATTTTTATCAATCAGATCCAAGTAGACTGGGTAGCTTAGTGATTTAGAATTCCCATTTTGTTATTTTTATTGGAAGGACGGGGTTTTCAACTAAATCCACATATCTCCTCCGGATTCTGCTTACAGCAAGGCGACTGTAAGAGTTTACCTTACCATAGTTGGCGCCCAACGTGGGGTTCGATTTCTCTAGCTTTCTTTAAAGACTTACTTGGATCAAGAACGTTCTTAGCCTGCAAGAGGCTTATTTTCTGGAACTCTAATTGAATTTTTGTTATTGGCCTGCAAGAGGCTTGTTATTTTATCAATTGTTAACGCATTTCATTACTTATTGGGATTTCTTCTTCTGCTTTTGCTTCTGGATCTTCTAACCCTCTTACTCCCTCAGTTAGAATTGTTTCTTGGGATGGCCCAAAGTTTGATGGGGAGGAGGTAAAATGGTTCATTAGCAGGTATGAAGCTGCTGCTGCTGTTGATTGTGCTTCTCATGTGGACATGGTGAAGCAAGTTAGATTTTTTATTGCTGATAGGGAGATGGAAAAAGAGGTTATTGCTATGCAGGCATTCAAGGACAAGGATTGGGTTAAGCTTTCTAAAGCTATGGTTGATAGATGGGGTGTTAGGTTTACTATGATGGACCTCAATAAAATTGTTGGAGACTGGCAAGCAAAGGGTGGTGTTTCTTCTATGGCAGACTTCAAAAAGCTGTGTGTCCAGTTTGATGAAGTGGTTGAATATCTCATACTGGTGGACAAGTTAGTGCATGAGAACCAGGCAAAAGAATTGTTTTGGTCAGCATGCAGCAGGGATATTTGAATGGACGTCTTGAAGGATCTTTCAAGAAAAGATTTGATGAAGGAAATGCCTAATGGTGAGCAGAAACTGCCGGCTCTGGAGGTTATCAAGGACAACATTCAAGCCCATCTAAAGTTATTGGCATTGGACAAATATCAAGAGTCCTGCACTCAATATGTTAGCAAGGTTAGCGAAGTTTTGGCCGAAAAAAATGATATTATGGTCAAAGCCCAGGAGGCCAAGAAGGCTCAAATGGGATTACCTGCTGCTAAAGTTGAGGGCAATGTAGATAATAAGATGGTCGATCATTTGGCCGATTTAACTAAACAATTAAAAATATTTGTTCAAGAAACCCAGAAGGCCAATAAGGCCCCAATCGCTTCTTCGTCGACGTCGACTTCTTATCAGTATAGAGGTTATGAACGTCGAAATTATAATGGCAATAATAATGGTAACCGCTTCCCAGGCAATGGGAGAAATGGTGGTAATGGTGGTAATGGATATAGAGGTGGCTACAATGAGCCAAAGGTGTGCTCCTATTGTAATAGGAGGGGCCATAGAGCAACAGTTTGTTTTGCTCTTGATAAGGATATGGATGCTGGGCGAGTTTTATTTGATGGTAAAGTTTATAAATTTCCTGATGGTTCGTTCATCAAGCCCAGTGATGGACAGTCTCCTTCTGATTTGGTCAGAAGAAGTTTAACGGCTGAAAGGAGAGCCAGATTTGAAGAGGAGATGGATGAAGATTTTAATGCCAATGGTGGAAAAAATGGTAATGGTAATGGTGGAAAAGCTGACAAAGGTAAAGAGAAAGAGGTCAGTAAAGCCACATTTTCTACTTCTTTTGGTGGTTTAGAGCTGGGGACGGTTTCCCAGGTGGAGGGTAACTGTATGGCCGGCGAATACGATGTTAATGCTGCTAGAAGAGCAGCTGCTACTAAGGCAAAGAGTAGCATTCAGAGCCAATTGAGGGCTAATCCTGGCAAGGCCAATAACAAATTGAACCCTCACTCTAAGGAAAAATTATATAAAATGCAGAAGGGGATTGCCCATATGGGGCCCCCTAGTTATGGCAAGTTTGATTTAAATGGTGAGCCTATGCCAGAGGATGATTCAGATTCTGAGGAGGACGTACCGTTGGCGTCTCTACCCAGACCAAGTTTTAGCGGTCCCATCCCAATGGAGGGTGTAAGAAGGACTAGCGATGGATCAGGATTAGTGCAAGAAGCTGGTGACGGAGTTAGGGTTATAGAAAGTGAAGATGTTATTATGGGAGGTGAAGATGGCTCGGTTGGACCTCAAGAGGTACCCAGGGCCAAGGTTGTTAAATCAAAGGTCCATTATGAGCGGCCAGTAGTTTCTGGTCAAGCTAATGCGATGGACGCAGTTTTTAATAGGGTGAATCAACTTCAGATTCCCTTATCTTTGGGGGAGTTATTGACGATTAGTCCAGCGCTTGCTGAAAAGCAAAAGAAGCATTTGACAAGGCGTTGGGTTTCCACTGGAGAGGTGGAATATATTTGTGAAAATGCTGAAAAGTTTGGGGAAGATGTAGATACACATTTTTCTGCTCCCCTGGGTTACCTGGTGGTAACTCTTAATGGTAAAGAAGTAAAGGCCTTGGTCGATTCATGGTCTCAAATTAATTTAATTTCATTGGAGAAAGCGACGAGTATAGGCTTGCCAATTAAAAGTGGAACTGGGGGAAACCTCAGAGGCATTGGAGGGCATGCAACCAAGCTTATGGGTACATCTGAGTATGTCAGGTTAGGCATTGGTGGATCTGTTTGTAAGGTTCACTTTTATGTGGCCAGAGGAGCAGTCAAAACTGTTGTTGGTGGTCCTTTTTTGATGGATTTTGAGGCCAGGATTGGCTATCAAGCTGGCATGGGGATTAGTTTGGAGATCACTGGTGAAGATATGCAGAGGTTACATATGCGGTTAGCGCCTCCTGAAGATGAAGGTTGGGAAACACGGCCAGGGATTACTACTCTGTGCCAGTGTAGTGTTTGCACCAAGAAGCGGCATATAAAACGGACGGCTTCTAGTGAATTATGTTTGTTGGAAAGGGATGGATGCCCTCATTTTTTGGGGTAGCAGGGGCTGATCACTCTAATTTTGTAATCTCTCCTCAGGATGAGATCCCGGATTGCAATAGGTCAGCTCACTTGGAGATAATTCAAGTGTATTCTCAATTATTTTCTGTTAATATTGCTTTGGAGTGCAAATACATTTTGGACTTTTCTATATGTTTATTGGATTTACCCTGTTTTTCTATTAAATTTAAAAATGGTGAAAAAGGCAAAATGGGCCAAATTAGGTTGGATAAAAATTAGAAAGGTATGTTTTATGACCTCCAGCAAGAGGGTAAACTGCAAAAATCTTATCAAAACCCAATTAAAAATCTCAGTATAATTAAAACACAAAAAAATAATTTTTGTGAAAATTCATTTCCGGACCTCCAGCAAGAGGTTAAACTGCAATTATCTCCTTCTATTATGGACCTCCAGCAAGAGGTTAAACTGCAAAAATCACATCAAAATCTGATAAAAAATCTCAGTATAATTAAAATACAAAAAAATAATTTTTGTGAAAATTCAATTCCGGTCCTCCAGCAAGAGGATAAACTGCCAACTTTCTTTATGGGTGATTTACTGTTGGATAAGGGAAGCAAAGGTGTTGGAAAATCTGTTTATAAATTAGACAAGGGAAAGGAAAAAAGGGTAAAATTTAAAAATGAAATAAAATATTTTTCTAATTTTTCTTATTCTGATTCTGACGATGAAGAAGATTCATTTGATGAAATTTTTAATGGAGATACAAAAGAAAATTTTTTACCTCAAGTTTATTTAGATGTGGACGCAGCCAAATATAAGAAAGTAGCAAATAAAGTTCGACCTATTAATGAACGGCTACCTGCCAAATTAAATCCACCCTTGAGAAGACCAAGGTTATCAAGAGATCCTTATGAAAGTCCCTTGGTAAAGAATCCGCCTGAATTTTTTGAGACGTCAAGAATCACTTTTGAGAGACTGGGTGTTGTTAATTTTGGACCTGATGGTTGGTTGTCTGGAGAAGAGAAGAAGTTGTTGTTGGATGTGATGGTCAAGCGAGAGAAGGCCATTGCTTTTGTAGAAGAGGAGAGGGGTGTGTTGAAGCATTCCTATGGGGAGCCTTACAAGATTCCTGTGGTATGTCATGAACCGTGGCAGCAGAAACCAATTCCTATTCCAGCTGCATTAAAAGAAGCCTATATTGAAGTTGTCAGAGAACGGATACGCACTGGACTGTATGAGCAATCAACGTCAAGTTATTCTAGTCCGGTATTTTGTATCAAGAAACCAAATGGCAAGCTTAGAGTTGTTCATGATCTTAGGGAATTAAATAGGGTTACAATAAAGGATGCTGGGATACCGCCTAGTGCTGAGGAGTTTGTTGAAGCGTTTGCAGGGAGAGTGTGTTATGGTTTGGGAGATATTATGGGTGGATATGATGAGAGAGAGTTACATCCAGACTCAAGGCCTCTAACTACATTCAATATGCCACTAGGACATTTACAGTTAACAAGATTACCTCAAGGAGCAACAAATTCGGTTGCAGTTTATCAAGCTCAGATGGCTTGGATCCTTCAAGACAAAATTCCACAATATGCTGGAATCTTTATAGATGATGGAGGAATTAAGGGACCAACAACCGACTATGATAACCAGGTGTTGGAAGAGAATCCCGGGATACGCAAATTCATTTGGGAGTTTGCAATTACATTAGAAAGAATCTTGTTTCGAATTGAAGAGGCTGGTTTAACTATTTCAGGTTCAAAATTTTCATGTTGTGTGCCAGCCTTAGAAATATTAGGCCATGTGGTATGTAGAGAGGGTAGGATTATGTCCAAGAAGAAAGTTAACAAAATTCAGTCCTGGCCAAGACCCAAAAATACAACCAAAGTTAGAGGGTTTTTAGGCGTCTGCGTATATGTTAGAATGTTTATCAAGGACTTTTCTTCATTGGCAGCTCCATTGAGACGGTTAACGAGAAAGGATGCAGACTGGGAGTGGGATGAAGAGTGTGAGAAGGCGTTTGTGAAGTTGAAGGAGGTTGTGGGGAAGGATTTAGTCCTGCACAAGTTGGATTATGGAAAAGATGCTGGTAGAATTTATTTAGCAGTTGATTCAAGTCAGGTTGCAGCTGGGGCGGTTTTGTCTCAGATGGATAAAGCTGGTTACATCAGGCCAGTTAGGTATGAATCTGTAGTATTTACTGAGGTTGAATCAAGATATTCTCAACCGAAATTGGAATTATGTGGTGTGGCAAAAATACTGAAGAAACTTCAGCATATTTTGTGGGGGCAACATTTTGAGTTGCAAGTGGATGCGAAATCGTTAATCCAGATGATTAATTCCCCAAGTTTACCGAATGCACCCATGACGAGATGGGTAGCTTTTATTCAACATTTTTTGTTTGATTTAGTTCATAAGCCTAGCAAGACTTTTACTATGCCAGATGGTTTATCAAGGAGACCACCCACTGAAGAAGATTCAGACTCAGAGGAGTTCAATGAAGATATACCTATTATCAAAGCCAGCACTAAAGGAGCTGAAGACTTTCCATACCTCCCCCATGAGGTTAAACTGGCAAGACTATTGTGTTTAGATTATGGTGATGATGACCTCCACCAAGAGGATAAACTGGAAAATAGTTTTTATGTTAATAAAGGTGTTGGAAAAGGTGTAGATAAATTCAGTAGAAAGGAGGTAGAAGAAGATGTGGTGTATGTAGAGGAAGATGGATTGGTAGTGTGGGATAGTAGTAAGTTAAGGAATGGTGTATATGTTGGAGAATTAGAGAATTTAAATAAAAAGGTGGACAAAGAGAAAGAGGTATTTTGGAATACGGTTTATGAAGGATCCAAAGGTTCAGAAGAAAAAAGTCGACATAGCTCAATTAAAGATTTATTTAGGGGTCAACGATTATTGGCTCATTCATGTGCAGGTGATATTGGTGATAGAGAAGTCCCTATTGATGTTATATTAATCGATTTTCAAGATGAAGTCTGGGGTCAGACTGGTTTTTATTTTTTGTTAGTAAAATATTTGTTGACTTTAGAAAGGCCAGAAGATTGTGAAGACAATGAATGGGTGGCTATCAAGAGGAAGTCATCTACGTTTTACCTATCTGGATGACGTTTAATGAGGAGAAGGTATCCAAATCCTCAAGTAGTTATAACTCAAGAGAAGGGGCAAGAATTAGTTTTGAAATTACTGCATGAAGATCTCGGGCATAAAGGCGTTGGAGAAACGTTTAGAAGAATTTCTGATCGATTTTGGTGGCCTGGCATGAAGATGGCTGTTAAACAGTGGGTTCAGTCATGCAAAGAATGTCAAAGACGAAGTTATTTAAGGCCAAAAGAACCTGGACGCGCGACCTGTGAATATACGCTCTTTGGGAGAGTTAGTTTAGATGCCGTTCATATAAAAGAGGGACGGTATAAATATTTAATTGTGGCCAGAGATGATTTATCTGGTTGGGTAGAGACAGCGCCTCTTATTAATTTAACTGCCAAAAATGTGGCAGAATTTTTTTTGAATAATTGGGTATATAGGTATGGGGTGATCAAGTTGGTAACGGTAGATGGAGGTCCTGAATTTGGGACAGAGTTTAAAGAGGCCGTATTGAAAGTTGGATGAAAGGTTAGGGTAGCAACCCCATATTATCCTGAAGCTGAAGGCATGGTTGAAAGAGGGCATCAAGTTATTAAGGATGCTTTAGTTAAAATAGGGGGTGTCAGTTCTGGCAAATCCACACTTAAATTAAGTGCGGATTTCAAACCAAATCAGCACTTACAAATCAGCACTTAAATTTTGCAAAAAAGTCACTTATTTCAAAAAAGGGTGTCAGTTATGACCTCAAATCAGCACTTTTTTCCCGTTTTTTTTCACAACCACATTTTGGCCACAAAACATCCCTTCCTTTCTTACCCCATCCCTGTCACATGTGACACACTGACCTTCCTCGCTACCTACCCATCAATCCTCGGCACACACCCCTTCCTGACATTTTCAATATTTTGACCAGGCATGTTTACATTCTTTTTTACTTATTTCTTCTACTTTTTAATCTTTTTTCTTGTTATGTGCCAGTTTCATAATGCCTCCGACACATTCAAAATCTCAAAAGGTAACTCAAAAATCTGCTTCGTCACAAAAGTCTCCTCATAAAGCAAGCCCTACACCTGAAAAATCAAAGGCAGGTTCAGGTCGGCTTAAAAAGGATGATTATCTCATCATAATAAACTTCCTTAAAATAAAATCAAATTTTGAAGCATGTTTTGGATGTGAAAAGTCCACTCGTATTGGACGTCCACCTTCTTCAAAGGTTAATGGCTACTTGTTGATGGCCAATGAAGTAAGGAAGAAAATAAGGGGGAGAATCGATATCAATCCTAAACAAATGAAGGAGAGATTTAAGAGTTACCATTCAAAATATAAAAAGACTCATCATGCTGTAAATGAAACTGGCTTTGGTATTGACGATGATGATTTGGAGATTGGAATTACTACTGTTTCCGAAAAGCTCAATGTCATGTGTCCTTTCTATGAGGAAATGGATAATCTTTTTGGCACCCGAGTTGATGTAAACCGTTGGTTTCTACACGATACTACTAAGCATATACCTTCTGGATCCAAACCTTCCTATAATCCTCCCAACACACCTTTACTTGAAGAAGATCAATCCCCTCCACCTTCTAACCATAGTTCAGCTGAAGATGATCCCAACTATCAAGCAGAACAATTATATCGCAGAAGATCTGAATCCTCAGAGGCCCAAAATTTAAATGTATGTTTACTTTTTGTTTTTTCTTCAATTCTTCTCTGAATTTCTCTTTCTTTCTAGTCTCCTCCTACTCAAACTCAATCTCCATTAAATTATCTCAATTCTGGAAATGTGAATACTTCTTTAGAAGCTGCTTTAGAAGAACTTCCTGAAGCCTCTTGTTCAAACTACAAACTAAAGCGTCGAGCCTCAACTTCAATGAACTTGAACCATCTATTAAAACGTGGTAATACTTCAACAAGCTCATTTGGCTCCCTTGAGGATTATTTTGAAAAAAAAGATATAAGTAAGTTTTGTTTACTATATATCTTAATCATTAACTCATTTATTTATTTATTTCAATTTAATTTTCTCAGCAAAATCAACTATTGCAAATAATGCCCTTGACTTTGAGAAGATGAAGTTTGATCATATGCTAAGGAAAGATCAGCAAGCCTTAGATTTGGAAGAAAAAAAATTTGAGGTAGAGCAGATGGAAAGAGTAAATGACCGTCAATTTCAAAGAGAAATGGCTACTTGTGAATTGGAAACACAAGAGAGTTTTAAAAAAAAAGATTTCATTATGGAATGTGTTAAAAATGGCCAATCTTATGAGGACATTAAAAAATTACTTGACCTTTTCAATTGATAATTTGTTTTTCTAGTTAATTTAATTTTGTTTGATTTCTTTTTGGTAATATTTTCTTATATGCTGACTTATAAAAGGAAAAGAATATAGTACATTATTTTTGACAAAAATTTGAATGTATAATAAAAATTTTCTATCTTTACTTTCTAGTCAATAAGTTTGCTTATATAAATTTTTCTAAGTCATCAATTTCACATGTCAGATTTAAAAAATTGGCAATGCCCTCCCCTGCATTTTATTGAAACAAGGGGTGGGTACCACCAAATTTTTCTAAGTCATCAATTTCACATGTCAGATTTAAAAAATTGGCAATACCCTCCCCTGCATTTTATTGAAACAAGGGGTGGGTTCCACCAAATTTTTCTAAGTCATCAATTTCACATGTCAGATTTAAAAAATTGGCAATACCCTCCCCTGCATTTTATTGAAGTAAAGGGTGAAAGTCATCAAAATTTAATATAATTACATAAATTAATTAATATATAAATAAGATATGTAAAGTATACTACTTTTAAAGTAATGACAATTCCTTAAGCCGAAATGCAGATCAAGTCTAGAAACTAGGTTTGGGACTAAGGCTGGAGAGAGGGGTGAGGAAGGGTGTATGGGGTAGCGAAAAGGTTGGGAAAAAGTTGGAAGGGAAGATTAAGGGTTCCGAGGCATTTTAAATGAAGAAAAGGGTCTGGGAGAGGTTGAGAGGGGTGAAATGGGGATCAAAAGAGGATGGCATACAATGGGGCTGGGAGGATAGCGAAAGGCATGGGAAGGGAAGACAAGCATGTGTTGATAGAATTGAAAGGGATGGAGATTGGTGCAAACAGAGTGTGAAAATAGGAGGATGAACTCTGTTCTTCGCCCGAAGAACAGAGTTCACTTCCATAAAATATTAGCTGAAACATAGTTTTCAATTCTGTAAAAACAGTTGTAAGTAATAGAAAAAGTCACTGATTTTTTTTATATGTAATCTGAAATTTTTTAATAAAATTATTGTATTTAAGAATTGCAATATTGTTAATCAATTTTTATTGATCAAATTAATTTAATAAAGTATTATTTTAATAAGCTGTTTCAAAAAATACTTTGCATTGAGTAGACTCATGGAATGATTTTTTCTGGCTTCCATTCAGTTATCCTCACACTTTCACTATGTTTTCAATATAGATCCATTGTTATTTTTGTGATACTTCAAGTGAAAGTTCAGTATTACTTCAGTCTGAGTTCCATCTGATTTCCATCTGACTTCAAGTTGCGGACTTGCTAGCAAGTCCTCCCCCTATATTGCGTGGTGTTTGCTGAAAATATGTGATTTCATGTTGAGTTGATGAAAGAAAACACAGAGAGAAAAAAAAATAAGACTTTAACAGCAAATTCAAAAACCAAAAAAATATGCAAAAAAATTTACCATTCTCATTGAATAATACATGCAAATTGATAATTTGAAGAGAAAGAGAAAAAAATTAAAATTGCGTTGAAAAATGTTGGAGTGTTATTGGAAGGATTTTCGTCCTTATACTAGTTGATTGAGAAATAGAAGTGTTGGATATAGTCGGAGGTGAATCAACTTGTTCATCTTCATACAGCTCTAACCATTGATCTTTGAGGTCAGCAAGTAGGTTATGAAGTATAGTGCAACACAGAATCCAGTTGATCACCGCCTCCATTTCAGATTTATTTCTAAGAGGACTTCTTAATTCCCTTAAACTAGAAAAACGGCCTTTCAAGATTCCAATAGAATGTTCAATACGGACTCTTGACTTTGCCAAATGATTGTTGAATTTGGCATTTTGACTGTCTTCTGAAGCTGCTCCCCAAAAAGCAGGAAGTACATACTTTCCATTCACATAAGCAGAATCTGCAAGAAGATACTGATTTTCATCAAAGAATTTTTCAGGTTCATTTGAAATATGCATTCTTTGGAAGACGTAGGAGTCATGACATGAGCCAGGATAGCCAGTGAAGAATGATATAAATTTTTTGTTTACGTCACATATAAGCTGAACGTTAATTGAATATCTATAAAGAAGATATATTTGTTTGTGTTAGTTTCAAGGAGGATGAAAGGAGTTAAAAATAATCTACCTCTTTTTACGGTCAAAGTAATTGTTTCCACCTTGAGCAGGTTTCTGGCTCAAAGGAATAGTAGTACCATCAACAAAACCAATACATCCTGGAAAGCCCTCTGCTTGAATAACCTGAGATGATTCAAGTCGCTCTTCTTTTGTTGGCCAGGTGAGAAGTTGAGATTCCAAGGAGTTGATGGCAGTGATACATCGTTTGGTATAAGTGTTAACTGAACCATACCCTAAATCAAAGACATTTTCTAAACGTTTCAAAGCGGCTCCATTACCATTTGAACCCAAACGACATAGTGTGATGGCCAATTGAATTGAAGGATGTCGTTGTTCTTTTTGAGAATTATTGTGAAATATGGGATGATCCTGAATAAGCTCAAGCAATTTAAGGAAACATTCCTGAGAAGTCCTGAACAGCTGTCTAAAACTGGGTGTAGATAGGTTAAGAAGTGTTTGGATGATGTACTTGGGGGTATGAAGTACTTGAGGCTTTCTGGGAAGAAGGTAACGTTTCCTGGCCATTTTTGATAAAACGACAAAATCTTCTTCTAGATCAGAATCGGAATCAGAGTCCAAGAGAAGTTCAAGCGCCATAAAAGTCACTGCTTTATGTAATTTATCATGATTTGAAAGTGAGGAAGGCATGACTCTTATATGATATGATATTAAGATGTAAGTGATGTACGATGTTTTGAGTTATGAAGTGTTATGCTGCGGAGTGCTGCGTATGAATGGGATGATGCTGACAAATCAGTGAAATGGGACTTGATGGTGAAATCAGCACTTTTGGTTGAGAAAGTGCGGATTTGAGTGAAATAAGTGACTTATTTCATTTTGAAATCCACCAGTATTGGGGCTAGTGTGTTTTGGAAATCCGCACTTATTTAAGTGCGGATTTGTAAGTACGGATTTGCCAGAACTGACACCCCCTAATGTGTGGGACAAGTGCCGAAAAGTGGAGGCACTATTTACCTTTAGTTTTATTTGCTGATCGAATCACTGCCAAAAGGACAACCAGATTTTCACCTTATGAACTTGTTTTTGGACAGAAAGAAGTTTTACCGGTTGATTTAGAAGCTGAATAATATCTTGGAGCTGACTGGGACACGGTCAAAACTACTGAAGAATTATTGTGTGCAAGAATGATGCAGCTAGAAAAGAAAGAAGAATATTTAGAAAAGGCATATTCCCGGATGATGAAGATCAGAAACCAATCAGTTAGATATTGGGATGAGAGGTTGGCACATTGATTAAGGAAAACTTTGAACCCAGGTAATATGGTCCTGGTGTATAATAGAAGTCTAGAGAGTCAATGGGGAAAGATGCTTGCAGATAGGTGGAATGGACCATATAAAATCAAGGAGCAAGTTTCAGGCGGTTCATATGTGTTAGAAGAGTTGGATGGAGTAGTATTGAAGAAGAGGGTAGCGGCCGATCAAGTGAAACAGTTCTATCCTAGAGGCACCAGGAGTGCCCAAGTCTACCTCCGCAATGAGGATAAACTATGACAATTATCAAATTTTATGGATCCCTCTGCAACGAGGATAAACTATGATGTTTATAAAAATCTTATCGACCTCCGCAACGAGGATAAACTATCTTCTTTTTTTATCAAAAATACTTTACTATTGTTACACTGTATATGGGCGACAAAACTATGATGAAACTTAACAAAATTCAAGAAGACCTTCTTTGGAATTTTCAAAAACTTAAAATTATTAAAATATGGGTGAAGATAGTGTTGGAAAATTTTTGAAATTTATTGGAAGAAGTGTTCACAGGGGAACCTTCTTAATTTAATATTGGCAAGTGTGGGGGTAATTGATGGGCTGGCTGCTCTATACACAATTACCCCATAATGTTCGTTTCCAAAATTTTCCCTGTTTCTAGTTGAATCCTGGCTTTGTCTTTTAATTATAGGAAGTCCAGTAAGACTATAAACTGGAACAAATCAAGAGACACTTCTCTCAACGCCGGATTCAAGATTCTTTTTATTTTATTTTGTTTTTGATTTATTTTTTTATGTTAGATTGTGATTTCTTTTCTTTAATATATATTATGAATTATTGTAAAGGTGATGCTCACTGGTGGTCTCTAATCATTTTTATAAATTGGAGGGAGCCTACCCAGTGATTATCATTATAAAAATTATCTTCTAAAAACTTTCATTTATTTTCTTTTCTTTTCAATTTCTCAAAATTTTGTAACCACATCAAGTTGCACTTGGATGTGGGTATGATGTCGAGGGTACGGCTCATTAAATGGCCGGGGGGCATCTTTTAAAATTTTATTTTGAAATTTTTATTATTATTATTATTTTTTTTTATCTTTCTTTAAAAATTAAATTTTAACTTTTATTTCAAAACTATCTTTTCTAAAATCTTTTATTTTAAATTAAAAACAAAATTAAAATTAAAAATAAATAAATAAAAAAAATATTATTAATAAAAAAAAATAAAAATAAAAATAAAATAAATAAAATAATTATAAAAAAATAAGAATAAAATAATAAAAAAAAAATTAGTTAATTAAACCAAAATTATTATATTTCTTAGTTTTATTTTTCAGTCTTCATTCTTTTTAGTTTTATTCATTTAGTTTAGACAGGAAACAGGGTCTAGGGGAACTCAATACCTATGCGATTTTACTTCAAGACATCTGTTAGTCCTCCAAGACTTTAAACTGGCTACTGTTCAAGACGTTCTTTAAGGTTTTTTATACGTATTTTGGATCTGTTAGTCCTCCAAGACTTTAAACTGGCTAATTTTCAAGACTGTCATTAAAAATTTTATATTGGAGCTATTAGTCCTTCAAGACTTTAAACTGAATTTCAAGGATGTTCAAGATTTTATGGATATTTTTGGGAGACGGATTTTTTTTAATTTTTAATTTTATCGATCAAACGTTTGGTCCACCATGACTTTAAACTGGTAGTTCATTCATTGTTTAGTACACTATGACTTTAAACTGGAAAATTAATATCTGCAGGATAATTCAACATTCATTGGTACACTATGACATTAAACTGGATTATCAAATTTATTCAATCTTTGGTCAAGCCTAGGCCTTATTTAGGGATTTATCAAGTTATTTATGCACCTAAATGATCTTTGGTCCACCAAGACCATAAACTGGCAATCAATTATATGTTTGGTCCACCAAGACTTTAAACTGGAATGTCAATCTTGTTTGGATAACTCAATTCAATCTTTTAATTTATCACTGTCCACTAAGACTCTAAACTGGTTATTCAATTATTTCTGGAATTGGGTGCTGATAAGCTTTAGGAGGTTAAAATTTTAGGTGGTGATGATGCTAAGGAAAGCATAATGGTTAATTAGGTGAAATTTGTGGCGCTTTAACATGGTCTAAAGTTAAAATTATTATTGGAAGCCTGGCAAAAGTATTTTATGGGTTTGCTGTATAGCAAAGTTTGAAAATTGTGATGAAGGAATGAGAAGTTAGGATGGTAGTTGGATTTTAGGGAATGATTTTTTTAGTGCCTCATTGTTAGGCCATTTTTGGTGTGAAGCTTGGAGGACCTTATGGCGAGATTGGAATCATAGAATTCGGCTCAGTGGGGGGCCCTATGAGGTTGGAATCAGGAGTATTCGGCTCATAGGAAGATCCGCTCTCTCAATGCTGTGACAAGAAGGAAGACTGGTATATGGGAGTCTGAAGGGATTCAAACCTTGCTCTCAGTAGTGGAATCATCACAAGATTCATTTTATTTTATTTTATGTTATATCAAGCCAGAGAAGAAGAAACAAAGTTTTTATTATAAAGAATTAAAAGAAGACCAGCTAAAACAAATTTATAAAATTATTTTATTAGAAAAGATAATTCTTTTGGAATTGCTCAATCACTTATGCAAAGTTTTACAAATGGGGACATTCTCAATTGGAGGGAGGATGTGGTAGCCTAAAGTTTAGTATGGCACCTAAGTACGTAAATGGAGTTATTACGGTATGGAAAGGTAAACTCTTACAGTGGCCTTGCTGTAAGCAGAATCCGGAGGAGATATGTGGATTTAGTGGAAAACCCCGTCCTTCCAATAAAAATAACAAAATGGGAATTCTAAATCACTAAGCTAACCAATCTACTTGGTTCTGATTGATAAAAATAATGAAACTCTAAAATAATTAACGCTTATTGAGATTTAAAGAGAGTGGCTGTTGATAAAAGAAATACTGATAACAACAATTAAGGTGTACCAGTGAAAGATCTGAAAAGATTGACTTTTATGTTTTTATTATAATTTGAATTTTTATGAGACAGCAATAATCAAGTCCCAGCGATGAAGACCTTTCTACAGATACCCTGTATGAAGTGTGATTTAAATTGTTGAGTAGTATTTCTAAAATGTTATATATAAAATATAAAGTTATAAGGGTATTACAAATTTATTAAATTTGTTGAGTAATAAAATATGAGACCGTGGTGGTTAAAGATTAAGCTGTATGATGTATCCCCCCTCAATTTCGAGTTTGAGAGGCGCTTAAGTATTCCTAGTCACGTGCCTAAGTTTTCCCCTCCAGTGCTCTCCCAGAGTCAATCCGGAGCCCGTACGGAGTCAAAGCGGAGTCCATACGGAGTCGGAACGGAGTCCGTACGGAGTCCGTCCGAACTTCAGGACTCATTAGAACCTTAAAAACTATAATAAAAAATCTAGAAAAATTACACATAATAAAGCTACTTCCTCTTTATATTCCAAACTAATTTTCGTAGTCTGCGCAGCTCTAATTACCCTGTGAAAATTCATGAAAGTTAAATATTTTCTAAAAACGAAAATATTTCTATAAAACTTTAAAATTCATTTAAAAATATAAGAAAAATAGTAAAAATTCTGGGAAAATTTCCCAAGGTTCTTGAGTAACTCGACTTGATACTTATAAACTTTTCAGACCGTAAAAATAAGTTTTCTCCGTAAAATAAATTAATTTCGTGTAGGCATTCGCTCTTGACTAATTTCTTCATATTTAAAACTCAATTAAATAAAACCCTTTTATAAAAAATGATAACGCCAATCTTGCACGCTGTAATAACTCCATTTACGTATTTAGGTGCCGTACTAAGCTTTAGGCTACCACAACGGCGTGCAAGATTGGCGTTATTATTTTTTTATAAAAGGGTTTTATTTAATTAATTTGAGTTTTAAATATGATGAAATTGGTCAAGAGTGAATGCCTACACAAAAACAATTTATTTTACGGAGAAAACTTATTTTTACGGTCTGAAACGTTTATTAGTATCAAGTCGAGTCACTCAAGAACCTTGGGAAATTTTTCCAGAATTTTTACTATTTTTCTTATATTTTTAAATGAATTTTAAAGTTTTATAGAAATATTTACGTTTTCAGAAAATTACTTAACTTTGATGAATTTTCACGGGGAATTAGAGCTGCGCAGACTACGAAAATTAGTTTGGAATATAAAGGGGAAGTAGCTCTATCAAGTGTAATTTTTCTAGATTTTTTATTATAGTTTTTAAGGTTCTAATTGAGTCCAGAAGTCCGGACGGACTCCGTAAGGACTCCGCTTCAACTCCGTACGGACTCTGTACGGGCTCCGGATTGACTCTGGGAGAGCTCTGGAGGGGAAAACTTAGGCACGTGACTAGGAATACTTAAGCGCCTCTCAAACTCGAAATTGAGAGGGGGGAGACAACATACAGCTTAATCATTAACCACCACAGTCTCATTTTTTATTACTCAACAAATTAAATAAATTGTAATACCCTTATAACTTTATATTTTATATATAACATTTTAGAAATACTACTCAACAATTAAAATAACACTTCATACAGGGTATCTTTAGAAAGGTCTTCATCGCTGGGACTTGATTATTGCTGTCTCATAAAAACTCAAATTATTTTAAAAACATAAAAGTCAATCTTTTCAGATCTTTCACTGGTACACCTTAATTGTTGTTATCAGTATTTCTTTCTCAACAGCCACTTTCTTTAAATCTCAATAAGCGTTAAATATTTTAGAGTATCATAATATTATTTTTATCAATCAGATCCAAGTAGACTGGGTAGCTTAGTGATTTAGAATTCCCATTTTGTTATTTTTATTGGAAGGGCGGGGTTTTCAACTAAATCCACATATCTCCTCCGGATTCTGCTTACAGCAAGGCGACTGTAAGATTTTACCTTACCATAACGGCTTACTTCCCACTCTAGATGGTCTTCTACTTTGACCGGTTCCAGAGGAGGTTGGTTCTTGCCTGGGTATGTTTCCCGAGCCGGTTCCAGGAGAGATACGTGAAAAACGGGGTGAATAGCATGCCATTTAGGAGGTAGCTTGAGTCAAAATGCAGTTTTAGAGACTTCAGAGTTGATTTCGAATGGCCCCAAGAATTTTTCAGCCAGTTTCTTTGATGTTCGAGTCGTTAGAATGTTTTGTGCGTCAAGCCATACCTTGTCTCCTGGTTTAAAAGAAGGAGCAGTTTGTTGATGTTTGTCGGCCTGTTCCTTGTACCTTTGAACCGCTAATTCCAAATTTGATTTAAGTTCCTCTTGGAGTTGTGATATGGTTCAAAGATAATGTTCCACAGGATGATTAGTTCCTACATGGATTGAATTGAAGCAAGGATGTCTTCCATAAACAGTTTCCAAAGGATATTGTTGTGTTGAAGAATGAGTTGAGTTATTATAAGCAAATTTGGCCAATGGTAACCATGTGGTCCAATTGTCTTGTTGGAAACTGACATACATTCGAAGGTATTGTTTGAGTATTTGGTTGACCCTTTCTGTTTGCCCATTGGTTTCAGGATGATATGCTGTGGAGAGGTTTCTCATGATATTGAGTTGTTGACACAGTTGAGTCCAGAATGTGGATACACACAATGAGCCTCTATCTGAAATAATATCATTAGGTAAGCCGTGTTTGGAAAATACATATTCTAGAACCAATTTTGACAAATCTTCTGCTGTAGAAGTAGTAGTGGTTTTAATAAAAATAGACATTTTTGAAAATCTATCTACTATTACTAATATAGCATCAAAATTATTAGAAAGAGGAAGTTGAGAAATAAAATCCATCGATAAAGATTCCCAAGGTTTAGAGGGAATAGGAAGTGGTTGAAGCAACCCATACTTCTGGTGACGGGGAGACTTATTCCTATTACATTTGTAACAAGCTTTTATATAGGCCTTGATTTCCCTGGTCATACCTGGCTAGAAGAAATCCCTCGCTATTAACTGGTAGGTTTTACCAACCCCAAAATGACCAGCTAATGGAGAATCATGTCGACTATTGAAAATCCATAATTTTATATCATTGTTGTCAGGTATGACTACTCTACCTTCGAAGACTAATAGACCTGATTCAATACTAAATCTTTTGGCCCCTTGCTTCGAGACTATTTTGTCTTTCAACCCTAAACAATAATCGTCCTTCGATTGAGCTTCGAGGATGTTGGATAGTGGATTTTGAAATAATTGAATTGTCATCGAATTAAGTTGATGAGTCGTTAACATTGATTCGTTGAAGATTTATTTCACATTTGCTGGGTTTTTGTCAGAAAATGCGTCCCCCTGCTGTGGGTAAACGTCGTCCCGACGTGACAAGATATCTGGGACAATGCAGTTCTTACCTGGGCGATAGGAAATAGAAAAAGGAAATTCAGACAGAAATTCAGCCCACCTGGCTTGACGCCTGGTTAACACTTTGGAAGACATAAAGTATTTCAAAGCATTATGGTCTGTTAAAATTTGAAAAGGACTATCTAAGCTGAGAAGAAAAGAGCCCCATTTTTTAAGACAATGAATAATAACTAAAAGCTCTTTGTCATGAATTTCATAATTTAATTCTGCTGCAATGAGTTTGCGTGAATCAAAAGAAACAGGATGAAACAGTTTTGTTTCCGGATTCAATTGAGAAATGACCCCTGCGATAGCATAATCGCTCGCATCTGTCTTGACTATGGTCGAAGCAGAAGGATCAAAGTGTCAAAGAATTGGAGCTGTGGCAAACGCCGTCTTCAATGCTTTGAATTCCTTTTGTGCTGTAGAAGTAAAAACAAAAGGAATATCTTTTCTAAGAAGAGAAGTAAGATTGGAAATAGTTTTAGAGTAATCTTTAATAAATCTTCTATAGAAATTTTCAAAACCCAAAAATCCCTGGAGGGATTTAACAGATTCGGGATCAGGCCATTCCAGGACCTTTTGAACTTTTTTGTCGTCCATTACTAAACCATAAGTGGATAATGTAAAACCCAAAAAATCAATAGATTTAAGATGGAATTCGCATTTATTATGCTTGGCGTAGAGACTGTGATCTTGAAGTCAATTTAAAACCTGTCGAACATGATGAATATGTTCATCTAGTGTCTTCAAGAAAATTAAAATATCAACTAAATTGACGTCAACAAATTTTTTGACAACATCTTGAAGGATGTCATTGAAAAAAGTTTGAAAAGTAGATGGTGCGTTACACAATCCAAAAGGCATAACTAAATATTCAAAACCACCAAATCTAGTGCGCATTGCAGTCAGTAGTTCATGACCTTCCACAATGCGGATAAGATTTTAAGCGCCTCTAAGATCAATTTTAGAAAAGAAATTATAACCATTAAAAAGGGTAAGAAGCAATGACATAGGAGGAACAGGATATGCATTCTTCTTAGTGACTGTGTTGAGCTTTCTATAGTCAACACACAACCTAAGACTACCATCCTTCTTTTTTACAAAGAGGACAGGGGA
Organism: Hemileia vastatrix; assembly: GCA_030280995.1. Classification (NCBI taxonomy): domain Eukaryota; kingdom Fungi; phylum Basidiomycota; class Pucciniomycetes; order Pucciniales; family Zaghouaniaceae; genus Hemileia; species Hemileia vastatrix. The sequence continues at coordinate 22,846,437 of JASXTE010000001.1, read as the reverse complement.
GCCGGTTGGAGATTTACTGGCTCTGATGAAACCTTTGGCTACATTCTCTGCAATGTAGTCTCGAAGAACTTGAGATTCATCCTTTGACAAGGAATAGACAGGACCTGCCAGAGGTACTGGACCTATTAACTCTATCTGATGGTTGTAGGGTTGATGAGGTGGTAACTTATTGGCCTTGCGGATTGAAAAAACATCGAGGAAATCATGATAGATTTCTGGTAGAGTTGATTTAATGACTTCAACGTCGATTTGGTTGTCCTCATCATCTTCGAGAGAATCTGTTGAGGGAAGACCAGAATTGAGAGAGCATAATTTGATTACTTCGAGGCAATTTAAATCCTCTTCTAGTAAAGTCATCAAGCTAGAAGGGTTAGCCAATTGGTCATTTAAAGAAAGATCAGATGCTTGCAAGTCATCTGGCAGAGATTTGTCCTCTAGCAGGACATTGTCAGGCGGGTTGTTTAATTCCCTATTGACATGCATTGAAGAATCAGAAATATATTTAGTTGGTGGGGTGATCAATCCCTGTGTCCAATCAATTTCAGGATTCCAATGCGTTAAAAAGTCATGGCCAAGAATGGTATTGTCCATCCTTGGGGCATCCAAGACTGACAATTCCCACTCAAAGGGGGGGAAATTTGGAAAGTTGAAAACCCATAAAACTTTCTTACTGACCCAATATCTGGGCTCCTCTTATTTGACCAAGTAAATTGGAGTTTGATCGATATCTGTAAATGTCAGCTGTAACTTCTCGGCAAAAGATAAACTGACAAAATAAATTGAAGCTCCAGAGTCTATAAGACAACTGAAAGGGGTATCCTCCTTAAAAATAATGAATATCAAGCAGTTTAAGGCAACTCCAGTCCTTAAGACATGGAGGTTCTGTGCGCTGGGAGAGATAGGATAGTTTGCTTTGCACACAAGTAAACAATCTACTAGTTTTTTGACTTCCAACTAGTACCTTATCTTTCCTTCAATTTTACACAATCTTCCAGCTTGTTCTTACCCCCACAATACATACATTACCCATTATCTGCTTTCCTCTTCCTCTCAGCTTCTTTAAGTTACCCTTTAGGGTCCAGTACTTTGCTGATATCACCTGGGGTCAAGCTTTTCGGTCAAGGTTTATCCTTTCCCTTGTTGGGTTTGGATTGAGTCGCGGAGGATTGAGTTGTTTGTGGGTGAGAAGAAGGTCCTGATTTGAAATTTAAGCCTTGAGATTTGTTGGTGTATCAACGATGTTGAAGTTGTCCTTGGTAAACGCCGTTGAGTTTGAGCGTTTGATCCATTAAATCTGTTAAAGTAGTCATCTTCTGACCATGAAGATTTAACTGATCCAGAATCCTCGAAGGAAGTCCTTTTTTGAAATGATACTTAAGGGCAGCATCATTCCAACCTACTTGAGTTTGAAGCGCTCTGAAGTTTGAGATATATTCAGAGGCTTTCCCATTATCACTCATGTGAAGAAAATCAAGTTCAATTTCTGCGTTGTCAGTTTCATTAGGGTCACTAAACAACGTGAAGAGTTGGTCTTTGAACTTTTCCCAGTTATTAATAAGTAAGTGGGTTTTGGTCAAAGAGAGCATGAGAAGATAAGGTTCGAACCATCTTGCTGCTTTTCCTGCCAGGAATGAAGAAGCATAAACAACCTTCGATCAGTCGTTATTGAAGGTTCGAGGGTCATTATGGAACAGAAGATTGCAGGTTTTTAAGAAGGGTCGCAATCTGTCTGGATGTTCTCCATCAAATTTATCAGGAGATTTCATAGAAGGAGTTTTGAATTTAGATCCCTCTGAAGACGTTGAATTTGAAAGGGTCTTTATGAAAAGTCTCATGAAATCTTCCAGAGAATTGGATGGTCCAGGTTCTGAAGGTTTACCAGAAGGGTGATTAGCAGGGGCAGATGGTGCCTCGTGCATTGTATCCTCTCCTTCTTCATCATCACTAGAATCATCAAAATCTTGTGGGATGTCTTCTACAGATCGGACTGAATGTTTCCGTTCCCTAAGGTCGAGTGGCTCCAAAGAGTGAGTGCGGGACACAGGCCGTGTGGCTGTTGGCCTGCCTCTGGCGTAAGCTCTAGTAGTAGCGCCTGTAGGAGGAGTGCCTTGAACAGGTGCCATTTTAAGGATTTAGAGAAAACACCTGAAAAAGGATGTAGTAGTGCAAAGAATGAGAACTACAGAGAATTAAATTATACTGTCACTGGACGACCTACGCACAAGGTCGAGGATGTTCCTGAAAGTGAGATGAAAGATTTAGATACTTCTTCGAAGCAGAGAGGGATGGTTCGAGGAAGTGATTTGAAGATGACTTGAAGGAAGATCTACTGCTTTGAGATATGTTTGAGAAGAATCCTAATATAGTTTGAAAGGTAATATTAAAATTCTTACAATCTCAAAAAGGGTTGGAAACTCAACAATCAAGATTTAGGATTTAGAAGTAATTATTGAGTAATGAAAGAAAGATACAATAATAATTATTTAACTTTAAAATATTTACCACTATTAATTATAAATATATTTTATAATTTAATTCTAAGGAATATCGAACCAAAAACCCAACCCTTTTTATATCCTTTACTCCTCCTTGCATTGACCTCATACCCATCCACTATTCCGCACACCACAAACCATTTAAAATATATCCGTTACACCTGGACCCTCCTCACTAACATCCGTTAACCCCTTAATCCTTCACAAACCATTCCGTCCATGCTCACTACCCCTTAATAACCCACAGACATTTCATAAACCTTTTAATGTACTATTATATTGATTATTGCACTGTGCGTTGCTGATTGAGAAAAAGACTAATACACACTATTGAGAAATTGACTAATTTAGATTTAGAGTTTAGACTAGTGCGGTTGAATAGCGAGTACACAAAGGAAAGTCGCAGTTGCTATGTAGAATTGCTTTCTGCGCTTTGAGTATGGATTTGAGCCCCTTATTATTGATTTAATGAGCTGCTTTTGCCTCGAGGGTCACGTGGTGCGTGACAAAATAAGACCCAGAATAATACCCTTAAGTCCAAAACTGAACTAGAAATACAGTTAAGGGATTTTTCCCCCTGTTCTAGATTGAGTCTCTCTAAAAACCAAAATATATATCAAGTTTTGATTATCCAGAATCACTTAAACGAGTACCTTATCTAGTACTGAAGACTATTCTAACAAGATTTATCAGCTCAAAAATAAGTGTTTGATGTTGAGAAAATTTTTTATTGAGACTCTGACTTCACAATTTCAATCTGGGTTTTTTACTTTTTTCAAACAAGTTTGAATTTTATGAGTAAGAGAAATACATATGAAAAAATTCATTAATGAATAGCATATATATATTTAAATATATAACATAAATCATGATTTTTAAAAATTTCCCCATAAGTATAAAAAATAGCTTTGGACATAGATTGAGTTTTCCCAAAAATAGCAGAAGCTCTTCATTTAAATCTTTTTCCAGGAGGTTTTGACTATTTATCTTCTAGCCTTTTTTAATAATTCACTTCCTTATATTTTCCTAGATTTAATGAGCCTTTTTTTTTGTTGAAAAATGGGAAGTAAATTAGCAGTACAAAAGAAAAAAATAATAATAAAAGTAGCTTAACCTTGCTACCATGGCTTCATCAAGCCAAATTTCAGAATATAAAGTGGGCTTTTATAATTCAGGAGAGTTGAGTAAAAGATCTAAAGAAAATTTTTGATTATTGGAATGAGAATCAGAGTTTTTAAGTTGTAAGGATAGAAATTTGAGGGTGAAAAATTGAGGAAAAAAGAAATCAAAAGGCAATCAAATTACTGTGATAAGATTATTTAAAATATTATTTAGAAAAGTGGGAGTGTGGGAAGAAATTTTATTCCCAATTGATTAAGGGGATGTGGATATTGGTGGGCTGAGTTATGGTTGAGTAAATTTCACAAAATTATGAAGTATTTGACCCCATGTTTGGGACCCCAAGAACCAAATCAGCCACTTCACATGGAATTGTTGTATGAAAATTTTCAAATAAAATATGCTAGCTGTGTTTTGGTAATGATTGAGAACACCTTAGCTAACATAGAAGGAATGAAATAAAGCTTTAATAACTTTCAAAAACTTAATTTAATATATAATATTATTTTATGCCATCCCCAACTTATTTTATTTGTGCATTTGAAACTGAGAAAATACAATTTTAGTGCCACAGTTCCATGAAGTATGCAGGATCTTTTAAAATAATGAAACAAGATATAAGTACATGAAAGCATATAAGGCATTGAAATTTTGTGCCTAGAATGTTCATATCAGATATATTGGTTATTCTATATCAGCCAATGATCATATTTTTTTCCAATTTCTACACAGAGAGGAGACAAAGTGTTTTGAACTTAAAAGTAAGGAATCAGAGAAAAAAGAATCCCTCAAAGTTTAATTCAAAAATAAGTTCAAGATCCCTTTAAAAAATTACCTCAAGTCATATACTTTTATCCCTGGTGCATAAAGTGAAAAAAATTAGAAATTTTTTTATACATTATTAAACTATTGTTGGTGGATGTTAATGTTGCTCAAATGAGATTTTTTTAAGAATAAAATTGAACACAATAATTACTTGTTAAATCAATATATTTAAAATTACTATTCAGTAAAAACTGAAAATTTAATTTGAAAAAACAGGTTTGAGATATGTAACAAATATATATTTTGATTTACATAGTTTCTGAAATTCTCCTAGTTTCAATTTTTAAAAAGACTCCATTTCCTTTGAATATAATATCATATAATATATAACTTTAATTTTCAAAGAGTTCAAGATAATATTCATGCACAGTTCAGTAAAAGCTCAAGCTTATGGTCAAGAAATTTTTCCTCATGCTCCATATAATTTCAGTCTGAGTTGCTTTTTTTGACTTTTTCACAATTTCTTGCTAAATTTTTTGTGGTGTGAATATCAAGTTCACATGAAATATTTACTTTAAACATCCTCTCCGCCATGCAGCTGTTCTAAAAATCTTAGATACAATAAAATCTGTAAATAGAAACCAAAATCCTACCTTCAATGCTCTCTTTTTGGCCCATGGAATTTTAGATGATGATTTTGAGTAAAAGGGATTTTTTGAAGAAATAAAAAAAAGCACACCAATTGAGACAATACATTTTTTCTCTCATTTCAAATAATCCCTATGATCCAGTGAACCTTAATAAATCTCATTTTATAGCACATGAGGATTACTTCAGACATACACTAAAGTGCATGTTATGCATACCAAATCTGTCTGATAAATGTATTTAAGATTACAATTTAAATATTAATCTTCTTTTACTTAATAAAACTGGATTATTATTATCAGAAAATATTCTTCATGAGTAATAAAAACATTCAAATACATTAGCAGGGTAATTCTTCTTGGAGGAAAAGTCATATTATTTGATAGAGTTTTCAATGTTAGAACAATGAATATCTCTCAGAAAAAATTAGCAAGAAATATTATTTTAACTCTGATGGGGAGCTTTTTAAGTAAAAAGGAGGGTGTTAACGTATGTTAAAAATACACAAATATCTTAGTCAATCACTGGAAATTGTAGAACTTGATTTGGTTTACCTATTTTTAGTCATTGTCAGCTGTATTTAAGTCTTTCAAGAGAAAATTATAGTCGAAATATTCATGTACTTTCACATTTAACTTCTTAAGGAAATTAAACCCATTTTGGCTACATCAAAACAGTAGATAAAAATATATGCACCAGGAAATAAAGGCAGACACCTGCTAGCCTGTGCCTCCCCCCAATTGAACTACCATAATTTAGTCAGAGCTAGGAAATTTCTAGCAGTATTTAGGTGTTTTTCTCTGGTGATTTTTGTAAATTCTTAGGTAAAAATTTTAAAATATTTTGTAAATAATTTTAGAATTAAAATGGGTGACAAACTTGAGTTATAATGTAAAAATAAATCAAAAATAAAAGAGAGGAAAATGAAAAACTAGATGAAAAATGTCTTTTTTAAAAAAACACTTGAATCCCCCTGATGTGAGTATTTTAAAAAAAATCAGGCATGGTAAAACCATGAAGCACATTCATTCAGAGCTTTAGCTTGTATGGGTATGCTATCTGAATGAGATTTTCTCAACACAGTTTAAAAGTCTAGGTTGAGAATGTTTAACTAAAAAGCTTAAGAAAATCCAAAAAGATAGCATCTTATGGTCTTATGAACACATAAATAAATTAATAACACTATATCAGACTAATATAAACCATCCCCTGAAAACCACTAGGCCACTTCCAGACCAAAAAATATTACCAATCCTCCATAATCAATCAACTAAATTGGAGTTGAATGTGTGCCTTTGAATTCAGTTCACATACTGAATTGAATCAATTCCATATTTGAACTGAAACAGACATCTGGATACCATTTTTTTCCAGTGTGTAGGTGTTGGTTACTGGTATCACCATAAAAAATGAGGGAGGAATTTCTGCAAAATCTGTATCCCACTTTTTTTTTAAAAAAAACGTGCACAAGCAGAATACAAGAAACACTCTCTCTTATTGATTCTGAATATTTTACCTGAAAGTTTAGTTTCTTTTTAGTCTCCTCAATTAGAAAGATATTAGATATTTCATGCTACCATTGAGGAGACTAAAAAGATAACAAAGTTGAAGGTAAAACTTGCAGGATCATTAATAGAGCATGACTTCTTAGTTTCTGGGTATTTACAATTAGGAAGACACTCAGAATAATGACTTTCTAGAAAGTCATTCCTAATTTTTTGTGGTATAACTTGAAAATTTTAGGGGCCAGATATCTTGGCTAAAAGCTCAGTCCTGGAAGTAAAGTGTCTGGAAACAAGTCCTCATCACTTTTCAAAAATTTTCTTAACCAAAAAAACATGGTTCAAATGACTCAAGACTTTTCAATCTGATTAATTAAGATATCTAGATTCATAATATTATATAAAGAGTATAAAATATTGAGGATTTTAATGGAATTGAATTTCATTAAAAATTGGGAGTTTGAACATCAAAACTAGTGATTTTACTTATATGAGATTAGAACCCTTAGTAAGGAAGGGATATTCAGAAAATTTGAAAAAAAAATTATTTATTTTTCTAATTTTTGTGAACTTTTAGTGCTAGAATCGATTAACATAGTAAAAAATCTCAACAACATGTCAATTTTTTTGACCATAAGTAAATATTTTGTTGTTTTTTTTATTTTTTTACTTTTTATTTTTAGATTATGACTATATTTATCCCTCTCTTTCCAATGGTGCTAGTCTCATTTTTCTTAAACCACTATTTTTGAAGTTTTTAATGAAATTTAAGGCCATTTAAAATACTTAATATTTGATTCCTTAAATATGATATTGTGAATCTAGAGCTATGTATTGATCATAACATTGAAAATTTTCTGGTCATTTGGGTCATATATTTGAAGTGAAGAAAATGTTTGAAAAGTGATGAGCACTTAATTCTAGGGACTGTACCTGTGCTAACAGTTTAATTCCTTTTCAATAAACCTAAATACTCATTCCACCAGACTTCTCAACTTTTAACCATAAACTACAACACATTTTCATTTTGCCAGTTGAAATTCAGTAATATAATTTTTTATTCAATCTTGAAATAGAATACAACATGATAAATAAAATACAAATTATAAAAATATGCTGCATTTTAAATATATCCGCAAATAATTTTTAAGCCAGATTCCATTTATTGTCCTCTTTAGAGAGTTCAAGCTTGTTTCCAAGAAGTGTTTTACTTTGATTTAGCTTCAGTTCCATCTGAGTTACAGTCGGGGCGTTGTGGTGATTTAAGCGTCTGGAACATGATAAAGCTTGATTCTTACTAGTAAATAATGGCCTAATTCTTTTGTCTTAAAAATTTTACATGCATATCATACATAGTTTCATTAGCCATTCTAGAATTCCATGCTCCTTTTAACTTCAATCCCCAATATTTTTTCATTTCTCATCTTTTTTCCCCTTTCTTCACTAGCATAATATTTATCCGCTCCGTATTCCCAACATTTCACCCCCACTCTTCCTGCAATTACTTAAGAAATAAAATGGCAACTCGCTATGCGTTTCTCTAGGAAGCTTTCTTTTAATTTTGAATACCACTTGTTCATCGAAATAATACTAAAGTTTTTTTCTACCCAAGTGTGTCAAAGTAATCTAAAACTTTGTTTCATACAAGCTGTTAAACTGATCACAGGATCTAGGGTTTAATCCCTTATTATTTGAAGCATCTTACTTGATTTCTGCTCTAAAAGTTTCTTGATTTAAAAGATGGTTAAGAAGCGCTTTTATCCTCCTATTTTCTAGCACCAAAAAAATTATCAATTTGAAAAAATTGTGTTTTTCTTGCTTATCTTAACTTCATTAAAGCCTCTAAATACCATTAGCATTCGGCAGCTTCTTGCTTTCAGTTTAATTTGATATAAATTTAATATAAATTTTTTCTCACATTGCTGCTCCTAAGAGTGCCCGTATAAACAAAACGAGTTTTATAAAAGAAGTGTGTACTAGAGAGCGCACTATGTTAATGAAAGATGCTAGTTAGATTTAAGATTTTTAGATAGTGACGGTGTAACTATTGTTTGAAAGTCAAAAAAACTTTATATCATTTGCCTTAAATTCCATAAATATATTTTCCAAGTTGGTGAACACCCAGATTCAGCCATACCACAAGACCATGTTTTTCATTTTCAGATCTTACCTCTTCAAGCGTTTATTTTTATACTGCTTACCTCTAATAATTTTATACATTAATGCCTCTATGGCACCTCGCTCGAGTGAAATTAAATGGTTTGCGATAGAGCAAAATGGGGTAAAACTTACTCACGACAAAACAGTATTGACGCCGACAGTCACATCTCTACCATCAAACAAATATCTCATAACCATCAAAGATGTCAAAAACATAGGGAAGCAAAGGCGTAGACGATTGCAATTCCTGGATTGGAACCAAAACGCGATTGGTAATGTGGATCTTTTAGCTGGCCATTATATTAGTACGAAAACCTTTGAGCCCGAAGAAGGCGCAGTGTTTCCCTTTGGTTATAAAGTGATAATGTTTTAGAAAAAATGGTAAGAATTTCCAACACTTTACTCTTTTTCAAACATCACACTGATCTGAATTTTTTCTGCTAATGGTAAGATTCCTGCAGAAATATATCGTTGTACTATGCGAGGTTGGAGCATCGATCCGTTTTATGTGCTTAATTTTCCCTTCCCTATTAACAATATTTAACACCAATTAAACAAGTGCGACTTAACTCATGAACGGCAATCCTTCTTATAAACTGTGGAGTAGCGATTAGAATGATTTGAGCCCATATTCTTTGTTTGATGTTTTTTAACTGATAAGTAAATCCCTGTTATTGAGAAGTGGATGAAGTTTTTGTAACAACAAATTGTAAAAGTCTTGAATCGAAAAAAAATCAATATTATACACGCAATACTGCACATCGCTGCACCAAAAGTATAATATACCGAATAGGGGGTATCAAAGTTGTTGGAGAACTAATACTTTCTTACATCGTACCAATACTTTGTGTTACAACTATCATCAAACTACCCACACATTATTTTACAAGTTCCACTTGTCCCATTGTGTACACCCATTAAAACTCTAAACATCTTTCACACGTCCAATGAATGTAATTACAAGTTTGACATAATTAACTGACTCCACTTACCTTAGATACATGTTTTGATATGAGTCCTTAGTAATGTAATTAGTATTCTTATTGTCTATATAAACTACTTCTATACTGTCCTTCTTACTCATCGAATCTTTATAAATTTTACATCTACTAACCTGTTATAATTGTTTCTAACTCTTGTAACTCACATATCAGAATCACCATACCATTTTCTACACACTGACTTATACAACTCGACGTGCTTAATCATTGGAACAGGTGATTATTGCAACAAGTTGTAGTCAGAGTGAATTAGTCTGTGGTAAAGCTAATACGCTCTTTTGTATCTCATAAGTTTTGATCAGTAAAAGTTAGAAATCTTCCATTTCAAAATACCTCTTCTTTCCACCAAATCAACCGTCATTATTTTTTTAAATATGCCATATTGAGCCACAAGAACACCTTTTTACTGAGAATTAATATCAAGTTTGTGGCATTCTTTTTGTGTTGTGAAATCCCTTTTAAGTAATTACAAATTTCTAACTTTGATATCCCCTAATAGGGGGTGTCAGTTCTGGCAAATCTGCACTTACAAATCCATACCTAAATTTGAACAAATCCCCACTTATCTAACTGCAAATTTCCAAAACACACAAGCCCCAACACTGGTGGATTTCAAAAGAGAAATAAGTCACTTATTTCACTCAAATCTACACTTTCTCAACCAAAAGTGCTGATTTCACCATTAGGTCTCATTTCACTGATCTATTAGCATTATCCCATTCATATTCAGCATCCTGCAGCATAACACTTTATAACTCAAAAAATTGTACAATATTTGCATTTTTACACGATATAGGATTCATGGCTTCTTTCTCTCAAATTGTGATAATTAACATCAAGTAATGACTTTCACAGCTCTGGATGTGCTCTTGGACTCTGATTGCAACTCTGATTCTGATCTTGAAAATTTCCTTTTTTTATCAAAAATGGCCAGGAAACATTACCATCTTCCACAAAATCCCCAAGTACTTCATACCCCTAAGTTCACCATCCAGACACTTCTTAACCTACCTGAGCACAGTTCTAGAAAGTTTTTCAGGACTTCACAGGAGTTTTCCCTTGTATTTCTTGAGACTATCTAGGTTCACATTGTGTTTCAAAATAACTTACAAAAAAAACATGATCCTTCAATTCAATTGGCCATCACACTATGTTATTTGGGTTCCAATGGGACTGGGGCTGCCTTGAACCAATTGGAAAATGTATTTGATTTAGGATATGGTTCTTTTAACACTTATAAAAAATGATGCATCACTGCTATCAGCACCTTGAAATTTCAACTTTTCTCCTGGCCAACAAAGGAAGAGTAACTTGAATCATCTCAGGCTATGCAAGGAGAGGGATTCCCAATATGTATTAGTTTTTTTGATTTTAAAACCATTCCTTTGAGTCAGAAACCTGCTCAAAGTGTAATCAATTACTTTGACCAAAAAAAAGAGGCATCCTTTTTTTAATTCCTGTCAACATATTTCATACTAACAAAAACAACAATATCTTCTCTATAGATATTCAATTTATGTTCAGCTTATATGTGATATCATACAAAAGTTTATATCTTTCTTTCCTGGATATCCTGGATCATTTGATGATTCTGAAATCTTCCAAAGAGTTCAAATTTCAAAATAAACTGAAAAATTCTTTGATGAAGATCAGTATCCTCTGGAAGATTCTACTTATGTAAATGGAAAGTATGTACTTCCTGATTTTTGGGGAGCAGCTTTAAAAGACAGTCAAAATGCAAAGTTCAAAAATCATTTTGAAAAGTCAAGAGTCCTTATTAAACATTCAATTGGAATCTTGAAATGTTTTTTTTCTAGTTTAAGGGAATTGAGAAGTCCTTTTAAAAATAAAACTGAAATGGTGGTAGTGAACAACTTGATTCTGTGTTGCATTATACTTTATAACCTATTTTCTGACCTCAAAGATCAATGTTTAGAGCTGTATGAAGATGAGGAAGTTAAACCACCTCCCACTTTATCCAAAAATTTTATTTCTCAAACCACTAGCATAAGGGCAAATATTCCTTCAATAACACTAGCTCATTGGGTGTCATGAACCATGTGACACTAAAAGCAAAAGTCAATATTTTAATCCATATATCAATACACAAACCCATACTCAAAGCACAGAAAGAAACATCTACCTAGTAACTTCTTTTCATCTTTTTTGTCTTGATTCAAGCCTGATAGAGACTGTGCTATCTAAGCCTTAAATTTAAGTTAGTCAATCATCTGCTTATACTTCTCAACTTTAAGCAAATGCACAATATATTAGTGCTTGGATCAATAATATAGTTTTAAATGATGGGTTATTGTGTGTTTAAGGGTAATTAAAGGTCTATGAGTGGGAATAAGAGTAAGGTTAAACAATCTGTGGGCTATACTGGTGGGTCAGTGATAAATTAAGGGTGGTTCATTAAAGGGTTAAATGCAAGGTGGAGTTGTCTATATAATTGGGGGGATTTGGTTTGACATTCCATTGAACTAAACTATAGTATTGATGCGATAGTAGCTTAGATTATATAAAGCTATTATTGTTTCTTACCTTTATTAATAATCAATTTCTTTTCAAGCTTATAAAACTCTAAAATCCCTTTTGATTATTAAGTTTCAACCCTTTGAGAGATTCCTTGAATTTTAGTTTAACTCCACCCTAAATTATTATTCACCTTGAACTTACCTCAAATCAATTTTTTTATCTTTGGAGTATATTTGAATAACTTCCTCAAAGTATTCCTCTGTGCTTCAAAGTAGTCCTCAATCACTTTGCCAGTCTCACTTACTCAGGAACACCCTTGACCTTGTGTCTAGGCTGTCCAGTGACATTGGGTAATTGAGCTTTAATTTTTTCTTAAATTTTAAAATTTTTTTATTAAAATTACTTCACAATGCGATTCACTCCATCAGATTATCTACTATTACTCAAATTTGTTCTTTATTTCTTCTTTTACAAACTTGTGAAAGTCTTTTAAAATATCTCTTATATTCTCTAAAATATGTATCTTTATTCTTAAAAGAAAGGCTGTGATTAAACAATTTATTTGAATCTGTTCATCTTTTTATTTTGAATTTTTTTTGTATATGCATATAATATTCATTCTCCAACAAAATTAATAAAAAAGATAAAACCCTCCCCTGAAATTTAATATGGGATAGGGTCAAGATTACAAATATTTTCATTTTAATTTCTTAAACTAATAAGCAAACCAATCAAAGATTATAATGAGAAAACTAAAAGCAATGGCATTCATAATACTACCTGCTAATGAGTTCTGATGTGACTAAATTCAGAGAATTAATTTGAAATGAAATTATATTTTGAACTCATTAAAACAATTAAGTTTTCAATTGATTGCCTTTATACAGCAGCAAGGCCCAATGGCCCATTACTTAAAGTTGATTATTATCTTTAATTAATAATTAATAATAAATTAATGAAAAGAAAATGAATCTTTGGAAATCCTTTATTTACAATATTTTGCCTCCATCCCTAATGATTTACTTTTCATTGATAATGGCCAAAAGTTACTGAAAAGAAAAAAAAAGAGAAACCAAAAATAAATTAGTAAAGCTTTCAAAGACATCTTGGAAACATTTCAGAAGGGATTTCAAAACAAAAAAGAACAAGAAAAAACATAAATAAAATTCTTGAAAATAGTTCAGAAACATTCTGGAGCTGTTTAAAAGTGATTAGTAAGAGAAAAAAAAACAATTTTTTTTGAAGAAAATGTCCATTAAAATTTTAGGAAACATCTTGGAAAAATATCTGAAGCAAAAAAAAAACTTACAGAAAATTCTTGGAGACAGTTTGGAATAGTTCTAGAAGTGTTTCTGAACCAATAAGAAAAGAAAAACAAAAAAACCAAAAAAAGTACAGTAAAACACACAGAAAAAGTTCAGAAACTTATAGAACTGTTTCCAAAGTTATTAGAAAGAGAAAAAATAAGGAAAAAGGAAATAAATAGTCAGTAAAATTCTCAGAAACCTCTATGAACCATTTTCAAAGCAAAAAAAACTTACAGAAAACTCTTGGAAACAGGTTGGAAAAATTTTGAAACTTTTTCTTAAGAAAATAGAAAGAAAAAAAGAGAAAAATGTAAGTAAAAAACACTTGGAAATATCTCAGAAATTTTTCCAAAGAATTCCTGAGGCAAAAAAAAACTTTCACAAAACACTTGGAAACAGTTCATAAATATTTCTGAACTTTTTCAAAGCAATAAGAAAGAGGATAAAAGAAAAAAAACGTCAGTTGAATGCTTAAAAATGTCTTGGGAATGTTTCTGAAGTGTTTCTAAGTTAAAAAATACCTATGGAAAAATCTCAGAAACAGTTTTTAAACATTCTGAAACTTTCTATGAACAAATTAGAAATAGAAGAAAAAAATAAAAAAATAAAAAAAAAGAAAATAAAGAAGGTTAGATTAGAATAAATGAGGGTTAAAGAATAAAAAGATGAGAAGAAATAGAAAATTATGAAAATGGTAAGAGGAATAAAAAACACCCACCTTTATGAAAGGGCAGAATAATAAGTGAAGAGAAAGATAGTTGGTGGAATCTGAAATGGGAATCACATCATGAAAGCACCATGATATGCATTATGAAATGCATTTTTAAATGTGTTATGAAGATATGTGTATTAAAAACAGAAAATTTTCATGTAAAATGCAAAATTTAAAATAAATGTTACAAAAATGTGTGCCAAGGATTGATGAGGAGAGGTTGGTAAGTGTGAAAGGGATAGAATGAGCAAAGAAAGGGTGTTGTGTCCAACATGTGGTTGTGAAAAAAAATCAGGAAAAAGGTGCTGATTTGAGGTCATAGCTGACACCCATCTTTGAAATAAGTGACTTTTTTGCAAAATTTAAGTGCTGATTTGTAAGTGCAGATTTTCTTTGAAATCTGCACTTACAAATACACACTTAAGTTTGGATTGAACTGCATTTATTTAAGTGAGGATTTCCAAACCACACTAGCTCAAACACTGGTGTTTTTTAAAAGTGAATAAAGTTACTTATTTCACTCAAATCAGCACTTTCTCAACCAAAAGTGCTAGGCTCACCATAATGTCCCATTTCAATGATTTCTAAGAATCATCCCACTCATAGGCAGAGCTTCTCAGAATTTTACTTAAAAAATCAAAACAGTGTAAAACATTTTTATTTTCATATCATATGAGAGTCATGACATCCTGACTCTCAAATCATGATAAACTATGTAAAGCAATGAATTTCATAGCTCTTGATCTCCTATCAGATTAAGAATCTAATTCTGATTCTTAACTTGAAGAAGACTATGGATTTTTATTAAATATAACCAGGAAATGTCACCTTCTTCCCAGAAAGCCCTAAGTAAACCATTCAAACACTTCTAAACTTATCTACACCTGTTTTAGACATCTATTCAAGACTTCCCAGGAATTTTTCCTAATATTATTTGGGCTATATAAAAACCACCTTGTGTTTCAAAACATTTTTCAAAAAAAATCAACATGATCCTTTAGTTCAATTTGCCATCAAACTACTTAGCTTGGGCTCCAATGGTAATGGAGATGCCTCAAGACCTTTGGAAATAATCTTCTCTCTAGAATATGGCTCAATAGATAGCAATACCAAATTATGCATCACTGATGTTATTTCCTTATTCTCTCAACTACTTTTTTGAAAATCTAAAGAAGATCAACTTGAATAGTATCAGGTTATTCAAGAAGAAGTTTTTAAGGGTTCCATTAGTTTTGTTGATGGTACAACTATTCCACTTAGTCAGAAGCCTTCTCAAGGTGAGAAAAATTACTTTCACAGAAATAAGTAGTGGCATTTTCTTTCTGTTTTAAAGAATTAAATGCTTTTCTTCATCAGATAAGCTTTATTTAAAATAATGCTTTATCAATTGGTCATTTTTTTAAAGACAGGTGATTAAGTAGCATGAAAGTCTGTTACATTGTTGAATTTTTGTTTTTAATATAAAATGCATCCATGCAAGTGTGAAAACTTCTATATGTCCATGGTAAAATTTATATTCCTTTCAATTTTATAAGTCTTATATATGAAAAACTGTTTTTTTTCAAAAAAATTTCTTAAATTTTCATGTAAAAAATGGCAATACCTTTCCCTACATTTTATTTTAGTAGTTAGTCCAGATTACCAAATTTCAATTTAAAGCCATAAATAAATGATAAAAAAGTCTATAAAAGAAAATCTCAAAGTTTAATTTTTTGAAATTCATGAAAAAAAATGTTTTTAACACAAATAAAGACATAAACACATGCAACAATAAATCGTTAACATTTAACACAGGGTAAAAAAAAGACAACTGGTAGGAAAGTTATTTTTTAGCAGCCTTAGATTAACCCAAGAATTAATTATTGAGGAGTCTTTTTGTGGGGTATAAGAGTAGAAATCTTTCAAGTAAAAATATTTTTCAAGAATTTGTAGATTTCTTTGCTCCCCCTCCCTTCCAAAGCATGAATCTAGGAAATATGACATATTTTTTATTCAATATTCAATATGCATGCATAGTGCATATTTAATTATCATTCATATTTTATATTTAAGATATATGCATAATGCTTATTCAATTTGAAAAAAAAATATGCACTATATATGCAAATTCAATATACATAAAAAATGCATATAAATGCATATATAATTTGTAGAAAATATGTATATGCAGCATGAATAGAATATGCATCTGCAAAATGCAAGAAATATGCATATGAAATAAAAAAATATATATATATGTAATATTAAAAAAATATGCATATGCAATATCCAAAAAATATATCATGCAGTATGATTAAAATATGCATACAGAATATGCATAATATACATGTATTTTATATGAATTCTTATTTGGTCATGAATCAGATTGGCAAACCAAAGTTTATAATTTCCTCCATGAATTTTTACTCTCAACAAGTACTATGGGCAATAAAAGATAAGGCCAAGCAATAAAAAAATGTTTTCATTCATTCTTGGGAAGAGGAAATAAGAAGTGCAGAATTATGGTTGGTTCCCATAATTTAATATGATTCTTTAATATTAAAGAAGTATTTTTAATATTGAAAATGACTTTTGGTTTGTTGGTATTTTCTCTACCTATTCCATGGTCTTTTCTCAGTATTTTTTTTATTCTTTAATATTATTTATTGATTATCAATACTGAAATTTTATTTTTGTTGCTTTTTTTCGGCTCTATTTTAAAAACATTGTGATAATTTTATACTTGATTTAAATTAAGGCTAGTCAAATATAAATTAAGTGATTAAAATTTTTAAAATGTATTATGAGTGCATGTTGGGAGCAGTTATATCAAGATAATTATCACTCAAATAAAATACTTGATTATATTATATTACGGTTGACTTATTGAATAATTTTCAATGTTGATATAGGCTTCCAGTCATAATTTCAAGGGCTTGTTAGCTGGTTGGGTTCTGTCTCCATTTTAAAACCTTCATATATTTAATAATAATGTGATGATTTTTTATAAAGTGGTCTGAAAACTGTTTCTCAAGTGTATAATGAGTTTTATATGAAAAATTTTGTTCCTCTATCTTACTCACAAAATTCTTGAAATTTTGTGTTCCAATGCCTCTATCAACTCTGCAGGTAGGCTAATAATTTTTTCCTCTATAGAACTTGCTAATCTACAGTGCCATGGCCTCAATGAGGATGATCTTCCTTATGAAGAACACAGCACCTCTGTCACTATTCAGAAGCCGGATTTAAAATATATTGCAATTTTTTTAAATTAACTTGATTTACATAATAGGGGGTATCAAAGTTAAAAATCTTCTATTTCAAAATACCTCTTTTTTTCACCAAATCACCCATGATTATTATTTAAAATATGCCTTATTGTCTAGCCAAAAACCTTTCTACTGAGAAATAATGTCGACTCTGTAGATTTATTCTTGTTTTGTGGTATACCTTTTAAATAATTAAAAATTTCTAACATTGATTCCCCCTAATTAAATATTAAATATTTTCATTCCAAAATTTTGTTACCAAAATACAAGTATATTTAATTATGTGAATTGAATTTTCTCTTAAATAATTCCATTGAGTAATGTAGCCCTTCAAATATTAGAAATGGAAATAATATGTGCAAACTTGTTAAAAGCATTTCTGTTTCCCCTCTGCAATCCTTTTTTGAACCCCAGGGGTATCCTGATTTTTCCCCCACTGTTTTCTCAGAAGGGTCTTTAAATTTAACTTTGGGTATGTCTTTTGTGTTCCTATTTTCCACACATAGCTCCTTGTGAGCTCTACTCAGCCATTTCATTCATCAAATACTTCATGATCTTTATTTCACTCTCATACCTCAAGCTAAATACAATCATGCTTCTGTAGGACACTCCCAATGTTCCTAACTTGTCATAATTCCCTTCTCTTTCATTATTTTGCTTTACAGAAATGTGCCAGAAAAGATGCTGAATCTCTTCAGCATGTGTCCTGGTGGATTTCTCCTGTGAATTATCAGTTAAATTGAATCAAATTTTACTATGAATTTTGATCCATTTGACCAAAGACCTCATGCCTCTATTATTAGGTCTCATGATGAAAAGATGCTTCATCTTTTCAGAATGTGACCCTGATATTTGTGGTGTGAGAAAATGGATCAAATAGACCACAAGTCAATCAAATTGTGGTCAATCTGACACAAGGGTACCTGTGAGCCTGCATCGGGTCATGGACTGAAAAGATGAACTGTCTTTTCAGCATTTGACTTGAGATTGAAGCTTTCAGGCCTTGAGTAAAATAGATCACAAGTGAAGAAACTTGTGATCCATCTCACACAAGGGTGAATGTAAGAAAGAGCTAGGTCACATGCCTAAAATATGCAGCATCTTTTCAGAATATGAACTGGTTATGGCTCCCATTAACTTATATTGCTTTTTACTTGTATGCATATATATATATATATATCTATCTATCCTGCTATCCTTCTCTTCTTAATTACCTTTCCTCTTGCTTCTCCTGTCTTAATTCTTAAACATCAGTTTTTCATTCTTTCTCTCTTCCTATCTTTTTAGTATCCACCTAATCAAAAAAGAATTAAATATAAAACATATTTTTTAGTTTCAATCATTTATCTTAAAAATAAACTAGTAATAAATGGAAAAAAATTAAAAAATAATAATCTGTAAAGTTTTCAACTCCCAATCTATTATGTTGATAAAACTGATAAAAATTGAATAAAGGAAAAAAAGGTAAAGAAGAAAGGCAAAGAAAAAAAAAGAAAGACAATTTTAAACAGCCAGTTGAAAATTCTGTACCTTATATAAAATAAAATGATAGTAAAAATATCTAAAGTAGTTAAAACTACCATTTCTTTAAAAAAATTAAAGGATTAAAAAATTAAAAATATTTAGGTAGTCAAAATTTCCAATTAATTTCTTTTAAACAAAAAAAATGAAAACACCTATGTGAGCTCAAACTGTCTATAATTTTTTTTTGAAGCTTGTCTTTGGAGAGGGGAGTCACAGTGCATGAGTGCAGAGTTAAATATGAGAGAATATGTTGATTGATTGGAGAAGTTTCAGCTCAAGATTATGGATTTAGATAGTTGTAATATTGAGGAGAAAGAAAACAAGAGTGATCAGTTGGGGTGGCAGCAGGGATTGTAAGTGATTGCATTACAAACAGTGATTCTACCCTTGTATGAAACAGAAAAATTAGGTAAAATACTGGTAAAGTCCTTTTTTTAATGTGTCTAATTAAATTTTGAAAATTACTTTAGTGAGTCTCACACTCTTGTGGAACTACTGGAGCTACTAATAGGGCTACTCTGAGGGTAGTCTGGGGTCAAAAAAAACTTGCCTACAAGTTGTCTTTTTTTTCAACCTGTGTACCACAACACATGGTGTAGAAAACCTGTTCTATAGAGCTAAGCTATAGGCAAATCATGATATGGGTTGGTTGTTATATAATTAAAATAAGTTCCTGCAACTGTGATATTTTAAAGACAGTGAGATAATGTGTGAAGTTTTGTAAGTGTGAAAAGAGTTTATATAAATAATAATAAAGAAAATTCTTAAAATAACAGGATTAAAAGTATTTATTACTGCCTGGATATATCTATTCTTAGTAAGGTATAGTACTTCTAGCTACTAACTCTTGAAGAACTCTATGTAAATACTATTCTTAGTGTTGTTATAGAATGACTCTACCGAAATCCCTCTTCACTATGTATATTTGTTAGTAGAATTTCACATTAATACAATTATGATAATATTTTATTCTAACTGTATATCTGTATATACTATTTTTTTCTATTTATCATTATCTATATTTCTATTGAACTCTAAACCACTTTTTCTGTCTTTCTTTCTCTTAAAGAGTGTGCTCTGTTTATACCCTATATATGATCAGAGCCCTTAACACAAAGCTTCCTACCCTATTGAGCTACTTACACAATTTCAGTACTTGTCTGTGTAAATCAAAAAAAACTTAACATCTCAGTAGTATATGTAGACTATCTGTATCAGCTTATAGTCCCCAAAGTTTCATATGAAATACAACTAGTAGCATCCTAGCTAGTACCTAACCTTACATACCTTACATTCCCTAAGATCCTTAATCATATATTAAATACTGTACTTCCTTCTGTACTTACTATATAATTTGAGCTTGTTTGTGGGAATATCTATTTTTCATGGATTCCCTCAGCACCTAGTAATAGCTCTTTCTTTTTTTAACTTCTTACTTTTAGTTTTTTTGATCCTGAATGCTGCATTTACATTATTATTTTGATCTTCCAATTTGATTTTAATACTAGCAACATGCTTAAACTATTAGTTTCAAACTTTAGTCTTCCATGAAAGGTATAAGTGGACCAAGCCTATGTACAATTTTAGAAATACTCTTATAGTGGCCTTGCTGTAAGAGGAATCCAAGAGACTTAGATAAACCAACAAAAAACATGTCCCTTTAAGTAAATTATGTGTTCAAAATTAGCTAAGATTGAGATTCTACTTTATATAAAATGACTAATTGACTATTTGAAAAATAATGACTTAAAGATGTTGAATCTGTGTACTTTATGATAGGATGAAGAAATACAACATTAGGGTTGTACTAGAAAAGTTATTTAAATGATTGAATAATATTATTTATGTAGTTTTTATTTTTTTGAACAGTTATTAAAATGAATCCCTGAATCTGAGACCTTCACAATGATACTCTATAAGTATATACTCAAGAGTTGATGAGTAATATTGATGAAGTGTTATATGAAAAGTGATATTTTATAAGAGTATTACAAATTATAAAATGCTATGTTTAATCATTTTAGTATTTTTTATATGTGTTGTTGAATGATAAGATGTATATATATGATAATACATCACAGGAAATCTAAGAGTGAACTGCTAGAGATCCCCTCTACTGAAATTTAGAATGTCCCTTCATTATTTCAGGTTTATGAATCATTTATAAACATAAGCAAATTAGATTTAGATTTACATTTATTCTCAGATTGGTCCAAAAATGAACCTCAATTGATCTCAAGTTATGCATAAGTTAATCAACTATAACCATTATTTTATCCTTTTCTGAGCAAACCTTGAGCACATATTGATCCAACATAAGCTTTTGAATATCCAATAAGATAATCAATTTAGAGGATGAAAATTGTTCCTTGACATACCTAAGCATTACTTTGCATCTAAAAGATAAACCATAAAATAATGAAAGTAAATTTAACTTACAATCATGATATCTTCTACAACATAATTGAAACAATAGATAAATTTAGCAAATTTATTGATCACAAATATTAATAACTATAGGGATTGAAATAAATAATGCCATTACCATTTTCAAATTTTAAAAAGAATACATTCCCTTCTCACTTCAAATCTATTAAGTCTTTGTAAAACTAAATTTTATATAATTTTTTTATTTCACCTAAAATATAAGACCTACAGGCTATTGAAAATAAAATCTATAGTTACTCAATTAAATGAAATATTTATATTTAAATAAAAATAAAAATAGTCCTTGAAGTGTATAACTTGAAAGTTTGTTATGGAAATTAATAAACAAATGCTTTTTGGTTAAAGTGTCCAGCACAAGTTCAGCCAAACTTGTTCTGGACACTTTTACCAAAAAACATTTTGATTCCATCAATTATCTTCAATATATGGGCTACTTTTTTGGGGTTTCCTTGCAATATTTAGTCACTGGTTTTGTACAAAGTGTCCAGCACAAGTTTGGCCAAACTAGTGCTGGACACTTTTATGAGGAACACCTCACTTCTCTTAAATAAAAAATGCACCTTACCAAATTTATATTGGAAAATTGTCCAGCACAAGTTTATCTGAACTTGTACTGGAAACTTTAGACAAAACCAGTGACTAAAAATTGTAAGAAAACTAAAAAAATAGGCCATATAATGAACAAAATTGATGGAATCAATTTTTTTTTGGTAAAAGTGTCCAGCACAAGTTTGGCCAAACTTGTGCTGGACACTTTATTGGGAAAACAATTTGATGACATCAAATATCTTCATGTTTTAGCCTATTTTTTTTAAATTTCCTTGAAGTAAAAGGTTACTGTCCAAGACCAAAGTGTCCATCACAAGTTTGGCCAAACTTGTGATGGACACTTTTGCTATATGAAGTTGGTTAGGTGCATGTTTTTTTAAGAGAAGTGAGGTGTCCCTCATAAAAGTGTCCAGCAAAAGCTCGGCCGAACATGTGCTGGACACTTTTACCAAAAACCAATTTGATGACATCAAATATCTTCATTTTTGAAGAAGACAGATTTGAAATCCAGATCCAATTTCTTCAAGTAGTTTTCCAATTTTGCAGCTCTGTTTGTTAGAAAAATCACAAATAGGTTTTGATTCTCCTTCTTTGAATAATCTAAAAACATGAACTAAAGATATTTCTCATTGCATAATAACTGAAGTGGATACTTCATTAAATACTGATATTTCTCTTTGAAAAATAGTTTTGAAATTTAAAGAGAATTGTCCAATGAATCTTAAAATTGACAATTTAATTAAATAAATTTTATGGTGGTGGTATTAGTTTAAATAAATGGAGGATGAGAGAAAAGTTTTGAAAGAGATGAAAGTAGAGAATATATATAATATTAGATGAATATTCACAATTGAAATTTTCATGTATGTTAATAATTAATGTTGAATCATATTTTAATAATAACTAAATACATGTAGATAACTGTATGAAATGCATTCTTTTAGAGCCTAAGTTTTGGGCCAATATAATAAAATTAGTATCTTTAATAGTGTGAATGTAAAAAAAGTACATTACTATATTTTCCCCTTATAATATATATATATATATATATTCTCCTACATTAAATTTTTTTAAAATTTTCTTATATTATTTTATTCCAAGGAACAATGAGAATTTTTTATTGATAAAGGCTCAATATCAACTTTTGTCTAGAAAATTTAAAATAATGTGTGAATATTTTTACAGAGTTATATTTTTGTTAATAAATTTTTTAAAAAGGACTTAAATAGTATGCTTTTTTATATATTTGCAGAAAAAAAAAGACAATTGAAATAATATTCCAGAACTAGTATACTATGTGTCATTTATAATATTTCTACTAATATCAAACCTGACCTCCCTACATTCAATGGATCTAGATATAAAATTAAATATTATGGTATGTTAAGTTTTGTGGGTCAACCATTGCTCAAATTTTGTCCAACTGATGCTCAACTTAAATCCAAAGCTCTGCTCAAGAAGCAATGAATTGAGGCTTAATTTAGGGCCAACTTTTTTTTCAAACTTTTTTCATATAATTTAAAAAAAGTTTCCTATCACATTCACAACATTTCCCCAATGTTTTCCCAACCTCTTCCTGAAAGTTTCAAAGAGAGGAAACTGCTAGAGCTTCACTCCCTGATTTCCTGTGGTGATAATTTCTATGATATTTGTCTAATTTAAAGTCTACGGGCTTTTATATGCTTAGTAAATCACAGGCCCTACTTTTCCTGCTGAAGAATCCTGGAGTTTGTATGGAGCTTTCCAGAGCATTCTGGAACTTGTACAAACTTCCAGACACAATTAGAACCATAAAACCTTAATAAAAATTCTAGAATATTTACAGATAATAAAGCTACTTATATTATACATTCTCAACTAATTTTTTTAGATTTTGCAGCCCTATTCATCTAATCAAAAATTACCAAAGATATGTAAATTATAAAATATCAAAAATTATCAAAAATACTTTATAAAATTTTTAAAAATAAAAGAAAAATAGTAAAAACTCTCCAAAAATTTACAAAGTCTCTTCAGACTCCTAGCCTGTATTTCCATGCACTTTTTATTTTATAATTTCACGTCTTAGCCATTAAATAATTGTTTTATCTTGACTTGTATATTTAACCCATTTTCACATCCAATCCATCAATTCTTTTAAAATATTATTAGATAAAATTAGATTGGCCTTTAAAATCTTTGGAATAATTATCTTAAATCATCTTAAAAATAATTTTTAGTGCTATAATAAGATTTACACTTCCACACTATCACACTTATCTTAAGTTGAAAGCTATACCATCACTTTTCACCACATCTTAAACCTATAACATGATCAAAGAACTTCCTTTTACAATAATTTAAAATACATACTGGCCTAAAAATTTCTATTCTGCCTGAAATTCCATTCTATCTCCTACTTTCTACAGCAAATATTCATATTTTACCAAAATTAACTGAGAATGAAGATTCTATTCTTCTGCTCTTTGGAAACCCCTTTTTTTCACTCTTGCAAGAATCCACCATGGAAACCCCTTTGTTTTACTACTCTCAAATAAGCCAAATACTTCACTTATGTGAGATTTTTAACACAAAGGCCCATTTTTTTTAAACTTAAAGTTAGTGAAATGATTAAACTCTTGCTTACTGTAACTAGTGAGATTCAAAGAGAATAATGGTAACATTTCTTTAACTGCATACTTTTCATATATAACAAAACTTTTAGAAGTAGTAGAAACTTCATTTCCTGCGTTCATTTTCTTACCTTTATTACCTGACTTATTTAGCCTTGGTTTATTTGAAATGAAAAATTAATATTAGTGAGTCTATTGTGTGATTATAAACCAATGGATACTCCTTTAATTTGATGATTTTCCCTGGAATAATGAGGAGCTGTATCCATTTTTTGATTTGAGTAGACATGATTCTATAATATACAGAAAAAATTGAATATTTTGATATAAAGTTATAAAAATAGAAAACTTACTTATACTAATTTAATCCCACAATGATAAAACCAAAAATATCCAAACCTTCAAAAAACTCCAAGCCAAAAAAATGGGAAAAGTGTTGGAAAATAAAGTGTAAAAGTTTCTAAGAGTGTAAATGAAATAAATAAGCTTCAAATATATATTTTGAATGAAAAATGAACATTATAAGTAATAAAAATTATCATCCAATAAGCATTTCAAAAGATCTATTTGACATGTATGTAATATTAAAGCAAAAAAAGTCTTGACTTAAAATTTAAATATCTCAGAAACCACTAAAAAATTAAAAAAAATTAAAAGGAGATAAAAGATAGGCTTCTGAAAAAACTTCAGTTAAAAATACATATTATTTGATCAAAACTAACCCTAAATCTAACTTATTTTTCAAATTTTTGTCCAAATTTAAAAAATGATAGTAAAAATGACAATAAGAGAGGCCAAAAAAATTCACCATTTCAAAGATAAGCATCCTAAATAGATTATAGTGTGAATTCATGGCATAAAGTGAGACTTAGTTGAAAAAAAATTATTAAAGATTGGTTCAATTGTTGTAGAGAATCAGTGAAGAAGCATCAAATTGTAATCTAAATCTAGTTTAAAGTTACTTGAATGAAATATAAAAGCCTAGATTATTATCATATAAGCATTGCAGAAGCCTTATTCTCTTATTATCTAATTTAAAAAAATTAATATTGATATTGGGAGAAAAAAAGGCTCATCTTTACAGGTCACTATGTCACAAACCACTAAGCCAAATTCAAAAATTTTTACAGAAAATGAAAGGTAGGATTTTGGAAAATTTTCAGGCAAAAGGAAATAAGATTTTATTTAGCCAAACACTTAGTCCAATATTTTTTTCAAACTTTCACAAAAATTTAAAAAGTAATATTGAAAATGATAACAAAAGGAGTTAAAAAATTCCACCATCATCCAGATAAGAGTGATTCATATATTTTAGTGTTTATTCTCTATATAAAGAAAAAAAATGAGATAGGCATTAAAAATAAAAAGTAATTTATATTTACCATGATGGAAAGGTTGGAAAAATATATTGAGAAAGTGAAAAGTTGAAATTTGGAATAAAATGAATATGAAGCAAGTTAAAAGTATAAAAAGTGCACTATAAATGTGTATCCATGACATGGAAACAAAAAAAAATGAAATAGTTCAAAAAAAAGGCTCAAAATTTATTTTCAATATCTTTTAAACCATAAGATGCAGGTAAAAATAGAAAATTCAGCTTTGAAAAGGTAATGAATCAAAAAATAAAAAGGAATGATTTAACTGTGATGAGAAAGATAAAAATTTTGAGTCAGCAATTTTGATTAATAAATATTCAAAATTTTAAAAAATTTTGCAATTAAATTTTGTGAAATTCAGTGAGGGGTGTCTTCCAAGGATTAATGAGTAGGGGGGAGGTCTCTAAGTGACATGTCACAGGGATGATTCGGCCAACACGTGGATGTGAAAAAAATATACAAAAAGTGCTTATATGAGGTCAGAACTGACACTCATATTTGAATCAAGTGACTTATTTGAAAAAAAATCAAGTGCTAATTTGCTTTAAAATAAGTGTGAATTTTCAAGAACTGATACTCATTAATAGGTATATTCAGTGGTGGGTTTAGTATATTTAAGGGGGGGACATAATTCTAGGTTTTTTTTTAAAAAATAATGCTTTCCTTTCCAGAAAAAAAGTATAATTTCCCAAAAAAATAATATTTTAGCCCAATAAATGATTTTTTCAGGCAGAAAATACTAAAATTCAAATCAAAAATATTGAAGAGGATTAAAAAAGTGTGAATGGTAATCCCCATATTTTTTTCACAAAAAATACTTCTAACTCATGTAATGGGGAAATAATGCTAACTTTCTTGAGTGAATAGGCCATCGCTAAAGAAATTAATGAATTCATTGTGGTTTTTTTGCAACATTAGGTTGTATAATATGCACATAATAGGGGGTATCAATGTTCAGGGATCTGCAATTAGGGATCAGGAATTTTTTTTCCTGGGATCAGACATTATTAATTGCGGAAGATTCTTATCCACTAGCCGCAGGGCTAGTGGATAAGAAATACATGATAATGCATTATCCCGCCTCTTATACCCCAATTTCCATTCCTAATTCCTGATCCCAAACTCATCTCATCCATGATAGATTTGCAAGAAAGTCACATGACTCATAATTGCTGATGCCATCCTTAAGTCTTTCCTCACTCTATGCTACTTAATTTTGGTGGCGAACACTTAAGTTTTTTTTCTATCTACACACCCCAACTGCACATTTGGCGGTGAATTCCCACTTCCCTCATCACATAACCCTTCCACCGGCAACAATGAAACACCTCTCTACTAGGAAGCTACTTCACTCAACAATTAATGCTATTACTTTTCTTTTAGTTCTTTACTATAAATCTGACTCTGATTTGGAAGATGCTTTAGCTTATATGTGTTTTCTTTCCAAAAAGCGTTACATCATCACCAGGGGGCCAAATCTTTATCATGATCCCCGATATGATCTGGCCTCCATTCTCAACATTCCTCATTTAAACTTCACACAACTTTTTAGAACTTCTCCCAATTCTTTCTTCAAACTTTATCAACTCATCTCCGATCATCCTATCTTCCATAAAAATTCTCATAACAAACAGCATAATCCTGCCATCCAACTTGCTGTTGCTCTATGTCGCTTTGGCTCAAATGGAAATGGTGCTGCCGTAAGACGTTTGGATAATCTCTTTAACATAGGATATGGTACCGTGATATTATACACCAAGCGCTGTATGATTGCTATCCTTTCCCTCAAGTCTCAAACTCTTGCTTGGCCAACTCCAGAACAGCGACTTGAATCCTCTCAAGTAATGCAAGCTGAAGGTTTCCCTGGCTGTATAGGTTTTGTTGATGGCACAACCATCCCTTTGAGTCAAAAGCCTGCTCATGATGGCAACCATTATTTTGATCGCAAAAAAAGGTTTCTTCAAAATCTGCTCCAAGTTCTCATCTTTCACAATCTAACTTTTTATCTTCTTTCTAGATACTCTATTGCCGTTCAACTTGTATGCGATGTCAATAAAAAATTTATTGCTTTTAACAGTGGCTGCCCTGGATCATGTCATGACTCTTCCGTCTTCCAAAGAATGAGGATTTCTCAATCCCCTGACTCATACTTTGACGAATCTCAGTACCTCCTTGCAGACTCAGCATATGCAAGTGGAAAGTACATTATACCTGCTTTCTGTGGTGCAAATTCAGAAAATGACCCCAAAACTAAATTTAATTATCACCTTGCACAATCAAGAGTACGAATTGAACATGCTATAGGTATTTTAAAGGGACAATTTTCTAGTCTTTGGGAGCTCAGAATCCAATTTCAAAAAAAATTGGAGATCAAAACTGCAAATCATTGGATCTTGACTTGCGTAATACTCCACAATATTCTAGCTGATTTAAAGGATGAGTGGAATGATCTTTATGAAGAAGAGGATCCTGAACCACCACTGGCACTCCCCTCCCTTGATTCACAAATCATTCAATCAACTGGCATACGCCCCATTATAATGCCAATTACTCTCCAACATTTCTCTTCACCCTTTTAATTTTTAATTTTTATGTTTTCATACTTTCCAAATGTCCTCTTTGTGTACTTTAATCACTTGGTTTTGTATTTTGGTTTGTTGCATATTCATTTTTTTTTTGAATTTACGGTGAATATCTTTTTTTAAGATGGCTCCTTGGTTTTCTTTCACCTCCTCAACATGAAATCACATATTTTGTCAGTGATTTTTTTTTTCATTCATCACTCATATCCTTTTCATCCTCTCCTCAAACATCCCTCAAATATTTTGGTTGCATTTATTTTCTCAACTCAACTCACCAGGTAGGTCATTTTTTTTCTTTTTTCATGGTTTTTTATTTGCTAATCATGATTTTTTTTTTTTTTTGCTTTTTTTTTGTTTTTTTTGTTTTTTTTGTAAGTGCTTCATTTATTTTTGTTCTAGGGTAAACTAATTTTTTTTTCTCTTTTTTCTCTTTTTTTTTGTTTTTTTCTCTCCTTCACCTCTCTTTATCATCCTCAAGGCCCCCCTTTTTTCCTCTCTTTACCTGTCTTAGACCCCCTTTTTACCCCCTTTTTAGCTGCCTCAAATCCCCCCTTTCCCCCCTCTTTAGGTCCCTCATCACCCCCCTTCCCCTCTTTTTAGGTGCTTCAATACACCCCCCTTCCTCTCTATTTATGTCCCTCAAACCCCCCCTTTCCCTCTCTTTAGGCGCCTCAAACACCCCCCTTCCCCCCCTACCCAATCCTTACATCCTCCTCTACCCCCCCCCCCCCCTGATTATTAACGAACGATCGTTACAGATCGTTTGTTAAGTAATTGAATCGCTAATGATTCGATTACTTAGTGAATGATTTGTAACCATCATTCGCTAAGTAATCGAATCATTAGCGATTCGATTACTTAGCGAACGATCTGTAACGATTGTTCATTAACAAGAAGGTGGGGGGGGTAGAGAAGGTGGTAACGGTTTGGGAGGGGGTAAGGTGATTGGAAGGGGGGTGTTTGAGGTGCCTAAGGAGAGGGGAATGGGGGGGGTTGAGGCGCCTAAGGAGAGGGGAATGGGGGGGGGGTTTAAGGTGCCTAAGGAGAGGGGAATGGGGGGGTTTGAGGCGCCTAAGGTGAGGGGAATGGGGGGGGTTTGAGGCAGCTAAAGAGGGGGGAAGGAGGGTGATGAGGGACCTAAAGAGGGGGGAAAGGGGGGTATTGAGACAATTAAGCAGGGTATTTCAGGGGGATTTTGAGGCAGGCAAGGAGAGCATTTGAGGGGACTTTTGAGGCAAGGAGGGAGGGATTTGTAAGGGCATTTCAAATAAATAAAGGAGCGGAAAAGGGGACATTTATGGGAGATAAAGATGGGTTACCAACTTTCAAATAAATATACTAACAAATTTTTGTTTGTAATTTTGATTATTTTTTTAATTTTTTTGGCAGTAATATAGAAAAAAAAAAAGTTCTTTCTGATAAGGACTTTCCCTCTTATTTACAAAACAAAAAAGGTTTTTAATTTTATTTTTAATTTTTCTATAATTAATTTTTGTGATTTTGATTTTATTTAAATAATTTTTTTATTTTTGATTTTGATTTTACTGATTTTTTTTTTTTTTTTTTTCAGGATCTTGTGAGAAGGTTTTTAATAACCAATCTTCAGGTTCACTTTTAATTTTTTTTTTAAATTTTTTTTTTTTTGATTTAATTTTTACTGAAATTTTTTTTTTCGATAACTTTTTTTTTTTTTTTAAAAGGATTTTGCTTTTATTTTCTTTTTAAAAATAAAACCTCATGTTTTTTTTTTGATAAATTTTTTTTTTGGAAAATTTTTAACTCATTTTTTGTTTTTTGTTTTTTTTTTTTTTTTTTCTATTTTAATTTTTAAATAAAAAACAGTTTTTTTTATTTGAAAAATAAGGTGAGAATTTTAAAAAAAAAATTGAGTTGAAATTTTATTGACATTTAATTTTTTTTCAGATCAAAAAAATGTCTTCTTCTTCAGATTCACCCCTTACTTCTCTCTCATCTTCATCTTTATCTTCTTTATCATCTTCATCTTTATCATCACTATCATCTTCTTTAAAATCAACATCCAAACAATCTTCTTCTAAATCCTCAAAAATAAATTTATCTTCTTTATCATCTCTATCATCTTCTTCGAAATCAACTTCCATAAAATCTTCTTCTAAATCATCAAAAATAAATTTATCTTCTTTATCATCTTCATCTTTATCATCTCTATCATCTTCTTCGAAATCAACTTCCATTCAATCATCGAAAAAAAAAAATGATAATCAGTCTCATAAGAAGAAAAGATATCTGAAAAAAAAAATTCTCTGTGAAAGTTATTTTTGTCATATCCCAAACATTTTATTTCATAAAACTAAAGTAGATAAAAAATTTATATATCCGAAAAAATTACCAGAAGATATCAAATATCTAACCGAAATTGGTGATGATTGAGTGGTTGCAGTTATTAGTAATACTTATAAGCCTCAATTCATTTTGGAAGTTCATTCATTTGATGGTGTAAAAGATGAAACTTTTAATCAACTATCGGATCTTATCATTACTCTTTATCAAATGGCTTTGATTCGATTACCTATAAGGAATATGAATTTGTTGGGTGGTATCATCATTGAATTTGGTTGGAGACAAGGTTTTGTTAAAGGATATTCTCTTGGTATGTCTAAAAATTTATTTCCATTCTTAATATCATTTCACTTATTTCATTTATATAGGCATATATTCCTTGGTCAAGAATATCACTAAAGCAAAAAAAGATGAAGATTTTTGCTTATGGGACACTCTACCTTCCTTTAACTCTTTTCTTGCTCTTTGACTCAAAAAGCTCTGTAATAAGGCATTTGAAAAAAATCATGAACTTGCAACCAAAGTTGGAATACCGAATTGGTGTGACTCCAAATGGGAAGATATCAGCCATGAATATCTTTTATTTTCTAATGTTATTATCACTCATTCTGGATTTCACAATAGGTTTAATATCGATAGGAATGATGCCAATTTTCTTACTTTTGGAATATTCTCATATATAAATCCAATAAGTGGCCACCCAATACCATCTCCAGCTAAAATCAAAGGACATGGTTTATATTTTCCAGACCACTGGTGCATCATTGATTTTGGTTTGGGAAATGGTATCATTGAAACTATTTGGAATTCTTCTCAGGATAATCATCAAACAACCAAAGCTCCTCCTGGTTTGGAATCCTGTCAAGATTTCACACATTTTGGTTGCTCATTTCAAATCAGTAATAAGTTGATACAAAGAATCAATAAGGTAAAGAAAGAAGGTAAAGTTATTCAATTTAAAAAAACTTTATCTAGATCTAAAAAGTATGGGGATTAGAGTTGTCATTGAAAATTTTATATTTTTTCATAAATTTTTAATAAATATTTTTTATATATCAATTTTCTCAAGTAATGTGATAAGCCATCGACCTTTGGTTGTATAACAGGTAATCATGATAACATTTATATGTTTGATTCGTGAGGTTCCTCTTGCCTATACCTGTAGAAAGTGCCAAACTTCTGTTTCTAGACTTGGTCTGCATTTTGGCTTGAGGAATTGTCATCACTATAAACTAGGGAAATTGATATATATTAGATATTTATTTAATAATTTATGTAATTATATTAAATTTAGATGACTTCCACCCCTTACTTCAATAAAATGCAGGGGGGGAGTATTGCCAAATTTTCAAATCTGACATGTGAGATTGATGACTTAGAAAAATTTTGATGATACCCACCCCTTGCTTCAATAAAATGCAGGGGAGAGTATTTCCAATTTTTTAAAACAGATATAGATTTTTTTTGGCTTGTAAATATTTTGGTAAAATTTTTTTGGTGATACCCGTCCCTTACTTCAATAAAATTCATGGGGGGTTTTGCCAAAATTTCTTATAAGACTTGTGAAATTCTTGACATGTAAGAATTTTTGGGATACCAGTAAAATGCAGGAGGTAGTAAAGCCAAATTTTCATATAAGACTTTCAAGATTCATGATATGAAAGAATTTTTGTGATACCCACCCCTTACTTCAAAAAAATCCAGGGGTGGGGGATCGTCAAATTTTCAAAGGAGACATGAAAATTTTATTTAAAAAAAGTGGGAGAGTAATGAAATAAAGGAAATTATTGGAATTTTTATGTACAAATAAATATGAACAGTTGAAGTGTGAGAGAAATAAAACAAACTAGTCATCCAACAATTTCTTTAAATGTTCAATTTCCTCAACAGATTTATTAGCTTTAACACCTTCTATCAAGAAATCTTTCTTTTTGGAATTTTCTTCATGATCAAACTTATATTTCATCTGCTCTAATAGGTTTTGATGTTCGAGTGTTTTTTCCTCTTTTTTTGATTTTTCAATACTTAGAGTTAACTCAAACTTCTTCTCCTCCAAATCTTGGGCCCAATCATCCTTCCGTAAAGAGAGCTCATACTTCCTCTCCTCCAAATCTTGGGCCCGATCATCCTTCCGTAAAGAGAGCTCATACTTCCTCTCTTCCAAATCTTGAAGCCTATCATCCCTCCTTAAAGAGAGCTCATATTTTTTCTTTTCAAACTTTAGAGTCTCTTTAGCAGCTTCCACTTGTTCTAGAGTGATAAGCAATGTTAACAATAAGTAGAAGAAAAGCAGAGTAAAGTATTAATAGGTATGATATCACTTACCAGCATCACATTTCTCTAAAAACAGTTCCATTGAAGAAAAAGGGGTTTGTGATGAAGTATCATTTTTTTGTCTTCTTTGTGAGTGGAAATTTAGACTGCTTGAAGTCCTACGCTTCTTGTTCAAGGTCATATTTTCCTCCTCCTCATTGTCACTAGCTTCAGACTCAATTGATTGTGGGTCCTGGGCTTGTTCATCAGCCTTTTAAGAAATAAAAAAATCTAAGTAAATAAAAAAAAGTATTGATAAGATAAAAGAAAAAAAAACAGACCTGAGTTAGATTGGGTTGGGTTAAATCGCCAATAGGATCAATAGCAAAGCTATCTAGATTCGTAGAATTTAGAAGAGGGGAGGCTTTAGTAGAGGAAGAGGATGGGAAAAGATTTGCTTCAACATCATGTTCGGAGATAGGATCTTCACCATCCAACATGTTTACAGGATTAACATCGGCTCGCTCTCCAAAAATTGCATCCATCTCTTTAAAGTAAGGACATAAAGTTTCAAGTTTATCGTCTATGGATTTTATGCCCTTAGTTATATTGTTGTCGGTAACCCCAAAAACAGTGGAAGATGAAAGAGCCTTTGCCTTCTTGTATTTTGCTCGGTAATGCTTGAATCATTCAGACATCTGTTTAGGAAAAAGATCAATCCTTCCCTTGGTATTATTCCGTAATTCATTTGCCATTAGAAGATAGCCATTAACTTTTGATGCGGGGGGGCGTCCTACTTTAGTGGCATACTCAGTACCAAAACAAGAATCATAGTTGATTTGGTTTTCAGCCAGTTGATAAGAATGAGATGTTCATCTTTTTTTAATTGAACGGTCTTTGATTTATCGGCTGAGCAGGGGAAAGAGAAAGTAGTGAGAATTGAAGAACAACTGGGTGATGGCTGCCTTTGAGAAGATCTAGGATGATGAGGCATGTTATTATAAATGAAGATGAAAAGGAGCAGAAACAAGCAGATGAGATAGCGAGATGAAAAGGAGCAGAATCATATAGATCAAATGGGGAGAAATTCTGAGCGGATAGAATGAACAGGATGGGATGAGAATGGAAGTGCGCAGCAAGGTAGAAGGCTGGGATATCCAGAAAGTTGTCCAAGATGTGGTTATCAAATATTGAGGATAAAAATGTCAGATAAGAGGTGAACATTGACACGTAAAGTGTCTAATAACCCAATTATTAGCAAAAATAATTGCGGAAGATAATTGGGGTATGCAGATTATTTTCCGCAATTAATTTAATTGCGGATCGGTCAACATTGATACCCCCTATTCAGGGATTCACAATTAAATTAATTGCAGATGAAGAGCCTCATACCCCAATTATCTTCCGCAATTATTTTTGCTAATAATTGGGTTATTAGACACTGTACGTGTCAATGCTCACCTCTTATCCAAAATTTCTCTACTCAATTTTTCATAACCACATCTTGGAAAATTTTTTGTAACAACCACATGTTGCACAACTTTCTGCCATAACCACATCTTGGACTACTCTCTGGATATGCCTCATAGATGTTATGAGTTTGGGATCAGGAATTAGGAATAGAAATTGGGGTATAAGAGGCGGAATAATGCATTATTGTGGATTTCTTTTCCACTAGCACCAGGGCTAGTATAAGAAACTTTTGCAATTAATAATGTCTGATCTGGGGAAAAAAATTCCTGATCCCTAATTGTGGATCCCTGAACATTGATACCCCCTAATTTCTATCTTTGGAATAATTTTGGGGAAATTATCTTTAGATTATATTAAAATAACACTAAAAATATTTTATTTGACATAACACATGTTATACATCTGACATAAATCAGCCTATCGAACACCAACTTCACATTGGCCAGACTGTTCCACATTAATCACACACTCTTCTCTCAGGCTCTTCCCCATCTCTCCTTCTGTCAAGGGGTCTTTTTGGGTCTAGAAGTTTATTCAAGGTTTTTATGAGGGTTTAAAGGGTTTAATGGTTTCTCAACAAAAGGGTACGTATTTTTAAATCAATATGATTGACTTTACTCAAATAAAAGAGGTAGTTTCAAAATATTAGTATAAATTATAGATTAGAATTATGCTTTTGTAAGTACTAAAGTTATAAAATATAGAAATAAGTGTTGTATTGTAATTGTAATAATAAAGTAAGTGATGAATGAATGTTTTTAAACGCACAAAGTAAGAGGCCTTTTATAGGCAAAACATGAGGGAATAAAATATACAGAATTTACACCATATACTGTAAGAATGTGAGAAAAAGAATGACTAAAAGGAGTACATACATGACATAAGAAATAAATAAACTGGTACGTCAACAAGGGCATCAAATTTCTTAACAATAAAGTTTGAGTTCCTTAGACTGTCACAATTAATTACACAATAATTAATTAATTATATTACTTTCACAGGATTCCAGATCTCTCACTGAGGTAATATAATTGTTTTAAAGTTTTTTTATTATAGTTTTATTATTAAATTCTATTCCCATTGAGTTATACCATTGAGCACGGTGTTAGGGAGTAAAATTGTAAGGGACATTTTATTTACACTAATTAATTATATTAATTATTGTACTTAACTATTTAATTGTAAGTAATACTTAAGTATATAATTAGTTATTAGTAAGAAGAAGGGGTGTGGCTTCAACTCAGTAAAATAATTAATTATTTTACTGGTTTAGTTTAGTAGCCTTCCTGACACCTTCACTCTCTCCCACCTCCCTTTCTACCTTCTCCTTCACTCTTACTCACCAACCCTGCTCATTTTCATTCCTGTATTTAAGAAAAAGAATAAATAAATTAAAAAAATAAATATATAAAACAAAAATAATTTAAAAATAAATAAGTTGAAAAAATCAAAGCATCTCAAAAAAATCCAAGAAACACCACGGCTTTAAAGAAAAGGCCTTGAAGGTCACTAAGAAATATTCTCCCTTCCATAAAAAGCCTATAGATAATGTTGATAAAATTTAATAGCCTGATTTTTTAAGATAATTGATAAAATATAGATTAATAAGGATGTTGATTGAAACACAGTAGAATAGTAATCAAATAATTTTTTAATTTATGTGGAATGCTTATTTATATTTTCTTGTTAAAGTATTAGGGGGTATTAATGTTGACCAAATGGCAATAAAATTAATTGTGGATAAAAATAATTATACCCCAATTATCTTCTACTTATTTTTTCTAATAATTAGATTATTTGACCTTTTGTGTGTCAATTTTCAACTCTATCTGACATTTTTATTCCTAAATTTTTCATAACCACATCTTGGACACCTTTCTGGATATGCCAGCCCCCCTACCTTTCTGTGCACTCCCATCTTGTGTATTCATTATATCTTTCCAAAACCCCTCCCCATCTCATCTGTTCATTTCTTCTTGTCTTCATCTTCAAATATCTCAACATTCCTCATTATCATAGATCTTCTCAAAGGTAGTCATCCCCATGATTTTCTTCAAATCCCATTACTCTCTCTTTCCCCTGATCATCTGAGAAATCAAAGACTGTTCAACTAAAAAAAGGTGATATTCTCATACTTATCAACTGGCTTAAATCTAAAAATAATTACATTTCTTCTTTTGATACTGAGAATGCAACTAAAGTAGGATGGACCCCTGCATCAAACATCAAATATATCTTCTAATTTCCAATTAATTATTAAATAAGACAAATGGAAGGATTAATCTTTTGCCTAAACAGATGTCTGAATTCTTCAAGCATTATCAAGACAAATACAGAAGTCTAAGACTCTTTCATCTTCCACTGGTTTTGGTATTACTGACCTAGATATCAGTAAAAGCATCAATACTATAGATTATAAGCTTGATTATTTATGCCCTTACTATAAAGAGATGAATTCCATATTTGTAGAGAAAGCCAATTTTAATCCTGAAAACATGTAGGATGGAGAAGGTGATATCTCCAAAAATTATTTCAAAATAAATATTTTTCCTTCTGCTTCTACTAGATCCTCCCCTAATTTGACTTCCACCAATCAAGACATCTTTTCAATAGATTCTTATGGAAATATAAACCAACCTGACCTCACTCCAGTGAGATTGTATTTCTTATATAGTTTCTTTATTACTTTTATTCCCATGTCTTATTTTATTCCTAAAAAGGCTGATAAATTAATTGAGGATCCTCAAGAAAGCAAGTCTGAATCTTGAAAAGGAGAAGAAATTTAAGCTTTCTTTAAAGGGAAAGAGAAAGCACATAATTCAGAGGAAAAGAAATTTGAGATAAAGAAAGTGGATAAGGCTCTTGAGTAAAATTTCATATTAGATTAAATAAAATTCAAGTATCAACTTGAAGATTGTTCAAAATAGAAATTTTTCTTGATATAATGTTTTAAAGCTAATAAATATGTTGAATAAATTGAATGCTTAATGAAAATTTTTGACAACTAGTTTTTTTATTTAATTCATATTTAATTCCAAGTTTTTTTAGAAATTTTTCTTGATAGAATGCATTAAAGCTAATAAATCTGTTGAGGAAATTGACTTCTTAATAAAAATTTTTGATGATTAGTTTTTTATATATTTTTTGTTCATATTTAAATCCAATTTTTTTTGAAAATTTTCTTGATAAAGTGCATTAAAGCTAATAAATCTGTTGAGTAAATTGACAGCTTCATAAAAATGTAGTAAAAAAGAAAACAAAAAGGAGAATTGACATCATTTCTAAGTAAATGAAGGAGAGGTTCAAAAGCTTTCAATAAAAATATAAAAAGGCTCATTTGGCTTCCACTTCCACTGGCTTTGGTATTGATGATTATGATTTGGAGAATGGAATTACTACTGTTTCCAAAAAGCTCATTTTCATGTATTTTCTATATGAGGAGAAAATTTTTTTTGGTTCCCAATTCAATAGTTACTTTTAATCTTATCAGAAATATTTATACCATGAGATTCTGTTAACACCATTTTTCATTACTGGACTCTAAAATATTGCACTTTTTGGAATTTCAGATGGTAAAAGAGTACTGAAACCTGTGCAAAAAACCTCATCAACAACATAATTTAATCACCTCACCACCTATTTTGTATTTCTAAATAAAGTTAAGTCAACAAAATTCTATATCTGTTTGAAAAATTTGGAAATACCCTCCGCTGCATATTTTTGAAGCAAGGGGTGGGTATCACCAATTTCTTTTAAGTCATCAATTTTCCATGTCATATTTGGAAATTTGGCAATACCCTCCCCTGCATTTTATTGAAGTAAGGGGTGAAAATCACCAAAATTTAGAATTATTCCATAAATTAATAAATAAATAAATAAGATAAGTTAAATTCACAAGTTTTAAAGTAATGACGATTCCTCAAGAAAAAATGTGGACCAATTCTTGAAACTAAGTTTAGGACTTTCCACAGGTATAGGCGAGATAAACCCCATAAAACAATTTAATGATATCATGATTACCTTTTATACAACACAAGGTTGATGGCTCATTACTTTAGTTTAGTAAATTGAAATATCGGATTTCTTTATTTAAAATTTAAGAAAGAATAAAAAATATTTGATGACTTTACAAATCCCCAAACCTTTTTATCTACCTTAAAGTTTGTAAATTTATTAATTTTACCTTCTTTTTTAACCTTTTTTATTTGTTGGACTATATTTGACAGATCTAATAAGAGAATCAAAAATGTGTGAAGGATAGATATATGAAGATGGTAAGAAAAAGAAAAAAAAACACCTTGACAAAAGGGCAGAAAAATAGGTAAAGAGAAAGGGATTTTGAGGAATCTGGAAGGATAAATGCATGATGTAAATGTTATTTTATGCATTATGAAATAAGTAAGCATGAAAATGGGAAAAAAAGGCTCAATTTTAAAGGTCAATATCTTAGCAGCCACTGAGCCAAATTATAGTTGGTTTTCTGGAAATGAAAGACAAGCTTCAGAAGTATCTTCAGCTAACAGGACAGTAGATTCAAAAAAGCCTATCCCCAATACTGACTCTGATCTTCAAAATTGCACAGAAACTTGAGAACTGATAATGAAAATTCCAATAAGAGGGAGATAAAATCCTAGATAATCAAAGGAATCTGGAAGGATAAATGAATGATGTAAACATTATGATATGCATTATGAAATAAATAAAAGTGAAATTATAAAGAAAAGGATCACCTTTAAAGGTCAATATCTCAGAAAACACTGAACCAAATTCAAATTGGTTTACTGGACATGAAAGATAGGCTTCATATGTATCTTCAGCTAAAAGCACAGTTGATTCAAATAAACCTAACCATAATTCTGGCTCTACTTTTCAATTTTTCACAAAAACTTGAAAATTGATGATGGAAAGTCCAAAAAGAGGGAGGTAAAAGCCTAGATAATAGTAAAATAAGAGTTTCAGAATCCTTATTCTCTGATTATGCAATATAAAAAATGAAATAAGATAAGTGCCATTTGGAAAAAACGGCTCAACTTCAAAAGTCAAAATCTCATCAACCACTGAACCTAATTAAAAAATTTTTGTGTGAAATGGGAGATAGGCCTCAGTATAATCTTCAGCTAAAGGACATGTGATTTAAATAAACCTCACCCTAATTTGTTATATAAAAAAATAAAATAAAAAATTTGAATTGGGAAAAAAAGGCTCAACTTTAATGATAAATATCTCAGCAAAAACTAAACTGAATTCAAATTTTTTTGTGGGAAATGAAAGAAAGCTTTCAGAAAAATCATCATTAAAAAGAACATTAGATACAAATAAGCCTAACCCTATTTGCAAGTCTTTTTTTTTAATTTTACAAAAACATGAAAAGTGGTAATGGAGATGAGAACAAAAGGAGTTTAATAAGTTCACTGTTATCCAGATAATCATAATTTATATATTTAAGTATAAAATTTTCTTAGAAGGAATGAGATATCATATAGGCATGAAAAAAAGGATATGAAACTTACCTTGACTGAAAAGTAGGAAAAATAGAGTGAGAAAGATTGATGTTGGAATTGTGGGGTAATTGAATATGGAGTAAGTGAAATGTGTAAATAATGAGCAATTTATGTGTTTTAATGACATGGAACCAAAAAAAAGTGAAATAGGGGAAAGGGAGAAAGGGGGGATAATGACCATTCCAAGAAGGGATGAAGAATAGGATGTTGGAGCTAAAAAAGAAAAAAAGGGGGAGAGAAAAAAAGGTTAATTCTACCATAAAAATCAAAAATAACTACTTACAAAAAAATTAGATACAAAAAAAACAGAAAAAAAAGCATAATAGCAATCAAAAAATCAAAAAAATGAATAAAATGACTTGTCTGGAGAGATGAGATAAGAAACAAAAACCAAATTTTTTGAGGGATGTTTGAGGAGAGGAGGATAGGATATGAGAGATTAATGAAAAATTAAAACAGTGAAAACTTATGCAATTGCAGAAAATATGTAATTTCATGTTGAGCTGGTGAATGAAAACAAATGAGACATCCAAAAAAGAGACATTCAGCATAAATTCAAAATAAAAATGAATATGAAAAAAATAAAAACACCAAACCAAGTGAATAAAGCACACAAGGTGAAAATATGGAGAGTATGAGAAAAAAATTAAAAGGGTTTTGTTTCAAAATGTTGGAGGGTGATTGGAATAATGAAAGAGCATATGCTAGTCAAAAGTATGTTTTTTGATTCAAGGGAGAGGAAAGCTGGTGCAGTTTTGGGATCCTCTTCCTCATAACGATTATTGAAAAGACATATAATCTAAAGTGTCTTCCAAACACAAGTCATAATCAGAGTAAGCAGCTAAAGTTAAAGTGATAGCATTCATAGCTGAGTGAAGTTGCTTCCTAGTAGATGGATGCTTTATTATTTTTGGTATAAGGTTTATGTGATGAGTGGAAAGTGGAAATTCACCAGCAAATGTGTGTAGATAGAAAAAAATGTTATTTTTTTGACCCAAAATTAAGTAGCATAGATGGAAGAGACACATAAGGATGAGAAAAAATGTTATGTGTTTGCCACCAAAATCAAGTAGCATAGAGTGAAGAGACACATAAAGATGGAATCCACAATTGTATGTCATGTGACTTGCTTACAAATTAATCATGGATGTGATGAGTTTGGGATGAGTAATTAGGAATGGGAATTGGGGTGTAAGAGGTGGAATAATACATTATTGCGCAATCCTTATCCACTAGCCCCAGGGCTAATGGATAAGAATTACCAAAAATTAATAATTTCTGATCCTGGCAACAAAAATTCTTGATCTCTAATTGCGGATCCCTGACATTGATACCACCTATTATATATGCAATCATAAATATCTTGCATTTATTTGTAAAAAATAAAATAATTTTTTTTCCTTTTAAATATAACTAATATTTTTACTGGTAAGTAGAGAAGAGATTAAATAACAAATGTTATTAAACAATTAAAGAGGTGATTATGGTGATGAGAAAATGAAGGAAGAGGTGGTGGTAGCGGAAGTGAAAGAAGGGAGGATGTAGAAGTGGTGTTGGTGGTGAAAAATAGGAGGAAGGGGTGGGGGTGAAATGTGTGAAGGGAGGTAATAATTGAAAGGAGATAATTGTGATTAATGAGTGATGAGTGGTGGAAGTGATGGTGGTGATAAAATTTAAGAGAGGATAATGAGAGAAAAGGTTAATAGTGCAGAGAAGAGTCTGCAATTACCATTAAACACAGTGGCCAAAGTGAAGTTTGTGATACCAAAGTTGTTGCATTTCAGATGCATTAGCTTTTGTAACATCATTCAAATTTTAGTAGTTTAAGTATGTATTATATTGTTATCATTTTTTTTAATTCTTTCTTTTTTCAACATACTATAGAGTCATGTCTACTCAAATCAACAAAAATTTATACATGTGATTCAA
The DNA here is from genome assembly GCA_030280995.1 of Hemileia vastatrix. Lineage (NCBI taxonomy): Eukaryota > Fungi > Basidiomycota > Pucciniomycetes > Pucciniales > Zaghouaniaceae > Hemileia > Hemileia vastatrix. The sequence continues at coordinate 22,804,436 of JASXTE010000001.1, read as the reverse complement.
ATTCCCCTAATTATTTTCACTTCTTTTATATCAAGCCTTTTTACTGGTCAGATAATTTTATCAACGACTCGTTAATAAATTTCAAAATGATAACCACCATTTTTGTTTATGTGTGAAAATTTTCACTTTTAAAAAGTGGTTGATTAGCTACCATACTTATATTCACTGAATGTATGAAAATACATCTCAATGAAGGTATGATAACCATTCTGACCAAAAGAGAAATTAAAGAATGAGCTGATAATTTCCAATTGAAAAAATTGATTCACCATCACAAAAAAAGACATAATCAAAGCATCAGAAAAACTATCAGAAAAATATAATATGAGCTTAAGGACATGGTAGCCCAAATATCTATGTATATCTCATGAGCAGGTGGTGCAAACCTTAAAAAAAATTGAGTGACCATCATTTGTGTGCAAGTGTGAGAATACACACTAGTAAAAAACAGTTAATGAAATACCAGTTTTATTTTTCTGAATATGTAAACATACAACTTAAAGAAGTTATGATCACTATTCTGACAATAAATGACATAAAAAAATGACCTGATAACTTCCAATCAAAAAAATGCACCAACAGAACAAAAGCCATCATCAAAGCATCAGAAAAACTATCAGAACCATATAATCTGAGCTTAAGGTCATGGTAACCCAAATAATTCTTTATATTTTATGAGAAGGTGGGAACATCTTCAAAAAAAATTTGAGTGACCACCATATTGATGCAATTGTGAGAATAAACACTTGTCAAAAATGGTTAATAAACTACCCAGACTTAAATTTCCTGCATGTGTTAAAAAAATCTAAAAGAAGCTGAAGTCACCATTCTGACCAAAAGAGATATAAAATAATGACCTGATAGATTCTTATTGAAAAAACAAATGCACCATGCAACAAAAGCCATCATCAAAGCATCAGTAAAACTATAAGAATCATATAATATGAGCTTAAGGACATGGTAAACCTAATACTTTTGTATAGCCAATGAGAAGGTAAAGCACATCTTCAAGAAATCATTAAGTAACCACACTTGTTGTGCAAGTGTGCACATATTCACATGTCAAAAATGGTTGATGATCTACCAAACTTATATTGCTTGTATGAATCAATACACATCTCTAAGAAGAAAAAATCACCATTATGACCAAAATTAACATAATATTATGGCCTGAGGTTTGCCTATGAAAGGATTAAGATGACTCTGACGGTTTTCCCCCAATTCAAGATAATTCTGAAATAAAAAAATGATTCAAATTCACAGTAAATGTTTGCCTCTCAAATTCAACCAAATTCAATCATATTACATGAACTATAACTATGAATATTCAATATTCAATATGAAATATGAAATATGAAATATGCAATATTCAATATATAATATCCAATATGAAATATTCAATATTAAATATTTAAAATAAATATTGAATATTCATAGTTACAGTGTAAGAAATAAAATTTTCAATTTGAATGAATATAAGAAGCAAACATAAAATGTGAATTTGAATCATGTTTTTATAATTCATTCTACTCTTGGGTTGGGGAAAAACAGTCAGTTTTCATCTTTATAATTCCAAAGGCACATATAAGGCCATCATATTATGTTGCTTTAGGTCAGAATGGTGTTTATACATTCTTTGAGCTTTGTGTTCATAGATACAGGCAATATAAATCTGGTAGTTTATCAACCATTTTTGAAAAGTGAATATGCACACACTTGCACAAAAATGGGAGCCACTCAAATTTTTCTTGAAGATGTGCGCCACCTTCTCATGAAATATACAAAATTATTTGGTTTTACATGTCTTTAAGCTCGTATTGGGGGGTGTCAGTTCTGTAAAATCTGCACTCACAAATCAGCACTTATTTAAGTGCTGATTTCAAAAATACACTAGGCCCTAAAATGATGGATTTTAATCTTTAATAAGTCACTTACTTCACTCAAATCATCACTTTCTCAACCAAAAGTTCTGATTTTACCATAATTTCTCATTTAACTTCTTTATCTGCATCATCCTATTTATACACAGAACTGTGAAGTATAACAATTTGTAAGTCAAAAAATTGTACATCAATACATTTTTATACCATAAAAAAATAATGCCTTCCTCACTCTTGAATCATGATAAGCTAAATGTCAATACTCCCTTTTTTTTCCAGTTTACTTCATTTTCAATAAACAAGAAGCCATTGAACTTTGCTGAAGGTGGACATATGATTTGGGTGGACCTCTTGCATCCAAAAAGTTTATCATAATTTAATTTTATTTTGAGTAAGTTTATGATGATAAAATAATCATTCTTTTAAGCTGTCCAGACTATGATTTCTCAGGTGAGGGGCTTGCATTGTGAGAAGACTATTTTGAAAAAGCATTTTTTGAGTTGCCTTTTAAGTGTTGGATTTTCTGGGAGGCAATATAAAACTAATATATTACAAGAAAAGAGATTATGAGGTTTAAACCATAAAAAAACATGTAAACAAACATCCCTGTTTAAAATTTTGCAATAAAATGTTTCAAATATCAGTGTAGGGTGTGTGCAAAGGATTGATGTGAGGATGGAGGTCTGAATGTCAGATGTGACAGAGACAGGGTGGGAAAGGTAGGAATGGTGTAGGAAACATGTTGTTGAAAAAAAATCAGGAAACATTTGCTGGTGTGAGGTTATAAATGACACACATTTTCTAAAGAAGTGAATTTTTTGCAAAAATCCAGTGCTGATTTTTAAGTTCATAGTTAGTTTTAAATCTGCATTTAAGTTAGGTTCTGATTTGAAATAACTGACAACCTGTCAGTTTATGCTAGTATATAAGATTGATTTAATAGTAAATATTAATGGTACTGCTACTTATTGAAAAAATTTTTAGTGATTAAACCTCAGGGGTAGACTAATAAAATAGTTATTCTCAATCGAAACTCACAATATTTGGATGTTATGTGTGCTAGTGGTGGAAAATAGAATAATAAAATATAGTTATAGCTTTTATAAAGATAATATCAATTTATAAATGCTTTATAATATATTTCTATGTGAAAATAATTGTTTTTTAGTGTTTATTTGAGTTGTAGTAAGTAAGTGATATCTATAACCCGTCAAAATCCTCCCTTACTTATGCCACAATCCACTGGAGTTCACAGACCTGTAATCCAGATGATGTCACTGCTATCCTCAGCAATTACAGCACTGTGAGGGCCCATCACCTTTTCATGGCTTCCACTTCATGCAGTTTCAACACCCAGACCTCCAGTAAGGACCCTCCATCACAATTAATGATACCACAGACCATACCAAAAATAGAATAAACAGATCAAAGAGGATACCATAAAGAAACAGGTACAATAACTCATCCAAAGAGAATAAAATGAGACCCAAAGTATAAAAAGGAACCAAATTAACTGCCCAAGCTACCAATAACATTCCCAAGCATCCATATTAGCCCAGTAATTATATCCAAACTCATAAATCCATGAATATCCATCCAAGGAAGCAAATTAAGTTGTCCAAACTGGGTATATGCGCCTGAAATAGGTGTATATGCTTGGGTAAGCAATGTGAGTCCACTGGATATGTCTATATGACCTAAAAAAGCAGAATAATAAAGGTTATAGGCTATTAAGAGGTTAAAACCCACTTATAGACCTAAATATACATAATATAACTACATATTTCACTTAATATGAGGTTTATGTAAACATATTAGCTTATGTATGTCTATAATTACTTTATATAACTTAAGATAAGTATATTATGACTCCATTAACACCTTAATAAGTATTATTAGGATATGGATAAGCTATTTAAACTACTATAAGTCATATAATAGTGAAATAATTATATATATATGTATGATAATCATATATATAAGTATTTTAAGCATATATATAAGTATTTTAACCTTATTTTTAAGAAATAAGCTTAATGTAATTAATGTTATCTTTTTTTAAACATAAAAATTATTCAGTCCTAGGGATATCCAGGCTGACACTCCCTCACCCAAAAAAAACAATAAAAAAATTGTAAATACATTTTGATTAATAATTAAGGAGTGAATAGAAAAAAAAATTTAAATTTTCTATAATACATATACTGAATAAACAGTATTATTTTGATTTGAATTTTTTCAAGTGATTTTTAAGATCAGATATTTCATTTTCTGGAATCCACTGGTCATATTCATTTGATTTATTTTTAAATCTTAATAGATACTCAACTCCCTTTTATTTGGTAATGTGTCTTTTTTTAAGTATCTTTTCAATTTCTGCCTTTTCAACTATTTCTTCAGGTTGCTGTTTATGCCTTAGTGATCTTCTTGGAAATAGAGCAGTATCATTAGAATGGTATGGTTTTATAAGAGAAATAGGAAATACTGGATGTTTTCTATCATAAGGTGCACATAGAATAACCTGAACAGCATTGTTACCAACCATCATTTTAACTAAAAATGGTCCAATGAATGGATCCTTCAATTTAACATTACCATTTAAATTGTAATGTAGTGTAGAAATAAGGACTTCATCACCCTCTTTGAGCATTTGTTCTTTAGGGGATTTATCCCATCTTTTCTTCTCATACTCAAACGCCTTATTTATACATTCTGTCACGGGAGGACCTACGCACAAGGTCAAGGGTGTTCCAGGAAAGTGAGATGGAGGAAGGAGTTTAGCGACTTCTTTGAAGTACAGATGAAATTTTCGAGGAAGTGATTCTAAGGAAAAGCTACTTCTTTGAGATATGTTCAATAAGAATCTTAATATATTTTAAAAGTAATATTAATATTCTTAGGATCTCACAAAGGGTTGGAAACTCAATAATCAAAGATTTAAGTTTTTAAAAATGATTACCGAGATAATAAGGAAATGTAAAATAATAATGATTTAACCTGAAGCTTTACCACTATTAACTATATATACATTTTATAGTTTAATTCTAAAGAAATATTGAAGCTAAATTCAACCCCTTTTATATCCATTACCCCTCCTTGAATTGACCTCATACCCATCCATCATTCTGCACACCACAGACCTCCAAAAATACACCCATTACACCTGGACCCTCCTCACTAACATCCGTTAAACCTTTAATCCTCCACTAACCATCCCGTACATTCTCACTACCCCTGTTAATAACCCACAAATACTTAATAAACCTTTTAGCAGAATATTGCATTAACTATTGCGCTGTGCATCGCTTATCAAAGAAAAGACTAAACACACTATTGAGAGATTGACTAATTTATATTTAAAGTTTAGAATAGCGTGGTTTAATAGTGAGTACACAGAGGAAAGTTGCAGTTGCTATGTAGAATTGTTTTCTGCACTTCAAGTATGGATTTAGACCTCTTTATTATTGATTTAATGAGCTTCTTTTACCTTGAGTGTTACGTGGAGTGTGACACATTCTTGATCTGTTTTCTGCATAAATCTTGCATTTGAAGAAAAGATTTAGTACCTGGATGGATATCCAATCTAGGTAATTTATTAAGAGTTTTAGCAGGTGAATTAGGTACATAACCCAACCATAAATCAAATGGCTTTTTTCCAGTGACAGAATGTACTGTACTGTTGTATGAAAATTTTAAACCTAGGATAAGGGTTACATAATCATGTGTGAATTTGTCATTGTCTTTAAAATTAAGACCAAAAGCACAATATCTTTTTGTCATATCTTCCAAAGTTTGTATCATTCTTTCTGCTAGCCCATCAGTTTGTGGATGGTGTACTGTAGAAAGTTTTAATTGACACCCTGAAAGATCCATAAGTGATTTCCAGAACTCAGAAGTAAATTTAGGATCTCGGTCAGAAAATATTGCTTTGGGGAAACCTGCTATATTTAACATTTGTGTCCACCATTAAAAAGCTAAGTCCTTTTCAGAAACCTCTTTGTGGGTAGGAATAAATTTACACATCTTTGTAAATCTATCTACAATTACCCAGCAGGAGTTATAACTCTTATGCCCTGCTATTGGAAAACCTGTTACAAAGTCCATGTTAATTATTTCCCATGAAGCTTTTGGTTGCTCAATTTGTTGTAATAAAACAGGTATTTTGCCTGTTAATCTTTTAGATTTTTAACAAGAATCACATGCCTCAACAAATTTTTGAACATCCTCAGACACGTTAGTCCACCAAGATGTGTTTTTTACTCTGGTTAATATTTTATGGCAGACAAAATGACCTTCTATTATATCATTATCACATATACTTAACATTAACTCCTTCATTGAAGGGCAAATTACAATTACATTACTTAATTTTTTCCTGTAATATATAAAACCATCCTCAATTGAAAATTTTCCTTTTTCTAATGCCTCTTTATAATTATTTGGTAATGTTTTTATTAAGACATTCATTGAAGAATTAGATAGACCATTTAATATTGTAGTGAGTCTACTCAAGTCAGGATCTGAAGCATACATATCAAGAATTGATTGCATAAATTCATCCTCAACATCTAAAATATAAATGACATAAATGTTAATAATCTCTGTTTCAGGAACATAAGCAGGATTATCATCATTATTAGGCAGAGTTACTCTAGATAAAAAACTACGTTAGAGTGTAAGGTTCCTCTCTATGTGTAATAGTCATCCGTCCTCTGTATTATTGTACTGCTAATTGCCATCTAAACATGTGTCTATTAGGAGTTTTCATGTTTAAGAATGACTTTACTGCACTACAGTCAGTAATTAACTCAAATTTTTGGTCTTCAAGGTAATAATGTAGCTTCTTAAGATCCCATACTACTGCCAAAAATTCAAGTTGAGTAGCACCATATCTCAATTCACTACTTTTTAAAGTACATGAAATATAGCAAATTAGTACTTCTTACATTTTTCCTTCAATAATTTGTTTTTGATTCAAAGCAGAACCCAGACCAATAAAACTTGCATCTGTATATAATACAAAAGGTAATTGGAAATCTGGTAATCCCTAGATAGGAGCTTTCATCAAACATTCTTTGAACTTATCAAAAGCCTGTTGTCTTTCATTATTCCAAATGAAAGCTTCTGATTTCTTTTTCAGTGTGGTAAATGGTGCAGAAATTAACTGGTAGTTTTTTATATATTGTCTATAATAACCACACTTACCAAGAAAATTTTTTACATACTTTAAATTTTGAGGAATTCCAATATTCTTTATTGAAGCCACCTTATTTTGGTCTACACATATTTGTAAGCCAGATACAATATGACCAAGCACTTATAAAGATTCAAACACAAATTTACATTTTTTCAATGCAAGGTTCATTTTTATTTCATCCAATAAAGTGTTCATCATATGTCTTAGAGAACACTATGATGTCATAAATGTATACCATTAACCATCTCTCAATCATTTCATTATAGAATGTTATATCCATTAGCTTCTGAAATACTGATGGTGCATTTTTTGGTCCAAATGGCATCCTGACATATTTATAAATTCCCATGTGTGTTGTTATCAACAAAAATTTCTGGGAATTCTTTTCAACAGGAATTTGATGTTACCCTTTATTTCCATCTAAGCAACTTATATAATTAGCACCTTTAAGGGTAGCATGTATAGAGGAAATCCTTGGCAAGGGATAAAATTCATCTACTGTAAATATATTTAATGCTCTATAATCACTGCACAGTCTTGATTTATCTTGTTCATAAAAAATTAGCACTGATGATATTACAAAATATTTTGGTGTAGTTTCAACCTTTTCAAGAATGTTCATTTTTAATAACATTTTAATATTATCCCCTATATCTTTCCTCTTAATTGGTGAAGCAGGGTAAGGTTTCTTTTTATGACTAGCAGGAATATTATCCATATCACAGGTTAAACTAATCTTTATTTCATGATCTTTTACAAGGCCAAGTTCATTTTTACCATGTGCAAAAGCCATTGGGAATGCTGTAATTAAGTCCAAAATATTATTTCTCTCAGCTTCACTTCTCTGAGTGCCAAATGATGCTTTTGAATTTTCAGTTTCCAGAAGTTGCATTTCATTGGATTCTCTTCCTTTGCATGGAATATTTATTACTTACTCAATGTGTAAGACTGTGTTAAAAGTATTTATTTAAAATTTACTTTTAACATTCATTGCAATTGTAAAATTTTTATTAGTAGGGTCTAATTTCACACCAAACTTAGTCAGAATATCATTTCCAATGATAAAACAGTTGCTACAGTTAGTATTATCCATTACTACAAAGTCACAAGTTACTCTTACATAACCATGTTGATGTTTAAAGAAAACAGCAGCTTTGTATCTGCCAATGGGATTTAGTACTGATCCAAAACCTCTCCAATTTTTACTTTGAAGGGGTTCAAGCTTAGACTTATATTCACTATCAATTTTCTGAAATGTATTAGTAGAAACAACAGAACCAGCAGCTCCTGTGTCCAATACTATATTAACATTTTCACCAGAAATGATAGCTGGAACCGTGATAGGTGTCATTCTAAAGTTATCAGCTTGTATATCTTAAATAATTTCAGCATCCTAAAAATTCATTTAAGATTCATTTGAGTCCATATTCAATATTGGATTGTCAAAGATTGACAAATCATCTTCCAACATACAGACTTCATGTTCATCACTATATGAGATATTACTGTCATAATCACTTGAATATTTACTTCTCTCTGCTTCAATTTCAGATTCATGTTGATTTTCAACAATATTCATATTCTTCTCACATTTGTGACCTTTAACCCAAGGTTTGTTACACTTAAAACAAGTATTTGTTTCATAATTTTTTTGGTACTACAGGTGCAGTAGGTTTTTTCTGCTTCTCCTGAAGTGTCTTTGAATTCTGATTTTTAACAGGTTCAACATTTTGTTTATAAGTGGAATACTTTGATTCATACTTATGGTTTAATAATATTTCATTGCAAATATTAATAAAGTCAGAATATTCAGTAACATTAATTGTTCTAGCTACAACAATGTCTCTGACAGATATAGGTAATTTATATATTATCTTATCTTTCCATAAGTTAAAATCTATGTTAGGCTCAATGGCTTTTAATATTTTATTTAAATTCATTAGAAATACCATAGGTTTGTCACCTTTCAACGGATTATACCTAGTTTTCTCATAAAGTCTCTGCTGAGTGAGTCTGAATTTAGAACCTCCAAATTGTTTTTCAATTAGTTTTTTCCATTCAGCACAAGAATAATCTTTAACCTCACTCAAAACAGTTTCAAACCATAATGAAGCACAATCCTTTAATAAAGAAATTAATTTTGATGTTATTTCTTCATCTGGTAACTTATATGAGAATTTTAAGTTGTCAATTCTTTGGATAAAATGTTTCCAATCAGAGCTGGCTTCCCCATCATAAGTTGGGTACTGACCTATCTTAGGCAAGTTCTTCTGATTGGATTTTATTTCACTAATCTTAGGTAAATTCAACAACTCATTTACTCTTGATAAATGGTCTTGTATTTCCTCCTGTATGTATTTGTGACTTACATTTTCATATTTGAAACTACCACCAGATGGTTTTAGTTGTGTTGGTATAGGGAAGTAATTAGATTCACTTTTTCCAATGAAAGGATTTATATTATACTGAGTATACTTATGATTATCCTGGTTCATTAGTAGATTGGAAGTTTTAATATCAACTTTAGTCAATCTTTGTAGCAGCTCAGAGACACTTTGATTTTTCTGGGCAAAAGATAACTTAGCTCTTGATTAAGTTTTAAATAAATTTGTTTCATACAATTTTTCGACCTCACAGAATTTTTTTTAAAGCTCATTATATTTATTACTTAATGAATCATATTTAAGAGTTAGAGAAAAATTTTCATTCTCTAATTCATTATTAGGTGTTGCCAGTTGAGAAATATTTAATGTTAAGGATGAAATTGTATCACTTGTGAGCTTAACTGTCTGTTCCCCACAATCAGTCATTCTATTCCAAAATTCTGAAACAATTCTATGGACAGTTGGATTATTGCTAAATTACTCCAAGTCTTCCTTCTCAATTCTCTCACTCTCTTGTGAGCTTCTCATCTCACTAGTAAGTGGTGGAAACTGAGGATTAACTGAATTATAAATACTACTGTTGTTATTGACAAAAGACAAGTCAGTTGTATGTACATTAAAACCTAATTTTCTTAAGTCCTCCTCTATTCTCTGCACAGATTTGACATCAATAATATTACCTACATTTTAATTATCAGTATTATGTTTAATCTGAGAGGGTAATCTACTTACCATGGGATTTGTGTGAGCCCTGATTTTTGGCGCCTTTGTTTTCCCTTGTATGGGTGAACTGAGGAAGTCTGATGAGGAGGAGGATCCTTGTTGCAGTTGTGACTAGACCATTGTTGATGGAACCAATCCCACTTCCATTTGTCTACCAGTATTTTCTCCTGGGAGTGATGTGACCCTCCTGGGGTAGGGGGTTGCTGACTTGGCTGGCCTCCCTTTAGCTCTGCTAATGATTGGTTCATCTGCTGAAATCCTACTTTGCAATTGTTCTGTAATTGCTCTACCTCCTTGAGCATGAGGGACTTTTATTCCTCCAACTTCAATACCTGTTTTGCCAGATGGGATAGTTGATCCTTTAGAGGAGGAGGCATCTTTTTTATGGTAATCTTTTTTAAGAGAATGTCTTTTTCCTCTATGCTCATTTTCTCTGCCTGGGGGTATGACTGACCCTCCATGGTTATGTCCTGGAGCAATGTTTTTGTTAGCTTTAGACCTGGTATTATAAGCAAGATTTTCACTTACATTGTCCTGGGGAGCACTCATATTGATAAAAATAACAATATATCACTTCTACAGAAAGGAAAACCTATTGGAATTAGTAGATTAAAAGTATTAGCAATGTTATTACTAATAAAAAGCACTGTAGATTATCCTGAATTTGAATCTTTATTTATTTAAATAAAATGTAATAAAAATTCAAAAAAATCTGCTAAAAATAAAATTATAAGTTTAACTAGACCTTTATATGTGTTAATTAATAGCTTACCAAGCTTTTACCAAATACCAATTTAATTGGATGTTATATTGGTGACCAAGTACAAAGTGAAATTGCGTTTATATTGGGTACAGTTACTACTGTAAATACCTAATTTTTATTATAAAAAATTAGTAAAATTATTATAAGGGTTATTTTCCGCAATTGCTGAGCTATGATGACCCACTTTTGTGCAGCAGATGCAAATATTTGGTTTGTTTTGAGTTATACTAAAGTAAAAATCACGTCCCAAGGCTTATACTAAATAATAAGTAAAAAACTAAGGAAAGACCCCCAATTGTCAGTTTATCTAGTATATAAGTATGATTAAATAGTATTTAATAATGGTCCTATTACTTATTGATAAATGATTTATTGATTAAACCTCAGGGGGAGACTAATAAAATAGTTATACTCAAATAAAACTCACAATACTTAGATTTAAATGCGTGCTAGTGGTGGAAAATAGATGAATATAATATAGTTATAGCTTATATAAAGAGAATATCAATTTATAAAGGCTTTATAATATATTTCTGAATGCTAATAATTGTATAGTAGTGTTTGTTTGAATTGTAGTAATTGAATGATGATAAATAACCGTCAAAATCCCTCCTTACTTATACCCAAATCCACTGGAGTGCACAGACCTTTAATCCAGATGATGTCACTGCTATCCCCTGAAATTACAGTACTGTGAGGGCCCATCACCTCCCCATGGCGTCCACTTCAAGCAGACTCAACACCCAGACCTCCAGTAAGGAACCTCCATCACAATTAATGATAACACAGACCCATACCATAAATAGAAAATCCAGATAAAAGTGGATACCATAAAGAAACAGGTAAAATAACTCATCCAAAGAGAACATAATGAGACCCAAAGAATATAAAGGAAACAAATGAAATTTTCAAGTCTTCAATAACATCCCCAAGCATCCATATTAACCCAGCAATGACCTCCCAACCCATAAATCCGTGAATATCCATCCAAGGAAGAAGATTAAGTTGTCCAAACTGAGTGTATGCACCTGAAATAGATTTTTATGCTTCTTTAGGCGTTGTTAGTCCACTGGATACGTCTATATTACCTAAAATAAGCAGAAAAACAAAGGTTATAGGCTATTAAGAGGCTTAAACCCACTTATATACCTAAATATACATAATATACTACATATTTCACTGAATATAAGATCTATGTATACATATAAGCCGATGTATGTCAATAATTACTTCATATCACTTAAGGTAAGTATATTTTGACTCCATTAACACCTTAATAAGTATTATTAGACTATGGATAAGCTATTTAAACTACTATAATTTTTATAATAGAGTAATAATTATATATATATGTAATATAATCATATATATTTTTGTTTTTACCTTATTTTTAAGATATAAGCTTAATGTACTTAAGTTTATATAGTTTTAAGTATAAGAAATACTCAGTCCTATGGATATCTAGGCTGACATTTATCCACAAGGCTGTATTTTTTATTCTTCTTAATGTTTTATGGAAGTCAAATTGACCTGCTAATATATTATCATGATATATTCTTAACATTAACTCCTTCATTGAAGGGGGAATTAAAATTACATTGCTTAATTTCTTCCTGTAATATATAAGACCATCCTCAATATAAAATTTTCCATTTTCTAATGCTTCTTTATACTTTTGTGGTAATGTTTTTATTAAAACACTCATTGAAGCATTAGGTGGATCATTTAAAAATTTCAGTAAGTTTACTCAATTCAGGATCTGATGAATAAATGTCAAGAATTGATTGCATAAATTCATCCTTAATATCTAAAATATATATTCCATAAATGTTAATAATCTTTTTTCAGGAACATAAGCATGATTATCATTATTATTGGGTAGAGGTACTCTAGATAACAGATCTAAATTAGAGTGTAAGGTTTTCGCTCTATGTGTAATAGACATCTTTCCTCTGTATTTGTTACAGCTAATTGCAATCTAAACATATGTATATTAAGATTTTTCATGTTTAAGAGTGAATTAACTACACTACAGTCAGTTATTAACTCAAATTTTTGGTCTTCAAGTTAATAATGTAGCTTCTCAAGAGTTCATACCACTTCCAAACATTCAATTTGAGTAGCACAATATTTCAATTCACTACTTCTTAGAGTACATACAATATAGCAAATAACTACTTCTGACATTTTCCCTTCAATAAGTTGTTTTTGATGCAAAGCAGCACCCAGACCTATGAAACTTGTATCTGTATACAATAAAACAGGAAATTGGTAATATGGTAGTCCATAGATAGGGGCTGTAATCAAACATTCTTTGAACTTATCAAAAGCCTGTTGTCTTTCATTATTCCAAATTAAAGCTTCTGATTTCTTTAACAGTGTGGTCAATGGTGCAGCAATTAATTTGTAGCTCTTTATATATTGTCTATAATAACCACACATACAAAGAAAATATTGTACATCCTTTACATTTTGAGGAAGTACAATATTCTTGATTGCACACAACTTATTTTGGTCTACACATATATGTAAGCCAGATAAAATATGACCTAGCACTTTTAAAGATTCAAACCCAAATTTACATTTTTTCAATTCAAGGGTCATTTTTATTTCATCCATTTTCTGTAATACCTTCTTTAAATATATTAAGTGTTCATCATATGTCTTAGAGAACACTATGATGTCATCAATGTATACCATTAACCATCTTTCAATCATTTAATTATGGAATGTTATATTGGTTAACTTCTGAAATACTGAAGGAGCATTTTTTGGTCCAAATGGCATCCTGACATATTTATATTTTCCCGCATGTGTTGTTATCAAAAAAGGTTCTGTGAATACTTTTCCACAGGAATCTGATGGTAACCTTTATTTCCATCCAGGCAACTTATATATTTAGCACCTTTAAGGGTAGCATGTATAGAGGAAATCCTTGGCAAGGGATAAATATAATACACTGTGAATGTATTTAATGCTCTATAATCAATGCACAGTCTTGCTTTATCTTGTTCATAAGAAATTAGAACTGGTGATATTACACAATATTTTGGTGTAGCTTCAACCTTTTCAAAAATTTTCATTTTTAATAACATCTTAATATTATCCTCTATCTCTTTCCTCTTCATTGGTGAAGCAGGGTATGGTTTCCTTTTAAGACTAGCAGGAATATTATCCATATCACAGTTTAAACTAATTTTCATTTCATGATCTTTTAAAAGGCCAAGCTCATTGGTTCCATGTGCAAAAGCCAATGGAAATGATTTAATTAAGTTCAAAATATTTTTTTTCTCAGCATTACTTATCTGAGTGCCAAATGATGCTTTTGAAAATTCTGTTTCCAGAAATTCCATTTCATTGGATTCTCTTCCTTTGCAAGGAATATTTATTACTGACTCAATGTGTGAGACCATGTTAAAAGAATTTATTTTAAATTTCCTTTTACCATTTATGCCAATTGTAAAATTATTATTAGCAGGGTCTTATTTTACACCAAACTTAGTCAGAATATCATTTACAATGATATAACATTTACTAAAATTAGTATTATCCATTACTACAAAGTCCCAAGTTACTCTAACATAACCATGTTGATGTTTAAAGAAAATAGCAGCTTTGTATCTACCAATGGGGTGTAGTACTGATCCACAATCATTCCAATTTTTTCTTTGAAGGGTTTCAAGCTTTGACTTTTATTCACTATCAATTTTCAGTAATGTATTTGTTGAAACAACAGAGCCAGAAGCTCCTGTATCCAATACTATATTTACATTTTCTTCTAAAATGATAGCTGCAACCATGATAGGTGTCATTTTCAAGTTATCAGCTTGTATATCCTTAATGATTTCAGCATCTTCAAAATTTTTTAAGGATTTATTTGAGTCCATATTTAATATTGGAGTTTAAAAGATGGACAAATCATCTTTCCACATACAGACTTCATTTTAATCACTATATGAGATATTACTGTCATAATCACTTGAATCTTTACTTTTTTCTGTTTCTTCTTCAGATTCATGCTGATTTTCAACAATATTTATATTCTTCTCACATTTGTGACATTTAAATTAAGTTTTATTACACTTATAACAAGTTTTAGTTTCATACTTTTTAGGTACTACAGGTGCAGTAGGTTTTTTCTGCTTCTCCAGAAGTGGTTTTGAATTCTGATTTTTCACATGTTCATTATATTGTTTATAAGTGGTGTACCTTGATTCATACTTATGGTTTAATAATATTTCATTGAAAATATTAATAAATTCTGAATATTCATTAACAATTATTGTTCTAGCTACAATAATGTCTCTGACAGATATAGGTAATTTATATATTATCTTATCTTTCCATAAGTTAAGATCCATGTGTGGCTCAATGCCTTTTTTTATTTTATTTAAATACATTAAATATACCATAGGTTTGTCACTAATCAATAGATTATACATAGTTTTCTCATATAAACTTTGTTGAGTGAGCCTGAATTTAGAACCTCCAAATTGTTTTTCAATTAGTTTTTTCCACTCAGCCCAAGAGTAATCCTTACCCTCACTCAAAACAGCTTCAAATTATAATAAAGCAACATCCTTTAATAAAGAAATTAATTTTGATGTTATTTCTTTATCTGGTAACTTATATGAGAATTTCAAGTTGTCAATTTTTTGGATAAAAGTTTGCCAATCAGAGCTGGCTTCCCCATCATAAGTTGGGTACTAATCTATGTTAGGCAAGTTCTTCTGATTGTATTTTGTTTCACTAATCCTAGGTAAATTCAATAACTAATTTACTCTGGATAAATGGTCTTGTATTTACTCTTGCAAGGATTTGTGACTTACATTTGTATGTTCATACTTGACACTACCACCAGATGGTTTTACTTGTGGTGATATGGGGAATGATTGAGATTCATTTTTTCCAATGAAGGATTATTATTATAGTGAGTATAATTATGATTATTCTGATTCATTAGTAGATTAGCAGTTTCAATCTCAACTTTAGTCAATCTTTGTAGCAGCTCAGAGACACTCTGATTTGTCTGGGCAAAAGATTACTTTGTTCTTGACTCTGTTTTTAATGAATGTGCCTCATAAAACTTTTCTAACTCACAGAGTTTTTTTGAAAGTTCACTATATTTAATACTCAAAGAATCAAACTTAAGAATTAGAGCCAAGTTTTCATTCTATAATTCTTTATTTCTTCTCGCCAGTTGAGAAATTTTCATTGTCAAGGACAAAATTGTATCACTTGTGAGCTTAAATTTCTGTTTCTCACAATCAGTCATTCTATTCCATAATGCTGAAACAATTCTATTGACAGTAGGGTTATTGTTAAAATACTTCATGTCTTCCTTCTCAATTTTTTCACTGTTTTATAAACTTCTTATCTTACTAGTTAGGGTTGCAACTGAGGATTAACTGTATTATCACTATAAATAGTACTGTTGTTATTGACAAAAGATAAGTCAGGTGTATCTACATCAAAGCCTAATTTTCTTAAGTCCTTTTCAAATCTCTGTACAGATTTTACATCAATATTATTATTTATATTGTAATCATCAGTGTTTTGTTCAATCTGAGAGGGTAATCTAATTACCACAGGATTTGTGAATGCCCTTATTTTTGGCGCTTTTTCTTTCCTTTGTAGGGGTGAGCTGAGGAACTCTGATTAGGTGGGTGATCCCTGTTGCAATTGTGACTGGACCATTGCTAATGGAACCAATCCCACTTCCATTTATCTACCAGGATTATTTCCTGGGAATGATGTGACCCTCCTTGGGTTAGGGGGTTTTTGGCTTGGCTTCTCTACCTTTCACTCTTCCAAGATTTGATTCATCTGTTGGAGACCCACCTTGAGGTTGTTTTGCAACTGCTCTCCCTTTTTTATTATGAAAGTATTTGATTCCTCCAGTTTTAGAACCTGCTTTTCCAGATGGGACAGTTGATCCTGCAGAGGAGGTGAATTATTTTTGATTGTTATTTTCTTTACGAGGGTGTCCTTTTCTTCTATTCTTATTGACTCTTGTTGTGGGTAGGATTGTCCCTCCATGGTGATTTCCTGGAGCAATTTTTTTAGCTTTAGACCTGATGTTATAAGCAGGTTTTTTACTTACATTGTCCTGTGGAGCACTCATTGTGTCTTTAAATAACAGTTTTAAACATCTACAAAAAGGAAAACCTATATGGTAATTATTAGACAAAAATATTAGCAATAAAATTACTAATAAAAGCTCTAGAGCTTACCTTGAATTTATATCTCTATTTATTTAAATAGAATATAAGAAAAATTCAAAAAAATCTGTTAAAAATAAAATAATAAGTTTAAATAGACCTTTATAAGAGTGAATATTTAGCTTAACAAGCTTTAATCAAATACCAATTTAATTTAGTGTTATATTGGTGACCAAATATTATGTCAAATTGGGTTTATATTGGGTACAATTACTACTGTCAATACCTAATTTTTATTATAAAAAATTAGTACAATTATTATAAGGGTACATTTCCGCAATCACTGAGTTATGATGACCCACTAATTTTCTTCAGACCCAAATATTTGGTTTTTTTGAGATATACTAGAGTAAAAATCAAGTGCTAAGGATTATACTAAATAATAAGTAATAACTAAGGAAAGACCCCCAATTGTCAGTTTATGCTAGTATATAAGTATGATTTAATAGTAAATATTAATTGTCTTACTACTTATTGATAAATTATTTAGTGATTAAACCTCAGGGGAAGACTAAAAAATAGTTATTCTCAATTGAAACTCACAATATTTGGATGTTATGCGTGCTAGTGGTGGAAAATAGAATAATAAAATATAGTTATAACTTATATAAAGAAAATATCAATTTATAAATGCTTCATAATATATTTATATATGATAATAATTTTTTGTAGTGTTTATTTGAGTTGTAGTAAGTAATTGATGTCTATAACCCATCAAAATCCTCCCTTACTTATACCAAAATCCACTGGAGTGCACAGAACTTTAATCCAGATGATGTCACTGCAATCCCCAGCAATTACAGAATTTTGGCTTTTGTATTTCTATAATTACTTAATATCACTTAAGATAAGTATATTATTACTCCATTAACACCTTCATAAGTATTTTTATGCTATTAATAAGCTATTTAAACTACTATGAGTCATATAATAGTGTAATAATTATATATATATGTATTATAATCATATATATAAGTATTTTAACCTTATTTTTAAGTAATAAACTTAATGTAATTAAGGTTATATTATTTTAAACATAATAATTACACTGTCCTGGAGATACCTAGTGTCACCGGACAACCTACGCACAAGGTCGAGGATGTTCCTGAAAGTGAGATGAGGGATTTAGAAACTTCTTTGAAGCACAGAGGAATGATTTGAGGAAATGATTCGAAGGTCACTCGAAGTAATAGCTACAGGTTCGAGGTTTGTTCGAGAAGAATTATAGACTAGTTTCAGAGGTAATAGTAATTCTTAAAATCTCACAAAGGGTTGGAAACTCAATAATAAAAGATTTAGGATTTAGAAATGAATATTGAGAAAATAAGAGAAAGATACAATAACAATGATTTTAACTTTAAAGATTTACCACTATTAATGTAAATACGATTTTATAATTTAATTCTAAGGAATATTGAACCAAATACCCAACCCCTTTTATATCCTTTGTTCCTCCTCGCATTGACCTCCCTTCCATCGCACCATTCCCATTCCATTGACCATTACTAACATACACTTAGACCCTCTTCGCTAAATATCCGTCCATGCTCAATTTACCCCTTTTTAATTAATTAACAAAACTTTAATGAAAATTACTACTGTACTATTTTGTTGAACCTAGCGCTGTGCGTCGCTTATTGAAAAGGACTAATGTACCCTATTGGGAAATTGACTAATTTAGATTTAGAGTTTAGGCTAGCGCAGTTAAATAGTAAGTACACAAAGGAAAATTGCAGTTGCTATGGAGAATTGCTTTCTGCGCTTTGAGTATAGATTTAGGACTCGATATTATTGATTTAATGAGTTGATTTCGCCTCGAGTGTCACGTGGCGCGTGACAGATGCCTGGGTATAAAAATTGCGAACTCCGTTGAGCTTGAGCCATCTTCCCACACTATTTTCCCTTTTCCTAATAATTTTTTCCCTCACTTCTTAATTACTCTTTTTTATAATGAACTGCCCCACTCCCACACCTATGCCTCCACATCCTAAAGCGGATGGGGGAGTGATCACACAACAGTTTTCGCAGACTTGCATGGCTTGTGAAAGCATGGAGTATTTCTGTGTGGAAAGTACGGCGACTCGAGGCCCTCGCCAGAGATGCGAGTTTTGCCGTTGGCGGCGAGTGGTGTGCAATGCGTTGACGAAGAATGCGGAAATCAAAAAGCGATTTACCAATACTAGGTTTTGGGTAATTCCTAAAACCAAAGAGGTGGTCGAAGACATTTGGGATGTCTTGATCGAAGATGAAAAATCGGTGGGGGAAAATGATAAGGAATTAAACAATGAGATCTTAACCTGGGTAACCCAGGCCACGAGTTCGAAGCGAGGTGTTGAGGAAGAGGTCGACAAGTTGGTGGAGGAAGATGAAGATGAAGTCCCTGTTCCAGGGCAGGAACCCAAGAAACGACGGGTGGTCATCAAGGACGACGAGGAAGAGAGAGAGGTAGAGGTCGAAGTGGCACCAAGGTTATTTTTAGAGCCCGACCCCATCATCGAGGTAAGTTTTAATTGTTTATTTTAAGGATGAAGTTACTGATGAGTTTTTGTTTTAGACATCAAATAACCTTGAAGAGCCAATTGGGGAGCCTGCGCCGATTATACCAACTGAGGCAAACCCTCCGGCCACGGAAGTAGTTGAAGAGCCCGAAGACACCCTGGACCAGGTGTGGTCAAAGAAACCTCATCAAGGTCGACGAGTAAGGTTCGCGGAAGAACTATGTGGGGAGGTCAACACAATTATCGATGCTGCTTCCTTTGACGTGGCAGAGGAGCTCTTGGAGATGGGAGAGGTGGTTCTGGTAGGAGAGGAGGAGGTATTTGAGAAATGCAGGAAGGAGATAAGGGTAGTTTTGGAGAAAATGAAAAGTTTTGTTTGAGAGAAATTAAAAGAAAAGATTTGAAATGAAAAGGAGATGTAGAGAAGTAGAAAAAATTTGTATTTTAGTTTTATTTTATTTTATTTTATTTTATTTTTTTATTGTAGGTGAATGTTATTAATTTTATAAGATTTGAGAGAGAGAGAAAAAGAAAAAAAAAGAAGTTTAAAATAAAAAATTTTAGAATTTGAAAGAAGAAATTTAAAGAAAGAAAAAAGGTTGTTTAATTGAAGGAAGTTTTAATGTTTTTAAAAGGAAATTTTTATGTAAGAAAAGAAAGAGAACAAAAAAGAAACGGTTTTGTGATTGAGATGAGTTTGTTAAATTGAGGATTTAATGAAAGAAAAATATATGTTTTTTTTTTTTTTTTTTTTTTTTTAAGAAATTTTAGTTGAAAAGAGAGGAAGAAGAAAGAAAAGAAAAAAAAACAGAATTTAGAATTTAAGAGCATTTGAAAAGAAGAATTATTTGTTTTGAAGAATTATTATAGGGAGATTTAGAGGTTGAAGTTAAGTTTGAGGAAATGGTTGTGTCGTACAAGATTTGATGATTCGAAGGAAAGAAAGTTTTTAAAAGAGAGAATAAATTTGTGGAAGAGAAATTTTTGAAGAGAATTTTAATTTTAAGAAAAGAATGTATTTAAAGAATTGAAAAAGAAAAGAAAGAAAATATTTAGAGAGATTTAAGAGTTTTTTATTTTATTTTATTATTTATGTTTATTCTATTTATTTTATTTTATTTTATTTTATTTTATTTTATTTTATTTTATTTTATTTTATTTTATTTTATTTTATTTTATTTTATTTTATTTTATTTTATTTTATTTTATTTTATTTTATTTTATTTTATTTTATTTTATTTTATTTTATTTTATTTTATTTTATTTTATTTTATTTTATTTTATTTTATTTTATTTTATTTTATTTTATTTCATTTTATTTTATTTTATTTTATTTTATTTTATTTTATTTTATTTTAATTTTATTTTTAGTTGGTTTTGGAGGAAATTTTATAGAAGGAGAAGAAAGAAAAAAAGAAGAGAGAAAAAAGAAAACAAGGCTAAGAAATTTAAGAGGTGTTTTAGATCTTAAAGAAAGAAATAAAAAGAAAAGAAAATTTTAAATAAAGAAATTTTAAGGTTTTGGTTTTAAAGGATATTTCAAATGAAAAGATTTTAGGAGTTCAGGAGCGTTAGAAACATTGATGGCTGGTTCCCAGGATGTTTTGTCTGAGTCATTGAGGAAGCCTTCCCATTCCACGAGGTATTGAAGTTTCCCCTTGCATATTCTTGAATCAAGGATACGACTTACTTCCCACTCTAGATGATCTTCTACTTCGACTGGTTCCGGAGGGGGTTGGTTCTTGCCCGGGTATATTTCTCGAGCCAGTTCCAGGAGAGATACATGGAAAACAGGGTGAATCGCCTGCCATTTAGGAGGTAACTTGAGTCGAAATGCAGTTTTAGAGACTTCAGAGTCGATTTCGAATGGTCCCAAGCACTTTTCAGCCAGTTTCTTTGATGGTCTTGTTGTTCGAATGTTTTGTGCGTCGAGCCATACTTTGTCGCCTGGTTTAAAGGAAGGAGCAGATTGTCGATGTTTTTCGGCCTGTTCCTTGTATCTTCGAATCGCTGATTCCAAATTTGTTTTAAGTTCTTCTTGGAGTTGTGATATAGTTCGAAGATAATGTTCCGCAGGATGATTAGTTCCTACATGGATTGAGTTGAATCGAGGATGTCGTTCATAAATGGTTTCGAAGGGAGATTGTCGTGTCGAAGAATGAGTCGAGTTATTATAAGCAAATTTGGCCAATGGTAACCATGTGGTCCAATCGTCTTGTTGGTAACTGACATACATTCGAAGATATTGTTCGAGGATTTGGTTAACTCTTTCTGTTTGACCATCGGTTTCAGGGTGATAGGCCGTGGAGAGATTCCTCGTGATATTGAGTTGTCGACACAGTTGGGTCCAGAATGTGGATACAAACAATGAGCCTCTATCTGAAATAATATCATTCGGTAAGTCGTGTTTAGAAAATAAATATTCTAGAAACAATTTTGACAAATCTTCTGCTGTAGCAGTAGTAGTGGTTTTAATAAAAATAGACATTTTTGAAAATCTATCTAATATTACTAATATAGCATCAAAATCATTAGAAATATGAAGTTGAGAAATGAAATCCATTGATAAAGATTCCCAAGGTTTAGAGGGAATAGGAAGTGGTTGAAGCAACCCATGCTTCCGTTGACGGGGAGCCTTATTCCTATTACATTCGTAACAAGCTTTTATATAGGCCTTGATTTACCTGGTCATACCTGGCCAGAAGAAATCCCTCGCTATTAACTGGTAGGTTTTATCAACCCCAAAATGACCAGCTAATGGAGAATCATGTCGACTGTTGAAAATCCATAATTTTATCTCATTGTTGTCGGGTATGACTACTCTACCTTCGAAGACTAATAGACCTGATTCAATACTAAATCTTTTGGCCCCTTTCTTTGAGAGTATTTTGTCTTTTAACCCTAAACAATAATCGTTCTTCGACTGAGCTTCGAGGATGTTGGATAGTGAATTTCGAAAAGATTGAATTGCCATCAAATTAAGTGGATGAGTCATTAACATTGATTCATTGAAAATTGATTGCACATTTGCTGGGTTCTTGTCAGCAAATGCGTCCCCCCGCTGTGGGTAAAAGTCGTCCCGACGTGACAAGATATCAGGGACAATGCAGTTTTTTCCTGGGCAATAGGAAATAGAGAAAGAAAATTCAGGCAAAAATTCAGCCCACCTGGATTGACGCCTGGTTAACACTTTAGAAGACATGAAGTATTTCAAAGCATTATGATCTGTTAAAATTTGAAAAGGACTATCTAGGCTGAGAAGAAAAGAACACCATTTTTTAAGACAATGGATAATAGCTAAAAGCTCTTTGTCATGAATTTCATAATTTAATTCTGCGGCTATGAGTTTGCGTGACTCAAAAGCAACAGGATGAAACAAATTTGTTTCAGGATTTAATTGGGAGATGACCCCTGCAATAGCATAATCGCTCGCATCTGTCTCAATTATTGTCAAGGCAGAAGGATCAAAATGTCAAAGAATTGGGGCTGTGGTGAACGCTGTTTTTAGTGCTTCGAATTCCTTTCGTGCTGTAGAAGTAAAAACAAAAGGAATATCTTTTCTAAGAAGAGAAGTAAGATTAAAAATAGTTTTAGAGTAATCTTTATTAAATCTTCTATAGAAGTTTGCAAAACCCAAAAATCCTTGGAGTGATTTAATGTTTTTGGGCTCAGGCCATTCCAGGATTTTCTGGACTTTTTTGTCATCCATGACTAAACCGTCAGTGGACAACGTAAAACTCAAAAAATCAATTGATTTGAGTTGGAATTCACATTTATTATGCTTGGCGTAGAGACCATGATCTCGAAGACGATTTAGGACCTGTCGAACATGATGAATATGTTCATCCAGTGTTTTTGAGAATATTAAAATATCATCTAAATAGACGACTACAAATTGTTCAACAACATCTTGAAAGATATCATTAACAAAAGTTTGAAAAGTTGAAGGTGCGTTACATAATCCAAAAGGCATAACTAAATATTCAAAACTACCAAATCTAGTGCGCATTGCAGTCAGTGGTTCATGACCTTCCGCAATGCGAATAAGATTGTAAGCGCCTCTAAGATCAATTTTAGAAAAGAAATTAGCACCATTGAAAAGGGTAAGAAGTAATGACATAGGAGGAACAGGATATGCATTCTTCTTCGTGACTGTGTTGAGCTTTCTATAGTCAACACACAACCTAAGACTACCGTCCTTCTTTTTTACAAAGAGGACAGGGGAGCCGGTTGGAGATTTACTGGCTCTGATGAAACATTTGGCTACATTCTCTGCAATGTAGTTTCGAAGAACTTGATATTTGTCCTTCGATAAAGAATAGACAGGACCTGCCGGAGGTACTGGGCCTATTAACTCTATTTGATGGTCATAGGGTCGATGAGGTGGTAACTTATTGGCCTTGCGGATTGAGAAAACATCGAGGAAATCGTGGTAAATTTCCGGTAGAGTTGATTTGATGGCTTCAACGTTGATTTGGTCGTCCTCTTCATCTTCGAGAGAATCTGTTGAGGGGATACCTGTATTGAGAGAGCAGAATTCGATTACTTCGAGGCAATTTAAATCCTCTTTGAGTGAATTCATCGAGCTAGAAGGGTTAGCCAATTGCTCATTTAAAGAAGGATCAGATGCTTGCAAGTCATCTGGCAGAGACTTGTCCTCTAGCAGGACGTTGTCAGGCGGGTTGTTTAACTCCCTATTGACCTGCATTGAAGAATCAGAAATATACTTAGAGCGTGGGGTGATCAATCCCCTAGTCCAATCAATTTCAGGATTCCGATGTGTTAAAAAGTTATGGCCAAGAATGGTAGCGTCCATCTTTGGGGCGTCCAAGACTGATAATTCCCACTCAAAGGGGGAAAAGTTCGGAAAGTTGAAAACCCATAAAACTTTCTTACTTACCCAATATTTGGGTTCCTCTGATTTGACCAAATAGATTGGAGTTCGATCGATATCTGTAAATGTTAGTTGAAGATTCTTGGCTAAAGATAAACTAACAAAAGAAGTTGAAGCTCCAGAGTCTATAAGACAACTGAAGGGGATATCCTCCTTAAAAAGAATGAATCTCAAGCAATTTAGGGCAATTCCATTCCTTAAGACATGGAGATTTTGTGCACTGGGAGAGATAAGATAGTTTGCTTTGCACACAAGTAAACTATCTACTAGTTTTTTGACTTCGAACTAGTACCTTCTCTTTCCTTCAACTTTACACAGTCTTCCAACTTGTGCTTACCCCCACAATACATACATAACCCATTATCTGCTCGTCTCTTCCTCTCAGCTTCTTTAAGTTCCCCTTTAGAATCCAGTACTTTGCTGATATTTCCTGGAGTCAAGCCTTTTGGTCGAGGTTTATCCTTCCCCTTATTGGCTTTGGATTGAGTCGAGGAGGATTGATTTGGTCCTGGGTGTGAAGAAGGTCCCGATTTAAAATTTAGGCCTTGAGATTTGTTGGCATATCGATGATGTTGAAGTAGTCCTTGATAAACGCCGTCAAGTTCGAGGGTTCGATCCATTAAATCCGTTAAATTAGTCATCTTCTGACCGTGAAGATTTAATTGATCTAGAATCCTCGAAGGAAGTCCTTTCTTGAAATGATACTTAAGGGCAGCATCATTCCAACCTACTCAAGTTTGAAGTGCTCTTAAGTTCGAGATATATTAAGAGACTTTACCATTATCACTCATGCGAAGAAAATCAACTTCAATTTTGGCGTTGTCCGTTTCATTAGGGTCCCCAAACAACGTAAAACGTTGGTCTTCGAACTTTTCCCAATTATTGATAAGTAAGTGGGTTTCTGTCGAAGAAAGCATGAGCAGATAAGGTTCGAACCATCTTTCTGCTTTCCTGGCTAGGAATGAGGAAGTGTAAACAACCTTTGATCGGTCGCTGTTAAAGGTTCGAGGGTCATTATGAAACAGTAGCTTGCAGGTTTACAAGAAGGGTCGCAATCTGTTGGGGTGATCTCCGTCGAATTTGTCAGGAGATTTCATAGAAGGAGTTTTGAACTTAGATCCCTCTGAAGACGTTGGATTTGAGAGGGTTTTCATGAAAAGTCTCATGAAATCTTCCAGAGAGTTAGATGGTCCAGGTTCGGAGGATTGGCCAGAAGGGTGATTGGCAGGGGCGGATGGTGCCTCGTGCATTGTATCCTCTCCTTCTTCTTTGTCACTAGAATCCTCAAAATCTTGTGGGATGTCTTCTACAGATTGAACTGAATGTTGCCGTTCCCTAAGGTCGAGTGGTTCCAAAGAGTGAGTGCGAGAAACAGACCTTGTGGCTGTTGGCCTGCCTCTAGCGCGAGCTCTAGTAGTAGCGCCCGTAGGAGGAGTGCGTTGAACAGGTGCCATTTAAAATTTTAGAAACACCTAAAAGGACGTAGTAGTGCAAAGAATGAGAACTATGGAGAATTAAATTATACTGTCACCGGACGACCTACACACAAGGTCGAGGATGTTCCTGAAAGTGAGATGAGGGATTTAGAAACTTCTTTGAAGCACAGAGTAATGATTCGAGGAAATGATTCGAAGGTCACTCGAAGTAATAGCTACAGGTTCGAGGTTTGTTCGAGAAGAATTATAGACTAGTTTCAGAGGTAATAGTAATTCTTAAAATCTCACAAAGGGTTGGAAACTCAATAATAAAAGATTTAGGATTTAGAAATGAATATTGAGAAAATAAGAGAAAGATACAATAACAATGATTTTAACTTTAAAGATTTACCACTATTAATGTAAATACAATTTTATAATTTAATTCTAAGGAATATTGAACCAAATATCCAACCCCTTTTATATCCTTTGTTCCTCCTCGCATTGACCTCCCTTCCATCGCACCATTCCCATTCCATTGACCATTACTAACATACACTTAGACCCTCTTCGCTAAATATCTGTCCATGCTCAATTTACCCCTTTTTAATTAATTAACAAAACTTTAATGAAAACTACTACTGTACTATTTCGTTGAACCTAGCGCTGTGCGTCGCTTATTGAAAAGGACTAATGTACCCTATTGGAAGATTGACTAATTTAGATTTAGAGTTTAGGCTAGCGCAGTTAAATAGTAAGTACACAAAGGAAAATTGCAGTTGCTATGGAGAATTGCTTTCTGCGCTTTGAGTATAGATTTAGGACTCGATATTATTGATTTAATGAGTTGATTTCCCCTCGAGTGTGACGTGGCGCGTGACACCTAGGCTGAAACAACCCCTATTTTTTACTTCTGATAGTTTTTCTGATGCTTTGATTATGGTTTTTATTGTGATGGTGAATTTATTTTTTCAATCAGGAATTATCAAGCAATTATTTTATGTCCCTTTTTTTCAGAATGGTGATTTTACCATATTTGAGCTTTTTTTTTTTACACATTCAGGAAACATAAGTCTGGGTAGTTTATCAAACATTTTTGAAAATTGTGTATTCTCACAATTTCATGACACACAAAGTTTCTTGAAGATGAGGGCCACCTGCTCATGGGATTTAAAGAAATATATGGGTTACCATATCATTAAACTGATATTATAAGGTTCTGATAGTTTTTCTGTATTTGATGATGGCTTCTGGTTTGATGATGAATTTATTTGTTTGATTTTTAATTATCAGTTCATTATTTTATGTCCCTTTTGGTCAGAATGTTGATCATACCTTCTTTGAGCTGTATGTTTACACTTACAGGAAATATAAGTCTGCTAGTATACAAACAATACTTTACAAGTGTGTATTCTCACACCTGCACAATAACAGTGGCCACAAAAATTTTTTTTAAAGATGTGCACCACCTGCTCATAATATGTTAGTGAATGATGGAATTTAATATTTTAGTAAAAAATTATAATTGAAAAGGGGCGTATGAAATCGGAAAAATTGATCCATATATAAAAGATTATATTTGAGCACATAATAATTATTTGAAAAAGTCATGTGATTTAATATTAAGTTTTCCAATAATGAAATTTTATTTATAATTATTAAATTGAGATAAAGAACTAAAATTTGTAGCAGTAAACAGTTAGAAAAAGATAAAATGTGATGATTTAGTGTAAAATTATGAGTAAAAGATAGAAAGTGAACTGTGAAAAAAATTTAGCAAATAATGGAATATGATATTTTAGTTTAAAATCTTTATAAAAGGTGGGAATATGGGATAAGAAAAAGTTTACAAATAATAAAACTTGCTATTTGTGCACAATATAATGATCAGAAAAATTCAAGTAAGTCAAACTAAATGAGTGAATAAAAAAGTGAGATATAAAATTACCAAACTGTGATGGAGATTTAGAAATTTGTATATGGAAATTATTTAAAGAATGATAAAATCTAATTATTTAGTAAAAAACTATAAATAAAATATGACAATTTTTAACAGAAGGTAGTTATCAAATAAAGAAATTTGATATTGGAAGGTAAAATTGTGATGAAAATGATCTAAAAAAGACTCATGAATAATGTGAAGAATTGAGAAAAAGTAGTGTGAAAAAATGAAGTGGTAAATAAGTTTAAAGCATTGATAAAGCTAGATAAAGGAATTTTTCTGAATAAGTGCTAGTCAAATGCTTTTCAATTGATAATTAAAATCTAGCCATATACAAGATGAATGCAGTGCAAAGGAAAAAAATGTATCAGACTTGCATGCACAACACCCCTGATTTTATCTTGTGCATTCCAGATTTAATATGATTATTATTCATAATATACAAGTATATATAAATATTAAAAAAATTGTATATATTGATTGATCTAAAATTTAGTTTTACACACATAAGGGGGCCTCACACCTTAACAAACACACCTAAAATGTTTCATTTGAGAGATTTCACACAAACATGCCATGAAACATGGCTGATTTGGTATTTGGAATCTCAAATTTGGGGCCAAATATGCCCTAATTTTGTAAAATTTTCTCAACCACAACTCATCCCAACAATACCCGCATCCTCCCATTGGATTGAGCATAATCTTCTTTCTCCCCTGACCCATAAGCTCCACATCACATCACTTCTCTTTCTGTTTATTTTTCAAATCAGATTTTTCTCCTTCACGCAATATTAAGTCTATTACTTTTTATTTCTTCATTTATCTTATTTTCCTATTTAAATTTCTATTCAAACAACTTCTTACTTTTATCTAAGGCATGAATATTATACAAGTAATCAAGAATTTGTTTAGATCCTTTTCTTGACTCTCAATTATTTAAAGAACCAACTTCATATTGTTACATTGAGCTTGATGAGCCCATGGTAATATGCTTAAGCTACTTTTATTATAATTTCTTCTTTTTTATTGCTGATTTACTGCCCATCTATTAACCATAACTATGGCTCATTGAATCAATAAATGTTCAAGTAAAGAACTGATGATAAAAGGTTTGAGGATTTATAATCAGCACCTTCTAGAAAAAACACAAGAAATGTCAGCCAGGCTGTCTCAGGAGCCCAGTAAATTCTTATAATAAATTATTGGAACCATAAGAGAGAATAAAATTTTGTATTTTATGTAATTAAAATAAAATATTTTATTGGGTAATGAAATTATATAAATATTTTATAAATAAGTAAAGTATTATTATATTAATTTTATTATTAAGTTAATTATTTATATACTTACATAAAACATAATATATATATTATATTCTATAAATTCATGGCACATTTTTATGTATTTAATATTTATAAGTTAATAATTAATTATTTATAAATATATATTATAAGTCTAATGATAAAATTAACTTATAATGTAGTTAAAATTTAATTAATAAAATTTATATATTAAATACAACTTTTCATAGGTTATTATCCATAAATATTGGGCGCTTTTTTGACCTTTAATTGTGTCAGAAAATTTATTAAATAATTATAAACACTTATTTAATAAAATTATATTTAAACTATCACTTTAAATTAGAAATATCATTAAATTAATAATTTTTTTCATTTAAACTGGTTATTAAATTAATTAAATAGTTAAAAAAATTAAATAATTTTGATTTATACTAGATTAATTGATTACATGAATTTTTGTGTGAAAATAATTTTATTTGTTTCAATTAAACCCTTTATATCTCACTTTAATACCTGATTTGGATTATATTACTCACTGTTTTTATGTTTCAGACTTACTTAGTTACTCATTATTTTAATTAATTGTAATGGGAAATTATGGTGGGAAAATTGGTTACTTACTCACGGGTTTAGCTAATTGTTTCATGTTCTCCTCTTAATCTCTAGGTTTTAGTTATATTCTTTTTTATTCTAGTTTAACCTTATTTTTTTGTATATACTCACTTGTGGCTCTTCAAAGGTCCCATTTCCTATAAAAAGGCCTTGGTAATCCCCTCTAGCAGCCAGCACTTACCTTATCATATTATTTTAACAATACATTTTTATATTACTTACTAGTGGCGCTTTTCTCCCTTTTAATTTCTATATTAAATAAAAAAAGTTGCTTTAAAAATATTAGTAGTTTTTTGTTGGTATTTTTTCAGAATAAGAATACTTACTTGATTATAGTACCCTTTTAAACAATTAATTTTTGTCTTGTCAACAGTCCTAAAATCCATTGTTGCACTTTCTTTAAAATATTCTTTATATTCTTTTTTTATTACTTCCTTTATTTTTTCCTCTTCTCCTTTCATCTCTGCTTTCCCTTCTTCTAGAAAACCAGCCAACAACTGGGCACCTTTCCAAATGACGACAACGACTTTGGACAATCCACTTGACACACAGACCACCTAGTGCAAAACACTTGGTTTTTTCCGCAACGGATTTTGAACTTGGGTTCAAATTTTTTGGTTTATATAATATTATTTCACATATTTTTTAAGGTGAATTCTTTATCACTAGGTTGAGTAAAATTTTTCAGCTATCAACTCTATTATTAAATTTATATTCCAATAACAGTGCCTTGGATATTTCACTGAGTCACTGAGTGTAAGTGATCTATATTTTTTAAATAAATTTTTTTTCCTCGTTGACAATAATAGAGTTATTCTCTTAGTCATAAAAGACCATTCATTTCTTAAAAAAATTATTAAATTAATTTTTTTATTAAAATTTTGATCTTATTGGTTGACCATAATAGTACTCAGTGCTTAGTCCCAATATTACCAATATATTTTTTGGTATTAATTATTTTTGGTTGATTTCTTTACCCATTTTGGTTGGTCCCAAAATAATTATTGTTTATTTTTTATTAATATAATTTTTAAATACATATTTTTGTATTACATTATTATTGTAATTCAATTATAAACTGAAGAAAATTTATATTTTATTTTTAAAATAAGTTGAATTTTTTTTTTTGAAAGATATAAATTTAAATCATTGATATCCAATTGATTTTCTCTCAAACTTTTTATGTCCACTAGCTTAACAAGAAGAATAGATAATCTTCATGTTAATGAAATTGAAGTAGATGTTGATAATAAATCTGTAGGTTTTTCAAACTTAACTTACAAAAATTCTTCAGCTGACAAAAAACCTTCAAATTCTTCAGAAAATAGAAATGTCAGGAGAAGTAGAAAACCCCCCTTCCCCAATAACTCTAAAAGAAGTAAAGTCTAAAATCAGTAAGGAAAATCCTATAAAGGGTATAAAAATAAAAAAGATCCCTCCGGTGCAGCAAGTAATCAGTCTGTCCAGTCATTTAAAAGAGCTGAAAGCAGAAAACATGAGATGCAAGGCAAAAGTGGACACCCACTAGGAACAGATGCAGGAGCTTTTAAGTAAAAAACAGGTTCAACCTCCTTCTTTACCAACCACCCAGACTCAGCCTCAGCCTCAGCCCCATCAGGTACCCAGCTCTTTCCCTCAAAATCAAAACACTCTACAAGTGGAACAATGGAAATGGTACTACCTGATGAGCTATTATCAACAAAATTTACAGCAACCAGCAGCTCAACACCCTGGGCCATACAGGACACAAACTTACCATCAACCTCCTCAGGCCCATTCTAATACAGGAGGCAGTAGAAAGAAGGCACAGGGGAAATTTCATCCCTTGCCATGGTAATTAATCTGTTTGATAAACATGTTGGTATGTATATTAATAAATCTTCCACCACAGGTAATATTGTTGAAAATGGTGAAAGAACTATTAAACCCATTAAAAGAAAAATTCCTGTAATGAGTAGCCCTAATGATGTAATTAATAAATTGTCTTTTGATGAGCCTTTAAATTTAAATTCAACTTCTTTAATTAATCCTTCTCTTGCAGTTAAAAATGATTCTGTTTCCCCTGAAGTCTATGCCTTTCTTGAGAAAACTTCTGAGTAAATATTTATATATTCCCTTGACTTTAATGTTGTAAAAGAAAATTTTTTGAGAGATTTATTAGTGCATGAAAGTGACAGTTTAAATAATTTGAATTTACATTGTAAAGTGAGTTCTTCTGTAAAAGATACAGCTTATTTTAAAATAAAAGATACTTTGTATATTGTTTTTAGTCAACAAAAACAAATAAGAAGTGATCATAGAGCTATTTAAGATAAAAATCTTCATCTGAAAAAAACTATAAATGAGTTAAAACCCCTTATTGATGAGAGTTCTTCATTAAAAAGTGAAAATAAGTCTCTACTCAATGAGTTGAAAAAGCTGACAATCAATTTCCAGGCTCTGAGTAACAAATACAAGTTTATGAAGACAGAAATGTCTTATCCCTTGCAAAAATCAATGACAAAATGTCTGAGATTCCATGGATAAAAAAAATTGTCTGACCTAGAGGAAAAATTTCCAGCCTTACATGTAAATCATTATGGTTAGATCAAAATGCTACCCATAAGCTGAATAAAAATAAATGAATAGAGCCTGAACAAAGCAGCTCCTTTATTACTCTTATTTCAGCCATTAATCAACCTGAAAATGAGTCAGTGAAATCTTTTGCAACTAGCAAAAAATGTTTTAATGGCCATGAACCAGCTGTTTTTGTAAATAATGAAATTTCTGAACACCTGTCAAAACTTCAAGAATTATTAATCTTAAATAATTCTAATTAAAAGGTGGACCATCCCAGTAACCAGAAAAATTGGCCTAAACTGGATCAGTGTCAAGGTACACTTTTGGTCTAGAAGATTTGGTACGGAGTTTGTATGAAGATTTTAAGGATTAATTGGAATCTCAATAATTTGGTACGTATTTCTCAATCAAAGATGATGTTTACTCAATGATAAGAGGTAGATTTAAAATATTAATATAAGTTATAGATTAGAATTACGTCTTTGTAAATACTAAAGATATAAAATATAAGAAATAAGTGTTATATTGTAGTTGTGGTAATAAAGTAAGTTGGTAAAAAGAATGATTAAAAGACAACAAAAAGAGAGGCCTTATATATGCAAAGGAGAGACAAAGCACGGCAATCAAATTCTAAAATCAGTAGTATGAGAGAGAGAAAAGAATATTCCAGAAGGAGTATTTCAAATAATAAAGTTACTCTAAAAAGAAGGCGTCAAAAAGATGTATTTACAGAGTATGTCAGAAATACATCAATTTATTTAATATTTACTGTAGAAGTCAATTCTAAATAAGAAATTTGAATTTTTTGTATATATTTAATATTATTTGAATATTAAAATCTTATTTTATCTTAATATCTATTTTTTTAATATAAATTTTTATTTTTTCCAACCTGTCAAATGAGCACGGTGTTAGAGAAAAATATAAGGGACAATTTTATATTTTTAATTTTAATTATTTATTTAATTTTTTAATTTTATCATTCTGTAATTTTTTAATTTATAATAACTAATTTTAATGTAACTAAATTATAATTAAATAATAATTAAAATGATAAGGTGCGGCTTCATCCAGTAATTAATTAATTATTTCGCTGGGTATGTCTAGTAGCCTGGCTGACAATCAGTATCCCACCTTTTATGGTCACTATTCATCTGATTGGCAGCACTTTGTCCAATGAATTGGTAATCTAAAAAATTCCTGTAAATTGCCTGATGAAGAGATTGTTTCTAAATTAATTTCTTTATTTTCCAATGTAACCTTAATGTGGTATGAATCTGTCTTATTGGAAAATCAACAATATACTTTGAAAGAGTGGAAAAAATTGATTGAAAATCAATTTGGCGGTTCAAAATTCAGACTTTCTCAACAGAGGTTATATGAGACTGCTATATATACATCCTCCTCTCCTGAAAACCCTATTGTTTTCCTCATGAATATAACAAAAAAATTTAAAGCAGTGGATCCAAAAATGGATTATGATATTTGGAGAGACAAAATTCTCTGAGAGATTTGATTGTGGCAAGGACTGAGCATGTGAGAGGAAATTCTTCCTTTATTAATATCTTTAATGAAGTTATACTTAATCATAGATATGAACAAAGGATTTATCCTTTAAAATCTTATCATTACCAGCAGAAGCCTTCAACAAAACTTCCATACAGAACTGATAAACACCCCCCCCCAGTTGCACCAAAGAAATATGCAACAAAAACTTATTTTAAATGTAACAAACCGTGGCAGAAAGAACATATTTGTGATAAGAAAATTCATCTTTTTGAACAAAATGGGGAATTTGAAAATACTCAAGCTGATCTTGATGACTCCTCAAGTGACTGTATTTTTAATATCTCTTATGACCATGATTCTTCTCAAGAAGTTCTAGTCTTAGAAAAAGATATCCAATATTTAGATAATTGGTCTGAAAATTTTCATGTTGATTTATCTTCTGTAGAAAATTCTTAAATCATTAAGGATATTACTGACAGTTCAATTTTAAATCACCTTTGAAAGCACCAGTTATCATAAATGGTAAAAATGTTGAGGTTATTCTTGACTCTGGTGCTGGAGTTAGTGTAGTTTCTGAGAAAGCACTAGCTTCAGTGGATAAAGACTATCTAAGAAAATTTTCACCTATAAGATCTGAAAAATGGAAAGTTTATGGTTCTGTTTTATGCCCATTGAGAAATACAAGACCACATTGTTCTTTAAATATAATTGTGGTTTTGTCAGAGCTATTTGTGAATTTTTTGTGATGAAAAATGATAATTTAAGCAATTGGTTTATTATGGGAAATGTCATTTTAACCATGTTTAGCATAAAATTAGATTCTGAAAAAAAAATTTTTACCTTGGGCATGAATGGGAAAAGAAAATTTAAAATTTCCTCCTCTAAAAAGCATTCTGCACCCTTATTAAAATCTTGTAATTCATTGATCCAATATAAGGGTAGACAAACAGAAGAAATGGATGTATTATTGTCTTAAATAGACACAGCTTCATTTGGTGATCAATTAAATAATGATCAAAAATATTCAAAATTTGCCTTAATTACATCTTTCCCTATAGCTTTTGCTCATGGTTCCCATGTGTTAGGATTTGTTAAAGGTGAAATGAAAATTTCTTTATCCTGTAATTTTAATTAAATAAAACTAGCCTTAAGAAAAAACCTTATTCTACTTCTCCCACAAAGAGAAAATATATTTTAGATAATATCTCAACCTTATTAAATTTGAATATTATTGAAAAAGTGGAAGTAACACCTAAATATTGTGTCATCTCTGCAGTTTTGATCTCCCCTGAGAAAGATAAAGCTAGGCTTTGTGGATATTATAGAGCATTAAATACCTATAGCGTAGATGATATTTACCCTTCTCCCAGGATAAACTCTATACATGCTACCTTGCAAGATTAAAAATTCATAAGCTGTCTGGATGGTAATAAAGGTTATCATCAAATACCTGTTGAAAAATCCTCCCAAATATTTTTTCTAAATGAAACTCATATGGGAATTTATAAATATGTTAGGATGCCTTTTGGCCCTAAAAAATCCTTTTCAGTATTTTAAAAAGTAATGGATAAAAAATTTCATCAGGAAATAATTGAAGGATGTTTAATGGTTTATATTGATGATATCATAGTTTTTTCTAAATCTTTTGATGAAAATATCCAACACTTAGGAAGATTCTTCCAGAAAATTAATGAAATTAACATGACTCTATCCTTGAAAAAGTGTAAATTTGGTTTTTAATACCTGAATGTCCTGGGTCATGAAGTTTCTGGCTTACAAATATGTGTAGACCGTCGTAAAGTTGCTGCTATCCAGAATGTAAAAGCACCAACTTCTGTAAGGGAAATACAAAGTTTTTTAGGAATGTGTAGCTAGTATAGACAATCCATTAAAAATTATTAATTCATAGCCTTATCACTTACCAAATTGACTAGAAAGGATATGGCTTATATATGGAATGAGGATACTCAAAAAGCTTTTGATACATTGAAGAAATGTTTAATGCCAGCTCCAGTACTTGCCCTTCCAGATTTTAATAATCCTTTTGTACTCTACACAGATGCAAGTCTTATTGGACTTGGTGCTTCTCTACACCCAAAACAAATTATTAATGATAAAATTTCAGAAGTAGTTATTTGTTATATTTCAAGAACCTTAAGAAAGAGTGAATTGAAGTATGGTTCCACTCAATTAGAATTCTTAGCAGTTGTATGGGCTTTATAAATGCTTCATTATTACCTAGATGATCAAAAAATTGAATTAGTTACTGATTGAAGTGCTGCATAATCCCTCTTAAACTTGAAAATACCAGATAGACATATGTTTAGGTGCAGCTTGCTGTTCAAGAATTCAGAGGTAGAATGACTATTATTCACAGGGCTGGAAATTTTCATTCAAATGTAGATATTTTGTTTAGATTAACTCTTCCCAATAATATATCCAATACAGATTATGTACATGAAGATGATACAGTACATATACATGGTATATATATTATTGATATAGAAGAGGAAGTATTGCAATTAAATCTGGACTCATATGATAAAGATTCTGATTTAAATAAATTAGTTACAATCTTGAATGATCCAAAGAATGCTTCAATTCAAGCGTTGATAAAAAATCTTCTTCCAAAGTACCAAAATTCTTTGAGTAAGGGAAAGTTTTCTATTGAAGATGGTTATATTTATTACAGAAGCAAGCTTAAAAATTTCATTGTTATTCCTCCTTCCATGAAAGAAACCATCTTAAAACTTTGTCATGATTACATATTAGTAGGACATTTTGATCTTGAGAAAACCATAATCAGAATTAAAAACCCTGCTAATATGTCTGAGGACACTAAACTATATGTTGAATCTTGTGATTCTTGTCAAAAATCTAAAAGATTGACAGTTAAAAGAGCATGATTTTTTCAAAATGTTGAAGCACCTGACTCTCCTTGGAAAATCATTAACATGGATTTTGTCACTGGTCTCCCTGTAGCAGGTAAAGACAGTTTTAACTCTTGTTGGGTAATAGTGGATAGATTCACCAAAATGTGTAAATTTATTCCCAACCACATAGATGTATCCACAAAATTATTAGCTTTCTCATTTTGTTCATACATGTTTAATATTGTTGGATTTCTAAAAACCATTATTTATGACAGAGACCCAAAATTTACATCTGAATTTTGGATGTCTTTGATGGATATATGTGGCTGTGAGTTGAAACTATCTACAGCTCACCATCCTCAAACTGATGGTCTATCTGAAAGAATGATTCAAGCTCTGGAAAATATGATTAGAAGGAATTGTGCCTTTGGATTAGAATATAAAGACAATGACAGATTTACTCATGACTGGGTTACTCTATTATCAGGTCTTGAATTTGCTTATAATAGCACTTTTTATTCTGTAAATGAGAAAAAGCCTATTGAGCTTTGGCTAGGTTATTTCCCAAACACTCTTGCTCAAATTCTCAATAATAAATTACCAAAGTTGGAACTAAACCCTGGTGTAGATTTTTTTATGTAAATGCAACAGCTATGCAGAAAAAATAATCAAAGCTGTATTAATAAGGAATTTGAATATGAAAAGAAAAAATGGGATAAATCCTGTAAAGAATAAACATTTAACAAGGGTGATGAAGTGTTTATATCTACTTTCCATTTCAATCTATAAGGAAACAACAAATTAAAATATCTTTTTGTGGGACCATTTGTTGTTAAAAGAATGGTTGGAGATAATACAGTAGAAGTTGTATTGTATTCTCCATATGATAGAAAACAGCCTGTTTTCCCCATTTCTTTACTAAAACCTTATACTTCCCACAGTGACTTATTTATCAAAAGAAAGGGAAGACCTAAGAAAAATACTCAGGAAGTCACAGAAACTGCGGAAATCAATAAAATTCTAAATGATAGAATTATCACTTCTGAAAAGGTATTGAATATTTATTGTGATATAAAAACCAATCATCTGAACATGATTCATGGATACCTAGAAAAGAAATTTCTAACCTTCTTTGTAAGCCAGGCTACTAGACTTACCCAGTAAAATAATTAATTATTTTACTGAGATGAAGACACGCCTTTTAATCCTTATTAATAATTAATTATTTACTAACTACTTATGTATTACTTACAACTAACTAGCTAAGTACAATAAGTAATGTAAATAATTAATAAAAATAAGTAACTGTAACATACATTTTTACACCCTAGCACCGTGCTCAATAATACAGATGAGAGGGAATAAAAATAGTATTAAAAAAATAAAAAATAAAAAGTAAAAAAACTTTTAAAATTCCTTTATTTAGATTTTGTTGAATCAACATTTTAAATCAAATGTTTTTGTACTTAATGTGACGGACCAAGGGATTCAAATTTTTATTTCAAATAAAATGATACCTTTTATTTACGCACCATTTAGTATATCTTTTATTATTTCATGTACACTCTTTATTTAGTTTCTTTTTCCCACACCCTTTTATCAGGTAGTGTTAACTCTGTGTCTTTATTTCTCACATCTTTGCCTATAAAAGGCCCTCTCTTTTTGAACTTTTGATTCATCATTCACTAACTTACATTATTAAAACCAATACTAAATTTAAATATTTATTACTATTTATTATTGACTTTAGTACTTAAAATCTCTTAGTTCTAAATCATTAATTATAATAATAATTAAAATCCTACCTCTTATTATTGAGTAATAAATCTTTAAACTATAAGAGAAATACGTACACTATTTTGAGTCCTCTAAAAATCCACTGTTGCCATCCTTAAAATACCTTGAAATACCTTGAAAAATCTTCTAGACTTGAAGGACCACCCGAAAATTGGAGGCCTTTCCAAATTTTTGACGGCAAATCATTATCTTGAGGACCTGAGACGGTGGGACCATCACCATCGAGGTACCTATAAAGACGAGTGGACGACAAAAACAATGAACGTCATACATCATGTGAATTATTTTTTGCTGCGAAAAGGAATCAAACCGCGATCCAAAACATAGGCTTATATATTAACTAATAGTTATATATTTTGTGGTAATTACTGATTACTATTCGTGGGTAACTTTTCACTCTTCATACTCTACGTATTTCCTTTTACTCAGCACTCTGTAAGTGGCATTAATTTGCTCATTTAACAGGGGGAGGTGTCTAGTAAATTGGAATTAATTTTTATTTATTTATTTTATTTTTCCTAGTTGAGAAAGATAGAGCAATTTTGTTCTTAGTCCTAGAGGTAATAAATTATATTTTTAAAAAAAAAATTATTATTCCTTATAATTTTCAGTTGACTCTTGTCCTGATATATTTAAATTTTATTTGTTCCAGTTGACAAATTGTCCTGACAATAATTTTTTTTTAAAAAATTCTTATTTAATATTTCAGTAGACATTAATTCCTGTTAATTATTAAATTCTCAGTTGATTTAAAATCCTGATAATAATTATCATAAAATTTTTAATAAGAAATTTAAATCTAATTCTTCAGTTGATTATTATATCCTGGTTTTAAATGGTTTTGAATTAATAAATTGATTATTGTTTTAGTTTATTTTATCCTGAAAAACTTAATTTTATTATTTTTCTTTTAAATAAAAGTAAAAATAGAAACTGATTCATCTTATTGTCTCCCTCTCTCATTGCAGTAAAATTTAGAAATGACTGATCAAGGTGTCTCTGCTGCATGTGAAGAGGAATTGGATTTAATTGATTATGATGAGGCTACTTTTGTGAGTTCTCATTTAACTAGTAAAATATCTCAAATTAATTAATCATTTCACCAATCAGAATGTAGAAATGGAGGAAGTGTAAATTCTGGCAGAAACAACTCAGAGACAGA
The DNA here is from genome assembly GCA_030280995.1 of Hemileia vastatrix. Lineage (NCBI taxonomy): Eukaryota > Fungi > Basidiomycota > Pucciniomycetes > Pucciniales > Zaghouaniaceae > Hemileia > Hemileia vastatrix. The sequence goes on along the minus strand of JASXTE010000001.1, from coordinate 22,764,701 downwards.
AAACTGTAATAAAACCCCCAGAAGAACTTCCAAAAGGCTTCAAAATAAAAAAGATGCCACTACCTCAACAAGTAAAGAACCTGTCAACACACATAAAAGAATTAAGGACAGAAAACTTGAGATTGACGTCAAGAGTAGATGCTCTAGAGGAAAAGGTAAGAAAAATAGATGCTTTTCTTCAAGAGAAGAGGAGACCTCATCCCCCCAGGGATCTTCATCAATTGGCTCCCCAGCAGCCAGAGAAAGTGGAAGTATCCAAGTGGCAGTGGGATTGGCTGAACACTCATTGGGATTACCTGTCTCTAAATCAACAGACTCAATTTCCCCAAGCAGGTCCATCAAGACCCAGCCAAGTCAACCCCACACCTCCTCACCTCTATCAAGGAGGAAGAAGAAGAAAAAACAATATGATCTTGCCCAGCAAACCTTGGTAAGACCCTCTATTGATTCACAAGTACCATTTCTTGTAATTAATCCAGTTCCCTCAGGTAATTCTGGAAGAGGAGATGAGACTGTTAGACCTGTAGAGGCTGAGAACAGTAGATAAGTTTCTAAAATTTCAAATGTATCTAATCCTTTAGTTCTAATTGCTACTTCAATGATAAATCCTGATATGGCTATTATTGATGAAACACTTTAACCTGAGTTTTATGAGATGCTGGAAAGTTACTCTTATTCCTTATTGAAAAACACTCCAGATGTAGCCAACATTAATGATGAATATTTGAGGGATATTATTGCTAAACAAAATCATACAATAAACAACATGCAACTGACTCAGAAATATAATAGTTTGTTTACTGAACAGGGTTATCAAGCATTAAGGAGTGAATCACAGAGAGTTTCTGAGGAATTGTTTCATTACAAGGCAACCCATGAAAAGAAAGTTTCTTTATGGCAAAATATCAAAAATGATTTGTCTAAACTGAAAGATACTGTATCTGCCTGTTTCCAGGAGGTGGAGATAGACAAGATGAACCAGAAAAGATTGAATGACCATTTTTCATCTTTTCAAAATAAAAATCAGTTATCTTTTGCAACAATCAATGAGAGTTTATCTAGTCATCCAAGAGTGAAAACAAGACTAACAACCATTAAGGAGAAATTGAACTCATTGTTTAATGATCAAAAATTTTCTGAGATTTCTCTAAAGGAACATATAGTACAGGATGCTCCAAAGTTACCTGTGGCTAGTTCATCTAAAGAAAATTGGTTCCAGAAATACATGTTGATACCCCTGAGTTTCCATCAAAAATTGATGATGCACCAGGATCTTCAACAGAAGGATTAAACAATGAGATTACTGCACAACTAGAGAAGTTACAGCTTCCCCTTACTCAGAATCAAGATGGTACTAAGGAGACTCCTTCAAATCAAAAGAATTAATTAAAACTTGACCAGTAACCAACATTTGATGGTGATTCTTCTTCTGATTGGCAGAAATTTATTTTCAGAATTGATAACTTAAAAAATTCTTACAAACTCACAGATGAGGAAATTGTGTCTAAGTTAATTTCTTTGTTTACCAATGTTTCCCTAATGTGGTATGAATCTGTTCTCCTGGACAGAAATGACTACTCATGGGAAGATTTGAAAAAATTGATTAAAACACAATTTGGTGGCTCCAAGTTCAGAATGGCTCAACAAAGGCAGTATGAGGAGACTAGATATAGCTCTTCCACTGATAAACCTATTGAGTTCTTAATGAAACTTGTAAAAATCTTGAGGGAAATGGACCCAAATATGGAGTTTGAGTTATGGAAGGAAAGGATCCTTTGTAAATTACCAATGTATCTGAGAGACTTGATAGTGGCTAGGACTGAGTTCTCCAGAGAACCTTCTTCTTTCATTAATAATTGCAATGAGATCCTTCTAAGCAACAAGTATGATTCCAGAAGATTCATTCCTAGGATCCCTTTGGAGAAATCCTCCACTTACCAACAGAAACCTCTGGAAAAGGTTGGTAGACCTTCTGCCCCTGTCGCACCAAAAAAGTATGCAAAAACACTTGCTTCAAGTGCAACAAGACTTGGCAGAAAGGCCATGTTTGTGACAAGAGGATAAATCTTGTTGAACAAACTGAGGAGAAGGCTGATGACACAATAGAACTGGATGATACTTCAAGTTATTGTGCCAGCAATATTTCATATGAATCTCAACAAGAAATCTTGATGCTGCAAGAAGATATTCATTATTTAAATACTATTGATATTGGTAATAATGCTTTATCTACAGTTGAAGATTCTGAGATCATAAAGAACATTGAGGATAACTCAATTGTTATTGCCCCTCTCAAGGCACCAGTCTTGATTAATGGAACCAGCATAGAAGTTGTTCTGGATTCTGGAGCTGGAGGAAGTGTAGTTTCTGAAAGAGCACTTGCTTCAGTGGATCAAGACTATAAATCAAAACTGATGCCTATCATTTCTGAAAATTGGAGAGTTTATGGCTCTGTTTTGTCCCCCATTGGTAAATAAAAAGCCACAGTGTTTTTTAAATATAACCATGGTTTTGTAAGAGCTATTTGTGATTTTGTTGTCATGAAGAATGATAACTTAAGCAATTGGTTTATTGTAGGGAATGATATTTTAACCAAGTATGGCATAAAATTGGATCCCTCAAACCAATGTTTCACAATGGGGATGAATGGGAAGAGAAAATTTAAGATTTCCTCCCCTAAAAAATTATTGAAACCAGAATTGAACACATGTAATTCTGTAGTTCAAGGTAAAGGAAGATCTACAAAAGAGATACATGCCCTTTTGTCTGAAATTGACAATGCCTCTTTTGGAGAACAACTTTCTGGTGAGGATAAAGATTCCATCATTAACTTGATAAAGTCTTTTCCTATGGCCTTTGCTCATGGGTCACATGAACTGGGATTAGTTAAAGAGGAAATGAAACTTTCATTGTCTTTCCCATTAACTGATATACCACCTAGTTTAAAGAAGAAGCCTTATCCTGCTTCTCCCACAAAGAGAAAAGATATTGAAGACAATATCTCTACCCTTTTAAAAATGAATATTATTGAAAAGGTAGTTGAAACACCTAAATATTGTGTTATCTCACCTGTCCTAATTTCTTATGAGAAAGATAAAGCCAGTTTATGTGGTGATTATACAGCACTAAATACTTATACTGTTGATGATATCTACCCTTTACCTAGAATTAGCTCTATACATGCTACTTTACAGGGTGCTAAATATATCAGCTGTTTGGATGGTAACAAAGGATATCACCAGGTACCTGTTGAGAAAAATTCTTAGAACTTTCTGATGATTGCCACTCAAATGGGTATTTATAAGTATTTTAGGATGCCATTTGGCCCTAAAAAGTCCCCTTCCGTTTTTCAAAAAGTCATGGATAACACATTCCATCAAGAGATAATTGAAGGATGGCTGATGGTTTATATTGATTATATCATTATATTCTCAAAAACATTTGAGGACCATCTCAACCACCTGTGTAAAGTATTCCAGAAAATGGATGAAATAAATATGAAACTTGCTTTGAAGAAATGTAAATTTGGTTTCCATTCTTTAAAAGTTCTTGGTCATGTTGTTTCAGGCTTACAGATATGTGTTGACCAAAACAAAGTGGCAGCCATACAACAGGTGAAGGCTCCTACTAAAGTTAGAGAGCTCCAAAGTTTTTTGGGAATGTGTGGATACTATAGACAGTATATTAAAAATTACCAAGTCATAGCTTTACCCCTTACCCAATTGACTAGAAAGGATGTTGCTTTTGTCTGGAATAGTGAAAGACAAAGGGCCTTTGACACTATGAAACACTGTTTGATGTCAGCACCTATTCTTGCTTTACCTGACTTTAATCGGCCATTTGCTTTATATACTGATGCCAGTTTTATTGCTCTGGGTTCTGCCCTCCATCAAAAACAAGTGATGAATGATAAAGTAAGAGAAGTAGTAATTTGTTATATTTCAAGAACCTTGAGAAATAGTGAATTGAAATATTTTTCTACTCAATTGAAATGTTTAGCTGTAGTGTGGGCTCTAGAAAAGCTACATTATTACCTAGATGACCAGAAATTTGAACTTTTCACTTACTGCAGTGCAGTTAAATCCCTTTTAAACTTGAAAACACCTTACAGACATATGTTCATATGGCAGTTAGCTGTTCAAGAATACAGAGGGAGAAAAACTATTATTCATAGGGCTGGTATTGTTCACTCAAATGTGGATATGTTATCAAGGCTACCTTTACCAAATGATGACTCTAATCCTCCTTATGATCCTGAGGATGAAATTATTCATATTCATGGGATATATGTGGTTGATATGGAGGAAGAGCTATTACAGCTTATTCTGGATTCATATGATAAGTAAACTGACTTGAAAAAGCTATGCACCATATTAAATGATCCAAAAAATGCTTCAATACAAGCATTAATTAAAACCCTTCCAACAAAGTACCAGAAGGCTTTGGAAAAAGGTAAATTTTCAATTGATGAAGGATATCTATATTATAGAAGAAAGTTGAGTAATGTCATTGTTATTCCTCCTTCTATGAAAGAAATCATCTTGAAAATATTTGATGATGACTTATTAGCTGGACATTTTGATCTTGAAAAAACAATGATCAGAATTAAAAACACTGCTTGGTGGGTTAATATGTCTGAAGACACCAAATTATATGTTGAATCTTGTGATTCTTGCCAAAAATCAAAAAGATTGACTGGTAAGAGAGCTGGATTAATGCAAAATATTGAACCTCCTGATGCACCATTGCAGATAATAAACATTGATTTTGTAACAGGATTACCTATTGCTGGAAAAGACAGTTATAACTCTTGTTGGGTTATTGTGGACAGATTCACCAAAATGTGTAAATTTATCCCTACACACAAGGATTTTTCCACTAAGGAATTAGCTTTCTTATGGTGGTCTCATATGTTTAATACTGCTGGTTTTCCTAAAGCCATAATCTCTGACAGAGACCCTAAATTTACTTTTGAATTTTAGATGTCTCTAATGGATGTTTGTGGTTGTGATCTGAAACTATCTACTGCCCATCACCCTCAGACTGATGGATTTGCTGAAAGAATGATTCAGACCCTAGAGGACATGATAAGAAGGTTCTGGGCTTTTGGCCTTGAGTATAAAGACAATGACAGATTCACTCATGATTGGGTTACCTTACTTCCTGGTTTTTAATTTGCTTATAATAGCACTGTTCATTCTGTTACTCAAAGAAAGCCTCTTGAGCTCTGGCTTGGATATGTTCCAAATACTTCTGCCCAAATTTTCAATAATAAAATACCTAAATTGGATTTACATCCTGGTGTAAAATCTTTTCTTCAAATGAAACAACTTTGCAGAAGTCATGCTCAAAAATGTATTGAAAAATCATTTGAATATGAGAAGAAGAGATGGAACAAATCCCATAAAGAATACACTTTTAAGAAGGGTGATGAGGTGTCGATTTCTACAGTCCACTTCAATTTACAAGGTAATAACAAATTGAAAGACCCATTTGTTGGTCCATTTTTGGTAAGACGAATGGTTGGTGATAATGCAGTTGAAGTTATTTTGTATTCTCCATATGACAGAAAACATCTTGTTTTTCCAATATCTCTTTTAAAACTTTATACATCCAATAGTGATTTATTTACCAAAAGGAGGGGAAGACCAAAAAAGACCCCAAAGGAAATCACTGAGACAGCAGAAATTGATAAAATTCTAAATGAAAGAATAGTTACTGCTGAAAAAGGTACAGAATACTTATTGAGATTCAAGAATAAATCTTCTGAATATGATTCTTGGATACCTGGGAAGAAATATCTAATCTTTCTACTCTGATAAAGAAATATAAAAAGAAAAAATCATAGCATTTTTTTTATTGTTTTTTTTAGAGTGAGGGAGTGTCAGAAAGGCTACTAGACTTACCCAGTAAAATAATTAATTATCTTACTGAGATGAAGACACGCCTTTTAATCCTTATTTATAATTAATTACTTACTATTTACTTATGTATTACTTACAACTAACTAGCTAAGTACAATAAGTAATGTAAATAATTAATAAAAATAATAACTGTCACATACATTTTTACTCCCTAACACCGTGCTCAATAATAAAGATGAGAGGTAAAAAAGATAGTATTAAAAATATAAAAATATAAAAAGTAAAAAAACTTTTAAAATTCCTTTATTTAGATTTTGTTGAATCAACATTTTAAATCAAATGTTTTTGTACTAAATGTGACGGACCAAGGGATTCAAATTTTTATTTTAAATAAAATGATACCTTTTATTTACACACTATTTAGTATATCTTTTATTATTTCATATACACTCTTTATTTAGTTTCTTTTTCCCACACCCTTGTATCAGGTGGTGTTAACTCCATGTCTTTATTTCTCACATCTTTGCCTATAAAATTCCCTCTCTTTTTGTACTTTTAATTCATCATTCACTTACTTACATTATTAAAACCAATACTACATTTAAATATTTATTACTATTTATTATTGCCTTTAGTACTTACAATCTCGTAGTTCTAAATCATTAATTATAATAATAATTTAAATCCTACCTCTTATTATTGAGTAATAAATCTTTAAACTATAAGAGAAATATGTACGCTATTTTGAGTCCTCTAAAAATCCACTGTTGCCATCCTTGAAATACCTTGAAAAAATCTTCTAGACTTGAAGGACCACCTGACATTCTTACTCTATTAAATAAGTATAAAAAGAAAAAATATTAGCATTTTTTTTTGTTTTTTAGAGGAAGGAACTGTCAGCCAGGCTGTATCAAGAGCCCAGTAAATTGTTATATTAATTTACTGGAGCCATAAGAAGGAATAAAATTATGTATTTTATGTAATTTAAATAAAATATTTTATTGGGTAATGAAATTATATAAATATTTTATAAATAAGTAAAGTAATTTTTATATTAATTTCATTATTAAGTAAATTATTTATATACTTACATAAAACATAATTTATATATTATATTCTATAAAATGATGGCACATTTTTATGTATTTAATATTTTTAAATTAATAATTAATTAATTATAAATATATATTATAAGTGTAATGATAAAATTAACTTATAATTTAGTTAAAATTAAATTAATAAAATTTATATATTAAATACAACTTTTCATATGCTATTATCCAAAAATATTGGGCGCTTTTTTGACCCTTAATTGTGTCAGAAATTTTATTTAATAATTTAAAACACTTATTTAATAAAATGGTATTCAAACTCTCACTTTTAATTAGCAATATCATTAAATTAATTATTTTTTAATTAAACTGGTTATTGAGTTAATTAAATAGTTAAAACAATATATTAATTTTGCTTTATACTGGATGAAATTGATTACATGAATTATTGTGTGAAAATAATTTTATTTGTTTCAATTAAACCCTTTACTTCTCACTTTGATACCTGTTTTGGATTATTTTACTGACTGTTATTTTGTTTCAGACTTACTTAGTTACTTATTATTTTAATTAATTGTATTGGTAAATTATAGTGGGAAAATTGGTTACTTACTCACGAGTTTAGTTAATTGTTTCATGTTTTCCTCTTAATCTCTATGTTTTAGTTATATTCTTTTATATTCTTGTTTAACCTTATTATTATTTTGTATATACTCACTTGTGGCGCTTTAAAGGTCTCCTTGCCTATAAAAAGGCCTTGGTAATCCCCTCTAGCAGCCATCACTTACATTATCATATTATTTTAACAATACATTTTTAAATTAGTTACTAGTGGCGCTTTTCTCCCTTTTAATTTCTATATTAAATAAAAAAAGGTTGCTTTACAAATATTAGTTGTTTTTAGTTGTTATTTAAGCAAAATAAGAATACTTACTTGATTATAATACCCTTTTAAACAATTAATTTTTCCCTTTTCAACAGTCCCAAAATCCATCATTGCACTCCCTTTAAAATATTCACCACACAATATGGGGGGCACACTTGCTAGAGAGTCCGCCACCTTGGACTTAAACTCACCACAGATTGAACACACATTGAGCCATTGACAAAGGAACCATAAAATCAGGGATGAACACCACTCAGCAGAACCTTTTTAGGTGCATGTTTAAGTAGAGTTCAATATGGGTTTAATATGAGTTCAGTCTGAGTTCCATCTGAGTTCCATCTGAGTTCATGTTGGGGACTTGCTAGCAAGTCCTCCCCCTATATTGAATAGTGATTCTTCAGATTTTTTTTCTATTTCTTTTTTTTATTACTTCCTTTATTTTTTCCTCTTCTCCTTTCATCTCTGCTTTCCCTTCTTCTTCTTCTCCTTCTTCTAAACAACCAGCTGACAATAATACTCTCATAGCTCTCATCCAATCACAATCTAGTTTAAGTTATATCAGTAGCAGTAATTGTTTATATAAAATCATGTAATTAAATTTATTTTTTACCAATTACAACATATACCAGTTTTTTCAGTAAAAAATTAGTGTGAAAAAATGTAAGAAATTCAATATGTTTGAAGTTTAGCTTAAGTTGAAAACTTATCTTGAACAGAGTTATATTGCACCACACAATATGGGGGTAAGACTTTCTAGCAAGTCCACAACCTTGAACCCTAATTCATATTTAATTTAGCATATTATGAGGCAGTGATGAAACAGCCAACAATCAGTATTATAAACTCTCTGAAATATACTCACATACAAGTTTAAGACTTATTGAAGCACATTTGATCATTATTACAAAAATTCTTGTAATCTGAATTACTGTAGTTATTAAAGAATATTTATATGAGGGAAGCTCACAACATTAACACACTGAGAATTGCATACAATTTATGAAATATTGTGCTTCTGCTTTATGAATTTATATAAAATAGTATATTTCTCATTTAAATCAAATAAAAAGCTTTTGTTACATAATTACGTAAGTTTGTTGATCTATCATTATATAGAGAAATTACTCAATATCATAAGAAGTTTTTGAAGAGAAAATATTTAGTTGACTTATATTTTTATTGTATTTAATCATTAAAGTTTTTGTAAATATATATATTTATTCTAGTTTAATGATCAGGAATTATTAATTTTTTTTCAAGCTTTGAAATATTTGTGAAAGTTAAAAATCTCTTTTAAATGTAGTTAAGATACATTGATCAAGAGGTATGATTTTAATAATTAATATAAATTATTTTTTAAATCAAGTGAAAAAATGACATGGACACTATTATTTTTAAATAATAAATTTACTTCTTCTTAAATAAATCAAAATATTATGAGGGGAGTTTTATGATGATAAACCATATTTTTAATAATTAGAACACTGAAATTATGTGTTTTTTTGGCTTCAGGATATTACCCTTTCCATTCTTTGTTAATATATATATATATATATATATATATAGATTATTTATTTTATTTAAAAAATCTCCTTCCATATTTTCCCCTCCAATTTCTGGTTCATATCGTGCTCTTCCCCTGTTAAAGCTTCTCTTTTATTTTTATTTTTATTTTTTCTTACCTATTCTTTTTCCTCTTCACACTTTTTGATTGCTTCTCCTTTCCTCTCCATCCTACATCCTTGGAACTCACTCCTTTTACTCCCCTCTCCAGCCACTTTTAATTGCTTTAGAGTGAAAGAGGTAAGATAGAAAGTAAAAGGGAGGGGGTGAAAGTGTGAGGGGAAGACTGTATTCAAGAGCAATAGAGTTATAATGGAAAGAAAAGGGGCGTGGAATATAGAAACAGATGTGGTGAGGGATAAAAATGGTCAGAAAGGGGGAAGAAGTGGTAGTGAGTGGGGTATGGTGATGTGCACTTGGAGCCAAAAGGGTGTGGTAGGGTAACTTTGACATTGGAAGAGGTGGGTTGGAATAGTAAGAGGGAAAAAAAGTTTTAGAAGGGTTTTGATTAGAAAAAAACTAGTGAAATGAGCTGAAAATTGAAAGGGGAGAGAATGGAGTGTGAGAAAAACCAGTGAAGAAAGGTGAGAAGAATTAAATTTCAGTTTTGAAGGCATGGAAAGCAAAAGAAAGGTAAAAGGATGATGAGCAAAAGAGAAGGGGAGGGAATAGAAATGAAACAGGTGAGGAGTCTGAAAAGTATGTACAAAGGGGTGCAAGAAGAATCAAAAAAGGTGGTGAAAAACAGAAGATAGAGTCTATTTTTTTGCCAAAGTATAGGGTCCAACCTGTAATAATATGATGTTTTTCTTTCATTCAGAAAACCAAAAATTAAACCTTCTGTATGGCTATTTTTCATCCTTAATCAATTCAAAATACATATTTATTGGCTGTTTGTATTAAATAATTATATTTGAAGTAGAAGAATTATAATTATATAAAATCTAGACATAAAGCCCTAGTATATTTAAAAAAATCATTTCATGGAATGATTGTCATATTTATACATAGGATCCAAAAATAAACTTTACAGGTAAATTTTAGAAAAAAATTGAAAAATGGAAAAAAGCCCATATCACATTATAAAAAAGTCTCTTTTTTATATTATGAGGTGAATTTATTTATTCTTTAATTTAATATTAAATACTTTTGGTGAGATGAAAAATAGCTATGGCTTTCCTAATAGAGTGCTTGAGACTTAATCAAAAAATACATTGCTATATTTTGCCTTTTAGATTGATTTTGTTTGTTTTATGATTACTATACATACTTGAATAATTTTACTTAATAAAAAAAATTAAATAATAAATCTGTTCCAATATATTTAATGATATTTATTTATTAAAATAATAAGCCCCTTGAGACATTTCATTGCTTAAGTTTTTGCACTTATATTGTAATATACAATTTTATAAACATATGCATCTTAGTTGTGATGGAACATGGATTGAACTCCCAATGAGATCCTGTTTCTGTCATGGTTAAAGATAAGTTACTCTTTGAGATTTTTTTTAAATTGATTGAAAACTCATTAATGTGTGCCTAGGTCTATCATTTTATAGAAAATATTTATACCAAATACTATGAAATGCTGAACATAAATCGAAATTGTGATTTATTTTAATTTTTTTTAAATAAAAAATCTTTAAATTATTTTTAATTATTATAATATGTGTTTTTCTATGTGATAGATTAAAAAAACATCTAAATTTCATTTTTTGAATACACAATATACATGAAAAGACACAAATTTTTCTTTTTGTAATTAAACTAAACTGGGGATTATGATTTTTGTATTTATTAAACATTGTTTAGCTCCTTCTAATTATCAAAATTATTTTGCTTAGGTTTTTACTTCAAATTTTATTTAAAACTTCAACTTATAAATTCAGATAGTTTAAAAATTTGAAAAAAAAAATTCATCAACTTGAATATAAAGATAGTTTCAACTTACAGCCTTTACCTTTTGTTTTAATATTAAATGAAAATTTAAAACCTTTTTAATTAAAATGAATTTTTATAAAAAGTAATTAATTTAAGTATATATTCTTAATAAGGAAGATAGCTAAGAAGATGCATGAATTCTTGATATTAAATAAATTCTCAATTATTTTTATATTTTATACTTTCTAAGAACATATTTTTGTGAATATTGGTGTTAAAATCATATTACTAACAAATCATCAATAAATTATTAATCTGTATTTTTTCACTTGACTATAATGTTTGTGTTTTTCATTGTAAATTAGCATGGTCAATACTCTTGTTCTGTAAAAAAATAAGGTATTTCTGCTCTGTTATACTCAATTCAAAGCTCAAAAAGAAAAAAATGAAAAAAAATTTCCTTCTATTTAAAATATTTTCATAACTTTATATTATTGAAAATTTAATTATTCTAATATTAGCCTGATCTATCAGTATCACTATAAATATATTTTTCTCACATTTCAAACTATACTCTCATATATTTATTCTTGTCAGCCTGTATATCCCCAGGACTGAGTAAAAATTACTTATAGGTTATGTTAAAAAAATGAACTATACATGGGAATAATAATTAAGAGTACACAAACAGTATACATAAGTAAAATTATGATAATATACAAAATATGCCAGTATAACACCTTATATACATGCATATATCCACCTTTTATAAGTCTTATGTACTTAATATTAAGTTGGAATATTTTAGGGTAATATTAAGAACCTTAAGTATAAGGCTACATAATTTTTAAGTACACTTAAAGCTGTTATTTTCACTGTTTTATGCAAAAAACAAGAAATGCGCTTTATTTCACTTAAAAGTTGACTGTATGAACCATAAAATTGAGAATATCAAAAATGTGCTTTGAAAGATCAATTTGTCTCATTTAGGACTATTGATTTGGCTATTTAAATGCATAAAAATAACACTTTTCAAATTTGGTGTTTTTTATGCTAGAAATGGCTTCTGTGTACTGGCCACATACTGCCTGCTTTTTTCCCGTGTGAATAGCTTCATTTTTAGCAAAGTTAGCTTTTTTCACACTATAATTACCCCAAATTCTACGCCCACTGTGGGGAAACACACTAAAATAGGCAACAGGGGCTTATTTAGTGTCTTAGCTTAATTAATAATGCATTGACCTTGTTTATATGCACTAATTTCATTAATAACCTTACTCTTTGCATTTTTTTTTCATCACCACGCTTAAATTCGCCTAAATTTAGTCAAGGATTTACCCGTGCAAGCGCCTGCCAAGAACTGCATGTAGTTACCCCACATCTCACGCTCTTTTTTGAGTTTTTGGGTGGTTTCTCAGTCAATATTGGGTATTTTTGAATTGGAATTTCACGTAGTATAATGTCAGGATTAGCCCCATTATTTCTAAAGTGAATCCCCATATTATTAAGCTATTATTAACCTTAAAAAATCACATTTAATCTTTTATATTACTGTTTAGTATGCATATACTCTCTTTTTATCTTATTCTTTAATTTTGATGGATTTCCCTTATTATTACAGGATTTTGACAGTTGTTACTCTTCAAATTATGTCATGGGTTACTGGGAATGTTGATGGTTATGTCTATTAGTTTTTTGGAGGCGTCATTAACTGTGTATTGGGTGGTACATCAAGGGAATCATTGGGGAACTCAGTGTGTATAAAAGGAGGAGGTTTTTGGGTCTTGTTTCTACATTCTTTATCATTACAATTTAATCAATATAACCAAATAAATTATAATACATATCAATTAGTGCTTTTATAAGACTTTTGAATAGTATCTTAATTTTAAAATCTATTTTTTTTACTAACTAAAAATATTGTAAGCCATATATAAAAATAGTGAGAATTATATTACTGAGACCTTTAATTTTGATTATATTTTACTACTTGTTGGATTTAAACTACAGTATTCATATAGGACCATTAAAATCTTCTAGACAACTGACCATTCTAGCTAGTTCAGGTCTTTGTACTTGACCTCAGCCTGACAATTCTTCTATAAATAAAATCATGAATTGTTAAATTAAATTCACTTTAACAAAAAATATAGAGTCTGTGACAATTGTTATTACTTGAAATTATAATTCAAAAACTCTCATGGTGCATTATAAAAATCTATTTGGTTTGTGCTGTGTATTCTCAGGTGTAAACTTTTAATATCTTAAATTATTGAACTCAAGAAAAATAAAGCATTCAGCTTACATTTTGAAAGAATATTTTTTTATTTATATTAATTTTTCCATTGATATTTAGGGTTCCTTTTAATTGATTGATTTTAAGAGAAACATATCACTGAGTATAATAAGTTAATTTCTGTGACTTGGTCAAATTTCTTTACTGAATGAAAATTAACCTAAATAATATTAATGGTTTTGTTAAAAATTGCTTCAGAATTATAAAAAGTATTGTATTTACTAAAAATTTATCATAAAATACTTTTGAAGTGGAGCACATACTTTATCCTAAAAAAGACCAAAATTACCTTAATTACTTTTTGTATCATTTACTTGATTTTGTAAAATTTATAAAAAAAATAGACTTTAGCATTTAAAGAATTTCTTTTTGTTTAAAATATATAATCTCATTGTTCAATTTTTATTTATTTGAAGAGAGGAGAAATTAAGGTGCTTAAACAAGTCCACCATTTAAAATTAAAATATTACTGCATTTAAATTTTTTTATTTTCAACCCACAATATGAGGGGGAAGACTTGCTAGCTAGTCTGCAGCCTTGGAAATAAAATCACCACAGATTGAACACACATTGAGCTATTGATAAAGGAACCATACAATCGGGGATGAACACCACTTAGCAGAACAGTTTTAGGTGGGTGTTCAAGTAGAGTTCAGTATGGGTTCAGTATGAGTTCTGTTGGCCAGTCATCTAGAGGAAGAAGAAGCAGAAGAAGGAAATAAAAGGTAAATAGGATAAGGTGAAAAGATATTAATTAATAATAAATGAGATTTAAAATTCTAAATAAAGTAAAAGAGCGAAATAAAGAAATGCAACGACAATTTTCTGAGTAGAGACACAACAGGAGGTTCAATTTATATATGATTAAATTTATTTTAATATATTATATCTCAGTGTGCGGTTCAAAATTATTATTATTAATATGCTTAGAGAAACCTTTAATTATTTATATAATATTTAGATTAGAATTGTGATAATAATAAAAATAGAAATAAAGGTATTATATGAAAAAAATATGTTCAAGTTGAGTGTATAATAAGTAACCGGGGCTACAGGGGGTTACCCAAGGCCTTTATATAGTCAAGGGGCCCTCTGAAGCGCCATAATAAAGTATATACAAAGAATAATAAAAATATAATAACAAATAACTAATGTTGAGTAAATTTAAGGGGAAGTATGACACAATTAACTAAGACACATGAGTTAGAGCCCAAATATCCACCAATTTAAACTCAAACAGTTACCATAAAATTAGTGAGTAATTAAATAAGTTTGTGACACATAAAAATAATAAATTTAATTTAAAACATGTCTTATAATCTTTTAAGTAATAACCAATTTAAATTAAACATGAAAAATAAACTTATTTTAACATGTAAAAATAATGTAATTAATTAATTTAGTATAAAACATGAGTAGTCAATTATTTTAATTACTTTTATTAGTGTAATAATTATTTTAAATTAAAAAAAATACTTATTATAACATAATTTCTAAATTTTAGAATAAAACATTAATAATTTATTTAATAAAGTGTTTTAACTTGTTTAATACTTTGATGAGGCAATTAGGAATCAAAAAAGCGCCCAATATTATTGTTTAATAACATATGTAAGGTTTCATTTAATATATAAATTTAATTGATTAATTTAATTACATTATAAGTTAATTTTATAATTATAATTATAATATATGTTTATAATTAATTAATTATTAATTTATATTTATTATATACATAAAAAAGAGCCATTATTTATAGAATATACCATTTATTTTGCTTAATTTAAATGTATATATAATTTATATAATAATAAAATTAATATAATCCTTATTTAACTTATATTTAATAAAACACTTATATAATTTCATTATACAATATAATATTAATTTAGATACATAATAAGCATATTTTTACGCCCTCTTTTTGTTCCAGTAAATTGAAATAACATTTACTGGGCTCCTGGTATAGCCTGGCTGACAATTTCAGTCTCAGTTCCATCAGAGTTCAGGTTGAGGACTTTCTAGAAAGTCCACCCCCTATATTGCATAGTGTTTGTGTCTTTTATACAGAATTATATAATATAGTATGGGATAGGAGCTATGGATTATTTTTCACTTATATAATTCATTTTAATAAGAAAATTATTGCATAAGCTATAAATTCAAAGAAAAAATTGAGAAAAATTCAGTCTACATGGTCTCTATAAAAAAATTGAAAGTTTTGGATTATGAAAAAATGGATTTTTTCTACATTAAAAAGTCATGAACATTTTTTTAAAGTTTTTCAAAAATATGTAGTATATTTCTTAGAATAATTAAAATTTATACTTAAGAAACAATAATGTAATTTCATCTATTTTTATTTTCAAATTTTTATTCAGAAAGATTATCTGATTACCTTTCATCAAAAAGTGTTTCTTTTTAAAAATATTTCAAAAGTTCTTCTATTCTGATTTCCAATCAGCTTTTAATGGTTATTTATAATACTTTTAATAAAAACTCACCCATGTTTTGTGAATATTTTAAGCTTTTTTTGAAAAGATTTCAGTCTGAGTTCATTCTGAGTTCATTCTGAGTTCCATCTGAGTTTTATCTGAGTTAAAGTTTATAACTTTCTAAGAAGTCCCCCACAAATATTGCATGGTTTTGGGAGTTCAATCTAAGATAAATTAATACTGAGAAATATCTGGTTTTGAAATATTAAATAAATTTCAAAAATATGATTTTATTCACAACTAATATTTGGAAACCAGATTATGTTACTTAGGCCACAGTAGGAGTAATATTTAAACAATATATTGAAGTTATTTAATTTAATTTTCTCAAGAATTAAATAAATCAAATTTGTGTAGATGGTTACTTAAAAATTAAAAACTAAAATTGAAGTTGAAATTATGTTAAAAGATCTTGTATTAAATGATACATGTTATTTCATGGAGATGGTGCAGCTTTAATGTACCTGATCAGCAATCTGCAAGAGATTAACATTTATCAATTTTATTCTAATTTTTTTATTTTAAAATTTGGCATACTCTTTGACCATAGAACTCATCAAGTTCCAAAACGTTTTTCAAATTTTTACCAATTTCTTTTGGAGTTTTTGAAAATTAATATAAATTTTGTGTTCACAACATTTTGGTAATATATCAACTATCCTTATTTCATCACCATATGTATCATAATTGGCTATGTTAAATGAAATTAGTCTCAAAAATAAATGGCCTCCTGTGAAATTAGTAAGTTTAATTTTTTATTACTTCTAATGCTTTGTATTTTTTATTTATATAAGTAGAAAGCACTTTTTTATTTTGAGTTACTGGAGATTAATAGAAATGATAAAACTATAATTGATTATATTTTAATATTTTAACTTTAATTTTATATTTACTATAACATGTTAAAGAATTTAATATAATAAAAAAATTTTCATGTTAGTAAAGTACACATGTTTCTGGAGCCAGTGATAATCCATTAAGGTGGACACTGATGTTCAACCAAATAATAGTGTTCACCTTATTTATAATACTCTCTTTGAACTTTTCCAAATCAATTTATTATGTTTTTACCCTCATACTTACAAATTTTAATTTCTTTTCACCCTTTCACATCACTTTTGCTACCCCCTTTAATATTTTTTCTCTCTTTCCCTTTAACTCACTATCCCACTACCTGATTCTGGCCTTTCTATCCTTCTGAATGCTCACCACCCTTAAAATACCCTTAGATAAACTCTAAAATACTTTCCATTCTGTCCTCTACTTTCAAAAACCCACAACTTTGAATCCCTTTTTATTTTATCTTTACCCCCTTTGATTTGCCCTCCAAAATTCTATTTTATCTCCCTACCCTCACACTTTACTAAGCTCCCCACCCATCTCCCCTTTTTTGGTTCCATTTCCACCCAACTACTCTTGCTTTCTATGAGTCAAAGACGGGATAGAGGTGCTAAGTGAAGCAAATATGATGAGAAGTTTAAAGGGGTGGAGAGGGTCAAAGAGGGTTTAATGGCAGGGAAAAGGGGCCAGGTGAATGTAAAAATGTTAGGAAGATAAGAAAGAAAAACTAAATAAGAGGGGTAAATTTTATTAGATATCTTTTCATTAACAAGGGAGGAGAGGGGAAAAGAGGGAACAAATAGAACTACTAAATATTAGTCAATAACAATACATCAAAAATATTTTATGGATTTAGAGAAGTTGATTTACTTAACCCATGAAAACCAGTAGAAATCATACACATTCCTTTTTTCTTCCAATGAATATTATTGAAATTAAAAGTTATATCTTTCTGTTATTAAATTCTGAAGATGAAATGCTAATATTTTTAAAACTTATCAATACCAGAATAATTTTTTAACTTACTGGTTGATAATTAGCATATTTATATAGTTTAAAGTTTAATTGTACATCTAGATGATACTTCAATTCATTTTGATTAGTTTTTTACTCTTTTCAAATATATTAATTATTGATAAGAATTAATAAAATATGTTCAAATAATTAGAATTGAGGTTTTTTTATTGAAATTTTTATGAAGTGAAATCTGTTTAATAATATCAATACAAAAAATGTTCTTTCTTGAATTATTTCTCTCATTATCTCATTATCTCTTTATGTATTAATATTTATTTAAAGTATATGAAAATGTAAAAACAAATCTGATTCATTTTAAATTGGTGAATTTTACTTTAAATTTAAAAATTCAAAAATTATTTTAATTATTATATATTTTCATGCATATCTTAGTTTTAGGGTTCAGTGATGTCAAAATACCTTTAAAAATTGAGTTTCTAATTTTTTGAATTTTTCACATAAAATTATCACTTATTTTTTAATAAATAATCATGTTAGATTCATTGAAAGTTCAATATGATTTCATCCTTTCTCACTTTTTTCCTCATCTCAACCTCAGTGCATGTTCAGTTTGATAGTAATTGGGGTTCAAGGTTGCAGACTTGCTAGCAAGTCCACCAACCCATATTTTTTGGTTCTGGTTGTGAAATCTGGGCTCTAATCTTGAGTTTATTAATGAAATTAGTACATATAATGTGGTAAATCCACTAATAATGAAATTAGGACACTAAATAAGGGTCTCTAGCTTATTTTAGCATAATTACACATAATATAGAAACACTGTGGGGTAACTTAGTGTGAGATTACTAACCTTTTTATAATGAAGCTATGCACATGGGATAAATGCAGGCAGCATAAGGCCAGTACACATAAGCCATTTTTAGCATAAAAATCATTAATTTTTAGAAGTGTTATTTTAAGAAATTTAGTTAGAAAAATATATAGTTGTACTAAGGCAAATTTATCTTCCAAAGTGCAATTATAATATTATTAAACATATAGCACATATATGCAGCTTTAAGACCACTTTAAGTTATGAAAAGTTATGTTTAAGTCACTTTGTTTTATCCTTACATATTCCAGCCTAGTATTAATTAAATAAGGCCTTTAAAAAATGTGTATATGCATGTATTTAAGGTATTCTGGTATATGTGTTTAGCATACTTTATATTCTTCTTTTAATCAATCCTGAGAATATTAAGGCTGATTGTCTGTGAGTAGGAATGGGTGCTAATGTTAGAGGGTCTGTGATATGGTGATTACATTTATTAGATGAGTCAAAACAAGGTGAAGTTGTCTATATAAATGGTGTTGGTGTTGATTGTGATTTCCTTAGAATTAAATAATAATAGTGTTATGATAGTAGTTAAATTTATAGAAATTTATATTGGGATATTATGGATTCCTTCCTTTTATTAATATTTAATTTAAAATCAATAGTAAGTCCTTTATATCATTTCTCTTGATTATTAAGTTTCCAACCCTTTGTGATACTTCTTAGAATATTAGTGTCACCTTTAAATCTATATTAATATTCACCTCAAACATTTCTTGAAGCTGGATAAACTCCTTTAACATATCTTTGAACCACTTCTTAAAGTTATTCCTCTGTGCCTCAAAGAAGTTTCAAACTTACTTTTCCAATCTCACTTACTCAGGAAAGCCCTTGATCTTGTGCATAGGTTTCTGGGGAAATTGTAATTCAATTATCTGTAGTTCTCATTCTTTTGTACTGATCCATATTTTTCAGGTGATAAATATAAGTGGAACCTGTTCAACACACTCCTCCTGGGGGTACTAGTACTAAGGCTCTTGCTAGATAAAGGCTTCCATCTGTACAACCTGTCTCCTGCACCCACTCTCTTGAACCTCTTGAACTAAGGTAGCAGGGACACTCAATTTAATATGTGGAGGATATTCCTCAGTATTTTGAAGATTCTAGTGAAGAAGAGAAGGTAAGGATACTATGCATTAGGCACCTTTTTGCCCTTCTATAAAACCTTCAGGACAACCTCTATATCCTGAGCCATCTGCTTCATTGGAAGAGTTCATGAAACTTTTTGTGAAAATAATATCTAGTCCTTCCTCTTCTGAGGGATTTAAATTCTAAACTCCTTTGATAAAATAACCTGATAAATTTTATGGAGAGCTACCCTGAAATATTGTGATCTTTCTTGAAAGCTTACAAGTTGTTGTTCTATAACAGCCCTTGAGCCTTTGAGACCAATTTCTCTAAGTTTATTTATGCTTCTTCCATTTGAGCTATAAAATCATCAAGATGTTTTGACATTATCTCCTCATTCTCTCCTTGAAAAAAATCAGTTTAGTTATCAATAATCATGAGAAGTTTGAGTATCATTTCTTGAGATATTTTGGTGACCCAAATTAAACCCACAACACAGAAATAGAACTAAACTCCCTTCACATGAATGATAATGGCAAGACTTAAGAATATATCTCAAATTTAAGAGCTTTACAAGCTTAAGTAGGTTGTACTTACTCATCTCTATAGTATCATTTTAAAAAGGAACTTCCCTTGAGGATTATGAATCAATTGAATTGTAACTGTCAAAAAATGACCACTTTGGCAGATTTGATGGATAGGACACTTGAGATCAATGGTACTTATCAAGGGCAGCTCAAACATTGAAACCCCACCCATAAATCTACTCACAGTTTAAATCTCAAAATGGGGCCTTCTTCAAATTAACCTTGATAAACCCATTCCTCATTGACTCAATTCAAACCCAGTCTAAAGGGTAAGGATAAAAGTCAACCAAAAAGCATGAACCCTGGAAAAAACAGTACAGTATTGGACATGAAAGGGGAGTTAAAAGAAACTTTTAGAAAAATAAAAAAGGATAATTGTAAGCCAGGAAATGCTGAAAGGCAAGTTAAAGCTTATGTTAAATTAAAATAAGAAAATTTAGATTTAAATATATACAAATTAAATATAATATTCAAATAAAAATTATATAACAATATGTTTTAAATAAATTGTTATATTAATTTTATTATTATATATAATGTATATACATTTAAATACAAAATAAAATTGAATTTAATAAAAAGATAAGTATTTTTTTATGTATTTAATGATTATGAATTGAAAATTAATTAATGACAAAATACTATAAGTAAAAACATCAAATAATAATTTAATTAATTAATAAATTATATAAATTAAATCATAAGAATGAAAATACTTTACAAATCTATTGAGCACTCCATTTTTATAAAAACTGGACCAATGAAATAAAATAAAAACATTAATTAATTAATTAAACAAATACATTAAACAAGTAAAACCTTTATTTTAAAATATAATCTTTCATTTTAATAATACTGATTTTATTAAAATACTTGTTCAATTAAAACATTTATTATACTAGTACAGCTGAATATATCTCTTACTCAATATTGTTTCAGGCCATATTAGTTAGATATAAAAATTTGTATGTCTGAAATATTATAAAATATATTTGTTTCATTATAAATTTTCACTTTTTATAATACAAAAAATGTAATGTTTTTCAAATTGCTATAGTTACATTTTTCTGTTGTTTATCAAATTAGCATCCTATTTCATCTCTTGCATGGTTACAGGGCTTATAGGGATGGATAAATTGGGTTATTTTGTTCTTTTTTTGTAAATAGCTACATAGAACCCTTATTTTTATGTAACACTTCACTTTATTTGTTTCTTTTTAATTTCACCCTAAGAACCGTCTCAGAGGGTCTCATTTTTCTATTTAAAGGCTTGGGTGTTTCACTTTGTAGTCACAATTACTTACATTACCTTATATTTTAGCAATTAAAAATTTAGTTACTTTTAACATATTTTTATATCAATTTTATTATTGTGTTCTAAATACAAATAATATACTGAATTATATCTAAATAAAGGTTGCTTTAATAGAGGTTCACTTTTTTTTTTCTTGATTAAAGTCAGAGAAATAAAATATCACTTGCTTTTTTAACTAAAAAAATTACATCTGAAGAGTTGTTTTTAAATCCTTTAGTTTCCTTATAACATTTTTTACTTGTAGAAAACTCACTGACAATTGGGAGCCTTTCATAATAATGATGATTTTTAATTTTTTTTTGACAAACAATTTGAAGCACAGACCACCTTCACACAAAAAACAAACTTTTTCCATGGCCATGATTTGAACTTGGGGTTTAGACAATAGGTCTATATATACTTAAGTTAGAATATTTTTCAGTGTGATTTTTTTGATCACTATAGTAAGTTTACCTTTGCACCTAACAAATTTAAATTTTGGCTTTTCTTGCATTAACACTGTCATTTGATTTTTTTTCTCTGTCACTGCGTGTAAGTAATCTTTTTTTTAAATTTTTTTCTAGTTGAATAAAATACAGAGTAATTTTTTTAGTTCTAGAATATCAGAATTTTTTGATTAATTATTTAATTAATTATTAATTAATACTTGATAAATTGGTTGGCAATAATAACACTTAGTTTTTATTCCCAAATAGGAATTTTCTTTAGTTATTATTTTAATTAATATAATCAAATTAAATAATTTGAAATAAAATATTACTTTGATTATTGTTTTATAACTGAAATAATATTCATTGTAAATTTAAAATTTTTCCTCATGTTTTTGATTTAAAACATTCATTACATATTTTATCTATTAAATTTAAATTTAAATCATTTTAAATTGACTTTAATTTTTTTCAGGATACAAATTAGGGGGTATCAAAGTTTACAAATCCCCAAATTAATTAATTTCAGATAAAAATCCCTATACCCCAATAATCTTCTGCAATTATTTTTCTTAATAATTGTGTTATTAGACATTTTACATGAAAAAGTTGACCTCTTATCTGACATTTTTCTACTCAATTTTTCATAACCACATCTTGGCCTACTTTCATTCATAGCCACATCTTTGACTATTCTCTGAATATGCTTTCTACCTTTCTGCACACTTCCATTCTCATCTCATCCTGTCTATTCTCTCCATTCAGAAAACCTTGCTATCTCATCTGCTTGTTTTTTCTCCTTTTCATCTTTAATTATCTTAACATGCCTCAACATCGTAGATATACTCAAAGGCAGCCTTCCCGCAGTTGTTCTTCAAATCGCACTACTCTGTCTTTCCCCTGCTAAGCTAATAAATTAAAGACAGTTCAATTAAATAAAGATTATCATCTCATTCTTATCAACTGGTTGAAAACTTAATCTAACTATGATTCTTGTTTTTGCACTGAAAATACAACTAACGTAGGATGGCCCCCTGCATCAAAAGTTAATGATTATCTTCTAATGGCCAATGAATTATGGAATAAGACAAATGGAAGGATATATCTTTTACCTAAAAAGATAACTGAACATTTCAACCATTACTGAGCCAAATACAAGAAGGCAAAGACTCTTTCATCTTCCACTGGTTTTGGTATTATCAACATCAATATCAGTAAGGGCATAAAATCCATAGATGATAAACTTGAATCTTTATGTCCTTAATTTAAAGAGATGGATGCTATTTTTGGAGAGCAAGCTGATTTTAAACCTGAAAACATGTTGGATGGTGCAGATGCTTTATCCAAACATGATGTCAAAACAAGTCTTTTTCCATCCTCTTCCTCAACTCAATCCTCCCCTGTTTAAATACAAGGAATCTAGATAGATTTGCTATAGATCCTTATGGCAATTTAAACAACCCAATATAACTCAAGTTTGATTTTTTATTTTATCTTACCATTTTTTTTTATTTACATTTTCTTATTTCCAAAAAGGCTGAAGAACAAATACAGGAGCCACAAACAACTCAGTCTGAAGCCAGCAACAGTGATGAGGAGAAAAATGTGGCCTTGAAAAAAACGTTAATGGCTTCAAGTAGTCTAAATTTCCACTCTCAAAGAAAAAGAAAAGGTTATACTTCATATCAAACCCCTTTCTCTTCTATCAAAGAATTTTTGGAGAAAGGTGATGCTGGTAAGTCATACCATACCTCTTAATACTTTAATCTAATTTTCTTCTACTTTTTGTTGATATTTCTTATCACTCTAGAACAAGAAGAAGTTGCTCAAGAGACTCAAAACTTTGAAAAGAAAAAATACAAGCTCTCTTACTGGAGGGATGTTAAGGCACAAGACTTAGAGGAGAAGAAAATCAAGCTAACTCTTAGCACTGAAAAATAAAAGAAAGAGAAAACACTTAAGCATCAAAAGTTAATGGAATAGATGAAATTTAAGCATGAAGTGAAGAAAATTTAATAAAGAAATTTTTTTAATAAAATGTGTTAAAGCCAACAAATATTATGAGTAAATTGAATGTCTAATGAAGTTTTTTAATGACTAGTGTGTTTTATTTCTTTCATACTTCAACTATTCATAATTATTTGTACATAAAATTTTTCAATAATTTCCTGTATTTCATTACTCTATCCATCATTGGTTGAAGTTTTGTATTTTGATGTTAAAAATTCTTTTGAAATAAATTTTTCAAGTCTTATTTAAAAATTTGCTGATCCCTCACTGCATTTTCTTGAAGTAAGGGGTGAGTATCACCGAAATTCATTCAAGTCAAGAATATTTAAAGTCTTATATGAAAATTTGTTATTACTACCCCCTGTATTTTATGGTGTAGACAATCCTATAGTACTAGCTATAGGCCTTGACCAAGGGAGTTGGAGAAAAACCAGAGAGAAAATCCCCTGTCCCTTTAGAAAAATAGAGTGAGATTTACTTGCTAAAGTAAGTTGGTTCCTGTTTGCTAAAGCCCCTTTTTCAACACACTTGACTGCTTGATGAGCCAAGAAAGTAGTCCCCAGACAGACTACCAGACCAAAGAATTGAAATGTAGACCAATGTCCACACCAGAGAAAGCAAAGATACTTGATGTAGGCTGCAAATCCACACCAGAGACAGCAAAAATACTTGATATAGCTTGCAAGACTATACCAGAGAACCTGTTGCTAAAGTTGAGTTAAATGAAGAACTAACCTTGCAACAAACACAGCAAATTTTGGCCAAAAACAGTAAAAACTGAGTGAGGAAGAAGGATATCACCTCCGGATGGTTGTATGATAATTTAAGTTGCCCCAAACTGTCTTATTCACTATGTACACACAGACCACTATCTAAGAGCCCATGCACACCAACAAATTTGGCACCTGTACCAGCCAAATTGAATAAAAACCCTCTAGAAGCGCTCCCCAACCTTCTAAAACAGAGGCGGGCGGGCTTCCCAACTTTGGAGGTGCCGCCTGAAGCAGGCCGGCCTTCCTGAAGCCAGAAAACCAATAAAAACACCTAATCTACTTAGAGAAATTCACTACAACTACTAAAACCCTTAAAACACAAAATTACGCTTTAACAACATTGAGACATGAAATATAAAGCTAAATTAGCCCTATCTAATGGTACTAAGCACTTAACCCTAAGACTTAAGGTTAGCCTGTAAAACATGAAAAACAAAATTAAACAGCTTTCTTTTGTAACTGAAAAATGAGGAAATGACCCCTTAAAACTTAGAATATAAAAAATATTAACAAGACATGAAATATAGAGAAAAGCCGGAGCTATCCAATGATAGTACCCACATACTCCCAGTCCCAATATTCACAGAATAAAACAAGAAAAACACCCAATTCTTCAACAGATGCCAATTAAGATATGCACAAACAGCGCCAAACCACACAACAAAGGCCACTGCCAATGTTTGAAGACCACATCGTCCCTCCAATTCTGAATGTCCACATTCTTTCTTTTATCAAACCACCATGTTCAACCTTCTTCCCAAATCTACCTCTGAAATGGGTCCTTTCCAATACTGCATTGACAATAATCTAATCTACACCATCACACCTCCTGTCCATCCATAAAGAACGTCCTGCAATGTCTGCCAATCCAGAAAGAAGACCTGCTACAGACCTGGTACATTATCTTCTGAAACAGCTTCACCTCCACCTCAACCTGGTCCATCTTCTACCAGCACCAAAAGATCTGGGCCATCCATCTTAATTCCCAGATTAATCAAAAAGCGACACCCTTCCCAGAAGAGTGCCAAAACCACTAAAACAACAAGTTCCACCATCCCTGGTTCATCTGATGGTAAAACTTCCATTTCTTCTTTCCACTTTATAAAACTGATTACTTCTCAGTTCCTTCATCTTCTGAAAGTGATTATAACAATGTAGGATCCATTGAACCAACAACACCAAACCACTTGCCCACAATTAAGGCCAAGTTCCAACAACACACATCTCAACAGAAACACCTTCTGCTAAACTACTTCCAATCCACTCCTGCTAGAGATCCACAGGACATTGAGAACAGAAGACACCTCATTCACCAGCTCAAGGCTAATTCTGAACACTTCATTTAATCTCTTGATTCCCTCTGTAATTCCACTAGTACTTGAGCTTGATTCAGAAAAGAGAAATTGACCACACCCTCTATAGGATGTAACCACAAACAACCCTCAGTTTTAAGTCTTGGGGGACCATCCTCATTTTATAGTCTTGGGGGACTCGAAAACCCTCAGTTTAAAGTCTTGGTGGACTCAAAAACCTAAATCATAAACCCAGAACCAGAGATAAACCACATTAAGACACAGAGAAAAAACTAACATTCTGGGGTAATTGTGAATAGAGCTTCCAGCCCATCAATTACCCCCAAACTTGCCTTTGCTAAATTCATAGGCTCCCCCTGTGGATACCCTCTTCCAATCTTTCTAACCCATTCCAACAAAAAAAACCCATTCCTCAGTTTATAGTCTTAAGGGACTACACCATCACACAATCCTCAGTTTAAAGTCTTGGGGGGCTAATCTTGAAACAATAGAATTTTCAGTTTAGAGTCTTGATGGACTAAAAATCCAAAAAACCTAAGAAAAATTCTTGAAAACCAGCCAGTTTAAGGTCTTGGAGGACTACCAGAAACCAGATTTCAGTTTAAAGTCTTGATGGACTGTTCTTGAAAAAATCTTGAAGATATATCCCATAAATCCCCAAACCAAAAACCATTAAAGCCAAAACATTTAACCTCCTTTAACAAATAAAAAAAATTAAATGGTATCCCCCAGCCAATTGATGAGCTGATCACCTGATACCTTACCCACATCCAAGTGCACCTTGATGTGGTCACACCTAAAAAAAAAATTTATAATTTTTTATTTTTTGGTTTTGACTCCTCTTCTACCAAAAACATTGCCAGAGCCCTATCTTGAGCCTTTGAAAAAACATAGCCTCGATAAAAAATTA
Source organism: Hemileia vastatrix (assembly GCA_030280995.1). Taxonomy (NCBI): domain Eukaryota; kingdom Fungi; phylum Basidiomycota; class Pucciniomycetes; order Pucciniales; family Zaghouaniaceae; genus Hemileia; species Hemileia vastatrix. The sequence goes on along the minus strand of JASXTE010000001.1, from coordinate 22,737,565 downwards.
AAAGAAAAAAAAGAGAAAAAAAGAAAATAATCTTGAATACACCACTTTCACAGCCAACACCCTAAAACCAGATAGCAAAGCCAGCTCCAGGTCTACAGAAAAGATCACTGGGTGGGCTCCCTCCAATATGTAAAAATGATGGGAGACCACCAGTGATCCACCACCAATCCAAAATTGCCAAAAGACATCCAAGGCAAACCAGTTTAAAGTCATAGAGGACTAAAAACCTAAATCACAAAAAACAACACTAGAATTCAACTAGAAAAAAACCAAAGGATTGAAACAGACATTCTGGGGTAACTTTTCTACAGAGCAGCCAGCTCATCAGTTACCCCCACACTTGCCAAAATAAAATCTAGAAGCCCCCCCTAGGTACCTTCTAACAAAAACACAACATCCAACAAAATTAAACAAAACCAATAAGCATGAGGGGTCTAGCACTTGAAGACCAAAATAATTTCCAGTTAAAATTCATGGTGGACTAAAAACCTGTTAAAGAAAAAAAACCAATACTAGAATTCAACAAAATTAAGAGAAGAAGTTGGAAACAGACAATCTGGGGTAACTGTTGTTAGAGCAGCCAGCCCATTAGTTACTCCCACACTTGCCAAAATAAAATCTAGAAGCCCCAACCCTGGGTACCTTCTAACCAAAAAAAATCTTCCAACACAAATCTTCTCCCATAAAAAACCAAAACCATTAAAAAAACCATTAAATTTCTTGAAAGTGAAAAAAATCCAAATAAGAAGTAAAATTTTGCTGTTTAACCACATGCTGGAGGTTAGATAAAACCAATGACCATCATTTTTATCTTCATTTTCTTTTAAATAAAATACCCATCTTCACTTGAATTTTTCTTTTCTTCCATCTTCATTATACTAAGATTTTTTTTTCCTTTTTTATATAGAGACTTGAACCAGAGAGACTGATAAGAGTTGGATAAAAAAAAATTCCTGACCAAATACATAAAGGCCAAATTAAGCAAAACCAAAAAAAAATTAAGTAGTTTATCCTCCTTTTGAAGGAATCATATTCTTGAAATCCAAAGGTTTAAACCAATAAGTTTGCCCCTAGGGCCTGAACCCCCTAAGCTCATCTTCCAATTCTGATATCCCAACATCAGACCTCCAAAAAAATCTTCCATCCTCCTCCATACACAGAGTCTACCATAGTTCACATCACCAGAATCAATAATTTCTCCACCCTGTGAAACATCTGGAACCTCCACCACATCTTTAAAATCAACCTCCATACCAGTGACATCCAAAACATCACAATTTTCCTCTTCCCTATAGGAATATTGCTTAGAATCTGCAAAATCCTCCAGAATAACATCCAAAACATCAAAATAAAAATCTTCCTCCAAGAAGAGACCTTCTGATATTGAGGGAACCACCTGAAAATAATCTTTCTCTATTAGAAAAAGATCTAAGACAGAATCTTTCTGCCCACCCAAAAATTCTACTGATAAATCATCCTCCAATAAGCCATTATCTGAACTTGAGAAAGAAAAATAGTCATCCCTCAACAACCATTCATCCACCACATATTCCTTCTCAATATCCCAAAATCCTTCATCATGACCAGACAAATCCTTTTTCCCACATAATTCATCCAAGCTTAAGGAAATACACTTATCCTCTAGTGCATACCTCTCCAAAACATCCAGTGAAACACATTCCCGAGCTCCCATGGTATCCTCTGGAAAAGAAAAATAAGCTTCACAAACATCATCAGAATCACCATCTTCCAAATTTGATGGCTCCAACACCTCCCCAGAAGCTGAAATTTCCACCACAGTCTTCTGAACCTCTCTGTACAAAAGTAATTCCTCACCAGATTCCCCATCCCTATCCTTCATACCATCCAAATATACCAAAATAACCTCCTTTAAAACAGCCATAGCAGGAATCCTATTTTCCCCATTTAGAAGAGTCTTCATCAAGTCAGACTTGAAAAGAATCTCCATAACCTCCACCTTTACATCCCTACCCATGGCACTCCAAAATACATACTTGGCCCCATCTTCATGTGGTAATATATCATTATATACCAGATAATCCAGAGCCTCCCCAAACTCTTCCATAAATTCCCCATACTGAGAAAGAGAGGTTACACCACCTTTCAATTCCCACTTCCTAGTAATCCCATGAAGATCCACCATTGAGAAAGTAGTAGGCCACCTTTTAACAATTTCAATCTTCAAATTTCCCCAGTCCTGACTCCTATATCCTGCCATACCAGAAACTTCCTTCTCCACCTCCCTATTTCCAATGAAAAAGATTACTTGCCTAACCATGTCCAACAGTGATGCCCCATCAATCTCAGAAGCAACCTCAAACCTAGCCAAAAACCCCTTTTCATCCTCCCCCAAGAACCTTGAACCATCCCAAGACTGAATCCTAACCATACTAGCAAATCCAATCAACAGCCTCCAATATCCACCAAAGATAGCCAAAGTCCACCCCCAATAGCCTTAAAGACCTAGGAGGGACCAAATCCAACAGAAGAGAAGACCCCTAGACCAACCACAAAAAGATATAGCACCAAATTAAAAATCCACCAAAGGAGATCTACCAAAGAGAGAAGCCTAGATCAACAGAGATTTTAAAAAACTAGCAAGTTCTACCCCACGTTGGGCGCCAGAAATGTAGACAATCCTATAGTACTAGCTATAGGCCTTGACCAAGGGATTTGGAGAAAAACCACAGAGAAAATCCCCTGTCCCTTTAGAAAAATAGAGTGAGATTTACTTGCTAAAGTAATTTGGTTCCTGTTTGCTAAAGCCCCTTTTTCAACACACTTGACTGCTTGATGAGCCAAGAAAGTAGTCCCCAGACAGACTACCAGACCAAAGAACTGAAATGTAGACCAATGTCCACACCAGAGAAAGCAAAGATACTTGATGTAGGCTGAAAATCCACACCAGAGACAGCAATAATACTTGATATAGCTTGCAAGACTATACCAGAGAACCTGTCTCTAAAGTTGAGTTAAATGAAGAACTAACCTTGCAACAAACACAGCCAATTGTGGCAAAAAACAGTGAAAACTGAGTGAGGAACAAGGATATCACCTCCGGATGGTTGTATGATAATTTAAGTTGCCCCAAACTGTCTTATTCACTATGTACACACAGACCACTATCTAAGATCCCATGCACACCAACGAATTTGGCACCTGTACCAGCCAAATTGAATAAAAACCCTCCAGAAGCACTCCCCAACCTTTCAAAACAGAGGCAGGGGGGCCGCCTGAAGCGGCCTGGCCTCCCTGAAGCCAGAAAACCAATAAAAACACCTAATCTACTTAGAAAAATTCACTACAACTACTAAAACCCTTAAAACACAAAATTACGCTATAACAACATTGAGAAATGAAATATAGAGCTAAATTAGCCCTATCTAATGGTACTAAGAACTTAACCCTAAGACTTAAGGTTAGCCCGTAAAACACAAAAAACAAAATTAAACAGCTATCTTTTGTAACTGAAAAATGAGGAAATGACCCCTTAAAACTTAGAATATGAAAAATATTAACAAGAAATGAAATATAGAAAAAAACCGGGGCTATCCAATGATAGTACCCACATACCCGCAGTCCCAATTTTCACAGAATAAAACCCGAAAAATACCAGATTCTTCAAAAGATGCCAATTAAGACATGCACAAACAGCGCCAAACCACACATCAAAGGCCACTGCCAATTTTGGAAGACCACAATGGGTATCACCAAAATTCTTTTGAGTCAAGAATTTTGCAAGTCTAATATGAAAATTTGGCAATACCCCCCCCTGCATTTTATTGAAGTAAGGGGTGGGAATCACCAGAATTTAATATAATTACATAAATTAATATATAAAAACTAATATATATCAATTTCCCTAGTTTTAAAGTAATGACAATTCTTCTAGCCAAAATTCAGATACATCTAGAAACATATTTTTGGGACTTTCCACAAGTGTAGGCAGAGGAACCTCATAAAACAAATTTATGTTGTCATGATTCCTATTGATACAACACAAGGTAGTTGGCCAATTAATTTAATTTAGGAATTTGAGATATAAGAAATATATATTTAAAATTTATTAAAAAATAAAAAATATTTGATGAATTTACTCATCTACATGAAGTTTTTTTATACCTGTTAAATTTAATTTCTTTTTTTACCTTTTATATGAGGTGAATTAATATTTGACTGATTTGAAATGAAAATCTAAAATGTGTGAACTCTTGACATGATTCCAATCCAGGTGGAGTTTGGTCATTTGGTGATGATCCTGAGAAAAGTTCCAAACTGTTTCAATCACACCATTTCCCAAACCAAAATTAATGATGCAATTATGGTTAGGAAAATATATGCCATGTATGTTGATTTTATCTGGAGATGGTATTGGTTGGCCAGTTATTGGATTGATATATGAGAAATTCTTAAAATTAAGATAATTGGAATCATTCATATTGATATAAATCTTATTGTGGAATCCTGAATGAGTAATAATAAAATTTAAAAATAAAATGTATTGGTTGCTAATGGATATCAGATTGGAGTCACACCAATTTTTTATTCCAACTTTTCTAGAAAGTTGATGATTCTTTTCAAAAGCTTTATTGCAGATTATTTTGAGCCAAAGAGCAACAAAAGTATCAAAAGAAAGTAAGTTTTACCCTAAGAAAAAATTGTCATCTTTTTCAGCTTTAGAAAAAATTTTAAGTAAAGAATTGATGCCTATGGAAATAAAATGAGTGACATGATTTTAAGAATGAAACATATATTATCAGACATACCAAGAGAATAGCCTTTAACCAATATTGGTCTCCATCCAAATCCAATCATAATATCACCTAACAAATTTGTATTCCTTATTGGTAATCAAACCAAAGCAATTTGATATATTGTTATTATGAAATTTGATATTTGATTAAAGGTTTCATCCTTTGAACCATTAAAGGAATTATTTTCATAAATAAATTGTGATTTACAAGAAATACTGATAAATGCTTTAATTTCATTGCCTCCTGATTTGGTTAAATAGATTAAATCTTCTGGTAGCTCCTTTGGATAAGAATTTTTTAGAACCAATTTAGTTTTATAGTACACAATATTTGATATATGGCCAAATAAACAATCCAAATGAATTTTATTCATTAAAATTCTTTTATTCTGCTGATTTTTTTGATCATTATTATTATTTTTTGGATGATAATTGAAATGAAGTTGAATTAAAAGAAGATGATAAAGATAATAAAGAGGATGATGATAGAGAAGTAAGAGATGATTCTGAAAAAATATAAATTTTTTTCTCTAAACAAAAAAAAATGTGTCAAAGACCCAAAATTAAAATGGCAAAAAAATAAAACTCACAAAATTTAGTTTGTTTATTCAACCTTAAGATTTTTATTAATAAAAATTAATCCAAATAATTGTTTTTTGAAAAGAAATCAAATACTAAAACTGTCATTGAAAAAAAAAATTGAAAGAAAAAAAATTAAATAAAGAACAAACATCAGTAAAATTATTTCCCAAAAAAAGGAATTTTAAATTTATCAGGTGTTAGATATACCACCTAAAGTTCTTGAAGAAAATGATAAAAAAAATTATAATCAAAAATTTAAACCAAAAAAAAAATTTTTATCCAAAAAATTATTCCCAAAAAAAAAGCAAAATTATAAACACACCAAATTTATTTTTGATTCAGCTTGAACCTCAAAAAAAATTTTTTTTATTATTCTATAAAAAATAAACAAAAAAAATACAAAATAATGTTAATAAAAATAATAAAAATTTTCTTTTACATACTACCATATTACCCCTTTTTGTTTAACTTATTTACCTCTTTTTGTGTGTCCTTGAACCCCCCTTCTTGATCTCCTTAAAACCCCCTTACCCCCCTTTTTCACCAGGTCCTCCCCCCTTTTCCCCCCTTGAGGCACCTTTTCACCCCTTTAGGCACCTTTTCCCCCCCTCCCCTTTAGTACAGCTCACAACACTCCCCCCCCCCTCATCCCCTCCACTGCTTCCCCCCCCTCCCCCCTATAACTAGCTAACAAATTTCTTAGCAATTTGTTTAGTAATAAATGATTGGAGCAGCACTAAGGGGAGGTGGGAAAGAGGTGGAGGGTATGAGGGGAGGGGGGGAGTGTTGTGAGGCAGCTTAAGGGAAAAGAGGCCCTAAAGGGGGAAAAGGGGGGAAGGTGAGAAATGAGGGGTGAGGAAAAGAATAAGGGGGAAGGGGGGATCGAGGCAGTCAATAATGGAGGAAAGAAGGGGAAAAGAGAATTAAAAGAGAGAAAAGAGCCAGAGAAAAGGGAAAAAAATTAATTTAAGCTTGAAAAAAATATATGAAGTACTTCCAACAAAAAAAATAAAAAAGAAAAAAAGAAAAAACAAAAAACAAAAAACAAAAAACAAACAACAAAAAAAAGCAAAAAAAAATTCATGACTAGCAAATAAAAAATCAACAAAAATGAAAAAATGACTTACCTGGTGATATTAGTCTAAAAAAATGCAACCAAAACATTTGAGGAATTTTTGAGGAGATGAGCAAAAGGATATAAGTGAAGAATGAAAATAACCAACACTGAAAAAATATGTGATTTCAGAAAATATGCAATTTCATGTTGAGCTGGTGAAATAAAACCAATGAGCCATTCAAAAAAGAAATATTTACCATAAAATCAAGATAAAAAATGAATATGAAACAAAAAAATACCAATCCAAGTAAATAAAGTATAAAAATTGGACATTTGGAGATTATGAAAACAAAATATGTAAAGGGTTGTGTTTCAAAATGGTGGAGGGTTATTGGCAAAATTACAGAGCGTATGCTGGTTGAATGAATATTTTGTGATTCAAGGGAGGGGAGAGCTGGTGCAGGTTCCGGATCCTAATCTTCATAAGGATCATTCCACTCATACTTTCAATCAGCTAGGATTTTGTGGAGTATAACACAAGTCATGATCGAATGATTTGCAGTTTTGATCTCCAATTTTTTCTTGAAATTGGATTCTGAGCTCCCAGAGACTAGAAAATCTTCATTTTAAAATACCAATAGCATTTTCAATCCGTACTCTTGATTGGGAAAAGTGATAATTAAAGGTGGTTTTGGGGTCATTTTCTAAAGTTTCACCATGGAAAGCAGGTATAATTTACTTTATATTTGAATATGCTGAGTCTTCAAGGAGATACTGAGATTTGTCAAAGTATGAGTCAGGACTTTGAGAAATCCTCATTCCTTGGAAGACAGAAGAGTCATGAAATGAGCCAGGGAAGCCACTATGAAAAGAAATAAACTTTTTGTTGACGTCACAGACAAATTGAATGGCAATAGAGTATCTACAAAGAAGATAAAAAGTTAGTTTTTGAAAGATGTGAAATTGGAGAAAATTTTGAAGAAACCTTTTTTTGTGATCAAATAATGGTTTCCATCATGAGCAGGCTTTTGACTCTAAGGTATAGCTGTGCTGTCAACAAAACCTACACGTCCAGGGGAAACCTTAGGCTTGCATTACTTGAGAGGATTCAATTTGCTGTTGTGGAGTTGTCCAAGAAAGTGTTTGAGACTTGAGGGAATGTATAGCAATCATACAGTGCTTGGTTTAAAATATCACTGTACCATATCCTATGTTAAAGAGATTATTCAAATGTCTTACAGCAGCATTATATCTATTTGAGCCAAAGCAACATAGTGCAACAGTAAGTTGAATAGAAGCATCATACTTTTTATTTTGAGAATTGTTATGAAAGATAGGATTTTCAGAGATGAGTTTATAAATTTAGAAGAGAAAATTGGGAGAAGTTCAAAATAGTTGAGTGAAGTTTAGTTGAGGAATGTTGAGAATGAAGCAGAGATAATATCTGGGATAATGTTGAAGATTTGGCCCCCTTTGGTTTATGTAACACTTTTTTGAAAGAGAAGAAATATAGGCTAAAGAATCTTCAAAATCAGAGTCAGATTTATAATGAAGAGCTAAAAGAAAAGCAATAGCATTTATAGTTGAGTGAAGTGGCTGCCTGTCACCGGACAACCTACGCACAAGGTCGAGGATGTTCCTGCAAGTGAGATGAAAGGTTTAGATACTTCTTCAAAGCACAGAGGGATGGTTTGAGGAAGTGATTCAAAGATGACTTGAAAGAAGATCTACTGCTTCAAGATATGTTCGAGAAGAATCCTAATATAGTTTGAAAGGTAATATTAAAATTCTTACAATCTCACAAAGGGTTGGAAACTCAACAATCAAGATTTAGGATTTAGAAGTGATTATTGAGAAATGAAAGAAAGATACAATAATAATGATTTTCACTTTAGAGTTTTACCACTATTAGTTATAAATACGTTTTATAAATTGATTCTAAGGAATATCGAACCAAAAACCCAACCCTTTTTATATCCTTTACTCCTCCTTGCATTGACCTCATACCATCCACTATTCCGCACACCACAAACCATTTAAAATATATCCATTACACCTGGACCCTCCTCACTAAATTCCGTTAACCCCTTAATCCTTCACTAACCATTCCGTCCATGCTCACTACCCCTTAATAACCCACAGACATTTCATAAACCTTTTAATGTACTATTATATTGATTATTGCACTGTGCCTTGCTTATTGAGAAAAAGACTAAGACACACTATTGAGAAATTGACTAATTTAGATTTAGAGTTTAGACTAGCGCGGTTGAATAGCGAGTACACAAAGGAAAGTCGCAGTTGCTATGGAGAATTGCTTTCTGCGCTTCAAGTATGGATTTGAGCCCCTTATTATTGATTTAATGAGTTGCTTTTGCCTCGAGTGTCACGTGGCGCGTGACACTGCCTAGTAGAGAGGTGTTTCATAGTTTTTGGTGGAAGGCTTATGTGATTAGGGAAGTGGAAATTCAACATTAAATGTGCAGTAAGAGTGTTTAGATAGAAAATAAAATTAAGTGTTTTCCACCCAAATTAAGTAGCATAGAGTGAGGAAAGACTTTAGGATGGCATCAGAAAATATAAGTCATGTGGCTTTCTTAATAATCCATCATGGTTGTGATGAGTTTAGGATGAGGAATTAGAAATGGAAATTGGGGTATATGAGGCAGGATAATGCATTATTTTTTATTCCTTATCCACTAACCCTGGGGCTAGTGGATAAGAATCTTCTGCAATAAATTATGTCTAATCCTGGGGAAAACATTCCTGGTACCTAATTGTAAATTTCTCAACTTTGATACCCCTATTTAATGTCTAGCAATTTAACTGATAGCATGGATAATTTACATGTTGATTTTGAATCTGTAGGCTCTTCAAATTTAAAATATAAATATTCTTCAGCTGACAGGAAACCATCAAACTCTTTAGGACATAGAAATTTAAGGAGAAGTGATAAACCTTCCTCCTCAAACAATTCAGAGAGAGGTCAAACCTCTATTAAATCTGAAAAATCACTTAAAAAATATAAAAATAAAAAAGATCCCTCTTGAACATCAGGTAAACAACCTATCAGGTCATATGAAAGAAATGAATTTATAAAATATGAGGTACAAAGCCAGAGTGGATTTACTTTGGGATCAGATGTAAGAGCAATTAAAGAGCAGCCAAAGTCATCATCAAATTATACTATAAAATCCACTTCTTCCTCAACCAAATTCAAAAATATGAAGGTAGTAAAGTGGAAATGAGATTATCTCATGAATCATTACAAGATGAATGTGAAACCTCTTCTAGATAATTAAACCTGGCCCATCTAGGACACACAATTACCATCCTCCACCTGTACATCCTTACCAGGGAAGTAGAGAAAAGAAGGATCAGGCCCAGGGGAATTTTCCTCCTCTTCCATGATAATAAATCTTTTTGATAAAATGTTAGTATGTATAATGCTAAAGCTTCCTCTTCAGGTAATGTTGTTGAAAGTGGTGATAAATCTATAAAAACTGTCAATAAACAAATTCCTTTTATGAGTAGTCCAAATGATGTCATCAGTAAATTTTCATTTGATGAGCCTTTACATTTAGCTTCAACTTATTTAGTAAATCCTTCTCTTAAAATTAAAAATGATTCTGTTGCACCTGAAATTTATTTCTTACTTAAAGAACTTCTGAAGAGATTTTAAGAGATTCTACTGATTATAGTGTAATAAAAGATAAAGTTTTAAAAGATTTATTAAAGAATGAAAATGAAAGATTAAACAGTTTTCATTCACATTGTAAAGTGAGCTCTTCCACAAAAGATAAAGCTTATTTTAAATTTTAAGACACTTTAAATCACTTACTGGATCAACAAAGAGTTAAAAAAAGATCACAAATCACTTTCAGATAAAAATTATTATCTGCACAATGTTATTAGTAAATTAAAACTCCTCATAGATGAAAAAAATTCATTTAAAAAAATAACAAAAACTTACACAATTAATTGAAAAAATTAAAAATTGACTTCCAAGCTTTGAATAAGAAATTCTCAGTGGTGGAAGATAGAAATGTTTTATCTCTTTCAAGAATTGATGATCAGCTTTCTTATATCCCTATGTTAAGAAATAAATTATCAAATCTTGAAGAAAAACTTTCTAAATTACTGGTTCTTCCTGATGAATATTATAATTTAGTAAAAAATTCTACTATTAAGAATAAAAGTAAACAACCTGAAAAAAGAATGTCCTCTTTTAATGTAGTCACAAATCAATTTGACAACGAGTCTATGAAATCTTTTGTGATCAAAAAAAATTTAAAACTCATGATGAACCAGCTGTGTCTTTAAATAATGAAATTTCTGGACACCTTTCTAAGCTTCAAGAACTGATTAGTATGAATAGGATCAATCTTAAAGTTAAAAAGCCTAGTAACAATAAGAATTGTCCTAAACTTAATCAATATCCTACATTTGATGGTGATTCTTCATCTGATTGGAATATTTTATTCAAGGAATAGATAGTTTAAGAATCCTTATAAATTTCCAGATGAAGAAATTTTTTTCAAAACTTATCTCCTTATTTTCAATTGTAGCATTGATTTGGTATGAGTCTGTATTATTGGATAACAATCACTATACATGGAATGGGTGGAAGACATTTGAAAATTAATATGGTGGTTCAAAATTCAGTTTAGCACAACAAAGATTATATGAGAATTCTGAATATATTTCCTCCTCAGCTGAAAAACCTATTGTTTTCTTTATGGAAATAACAAAAATTCTTAGAGCTATAGATCCAAAAATGGATTATGATATTTTTAGAGACAAAGTTCTCTATAAACTACCAAATTCTCTCAGAGATTTGATTGTAGCTAGAACTGAGAATGTAAGAGAACATTCTTTTTTTATTAATATCTGTAATGAAGTTTTACTCAACCACAGATATGAACCAAAGAATTATACCTGAAATTCTTACAATGATCAGCAGAGGCCTTCATCAAAACTCCCAGAAAAATCTGGTAAACACTCTTCCCCAGTTTCACCAAAGTAATATGCATAAAACACTTGTTTTAAATGTAACAAGGCATGACAAAAAATAAAATATTTGTGACAAGAGAATAAACCTTGTTGAAAAAACTGAGGAAGCAGATAATCCTGAAGATAATAGTAAGGATTCCTCTAGTGAATGTGATAATAATATCTCATATGACAATGAATCTTTAAATGAAGTTCTAATTCCTGAACAAGATGTCCAATATTTAGATAGTTTTTCTGAAGTTTTTAACTTGGATTTATCTTCAGTAGAAAATTCTAAAATTATAGAAGATATTACTAGAAACTCTATATTATTATCTCCCTTGAGAGAACCTGTTATCATAAATGGTAAAAATGTTGAGGTTTTTCTCGACACTGGTGCTAGAGGAATTATAGTGTCTGAGAAAGCACTAGCTTCTGTAGATGAAGATTATCATATTAAACTATTACCTGTGACATCTGAGAAATGGAGGGGTTATAGTTCTGTTATATGTCCCATTGGCAAATACAAAACCACTGTATTCTTTAAGAATAATGGCAGTTTTATCAGGGCTGTCTGTGAATTTTTTGTGATTAAAAATGACAAACTAAGTAATTTGTTTATTTTGGGAAATGAAATTTTAACCATTTTTGTTTCCAAATTAGATCCTAAAGACCATTGTTTCACATTGGGCAAGAATGGAAAATGAAAATTTAAAATTTCTTCTTCTAAAAAACTTCTGCACACATTTTAAAATCATGTAATTCCTTAATTCAATATAAAGTTAGATCAACAGAAGAAATGGAAAGTTTTTTCTCTGAAATAAACAATGTTTCATTTGGAGATCATTTAAGTGGTAATCAAAAAGATTCTGTAATTGCCTTGATAACATCTTTTTCTATGTCTTTTGCTCATGGATCACATGAATTAGAAGTTGTTAAGGAAGAAATGAAAATTGCTTTATCCTGTAACTTGAATGAAATCTTACAAGGAGTGCTTTTGGTCTAGAAGATTTTAATGGTGGTCCAATTGCAATGAAAGGTGAGAAAAACTCAGGATTTCAAAAGGGGTGTGTATTTTTTATCTTTATATTTTAATACTCAATTATAAGGTAAAAAGTTATTATTATTATTACTTAAAAATCTTAGAAGTAAGCATATGTAAATACTAAGGTAGTAACAGTAGTAATAGATGTGGTTTGAATATATAATAAATTTTTAAGCTAAGAATGTAATGAATGAAAACAGCCAGATAGAGAGGCCTTATATAGGCAAAAGGAGAGAAACTAAAGAATCAAAATTCTATATACATGAGTATCAGAGAAACAAAAATTCCACAATTAGACATTTCAAATATTAAATTTGTTCTATAAATAATGTACCCATATACTGTATTTATCTGTTTATGTCCATTTTATTTTATTTTATTTAATTTTCTTTAAATATCAAAGTAAAAGTAAAAATAAAAATATATGATTTAATATTTATTGTTTTTAGTTTTCTCTTCAGCTGTCATTAGGATGCTGTCACAGAATAAAATATATGAGGAAACAAAAGAATTATATCTTTACGTATTTTTACTTATTAATTAGTCAAATTGTATAAGTAACTTATAATGTAAATATAATTCATTAAATGAGAAGTAAAGGTGTATATATACTCTATTAAATAATTAATTATTTACTCAGTAAGTTTAGTAACCTGTCTGACACTCCCTCACTCTATAAATAATAATAATAATAATGCTATGATTTTCTCTTTTTATATTTCTTTAGTAGAGCAAGAAGGCTATATATCTCTTTCCCAGGAATCCAAGAATAATATTCAGAAGATTTATTCTTGAATCTCAATAAGTTTTCAGTATGTTTTTCAGAAGTGATAATTCTTTCATTTAGAGTTTTATCAATTTCTGCTGTTTCAGTGATTTCATTAGGGGTTTTCTTTGGTCCTCCCCTCCTTTTGGGAAATAAATCATTATTGGATGTGTAATGTTTCAAAAGAGATATTGGAAAAACAGGATGTTTCCTGTCATATGGAGAATACAGTATAACTTCAATTTCATTATCACCAACCATTAATCTGACAACAAGTGGACCTACAAATGGGTCTTTTAATTTTTTATTAACTTGTAAATTGAAGTGGACTGTAGAAATCAGTACTTCATTACCCTTCTTAAAAGTGTATTCTTTATAGGATTTGTCCCACCTCTTTTTCTCATATTCAAAAGATTTTTCAATACATTTTTCAGCATTACTTCTGCAAATTTTCTGCATTTTAAGAAATGATTTTACACAATGATATAAATCCAATTTAGGTATATTATTATTGAGAATTTGGGGAGGAGTATTTGAAACATATCCAAGCCAGAGCTCAAAAGCCTTTCTCTGATTAACAGAATGAACACTGCTATTATAAGCAAATTATAAACCAGAAAGTAAGGTGACCCAATCATGAGTGAACCTGTCATTTTCTTTGTACTCAGGGCCAAAGGCACAATACCTTCTAAGCATGTCATCTAATTCAAAATAAATCTTTCATCTAATCCATCAGTCTGGGGGTGATGGGAAGTAGAAAGCTTCAGATCACAACCACAAACATGTATCAGAGATATCCAAAATTCAGAAGTAAATTTATGGTCTCTGTCAGAGATTATGGCTTTTGGGAAACCAGCAGTATTAAACATATGATACCACCACAAGAAGGCTAATTCTTTAGTGGAAAAATTTTTGTGAGTAGGGATGAATTTACACTTTTTTGTAAATCTGTCCACAATAAACCAGAAAGAGTTAAAACTGTCTTTCCCAGAAATGGGTAATTCTGTTGAAAAGTCTGTGTTTATAATTTTCAATGGTGCATCAGGAGATTAAATATTTTGCATAAATCAAACTTTTTCTCAGTTAATCTTTTTGATTTCTGGCAAGAATCACAGGATTTAACATATAGTTTGGTTTCTTCAGACATATTAGCCACCAAGAAGTGTTCTTAACTCTTATTATTGTTTTTCAAGATCAAAATGTCCTGCCAATATGTCATCATGACAAATTTTCAAGATGATTTCTTTCATAGAAGGAGTAATAACAATAACACTACTCAAATTTCTTTTATAATAGATTTATCCTTCATCAATTAAAAATTTGCCTTTTTCCAAAGCAATCTGGTACTTTTGTGGGAGGGTTTTACTTAATGCTTTTAATGAAGCATTATTTGGATCATTTAATATAGTACACAGATTTTTTAAGTTAGTGTTTTTATCATATGAATCCAGAATAAGCTGTAATAGCTCTTCTTCTATATCAATCACATATATCCCATGAATTTCAACTATTTCATCCTCAAGATCATATGCAGGATTATAGTTCTTATTTGGCAAAGGTAGCCTTGATAACATATCCAAATTTTAGTGAACAATACCAGACCTATGAATAATTGTCATCCTTCCTCTGTATTGCTGAAAAGCCAGCTGTCATCTGAAAATGTGTCTTTTATGTGTTTTTAAGTTTAAGAGGGACTTCACTGCACTACAGTCAGTCACAAGTTAAAATTTCTGGTCATTCAAATAATAATTTAGTTTCTCCAGGTCCCACACCACTTCCAAACACTCTTGTTGAGTGGCACCATATTTCAATTCACAATTTCTCAAGGTCCTTAAAATATAACAAATTACTACTTCTGATACTTTGTAATTCATAACTTTTTTTTGATGGAGAGTAGCACCAAGACCAATGAAACTGTAATCAGTGTACAAAACAAATGGTTGAGTAAAGTAAGGGAAGGCTAGAATTGGTGCTGACATCAAACAATGATTCATAGTTTCAAAAGCTCTTTATCTTTCACTTTTCCAGACAAAAGCAACATCTTTCCTAGTTAATTGGGTGAGGGGTAATGCTATGACTTGATTATTTTTAATATATTGTCTATAGTATCCACACATTCCCAAAAAACTTTGGAGCTCTCTGACTGTAGTAGGAGCTTTTATCTTTTGTATGACTGCCACTTTGTTCTGGTCAACACATATCTGTAATCCTGATAAAACATAACAAAGCACTTTCAAAGAATGAAAACCAAATTTGCATTTTTTTCAAAGAAAGTGTCATATTTATCTCATCCATCTTATGGAAAACTTTACACAAATGGTTAAGGTGGTCCTCAAATGTCTTGGATATTATGATGATATCATCAATATAAACCATTAGCCATCCTTCAATTATTTCTTGATGAAATGTGTTATCCATAACTTTCTAAAAAACTGAAGGGTAATTTTTGGGTCAAATGAAATTCTAATATAATTATATATACCCATATGAGTAGCAATAATTAGAAAATTCTGTGAATTATTCTCAACAGGTACCTGGTGATATCCCTTATTACAATCTAAACAGCTGATATATTTAGCACCTTGTAAGGTTGCATGGATAGAGCTAATTCTGGGTAAAAGATAGCTATCATCTACAGTATAAGTATTTAATGCTCTATAATCAACACATAACCTGTATTTATCTTTTTCATATTAAATTAGGACAGGTGAGATAACACAATGTTTAGGTGTTTCAACTACCTTTTCAATAATATTCATTTCTAAAAGGTTAGAGATATTGTCTTCAATATCTTTTCTATATGTGGGGGACTCAGAATAAGGCTTCTTCTTTAATTTAGGTGGTATTTCAGCTAATGGTCAAGATAATGAAAGCTTCATTTCTTCTTTTACCAATTCTAATTCATGTGACACATCAGCAAAGGCAATAGTAAAATATTTTATCAACTAAATGATTGAATCTTTTTCCTCACCAGAAATTTATTCTCTAAAAGAAGCTGCATCAATTTCAGATTCAAGGGCAGGCATTTCTTTTGTAGATCTTCCTTTATATTGAACTACAGAATGACATGTGTTCAATCCTGGTGTTAATAATTTTTTGGAGAGGAAATTTTAAATTTTCTCTTCCCATTCAACCCCATTGTGAATCATTGGTTTGAGGGATCTAGCTTGATGCCATAAATGGTAAATATATCATTTCTCACAATGAACCAATTTCTTGAGTTATCACTTTTCATAACTATAAAGTCACTCATAGCTCTTACAAAGCCATGGTTATATTTGAAAAATACTGTAGCTTTGTATTTACCAATGGGGGAAACAAAAGTGCCATAACCCTCCAATTTTCAGAAGTGATAGGCATAAGTTTGGATTTATAATCCTGATCAACCGAAGCAAGTGCTTTTTCAGATACAACACATTCTTCAGAACCAGATTCCAAAAAAACTTCAATTTTATTACCATTAATCAAGACAGGTGCCTTAAGAGGGGAAATAAAAATTGAGGTGTCCTCAAGATTCTTTATTATTTCAGCATCTTCAACTGTGGAAAAATCATTTTTTTCAATGTCAATATTATTTTAATACTGAATATCTTCTTCCAGAATCAATATTTCCTGGTCAGACACATAAGAAATGTTGTTGGAACAATCACTTGAAGCATCATCTAGTGCAACTGTGTCATCATTAGGCTCCTCTGTTTTTTCAACAAGTTTTTTCTCTTGTCCCAAGCATGGCTTTTCTACCAAGGCTTGCTGCATTTAAAGAAAGATTTTTTTGCATATTTCTTAGGTGCAACTGGGGCAGAGGGCTATCAAATTTTTCATTATACTTCTGTTGGTAGTTGGAGGGTGTCTCCACTGAAGGTCTTGGGAAGAACTTCCAAGATTCCTACCTGTTATTTAAAAGAACTTCATTACAAGTATTAATAAAGGAAGAAATATCCCTGGAGAATTTGGTTCTTGCAACAATTAGGTCTCTCAAAGATATTGGAAATTTATAAAGGATCCTGTCCTTCCAGAGCTCATAATCCTTCTTTAGATTCATTTCTCTCAAGATTTTTACTAGTTTCATCAGGAACTCAATAGGTTTTTCCTTAGAGGATGAGCTATATCTAGAATTCCTTTGCTGGGCTAACCCAAATTTTTTGAACCACCAAATTGTGCTTTATTTAATTTTTTCCAATCCTCCTAAGAGTAATCATTATTATCCAAGAGGAAAGATTCATACCACATGAGGGCAACATTGGAAAACAAAGAAATAAATTTAGATGCAATTTCTTCATCTGGTAGTTTATAAGAATTATTAAGATTATAAATGCTACAGATAAATTTTTGCCAGTCCGAGGAAGAATCACCATGAAATGTTGGATATTGGTCAATTTTGGGCCAATTTTTCTGATTTGAGTTAATTTCCTTCTGGTTTACTTGTTTCTGTGTAAGAAGAAGTTGAAATTTTTTTAATTGAGCTGTAAACTCATTATTTAACACATTTACAGATGAACAGGGTGCATCATCAATCTTTGATGGAAACTTAGAACTATCTACAGGTTTCTCTTGTACTAATTCCTCTCTAGAGCTTGGCTCAGGTACATTTGGAGTAGCCTGTGCAACAATTTCCTTCTCGGAAGTGAAAGAGTATTTTTGGTTAAATAACAATGAATTCAATTTTTCATCAATTTTTGTTAGCCTAGTTCTTACCCTTGGAATACTGGTTAATTTTTCATTGATGGTTGCAAAAGATAATTGATTCTTATGTTGCAGAGATGAATAATGGTCATTTAATATTTTTCAAATTTTATTTCTGAAATTCTAGTTCTTGGAAACAGATAGACATAGTCTCTTGCACTTTGTATGGATCATTCCTACTATTTTGCCACAAAGCAACATTCTTATCATAATTTACTTTGTACCTAAACAATTCATCAGATGACCTATTCAACTGAACTTTCAACTCATGGTAAACTTTTTCAGTTAACAAAAAATGAAATTTTTGGGTCAATTGTAAGCTATTCATTATCTGGTTTTGTT
Organism: Hemileia vastatrix; assembly: GCA_030280995.1. NCBI lineage: Eukaryota > Fungi > Basidiomycota > Pucciniomycetes > Pucciniales > Zaghouaniaceae > Hemileia > Hemileia vastatrix. The sequence continues at coordinate 22,719,324 of JASXTE010000001.1, read as the reverse complement.
TTGTGATGATGTTTCTCAAATATTGATCATTAATAGTTGCTACATCAAGAGTATTTTTCAGGAGAAATATAGAGTAATTTTCAAGAGTCTCATAAACTTCGGGACCAAATGATTCATCTATAACAGCCATCTCTGGATTTATAATTGAAGTAGCAATTAGCATTAAAGGAGTATTTACAAGACTAGAAGATTGATTACTTTTCCTGCTAGAACCAGCTTCTCCTGGCCTCAAGGTGTTATCTACCATCCCAGAGTTACCTGAAGAAACTGAATCAGTAACAAGGAAAGAAACTTGAGATGCAATTGAAGGCCTTACCATGGCTTTGGTATAATTTGAAGATGATTTTTTTTCTTCTGTCTCCTTGGTAAGGGTGAGGAGGGGTGGGATTGAAATTTTGGGGCATGGAGAGTCCTGCTTGAGGAGCCTGCTGCATTTTCTGAGCCTGGAGAGAGTCCCATTGGGTGTTCATCCTTTCCCCTTGCCATTTAGACAATACCACTTTTTCCTGTTGTTGAGGAGCCAACTCTGGAAGGGGTTTTGCTCCCTGTGGATGTCTCTTTTTCTCTTGAAGAAATTTTTCCATGCTTCTTATTTTTTCTTCTAAGGATGCTTCCTTTTCCCTTATTTTGAGGTTCTATGACTTAAACTCTTTTATGTGAGTTGACAGGTTGTTTACCTGCTGCTGAACTAGCATCGCTTTTATTTTAAAGCATTTTGAATCTCTTGTTGGGGGGGGGGTAGCTGGGACTTGGAGTCTAGGGGAGGGAGTTCCTTCTTGATTTCCACCTCCTTAATTTCTACATCCTGTTTGGTTTACTAATTGATTAATTTGAGAAACGTTTGTAGTTAAAGGAGAGATTAAAGAGCTTTCATCATAGTCAATAAGATCCAATTCCTCATCATGGGTGGAAGAAATATTTAATTCAGCCATTTTTTCTATAACTTGAGCTGGGGGAAGGAAAAAATATTAATATTTTGTCATTTATTATTCTTTTTTGTTTAAAAAAATAAGAGATAAAAAAATATTTTAAGTTTATTATCAATTACCAGGACTACTAATCAGCTGAAATAATGAAAATATATCAATTACCAGGACCAAAAATCAACTGAAATAATTAATTTATCATTAATTACCAGGATTACTAATCAACCAAAATAATGAAAATGTATCAATTATCAGGACTAAAATCAACTAATATAATTAATTTATTATCTACTTCCAGGACTAATTATCAACTGAAACAATTAATATATATCAATTTATCAGGACTAAAATCAACTGAAGTAATTAATCAATACAATTTTTAATCCATTTATTTTCTAAGTTATTGATATTATTAATTACCAGGAAAAAAACAAATGAAATAATAAAATAATATAAAATCAACTGAAATAATTAATAAAATTTCTTAACCAAATAACCAATGTATATTTATTTTATAATTCTTAATTGGCAAGACTAAATGTCAAGTAAAAAAAAGTTTTAATATTCTTTTTTATTAAATAATTAATTTATATATTGTCCTTTTTTTAATTTCCAGGACTAATTGTCAACTGAAATAATAAAATAATATTTTAATTATCACACAATTTTTCAACTGAAACAATTAAATAATATAATCTTCTTAATTAAATAAATTATATTATATAAGAAAAATGTTGCTCTATCTTGGTCAACTAGGAAAAATAATATTATATACCTGACACCTCACTCTGTAATTTGATAAATTTAATGTTAACTACAGAGTTCTGAGTTAAAAGATATATGTATATAATGAAATGTGCAGAGTGAGACCTACAGATAATAACCACTATAATAACTACAAATATATAGGACAATTACGCTTATATTAACATTTAATTTGGGGCAAGGTTCAAATCCCAGTTGTAGAAAAAAATGTTAGTCACTTGCCTTTGACGTTTGTCATTTTTCATTTGTCCAAAAATCTCTATATGTGTTAGATTCAATGGTCCTTTGATCACTGGCATAAAGATAACAATGGTTCAAGGAATATTTTGAAATGCCCTCAGCTTTCAAGGGGTGCTTTTGGTCTAGAAGATTTTACCAGCAGCCTAATGGAAATGAAAGGTGAAGAAAACTCAGCATTTGAAAAGGGTTATGAATTTTTTATCTCTATATTTTAATACTCAACTAAAAGGTAAAAAGTTATTATTATTATTACTTAAAAAGCTTAGAAGTATGCAGATGTAAATACTAAAGTAGTAAAAGTAGTAATAAATGTTGTTTGTATATATATTAAATTTGTAAGCTAAGAATGTAATGAATGAAAACATCCAGATTGAGAGGCCTTATATAAGCAAAAGGAGAGAGACTAGAGAATCAAAATTCTATATACATGAGTATCAGAGAAAAACGAATTCCACAATTAGACATTTCAAATATTAAATTTTTTCTATAAAGAATGTACCTATAAACTTTATTTATCTGCATATGTCCATTTTATTTTATTTATTTTAATTTTGTTTAAATATAAAAGTAAAAATAAAAATAAAAATATTTGATTTAAAATTTAGTATTTTTAGCTTTCTCTTCAGCTGTCATGAGGATGCTTTCACAGAATAAAATATATGAGGAAACAGTAGAGTTATATCTTTACTTATTTTTACTTATTAATTAGTCAAAATTGTATAAGTAATTTATAAAGTAAGTATAGTTCATTAAATAAGAGGTAAAGGTGTATCTCTACTCTAGTAAATAATTAATTATTTACTGGGTAAGCTTAGTATCCTAGCTGACACTCCTCACTCTAAAAAAAGTATATATATTTACTTATTTTTACCTATTAATTAGTCAAAATTATATAAGTAATTTCTAAAGTAAGTATAATTCATTTAATGAGAGGTAAAGGTGTATCTCTACTCTAGTAAATAATTAATTATTTACTGGGTAAGTTTAGTAGCCTGGATGACAAAATCCCTCTCAGCCTTAAGAGAAAGCCATATCCTGCTTCTCCAACAAAGAGAAAATATATTAGGGGGTGTCAGTTCTGGCAAATCCGCACTTACAAATCCGCACTTAAATTTGACCAAATCCGCACTTAAATAAGTGCGGATTTCCAAAACACACTAGCCCCAATACTGGTGGATTTCAAAATGAAATAAGTCACTTATTTCACTCAAATCCGCACTTTCTCAACCAAAAGTGCTGATTTCACCATCAAGTCCCATTTCACTGATTTGTCAGCATCATCCCATTCATACGCAGCACTCCGCAGCATAACACTTCATAACTTAAAACATCGTACATCACTTACATCTTAATATCATATCATATAAGAGTCATGCCTTCCTCACTTTCAAATCATGATAAATTACATAAAGCAATGACTTTCATGGCGCTTGAACTGCTCTTGGACTCTGATTCCGATTCTGATCTAGAAGAAGATTTTGTCGTTTTATCAAAAATGGCCAGGAAACGTTACCTTCTTCCCAGAAAGCCTCAAGTACTTCATACCCCCAAGTACACCATCCAAACACTTCTTAACCTATCTACACCCAGTTTTAGACAGCTGTTCAGGACTTCTCAGGAATGTTTCCTTAAATTGCTTGAGCTTATTCAGGATCATCCCATATTTCACAATAATTCTCAAAAAGAACAACGACATCCTTCAATTCAATTGGCCATCACACTATGTCGTTTGGGTTCAAATGGTAATGGAGCCGCTTTGAAATGTTTAGAAAATGTCTTTGATTTAGGGTATGGTTCAGTTAACACTTATACCAAACAATGTATCACTGCCATCAACTCCTTGGAATCTCAACTTCTCACCTGGCCAACAAAAGAAGAGCGACTTGAATCATCTCAGGTTATGCAAGCAGAGGGCTTTCCAGGATGTATTGGTTTTGTTGATGGTACTACTATTCCTTTGAGCCAGAAACCTGCTCAAGGTGGAAACAATTACTTTGACCGTAAAAAGAGGTAGATTATTTTTAACTCCTTTCATCCTCCTTGAAACTAACACAAACAAATATATCTTCTTTATAGATATTCAATTAACGTTCAGCTTATATGTGACGTAAACAAAAAATTTATATCATTCTTCGCTGGCTATCCTGGCTCATGTCATGACTCCTACGTCTTCCAAAGAATGCATATTTCAAATGAACCTGAAAAATTCTTTGATGAAAATCAGTATCTTCTTACAGATTCTGCTTATGTGAATGGAAAGTATGTACTTCCTGCTTTTCGGGGAGCAGCTTCAGAAGACAGTCAAAATGCCAAATTCAACAATCATTTGGCAAAGTCAAGAGTCCGTATTGAACATTCTATTGGAATCTTGAAAGGCCGTTTTTCTAGTTTAAGGGAATTAAGAAGTCCTCTTAGAAATAAATCTGAAATGGAGGCGGTGATCAACTGGATTCTGTGTTGCACTATACTTCATAACCTACTTGCTGACCTCAAAGATCAATGGTTAGAGCTGTATGAAGATGAACAAGTTGATTCACCTCCGACTATATCCAACACTTCTATTTCTCAATCAACTAGTATAAGGGCGAAAATCCTTCCAATAACACTCCAACATTTTTCAACACAATTTTAATTTTTTTCTCTTTCTCTTCAAAGTATCAATTTGCATGTATTATTCACTGAGAATGGTAAATTTTTTTGCATATTTTTTTGGTTTTTGAATTTGCTGTTAAAGTCTTATTTTTTTTCTCTCTGTGTTTTCTTTCATCAACTCAACATGAAATCGCATATTTTCAGCAAACACCACGCAATATAGGGGGAGGACTTGCTAGCAAGTCCGCAACTTGAAGTCAGATGGAAATCAGATGGAACTCAGACTGAAGTAATACTGAACTTTCACTTGAAGTATCACACAAATAACAATGGATCTATATTGAAAACATAGTGAAAGTGTGAGGATAACTGAATGGAAGCCAGAAAAAATCATTCCATGAGTCTACTCAATGCAAAGTATTTTTTGAAACAGCTTATTAAAATAATACTTTATTAAATTAATTTGATCAATAAAAATTGATTGACAATATTGCAATTCTTAAATACCATAATTTTATTAAAAAATTTCAGATTACATATAAAAAAAATCAGTGACTTTTTCTATTACTTACAACTGTATTTACAGAATTGAAAACTATGTTTCAGCTAATATTTTATGGAAGTGAACTCTGTTCTTCGCCCGAAGAACAGAGTTCATCCTCCTATTTTCACACTCTGTTTGCACCAATCTCCATCCCTTTCAATTCTATCAACACATGCTTGTCTTCCCTTCCCATGCCTTTTGCTATCCTCCCAGCCCCATTGTATGCCATCCTCTTTTGATCCCCATTTCACCCCTCTCAACCTCTCCCAGACCCTTTTCTTCATTTAAAATGCCTCGGAACCCTTAATCTTCCCTTCCAACTCTTTCCCAACCTTTTCGCTACCCCATACACCCTTCCTCACCCCTCTCTCCAGCCTTAGTCCCAAACCTAGTTTCTAGACTTGATCTGCATTTTGGCTTAAGGAATTGTCATTACTTTAAAAGTAGTATACTTGACATATCTTATTTATATATTAATTAATTTATGTAATTATATTAAATTTTGATGACTTTCACCCTTTACTTCAATAAAATGCAGGGGAGGGTATTGCCAATTTTTTAAATCTGACATGTGAAATTGATGACTTAGAAAAATTTGGTGGTACCCACCCCTTGTTTCAATAAAATGCAGGGGAGGGTATTGCCAATTTTTTAAATCTGACATGTGAAATTGATGACTTAGAAAAATTTGGTGGTACCCACCCCTTGTTTCAATAAAATGCAGGGGAGGGCATTGCCAATTTTTTAAATCTGACATGTGAAATTGATGACTTAGAAAAATTTAGATAAGCAAACTTATTGACTAGAAAGTAAAGATAGAAAATTTTTATTATACATTCAAATTTTTGTCAAAAATAACGTACTATATTCTTTTCCTTTTATAAGTCAGCATATAAGAAAATATTACCAAAAAGAAATCAAACAAAATTAAATTAACTAGAAAAACAAATTATCAATTGAAAAGGTCAAGTAATTTTTTAATGTCCTCATAAGATTGGCCATTTTTAACACATTCCATAATGAAATCTTTTTTTTAAAAACTCTCTTGTTTTTCCAATTCACAAGTAGCCATTTCTCTTTGAAATTGACGGTCATTTACTCTTTCCATCTGCTCTACCTCAAATTTTTTTTCTTCCAAATCTAAGGCTTTCTGATCTTTCCTTAGCATATGATCAAACTTCATCTTCTCAAAGTCAAGGGCATTATTTGCAATAGTTGATTTCGCTGAGAAAATTAAATTGAAATAAATAAATAAATGAGTTAATGATTAAGATATATAGTAAGCAAAACTTACTTATATCTTTTTTTTCAAAATAATCCTCAAGGGAGCCAAATGAGCTTGTTGAAGTATTACCACGTTTTAATAGATGGTTCAAGTTCATTGAAGTTGAGGCTCGACGCTTTAGTTTGGAGTTTGAACAAGAGGCTTCAGGAAGTTCTTCTAAAGCAGCTTCTAAAGAGGTATTCACATTTCCAGAATTGAGATAATTTAATGGAGATTGAGTTTGAGTAGGAGGAGACTAGAAAGAAAGAGAAATTCAGAGAAGAATTGAAGAAAAAACAAAAAGTAAACATACATTTAAATTTTGGGCCTCTGAGGATTCAGATCTTCTGCGATATAATTGTTCTGCTTGATAGTTGGGATCATCTTCAGCTGAACTATGGTTAGAAGGTGGAGGGGATTGATCTTCTTCAAGTAAAGGTGTGTTGGGAGGATTATAGGAAGGTTTGGATCCAGAAGGTATATGCTTAGTAGTATCGTGTAGAAACCAAGGGTTTACATCAACTCGGGTGCCAAAAAGATTATCCATTTCCTCATAGAAAGGACACATGACATTGAGCTTTTCGGAAACAGTAGTAATTCCAATCTCCAAATCATCATCGTCAATACCAAAGCCAGTTTCATTTACAGCATGATGAGTCTTTTTATATTTTGAATGGTAACTCTTAAATCTCTCCTTCATTTGTTTAGGATTGATATCGATTCTCCCCCTTGTTTTCTTCCTTACTTCATTGGCCATCAACAAGTAGCCATTAACCTTTGAAGAAGGTGGACGTTATGGTAAGGTAAACTCTTACAGTCGCCTTGCTGTAAGCAGAATCCGGAGGAGATATGTGGATTTAGCTGAAAACCCCGTCCTTCCAATAAAAATATCAAAATGGGAATTCTAAATCACTAAGCTAACCAATCTACTTGGATCTGATTGATAAAAATAATGAAACTCTAAAATAATTAACGCTTATTGAGATTTAAAGAAAGTGGCTGTTGATAAAAGAAATACTGATAACAACAATTAAGGTGTACCAGTGAAAGATCTGAAAAGATTGACTTTTATGTTTTTATAATAATTTGAATTTTTATGAGACAGCAATAATCAAGTCCCAGCGATGAAGACCTTTCTAAAGATACCCTGTATGAAGTGTGTGTTTTAAATTGTTGAATAGTATTTCTAAAATGTTAAATATAAAAAATATAAAGTTATAAGGGTATTACAATTTATTTAATTTGTTGAGTAATAAAAAATGAGACTGTGGTGGTTAAAGAATAAGCTGTATGATGTGTCCCCCCCCCTCAATTTCGAGTTTGAGAGTCGCTTAAGTATTCCTAGTCACGTGCCTAAGTTTTCTCCTCCAGAGCTCTTCCAGAGTCAATCCGGAGTCCGTACGGAGTCCGTACGGAGTCAAAGTGGAGTCCGTACGGAGTCGAAACGGAGTCCGTCCGGACTTCCGGACTCAATTTAGAACCTTAAAACCATAATAAAAAATCTAGAAAAATTACACATAATAGAGCTACTTCCCCTTTACCTACCAAACTAATTTTCGTAGTCTGCGCAGCTCTAATTACCCCGTGAAAATTCATCAAAGTTAAGTAATTTTTGAAAACGTAAATATTTCTATAAAACTTTAATATTCATTTAAAAATATAAGAAAAATAGTAAAAATTCTGGGAAAATTTCCCAAGGTTCTTGAGTGACTCGACTTAATACTTATAAATTTTTCAGACCGTAAAAATAAGTTTTCTCCGCAAAATAAATTGTTTTTGTGTAGGCATTTGCTCGTGACCAATTTCTTCATATTTAAAACTCCAATAAATTAAATAAAACCCTTTTAAAAAAATAATAACGCCAATCTTGTACGCCGTAATAACTCCATTTACATACTTAGGTGCCGTACTAAACTTTAGGCTACCACATCCTCCCTCCAATCGAGAATGTCCCCATTCTTAAAACTTTGCATAAGTGGTTGAACACAATATTCATCTTTAACCTTCAACCACCATCTTCTTTAATCAACTATAAAATTCATCTTCATCAATATGTCTTCCAAAGAACTTGTCGCTCCATGTGAACTCTGCGCTCGATACCAGGTACCTTGTTTAATGTCCAACCCTAATCTTCCTGGCAGAACAGCTTGCGACTTATGCCGTGTGAAAAAAGTCAAATGCAACCGGCCAATAGTTCCTTCTAAAACAAACGTATATTTAGGACCAGCAGCTCTCCCTGATCCCTCAACTTCTAAAAAGCGATCCAAAATTCCTGTCTTCTTAAAACGAATAAGATCAAAAACAGCTTCAAAAGTTCAATCTTCATCAACGGATCCCGGCCTAATTTTGCCTTCACAAGATCCTAATTCTATAACGCCAGTACCCCCAACTAACTTTGCTGAGACTATGTTTCCTGGCTCTAAATGTAAGACCCTATTTATCTTACTAAAAAAAAACTTTTAATCAAAATTGACTAAACCTATAACTTAATAACATATTTGAACTTCTAGCTGTCGAAATAACCAACACTGATGATGTTGGTAGAGTGAAGACGGACTATATCAATCATTACCCAAATTTTCATCGCTATCTTTTCCTTCACTTTACTAATGAGTTGAAACGAAAAATGCTGGCCTATTTTCAAGAAACTCCAGCTAATAACCATGAAGACCTCATGAAAAGAAGAATTTTAATGCAAAGCTTTGATAATGATGTTGAACAATTTCAAAGAAATTATCTTTTCTAACAGTATAACTTGATAAAATTTTGTTTTTGCTTGGTCTTCTTAAACTTTCAACATAAATGATGTTTTCTTTCTTCTCTGGATTGATATAAAATAAAATAAAATAAATCTTGTGATGATTCCACTACTGAGAGCAAGGTTTGAATCCCTTCAGACTCCCATATACCAGTCTTCCTTCTTGTCACAGCATTGAGAGAGTGGATCTTCCTATGAGCCGAATACTCCTGATTCCAACCTCATAGGGCCCCCCACTGAGCCGAATTCTATGATTCCAATCTCGCCATAAGGTCCTCCAAGCTTCACACCAAAAAAAATGGCCTAACTATGAGGCACTAAAAAAAAATCATTCCCTAAAATCCAACTACCATCCTAACTTCTGATTCCTTCATCACAATTTTCAAACTTTGCTATACAGCAAACCCATAAAATACTTTTGCCAGGCCTCCAATAATAATTTTAACTTTAGACCATGTTAAAGCGCCACAAATTTCACCTAATTAACCATTATGCTTTCCTTAGCATCATCACCACCTAAAATTTTAACCTCCTAAAGCTTATCAGCACCCAATTCCAGAAATAATTGAATAACCAGTTTAGAGTCTTAGTGGACAGTGATAAATTAAAAGATTGAATTGAGTTATCCAAACAAGATTGAAATTCCAGTTTAAAGTCTTGGTGGACCAAACATATAATCGATTGCCAGTTTATGGTCTTGGTTGACCAAAGATTGTTTAGGTGCATAAATAACTTGATAAATTCCTAAATAAGGCCTAGGCTTGACCAAAGATTGAATAAATTTGATAATCCAGTTTAATGTCATAGTGGACCAAACATTTGATCGACAAGTAATCCAGTATAAGGCCATAGTGGTCCAATGAATGTTGAATTATCCTGCAGATATTAATTTTCCAGTTTAAAGTCATAGTGGACTAAACAATGAATGAACTACCAGTTTAAAGTCATGGTGGACCAAACATTTAATCGATAAGAAATCCAGTTTAAGGTCATGGTGGACCCAACAGCTTGATAACAGTCCAGTTTAAGGTCTTGGTGGACCTAACATTTGATTGATAAAAAAAAAAAATTTAAAAAATCCGTCTCCAAGAATATCCATAAAATCTTGAACATCCTTGAAATTCAGTTTAAAGTCTTGAAGGACTAACAGCTCCAATATAAAATCTTTAATGACAGTCTTGAAAATTAGCCAGTTTAAAGTCTTGGAGGACTAACAGCTCCAAAATTTGTATAAAACCTTAAGGAAAGTCTTGAACAGTAGCCAGTTTAAAGTCTTGGAGGACTAACAGCTCCAAAATTCGTATAAAAAAAAACTTAAAGAACGTCTTGAACAGTAGCCAGTTTAAAGTCTTGGAGGACTAACAGCTCCAAAATTTGTATAAAACCTTAAGGAACGTCTTGAAAAGTAGCCAGTTTAAAGTCTTGGAGGACTAACAGACGTCTTGAAGTAAAATCCCATTGGTATTGAGTTCTCCTAGACCCTGTTTCCTGTCTAAACTAAATGAATAAAACTAAAAAGAATGAAAACTAAAAAAAAAAACTAAGAAATATAATAATTTGGTTTAATTAATTAATTTTTATTTTATTATTTTATTTTTATTTTTTATTTTATTTTTATTTATTTATTAATTTTTATTTATTTTATTTTATTATTTTTCTTTTTTTTTTCATTAATAATTTTTTTTTTATTTTTCTTTTTTTTTTAAAATTTTAATTTGTTGTTTTTTTTTTTTTTTTTTTTTTTTTTTTTTTTTTTTTAATTTAAAATAAAAGATTTTAGAAAAGATAGTTTTGAAATAAAAGTTAAAATTTAATTTTAAAGAAAGATAAATGAACGTGAAAAGAAAGATAAAAAAAGGTAAAAAGAATTATCAAAATTTAAAATTTAAAAGATGCCCCCCGGCCATTTGATGAGCCGTACCCTCGACATCATACCCACATCCAAGTGCAACTTGATGTGGTTACACAATTTTAAGAAATTGAAAAGAAAAGAAAATAAATGAAAGTTTTTAGAAGATAATTTTTATAATGATGATCACTGGGTGGGCTCCCTCCAATTTATAAAAATGATTAGAGACCACCAGTGAGCATCACCTTTACAATAATTCATAATATATATTAAAGAAAAGAAATCACAATCTAACATAAAAAAAATCAAAAACAAAATAAGAAAATCTTGAATCCGGCGTTGAGAGTGGTGTCTCTTGATTCTTTCCAGTTTATAGTCTTAGTGGACTTCCTAAAATTAAAAGACAAAGCCAGGATTCAACTAGAAACAGGGAAAATTTTGGAAACGAACATTATGGGGTAATTGTGTATAGAGCAGCCAGCCCATCAATTACCCCCACACTTGCCAATATTTAATTAAGATGGTTCCCCTGTGAACACTTCTTCCAATAAATTTTAAAATTTTTCCAACACTATCTTCACCCATATTTTAAGAATTTTAAATTTTGAAAATTTTCAATGAAGGTTTTCTCGCATTTCGTTATGTTTCATCACAGTTTCGTCGCCCATATGCAGTGTAATGATAGTAAAGTATTTTTTTGATAAAAATAAGAAGATAGTTTATACTCGTTGCGGAGGAATCCATAAAATTTCGTAGATATCATAGTTTATCCTCGTTGCGGAGGTATAAAATTTGATAAATGTCATTAAAATTGTAGTTTATCCTCATTTTGGAGTTGATAAAATTTAAGAAATTTAATAGTTTATCCTCATTGCAGAGGAATCCATAAAGTTTCATTGATATCATAGTTTATCCTCATTGCGGAGGAATCCATAAAATTTCGTAGATATCATAGTTTATCCTCGTTGCGGAGGTATAAAATTTGATGAATGTCATTAAAATTGTAGTTTATCCTCATTTCGGAGTTGATAAAATTTAAGAAATTTAATAGTTTATCCTCATTGCGGAGGAATCCATAAAGTTTCATTGATATCATAGTTTATCCTCATTGCGGAGGAAGACTTCGGCACTCCTGGTGCCTCTAGGATAGAACCGTTTCACTTGATCGGCCGCTACCCTCTTCTTCAATACTACTCCATCCAACTCTTCTAGCACATATGAACCGCCGGAAACTTGCTCCTTGATTTTATATGGTCCATTCCACCTATCTGCAAACATTTTTCCCCATTGACTTTCCAAACTCCTATTATACACCAGGACCATATCACCTGGGTTCAAAGGTTTCCTTAATCGATGTGCCAACCGCTCATCCCAACATTTGACTGATTGATTTCGGATCTTCATCATCCGCGAATATGCCTTTTCTAAATATTCTTCTTTCTTTTCTAGCTGCATCATTCTTGCACACAATAATTCTTCAGTAGTTTTGACCGTGTCCCAGTCAACTCCAAGATATGATTCAGCTTCTAAATCAACCGGTAAAACTGCTTTCTGTCCAAAAACAAGTTCATAAGGTGAAAATCCGGTCGTCCTTTTGGCAGTGATTCGATCAGCAAATAAAACTAAAGGTAAATAGTGCCTCCACTTTTCAGCACTTGTCCCACACATTTTAACTAAAGCATCCTTAATAACTTGATGCCCTCTTTCAACCATGCCTTCAGCTTCAGGATAATATGGGGTTGCTACCCTAACCTTTGATCCAACTTTCAATACGGCCTCTTTAAACTCTGTCCCAAATTCAGGACCTCCATCTACCGTCACCAACTTCATCACCCCATACCTATATACCCAATTATTCAAAAAAAATTCTGCCACATTTTTGGCAGTTAAATTAATAAGAGGCGCTGCCTCTGCCCAACCAGATAAATCATCTCTGGCCACAATTAAATATTTATACCGTCCCTCTTTTATATGAACGGCATCTAAACTAACTCTTCCAAAGAGCGTATATTCACCGGTCGCGCGTCCAGGTTCTTTTGGCCTTAAATAACTTTGTCTTTGACATTCTTCGCATGACTGAACCCACTGTTTAACAGCCATCTTCATGCCAGGCCACCAAAATCGATCAGAAATTCTTCTAAACGTTTCTCCAACGCCTCTATGCCCGAGATCTTCATGCAGTGATTTCAAAACTAATTCTTGCCCCTTCTGTTGAGTTATAACTACTTGAGGATTTGGATACCTCCTCCTCATTAAATGTCGACCAGATAGGTAAAACGTAGATGACTTCCTCTTGATAGCCACCCATTCATCGTCTTCACAATCTTCTGGCCTCTCTAAAGTCAACAAATATTTGACTAACAAAAAATAAAAACCAGTCTGACCCCAGACTTCATCTTGAAAATCGATTAATATAACATCAATAGGGACTTCTCTATCACCAATATCACCTGCACATGAATGAGCCAATAATCGTTGACCCCTAAATAAATCTTTAATCGAGCTATGTCGTCGTTTTACTTCTGAACCTTTGGATCCTTCGAAAACCGTATTTGAAAATACCTCTTTCTCTTTATCCACCTTTTTATTTAAATTCTCTAATTCTCCAACATATACACCATTCCTTAAATTACTACTATCCCACACTACCAATCCATCTTCCTCTACATACACTACATCTTCTTCTACCTCCTCTCTGCCAAATTTATCTACACCTTTTCCAACACCTTTATTAACATAAAAACTATTTTCCAGTTTATCCTCTTGGTGGAGGTCATCATCACCATAATCTAAACACAATAGTCCTGCCAGTTTAACCTCATGGGGGAGGTATGGAAAGTCTTCAGCTCCTTTAGTGCTGGCTTTGATAATGGGTATATCTTCATCGAACTCTTCTGAGTCTGAATCTTCTTCAGTGGGTGGTCTCCTTGATAAACCATCTGGCATAGTAAAAGTCTTGCCAGGCTTATGAACTAAATCAAATGAAAAATGTTGAATAAAAGCTACCCATCTCGTCATGGGTGCGTTCGGTAAACTTGGGGAATTAATCATCTGGATTAACGATTTCGCATCCACTTGCAACTCAAAATGTTGCCCCCACAAAATATGCTGAAGTTTCTTCAGTATTTTCGCCACACCACATAATTCCAATTTCGGTTGAGAATATCTTGATTCGACCTCAGTAAATACTACAGATTCATACCTAACTGGCCTGATGTAACCAGCTTTATCCATCTGAGACAAAACCGCCCCAGCTGCAACCTGACTTGAATCAACTGCTAAATAAATTCTACCAGCATCTTTTCCATAATCTAACTTGTGCAGGACTAAATCCTTCCCTACAACCTCCTTCAACTTCACAAACGCCTTCTCACACTCTTCATCCCACTCCCAGTCTGCATCCTTTCTCGTTAACCGTCTCAATGGAGCTGCCAATGAAGAAAAGTCCTTGATAAACATTCTAACATATACGCAAACGCCTAAAAACCCTCTAACTTCGGTCGTATTCTTGGGTCTTGGCCAGGACTGAATTTTGTTAACTTTCTTCTTGGACATAATCCTACCCTCTCTACATACCACATGGCCTAATATTTCTAAGGCTGGCACACAACATGAAAATTTTGAACCTGAAATAGTTAAACCAGCCTCTTCAATTCGAAACAAGATTCTTTCTAATGTAATTGCAAACTCCCAAATGAATTTGCGTATCCCGGGATTCTCTTCCAACACCTGGTTATCATAGTCGGTTGTTGGTCCCTTAATTCCTCCATCATCTATAAAGATTCCAGCATATTGTGGAATTTCGTCTTGAAGGATCCAAGCCATCTGAGCTTGATAAACTGCAACCGAATTTGTTGCTCCTTGAGGTAATCTTGTTAACTGTAAACGTCCTAGTGGTGTATCGAATGTAGTGAGAGGCCTTGAGTCCGGATGTAACTCTCTCTCATCATATCCACCCATAATATCTCCCAAACCATAACACACTCTCCCTGCAAACGCTTCAACAAACTCCTCAGCACTAGGTGGTATCCCAGCATCCTTTATTGTAACCCTATTTAATTCCCTAAGATCATGAACAACTCTAAGCTTGCCATTAGGTTTCTTGATACAAAATACCGGACTAGAATAACTTGACGTTGATTGCTCATACAGTCCAGTGCGTATCCGTTCTCTGACAACTTCGATATAAGCTTCTTTTAATGCAGCTGGAATAGGAATCGGTTTCTGCTGCCACGGTTCATGACATACCACAGGAATCTTGTAAGGCTCCCCATAGGAATGCTTCAACACACCCCTCTCCTCTTCTACAAAAGCAACGGCCTTCTCTTGCTTTACCATCACATCCAACAACAACTTCTTCTCTTCTCCAGACAACCAACCATCAGGTCCAAAATTAACAACACCCACTCTCTCAAAAGTGATTCTTGACGTCTCAGAAAATTCAGGCGGATTCTTTACCAAGGGACTTTCATAAGGATCTCTTGATATCCTTGGTCTTCTCAAAGGTGGATTTAATTCAGCAGGTAGCGGTTCATTAATAGGTCGAACTTTATTTGCTACTTTCTTATATTTAGCTGCGTCCACATCTAAATAAACTTGAGGTAAAACATCGCCATTAAAACTTTCATCAAATGAATCTTCTTCATCGTCAGAATCGGAATAAGAAAAATTAGAAAAATATTTTATTTCATTTTTAAATTTTACCCTTTTCTCCTTTCCCTCGTCTAATTTATAAACAGATTTTCCAACACCTTTGCTTCCCTTATCCAACAGTAAATTACCCGTAAAGAAAGTTGGCAGTTTAACCTCTTGCTGGAGGACCAAAATAGAAGGAGATAATTGCAGTTTAACCTCTTGCTGGAGGTCCGGAAATGAATTTTCACAAAAATTATTTTTTTGTGTTTTACTTATACTGAGATTTTTTATTGAGTTTTGACGAGTTAATTGCAGTTTACCCTCTTGCTGGAGGTCCATATACATACCCTTCCAATTTTTATCCAACCTAATTTGGCCCATTTTGCCTTTTTCACCGTTTTTAAATTTAATAGAAAAACCGGGTAAATCCAATAAACATATAGAAAAGTCCAAAACGTATTTGCACTCCAAAGTAATATTAACAGAAAATAATTGAGAATCCACTTGAATTATCTCCAAGTGAGCTGACCTATTGCAATCCGGGATCTCATCCTGAGGAGAGATTACAACATTAGAATGATCAGCCCCTGCTACCCCAAAAAAATGAGGGCATCCATAATAATTTGAATCCTGAATAAATTGAAGACATAACAAAAAAAAAATTCAGCCGAGTTTAGGTAGTTTATCCTCATTTCGGAGAAATTAAATTCTTGATATCCCCTGGAGATAATCCATAATTTTGCCCCAAGGGCTTATCCACCGATTCCATAAAACCCAAAAATAAACCCCCATAATTTGTCCTACCATTGGACATAAAAAATAAACAGCCCTTTTCCAAAACATGAGTACATCCAATTTATGCACTCTATTATCAAATGCCACTACACTCTTTATTAGTGCAGGGAAAATTATATCCTCCATAAAAATCTCTTCCTGAGATTGAAACAAATCCACCATACATATACCAGATTCATAAACCATATCCACATCTGAATTGCAGACAGTCTCCGCTTTTGAAGACAAAACCTGAGGTAAATATTCCTCTAAATCAAATTCCAAATTATCCAAAACAAAATTATCCCCAACATCCAAATTTTCTTCATCAGTGACAATAATATCTTCATCTTCAGAAACCTCTTCTTTCCAAACAGAAGAGTCAACAAAAATAATATCTTCAGGCTGGACAAAATCTTCAGGAATGGCTGAATCTGGAATTTCATCAGTAACTAGTTCTTTTACACCATCCTCTTCTATCTCTTGAGCGACCTCAGTGTCTTCTCCAGAGTCCAAATCAACAGAGTTATGAGTATCCAGATGTTCCAAAATAGCCTTCTTTAGCACCTCCATACCAGGAATCCTAGTTTCTCCATCTGGGAGATCCTTCATTAAATTCCCATTAATAAGCACCATCAAAACATCTTTCTTAACCTTTTCCCCCATAGCATCCCAAAAAACATATTTTGATGCATTATCATGAAATAAAATTTCATACTCCAACAAATAATCCAGAACCACCTGAAATTCAACCATAAACTGATGATACTGATGCAGAGATGTTACACCACCTTTTGATTCCCATTTCCTAGCTATATCCTTTAGATCCTCCAATGAATAAACTTTTGGCCACCTTTTTTCCATTTCCATCTTGAGCTTTCTCCAATCTTGATCTTTATAACCATCCATAGAAATAACCTCCTTTTCCACCTCTCTGTCCAAAATAAAGAACCTAATCTGCTTCACCATATCCAAAGGTAAAGCACCATCAATTGCAGCTGCAGTTTCATACCTATGTAAAAATCCTTCTAAATCATCTCCAGAAAACTTGGGCCCAACCCAAGATACAATCCTTACTGATGCCCTAAAAGGTACACCAGCAGCCAACACAGCAGTTCCACTAGTAGAAGACATCCCAAAACATAAGAAAAGCGTTAACAACCGTTAAAATAACAAGCCTCTTGCAGGCCAATAACAAAAATCCAATTAGAGTTCCAGAAAATAAGCCTCTTGCAGGCTAATAACGTTCTTGATCCAAGTAAGTCTTTAAAGAAAGCTAGAGAATTCGAAACCCCACGTTGGGCGCCAACTATGGTAAGGTAAACTCTTACAGTCGCCTTGCTGTAAGCAGAATCCGGAGGAGATATGTGGATTTAGCTGAAAACCCCGTCCTTCCAATAAAAATATCAAAATGGGAATTCTAAATCACTAAGCTAACCAATCTACTTGGATCTGATTGATAAAAATAATGAAACTCTAAAATAATTAACGCTTATTGAGATTTAAAGAAAGTGGCTGTTGATAAAAGAAATACTGATAACAACAATTAAGGTGTACCAGTGAAAGATCTGAAAAGATTGACTTTTATGTTTTTATAATAATTTGAATTTTTATGAGACAGCAATAATCAAGTCCCAGCGATGAAGACCTTTCTAAAGATACCCTGTATGAAGTGTGTGTTTTAAATTGTTGAATAGTATTTCTAAAATGTTAAATATAAAAAATATAAAGTTATAAGGGTATTACAATTTATTTAATTTGTTGAGTAATAAAAAATGAGACTGTGGTGGTTAAAGAATAAGCTGTATGATGTGTCCCCCCCCTCAATTTCGAGTTTGAGAGTCGCTTAAGTATTCCTAGTCACGTGCCTAAGTTTTCTCCTCCAGAGCTCTTCCAGAGTCAATCCGGAGTCCGTACGGAGTCCGTACGGAGTCAAAGTGGAGTCCGTACGGAGTCGAAACGGAGTCCGTCCGGACTTCCGGACTCAATTTAGAACCTTAAAACCATAATAAAAAATCTAGAAAAATTACACATAATAGAGCTACTTCCCCTTTACCTACCAAACTAATTTTCGTAGTCTGCGCAGCTCTAATTACCCCGTGAAAATTCATCAAAGTTAAGTAATTTTTGAAAACGTAAATATTTCTATAAAACTTTAATATTCATTTAAAAATATAAGAAAAATAGTAAAAATTCTGGGAAAATTTCCCAAGGTTCTTGAGTGACTCGACTTAATACTTATAAATTTTTCAGACCGTAAAAATAAGTTTTCTCTGCAAAATAAATTGTTTTCGTGTAGGCATTTGCTCGTGACCAATTTCTTCATATTTAAAACTCCAATAAATTAAATAAAACCCTTTTAAAAAAATAATAACGCCAATCTTGTACGCCGTAATAACTCCATTTACATACTTAGGTGCCGTACTAAACTTTAGGCTACCACAACGTCCAATACGAGTGGACTTTTCACATCCAAAACATGCTTCAAAATTTGATTTTATTTTAAGGAAGTTGATTATGATGAGATAATCATCCTTTTTAAGCTGACCTGAACCTGCCTTTGATTTTTCAGGTGTAGGGCTTGCTTTACGAGGAGACTTTTGTGACGAAGCAGATTTTTGAGTTACCTTTTGAGATTTGGAATGTCTGGGAGGCATTATGAAACTGGCACATAACAAGAAAAAAGATTAAAAAGTAGAAGAAATAAGTAAAAAAGAATGTAAACATGCCTGGTCAAAATATTGAAAATGTCAGGAAGGGGTGTGTGCCGAGGATTGATGGGTAGGTAGCGAGGAAGGTCAGTGTGTCACATGTTACAGGGATGGGGTAAGAAAGGAAGGGATGTTTTGTGGCCAAAATGTGGTTGTGAAAAAAAACGGGAAAAAAGTGCTGATTTGAGGTCATAACTGACACCCTTTTTTGAAATAAGTGACTTTTTTGCAAAATTTAAGTGCTGATTTGTAAGTGCTGATTTGGTTTGAAATCCGCACTTAATTTAAGTGCAGATTTGCCAGAACTGACACCCCCTATTGAGTATAATATCACTAACCTCTTAAAAATGAACTTTATTGAGATGATTGATGTTACCCCAAAATATTGTCTCATCTCCCCTGTCTTGATATTGTATGAAAAAGATAAAACTTGATTATGTGGGGATTATAGAGAATTGATTACTTTTACAGTGGATGATATCTATCCTTTACCCAGAATAAACTCAATAAATGCTATCTTGAAAGGTGCAAAACTTATTGGTTTTATAGATGGTCATAAAGGTTATCATCAAGTTCCTGTTGAAAAGAACTCTCAGAATTTCTTGCTAATTGCTAATCACATGGGTATATATAAATATGTTAGAATGCCATTTGGCCCTAAAAATGCCCCTTCAGTTTTTTAAAAAGTGATGGATAATACCATTCATCAAGAAATAATTGAAGGATGGCTAATGGTCTATATTGATGATATAATAGTTTTTTCTAAAACCTTTGATGAGAACATGAATCATTTTAATAGAGTTTTCCAAAAGATGGATGATATTAACATGAATTTATCTTTGAAAAAGTGTAAATTTGGCTTTCAATACTTGAAAGTTCTTGTTCATGTTGTGTCAGGTTTACAAATTTGTTTAGATCAAAATAAAGTTTCTGCTATTCAAAATGGCGAAGAAGTAACTTCTGTATGAAAAATTCAAAATTTTTTAGGAATGTGTGGCTATTATAGACAATATATAAGAAATTTTCAAGTCATACCATTACCTCTTACTAAACTAACAAGAAAATATGTTGCTTTTATCTGAAATAATGTATCACAGAGAGCCTTTAATACATTAAAAAAATTTAATGTCTGGTCCAATTCTTGCTCTCCCATATTTCAATAAACCATTTTCACTGTAAAAAGATGAAAGTTTTGTTGGATTAGGAGCTTCTCTTCACCAAAAAAAAGTTATTAATTATAAAAACTCAGAAGTAGTTATTTTTTAAAATTCAAGAAACTTTAGAAATAGTGAATTTTAATATGGAGCCACTCAATTATAGTGTTTAGCAGTTGTATGGGCTTTGGAAAAACTTCATTATTACTTAGATGACCAAAAATTTGAGTTTTTTACTAATTTTATTGCAGTTAAATACCTATTGAATCAAAAACTCCAAACAGACATATGTTTAGGTGGATACTAGCTGTTCAAGAATACAGGGGTAGAATGACAATTATACACAGAGCTGCAAATCTTCATTCTAATGTAGATATACTGTCTAGATTAATTCTACCAATTGATGACTCAAACCCAGCTTCATACCTGAAGATGACACATTTCAAATACATGGTATATATATAGTTGATATGGAGGAGGAGTTATTGAAATTAATTCTGGATTTATATGAAAAAGATTCTGTCTTGAATACATTAGCTAAAATATTAAATGATTCAAAGAACTCTTCAATACAAGAATTAATAAAAACTCTTCCCCCAAAGTACCAAAATTCCTTTAATAAAGGAAAGGTTTCAATTGATGATGGTTACATTTATTACAGGAGAAAAATTACTAATTTTATTGTTATTCCTCCTTCTATGAAAGTAACCATCTTAAAACTTTGTCATGATGATATAATGGAAAGTCATTTTGAACTAGAAAAACCCATTGTCAGAATAAGAAATACTTCATGGTGGTCTGTTATGTCTGAAGAAACACAATTGTATATTGAATCTTGTCATTCTTTCCAAAAATTTAAAAAGAAATAACAGGCAAAAGCGCAGGATTAATGCAACATATTGAAGCACCTGATGCTCCATGATAAATCATTAATATGGATTATGTCACTGCTCTTCCTGTAGTAAGAAAAGACAGTGATAATTCTTGTTGGGTAATAGTGGATAGATTCACCAAAATTTGAAAATTAATTTTTATACATAAGGACTTACCCACCAAATATTTACCTTTCTTATAGTTGTCATATATTTTAAATATTTTTGGATTCTTAAAAGCCATCATCTCTGACAGAGACCCAAAATATACATCTGACACTACGCAATATAGGGGGTGGACTTGCTAGCAAGTCCCCAACCTGAACTCAGACTGAACTCAGATGGAACTCAGACTGAACTCATACTGAACTCATACTGAACTCTACTTGAAGACCCACAAAAACTGTTATGCTGAGTGGTGTTCATCCCTGATTGTATGGTTCCTTTGTCAATAGCTCAATGTGTGTTCAATCTGTGGTGAATTTGAGTCCAAGGTTGCGGACTTGCTAACAAGTCCGCCCCCCGTATTGCGCGGTGTGAATTTAGGATTTCTTTGATGGTTATATGTGGCTGTAAGCTGAATTTATAAAATTCTCACTGTCCTCAAACTGATTTATTAGCTGAGAGAATGATTAAAACTCTAGACAATATGATTAGAAGGTATGTGCCTTTGGGTTAAAATATAAATACGATGACAGATTTACACATAACTGGGTTACTTTATTAAAAGGCCTTGAATTTTCTTATAATACACTACACAATATGGGGGGAAGACTTGCTAGCAAGTCCATAACCTTGAACCCCAATTACTATCAAATTGAAGACACTTTGAGGTTGAGATGAAACATTAAGTGAGAAAGGGTGAGAATATATTGAAATTTCAATGAATCAAGCATGGCTATTTATTTAAATGTAAGTGATAATTCTGTGCAAAAAACTCAAAAAATTAGAAAAAAAATTATTTAAAGGTATTTTGAAATCACTGAACCCTACAACCAAGCCAAGCCAAGCATAAAAATATATAATATTTAAAAAAAAATTATTATTTTTTGAATTTTAAGTAAAAATTTCCCAATTTAAAATGAATCAATTTTTCCTTTTAATGCTCATATATTTTTACATAGATATTCATACATAAATAAATGATAAGATCATGTGATAAATAATTCAAGAAAGAATATTTTTTAAACTTTTTTTATTAAAATTATTATAAAACTTCATAAAAATTTCAAAAAAGAAGCCTCAATTAAAATTATGTAACCATATTATCTTAATTCTTATAAATTTTTGACATATCTGAAGAGAGTAAAATATTTATCAAAATGAAGTGAAGTATCATCTAGCTGTGAAGTTAAACTCTAAAATTAATATATATTCTTTTTTCCAACCAGTAGGTGGAAGAAATATGATGATATTGGTATTTTTTTAAAAATATTAGTCTTTCATCTTCAAAACTTAAGAAAAAAATGTATAAATTTAAAATTTAAAAATATTTATTTCAAAAAAAAAGTAATGTGTCTGATTTCTACTGGTTTTCTTAGGTTCAGTCAATTACCTTCTCCATATCCATGAAATATTTTTGATATTTTATTATCTCCTTATTTGTTATAATTCTATTCCTTTATTATTTTTCCCTCTTTTCTCTTGTTTATGAAAAGTTATCTCATGTAATTTACCCCTCTTACATATTTTTTCTTTCCTATCTTCCTAGAATTTTTACATTTTCTTGATACTTTTTCACTTCCATTTAACCCTCTCTGGCCCTCTCCACCCCTTTCAAGTTCTCCCCATTGTATTTTCTTTGCTTGGCACCTCTCTCCCTTCTTTAAATCATAGAAAGCAAGGGAATTTGGGTCAAAATAGAAGAAAAAGAGGGAAGAGGGATGGGGAGTTTAGTAAAGTGTCAGGGAAGGGAGATAAAATTGAAGTTTAAAGGGCAAAGCAAAGGGGGTGGATATGAAAGTGAAAGGAATTTGAAGTTGTGGAATAAGTTTTTGAGGGTGGAGGAAGAAATGGCAAGTGTTGTGGAGTTGATTGAAGGGAGCTTCAAGGGATGGTGAGCACTCAGAAGGGTAGAAAATCCAAGAAAAAGGTTGTGGTTAGTGAGTTAAAGGGAAAAAGAGACAAAAATAATTAATGAATTTAGCAAAAGTGGTGTGAAAGGGTGAATGGGAATAAAAGTTGAAAAAATGAGGGTGAAAAAATGACAAATTGATGGTGAAAAGCCATAAAAGAGTATGAAAATAGAGAAGGTGAACACAATTTTTTGGCCAATGTCAGCCTCCACCATCATAGATTATTGCTGGCTATAGAAACACATGTATTTCACTAAGATGAAATTTTTTTTATTGAATCAACTTTTTGTACCTGTTTTATTAAAGCTAAAATTTAACTTATAGTATTAAACTGTAATAAATTATGGTCTTATTATTTCTATTAATCTCCAGTAATTCAACATAAAAAGTTCTTACTACTTATATAAACAAAAAATACAATGCATTAGAAATTATAAAAAATAAAACTTACTCATTTCACAGGAGGCCATTTTTTTTTGAGACTAATTTCATTTATAATAGTTGATTATTATAAATATGGTGATAAAACAAGGAGAGCTAATATATTAAAAAAATATTGTGAACAAAAAATCTATATTAAAACTTAAAAACTTCAAAATAAATCACTCAAAATTAGAAAAAGGTCTCAGCCCATGGTGAGTTCTATGGTTAAAAATTATGCCACATTTTAAAATATAAAAATTATTATAAGATTGGTAAATTTTAATCTCTTGCAGATCACTGATCAGTTGCATAACATTCACACCATCTCCATGAAATAACATGTATCATTTTATACAAGATCTTTTAACATATCTTCAATTTTATTTTTAATTTTTAATTTTGAAGTAACCATCTACAGAAATTTATTTTATTTTATTTTTAGAAAATTAAATTACATCATTTCAATATATTGTTTAAATATTCCTCCTACTGTGGCCTAAGGAACATAATCTGGTTACCAATTAATAGTTTTTTATAAAATTATATTTTTGAAATTTATTTAATCTTTTACAATCAGATATATCTCATTCTTTATTTATCTTAGGTTGAGCTCCCAATATCATTCTGGTCATCATAAGTTTTTAACTTAAGTTAAAATTTAAACATATTTTTTATTTGAGTTTTTCACACTAATTTTTTTAATGAAAAAACTTGTATATGGTGCAATTGGTAAGAAATAATTTTAATTAAATAATTTTCTATAAATAAAGACAGCTAATGAGCTCACTTAAACTCAATTTTGATTGAATGAGAGCTATGAGAGTATTATTCACAAAATATACTTTTCTTACCACCAAACTAAGTGATAAACAACTTTTACAAATTTTAATTTCATTTATGATATATATTGTAATACCTTATGCTTTTTTTTTTCTTTCAACTACATTTAAAAGAATTGATTCCTGAATAATGTAATTTTTTTTCAAGAATTGTCTGAAGGATTTTATGATCTTCTTAATTTTAATGTCTAATTTTTATTTTTTATTTCTATTATTATAGTTTATTTCATTTCATTTCATTTTGATTTATTTTATGAATTTCTACTATATAAAAATATATTATAATATAATATATTTTATCATATTATACTATATATTAAAATATTGCAATATTATTTGTTTTAATTTATATAACTTAATTCTTTTCTATTCATTTCTATTTTATTTTATTTTATTTAAAGAATTTTTAATATATTACATTTCACTTTTTTTTACATTATTCACTCATTATTTATTTTTAAATGTAAAATTTTATATGAAAATAAAAGTGCTCTAATTTTTAAAATTAGCTAATCAATGCTGATGTATGGATATAAAACTGAATTCAATAGAAAATTTTGAGCACATGAACTCTGATGTATATTTTTTCATCATATTTCACTGATAAATTCTATCACCACAGAAAATTTGGGGGGGTATTGCTAGCAATACCCCTCATTTAAAAATATTGGGAAGTGGTTGGAAAGCTGTTGGAAGGCTGTTGGGAGTTCATTGTGAAACCAGATTTAAATTAATTGGACAAAGATTTGGTAATCAGTTAGACCTAGGTTCAACCAAACTCAATCACAGGGTTCTTGGAGCTTGGTGATTACTTTAATTTTGAGCTGAGCACAGATTGAGCAAAGCTTGAACATATCACTTAACATATCATAATATTCACTTTCCCATCTTGTGGAAAGCAAAATTTGATATTCGTTCTAAGAATATCTACATATATTTTCTTGCCAAGTTGGTAACAGAAGGTTAAACTGTAGTATCTCAATTATTACACTAGACTACATAGATATTTGATAAAACATAAAATTCAAATCAATTTTAATATTATTGAGATCACCATAAGTGTCTGTCCAAAGACTTACAAAAAGTATGTTAGTATCAAGACATCGTTCTAGGTAGTAGTTTCAATTTGGATTTTGAACTGACATCCAAAGCATTTTACCATTAGACAGAAACATAAATAAGTGTAATAAGAGTGAAATTATTCTATTTTGTGATTATAATGTAACAATAAAGCACATTTTTATTGAGAAATTTTTTCTTCCTCCACAAACCAAAATTTACTCTATAGGCTCAAGATTTATTTTTAAGCCATATTATTCATTTCAGTTATCATTGATTTACTTCCAATATTTATTAAAAAGATAATAATAATACATGTGAAAGAATTATGAGCTTAGCATAGCATATGCTAAAAAGTTATTTTGTCATTTTATTCAAAACTGATTCTTCATTTTTTGCTTCAATTCATCTTTTAACAACCACTATCTTCAGATACTATTCTTACTTAATATGTCAAGTCTCAGATGTGTTGGACAGTTCTCAATAACAATCAATCAAATTTATATGAATGTAATTTCAAGATTTCAAAACTCACCGACCCCCACGATTTTACAGCGAGGCCATTCGAATGTTCATATTTTTGGACTATTTGAAGAAAGAAAACCAACCCTTGTCAGTAATCTTTCTCAAGTGCAGAGTCAGCACATTGGACCACTATTGGGTGACATTGGCTCTGGATCTCACCATTTAAACCAAAGAAGTGCCTTGAATCCTATGAAGCCTTTCTATTTTCATGCTTACTTGGTTCCAGTTTTTGGTAATCAGTATCAACTTTGGGGATGCCTCTTTTCTTCAAGTACACTAATCAGTCTTGCTAAAGAAGCATTTTCTTCTGCACAAATCGATTTATGTCCAATCCTGAACTACGACTCCACTATCTTTTTTAATATCCCGCATGTAATTTTTGAAGGCTCTTTCCAAATATCTCAGAGTACTCAAGATTGGAAAGCTGATCAACTTATCCGAGGAATCAAAACAGTTCTCAAAACACATCAACTTCAAGCAATAAATTTTATGATTGACAATGAACGAATGTTAAAGGAAAAGTTGGATATCATGTGGAGGCACCAGGACAACCATTGGCTTAGAACTGGATTCGATGACTATAAAGATCAGTTTCCTAACAATCAATTAACGCCTGAAGGAAACGGGTCAATACTTGCTGATGATATGGGTTTGGGAAAGACACTTTCAACTCTTTTTCTTATAAGTGCAACTCAAGGTGAAGCACGACAATTCCAGGTATCAGAAAATCAAGAAGGTATTAATCGGAGTTCAGCCACACTGATTATATGCCCCCTGGCAACACTATCGAATTGGATCAATGAAATAAGTGTGCACTTTGAAGATAATGCGCTTCCTTTCAAGTTTCTTTATGGGAAGGATTGTCAAAATACTAATGTCAATGAGCTACAGGACACTGCTATTGTTTTAACAACCTATGAAATAGCTAGCCCAACGATGTCAAAAAATCAAAGCCAAAAAAAGATACCGGTGACTCAAATGCTCTTTTGGTATAGAGTTGTTTTAGATGAAGCTCAGTTAGTGCCCATTTCTATATCTAAAACTTAAAACTCAATTTTTATAATCAATTTTTATAAATATTCTTTTAGTTACATTAAAAATCCTTACTCGCAGAGGGCTCAAACAATATTTGACTTGGAATCCCAACACCGACTATTCTTGACTGGAACTCCACTTCAGAACAGGCCAACTGACCTTCAAAGTCTCATATTTTTTCTTAGAATCAAAAAGTGGCAAGAAGACTGGTTATGGAAGAATTTCCTTTTTCCAGGTTTGCAAAAAGGAAAGGCTAATTCTATTAAATCAATCAATCACTTAATGAAAGTCATAAGCCTATGTAGAACAAAGGATGCAATTTTGTCTCTTCCAAAAAAGATTCAAAGGGGGATATCGGTTCAATTAGCAGATCCATGGAGGTCTAAACTTGATGTGCTTCAAGAAGGATTCACTGAGCGATATGGGCCCTCCAGAAGCACTGACTTCCCTTGGGACTCATCTGAGTTTCTAAGAGAGCTGATGATTTTAAGAAAATTCTGCAACCATCCAATCTACAAAAATCTGGATGAAACTCCAACTTTTGATTTCACCTGGCAGCATTCCGCAAAGATTTTTCATCTTATAGGCCACTTAAAAAACTTTTTGTCTGGTGAAAGGGATATAAATTTTCCAAAAGCTGTTATATTCTCCAACTTCGCAGACTTTTTGCAGATGTAAGTGATTCTATAATGAATTGTTTTACAAAATTGTGTTGGCTTATTAAAAACAATTTTCTAATATTTCAAAATAGAATAAAAATGGCTTTAGATGACCACAATATTAGGTATACCCAGCTTATGGGTGAACTCAGCAGGACAAAGCGAGACAAAAATATGCATGAATTCCATTTTAATAAAAATTGCCAAGTTTTGGTTGGAACGATTCAGGCTGCAGGAGTGGGTATAGATCTCAGGTGTGCTCAAAATGTATATATAATTGTGAGCTCAATGTCTTTTATTTCATATTAAGAAAAAAAATATTAAATTTTTTATATGTTCAATGTTGAAATAGGAGCCAAATTGGAATCCAGCAGTTGAGCAACAGGCTGTTGATTGGCTGTATAGAATGGGGCAGCAAAATGAAGTAAATGTTTTGAATTATTTTGTACAAGGAAGTATAGAATTCAGCATGTATAAGATTCAAAGGAAAAAAATGGAGCTAACAATGTAAGCCAAATTTCATTTCTATAAATTTTAATGATAATAGTAATCATTAAAATTATGTTTTTGTTTTCAAGGCTAAGTGTCCCAAACAGTGGAAATGAGGAATATGAGTGTGCAAACCTATTATTAAGGGATTTTGTCAATCACTCACATTAGAAGAAGAAAGAATTTTAAGGAGAGCAGGTAAATTTATGGGATTTTGAGGATTTAAAAGTCTGAGTTGTTGAGGATTTAGAGATGCAAGATATAAGGGAGAATAACAGTCATTCGGCAAACCCCGGGGGACATTAGAAGGATTAAGGTTAGGGGATAATGTTGAAACCAAACTGATTCTTTTGTACAAGGCCAAGTCCTTTAGCACACTTCCAGAGTAGGTTGAATTATCTCGAATATCAAAGTGTTGTTGGTCAAGATATTGTGCAACTTTAGAAAAATCTTCAGACCTCCATTGCATTAAGATACGTCTTAACGATCCATCATTATCAATTTCGGTGTCTGAACAACACTTGATGTTTGTGAAAAGGTTGTGATAAGTTTCACAATGTGGAAGTTGTTTAAGAAGTTTAGTTCGGTTAACTGAATTCTAAGAATCTTTGTTATTTGAAATAAAGGTCATAAATAAAAACGGTTGAAAAAAAAGGGATTTTCATACTTTTTTTTTTATTCTATATTTATGCTTTCTCACTTTGATTATTTCTTGAGAGCTATGAGAATCATTCCCAAGTCTTAATCTATCAGCATGACCTAAAAACCAACGGTGAAGAACTCCTATTTGATTTGAGAAGCTAATTTGAGTTGAGTCAATTGGATATGCAATCAAATTATTGGTTTTTAAGGCATTGTCCCAGTGTTTAATGAGAATATTTGCCAAGACCTGGTTCCATTTGTCAAACCAATCTAGGTTCCAAGCGAAAGTTGATCCTGGGAAACCACACATGTGAAGGTGCTCAATAAAAGATTCACGGAAAATTGGTGGAAACTTTTCTGAAACTGCTGAATTAGATTCTGGATGAGGTAGTTCAAAGGCAATGTTGCAAGAATTCATGTTAAATGATGAAAATCTGTCTAATTGCTCTTCAGTAGGGTTTTGTTTCCATCCATTTGATTCTGGTGACATATCCAAAAGTGAACGACAAAAATTGTGTATAGATCTACAAAAGTGAGAATTGAATGGAGGCAAAGTCTCATTAAAAATTCTATTAAGTGTTCTTGTGTTTGTGGGCAGGTTTCCATGAGGAAAGTAAGAGCTACTAGGGTTCATAAATAATTAGATTAAGAAAGTGTTCAATTAAATTAAACAAAGAGGAAGGATAAATTGTTCAGCTCCAAAACTTTATGATCAAAGTTGATTTAAGGAGAAATATCACAAAAATTAAGAATAAGAAATATTTCGACTTTATGGAATTATAATATGCATAAATTATATTTTTATATGCAACTTGAACTGAAAAGGAATGGTATAAAATAAAGAGAATGATTATGTGATAAAAGCAGACTCATTTAAGAAACGGATTTTTTTTTCTTTTCAAAAAATTCTTCCACAAAAATAATTTGTTAAATGTGAGGCTATGTTCATTTTTTGATTACCAAAAAATTATTTTTGGTCCAATATGATAGTAATACATATTCTATTGAGTAATTTTTTTCAACCTGAATAAATAGACTAGAGTGTCACTTCATCACATTTATGTATGAAAAGTTATACAAGGTTTCAGCTTTTATGTAATTCTTTAAGGTTTACACTTTTGTAGCATCTATTATTTGAGTATTTTTGATTTTTTCTTTATAGAAAATTCTACCTAGTACAGACCAATTTTCAAATTGAAAGAAATATGTTTGTGATTGTTTTTTACAAAATATTAAACTTATTTTTGGGTTTAACTTTGATTTTTGGGGTAATTTTTTAAAAATTATGTTAAAAATATGGATTACTTTTCTTATAGTCCATAACTAAGAATTTTTATCAAAATCAAATAATTATAGGGTAGTTAGATATAACTCAGAAGGCATTTGATAGAAAAATAATTAAGATGCTTGTGCGTACAACAGAATTTTTTCTATGATAGAAAATATTCTGATAAACATGCATGCATTGTTGTACAAATGCAGAGAGTATACAGAATACCAATAAAGTAGACTGCATAACTTTAAATTAATATATAATTTATCCAATTAAAAATTAAACATTTAAACTTAAATAATTTTAACACATATTCCATCATATTCTTTTGATAAAAAAATGTAGCTTATATTAGCTAGTGCCTTTCAAAAAAAGGAATACCTTCAATCGGTAACTTCGAATAACTAACTTATTCCTACCATTATCACAATTACAATGCCTCCATTTTTTCATGTATGTCAATGTCAAGATCTTGGATGTGTCAATAGAAAGTATCAAACTTCTTCTGGGTCATTTGAAGTTGGTATGGCTTTCAAAAGCTCTAATTCTTATGCAAAACATCAAGAGGAAAGAAATAGGAAGGCCCAGATGGTTATTTCTTCCAACAATCCACTTAACATTGGAAGTTCCCGCTCCACAGAAACAGTAAGCTGTATATCTATAGTTCAATGTTAGAATTAAAGTCTTTATGATGTTTCAATGATTTATTACATAGGGGCAGTTGCTATTGGGGGCAGAATTATCTTCAACAGTCTCTAGAAACTCAAATCTTGGGGAACGGTATAGCCAAATAATTATGTGGCAGGCAGCAAAGCTTTCTCTGATTCATCATTTGAGCAAAGAAGGTTGTACTCAATTTTTGGATGAAGAAATTAAGAAGCTCAAACTTCTAGGTGATAGTGGAATACTGGATTCTGATAGCATTGTCCGCCTGGTCCCACGCTCGATAGATACAGTTTTTAGTCGATTAAAGCTCAATCAATCATTTTTCACTAAAACATGCTGTCCTAAATGCTTTGCTCTTTATGAGTATAACTCTGAATCTCAACCATCTATACTATGTTGCAATCAACCGTTTCTTTCATCATCAAAGCGCTATTTAAAAATGTTTGGAGCAGGACAAATTGCAGTTAAATGTGATGAAAGGCTGTATTTGATGGAGGAACATCAAGAACATGTAAAATACTTATCTCTTAAAACATTTCATCACCATTCTTTTATCGACTGGCTTAAGGAAAAGATCAAACTGTTCAAATTTGAGCTTCTGATTGAGAAGAAAACCCCTGTGGCAGAACGTGTAGAGTGTGATTTGATGAAGGATGTTTGTGATGGTTCAATTTGGAAAAACTTTCCCATAACCACTCCAGCTCTGGATAGCAATGATGATGAATATACGATAACTTCAGGCAACTTAATGTTTACTTTATATGTCGACTGGTTTAGGCCTGGTGGCAATAGGATTGGAGGTCATCAGAAGTCTGTAGGCAATATTATGATGGTGTGTATGAACCTACCTCAAGAAGATAGATACAAAATGGAAAATCTTTTTTTGTATTCTATTATACCCGGACCAACAGAACCCACAAGTGAACAGCTTAATCACCTTCTAAAACTACTGGTTAATGATCTACAAACTCTATGGGATGGTATATTGATTGAAAAGACACATCTTTATCCACGAGGCCGGAAATTAAGAGTTGCATTGTTCTCTTTGATAGGTGACATTCCTGCAATACAAAAATTGGCTGGCTTTTCGAGTCACTCTGCAAAAATGTTCTGCTCTTTCTGTAATATCTCTAAAGATGAAATTAGTGAAAAGAATGTGGGAAATTTTTCATTACGGAATCATGAGGATCATATGTGCTGGGCAACAAAGTGGAAAAATTCTAAGTCACATTGGGAGCGTGTATCAATTGTTTAAAATCATGGGGTACGATGGAGTGAGCTGAATAACCTTGAATATTGGCGTCCAACTGAATATTGCTCAATTGATGTTATGCATTCACATATGCTTGGTAACCTAAAAGATCACAGTTTAAGCTATTTTCAAATCCAAAATGCAGCAAAAGATCTAGAAAGAAAGCTGGAAAAGGATAAAAATTGGCATGTAAGAGAAGAAGATGATGATTTCTTTTCTGATACTTCACTGCACAAACATTCGAAAAAACGTAGAAGTAGCTTAAGCACCAAGAATAATGATGATGATGATACAAGACACACGAGACAGCACAAGCGGCAAAGACGTACGAGTTCAAGACAGTCATCAAGTCATAATGGACTAGATAATGAAGGATTGGGAACAAATCAATCAAGAAGCCAGAGTAGGTCATCCAGCTCCAAATTTATTCCTCCATATAGCGATGTGGCCTCAATACAGTCTCACAGCAGTGACAGTAGGAATTCATTGTATAACTTAAGGCAAAGAAGCATTAGCATATCACAGAGTGAAGGATCTCACTCATCAAATGAGACAGCTAGAGATGAAGAAAATAAAAGGAAAGGTAAGGAAAAAGAAAATGAAGGTAGTAGTAATCCACGAATCGCAGCAGCAGAGCTACAGGTTGTATGGAAGATGATTGATCAAGTAAGAAGACCTTCCTGGCTAACACGAGTTCCAAAATCAGTAGGATCTAAAAAGGCAGGATCCCTCAAGGCAGCAGAATGGCACATGCTGTATACTCTCTACTTCCCTTTGTCACTTATACCCCTTTGGTTTGAAAAATTTAAAGAATCTGAATCTTCAGCTTCCTCATCTGATAAACCAAGAGAATATTATCTTCTCAAGTCACTTGTAACATTATGCTTGATCACCAATTTTTTGACATTAAAAAAATATACAGAATAATGAGCTTAAAGATCTAGATCAATTTCTGTTAGAGTATCATGAGTGCCTTGAAGAGGGTTGGAAGAATATTAATGCAAAGCCAAATCTGCATATCACTCAACATTATCCTGAAATGATAAAGCGTCTTGGTCCACCATCAGGTACAGCTACTTGGTCTGGAGAGCGGGTGAATCATATATTATCTGAAATTCCAAACAATCACCATCCACGTATGTAATGTTTGTAAGCAATGATTTAAAAACTCAGCTGTGCTAATTTATTAATATTTACCCCAGGAGAGATACCGCTAACAATGCTCAAACATTGGTATCGGAAGTCTAGGGTATTAGATCTTGGTGAAGCTGAAGATAATGATCAATGTGAGACTAAAAAAATCCATATTGATCTCGATAAACAAAACAAATGGATCCATCTAAGTATGGCATTATTTACTAAATGGGTAAGGGCACAAATGGGAAAAGAAACTTCAAGACGGGCTTTGACACCATCAAAGAAAAGTGGGGATCGGGTAGTTGAAAATGTAGCAAGCATATTGATACATGGAAAGAGGTTTACTAGTTACCATCAACACATTGCTAATTCAACAATTGAATTCTACTATGGAAAAGATAGCCAGTTTGGGCAAATTGATGATCTTTTCAGATCAAAGGAAGAGATTGATCAAATATATTTAATAGTAAGTCCTTTCAAAGAGCTCCGTCCAGAAGAAACATCAAAGGATCCCTATGAGCTTTTCCCACAAGTGCATTGTCGGTTAGTAAGAGTAGCCAAAGCAACTCAAATTGTGATTAAGAAAGATGCAATAATTGGACATGCAGCTACTGTCGAGCACAAAAAAGGAATGTTTGGAATCAAAGACGAGGTTGTCACTGCCATTGGACTGCAGACAGTAGTGAGTGAAAAAATTAATCAAATTTATTTTCTGTTGACTAACATCTTTGTGTTAATTTGGGATTGGGGAAATTTGTAGGATTGGTGATATTTGTAAATGGTGAAAGAAATAATTCAATGCTCGATTAAAAAATGCAATGCATCCAACTTACCTTATCATAAATCAGTGAACAATTACTTTGGTTGCTTTTATTGCGAGAGAACCCATGCTTTCAATGAGTCATTTTTATCTTAAATGTAAGAATGAAAGAAATAAGATCATGATAATGAGAAATATGATAAAATTTTTACTTAATGAATGATCTTCTTGCTCATTCATCTACTATAAATAGTTTGACCTTCCAACTTTAGCTGATAGCTATATATTATTCACTTTATTTTTCGACAAGAGAACATACACGTTTACAAGACTATTTACATAGTATCTTTTTTTACTTTAGCTTTGATAGGTATAAATTTTAACAACTGATTATTTTTATTTTATTTTATTTTATTACAGTTCATTATGGATGATAATTTTGAAGGGATGTCTGTTGACCCAACCGATTCTGATTGTTTTCCGCCTCAACATACTAATACTGGAAATACTCCTCCACCACCCTCTGCTGATCCAACTCCAGATGCATCTCAATCTGTACCACCTAATCCTAACCCACCACCTAATCCCAATCCAGGCCAAGAGTCTCATTCAGAACCGAGAAATTTTAATCCCAATCATCCTTCTGCTTCTGAAAGTGCTAATCAGCAAGCTGATCAGCTAGGAAGAGATTGGGCTAGTGAATTATTGAGGGAATTTTTTGGAGACCAATCATCATCTGCTCAGCCTAACCAATGAGCAAGCACAAGTGGAGCTGGTGAGTAAAATTTGTAGTGTATTCTTTTATTGAAAAATAATCAATTTTATTAACTTATTTGAATTGTTAGTGAATCCCTCAATCATTATGGGTATCAGTGATTACCACAGACTCAATTCAGCAGAGTCTCATGAGCGAGAACGGGGGTTAAGGGCTGTAAGAGGCTTAGTTAGAAGGAATGATGTTCCCAGGAGCTCGGACAGTCTAAATAGAAATATTTACCACTTTCTGAAGTATTGTCTTGGGGGACCAACACAAATATCAAAATATCCTGCGAGCCCAACACCTTTGGAGATTGAAAATTGGAAAGATTGGAGCCAATTCAAACTGTCCTAACCCAAGTCCAATCTTCTAACTGTGCCAATTCTGCAGCTGATCGACAATTTCTGATAACCAATTCTATAGCCTTCTTGCGATCCAAAATTCGACTACCCAAATTTTTTCCAGCACCTGAGCCTCAAGGACTAAAAGGAGGAGCACCGATCCCACTTTCTGTCAAAAGAAACTTAGAGCGTGAATTGCAAGAAAAAGGTTTTCGGAAATTCGCGTTTTATTGGACTTGCCGTGATTTTTCAGAATCAACTTGGAATCAAGTCATGGGAAGCATAGTATGCGACCACTGTACCAGATGGCTCACCACCTTGAATACAATCGATCAGTCAAAGCTTCAGTTCACTCAATGTGTTATTGAGAAATGGGTAGTTAATAAGGGGAAGGAAATGATAAGGTTGTTTGGGAAAGAAGAGGAAATGGTAGCAAGAGAAAAGATTGAAAAGAGGGCAAGGGCACAAGTAAACCGTTATCGGACCAAGGTAAGTTTTTTATTTTACTTTGCTTTTTGTTATTATGAAGCTGATTTAGTTGGAATTCAGATTGCTAGTGCACGCTACAAGTTAGCAAGAGATCTCTGCAGTGATGTGCCAGGTTTTGTTGTGCTTTTTCATGATACTAGGTGCATCTCTGATATCGAGGAAGGCCCAGCACCAGCCCCAACTGCACCTATCCGAGCTATTCCTGGATGGCGAAATCCTGAACTCAATGATTTGTTTAAAAAAATGGATAAGATGACAAAGGACTTAGCCCATACACCAGCTCAAAAAAAATCAGCATTAAAAACATATTCACGGTCATCAGAAAGGACAGTTGCACAAAATGGTATATTCAATGTTCCCAAATACCTCCCCAAGAATTGCTATTCAGCAACATTTTTGCAAGGATTATCTGTGAATGAACGTGAGTCACTTGGGGTTGGAGCTGATATTGATCTGGTAAAGATTCGGGAATCAATTAATAGAGCATCAACATCATCATAACTTAGGTATAACGGTGATCATCTGTGTAATATAGCTATCTTATATTGAATTTTATGTATTCTCTTTTTTTTCAAAGCAGCTTGGTAAATGTTATAAAGTGATATTGAGAGAGAGTAACATTTTATTTAAGAAAAAAAAATAATGTATGAGATATAAAAATGTATTTTCAACAAATTGATGGTCCATACCTCTTTATGTCACATTTATGTATCCATATTAATTTCAATCGAATTTAATGTTGACCAATACATAGTGAATACACGCTATGCCACTTATACTTGCCAGGCATTGCTACCATTAAATATGCCAGTATCAAAAATTTATTTCGATCGAAATTAATGAGCATGATAATCATGAATTTCTGGAGTCAACTGCTTATTTTTATGCATGGTGCCTTTCCAACATTAATTTCGATCGAAATTACTTTTGATACTGGCATATTGCATGGTGTCTATTCCTGGAAAGTGTAAGTGGCATAGTGTGTATTCATTACGTATTGGTCAACATTAATTTCAATAGAATTTAATATTGACATTTTCATATTGAACCCAAACCAGCAAACGACCCAAAAAATTCTTCATAAAACTGCTCATTAATTTTGATCGAAATTAGTGAGCACCATATACATATTGAATGGTAGTTATATCTGGTGTGTGTAAGTTGTAAAGCTTGTGTTCAATGTTTATTGGTCAACATTAATTTTGATTGAAATTAATATTAATGTGTAAATGATATTTACATTCTCAATATGCATTGTAATGTTTTTACTTAAGAATAGAGTGCCCTACTTTTCATCTTACATAAAAATGCTTGGTGGCATGTCAAATTCAATTTTTATTAAAATTAATGTTGACATGTTACCATGCATAACAGTAAGCAACTGACTGAATAAATTGATGATAATCATGAACCTTAATTTTGATCGAAATTAATGTTGCCAAGTGCAGATTGAAAAAAAGCTATGCCACTTACACTAGCCAGGCATATCTACTATTTATTATGTATTGGTCAACATTAATTTTTATAGAAATTAATATGGATATGTAAATTTTATATTTACCCTCAACATGTATAGTAAATTTCAATACTTAAAAATACTTGCCGTCTTTTACATGTCATGCAAAAAAGCATTATATCATTTCAACATTAATTTTGATCAAAATTAATGTTGGCATGCCATTATGCATTGAAACAACTAACTGACTGAAAAAGTTCATGATCAAAATGCTCATTAATTTTGATCAAAATTAATGTTGACCAATACATATTGAATATAAGTAATCTCTGCTTACTCAGACCAGATATAACTACCATTCAATATGTATATGGTCAGCCTTAATTTTGATCGAAATCAATGGGAAGTTTTATGAAGAATCTTCTGGGTTGTTTTCTGGCTTGGGTTCAATATGCAAATGTCAACATTAAATTCGATCGAAATTAATGTTGACCAATACATAATGAATACACACTATGCCACTTACACTTTCCAGGCATATATACATGCAATATGCCAGTATCAAAAGTAATTTCGATCGATATTAATGTTGGCAAGGCACCATGCATAAAAATAAGCAGTTGACTCCAGAAATTCATGATTATCATGCTCATTAATTTCGATCGAAATTAATTTTTGATACTGGCATATTTAATGGTAGCTATGCCTGGCAAGTGTAAGTGGCATAGCATGTATTCATTATGTATTAGTCAACATTAATTTTGATTGAAATTAATATGGACATGGACTATGCGTAAAATTCCTATAAGTATAGGTAAGCTAAGCAGTTAGATAAACTGGTTTGATCAAGTACACCATATAAAAATTGATGTTTTAATGCCTTGGTTAATTTCAATCAAAATTAATTTTAAGCCATGCATGTTGAATTTTATCTATGTCTGTGTAGTCCATGTGAAATGGCTTGTATTCAATATGCAGGGGTCTATATTAATTTCGATCGAAATTATGAGGTTCATTGCCTCATAAATTTGATGGTTTCTGTCAGTGTTTCATGCATGGTGCCATGTGATACTTGTTGATTCCTATCAAAATTAATTTCAAAACCAATATATTGAATACAAACCATGGCACTTACAGTACTTGGTCATAGCTAAAATTCAATATGCTAGTCTCAAAATTAATTTCGATAGAAATTAATCAGGATCCATGAAGTCTATCAATAGTGTATGAGTTAAGTTTCAAGTCATATGTTTCATCATTTTCTTGCACCCATTTCTAGGTTATCTCAACAATTTTTTTCAAGTTTTATTATATTAATCAAAACTGTGGTAAGTTGTGAAAAATTAGCTAATCCAAATCTCAAATTGAATATTAATATTTTAATAATTTTGAATGTTGCTTAAGGTATTTCATTGGGTGATTCATAATAATATTTTA
The DNA here is from genome assembly GCA_030280995.1 of Hemileia vastatrix. Taxonomy (NCBI): domain Eukaryota; kingdom Fungi; phylum Basidiomycota; class Pucciniomycetes; order Pucciniales; family Zaghouaniaceae; genus Hemileia; species Hemileia vastatrix. The sequence continues at coordinate 22,680,926 of JASXTE010000001.1, read as the reverse complement.
TCAACTTAGTAGTCCTATAACTTTTGAAAAGTAACAATATTGGTATAGTTAGGGACAACAATGCAATATCTTGTGCAGACTAAGATATATTGCAAAATAAAACTATTCAAATTTTTTTTCCCTTAGTTTTATCCAAGTTTATCAAAGGTTTGGTCACGGTGCCCACACCCTAGCCTGACACTCCTCCTGTCACTTAAAAAACAAATTCTTATCTTAAATTCTAATGTTACCAATTTTATATTTATAATTCATTTCTTGTTTGATGAGGCATATCAGTATATATGTGAATCTCGCATTGTCATCTGAAAGTAAATTTAAAAAATATTCATAAAGGATTATCCTTTTTTTCATATAATATACTAATTAAGTGTATCTCCATTGTTTAGGAGTAAATTCTAATTTAAAAAAATTTGTATTTACCCTTGGCAATTTGCATATGGGATATAAATTTGTTATTATTTGTTTTTCACACTAAAAGTCCCCAAATAATTACTAGTATTTTCTGTTAGCTACATCAAATTTCGCTTCAATATAAACAGATTGTGATTTAGCATGTTACTCAGTTTACCCCACTATGAATAATACATGTTAAAAAAAGCTCAAATAATATAAAATCCCCCTCTTTATGTTTTCTGTTTCTTTCATCCTCACTTTAATTTTAATCTTATTCAATTTTTTATCCTATTAAATTATCAACTTCAATTTTCTAGAATAGAGTTTCTTATAATTATTCATCATATTACATCATAATTTTTTGATATCGAATACTTTTTTTTAATCTTCATTAATCAATATGTCTAGTATACAAAATCCTACACCTCCACTTTGTATGTATATCATGTTCCTTTCTCTTAATTTATATATTTCACTTATGTTCTATATCTTTTTTTTTCAAAAATTTGATTTTCCAGCACCCAAATGTGTTTCATCCCACTCTCTGATTGATACTCGCTTTGAAGCTTTTGAGCTTGCACCATGTCTGCCACATGGCATGGCACCTAACCCTCCTGTACTTAGCAATGAGAGGCAGGAAATAACAAGAGTTCAGTATCGCAATTTACTTGAATTGGCTAGAGATAAAACAGAAGAGCTTGTCAAGATCCTTAACAATAATCCTTCTCCTTCATATTTATCTAACCCTTGTAATGACTTACTCCAATATGTGAAAAGCCTTGAAAAATGTATGTTCATCACCTTTTTTGTTTCCTTTTAAATTAGTAGATAAGATTATTAATATTTTTTTTTCTTTATATATATTTGTAGTTTATGAGGAGGGTATGATTCCTCCTGATGAAGTCATTGTCATTAGGGATGATGATGAGACAGATGAACCATCAGCTTCAACTCATGCTTCAACTTCTAAGGAAAATCTTGAAACACCTGTTATCCGCTCCAAGAAAAAGAGATTATCCCAAGGCTCCTCTTTTGTTTGACGTATTAAACCGGCTTCTGCTAATGAATTTTCTGATGTATCAAATAATAAATCTCAAAAAAAAAGCAAAGGTTTTGATAATGAGTATATTCTTGTTTCCTTTTTTTTTATTGTTATTCTTTTATCTTTAAAATTCAATCATATATCTCTTTTATTGCTTACATATTGTACTTTTTATCTTTCTTTTGATATTTTGTACCAGAAACTCACCTGCTGTAGATTGTTCCATCCATAAACGCCCTCTCCCTGATGAAGATGATGAAAAGAGCAATGAAAATAGCGATGATCAACTGTCAGAATATGAAGCTATGCTTGTTCATCAAAAGAAGCAAAGTTTAAAATCTTCTTCAAGACATGTTGATATGTTTGATAAAGATGATGATTCAAACAGCTCATCACCAAATTCCTTCATTTCTAAGAAGCAATACCCATCACCTCCTAAATTACCTACTTTGACCTCTTTGAAAGCTTCTCTACCAATGAAATCATCTCCAATCAAGATATCGAAAAAACCTCTAACTTATTCACCCTCAGTTCTAAAAGAATCTGATTTGCAGGAGGAATTCTGTAAAATTCATAATTTTTATAAAGGTAGAATCAGCATGGCAAAGGTCCTCAGGTCGTGGTTGGAAATTGTTACTCTCCTCGAATTACGCTCTTCTACTTCTTCCCAAGAACCCATGTCAAATATTCCAATGTTTACTTTTCATTGGGGAAAATCTTGTGGAGAAGATTGGCTTTCAAAACTTACTGAGTTATGTAAGTTACCATAATTTTTAGTCTTGACTTTTGTTCTTTTACTTATTTTTTTTTTCCTTTTGTAGCAAATATTTTTTTAGATATTGATAGCTCACAGCTATGGGTACTCGATAATATTGATTTCAAAAAAATGGAAGATTTATGTGATCCAGATGGTTTAAATACTGAAATTCTTTCCTCAACAAAGAAAACGGATCACCCTGAATCCAATCTTATCCGAATGCTCATGAGATTAATGATCCCAAGTGACCACTTCCGTTCTTCATGGGTATCTCTTATATCATCTTCACTTTATCTGACCGCACATGAATTCAGCCAGCTTCCATCACATCAAAACATTAACTCAGATTGTCCAATTGAACGTGGTCTTCAGCTTCTAGCTCACCTTTCAAATCTGAAGAGTCTGATTTCTGATGGCTTAGAAGTTGGTCCCACTGCACTTCAAACCTGTGATATATCAATGTCAACTCTTCTTCAAATCAGCAATATTATCATTGATATAATTATGTCAATTATCATTCTTAAATCAAAATATTGTGCTGCAACAATATCAAGTGGCAAGACTAGTGAAGCTCAACAATGAAGTGAGAAAAACGAAAATACTGAACTGACTATAATGAGAGAGAAACAAAAGGCTGCACTAAACAAAATAAATTCTGAATACTCCCACCACCGATATCAATCTTTCACATTCTATATAATTGATGGTGTCCGTGGTTTATTTCTGAGCTCTCAAGATCATAGATTGGCTTCAGCAGCTGATTTCTTGGAGGTAATATCAGAAGTTAAGTTTCTTAATTTACATGAAAAAAAAATCATTTGATGGAAGATATAATTTGGAAAAATTTAAATAACTATATTTTAACATTAATAAAACCTTTTATAGGAAAGTGTGATCCATTTCCTTTAAAATTTGATACCCCAAGTCCTCCGGGAATTTCTAGGGCTATTTCTGCAGATTTTCTTAATCACTGGAGCTCCATTCAGCCAGTATCACCTTTTTTTGCTAAACATAGCCTTTCAATAAATTAATATTCCAACATGTAAATAGATAAAGTTCTGTCTATATGATATATCTTGTATAATTCAAGTTATTTTCCTTCAAATACGTCAAAAATGTGACCATCTTTGAAATTTATTAAGTAACCTTTGACATGATTTTCTAAATTAATTATTAAAAAAAATTATTGTAAGTCCAGCAATAACAAAGATTTTAAAATCTACTTATATGATTTCAAATACTTGTATTAAATTCTTAAATATTTTATTGTTTATATAAAAATATGATAACTGCTCTAGTTTTGTTACTTTACCTTTAATATTATATAATCTATTAATTATTACAAATATTTTCGTTGATTGTAACATTTTTAATCAGAAGTAGAACAATTTAAATAATTAAATGAGTACATTCTTAAAAAAATACAATTTAATCTATTATTGATTCAAAATTCTTTCTTCAACTCTTTATTATTAACTTTTTTATTAATAAGCCTGTTTGACCTAAAATACTATACAGTTAATTTGGTAGCATTAAAAGCACATTTTTATGGCTAATATATTTCAAATTCTTTATTATAGTTTTTTTTTATTTTAGAACCTTTGCTACCAATTTAATAAAAATGACATTTAAAGATTTCACAACTTATATATTTCCTCAAAAGTAAATCAAATTTTCTTATAATATTATGAAAAAAAATTATTTTATTTCACAAATAAAAAAAATAGATAATACTATAATTATCAAAACTGAAAATGTTACAGCTACTCCCAGTATTTATCATGTTTAAATTTGCATTAAGTTGTGTATATATAATATAAATTTTTAATATTTATATATCTAGATTTTTTAGATTTGTCTTAACATTAGATAAATAATACTTTGCTGATTCTATTTCTTCCTCTATCAAGTCATCTCTTTTCAAAAAAACTCTCAAAGCACTAATCAAATATTCTAACCTAAATTTTTCTTTTTTAATTTCTAAGTATTCTGAAATATCAATATCAAAAACATTAAGCTTTTCTATAGCATGAAAAAGTCTAGTGCTGATTTGAATAGAAGAACCTATCCTAGTGAAGCCAGGAATTTCATGACATCTTGAGGTAAAATGCCTTAGTTGATTGGCAGGCCATAATGTCACTGTTATTACATTAGTTGCTTCAAAGTTGATTTTACTTTGAATTTCGGGAAACATAAGTTCTCCACCTATTTGTCGTGGTTGGGTCTTATCAGACTTCATATGAATGGTGTTTTTTTCTGTATCTTTAGGAAAAAATATTCCTAAAGTATACTCACTTGCATCCTTATCTAGATGAACCTCATTAGAGAACCCATTACCATTCCCTCCAGATGTCCAAGTTAAATTACTAGCAAACGGTACACCCTCTTCTTCACTAGAAACTTTTGAAAATCCAGGAATACCAAGTTTTGCGCAAAGATTAGTTGCCTCATTGTACTTTACATATGATATTTTTTTAAAAAAATATTCAAAGTACATTGCAATCCTCTTCATTTGTTTTTTATATTCATCCGTTTTTACAATATCATCAGTGTATTCATCTTCAAGGAAAAGCATTCAAAAATTCAGTATTTAAATTAAAAAAAGTGATACTTACGAATATGTAAAGATTTCTTTCTATCTAAAATAAAGCCACCACCAAACATTTTTCCAAAACCACCAGCTCTTTGATGATAACCATTATTTTTAATTTCATGTTCGCAGTAAGAAAGATCCTTAATGCATTGCACCGTAGCTTCTAACATATCTAGTTCTTTGAGCTCATGAATTTCAAAAGTCTGCACAAGAACATTAGGTATTAAGACACCTTTTGGTTTATAAATACTACATCCGGGAAAAAAATTGTAATAATTATTGCAATCTGTCATATTATTTGCATAAGATTGTGCATAGAAATGTGGCTTCTTCCCGTTTGTATCCATTCCAAGAGCGTTTACAAGTTTCATTCCAGTAGCAATGTATTTTGCCAACCTATTGTTAGAGTTCTTCCCTGGCCGTTTTTTTTTTCAAATCGTTACTCATTGATGGTTCAATCCTAAGAGAATTCAATTTTGATTTAAAATAGAAAAAAATCAAAAATTAGAAAATAGTAACATAATTTCAATTATCAGTCAATGATACCTTTAACTTTATCATATCTTCAATATTAGAAATACAAAAGTTAGCATATCTACATATTAGTAAATTTATATACTTTTTCTTTATTTCAAATATTAAGAAAGCGTTTCAAAGGTATACTTTATTAAATTATACATTTAAAGAGTATAGCTTTATCCTGTATGCATTCAGCAAGTACGAGATTTGGCTCTACACTTAATATTAATAATATAATGAAAGTATAACTCCAATACACTAGTAATATTAAAAAATTTACGGAATTATGATATCCACATATATAAAATGAAAAATCTTGCTCTGATCAATATATTGACTTAGAAAGTTATACTTCAATAAATTATTAATTTTTAAATTGTAGCATTGTCCTGTATGCTTTCAGCAAGTACGAGACTTTAAAACAACTTAAAAATCAATAAATTAAAGGTAAAGTACAAACAATCTAATTATTATTATGAAAAGCAAAACATTATCCTGTATGCTTTCAGCAAGTACGAGATGATGTTTTACTTTTCATATTAATAATATAATGGTTGAGAAAGTATTAAAGAAATATAGAAAAATGATAAGCAAAACATGAACTTACATGTCTATAAAATCTTCTTCCATTTGTAGCTGATTGATCAAAATTAATTATAAAGTTTATTTTATAATCACTGTTTTAAAAAAAAATGGTTAGATAAATAAATTGAACATTTTTGATAAGGAATAAAGAAAAGTAAATTGACAAACAAATAAAAAGACTTTAAGTTAACTGAAAAAGAATTATTTTATAATGAATCGAAAGGGTACAGTAAAAGATACCATAAAAATAAATTCAGAATTAGAATCATTAGATTAACTTGTCAAAAGTGTAAAAAAGTGTAACAAACCAAAATGATATGAAATGCAATAGCAAGAAAAATTTGCTTACTGGTAATCAGATAAGGTCAAGAAAATAGTACCAATAATTCAAAATGATAAAGCAAAAATATGATTGATAATTTTTGAAAAAGGTAAGTGAGAAAGAGAAAGGAAAAATAAATTGGGTGGCAAACAGATGTATATATCATGAATTTTCACTGATCACATTTTCAAAAAAATGCAGCTCTCCAAGTCATATGATAAACTTCATCTAAATTCCAAGAATGATGTTGCCAAGGCACTGTACACAGCATGATCATTTTTTCCTATTCATATACTAATTCCAGCTAGAATTTACTTGGCTGCATGTTGTACAGATGCACATTTGTGGAACACTGAATTTCACATCTAAAAAAAATTGACGCCACATAATTCTAGCTACCATGTTTCACGTAGCTAAAAAACATACACTCATCACATTTAAATTTACATTGCGCCAAAATTAATTCATTTTTGAATTTTTTTAAAGGAAACTATAATGTGCACCACCTATTTCTAAAATATGAACCTCCGCACCATATTAAATTGGGAGACTTTTAATTATGCAATTTTTTTGCCGTGACCTTTTTCCTGATCTTACTTGGTTCAAAATATTGAAACATGGCCAATGTTGATGAAAGAAACATTTGATTTTGTTTCTATGTGTAACAATGGAAGGCTGTTTCTTACTGGCTGAAGAGTGTTGTATATTTTATTTGAACAAATTTTTATTTTTTTATGTATTTTATTTAAAAAATTTACTTTTTATTGCAGCCAGATTTATACTGGCTGCTTTTTAGAAACCTTAATTTATGACCCAAGCCTTTGAAATTGGCTTGGGTCCCTTACATTGCAATTTAGTACTTCCAGCCAGGTTTCCCTGGCTGGAAGTGTCTCTTTCAAGCAATCAAAGTCGCTAAAAGCGACTTCGATTGCTTGCTGTAATGTTTGCCACCCTCCCAGCTAATTTACTAGGCTGGGAGGTGGCCAAAGCAGTGTGCAACGCGCGTTGCACAATCACTACCATATTTCATGCAGCTGATATCAAGTCAGCTGCATGAGATATGCGCAGCATGTGCAATGCGCCCTGCATGCAGCAGAAACGCGCGTTGCATGCAGCAGCAATGCAGGCTGCATGTGCTGCATGCAACGCGCATTTCTGCTGCATGCAATGCGCATTACTTGCAGCAGCGATGCGTGTTGCATGTGCTGCATGCAGTGCATTGCACAGCCAGTTTTTTTCTGGCTGTGCAATGCACACAGAGAAACCAAAGTCCCTGCAAGGGACTTTGGTCTCTAAAATGGAAGCGACTTTCCCTACCAGGTGCAATCTGGTGGGAAAGTGAGAGAAACGTTAGACTGAAGTTGTTTGAAAGCAACTTCGGTCTTAAAAACATTAAAAATCATAAAAAAAAATGAGAAATGTAGAAAAAAAAAATTAAAAATTAAAATGTGAGTATAAGAAAAAAAATAAGTGCTAGTGATACCAAAAATCCAAGCCAATTTCATTTGGCTTGGTTATTTAATAATTATTTTTTAATACATTAAATTTAAAATTCAAACACCATAAAATATATGAATTTTTTTTATATGAATATTATAAATTTAATCTACCTCTTTCTCATAATTATATTTATAATTTTGTTTTTTTAATTTTTGACATTTAAGTTTATTTTTTGGAAATACAAAATTAAATTTTCAACTAAATTTTTTAGTAAGGTAAAATAAATTATAAATTTGACATTTTGTAATTGAATAATGAAAAAAATTTTAAATTTATTTAAAAAATATTTTTGTTAGAAGAATACAAATATTTTAAGGGTAGAAATATGGTGCAAATTGTAAGTAAAAATAATTATATTTTTTTTTGTGAGGGGTTATTTCTAGTTTTAAAAATATTTTTCAAAAACATTCATTAAATACTGAATTAAATTACTTTGAAACTCAAATTTTTTGTAAAATAATTAAAAACGAAATAATAATATTGTTGTATTTGATATAAAATTTGAATTGGTAATATTAATGTCTCTTTAAGTAAATTTGAAAATCATTTAAAAAGACCATGTTGATAAGTATTTCATTTTTGATATACAATGGTTATATATATATCTTATATATATTTCTTGAGTGTTATTTTTATATACATTCAATAAAATTTGTAATATAAAATGCCATTTAATAATTAATTAATGTTCAACTTAGTTATAACAACTTCATATTTAATACCAGCCACTAGTATTTACTTTTTAATTTAAAACTCCAATATAATATGAGAGTATCCTTATTTTGTCTGTATGTAATGAACAACAATATCAGACCATAAATGAGTGGGTAATTAATTACAATAAATAGTTGAAGAATAACCTATAAGAAATGATAAGTTTATCAAAAAGAGCACATTAAAAAAATATACTTTTGAATTTTTTTTGATATAATTTGGGTAGTTAAATGAAAATTTAAATTATCAGACATCAAAATGGATAAAATCTAAAAGTAGTGTTTATATAATAAGCCTCATATAAAAAAAGGATAAAAAATCTACTATGTAACTAAATTATTAAATATTAAGGTATTATTAAAATTATTGAAAAACTTATTTTACAGTTATAATGAAATCTAAATGTGAAAATAATGGTGGGATAATAGTAAGACTATGTGGAAACACTTTAATTTATACATACTTTCAACTATGTTCAGATAAAAAAATTGTTAAAATTGTATAATAACATCTAGTTAATAGTGATGCAATTTTATTTAGATCAAGAATAAATTTTTCTGAGGAAAAACTAATTAAATTGAGATATGGCCATCTCCTTTCAAGAGATAGAGTAATAATAAAAATTTAAAAAATTATAATAAGTATTCTTAATCACCATTTTTGAAAAGTCTTTAGTAAAATTCATTATAATATATCATTCATTGATTACATTATATGGAGTTTCATCTTGAAGTAGTGATGTGCATCTTTGAACTTATGTTATGAAAAACAAAAAAGTTAAAAAATATATAGTTATACTAATGAAAAAGCCAAAAATAAAAATACTATTATAAATTAAAAAAATAAAACTGCATAAATTTTATTCTGCTCTAATGATGGAAGGGTACTATGTATGAATTTCCACATGTTAAATCCAAACCTGCTTTAAGGCTAGTTTACAGGTAGAGCTATTAAGTTTCCTTAAATTCTAAAAATAACTTATGCATTTTACTAATTATTTTTTTCTTGTTTTCTTTCCAAAGTTGTTAGAGTTGCTTAATTAATACTGTTATCTTGATTGTAAGATATATAATTTTTTTTGAATACATGATTTATTGTTTCAAAAATTATATTATAAATTTAAATCATTTATTTCATTTTCTAAAGCTTCATTGTCAAAGACACAACTCCATTTTCTATTACTTAACAAATATATAAAATGTGATAGTAAAATTTGAGGAATTTTCTTTTTGAGAGGGTCAAACTATATTGTGAAGATTTTTATCTAGAAATTCTTGTACTCTAAAACCAAATAATTTTCTCCCTTAAGTAAGCCATTTCAAAAATATGAGAATATAAACAAGAATATTAACTTATCTTATTTTTATTTTCTTTACTGAAAGTTTTAGTGCAATCCCTTTTTTTATATGACATTAGTATAAAAACATGGTTAAATGCTACTATATAATTAATTTTTATTATATATATATATATATATATGAAATATTTAGAAGGTCATCCTTTTTTATTTACTTGAATAAATGGCTCAATTATAATACCCAACACTTATTAATGTTTCCCAAACTCAATAACAAATTTCTCATATGAAATATTAGCTTCTAATATAAGAAGTTTATCTATAGATGATATTCAACATGTGATTTTACTTTTTAGATTCAGCTAAAATTAAACAAAAGGAGAAATCATGCATATGTGTATAAATGGTAACCATATGTTACTTAGAGGATTGTGAAATTCACTCATCAGAATGGTTTAAGTATTAAAATAAATTGAGGTCATTATTTTCTAGTATTTGAAACTAATTAGGAAATTATTCTAAAAATATATTTTAATGTGTATCATGTTTAAAAAGTTGGAAATATGATTTTTGAAAATTGTGAGTTTCTTATGAGATACCAAGCTTTAGTTTACATTGTTTCAAGTAGAATAGAATTTTAGTATTAGAAATTGAAAGCAATGTACCATTATCAGATTTTAACTGTGTTCTACTTATAGAATGATTACATAACATTAAACATTATTTAAATCAAAAAGGTTTAAAAGATATTTAGAATTTTACCAAATTTCACCATTTATTAATCTTTGATTTGAAAACAAACTATGATGTACACTCACTAGAAATAAGCAATCCCAATTTTAACATAATTTATCAATCCAAAAATAATGAGTCAATTAAAATGAAAATATATATTATTTCAAAACCAATTCTCTAGATTTAAAATATGATGCTTTAATGAAAAATTATTACAAAACTTTAATGCAATGAAGTCTCTTAAAAAATTCAAAAATAGAATATCAAAACAAGTAATTTCTGCAAAAAAAACTACTAACTATTGTAGATAAAGCATAAAAATAAGTCATATTTTTTAAAAAAATGATCTAACAATATTTATTTTTGTTAAAAAAATCAAAACATTGTTAAGTTTGCTTGTTATAATAATGTTAAAATCCACTAAACATTATCTAAAGGTGGTAAAATATGTTAAAAATAAGTTGAATTTTATGAGATAAAAATCAACAATTTTGTATCATTTCCTGTTGTGCTATGACTTTATTCCACCCTTTTTATCTGATTCATCCAGTATTACTTTGCTATGATCACTAGTTTTCAAGTTAAAATTTACAAATGTTCATTATACTTGATAATATGAAAAATAACTCAAACTTTTATAACTACAAAATAAGATTTTGTAACTCCTTCTTTCAATCAATCTTTGAAGAAATTTTTAGTTTATTTGAGTAATGATTTTAAGAATAACAAAAAATTTGAAATTCACAAGGAATTATTTCCAGAGACTATAATTATTTACTTGTGTAATGCATGAGCTACTTATCAATGATGTAAAACATCAGAAAAGTAAGTTATAGTTATAAATCTACAGATTATACTGTTTCTGGTATATATATCTTCAATAAATCTTTTAAACTTATCTTAGCCTACATACCACACAATAGAAAATCATTATATTAAAAAAGGAAAAAATTCTATGATAATATCATAAAGAATGATAACCATGGATTAATATTCCATAAAAATGGTTAATAATATTTTAAGAGAACCTAAATCAGTATTCTTTCATCAAAATATATCCTTTTTGTCTTTGTAATTTATTCCAAACAAATTTTTTGAAAGTTGAATCTATATATCTAATGCCAAAACCACTATTAAGTTCCCTCTTAGAATTTTTAAGAAATTATATATATATATATATGTATATATATATATTATTTATCAAAAATTGAAATAAAGAATAAAAACATAATTTTATTTACCTTTAATTATTTAAATATAGAGTATTTTCAGAATGCATTGTGGTTACTTGTGAAGGTTAGAAGATTTGAAGTTGGATTTATGAGTTTTTAGAAGGGCAAATATTGTAAAATTCTTTCATAAATATTTATTTCATAGTTTCAAATGTTGAAATCTACAAACTAATGGGATTTAAAATTATATTGAGATTTAAAATCTGTTTTCTACTCAAGTAAAATAAAATAAAATGATGATATCAAAATTGAAATTAAGTTTAAACTTTTGATATGCTCTATCTTAAATTTTATTGATAGTGCATCAAAAATTTAATAATATTTTTTTCCTTCATCACTTTTTACATAAAAGATAGTTTTATCATTTTATGAATTAAAGATTGCTTATATAAATTTAACATCTATGTCAACTGTTTATGACTATTAATCTATATAATAAATTTTTTAGAAGAAAAAATAACATCAGTATATACTGACTTTGAAATTATTCAATTTAAAATAGTTTACAGGTAGATAATGAAGGGTGATTTCATTTTTGAATATGAATTATAGAAGTCTTATTTTTTCAATTTTAATTCTTTTTGAGCTCAAATGTATCCACCGCAACTTATGTAAGAATAAAAATTATTTTTATTGAAATTTACATGAGAAAGTTTGCCTATTATTCAAAATGAAACTTTCTCTAATGGTGTTTTTCAATCATTATTTCCATTAATAACAAAAAAAAACATTTCAATTTGCTGATGTTTTAGTTTTTGATATCCCCAAGTTTATATCTCAGGTGTACTATTCACAAAATTATTAAAAATATAATTTTCAAAATACATGATAAACTTGAAAGTGAGGGGGCATTAAATTTTTAAAAATGAATTCTAAATTCAGGATGGATAGTATTTTCTCTATTTTCACAAATGAACAATTTTTTGTTTCAATTAATCCAGAAAGAAAATTTTGTTGTAAGCATATTATATTATATTTATTATGATTTTAAATACTATATTTTCAAGATTTGTGTTTAATATTTCCTGTGAAAGTTAATGTTAATGTGAATTTAAAGTAAGCTTGAAGAAATTTAATCAATAGGCATATTGGATATTTAAAATAATATTTTGCTCCAATCTTGAATCATCCTGGGCTAAAAAATATCCCAAATAAGGTTTTTGTGGGTCAATTTGGATTTAAGTAGGATTAAGTGAGGTTTAATAAAGGACAGATAAAAGGCTAAATTCATTACTAGTGACTTTTTTCTCAAAATAGTTATAAAATATGTATCATTCTGGAATCAAGCTTCAATAAAGTTGAATTGAAACAGAGATAATTTCTAGCAGCACAACACCATATTTACAAAGGTGTAAAATACCTCAAATATTACTCATAATATAGGAAGGTAAGGAATCTACAAAATTCACATTTCAAACGAGGATTTATATTTTGAATTTGAAATTGAGAAATGGAATATTATTTTCCAATTTAAATATCTATTAGTCATTTTACCAAAAGTTTTCAGTAATCAGATTGAATTTTGATGGTATTTTGTTGTAGATTAATCATTTTGATGAGACATTTACTCAAAATTACTGGTTTCGTTTCTAATATTCCATGTGAAATTCATTACGAATCTTTTTGAAAGTGAATAGTTGACATATTGGATATGCAAAAGCTTATGTTAGATCAAATTGAGATCAAAGGGATTTTAACTGATGATCAAATTAGGATTTTACAAGATCAAATGGTGATCAATGTAGGTTCATCTTGAGCTCAATTTGTGACAAATATCTGACTAAATGTAAGGCCAAACAATTTCCTACATGGTGATGATGTGTGCATAATTCAAGCATAGATTTGTGGCTCAACGGAGTTCAAGCAAGGGGTATTGCTAGCAATACCCCCCCATTTTTTCTGTGGTGTATGCATGTGAACTCTCATTTATAGCCTTAAATCAGAGTTAAACATCCAATTTTTTAAATTTAAAATCTGATTTATGGCTGTACATCAGGGCCTAAAATCCATTTTTATATATTTGAATACTGATGAATAGCTGTATATGAAAGTTCACCATCAAATTTTATGCATTTAAATTTTGATATACAGCCATAAATCAGAGTTTTCCAGGAAATTTTTGTAACCTGAATTCTTTTGTATGGCTTTACCACTTAATTAAAAAATATAAAATAAATTAGGACTTAATAGAATATAATGTAACATAATGATAATAAATAAATGATTATAGGAAAAAAAAGCTACATAATGATAAAGACAAGTGAGATAAAACAAGATAAAATGAAATAAGATAAAGTAGGATGTAATAAAAATGAATGTGATAAAGTGGAGTAAAATTAAATTAAATTTAAATTCAATAATATAATATAATATAATATAATATAATATAAAATAATAAATAATCAAAAAAATACAATATAATACAATAAAGTATAATTTAATTTAATTTAATATATCTTAATGTGATGAAGTATATATAAATTAAGTGTAATAAAATATAATACAATTAATAAAAATACAATATAATATAATACAATGTAGAAAAATAAAGCAAAGCTAAACATCCCAAATCAAATAAAACAAATTTCATAATTTAACATCAAAAAAATAATACTGAAAAAAAATTTCAATAATTTTATATAATAAAAATTTCAATCTGCATCTTCAAGAAAAATATTAAGATGTATATGAAATTTGATACTTCATATGTGCATAACAAAAAAGTTTACATATGAATGTGTAGTAAAATTTTTCATATGGATATTTAATACAATTTTGTATATTAATATGTAACATGACTTTTCAAGTGTAAATTTCACAAGCATATTAAATATGAATTTGAATTTAAATAATCATTTTTTATGGATACTCTTTATCACTTTCAATATAAAAATATAAATTCTTAATTTAAATTCACATAATAATTACTACCTTGTAAGTAAATATTTAAGTAAACTGTCTCTTAATCAAAATAATTGTGAATAATTGTAAAATATTGATATTTTTATCTAAAAGCCCATCAATTTATCTGAATTTTCTAATAATAATTAACTGCAAAAATTGAGTAAAATCCTTGATGAAACTTCAAACAATTAATTATGGCTTTTAGAATTTTTTTATTAATTTTATAAGAATAACAATTTACAATAAAATAAATACTTGAAAAATGGACAATTTCAAATGGCTTTTCAGCCCCATCTTGAATTTTAGTTTATAAATTAAGTAAAATATATGGCCTCAAAATATAAAGCTTTTGGAATAATTTCTAAAATTCATGTCATTCAAATGTTAGAATGAGTTGATTTTACTTTCAGTATGATACCAGAAAATATTCATTTATATTTCCACAAGAGTTCAAGTTGGTTTTCATTCACAGTCAGTCTGAGTTCCAACTGATTTCCATCTGACTTCAAGTTTAGGAATTTCTAGAAAGTCCCCCCCCAAATATTTTGTGGTGATAGCACTGTACATTCTTTCACTGGAAGAGAACCTTTTGAGTTCTGGATAGGTTATTTCACATATACTCCTGCTCGAATTCTCAATAATAAATTACTGAAGTTAGAACTTGACCCTTGTATTAATTTTTTATGCAAATGAAACAACTATGCAGAAAACATGCTCAAGGTTGTATTGATTAGGAATTTGAATATTAAAAGAATATATGGGATGAATCCCATAAGGAAGACACATTTAAAAAGGGAAATGAAGTAATGATATCTACAGTACACTTCAATTTACAAGGAAATAACAAACTAAAGATCCGTTTGTGGGACCATTTGTTGTTAAAAGAATGGTTGGTGATGATGCAGTAGAAGTAGTATTGTATTCACCCTATGATAGAAAGCATCCTGTTTTCCCCATCTCCTTACTTAAGCCTTATACTTCCAACAGTTACTTATTTCCTAAAAGAAAAGGTATACCTATGAAAAAATCCTCAAGAATTCACAGAAACTGCAGAAATTGAAAAAATTCTCAATGATTGAATTATCAATTATGAAAAAGTTACTGAATATTTATTGAGATATAAATATAAATCATCTTAGAATCACACTTGGATACGTGGAAATTAAATTTCTAACCTCTAAACTCTTTTGAAAAAATAAAAAATGAAAATATCCTAGTATTTTTTTATTGTTTTTTTAGGAGTGAGGGAGTTTCAGCCAGGCTATGTTGAAATGCAAGTAAAAGAATATGTTAAATTTAAATAAGAAGAACTAGACTTAAATAAAAACAAATTAAATATTATATTAAAATAAAAATTATATAAAAATATTTTTTAAATAAATTGTTATATTAATTTTATTATTATATATAATGTATATACATTTAAATACAAAATAAAATTATATTGTATAAAAAGATTAGTATTTTTTTATGTAATTAATGATTAAAAATTTATAATTAATAAATTATAAAATACTATAAGTTAAAACATCAACTTATAATGTAATTAATTAATTAATTATATAAATTAAATCATAAGAATAAACATACTTTACAAATTGATTTAGAACTCTATTTTTCTCACAATTAGATTATTAAAATAAAATAAAATAATTAATTAATTAAACAAATACACTAATCAAGTAAAACCTTTATTTAAAATAATAGGTGTTTTATTTTAAAAGAAATAATTTTATTAAAATAATTGTTAAATTACAAAATTTATTATACTAGTACAACTGAATAAATTTCTTACTCAATAATTTTAAGCCTTATTAGTTAGATATAAAAAATTTTTTGTTTCAAATAGTATAAAATATATTTATTTCATTAAAAATTTGGATTTTTTAGAATACAACAAAATGTAATGTGCTTGCAATTACTTAAGTTATATTTTTTTGTTTTTGATCAAATTAGTATCCTATTTCATATCTTACATGGTTACAAGGCTTAGACTGATGGATAAATTGGGTTCTATTGTTCTGTTTTTGTAAATAGTTATGTAGAACCCTTATTTTTCTGTAAAACTTCATTTTATTTGTTTCTTTTATTTTTTACAGTAATTAAAGTTAAAGATGGCCTCATTTGTCTTTTTAAAGGCTTTTTAGTCACCAATACTTACATTACCTTATATTTTAGAAACTAACAATTTAGTTACTTTTAAATTATTTTTCTAAAAATTTTATTATTGTGTTCTAAATACAAATAATAGGGGGTATCAAAGTTAGAAATTTGTAATTGTTTAAAAGATATTTTACTGCACAAAAAAAGCTACAAGAATGGCATTAATTCTCAGTAAAAAGATTATTTGGGGGCACAAGATGGCATACCTTAAAAAAATCATGGCTGATTTTGTGGAAAAAAGAGGTATTTTGAAATGGAAGATTTCAAACTTTGATACCCCTAATATACTAAATTATATATAAATAAAGGTTGATTTAAGAGATAATCACCTTTATTTTTTTTATTATAGTCAGAGAAATAAAATATTACTTACTTGTTTAACTAAAAAACCTTACATTCAAAGAGTTGTTTTTAAAAACTTTAGTTTCCTTTTAAAATTGTGTACTTAGCTTTTAATTTCTTCTTTTTGTCCTTTAGTTCTTCTTCTTCTTCCTTTTTAGCTTTATTTTCTTTCTTCTTCTAGAAAACTTGCTGAAAATAATGGTTTGTTTATGTATTGTGGTTTTAAGCAGAGGATAGAAGATTGTGCTAAGTTGAAGGATAGAGAAGGTACTAGTGAATAATTTACATGTGTGCAAAGAAGACTATTTTATCTCCCCCAGTGCACCAAACCTTCATGTTCTAAGGACTAGAGTTTCCCCAAAACGGTTCGGTTTAAGTCTTTTTAAGAAGGATATTCCATTCAGTTGTCCTATTGACTGTGGAGCTTCAATTTCATTTATCAGTTTATCCTTTTCTGGGAGAATTAAGCTGATATTATTGTATATTGATCAAATTCCAATTTATCTGGTTGAATAAGGTAAAATTAAGTATTTGGCTAGTAAGAAAGCTTTATGTTTTTTCAACTTTCTAAATTTTCCCTCCTTTGAGTGGAAATTAAAAGTCTTGGAAGCTTAGAGGATGGAATATACCATTCTTGGCTATGACATCTTAAAGCATTGGAATCCAGGGATTGATAATTTATTGTCTAAGTATATTTTTGATTAATAAATGTAGGTAAGTAGGGAGTTAAAAAACCCATCTGACCAATTCCAGCTAGAGGACAACTCTCTGCAAGATATATTGAAAGCATAATATTTTTCATTTAGTGAGAGCTTGGTTAACTTTTCTAGCTCAAATAATTCACTCAAAGAGGATATCAATAGCCTCAAAGTACCAGATATTTTTTCTCTAAATTCTTATCTTCTCTCTAAAATGTCTTTGAAGATGAAGAGGAAACTCAAATAAATATTGAAGCCATCAAATTGACTCTACTGGAACTCTATCATGATCTCCTCAATTTTTCTCAATCTGTAAGGCCAACAAGTTACAACCTCATAAACCCTACAATCATCAGATAGAGTTGATAGGCCCAGAACCTTTTTCAGATCCTTTATATTCTTTGTCAAAGGAAAAATCTCTAGTTCTTCAACTCTAAATTTCAGAGAATGTAGCAAAAGGTTTATTTGAGCTAATAAATTTTCAAATGTCTCTCCAGTTCTTTTTTTATGAAAAAGGATGGAATGATTAGGTTTTGAGTTGGTTATAGAAGACTCAACACAGTGACTAAAAATAATACTTATCCAGTTCATCCTATGTAGTTACTTCTTACTTTAAAAAATGTTTCTGATTTGCTTTCTAAAATTTATCTCAGATGCACTTATAATCTCATATGTGTTTCAGAAGCTGATAAACCTTAACTGAAATTCACACTAGATTTTTTTGTTTTGAATATCTCGTTATGCCCTTTTTGTTATGTAATGCACCTTTGACTTTTCAAACTTTTGACAATAATATCTTTCATGATGTTCTCAAAACATTTGTTGTTGTCTATTTAGATGAAATTTTAATTTTCTCAAAGAACCTTGACAAACATATTCAGCATGTCCAACAGGCTCTAAATCACCATTGAGATCATGGTCTCTATTCCAAGCACACCAAATGTGGATTCCACCTAAAATCTATAAACTTCTTAGGCTTTAAATTTTCCACTGATGATCTATTCATAGAAGAGATAAATGTCCAAAAATTCTTGGAATGGCCTCAGCCAAAAACTCTAAAATCATTACAAGGATTTCTTGGTTTTGAAAATTCCTATAGAATATTTATTAAAGATTAATCTAAAACTATTACAAATCTTCCTTATCTTCTTAGAAAAAATATTCCTTTTTTTTACCAATAGAGCACAAAAGGAATTTGAAGCATTGAAAAATGCATTCACCACAGCTACAATTTTTTGACACTTTTCTCCTACTACTTTGAAAATTTTCAATACAGATGCTAGTGAGTATGCTATAGCAGGTGTCAGTGTGTGCTATTATCTAAGTATGATTTAATAGTAAATATTGATGGTCCTACTACTTATTTATAAATGATTTAGTGATTAAACCTCAAGGGAAAGACTAATAAAATAATGATTCTCAATATAAACTCACAACACTTGGATTTTTATGTGTGCTAGTGGTGGAAAATAGATCAATAAAATATATTTATAGCTTAAATAAAGATAATATCAATTTATAAATGCTTTATAATATATTTATATATGATAATAATTGTGTTGTAGTGTTTTTTAATGTGTTGTAAGAGAGTGTTGTCTAATAAACTAGCAAAATCCTCCCTTACTTATACCAAAATCCGCTGGAGTGCACTGACCTTCAATCCAGATGATGTCACTGCTATCCCCGGCAATTACATCACTGTGAGGGCCTTTCATCTCCCCAACAGAACTGTGAGTGCCCATCACCTCCCCATGGCATCCACTTCAAGAAGTTTCAACACTCAAACCTCAAGTAAGGATCTTCCATCACAATTAATGATAACACATACCCATACCATAAATATAATAAACTGATAAAAGCAGATACCATAAGGAAACAGGTAAAATAACTCATCCAAAGGGTATAAAATAAAACCAAAAGCATATAAAGGAACCTAAATAAATTTCCAAGCCCCCAATAACATCCCCAAGCATCCATATTAACCCAGTAATGATATCCCAGCCCATAAATCTGTGAAATCCATCAAAAGAAGCAGATTAAGTTGTCAAAACTGGATATATGTGCCTGAAATAGGTGTATATGCTTGTTTAGGTGTTGTGAGTCCACTGAATACATCCATATGACCTCAAATAAGCAGAAAAAAAGGTTATAGGCTATTAAGAGGTTAAAACCCACTTATAGACCTAAATATACTTAATAGGGGGTATCAATGTTGACTGATCTGTAATTAAATTAATTGTGGAAAATAATCTGCATACCCCAATTATCTTCTGCAATTATTTTTGCTAATAATTGGGTTATTAGACACTTTACGTTTCAATGTTCACCTCTTATCCAACATTTTTTTACTCAATTTTTCATAACCACATCTTGGACAAATTTCTGTCATAACCACATCTTGACCTTCTTTCTGCCATAACCACATCTTGGACTACTCTCTGGATATTCCTTCTACTTTGCTGCACACTCACATTCTCATCCCATCCTGTCCATTCTATCCGCTCAGAACCCCTCACCATCTCATCTGCTTTTCTCTGCTCCTTTTCATCTTTCTATCTCATCTGGTTGTTTCTGCTCCTTTTCATCTTCGTTTATATTTTAACATGCCTCGTTGTCCTAGATCCTCTCAAAGGCAGCCATCACCCAGTTGTTCTTCAAATCCCACTACTCCCTCTTTCCCCCAGCTCAACCGAGAAATCTAAGACCATTCAATTAAAAAAAGATGATTATCTCATTCTTATCAACTGGCTGAAAATCAAATCTAACTATGATTCTTGTTTTGGTACTGAGTATTCAACTAAAGTATGACGGCCCCCAGCATCAAAATTTAATGGCTATCTTTTAATGGCAAATGAATTACTGAATAAGACCAAGGGAAGGATTTATCTTTTGCCTAAACAGATGTCTGAACGCTTCAAGCATTACCAAGCCAAATACAAGAAGGCAAAGGCTCTTTCATCTTCCACTGGTTTTGGGGTTACCGAAATTGATATAACTAAGGGTATCAAATCCATAGACAATAAACTTGGTTCTTTATGTCCTTACTTTAAAGAGATGGATTCAATTTTTGGAGAGCGAGCCAATGTTAATCCTGTAAACATGTTGGATGGAGAAGATCCTATCTCCAAACATGATGTTGAAGCAAATCTTTTCCCATCCTCTTCCTCCACTCAAGCCTCCCCTCATTTGAATGAGACATATCTATATAGCTTTTCTGTAGATCCTATAGGTGATTTAACCCAACCAAATCTAACTCAGGTATGTTTCTTTTTTCTTTTATCTTATCATTTCTATTTTTTATTTACTTATCTTTTTCTTATTTCTTAAAAGGCTGATGAACAAACCCAGGATCCTCAATCAACTGAGTCTGAAGGTAGTGACAATGATGAGGATGAAAATATAACCTTGAACAGGAAGCGTAGGGCTTTATGTAGTCCAAATTTCCACTCACAAAGAAGACAAAAAAGTGATACTTCATCACAAACCCCTTTTTCGTCTATGGAACAATTTTTAGAGAAACATGATGCTGGTAAGTGATACCATACCTCTTATTACTTTACTCTAATTTTCTTCCACTTTATATTAATTTTTTTTATCATTCTAGAACAAGTAGAAATTGCTAAAGAAACTCTAAGCTTTGAAAAGAAGAAATATGAGCTCTCTTTAAGGAGGGATGATAGGCTACAATATTTGGAAGAGAGGAAGTATAAGCTCTCTTTACGGAAGGATGATTGGGCCCAAGGTTTGGAGGAGAAGAAGTTTGAGTTAACTCTAAGTATTGAAAAATCAAAAAAAGAGGAGAAACCACTTGAACATCAAAAACTATTAGAGCAGATGAAATATAAGTTTGATCATGAAGAAAATTCCAAAAAGAAAAATTTCTTGATAGAATGTGTTAAAGCTAATAAATCTTTTGAGGAAATTGAATGTTTAAAGAAATTGTTGGATGACTAGTTTGTTTTATTTCTCTCACACTTCAACTGTTCATACTTATTTGTACATAAAATTTACAATAATTTCCTGTATTTCATTACTCTATCAATCATTACTTGAATTTGTGTATTTTAATGTTAAATATTCTTTTTTAAATAGAATTTTCATGTCTCCTTTGAAAATTTGATGATCCCCCACCCCTGGATTATTTTGAAGTAAGGGGTGGGTATCACCAAAATTCTTTCATGTCATGAATCTTGATATTCTTATATGAAACTTTGGCTTTACTACCCACTGCATTTTACCGGTATCCCAAAAATTCTTACATGTCAAGAATTTCACAAGTCTTATAAGAAATTTTTGCAAAACCCCCCATGGATTTTATTGAAGTAAGGGACGGGTATCACCAAAAAATTTTTACCAAAATATTTAAAAGTCAAAAAAATTCTATATCTGTTTTAAAAAATTGGTAATACTCTCCCCTGAATTTTATTGAAGCATGGGGTGCGTATCACCAAAATTTATCTAAGTCATCAATTTCAAATGTCAGATTTGAAAATTTGGCAATACCCCCCCCCTGCATTTTATTGAAGTAAGGGGTGGAAGTCATCTAAATTTAATATTATTACATAAATTATTAAATAAATATCTAATATATATCAATTTCCCTAGTTTAAAGTAATGACAATTCCTCAATCCAAAATGCAGACCAAGTCTAGAAACAAAAGTTTGGGACTTTCCACAGGTATAGGCAAGAGGAACCCCATGAAACAAATAAATGTTATCATGATTACCTTTTATACAACCAAAGGTCATTGGCTCATCACTTAACTTGAGAAAATTGATAAATATAAAATATGTATTAATAATTTATGAAAAAATATAAAATTTTTGATGACAACTCTAATCCCCATACTTTTTGGATCTAGATAAAGTTTTTCTAAATTGAATAAATTTACCTTCTTTCTTTACCTTATTGATTCTTTGAATCAACTTATGACTGATTTGAAATGAGCAACCAAAATGTGTTAAATCTTTACAGGATTCCAAACCAGGAGGAGCTTTGGTCATTTGATGATTATCCTTAGAAGAATTCCATATAGTTTTTATGATACCATTTCCCAAACCAAAATCAATGATGCACCAGTGGTCTGGAAAATATAAACCATATCCTTTGATTTTAGTTAGAGATGGTATTGGGTGGCCAGTTATTGGATTGATATATGAGAATATACCAAAAGTATGAAAATTGGCATCATTCCTATTGATATGAATCCTATTGTGGAATCCAGAATGAGTGATAATAAAATTAGAAAATTAAAGATATTTGTGGCTGATATCTTCCCATTTGGAGTCACACCAATTTGGTATTCCAACTTTGGTTGCAAGTTCATGATTTTTTTCAAATGCTTTATTACATAGCTTTTTGAGTCAAAAAGCAAGAAAAGAGTTAAAGGAAGGTAGAGTGTCCCATAAGCGAAAATCTTCATCTTTTTGAGCTTTATTGATATTCTTGACCAACGAGTATATGCCTATATAAATGAAATAAGTGAAATGATATTAAGAATGGAAAAAAAATTATTAGACATACCAAGAGAATATCCTTTAACAAAACCTGGTCTCCAACCAAATCCAATCATGATACCACCCAACAAATTTGTATTCCTTATAGGTAATCGAACCAAAGCCATTTGATAAAGAGTTATGATATGATCTGATAGTTGATTAAAAGATTCATCTTTTACATAATCAAATGAATGAACTTCCAAAATGAATTGAGCCTTAAAAAAATTACTGATAACTGCAACAACTTGATCATCTCCAAATTTGGTTAGATATTTGATATCTTCTGGTAATTTTTTTGGATATTGATTTTTTTTATCTACTTTAGTTTTATGAAAAAAAATGTTTGGAATATGACGAAAATAACTTTCACAGAGAATTTTTTTTTTCAGATATCTTTTCTTTTGATAAAACTGATTATCTTTATTTTTTTTTGAAGATTTAGATGATGAATTTTTTTTTCAGATATCTTTTCTTCTGATGAGACTGATTATCTTTAACTTTAATGAATGATTTAGAAGAAGAATTTTTTTTCAGATATCTTTTATTCTGATCAGACTGATTATCATTAATTATTTTGAATGATTTAGAAGATGATTGTATTGAAGTTGATTTTGAAGAGGATGATAGAGATGATAAAGATGAAGATGATAAAGAGGATAAAGATGAAGATGATAGAGAAGTAAGGGGTGAATCTGAAGAAGAAGACATTTATTTGATCTGAAAAAAATTTAAATGTCAAAAAAAAGTTCAACACATATTTTTAAAAAAAAACTCACGTATTAATATCTTTTAAAATAAAATTTAAAGCAATATCCTTTTAAAAAAATAAAAAAATAATTTAAAACAAAAAAAAATTTAAAAATTTTCAGTAAAAATTTTTTTTAAAAAAAATTACAAAAGAAAACCTGAAGTTTGGTTATAAAAAACCTTTATAGAAAATCCTGTCAAAATAATAAGTAAATAAAAATAATAAATAAAAAAAAATTTTCTGTAAAAGAAAAATCATAACAAATAAAATTAAAAAAAAATTAATTCAGTATAATGTAAAATTATAGTAAGAAAAATTAAAAATTAATATCTAAACCTTTTTTTTTTGTAATTTACAGGGAAAGACCTTAACAGAATGTAAAAGTTTTTTTTTTCTAAAAATCTGCCAAAAAAAAAAAAAGTTACAATTTAGTATGTTTTTTGAAAAATAGATAACCCCTCTTTAACTCCCATTACAGTACCCTTTCCCCCCCCCTTATTTCTCTGAAATAACCTCTAAATTACCTCCCTTCTTGCCTCAAAACCTTCCTCAAATACCCTCCTTTCCTGTCTCAAAATCCCCCTGATACACCCTCCTTAATTGCTACAAAACCCCACCCAAACTCCCCCCCCTCTTTTACCCCTCTTTATATGTCCAAAACCCCCCTCCTTTCCCCCCCCTCTTTAGCCGCTTCAACCCCCCCTTTTAGGTCCCCTCCCCCCCTTACACTCCCCTTAATCCATCTCTAGTCCCTCCTCCTCCTTAACAAACAATCGCTAACAATCGTTTGTTAAGTAAACGAATTGCTAATGATTCGTTTACTTAATGAACAATTGATAGCGATCGTTTTTTAAGAAGGAGGGGGGGGTAGAGGTGGCTAAAGGGAAGTGGAAGGGGGGAAGGAGGGATTTGAGGCGGTTAAAGAGAGGATAAGGGGGGAGTTTTGAGGCACCTAAAGAGAGGGGAAGGGGGGTGATGATGTGGCTAAAGAGAGGGTAAGGGGGGGTCTTGAGGAACCTAAAGAGGGGGGAAAGGGGGGTTTGGGACAGGCAAGGAGGGTGAAAGGCAGGTAAAGAGAGAGGAAAAGGGGTGAAATGAGGCAGCTAAAGAGGGTGAAGGAGAGAAAAAAAAAAGAAAAAAAAAGAGAAAAAAGAGAAAAAAAAAGTTATTCTAACCTTGAAAATAAAAAAAAGACTTACAAAAAAAAACAAAAAAAAACAAAAACAAAAAACAAAAACAAAACCAAAAACAAAAACCAAAAACCAAAAACCAAAAACCAAAAAAAGCAAAATAAAAAAATTCATGATTAGCAAATAAAAAACAAGAAAAAAGAAAGAAAAGACTTACCTGATGAGATGAGTTGATAAAAAAAAAGTAACAAAAATATTTGAGTGATGTTTGAGGAGAGGATGAAAAGGATATGAGTGATGAAAGAAATAAAAAATCACTGACAAAATATGTGATTTCAGAAAATATGCAATTTCATGTTGAGCTGGTGAAAGAAAACCAATGAGCCATCCAAAAAAAAGATTTTCACCATAAATTACAAAAAAAAAATGAATATGCAAAAAACCAAAATACTAAACCAAGTGAATGAAGAACACAAAGAGGACATTTGGAGAGTAAAAAAAAATAATTTAAAAGGGTGGTGAAGAGAAATGTTGGAGAGTAGTATGCATAATGACAGAGTGTATGCCAGTTGAATGAATGTTTTGTGATTAAAGGGAGGGGAGAGCCAGTGCTGGTTCAGGATCCTCTTCTTCTTAAAGATCATTCCAATCATCCTTTAAATCAGCTAGGATATTGTGGAGTATAGTGCAAGTCATGATCCATCGATTTGCAGTTTTGATCTCCAATTTTTTTTGAAATTGGATTCTGATCTCCCGAAGACTAGAAAATTGTCCCTTTAAAATACCTATAGCGTGTTCAATTTGTACTCTTGATTGGGCAAGGTGATAATTAATTTTAGTTTTGGTATCATTTTTTAAGATTGCACCACGGAAAGAAGGTATAATGTACTTCTCACTTGCATATGCTGAGTCTGCAAGGAGGTACTGAGATTTGTCAAAGTATGAGTCAGGGGTTTGAGAAATGCTCATTCTTTGGAAGACTGAAGAGTCATGAAATGAGCCAGGAAAGCCACTATGAAAAGCAATAAATTTTTTATTGACATTACATACAAGTTGTACAGCAATAGAGTATCTAGAAAGAAGATAAAAAGTTAGTTTATGAAGGATGAGAAATTGGAGAATATTCTGAAGAAACCTTTTTTTGCGATCAAAATAATGGTTGCCATCATGAGCAGGCTTTTGACTCAAAGGTATAGTTGTGCCATCAACAAATCCTACACAGCCAGGGAAACCTACAGCTTGCATTCCTTGAGAGGATTCAAGTCATTGTTCTGTAGTTGGCCAAGAAAGTGTTTGAGACTTGAGCAAAAGATAGCAATCATACAGAGCTTGGTGTATAATATCATGGTACCATATCCTATGTTAAATAGATTATCCAAACATCTTACAGCAGCACCGTTTCCATTTGAGCCAAAGCAACATAGTGCAACAGCAAGTTGGATGGCAGTATTACGCTGTTTGTTATGGGAATTGTCATGAAAGATAGGATGATTGGAGATGGGTTGATAAAGTCTGAAGAAAGAATCAGGAGAAGTTCTAAAAAGTTGTGTGAAGTTTAAATGAGGAATGTTGAGAATGGAGGCCAGATCATATCAGGGATCATGATAAAGATTTGGCCCCCTGGTGATGATGTAACGCTTTTTGGAAAGGGAACACATATAAGCTAAAGCATCTTCCAAATCAGAGTCAGATTTATAGTAAAGAGCTAAAAGAAAAGTAATAGCATTCATTGTTGAGTGAAGTAGCTTCCTAGTAGAGAGGTGTTTCATTGTTGCCGGTGGAAGGGTTATGTGATGAGGGAAGTGGGAATTCACCGCCAAATGTGCAGTTGGGGTGTGTAGATAGAAAAAAAACTTAAGTGTTTGCCACCAAAATTAAGTAGCATAGAAGAAAGACTTAAGGATGGCATCAGCAATTATGAGTCATGTGACTTTCTTGCAAATCCATCATGGATGAGATGAGTTTGGGATCAGGAATTAGGAATGGTAATTGGAGTATAAGAGGCGGGATAATGCATTATTGTGGATTCCTTATCCACTAGCCCTGGGGCTAGTGGATAAGAATCTTTCACAATTAATAATGTCTGATCCCGGAAAAAAAAATTCCTGATCCCTAATTGTGGATCCCTGAACATTGATACCCCCTAATATAACTACATATTTCACTGAATATGAGGTTTATGTATACATATAAGCTTATGTATGTCTATAATTACTTAATATCACTTAAGATAATTATATTATGACTCCATTAACACCTTAATAAGTATTATTAGGCTATGGATAAGCTATTAAAGCTACTACAAGTCATATAATAGTGTAATAATTATAAATATATGTATTATAACCATATATGTAGGTATTTTAACCTTATTTTTAAGTTATAATCTTAATGTAATTAAAGTTATCTTATTTTAAACATTAGAATTACTCAGTCCTGGGGATACCTAGGCTGAAACTTCCTCACCAAAAAAAAAACAATAAAAAAAATATTAAGACATTTCAATTAATAAGTAAGGAGTGAATAGAAAAATAATTTTAAAATTTCTATGATACATATACTGAATTAAACTGTATTATTTGGATTTAAATTTTTTTCAAGAGATTTTTAAGATCAGATATTTCATTTTCTGGAATCCACTGGTCATATTCACTTGATTTATTTTTTTACCTTATTAGATACTCAACTCACTTTTCTTTTGTAAGGTGTCTCTTTTTAAGTATCTTTTCAATTTCTGAATTTTCAACTATTTTTTCAGGTTGCTGTTTATTCCATCCTGATCTTCTTTGAAATAGAGCAGTATCATAATAATGGTATGGTTTTATAAGAGAGATAGGAAATACTGGATGTTTTCTATCATATGGTGCATATATAATAACTTTAACAGAATTGTTACCAAACATTTTTTTTACTAAAAATAGTCCAATGAATGGATACTTCAATTTAAAATTACCATTTAAATTGAAATTTAGTGTAGAAATAAGGACTTTATCACCCTCTTTGAACATTTTTTCTATATGGGCTTTATCCCATCCTTTCTTCTCATACTCAAGTGCCTTATTTATAAATTGCTGAGCATGTTTTCTGCATAATTCTTGAATCTGAAGAAAAGATTTTGTGCGTGGATGGATATGCAATCTAGGTAATTTGTTAAGATTTTCAGCAGGGGTAATAGGTACATAACCCAACCATAACTCAAATGGCTTTTTGCCAGTGACAGAATGTACTGTTCTATTGTATGCAAATTCTTAACCTGGGATCAGGGTTACCCAATCATGTGTGAATTTGTCATTGTGTTTAAAGTCAAGACCAAAAGCACCATATCTTCTTATTATATCTTCTAAGGTTTGTATCATTCTTTCTGCTAGCCCATCATTTTTTGGATGGTGTGCTGTAGAAAGTTTTAATTGAAACCCTGAAACATCCATAAGTGATGTCCAGAACTCAGAAGTAAATTTAGGATCTGTGTCTGAGACTATTGCTTTGGGGAAAACTGCTATATTTAACATATGTCTCCACCATAAAAAAGCTAAGTCCATTGCAGAAACCTCTTTGTGGGTAGGAATAAATTTACACATTTTTGTAAATCTATCTACAATTACCCAGAAGGAGTTATAACTCTTATGCCCTGCTATTGGAAAACCAGTTACAAAGTCCATGTTAACTATTTCCCATGGAGCTTTTGGTTGCTCAAGTTGTTGTAATAAAACAGCTCTTTTGCCTGTCAATCTTTTAGATTTTTGACAAGAATCACATGTCTCAAAATATTTTTTAACATAATCAGATATGTTAATTTACCAAGCTGTATTTTTTACTCTGGTTAATGTTTTATGGAAGTCAAAATGACCTGCTAATATATCATCATGACATATGCTTAACATTAACTCCCTCATTTAAGGGGAAATTACAATTACATTGCTTAATATCTTTCTGTTATATATAAAACCATCCTCAATGGTAAATTTTCCTTTTTTTAATGCTTCCTTATACTTATGTGGTAATTTTTTTATTAAAACACTCATTGAAGCATTAGATGGATCATTTAATATTGTAGTAAGTTTACTCAAGTCTGGATCTCAAGCATAACTATCAAGGATTAATTGCATAAATTCATCCTCAATATCTAAAATATAAATGCGATAAATGTTAATAATCTCTGTTTCAGGAACATAAGCAGGATTATCATAATTATTGGGTAGAGGTACTCTAGATAACAGATCTACATTAGGGTTTAAGGTTCCTGCTCTATGTGTAATAGTCATCTGTCCTCTGTAATCTTGTACAGCTAATTTCAATCTAAACATATGTCTATTAGGAGTTTTCATGTTTAAAAGTGACTTAAATGCACTAAAGTCAGTTATTAACTCAAATTTTGGGTCTTCAAGGTAATAATATAGCTTCTCAAGAGCCCATACTACTGCCAAAAATTCAAGTTGAGTAGCACCATATTTCAATTCACTACTTCTCAGAGTACGTGAAATATTTCAGATTACTACTTCTGACATTTTTCCTTCAATAAGTTTTTTTTGATGTAAAGCAGCACCCAGACCATTAAACCTTGCATCTGTATACAATACAAAAGGCAATTGGAAATCTGGTAATCCCAAGATAGGAGCTGTCATCAAACATTCTTTCAACTTATCAAAAGCCTTTTGTCTTTCATTATTCCAAATGAAAGCTTCTGATTTCTTTATCAGTGTGGTCAATGGTGCAGCAATTAATTGGTAGTTTTTTATATATTGTCTTTAATAACCACATATACCAAGAAAAGATTGCACATCCTTTACATTTTGAGGAATGCCAATATTCTTGATTGCAGCCACCTTATTTTGATCTACACATATTTTTAAGCCAGATAAAATATGACCAAGCACTTTTAAAGACCCAAACCCGAATTCACATTTTTTCAATGCAAGGGTCATGTTTATTTCATTTCTTTTCTGAAATACCTTCTTTAAATGGACTAAGTGATCATCATATGTCTTAAAGAACACTATAATGTCATCAATGTATATCATTAACCAACCCTCAATCATTTCTATATGGAATGTTATATCCATTAACTTCTGAAATGCTGAAGGAGCATTTTCTGGTCCAAATGGCATCCTGACATATTTACATATTCCCATATGTGTGGTTATCAAAAAAAAGTTCTGTGAATTCTTTTCAACAGGAATTTGATGGTACCCTTTATTTCCATCTAGGCAACTTATATACTTAGCACCTTTAAAGGTAGTATGTATAGAGGCAATCCTTGGAAAGTGATAAATATCATCTACTGTAAATGTATTTAATGCTCTAAAATCACTGCAAAGTCTTGCTTTATCTTGTTCACAAGAAATTAGCACTGGTAATATTACACAATATTATAGTGTAGTTTCAACCTTTTCAAGAATTTTCATTTTTAATAACATCTTAATATTATCCTCTATGTTTTTCCTCTTCATTGTTGAAGCAGGGTATGGTTTCTTTTTAGGACTAGAAGGAATATCATCCATATCAAAGGTTAAACTAATTTTCATCTCATGATCCTTTACAAGACCAAGTTCATTGGTCCCATGTGCAAAAGCTGTTGGAAATGCTTTAATTAAGTCCAAAATATTTGTTTTCTCAGTTTCACTTATCTGAGTTCCAAATGATGCTTTGAAATTTCTGTTTCCAGAAGTTCCATTTCATTGGATTCTCTTCCTTTGCATGAAATATTTATCACTGACTAAATGCCTAAGACCGTGTTAAAAGAGTTTATTTTAAATTTCCTTTTACCATTCATGAAAATTGTAAAATTATTATTATCAGGTTCTAATTTCACACCAAACTTAGTCAGAATATGATTTCTAAAGATAAAACAGCTACTAAAAATAGTATTTTCCATTACTACAAAGTCACAAGCTACTCTAACTAAACCATGTTGATGTTTCAAGAAAACAGCAGCTTTGTATCTACCAATGGGGTGTATTGCTGATCCAAAACCTCTCCAATTTTTACTTTGAAGGGGTTCAAGCTTTGACTTATAATCAATATCAATTTTCTGTAATGTATTTGTAGAAACAACAGAGCCAGAAGCTCCTGTGTCCAATACTATACTTACATTTTTTCTAGAAATGATAGCTGTAACCGTGATAGGTGTCATTTTTAGTTATCAGCTTGTATATCCTTAATAATTTCAGCATCCTCAAAATTCATCAAAGATTTATTTTAGTCCATATTTAATATTGTATTTTCAAATATGGACAAATCATCTTCCAACTTACAGACTTCATTTTCATCACTATATGAGATATTTCTGTCATAATCACTAGAATCTTTACTTTTTTCTGTTTCATTTTCAGATTTATGCTGATTTTCAACAATATTTATATTCTTCTCACATTTGTGACCTTTAACCCAAGGCTTATTACACTTATAAAAAGTATTAGTCTCATACTTTTTAGGTACTGCAAGTGCAGTAGGTTTTTTCTGCTTCTCCTGAAGTGGTTTTGAATTCTGATTTTTCACAGGTTCATTATTTTGTTTATAAGTGGTGTACCTTGCTTCATACTTATGGTTTAGTAATATTTCATTAAAAATATTAATAAATTCAGAATATTCATTAACCATTATTGTTCTAGCTACAACAATGTCTCTGACAGATATAGGTAATCTATATATCACCTTATCTTTCCATAAGTTAAAATCTATGTTTGGCTCAATGGCTTTTAATATTTTATTTAAATTCATTAAAAATACCATAGGTTTGTCACCATTCAATGGATTATACCTAGTTTTCTCATATAATCTTTGCTGAGTGAGCCTGAATTTAGAACCTCCAAATCTTTTTTCAATTAGTTTTTTCCATTCAGCCTAAGAGTAATCTTTACCCTCACTAAATACAGCTTCAAACCATAATAAAGCAACATCCTTAAATAGAGAAATTAATTTTGATGTTATTTCTTCATCTGGTAATTTATATGAGAATTTTAAGTTGTCTATTCTTTGGATAAAATGTTGCCAATCAGAGCTGGCTTCCCCATCATAAGTTGGGTACTGATCAATATTTGGTCAGTTCTTCTGATTGGATTTTGTTTCACTAATCTTAGGTAAATTCAATAACTCATTTACTCTGGATAAATGGTCTTGTATCACCTCTTGCATGGATTTGTGACTTAAATTTATTTTCTCAGACTTGACACTACCACCAGATAGTTTTACTTTTGGTGGTATGGGGAAAGATTAAGATACATTTTTTTCAATGAAAGGATTATGATTATACTGTGTATACCAATGATTATCCTGATTCATTACTATATAAGAAGTTTCAATCTCAACTTTAGTTAATCTTTGTAACAGATCAGAGACACTCTGATTTTTTTGTGCAAAAGATAACTTAGTTCTTGATTCAGATTTTAATAAATGTGCTTCATACAATTTTTCTAACTCACAGAATTTGTTTGAAAGTTCACTATATTTATTACTTAAAGAATCATATTTAAGAGTTTGAGCCAAGTTTTCATTCTCTAATTCTTTATTTCTTGTTTCCAGTTGAGAAATGTTCAATTTCAAGGACAAAATTGTATCACTTGTGAGCTTATTTGTCTGTTCCTCACACTCAGTCATTCTATTCCATAATGTTGACACAATTCTATGGAAAGTTGGGTTATTATTAAAATACTCCATGTGTTCCTTCTCAATGTTTTCACTATTTTGTGAACTTCTCATCTCACTAATAAGTGGTGGCAACTGAGGATTAACTGTATTATTATTATAAATATTACTGTTTTTATTAACAAAAGATAAATCAGGTGTATCTACATCAAAACCTAAATGTCTTAAGTCCTCCTCAATTTTCTGTACAGATTTTACATCATTAACATTACCTATTTTGTAATCCTCAGTATTGTGTTTAATCTGAGAGGTTAATCTACTTACCATGCGATAGGAGAGAGCCCTGATTTTTGGTGCTTTTGCTTTCCTTTGTAAGGGTGAGCAGAGGCAGTCTGATGAGGAGGTGGATCCCTGTTGCAATTGTGGCCGGACTACTGCTGATGGAACCAATCCCATTTCCATTTCTCTACCAGTATTTTTTCCTGTGAATGATGTGACCCTCCTTGGTTAGGGTGTTTGTTGGCTTGGCTTCTCTACCTTTAACTCCACCAAGGTTTGATTATTTTGCTGGAACCCCACCTTGCAGTTGTTTTGCAACTGCTCTATCTCCTTTAGCATGGTAGACCTTGATTCCTCTAGTTGCAGAACCTGTTTGGAAAGATGGAAAAGTTGATTCTGAAGAGGAGGTAGAGTCATTTTATTTTTATCTTTTTTAGAATGGTGTCCTTTTCTTCTATGCTCATAGACTCTGGTTTTGGGTAAGATTGGCCCTCCATGATGATGTCCTGGAGCAATTATTTTAGCTCTAGACCTGGTTTTATAAGCATGTTTTTCACTTAAATTGTTCTGTGGAGCACTCATCGTGTCTTAAATAACAATTCTTCACGTCTAAAAAAGGTAAAACCTATATGGTAATGTGTAGAAAAAAAATTATTAGCAATAAGATTACTAATAAAAGCACTGGAGCTTACCCTGAATTTATATCTTTATTTATTTAAATAAAATTAAGAAAACTTCTAAAGAATCTGTTAAAAATAAAATAAAAAGCTTAAATAGACCTTAATAAGGGTAAATAATAATCTTAACAAGCTTTAACCAAATACCAATTTAATTGGGTGTTATATTGGTGACCAAATACCAAGTGAAACTGGGTTTATATTGGGTACAGTTACTACTGTAAATACCTAATTTTTATTATAAAAAATTAGTACAAATATTATAAGGGATCTTTTCCGCAATTACTGAGCTATTATTACCCACTAATGTTCTACAGACCCAAATATTTGGTTTATTTGAGATATACTAGAGTAAATATCATTTCCTAAGGCTTACACTAAATAATAAGTAATAATTATGGAAAGACCCCCAATTATCAGTGTGTGCTAGTATCTAAGTATGATTTAATAGTAAATATTGATGTTCCTACTGCTTATTTATAAATTATTTAGTGATTAAAACTCAGGGGAAGACTAATAAAATAGTTATTCTCAATATAAACTCACAATACTTGGATTTTTATGTGTGCTAGTGGTGGAAAATAGATCAAGAAAATTAAGTTATAGCTTATATAAAGATAATATCAATTTATAAATGCTTTATAATATATTTATATGTGATAATAATTTTGTAATAGTGTTTTTTTGATGTGTAGTAAGTAAGTGATGTCTAATAACTCATAAAAATTCTCCCTTACTTATACCAAAATCCACTGGAGTGCACAGACCTTCAATCCAGATGATGTCACTGCTATCACTGGAAATTACAGCACTTTGAGGGCCTATCACCTCCCTATGGCGTCCACTTCAAGAAGTTCAAAAACCCAGTCCTTTAGTTAGGACCCTCAATCACAATTAATGATACCACAGACCCATACCATAAGTAGAATAAACAGATAAAAGCAGATACCATAAGGAAACAAGTAAAATAACTCATCTAAAGAGTATAAAATGAAACCCAAAGCATATAAAGGAACCAAATTATATGTAAGATCCCCCAATAACATCCTCAAGCATCCATATTAACCCAGTAATGATATCCCAACCCATAAATCTGTGAAAGTCCATCAAAGGAAGCAGAATAAGTTGTCCAAACTGGATATATGCGCCTGAAATAGGTGTATATGCTTTTGTAGGGGTTGTGAGTCCACTAAATACTTCTATAAGACCTAAAATAAGCAGAAAAAAAAGGTTATAGGCTATCAAGAGGTTAAAAACCACTTATAGACCTAAATATACATAATATAACTACATATTTCACTGAATATGAGGTTTATGTATACATATAAGCTTATGTATGTCTATAATTACTTAATATCACTTAAGATAAGTATATTATGACTCCATTGACACCTTAATAAGTATTATTAGAATAGGGATAAGCTACTTAAGCTACTATAAGCCATATAATAGTGTAATGATTATATATATATGTATTATAACCATATATATAAGTATTTTAACCTTATTTTTAAGTTGTAATCTTAATTTAATTAAATTTATCTTATTTTAAACATTAGAATTACTCAGTACTGGGAATACCTAGGCTGATAGAATGGATCATATCTCAACTCAATCCTTAAAAAAAATTATTTCATCCTGTCTCTTTTGAGTCCGGAAAAATCATTTCAGAAGAATTAAACTACAAAATTTATGATAAGGAATTATTAGCTATTGTTCATTGTCTTAAGATATGGTTTTTTTTTCTTCTCAGTCTGAGTAGATCTTTCAAAATCCTTACTGATCACAATTCTTTTTTATACTTCATTTCTTCGAAATTATCAACTAGAAATCAGGCTATTTGGGCTGAATTAGTATCTGAATTCAGTTTTACTATTAACTACCTCTTATTTAAAAGTTGTTTTTTTCCTGATATTTTGTCACATTGGAAAAACATTTATCTACAGCTGGGGGAGGAATTTTCAGAAAATTATCTGGAAAGTTTAAATCAATTGACAACAAATCAATGTTCACATCTCATCAACTTAATTCCATGACAGCTCAATAAGTTCATAATCCACTAAAAAACATCCTAGAAGCTCAGTCAAAAGACAATTATTGTTTGGGCTTAAAGGATGAAATACTCTCAAAGAAAGGTTAATAGAGATTCAGAATAGAATCAGGTTTATTAGTCTTTAAATGTAGAGTAGTCATACCCCAAAATAAGGATATAAAATTATGGATTTTCAACTGTCAACATGGTTCACCAATAGCTAGTCATTTTGGGGTTGATAAAACCTACCAGTTACTTGAAAGTTATTTTTTCTGGATATTTATTACCAGAGAAATCAAGGCCTACATTAAAGTCTTTCTCAAATTTAATAGAGATAATGTACCTTGACACAGGAAGTATGAGTCATGTTAACCACTTCTAATTCTCTCCAAAACTTGGGCCTAAATTTTGATGGATTTCATTTCTCAATTGCCTCCATCAGTTGATTTCAATGCTATATTGGTCATAGCTGATACTTTCAGCCAGGCTATTCCAGGAGCCCAGTAAATGATATGTTGACTTATAGGACCTGAAAGAGGGTGTAAGAGTTGTATTTAATGTATATAAATTAATATTTTATTGCATAATAAAACTATATAAGTATCTTATTACATATAAGTGTTATATTACTTTTATTGTTTATATAAATTTTCATACATTTAAATTAAACATAATATATTTTATATTCTACAAATAATGGCGCATTTTTATGTATTTAATAATTATAAATTTATATTTAATTAATTAAAAACATATATTATAATTATAAGTGTAAAATTGACTTTTTATACAATTAAATTAATTATTTAAATTTATATATTAAATAACATCTTTCATATAGTATTAAACAATAATTAATGGCGCTTCTTTTGACCCTTAATTGTGTCAGGAAGAAAATTAAATAAATTATAATACTTATTTTATAAAATAGTATTATAATTTCTCAAATTAAATTAATTGATTGTTTCAGTTATACTAGTATTTAATTACATAAGTGAAAACAATTAAATAATATAAATTTAGTCTGAATTAAATTGATTGCATACCTTGTTGCGTCAAAACATGTTATTTGTTTCACTTAGAAATACTGAAAACGGATTGTAACACTTGTTTTCATTTGTTTTTCCCATAGTTCTTAGATAACATGGTTGTTTAGTTACTTATTATCTTATATTAACTGATTTGGGGAATTTGGGATGAGAATTTTACATTCTTAATTGGGATACTTATTATTTTTCGTATATTTTTCTCTTAATTACTATGTTACAAATGTATTCTTTTATCTTCTTGTTTTACTTCATTACTCTTTTGTATATAGTCATTTTTAGCACTTCAGAGGACCCATTGCCTATAAAAGGGCCTTGGATAATCCCCTGTAGAAGCATCACTTACTATACACTCAACAAATTAAATACACTTTTACATTAAGTTTATATTCTTTTTATTACTAATAAAATTCTAATTAAAATTCTATATAGCAATATAAAGGTTGCTTTAAGTCTGATAGTGATCACAGTGTCTGCCGCGCATAGCCCTTACATTAGAATAATATTATTATTTAATAAGAACCTCACTTTTGTCACCTCTCAAGAAATATGTCATTGATTCTCCTCAATAAATTAAATAATTTTTATAAATTTTATTTCTTTTATTACCCATAATCCTTTCCTCCTTCTCCTCTTCTACTTCTTCCCATTTTTCTTCCTCTCTTCTAGATGACTGGCCGACAACTGGGGACCTTTCTTAAACGACAACGATGATTGAGCCTGGCGACGAACGACAAACGCACGGACCACCTAGAAAAAAAGAAACTTTTGCCGCGACCGTGTTTTGAACTTGGGTTCAATATATTAGGTTTATATTATATTAATTCATATATTATTTTGAAGTGATTTTTTGATCACTATAGTAAGTTCCCCTTTGCACCTCTCACTCATATTACTATATTTTTACTGCAATAACAGTGATTGTGGCTTAATTGCTGATTCACTGAGTGTAAGTGTTCATTTATTATAATTTTTTTTTACCTAGTTGACTATTATAGAGTGTTTAATTCCTCTTAGTCCTAGAAGAAATTAACATTATTATTAATAAAATTTGAATTATTAAATTAATTTTTGTTCATTTTGGTTGACATAAATAGTACTTTGTACTTAGTCCCATATATTGCCATATTTAATTTTGGTAATTTAATTTTTTGAATTAACTTAATTGTTTATTCCCAATTTAACTTTGCAATCCATTTTTTAAATTAAATTTTTATAAATATTACTTTATATTAAAAATTTTTTTTATATAATTTAATTAATAAAAATTTTTTTATTTGGAGCAATTATTAACTGACTTTTATTAATTTTTTTTAAGAATTTAATTAATCTTCCCACTATTATGTCCAACATTTTTGCTGAGAAAATGGATAACATGCAAGTGGATGAAATTGTAATTGATTATGATGCTGATACTGTGAGTTCTTCTAAAGTTGAACATCAAAAATCTTATGCTAACAAGAAAAATTCACATAATTCAGGACGTGGAAATGACAGGAAATTTAAACAAATCAAACCCCCTTCCCCCAGCACAACAGAAGGAAGTAAAGCCTTTGGTACCTCAAGAAGGTCTTCCAAAGGGATTCAAAATAAAAAAGCTTCCTCTGCCCCAAAAAATCAGCAATCTGTCCAGTCATATCAAAGAACTGAAGACAGAAAACATGAAATACAAAGCAAAAGTAGACACCTTGTGGGATCAAGTTCAGGAACTCAGGAACCAAAATCAGGCCCAGGCCCCTCCTCAGTTGCCTCCCAATCAGCCTCAGTTCCAGGCTCAACCTTCACAGCCCCCCAGCTCCTTCACACAAAATAAAAGTACTATGGAAGTAGAGCAATGGAAATGGGATTATCTAATGAGTCACTACCAGAAGAATGTGAAACATCCTCCTCATCATCAGCCTGGCCCATCCAGAACACCCAATTTCCATCCTCCTCCTCATCCTTACCAACCAAGCAGGAGAAAAAAGGCCCAAGCACAATCCCAAACTCAGTCTCAGGGGAAGTTTCCTCCTCTGCCATGGTAAGTAATTTGGTTGATAGTCACTTGGGTATGTTTTCTAATAAAACTTCTTCTGCAGGTAATATTATTGAACATGGTGAAAGAACAGTTAAACCTGTTAAAAGAAAGCTTCCTGTAACTAGTAGCCCTATTGATGTAATTAGAAAATTGTCATTTGATGAACCTTTACATTTAACTTCTACTTCTTTAATTAATCCTTCTCTTGCAATTAAGAATGATTCTGTTCCGCCTGAAGTCTATACCTTAATTGAGAAAACTTCTGAAGAAATATTGAAAGATACCCTTCATTTTAATGTTGTGAAAGACAAACATTTGAGAGATGTGTTAATCCATGAAAATGATAGATTAAATAATTTGCACTTGCAATGTAAAGTCAGTTCTTCTGTAAAGGATACAGCTTATTTTAAAATCAAAGAAACCTTGAATATTGTTCTTAGTCAACAAAAACAAATAAGGAGTGACCATAGAGCTATCTCAGATAGAAATATCAATCTACATAAGACCTTGAGTGAATTGAAACCCCTTATTGAAGAAAATCATTCATTAAAAAATGAAATAAAATCTCTAAAAAATGAGTTTAAAAAGCTAAAGAATGATTTCCATGCACTAAGTGCCAAACACACAGTTTCTGAGGACAGAAATGTTCTATCTCTTGCAAAAGTAGGAAAAGAACCTGAGCAAAGTTCCTCCTTTCTTCCTCATATTTCAACCATTAAACAAACTGACAATGAGTCTGTAAAATCTTTTTCTACTAGAAAAAAATCCTGTGATGGTCATGCACCAGCTGTTTCTGTAAATAATGAAATTTCTTAACACCTGGCTAAACTTCAGGAATTATTAATGATGAATAATTCAAACCAAAAAGTGGACCATCCCAGTAGTCAGAAAAATTGGCCTAAGTTAGACCAATATCCTACCTTTGATGGTGATTCTTCCTCTGATTGGCAACACTTTATCCAAAGAATTGATAATTTAAAGCAATCTTATAAACTACCCGATGAGGAAATTGTTTCTAAGCTAATTTTTTTATTTTCTAATGTAGCCTTGATGTGGTATGAATCTGTTCTTTTAGATAACAATCATTATACATGGAATGATTGGAAATCCTTGATTGAGAATCAGTTTGGTGGTTCAAAATTCAGGTTAGCTCAGAAAAGACTGTATGAGAATACTAGATATGTATCCTCCTCTGTTGAAAAGCCCATTGTTTTTCTTATGAAAGTGACAAAAATCCTAAGAGAAATTGATCCAAAGATGGATTATGATATTTGGAGAGATAAAATTTTGTATAAATTACCAAATTCTCTTAGAGATTTGATTGTGGCTAGAACTGAGCATGTAAGGGAAAATTCTTCTTTAATTAATATCTGTAATGAAGTACTACTCAACCATAGATATGAACCAAAGAATTACCTTGGTAAATCTTATAATGATCAGAATAAACCTTCTACAAAGCTCCCAGAAAAATCTGGTAAACCCTCTGCTCCAGTTGCACCTAAAAAATATGCAACAAATACTTGTTATAAATGTAACAAACCGTGGCAGAAGGGTCATGTTTGTGACAAGAAAATTCATCTTGTTGAACAAAATGAAGACACTGATGAAGTTGAACTTGATGTCAACAATTCTTCTAGTGACTGTGAAAGTAATATCTCCTATGACAATGAATCTGTTAAAGATGTTTTAATGTTGGAACAAGATGTCCATTATTTAAATAATATATCTGAAGAATGTGTATTGGATTTATCTTCAGTAGAAAATGCTGAGATAATTAAAGATATTACTAACAATTCTATACCTATATCCCCTTTGAAGGCACCTGTTATCATTAATGGTAAAAATGTTGATGTAGTTCTTGATTCTGGTGCTGGAGGAAGTGTAGTGTCTGAAAAAGCTTTAGCTTCAGTAGATAGGGATTATTTGAGTAAATTATTACCTATGACTTCTGAAAAATGGAGAGGGTATGGTTCTACCTTAATTCCTATTGGCAAATACAAAACCTCTGTATTCTTCAAATATAATGGTGGTTTTGTCAGAG
This sequence comes from Hemileia vastatrix, assembly GCA_030280995.1. Classification (NCBI taxonomy): domain Eukaryota; kingdom Fungi; phylum Basidiomycota; class Pucciniomycetes; order Pucciniales; family Zaghouaniaceae; genus Hemileia; species Hemileia vastatrix. The sequence continues at coordinate 22,640,080 of JASXTE010000001.1, read as the reverse complement.
CTATTTGTGAATTTGTTGTCATGAAAAATGATAATTTAAGCAACTGGTTTATTATGGGAAATGATATTTTAACCATGTTTGGTGTGAAATTGGACCCAGCAAATAATTGCTTTACCTTAGGAATTAATGGCAAAAGTAAATTCAAAATTTCCTCTTCTAGAAAACCTTCAGGGCATCTGTTAAAGTCTTGTAACTCACTAATCCAGTGTAAAGGCAGAACAACAACTGAAATGGATGATTTATTAAATGAAATAAATACTGCTTCTTTTGGTGATCAGTTGACTAGTGAACAAAAGGATTCTATTATTGCCTCTATTACCTCTTTCCCTATGGCTTTTGCTCATGGTTCTCATGTCTTGGGAATTGTTCAGGAAGAAATGAAAATTACCTTATCCTGTAACTTGAGTAATATTCCTCCTACTCTTAAGAAAAAACCATATCCTGCTTCTCCATCAAAAAGAAAAGATATTGAAGATAATATTACAACATTATTAAAAATGAATATCATTGAGAAAGTAGATGTCACCCCCATATATTGTGTCATCTCCCCAGTCTTAATTTCTTATGAAAAAGATAAGGCTAGATTATGTGGAGATTACAGAGCTTTGAACACTTATACTGTTGATGATATCTATCCTTTACCCAGAATTAATTCAATTCGTGCTACCTTTCAAGGTGCAAAATTTATTAGTTGTCTGGATGGTAATAAAGGATATCATCAAGTTCCAGTTGAGAAAAATTCCCAAAAATTTTTGCTTATTGCTTTTCATATGGGAATATATAAGTATGTTAGGATGCCATTTGGCCCTAAAAATGCTCCTTCAGTTTTTCAAAAAGTCATGGATAACACTCTCCATCAGGAAATAATTGAAGGATGGCTCATATTTTATATTGATGACATTATAATTTTTTCTAAAACTTTTGATGAACATATGATTCACTTAAATAGAGTTTTCCAAAAAATAGATTAAATCAATATGACCTTGTCCTTAAAGAAGTGTAAATTTGGTTTTCAATCCTTGAACGTCCTTGGCCATGTTGTGTCAGGCTTACAAATTGGTGTAGACCAAAACAAAGTTGCTGCCATTCAAAATGTGAAAGCACCAACTTCTTTAAGAGAAATCTAAAGTTTTTTGGGTATGTGTGGCTATTATAGACAATATATTAAAAATTATCAGGTCATAGCCTTGCCTCTTACAAAACTGACCAGAAAAGATGTTGCCTTTCTCTGGAATAATGACTGTCAAAAAGCTTTTGATACATTAAAAAGTTGCTTAATGACAGCCCCTATATTGGCTCTTCCAGACTTTAACAAAACATTTGTCCTGTATACAGATTCTAGCTTTATTGGTCTGGGTGCTGTCCTTCACCAGAAACAAATTATAAATGATAAATCCTCAGAGGTTGTAATTTGTTATATTTCAAGAACCTTGAGAAATATTGAATTGAAATATGGTGCCACTCAATTAGAGTGCTTAGAAGTTGTTTGGGCTCTTGAGAAGCTTCATTACTATCTAGATGACCAAAAATATGAATTGTTAACTGACTGTAGTGCTGTGAAGTCCCTCTTAAACCTGAAGACACCTAACAGACATATGTTCAGGTGGCAACTTGCTGTTCAAGAATACAGAGGACGGATGACAATTATCCATAGGGCTGGAAATTTTCACTCCAATGTTGATATGCTCTCCAGATTGCCTCTGCCAAATAATGACTCAAATCCTGCTTATGTACCTGAAGATGATACTGTTCATATCCATGGTATATTTGTAGTTGATATGGAAGAAGAGTTATTGCAATTAATACTGGATTCATATGAGAAGGATTCTGATTTAAATAAATTGGTTCTATCTTAAATGATCCTAAGAATGCTTCAATTCAAGCATTAATAAAAACTCTTCCTGCAAAGTATCAAAATGCTTTGAGTAAAGGAAAGTTTTCTATTGAAGATGGTTATATATATTATAGAAGAAAGCTTACTAATGTGATTGTAATTCCGCCTTCTATGAGAGAAACTATCCTCAAACTTTGTCATGATGACATATTGGCTGGCCATTTTGATCTTGAGAAAACATTGATTAGAATCAAAAACACTGCTTGGTGGGCTAATATGTCTGAAGACACAAAATTATATGTTGAATCCTGTGATTCCTGCCAAAAATCTAAAAGGTTGAAAGGTAAGAGAGCAGGGTTATTACAACATATTGAAGCACCTAATGCTCCCTGGCAAATCATCCATATGGATGTTGTCACTGGTCTTCCTGTTGCAGGTAAAGACAGCTTTAACTCTTGTTGGGTAATAGTAGATAGATTCACAAAAATGTGCAAATTTATTCCAACCCACAAAGATGTATCCACCAAAGAATTAGCTTTCTTATGGTGGTCTTAGATGTTTAATATTATTGGTTTTCTAAAATCCATTATCTCTGATAGGGATCCAAAATTGACTTCTGAGTTTTGGACCTCTTTGATGGATATTTGTGGCTGTGAGTTAAAATTGTCTACAGCTCACCATCCTCAGACTGATGGTCTAGCTGAGAGAATGATTCAAACTCTGGAAGATATGATTAGAAGGTATTGTGCCTTTGATTTAGAATATAAAGACAATGACAGATTTACTCATGATTGGGTCACTCTTTTGCCTGGTCTTGAATTTGCATATAATAGCACTGTTCATTCTGTCACTGAGAAAAAGCCTTTTGAGCTTTGGTTAGGTTATGTCCCACATAATCCTGCTCAAATTCTAAATAATAAATTACCTAAGTTGGAACTACACCCTGGTGTAAAATCTTTAATGCAAATGCAACAGCTATGCAGAAAACATGCTCAGAGCTGTATTGATAAAGCATTTGAATATGAAAAGAAAAGATGGGATAAATCCCATAAAGAATACACATTTAACAAGGGTGATGAAGTGTTGATCTCTACTGTCCATTTTAATTTACAAGGTAACCACAAATTAAGAGATCCTTTTGTAGGACCATTTGTTGTTAAAAGAATGGTTGGTGATAATGCAGTAGAAGTTTTATTGTATTCTCCATATGATAAGAAACATCCTGTTTTTCCCATTTCTTTGCTTAAGCCTTATACTTCCAACAGTGACTTATTTCCCAAAAGAAGAGGAATACCTAAGAAAAACCCTCAGGAAGTCACAGAAAGAGCAGAAATTGATAAAATTCTCAATGATAGAATTATCACTTCTGATAGGGGTATTGAATATTTATTGAGATATAAGAACAAATCATCTGAACATGATGCATGGATACCTAGGAAGGAGATTTCAAATCTGCCTACTCTGTTGAAAAAATACAAAAAGAAAAAATCATAGCATTTTTTTTATTGTTTTTTTAGAGTGAGGGAGTGTCAGCCAGGCTATTCCAGGAGCCCAGTAAATGATGTGTTACCTTATAGAACCTGAAAGAGGGCGTATGAATTATATTTAATGTATATAAATTAATATTTTATTGCATAATAAAATTATATAAATATCTTATTACATATAAGTGTTATATTGATTTTATTATTTATATAAATTTTATACATTTAAATTAAACATAATATATTTTATATTCTACAAATAAATGGCGCATTTTAATCTATTTAATAATTATAAAATAATATTTAATTAGTTAAAAATATATATTATAATTATAAGTGTAAAATTGACTTATAATATATTTAAATTAATTATTTACATTTATATATTAAATTACATCTTCCATATAGTATTAAACAATAAGTAATGGCGCTTCTTTTGACCCTTAATTGTGTCAGAAAGAAAATTAAATAAATTATAATACTTATTTTATAAAATAGTATTATAATTTCTCAAAGTAATTTAATTAATTGTTTCAGTTAACTAGTATTTAACTACATAAGTGAAAACAATTAAATTATATAAACTTATGCTGAATTAAATTGATTGCATACCTTGTTGTGTCAAAACATGTCAATTGTTTCACTTAGAAATACTGAAAACAGATTGTATTACTTGTTTTGATTTGTTTTTCCCATAGTTAGTAGATCACATGGTTGTTTAGTTACTTATTAATCTATAGAAACTAATTTGGGGAATGTGGGATGGGAATTTTACAGTCTTAATTGGGATACTTGTTATTTTTCATAGTTACTATGTTACAAATTTCTACTCTTATCTTTTTGTTTTACTTCATTACTCTTTTGTATATAGTCATTTGTAGCGCTTCAGGGGACCATTGCCTAAAAAAGGGCCTTGGATAATCCCCTGTAGAGGCATCACTTATTATACACTCAACAAATTAAATACACTTTTACATTACGTTTATATTCTTTTTATTAGTAATAAAATTCTAATTAAAATTCTATATAACAATTTAAAGGTTGCTTTAAGTCTGATAGTGATCACAGTGTTTGCCACGCATAGCCCTTACATTAGAATAATATTATTATTTAATAAGAACCTCACTTTTGTCACCTCTCATGAAATACGTCGTTGATTCTCCTCAATAAATTAAATAATTTCTATAAATTTTATTTCTTTTATTACCCATAATCCTTTCCTCCTTCTCCTCTTCTACTTCTTCCCATTTTTCTTCCTCTCTTCTAGACTACTGACCGACAGATACATTCTCTAAAATGTCAATTTTCGTAAAAACTAATACTACTATTACTGCAAAAGAATTATCTAAATTTTTTCTAGAATATTTTTTAAACATTTATTTTCTTCTGATATTATTTCTAAAAGGGATTCTCTGTTTCTTTCTACTTTCTGGAGTTAACTCTGTGGAAACTAAATATTCAAATTAATCTTTCTACAGCCTATAATCCTGAAAAAGATGGGTAAACTGAAAGAGTAAATCAATTCCTTGAACAATATTTTCAAATGTATTTTGATTATCAACAAGTAAATAGGACCAAATGGCTGCCATTTTCCAAATTTGCCTACAAAAAATTGTCTGACTCTTCAAAAAAATCTATGGACAAAATCCCCAATTTAATCCAACTCACATAGGAGCAAATTATCCTGCTGAACAGTATCTTTAAAACATCACACAACTTCAAGGAAAACTTCAATCCAACCTCAAAGTGGTGTAAAAAAGATACAAGAAAATCCTGACAAAAATTTACAATCTCTCCACTTTTTAAAGTATGAGTTGACTCTTAAAATGTTTGAATAACTTGAACATATAAGAAACTATCTGAGAAGCACTTGGGACCATTTTAAATCAGCTCAGAAGTCTCTTAAAATGCACTATGACTCAAGTTATCCTTGAAATTGCAATCAATTTTTCCCGTTTTAAATGTACCTCTCCTGGAGCTAGCTCAAGAAATATACCTTTGATAGAGCTAAGCTACTCCTGAACTGGTCAAAGTGGAAGATCATCTAGATTGTGAAGTAAGTAGGATTCCTGACTCAAGAAGGCTCAAGGGGAAACTTCAATATCTTGTGGAATGAGAAGGTCACCTTGGTGACTCAAATAAAACATCATGGGATCCAGCTGTAAATTATTCTAATGCTCCAGAAGTTTTAAAATATTTTTATTTAAAATATCATTCTAAACCTTAACCTTAAAACTTTTTTTTCTATTTTCTTAACTTTAAAACATCTTTTCTAAATCTAAAAAAAAAAATTAATTTTTTTTCTTTTATTATTTTTTATTTCTTTCTTTCTCAAAACCTAAATTAAATTAAAACTAAGATAAATAAAATAATAATAAAAATAAATTGTGATTATAATTAAAATCAAAGTTCATTTTTCTTAAATAATTAAAAATATATTTATGTTGTTTTCCTTTATTTTTTTCTCTTCTTTCAAATCTCTTTTCTTTAAAACAAACTTCTAAATATAAATTAACTCAAATCTATATTTTTAAGTTTCTTCTCTTTATTTTCTTTTCTTCATTTATTTTTTCTTTCTGTTTTAAAGCTCTCAAACCATATAAAATTTCACAAAACCACCCAAAACAAATTCTCTCTTATCTTCAAATTATCTTTTAAATAAAATTTCTTTCTTTTTAAATTTTTCTTCTCTTTTAATGTAATAGAAAAATTTTTTTTTCCCTTAACCTGATTAAATTAAATAAAATAAAACAAACCTAAACAAAATTTTCTTTTTCTCATCAAATCTACTTACTCAAACTTATCTCAATTTTTTCTTTCTTTCAAATAAATTTTTTTTCACAACTACTCTACTCATTTCTTTTAAAAAAAAATACATTCATAATAAAATTAAAATTAAAAAAAATCTATATATACAAGATAACTGTATGTAAATTTTTCACTTTTTTCATTTTCTTTCTTTTTTCCTTTTTCCTTCCTCTCTTCTTAGTTCTTTCCCCTATTTTCCTTTGAATCAAATCTCTCATATTATCCAACACTTGAAGAATTTCTTTTTGAATTTTCTCAAAAACTTCTTCCTCCCCAACTGGAACAACATTTCCAATGTCAAGTACCTCTTTCGCTACATCATACAAAGCGGCATCTACAATTTTATTGACCTTTTTGCATAAATACTTGAAAAAGGTATTTCAGTGAGCATAACTGAGTCTTCTAGAACAAACTTGTTCTAGGTCTTCTTCATCTTTCATGGTGGTAACAATGGGTTTAGTATTGATAATACTCAAAAGACCAGCTTTAAGATCTCATTTGTCCTCAATTTGAGGTTCCACAACAATCACCTTTTCTGTTTTGACAAAGTACTTATTAAAACAAATAAATTAAACTTAAACACTTATTTCAAACTTGGTGTCTTGCTTAAGAAGTAAGGTTGGGTAATTTGGTCCAATCAGCTTCACTTCTTTCTCATCATCATTGTTGTCAATGAAGACCCTTTTTTGACATTTTGGGGTAGGAGCTGTTTCAAAAACCAGCTTGACTCTTTCCTCAATTAATTCATCCACCACCACCTCCTCCTACTCTTTCAACTGATTTTTTCCCAAATTAAGGTTGGCAACCCAGAGTCATAAATGTTTCTTCATTCCCCTTTACTCATTAGTTCTTCCTCTTCCAAATACAAAATGATCCTTGATGGCCACACCCAATATATCCTTGGCAACTGCTCTATATCAAGTGATTGACCAAAGTTTGGTCAATGAAAACTGTTCCTTTATGCATGCATTTTTCTATAATGTGTTTCAGGCTACTCTTTTTTATTGAAAACATTTGAAATTACTGTGAGGATTTCAATTTGCTGATATTTCAACACATAACAATTCTACAGCCACACAAGCCATTCATGATGTTTGAACTTATGCCTGAGAGCTCCTGCATCAGCACAAGGGTAAGGTGGGTTAGGTTTGCGATTGTGTTATTCAGGAATTGAATAAATATTTTAAAATTTAAATAAATTAAAGGGGGTATATTTTTAGATGAAGTAATACAAGTGATAAAGCTAATGAAGAGCTTTCACACTAAAAAAAGCTCACATCTTATACTCAAGAATCTTTCAAAAGAAGTGTAACACTCAAAGAAAATCAGCCCAATATGTCCATAATTCAGGGCATAATCATTTCAATTAAACTCATGTTCAAAGTGCAGAAGCAACATTATCCTAGAAACTATTTTTCCTTTTTATTCTCCATTCCAACTCTTATATTCAACTTCAATCTATCTAAATTACTAAATTTATAATAGTCTATTAGTTCAATTACATGTTTATACTTTTCAACGTAAGCAGATCAAGGTACTATTAGTGATATAGTTGATGAAATATATTAAATGTGTGCTATTGTGTCTGTTAGTAGGAAAAGGTGTTAATTTTAGATGTTCTGTGATGTGGTGATAGCTTTTATTAGAGTGATCAATGCAAGGTGGAGCTGTCTATATAAATTGTGTTGGTTTTTGTTTGATGTTCCTTAGAATTTAATTATAATTTTGTTGCAATAGTAGTTGAGTTTATAGTAATATATATTGGTCTTTTATTTTTTCCTTCCTTTTCTTAATAATGAACTCTAAGTCAATTCTAAATCCCTTAAATCATCTCTCTTAATTATTAAGTTTCCAAAACTTTTTAAGATTTCTTATAATATTAGTATAACCTTTACATATATATTAATACTCCCCTCAAACAAATTTTGAATCAGGATAAGTTCTTTTGCAATTTATTTGAACTTCTTCTTCAGGGTATTTCTCTGTAGCTCAAAGAAGTCTCAAACTTACCTTTCAAATCTCACTTACTCAGGAAAACCCTCAACCTTGTGGATAGATTTTCCAGAGACAGGCAGTATGTCAAATTACTTTACATTTGACCACAGGATATGTGCTCATAATCATTAGTACCGCAATTAGTTGTAGTTGAAAGAAACAAACCACAGTATCTCTTAGTAAAACAGAAGCTGAATGAAAGGTAACATTTGATGCAGGGCAGAAAGGCATATGGATGCAGACTCTACTCAGAAATCTTGGCTTCAATTGGAAATCACCTTCAAAAAAAAATATTTGATAATCAGGGTTAAATCTCACTATGTAGAATTCCTATGTTTTATGTTAGGAATAAACATGTAGAGATACAATTTCATTGGATAAGAGAGAATTGACAACTAGTGAAATTAATCTTTAATACACTCATTCAACTGACATGATTTCAGATAGTTTTACTAAGGCTCTTAGTAAAGTGAAGTTAAAATGTTTTGTAAAGAAAATTGGTTTGTGATATATTATTGATAGAAATGAGTGGTGTAAGAACAACTTATTGTTGGATTTCTGTCTATTTTATTTTTCTAATATTACATAAAGTTTTATTTTACTATACACTGTAGAAATACTCTTACAATCACCTTGCTGTAAGCAGAATCCAAGTGAATTGGATAAGCCAGCAAAAAAGCCTGTCCCTATAAGTAAAATAAGTGTTCTCAATAATCTAAGGTATAATTTACACTTGATAAAGAAATAACTTGTTGATACATTTTAATTAACAGTTTTTAGATGTTAGAATTTGTGTTCTTCAGAAAATATAGTGAAATAAAACAAAAAGTTGTATCAGTAAAAATTTATTTAAATGATTGTAAATATATATTTTTATAAGGTTTTTATTTTATGAAAATAATTTTATAATTAATTCCCTGAGGTTTTGACCTTTCAAATGCTACCGTAAAAGTATATTTTTATGAAGTTTTATGTAAAATATTTGTTGTAATTAGTAAAATGTTAAAAATATAATGGTATTGTTATTTATGTAATATTATGTTATAATGGTTATTTTTATGTGCTATTGGTTGTTAAATTCAATTTTTGATGATTTTCTATACTATCTTCATTCTATTTTACAAGCTAATATATGCATAGTCCAGTCACATGCCTCAATTTCCACTCTAGAGCCCATTTAGAGTTCATCTAGAGCTTTTCTGGACTTCTGGACTCAATTAGAGACTTAAAAGTAATCTAAATAATCTACAAAATATATTGATAATAGATTTATTGCTGAAAATTAATTTTTGGGTTTTTTTGTAGTCTCTTCAGCCCTGTCCATAAAATTAAAAATCATCAAATTTAAATAAATTATTAAAAATATTTGAAAAATTTGAAAAATTCCACAAAAGTTCCAGAAGGGTCTTTTACAACTTGAAGTTTATTTCAATACACTTTTCAGCCTGTAAAAAATATTTTTGACCATAAAATAATTATATCATCTTGAGCATTTTTATAACCACCTTTTATGCTTTATATAACCAATTTTCTTTATAATAAAATTAATTTAAATTCAATATAACCACTTAAATCATTAAATAAGCATCCAAAAATAATTTAAAGACAATTTAAAATCTATACTTAACTTTTGACTACCAGATCCTCCCTCCAATGAAGAATGTTCTCATTCTTTTAAATTTTCATAACTGATCAATAAAATATTCAACTTTTTTCCACTCTTTCCATAACTTTATTCTGTAATTATTTTTAAAAATTGATTTCTGGTACATCCTTCTTTGTAACCCATCTTTCATTCTGAATTCATTATTATCAAACTGAAATATAAAAAACCATTTTGATTTTGTGATGAACCCATCTACTGAAAATGAGGTTTGAATCCCTCCAGACTCCTCTACAAGTCACAATTTTTCACAGCATGACAGAGTATTCTTTACACCTACTTAGCTGAATACAATGATTCAATTCCTGAAATTAGGTCCTCAAAGCTTCCTCCTAAATAGCCTAAAATGAGGCTCACTACTAATTAAACTACTAATCCATCTTCAAATGGTCCTTCATCACAATTTCATATTAAATACCCAACCATATAACCATTTTTAAAATAGGGGGTATCAAAGTTAGAAATTTGTAATTATTTAAAAGCTATCTCACAACACAAAAAGAAATCCAGAAGCATGATATTAATTCTCAGTGAAAATATGTTTTGGGGATACAAGATGGCATACTTTAAAAAAAATCATGGTTGATTTGGTGGAAAAAAGAGGTATTTTGAAATGGAAGATTTCTAACTTTGATACCCCCTAATAATTGCAAGAAATTATTTCCTTTCTTTCAGACCAAGTTTGAACCACAATTTTCATGATACTAACCAATTTTAAGTTCCATAAATCATAATTCCATTACAAAATTTTGAGTCCATTCTTTTCCAAAAGTTTGTCCTTCACCTTTTTCTCAAAATGATTAAATTTTCCTAATTATTAAGTATCCAGTTTAGAGTCTTGGTGGACACTAATAAATTAAAAGAGTGAATTGAGCTTTAAACATCTTTAAATTTCCAGTTTATTGTCTTGGTAGACAAAGCTTTTGTTGAAATACCAGTTTAAGGTAATGGGGACCAAAGAATGTTGACTTGCCAGTATAATTTGTTGATGAAAAAAGCTTTTATCAAATTACCTGTTTAACTTCATGGGAGATCCATTTTATCACAGTCTTCACCATCAAATATTTAACTAAAATAGCCTCCAAAAGATCAATATAAAAATTTAGCATTCATATTACCCTTCCAACTTTTCATTACAACATCTCCAACACAATATTTACCAAACAAAAAACTTTCAGTTTAAGGTCTTAGATGAACACTACAAATTACCCAAAAAGTTCCAAGGAAAAAATTATCCATAAAATCTTGAAATTCTACTTCTGATTTCAGTTTTAAGTCTTGATGGACTAGCATAACCAGATAACAGAAACCAAAATATTCATAAATTTTCAATTTAAAGTCTTGAAGGACTAAAAAATTTAAAGTAACCACAAATTATATTTTTTGAAGAAATCTTGAAAGCCAGGCAGTTTAAAGTCTTGGAGGACTAACAACATATCATAACAATAGAATCTAATAATTTTTGAAGACTAATAGACCCTACTTTTAGTCTTAAAATGAAAATAAAATAAAATAATAATAAAATGATAAAGGAAATAATAATGAAAATTAAAATTAAATAAAATTAAATATAGAATAAATAAAAATTTTAAATTTAAATATCATAATAATTTTTAAATAATAATTTATTTTTTTTTGAAATAAATTTTGAAGAAATTTTTAAATTTTTAAAATGAAAATAAAAATTTTATAAGATGTTCTTCAGCCATATGATGAGCCAAACACCTAAAATTGTGCCCACATCTAAGTGCACCTTTATGTGGATACACAGGAGCAAAAATAAAATAAAGAATTATTAAAAAACACAAATAGGAACATTAAATAATTATATTAATGATAACTGGGTTGGCTACCTCTAATTGGTAAGAATGTTTGGAGACCACCAGTAATCATCTCTCTACTAAAATTAAACATAAGATAAATCATTAAAAATTTAAACAAAACATATAAAAAAACATAAAAAATTAAAAATAAATCTTGAGCCCTGAATTCAAATAATCCTATTTGGTTGTTATTGTAGTTTTCCAGTTTAAAGTCTTAGTGGAGTTTCTGTATATCAAAAAATAAAGTCAGGATTCAACTAGAAACAAAGCAAACATTATAATGAACATTGTGGTGTAATTTTGTATAGAGCATCCAACCCATCAATTTCCCCAAAACTTGTCAAAATAAAATTCAGAAGGCTCCCCTAAGAACACTTCTATCAAAAATAACGCACATACATCCTAATTCTTCACCATAAAAACAATTTGGTATTGAAACAATTTAACAATTGTATCTTGATAATAATATAGGGTAGTTTATCCTTTTTTTGGAGTTATTTCTCAGCACTCCTGGTTCAGCTTGGATAGAACTGCTTAATTTGATTGGCTTCTACCCTCTTCCTCAAAAAAACACCATCCAACTCTTCTAAAACATATGGAATTCCAGACACCAGCTCTCTGACTCTGTATGTTCCATTCCATCTATCAAAAAAAATCTTCCCCCACAGACTTTCTAAACTTCTATTATACACCAACACCATACCTTCTGTCTTCAAAGGGATTTTTATTCAATGAGCCAACCACTTATCCCAATATCTAAGTGACTGATTTTGGATCATGATCATTTTGAAATATTCCTTCTCTAAGTAATCTTCATTCTTTTCTAGCTGCATTATTTTTGAAAATAATAATTCTTCAGTAATTTTGATATCATCCTAATCTACTCCAAGATATGATTCAGCTTCTAAATAAACTGGAAAACCTGATTTTTGGCCAAAAACTAGTTTGTAAGGTTAATAGCCAATTATCCTGTGCACTGTGGTTTTGTCAGAAAATAATACCAATGGTAAATAGTGACTCGATTTTTCTGCATTTGTTCCACAAATTTTAACCAAAAAATCCTTTTGAACTTGTTGAATTCTTTCTACCATTCATTCAGATTTAGGATAAGAAGGGGTTGTTACCCTAATTATTGACCCAACTCTTGATATGGTTCTCTAAACTCAGACCCAAATTCAGGCCCTCCATCAACTGTCACAAATCTCATAACACCATATCTATACACTCATTCCTTCATCAAGAAGTCTGTCCCATTATGGCATTCAAATTAATAAGAGAGGCTGCTTCAAACCATCCATATAAATAGTCTCTGACTACAATAAAATATTTATTTATTCACTCCTTTATATTAACAACATTCAAACTAAGCCTACCAAAAGATTGTTTTCACCAGTTCCATGTCCAGGTTCTTTCACCATAATTAGCTTCTCTATTGTAACTCTTCAAATGCCTAAATCCACTGTTTAACTGCCATCATCATTCCAGGCCTATATAATCAATCAGCCATTCTCCTATAAGTTTCACTTATACCTCTATTCCTAAGATCTTCATGTAGTGATTTGTAAACCAAATCTTGATCTTTTCTCCAAGTAATGACAAATTCCTCCTCTTGATCAACCTTCTACCTGATAAATAAAAATTTAAGTAATTCCTTTTGATAGCCACCAAATCTTCATCATCACAATTCTCTGTCCTTTCCAGAGTTAAAAAATATTTTACCATCATATAATAAAAACCTTTCTGACCCCAGACTTCATCTTCAAAATCTATAATAACTACATTGGGGGTCACTTACCTATCACCTAAATCATCTACAATTGAGAAAAACAAAATTTTAATTCCTTTATTTTACTTACTGGTTAGATAAGAACTTTCATCAGCTTCTTCAGAACCAACCAACATCTCTTTCACCAAATTTACAAAAACCTCTTCCTGTTTAATACACCTTTAATCAAACCTTGTTATAACCCAATTTCCTTCACCTACCTCAACACCTTCTTCAAGCCTCTCTTTAACCAAATTTTACTCTCCCACATACACACCATTCTTCAAACATCTACTATTCCACACATATAACCTCCTTCATCATAATACACTTCTAAATATCCAACCTTTATTTTACCAAATTTATCTACACCATCTTCAAAAAAAATCATCCTCCATTTCATCATCATTATTTACATATATACAGACAGAAAATTTAAACTCATGGAGGAGGTAAGGGAAATATTCAGGTCCTTTTGTGCTGGACTTGATAACAGGTATATCCTCATGAAAATCTTCTGATTAAGAATTGTCTTCAGTAGGTGGTCTTTTTGACAATCCATCTGGCATAGTAAATTTTTTACTAGCTTGTGAGCTAAATTGAATGAAAAATTTTGAAGAAAGCTACCCATCACATCATGGGTGAATTTGGTAAACTTGGAGTACTTATTATTTGAATTTAAGATTTAGCATCCACTTGGATTTCAAAGTGCTGACCCCATAAAATATTTTGAAGTTTCTTTAAGATTTTTTTACACTACATAGCTCCAACTTTGGCTGAGAATATATTGATTAAACCTCAGTAAATACCACATATTCATACCTGACTGGTCTAATAGAACCAGATTTTAACCATCTGAGACAAAACAGCCCCAGCAGAAACTTGACTTGAATCAACAGCCAAATAAATCCTACCTGCTTCTTTTCTATAATTCAACTTATGTAACAAAATATCTTCACAAACTACCTTCTTCAACCTCACTAATTCCTCTTCACACTCTTAATCCTACTCACAATCTGCATCCTTTCTAGTTAACCTTCTCAGTGAAGCTTCCAATAAATAAAAGTCTTTGATAACCATTCTAACATAAACTCATACCCCTTAAAATTTTCTGAATTCAGTAGCATTTTTTGGGTCTTGGAAAGGACTGAATTTTTTTAACCTTCTTCTTCAACATAATTCTACCTACTTAACATACCACATGACCAAGATTCTTCAAAGCTGGCACAAAAAAAAAATTTGGAACCAGAGATAGTTAACCAAGCTTTTTCAATATAAAACAAAATCCTCTCTAAAGTAAAAGCATACTCCGAGATAAATTTTTATATCCTTGGATTCTCCTCCAACACATCATTATAATAATCTGTTGAAGGCTCTTTAATTCCTCCATCAACAATAAATATACCAGCATATTGAGGAATTTCATCTTGAATAATCCAAGCCATATGAGCATGATAAATAGTAACTGAATTTTTTTCTCCTTGAGATAATCTTCTTAATTGTAAACATCTAAGTGGAGTATCAAAAGTATTGAGAGGTCTAGAATATGAATGCCTTTATCTCTCATCATATCCCCCCATAATAATACCTAATCCATAACACACTATAGCAGAAAACACATCTACAAAATTCTTTGCACTAGGTGGTATTCCATCATCTTTTATTTTAATCCTGTTTAATTTCCTGTGATAATGAACCACTCTGAGATTTCCATTCAGTTTCTTGATACAGAATACAGGAATAGAATAGATTCATGATGATTCTTCATATAGTTCAGTATGAATCCTCTCTCTCATGACTTCAAGATAGTTTTCATTTGGAGCTGCAGGAATTGAAATAGGCTTTGTCTGACATGGTTTTGAAATACCACAGGAATCTTATAAGGCTGCTCATAAAAATGTTTCAACACAGCTCTCTTTTCTTCCACAAAATCAAATGCCTTTTCCCTCTTTACCACCACATCCAGAAACAACTCCTTCTCCTCAACTGAAAACCAGTCTTCAGGTCCAAAATTAGCAAATCCTATTCTATCATAGGTGAATTTTGATGTTTCAGAAAATTCAGGTGGATACTTAACTCAAGGACTGTCATTAAGATCTCTTGACAAAATTTGCCTCCTAAAAGGTGGATCTAATCCAGCCAGTAGAAGTCCATTTGTAGGCTTAGATTTATTTGCTACCTTCTTGTACTTTTCTGAATCAAAATCCATTTTGACTTGAGGAATAAAATCCATTTTTGATCTACCATCACCATGAGCTTGATTAAAATTCTCATTCTCATAAGAATTAGAAACATAATCATTTAAAAATTAAATATATTATAATCTTTATAATTTTCAAAAATATTTTTATCTAATTCCACATTTTTATTTTCATCCCAATTACTACATTAATCCTACATAAACTCCCCAGTACATAAATTGGAAGTTTAATCTCTTTCTTGGGGACAAAAGCAAAAATTTTAGATTTTTCAAAAAACTTTTTTTTGAATTAATTATACTAAGGTTTCAATCTTAATTTTTTTAGTTTAATTGCAGTTTATCCTTATTCTAGGTAGCAGAAAAAATTCCCCTAAAAAATAACACAGCTACTATCCACCATTTTAACCTAATCTCCATTCCATCTTTTATCCAAAATAACACATCCAATCTTCCCTTTTGAATAATTTTTAAATAAATAGAATTATTTGAAAGAGATGAGAGACATATAGAAGATTCCATAACCTATTTAAAAAAAATGAAATATTAACAGAAAATAATTGAGAATCTACTTGAATTATCCTCAAGTGAGCTGACCTATTGTAATCCAGTGTAGAAAGACTCTTAAAGTCACCTTTTTTTAAGCAGATTCTAAGGGAGTTGGATTAACCTAAGAAAACCCTTTCCCTTTAAGTAAAATAAGAGTTCTTAATTAACTAAGCTTAAACTTCTACTTGATATGAAATGACTAGTTGAAAAGTTAATTTAGAAGGTTTCAGATGTAAGATCTGTGTTCTTTATTAAGAAGAAAAGAAATACAACAGTTAAGTTATACTTAGATAAGTTATATAAATGATTGAATAGATATGTTTTTATAAAGTTTTAATTTTTGTGAAAATATCTTAAAATTTAGACCTTGAAGTTGAGAGCTTTAAATGATACTCTATATGTATATATTTATAAGTTTTTGAGTGAAATTTATAAAGTGTAAAAAAATTGTTATTTTATAAGGGTATTACAAATTATGAAATGTTAAATAAAATAATGAGGTTTGTGGTTAATATTTGTTGTTGTGTTTCTTATGTTAGCTAAGATAGATGTCTAATGATTTCTAACTTGGAGTCTACAGGCTTTATATGCATAGTAAGTTTCATTCCCTACTTTCCTTGCCATATCATCCTGGAACTCGTCTGGAGTATAATGGAGTTTGTATGAGCTCATCTAGACTTCCAGAATCAAGTGGAGCCTTAAAAACTTGATATAAAAACTACAAAGATTTACTTTAATAGAAATTCTTCCCTTTTACATTTACAACTAATTTTTGCAGTTCACGCAGCCCTATTCATTTATTTAAAAATCATTAAAGTTTAGTAAACTATGAAAAATCAAAAATAATCAAAAATACTTTATGAAATTATTTAAAATATAATAAAAATAATAAAAACTCCCACAAAACTTCAAAAGGTTCTTGAGACCTCTAAATTTAAGTTTCATGAGTTTTTAGACCTATACTTGCACTTTTTTGATGTTAAATAATTTTTTCTTTACTTGTATAATTGACCCATTTTAACAATAAAACCATCCATTCTTTTATAATAAAAATATATAAAATTAGATTAGCCTTTCAAATCTTTAAAATAATTGTCCCGATTCCTCCTAAAATTAATTCTGAGTGCCATACTAATATTTAGACTGCTAATCCGGCATCTCTTTTTGAGGAGAGATTACAACATCAGGTTGATCTGCCCTCCCTACCCTAAAAAAGTTTGTTCTCCATAATATACTTTTTTAATTAGTTCACCAGAAGCTAACTTTTTTTCTTTTCCTCCTCTTATTAAAAAAACAAAACTGGCAGGTAGTGGTAGGCCCAGGCTTAGTTTCCCATCCTTCATATCCTGGAGGTGCCTACTGCATATGACATCTCCTCATATGATCACAAGAAATCTCCAAACTAATACCCATACCAGGCTTATAGCCAATCTTTGCTTAAAAATCCATCAAAAAAGTACCACCCATAAACGACTTTAAAGCTCTTCTGGCTACATAAAAATGCACTTTACCAACTGATGCACTAACACCTGATTTAACATGCGCTAATGTACTCATCAACTTGGTAGCAAGCTCTTCAATACCTTTGAGATTAAAAAATATTCCAGTTTTGATTAGAATACCTATAAATTTTGCCTGCTCTAATGAAATAATACTTATTTGAGACCAGGAATCCACCAGGGCCTTTACCTCTTTACCATTCAAAGTAACCATCAGATATCTCAAGGAGGTAGAAAAATAAGTTTTGTCAGCCTAAATATCCTTAGGACTGAGTATTTCTTATGCTTAAAATAAGATAACCTTAACTAGATTAAGCTTATATCTTAAAAATAAGGTTAAAATAATAATATATATTATTTTATTATATATATATATAATTATTATTCTATTATATAATTTATAATAGTTTAAATAGCTTATCCATAGCCTAATAATACTTATTAAGGTGTTAATGGAGTCATAATATACTTATCTTAAGTGATATGAAGTAATTATTGACATACATAAGCTTATATGTATACATAAATCTCATATTCAGTGAAATATGCAGTATATTATGTATATTTAGGTATATAAGTGGGTTTTAGCCCCTTAATAGCCTATAACCTTTGTTTTTCTGCTTATCTTAGGTCATATGGACGAAATCAGTGGACTCACAACGCCTACAGAAGCATAGACACCTATATCAGGCGCATACACCCAGTTTGGACAACTAAAATTACTTCCTTGGATGGTTATTCACGGATTTATGGGTTGGAAAGATGTTTTTGGGTTAATGTGGATGCTTGGGGATGTTATTGGGGGCTTGGAAATTTTATTTGTTTCCTTTATATGCTTTTAGTTTCATTAAATCTCTTTTTGATCATTTATTTTACCTGTTTCTTTATGGTATCTGCTTTTATCTGGGATTTCTATTTATGGTATGACTCTGTGTTATTATTAATAGTGATGGAGGGTCCTTACTGGAGGTCTGGGTGTTGAAACTGCTTGAATTGGACGCCATGGGGAGGTGATGGTCCCTCACAGTGCTGTAATTGCCGGGGATAGCAGTGACATCATCTGGATTGAAGGTCTGTGCACTCCAGTGGATTTGGGTATAAGTAAGAAGGGATTTTGACGGTTTATTATCATCATTCAATTACTACACTTCAAACAAACACTAAAATACAATTATTAGCATTCAGAAATATATTATAAAGCCCTTATAAATTGATATTATCTTTATAAAAGCTATAACTATATTTTATTCCTCTATTTTCCACCACTAGCACGCATTTAAATCCAAGTATTGTGAGTTTTATTTGAGTATAACTATTCTATTAGTCTTCCCCTGAGGTTTAATCACTAAATCATTTATAAATAAGTAGTAGGACCATAAAATAACACTATTATATCATACTTATATACTAGACTATACTGACAATTGGGGGTCTTTCCTTATATTTTACTTATTATTTAGTATAAGCCTTGGGACGTGATTTTTACCTTAGTACAACTCAAAATTAACCAAATATTTGGGTATGATGCATATTAGTGGGTCATCATAACTCATTGATTGCGGAAAAGAACCCTTATAATAATTGTACTAATTTTTTATCATAAAAATTAGATATTTACAGTAGTAACTGTACCCAATATAAACCCAATTTCACTTGGTATTTGGACACCAATATAACACCCAATTAAATTGGTATTTGGCTAAAGCTTGGTAAGATAATTATTCACCCTTATAGAGGTCTAGTTAAACTTATTATTATATTTTTAACAGATTTTTTCGAATTTTTCTTATATTTTATTTAAATAAATAAAGATATAAATTCAGGGTAAGCTCCATTGCTTTTTTATTAGTAATAATTGCTAATATTATTTGTCTACTAATTCCACAGAGTTTTTCCTTTTGTAGACGTAAAATATTGTTATTCTGAACAATATGAGTGCTCCCCAGGATAGTGTAAGTGAACAGCCTGCTTATAATACCAGGTCTAAAGCTAATAAAAACTTTCCAGGACATTACCATGGAGGAACAACAGTACCCCCAGCCAGAAAGCATGAGTATAGAGGAAAAGGACGCCCTCTTAAAAAAGATAACTATCAAAAAGACGTCTCCTCCTCTTCAGGATCAACTGTCCCACCTGGCCAAACAGGTTCTGAAGCTAGAGGAATCAAAATCTCTCATGTTCAAAGAGGTAGAGCAGTTGCAAAACAATTGCAAGCTAGGATTTCAGCAGATGAATCAGGCAATGGCAGAATTAAAGGGAGGTCAGCCCAGTCAATCAAATCAGCAACCCCCTACCCAAGGAGGGTCCACTCACTCCCAGGAGAAAATCCTGGTAGACAAATGGAAATGGGACTGGTTTCACCAACAGTGGAAAAGCCACAGTTGCAACAGGGATCCACCCCCTCATCTGACTTCCTCAGCTCACCCTTACAAGGGAAAAAAGTGCCAAAAATCAGGACTGGCAACCATCCCTTGGTAAGTAACTTACCCTCTCAGATTAGACATAATACTGATAATTACAATATAGGTAATTCTATTGATGTTAAATCTGTACAAAAAATAGAGGAGGATTTAAGAAATTTAGGTTTTAGCGTAGATACACCTGACTTGTCTTTTGTCCATAATAACAGTACTATATACAATGATAATACAGTTAATCCTCAGTTGCAACCACCTACTAGTGAGATGAGAAGTTCACAGGAGAGTGAGAGAATTGAAAAGGAGGACATGGAATATTTTAACAATAATCCAACTGTCCATAGAATTGTTTCAGCATTGTGGAATAGAATGACTGATTGTGAGGAACAGACAGTTAAGCTCACTAGTGATACAATTTCATCCTTGACATTGAACATTTCTCAATTAGCAACACGTAATAAATAATTAGAGAAAGAACATTTGTCTCTAACTCTTAAATATGATTCATTGAGTAATAAATATAATGACCTTTCAAACAAATTTTGTGAGTTAGAAAAATTATATGAAACACACTTATTAAAGACTGAATCAAGAACAAAGTTATCTTTTGCCCAGACAAATCAATGTGTCTCTGAGTTGCTACAAAGATTAACTAAAGTTGAGATTGAAACTGCCAATCTACTAATGAACCAGGATAATCATAAGTATAATCAATATAATAATAATCCTTTCATTGGCAAAAGTGAATCTCATTCCTTCCCTGTACCACCACAATTAAAACCATCTGGTGGTAGTGTCAAATCTGAAAATGTAAGTCACAAATCCGTGCAGGAAGAAATACAAGACCATTTATCAAAAGTGAATGAGTTGTTGAATTTACCTAAGATTAGTGAGATAAAATCCAATCAGAAGAACTGGCCTAAAATAGATCAGTACCCAACTTATGATGGGGAAGCCAGCTCTGATTGGCAACATTTTATTCAAAGAATTGACAACTTGAAATTCTCATATAAGTTACCAGATGAAGAGATAACATCAAAATTAATTTCTTTATTTAAGGATGTTGCTTTATTATGGTTTGAAGCTGTCTTAAGTGAGGGTAGAGACTACTCTTGGGCTGAATGGAAACAACTTATTGAAAAACAATTTGGAGGTTCTAAATTCAGGCTTACTCAGCAAAGACTGTATGAGAAGACTAGGTATAATCCGTTGAATGGTGACAAACCTATGGTATTTTTAATGAATTTAAACAAAATATTAAAAGCCATTGAGCCTCATATGGATTTTAACTTATGGAAAGATAAGATAATATACAAATTACCTATATCTGTCAGAGACATTGTTGTAGCTAGAACATTAAATGTTACTGAATATTCTGACTTTATTAATATTTGCAATGAAATATTATTAAACCATAAGTATGAATCAAGGTATTCCACTTATAAGCAAAATGTTGAACCTGTAAAAACTCAGAATTCAAAAACACTTCAGGAGAAGCAGAAAAAACCTACTGCACCTGTAGTACCTAAAAAGTATGAAACAAATACTTGTTATAAGTGTAACAAACCTTGGGTCAAAGGTCACAAATGTGAGAAAAACATAAATATTGTTGAAAATCAACGTGAATCTGAAACTGAAACTGAAAAAAGTAAAGAATCAAGTGATTATGACAGCAATATCTCATATAGTGATGCAAATGAAGTCTGTATGTTGGAAGATGATTTGTCCATCTTTGAAAATCCAATATTAAATATGGACTCAAATGAATCTTTAATGAATTTTGAGGATGCTGAAATCATTGAGGATATACAAGCTGATAACTTTAGAATGACACCTATCACGGTTCCAGCTATGATTTCTGGTGAAAATGTTAGTATAGTATTGGACACAGGAGCTGCTGGTTCAGTTGTTTCCACTAATACATTACAGAAAATTGATAGTGAATATAAGTTTAAGCTTGAACCACTTCAGAATAAAAATTGGAGAGGTTTTGGATCAGTACTACACCCCATTGGTAAATACAAAGCTGCTGTTTTCTTTAAACACCAACATGGTTATGTAAGGGTAACTTGTGACTTTGTAGTAATGGATAATACAAATTGTAGTAACTGTTTTATCATTGGAAATGATATTCTGACTAAATTTGGTGTAAAATTAGACCCTGCTAATAACAATTTTACAATTGGCATGAATGGTAAAAGGAAATTTAAAATAAATTCTTTTAACACAGTCTTACACATTGAGTCAGTAACGAATTCCCCGTCTAAAGGAAGAGAATCCAATGAGTTGGAACTTCTGGAAACAGAAATTTCAAAAGCATCATTTGGCACTCAGATAAGTAAAACTGAGAAAGATAATATTTTGGAATTAATTAAAGCTTTTCCAATGGCTTTTGCACATGGTACAAATGAACTTGGCCTTGTAAAAGACCATGAAATGAAAATTAGTTTAACCTGTGATATGGATAATATTCCTGCTAGTCTTAAAAAGAAACCATACCCTGCTTCACCAATGAAGAGGAACGACATAGAGGATAATATTAAGATGTTATTAAAAATGAACATTCTTGAGAAGGTTGAAACTACACCAAAATATTGTGTAATATCACCAGTGCTGATTTCTTATGAACAAGATAAAGCAAGACTGTGCGGTGATTATAGAGCATTAAATACATTTACAGTAGATGATATTTATCCCTTTCCAAGGATCGCCTCTATACATGCTACCCTTAAAGGTGCTAAATATATAAGTTGCCTAGATGGAAATAAAGGGTACCATCAAATTCCTGTTGAAAAGAATTCACAGAACTTTTTGTTGATAACAACACACATGGGAATTTATAAGTATGTCAGAATTCCATTTGGACCAAAAAATGCTCCATCAGTATTTCAGAAGTTAATGGATATAACATTCCATAATGAAATGATTGAGGGATGGTTAATGGTATACATTGATGACATCATAGTGTTCTCTAAAACTTTTGATGAACACTTAATCCATTTAAGGAAAGTATTTCAGAAAATGGATGAAATAAAAATGACCCTTGCATTGAAAAAATGTAAATTTGGGTTTGAATCTTTAAAAGTGCTTGGTCATATTGTATCTGGCTTACAAATATGTGTAGACCAAAATAAAGTGGCTGCAATAAAGAATATTGGCATTCCTCAAAATGTGAAGGATGTACAATCTTTTCTTGGAATGTGTGGTTATTATAGACAATATATAAAAAACTACCAATCAATTGCTGCTCCACTGACCACACTGATAAAGAAATCAGAAGCTTTCATTTGGAATAATGAAAGACAACAAGCTTTTCATAAGTTGAAAGAATGTTTAATGACAGCTCCTATCTTGGGATTACCAGATTTCCAATTACCTTTTGTATTATATACAGATGCAAGTTTTATTGGACTGGGTGCTGCTTTGCATCAAAAACAACTTATTGAAGGTAAAATGTCAGAAGTAGTAATCTGCTATATTTCACGTACTCTGAGAAGTGGTGAATTAAAATATGGTGCTACTCAACTTGAATGTTTGGCAGTAGTATGGGCTCTTGAAAAGCTACATTATTACCTTGAAGACCAGAAATTTGAGTTAATAACTGACTGTAGTGCAGTTAAGTCACTCTTAAACATGAAAACTTCTAATAGACACATGTTTAGATGGCAATTAGCTGTACAAGAATACAGAGGACGGATGACTATAACACATAGAGCAGGAACATTGCACTCTAATGTAGATCTGTTATCTAGAGTACCTCTGCCTAATAATGATGATAATCCTGCTTATGTTCCTGAATCAGAGATTATTAACATTTATGGCATTTATATTGTAGATCTTGAGGATGAATTTATGCAATCAATTCTTGATAAGTATAATTCAGATCCTGAATTAAGTAAATTAA
Organism: Hemileia vastatrix; assembly: GCA_030280995.1. NCBI lineage: Eukaryota > Fungi > Basidiomycota > Pucciniomycetes > Pucciniales > Zaghouaniaceae > Hemileia > Hemileia vastatrix. The sequence continues at coordinate 22,616,142 of JASXTE010000001.1, read as the reverse complement.
CTACAATATTAAATGATCCATCTAATGCTTCAATGAATGTTTTAATAAAAACATTACCAATTAAGTATAAAGAGGCATTAGAAAAAGGAAAATTTTCCATTGAGGATGGTTTTATATATTACAGGAAAAAATTAAGTAATGTGATTGTAATTCCCCCTTCAATGAAGGAGTTAATGTTAAGTATATGTCATGATGATATATTAGCAGGTCATTTTGACTACCATAAAACATTAACCAGAGTAAAAAACACAGCTTGGTGGATTAACATGTCTGAGGATGTTCAGAAATATGTTGAAACATGTGATTCTTGTCAAAAATCTAAAAGATTAACAGGAAAAAGAGCTGGTTTATTACAACAAATTGAGCAACCAAAAGCTCCATGGGAAATCATTAACATGGACTTTGTAACAGGTTTGCCAATAGCAGGGCATAAGAGTTATAACTCCTGCTGGGTAATTGTAGATAGATTTACAAAGATGTGTAAATTTATTCCTACCAACAAAGAGGTTTCTGCAAAGGACTTAGCTTTTTTATGGTGGACACAAATGTTAAATACAGCAGGTTTCCCCAAAGCAATAGTTTCTGACAGAGATCCTAAATTTACTTCTGAGTTCTGGACGTCACTTATGGATGTTTCAGGGTGTCAATTAAAACTTTCTACAGCACACCATCCACAAACTGATGGGCTAGCAGAAAGAATGATACAAACCTTAGAAGATATGATAAGAAGATACTGTGCTTTTGGTCTTAATTTTAAAGACAATGACAAATTCACGCATGATTGGGTAACCCTTATCCCAGGTTTAGAATTTGCATATAATAGTACAGTACATTCTGTCACTGGCAAAAAGCCATTTGAGTTATGGTTGGGTTATGTACCTAATACCCCTGCTAAAACTCTTAATAAGTTACCTAGATTGGATATTCATCCAGGTACTAAATCTTTTCTTCAGATGCAAGAATTATGCAGAAAACATGCTCAAGAATGTATAAATAAGGCTTTTGAGTATGAAAAGAAAAGATGGGATAAAGCCCATAAAGAACAAATGTTCAAAGAGGGTGATGAAGTCCTTATTTCAACGCTACATTTCAATTTAAATGGTAATGTTAAATTGAAGGATCCATTCATTGGACCATTTGTAGTTAAAAAGATGGTTGGTAATAATGCTGTTGAGGTTATTCTATATGCACCTTATGATAGAAAACATCCAGTATTTCCTATTTCTCTTATAAAACCATACCATTCTAATGATACTGCTCTCTTTCCAAGAAGATCAGGAAGGCATAAACAGCAACCTGAAGAAATAGTGGAAAAAGCAGAAATTGAAAAGATACTTAAAAAGAGACACCTTACTAAAGAAAAGGGAGTTGAGTATCTATTAAGATTTAAAAATAAATCAAGTGAATATGACCAGTGGATTCCAGAAAATGAAATCTCTGATCTTAAAAATCTCTTGAAAAAATTTAAATCTAAATAATACTGTTCATTCAGTATATGTATTATAAAAATTATTTTTTTATTTTATTATTTCATTCCTTAAGATTAATTAAAATGTCTTAACATTTTTTTTATTGTTTTTTTGGGGTGAGGGAGTGTCAGCCTAAATATCCTTAGGACTGAGTATTTCTTATGCTTAAAATAAGATAACCTTAACTAGATTAAGCTTATATCTTAAAAATAAGGTTAAAATAATAATATATATTATTTTATTATATATATATATAATTATTATTCTATTATATAATTTATAATAGTTTAAATAGCTTATCCATAGCCTAATAATACTTATTAAGGTGTTAATGGAGTCATAATATACTTATCTTAAGTGATATGAAGTAATTATTGACATACATAAGCTTATATGTATACATAAATCTCATATTCAGTGAAATATGCAGTATATTATGTATATTTAGGTATATAAGTGGGTTTTAGCCCCTTAATAGCCTATAACCTTTGTTTTTCTGCTTATCTTAGGTCATATGGACGAAATCAGTGGACTCACAACGCCTACAGAAGCATAGACACCTATATCAGGCGCATACACCCAGTTTGGACAACTAAAATTACTTCCTTGGATGGTTATTCACGGATTTATGGGTTGGAAAGATGTTTTTGGGTTAATGTGGATGCTTGGGGATGTTATTGGGGGCTTGGAAATTTTATTTGTTTCCTTTATATGCTTTTAGTTTCATTAAATCTCTTTTTGATCATTTATTTTACCTGTTTCTTTATGGTATCTGCTTTTATCTGGGATTTCTATTTATGGTATGACTCTGTGTTATTATTAATAGTGATGGAGGGTCCTTACTGGAGGTCTGGGTGTTGAAACTGCTTGAATTGGACGCAATGGGGAGGTGATGGGCCCTCACAGTGCTGTAATTGCCGGGGATAGCAGTGACATCATCTGGATTGAAGGTCTGTGCACTCCAGTGGATTTGGGTATAAGTAAGAAGGGATTTTGACGGTTTATTATCATCATTCAATTACTACACTTCAAACAAACACTACAATACAATTATTAGCATTCAGAAATATATTATAAAGCCCTTATAAATTGATATTATCTTTATAAAAGCTATAACTATATTTTATTCTTCTATTTTCCACCACTAGCACGCATTTAAATCCAAGTATTGTGAGTTTTATTTGAGTATAACTATTCTATTAGTCTTCCCCTGAGGTTTAATCACTAAATCATTTATAAATAAGTAGTAGGACCATAAAATAACACTATTATATCATACTTATATACTAGACTATACTGACAAGTTTCCACCTCTTCACCAAAATTTTTAACATTTTTGCACATATATTCCATCTCTCAAACTGGTAGCTTTCCCCTTTTCAGATGCTTCTTCTACTTCTTTGAAAGGGAAAGACTAATGGTGAATAATTTACCCAATGATAGAAGAATCTGAAGTGGATTCACCCTACCCAAAACAACATCCATTACATTCCCTCAACCAGCCATATCTTTTCTTTCATAATTCATCTTTGATTTAAAAACCTTTGTCCTAGGCACCTTCTGAGGAACAAAATTTCCATCATTATCAGCCATTTTAACATCTTCAGAATTAATGACTCAAACCTTATCACTCACAGCTTTTGCCAACACAGATCCATCACTGGTCTTTCTTACTCCTCCCATTGGAGTAGGACCACTAAACCTTTTCCTAGAAGTAGATTCTGAAGGCACATTCTTCTCAGAATACAAATCATCATCAACTAGCATAGGTTCACCATTCAAACTTAAAGCACCAAAACTAGGAGGCCGATTATCAGCCATCCCCTTCTGCATCCTATAAACTTTATTTTTAGAATAATTTTTTCTTCTCCACATTTTTCAGTTTCACCTTGCCTGACTTTTATCTGAGATGATTTTTAATGGTACCTTTTGCTTTAGTAGTAGCTTCTTTTCTAGAAGAAGGCACTTCATATTCTCCGTCCATATAACTTTGATCTACTTTTGCAACTAAAAACATATCTAATCCACTAAAATTATTTGAAAATGCGGCCTCATTGACCTCTTCTCCATTCCCATATCAACACTACTACTAACCTAACTTTCATTGTTCTTCCCACCTTCAAAATTCTCACCATCACCAGTTAACTCTTCAAAACTGGTCCTCTTTTTACCAATCATATTTCTCCTTACCAAATCTGAAGGAGCCTTAACTTCACTAGGCTTAATGAAAGATCCATCAGGAAACTTATAAATCTTTCCATCAAATTTAAATCTACCAAAATTCAGGTTCCTTTCCATATAAAAACAATCACAAGCTCTGTTCCCCTCTTATTACAATAAGAGAATACCTTCAAATATATATTCCCACCCCTAAAACTATTACCATTATCATAACTATTGCCATTTCCATTTCCAGAAAATTTGTTATTTCTTCCACCATTAAAGCCATAATTCATCTTCTCATACCCTCTAGACTGATAAAATGAAGAAGTAGAGGCTACAGGTGCCCTATCAATCTATTCATCACAAAAAAAACACCTGGGACCTGCTAGCAGGTGTTAATCCCTCAATCCATTTTTGACTCAAGCTAAAAACTCATTTGATGCCATGTGAGCTGGCATCCTCATTTTTCAGTGCACAGTATTCTCAAAAGAATTACAGCTGAGCTAAAGCTAAATCAACTCAAAAATAAAGATTGGTGCCTGCTATCAGGTCCCCATATTATTTTTCTGGTGTTTGAGTCCCTTGAACAAAAATTTTTAGCTTCTTTGCAATGTCAGCTAACTGATAAACCATATTGTTGTCAAAATTACCATCAACTTAAGTAACTGGCTGCCCTATCTGAGATTTCTTGGCCTCTTGAGCTTTCATCATAATATCATTATTTTCAGCCGAAAATTCACTGATCTTACTAACATATTGAGTACAAGATTCTTGATTATTATCTAGTGCCATAAGCTTAAGGTAATCCTCCACATTTTCTTTCATAACCAAAAAAGTAGGAAATTTCTTCTATCCATTTGGTGACATCTATATCAGAGTTTTCATAGAAGAAACCTTTAAAAAATCCATCCTAAAACCCCTACCAAAAGCAGACCAAAATATATCTATAGCATAACTTTCATGGGCTATTTCATCCACCTACACAAGATATTCCCCCACTTAATCAAACTGTCCAAGGAATTTCCTATCATCCAAAAATGAAGTAACATCACCCTTTTCATGCTAAAAACTGATAATCTTGTTCAATTCTTCCATAGAATATCTGACACCCCATCTTTTTACCATCTCTTTTGACTATTTTATCCAATCCCAAATTTATAACCAACCATAGCAATGACCTATGTTTACACTTCTCTATCCCCAATAAAAACCTGATTTGCTTCACCATATCCAAATGAAAAGCCCCATAAACAACAGAAGCAGCTTCATACCTGCTCAAAAACTACTTAACTTCTTCACCATTAAACTTAGGTTTATCTTAATTTTGAATCCTAACTGACGCCATAGAAGGAACATCACCAGCAGTAACACCAGATTCAGAAGCAGAAAACATCCTAAAGAAAAGATATCAACCATTAAAAAGTGATTCAATAAGTAAGCCTCCTGCAGGCTAAGATAGATTATGTATCATGTAAGTTCATTAAAAGCTAGAAAATTTGAAACCCCCAGGTTGGGTGCCACTAATGTAGAAAGACTCTTACAGTTGTCTCGCTGTAAGCAGAATCTAAGGGGGTTTGATAAACCTATGAAAAGCCTGTCCCTTTTAGTAAAATAAGAGTTCACAATAATCTAAGCTATAATTTTTACTTGATAAAGAAAAAACTTGTTGAACTGATTAAATGTACAGTTTTGAGATGTTAGAATCTGTGTTCTTTAAGTTAAAATAAAGAAATACAACAATAAATTTGTACTGAGAAAAGTTATTTAAATGATTGAATTTACATGTTTTTATGAGGTTTTTTATTTTTGTAAACAGATTTTAAGATGAAGTCCTTCAAATTTATACATTTTTAATGATACCCTATAAGTATTTATTTACCAACTTTTGTGTAATATTTATGAATGTTATATAAAAAATGTTATATTTATAAAGGTATCACAGATTGTGAAATATTATGTTAAAAGATGGTGATTATTTTTTATTTTGTTGTGTTATTGTTTGATGATTCCTTGATGCTCCTCATAATTTTGAGCCTACAGCCTTTATATGCATAATCAAGTCACATGCCCCTTTTTCCCTTCAGGTGTCTGTCCAGAGTTGGTATGGAGTTTGTCCGGACTTTTCCTTAGTTTTTTTGTACTTCCAGACTCAATTAGAACTATAAATCCAGAAAAAAATATCTATAAATATTAAAAATGATAGGTTTACATCTGGAGAATATCTCATCAAATTTTGGTAGCCTGCATCACCTTATTCACTGAGCTAAAAATTACAAAAGTTAAGTATAATATCAAAAATTAAAAAATAATCAAAAGTACTTTATAAAATAATTAAAAATAGAAGAGAAATAGAAAATATTTTCCAAAAGTTTGAAAATGTTCTTGAGACTCGTTTATTGTATTTCCATGAATTTTTGAGCTTATAGCTATATATCTTGACTGTTAAATAAATACTTCATATTGACTTGCTTATTAGACCAATTTTTACCATAAAAACAACCATTTTCTTTATAATAAAAGTATTTTAAACTGGAAATTCCTTTCCAGTCTCAATAATAAGCAATACGAAATTAATTTTAAAGAAACTTTAGGTGCCATACTAAACTTTAGACTTCAACAAAGGATTTTTTAAGAGTTTTTAATGTGAGTCATTGATATTCAAGCTGAGAGAGAAATGAGATTTACTCACTATTGAATCAATTAATAAGTAGTTTAAGCTCCCATAGTTTCACATAACTGGGATTATTCAAGTAGTTTCTAATGTTTTTTCTTCCTTTGAAATGTTTTCTCCTCTAAATTCACCTCATTACTTTCTATTATTCTTTCTCTCTTCTCTTCTTCCTTTTTCTTTTTTATACTTCTCCTTCATCTTCCTCTAATTCAGAATTTGACTATACAATGAATGCTACTAATTTATGGGAACAAAGAATTAATAAAGTAAGTTAATTTATTATGTCTCAATTCTACTTTGAATAAATAATTTTTATTTCTATTTCAAATGTTTTTATGTATATATTATTGAGTTAAAAAAGCAACAAGAGCTGTCAACACAGATTAAGTATATTTGTATATAATAAAATAATAAGGTAAGTAATGATGGACTTCAGGGGGGTTAGCCAAGTGTTCCTCTGAAGTGCTAAAAATATCTATCTAGAGCAATAATAATAATAATAAAAGAAAAACAATGAAATGTACTAACTGTAAGGGGAACCCATGAGACACTTAACTAAGAAAAATGAGTGAGAACCCAAAGATCATTAAAATAGTTCCACACATTACATTATTCATTTAGTGGGTCATTAATTAAGATTGAAACATGAAACAAAAATTATTTTAGATGAAAAAAAGGTGAAACAGGTATTAAATTTTAAGTAAGTAATTAATTTAAACTGGAACATAAAATATTTATGAAAATAATTTAATTTACTTATATAATGTTTTTCTGCACATTTAAGAGCCATAAAAGCTCTCAATAACTATATATTCAATGATATAATTTGTATTAATATATATAATTAAATTAATTACATTATAAGTTAATATTATGTCTTATAATTATAACTTAATATTATATGCTATTCAATTATTTAAATATATATATTAAATAAATAAAAAAGCACTCATTTTTTATAGAATATAATATAACTTATGTATTTACTTAAATTATATATAGTAATATTGTAATATATTTATCTTAATATTTATTTAACTAAATTTAATAAAATATATATAATTTTATTTTGCAATTCAAATACATTAAATACATAAATTTTTGCCCTCTTACAGGTCCATTAAGCTAATATAACATCTACTAGACTCTTGGTACAGCCTGGCTGAAACTCCATCACTCTAAAAAAACAATAAAAAAATGCTAAGATTTTTTCTTTATATATTTTTTCAACAGAGTGGTAAGGTTAAATATTTGTTTTCAGGTATCCATGTATCATTATCAGATTATTTATTCTTATATCTCCATTTATATTCAATACTTTTTTCAGATGTTAAAACTCTATCATTGAGAATTTTTTCAATTTCTGCTGTTTTTGTGATTTCTTGAGTATTTTTATTAGGTCTCCCCCTCCTCTTGGGAAATAAATCACTGTTGGAAGTGTAGGGCTGAAGCAAAGAAATGGGAATGACAGGATGATTTCCATCAAATGGAGCATACAATATGACTTCAACTGCATTATCTCCCACCATTCTTTTCACAACAAATGGTGCTACAAAACAATATTTTAATTTTCTATTTCCTTGTAGATTGAAATGAACTGTAGATATCTGTACTTAATCACCTTTTTTAAATGTGTATCCTTTATGGGATTTATTCCATCTTTTCTATTTATATTAAAATGCCTTTTCAATACAAGTTTGAGAATTTTTTCTGCATAGTTGTTTCATTTGAAGAAAAGATATTAAAAAAGGATGTAATTCAAAATTAGGTAATTTTCTATTGAGAATTTGAGCAGTGGTATATGGGACATAACCCATCAAGCTTTTTTTTCACTGAAAGAATGAAAAGTGCTGTTGTAAGCAAATTCAAGAACAGGAAGTAAAGTAGCCCAATCATGAGTAAATCTGTCATTTTCCTGATATTCTAGTCCAAAGGCACAATATCTTCTTATCATATCCTCTGGTGTTTTAATAATTCTCTCAGCCAATCCTTCAGTTTGGGGATGGTGAGAAGTAGATAATTTCAAATCACAGTCACATACATCCATTAAAGACATCCAAAATTCAGATGTAAATTTTGGGTCTCTGTCAGAGATCATGGCTTTTGGAAACCTAGCAGTGTTGGTCATATGTAACCACCATGAGGAAGCCAATTCTTTAGTGGAGACTTCTTTTTTGGTAGGGATAAACTTGCACATTTTTTTAAATCTATCCACTATCACCCAGCAAGAACTATAACTGTCTTTTTCTGCTGTGGGTAGACCTGTGACAAAATCCATATTGATGATTTGCCATGGAGCATCAGGTACCTCAATATGTTGCATAAGTCCTTTCTTTTACCATTCAATCTTTTTTATTTTTGGAAAGAATCACAGGATTAAAAATATAATTTAGTGTCTTCAGACATATTACCCCACCAGGCAGTATTTTTTATCCTGATCATGGTTTTCTCAAGATCAAGGTGACCTGCTAATATGTCATTATGACAAATTTTCAAGATGATTTCTTTCATTGCAGGGGAAACAATAATTTCATTAGTCAATTTTCTTCTATAATAAATATAACCATCATCAATTGAAAATTTCCCTTCATTCAAAGCATTTTGATACTTTTGTGGGAGGGTTATATTTAGTGCTTGGATTGAAGCATTCTTTGGATAATTTAAAATTGTTGAAAATTTACTCAAATTATCATCATCTTTATATGATTCAAGAATCAATTTCATTAATTCTTCTTTCATATCAACAATATATATGCCATTTATATAAACAATATCATCATCATGCACATAAGCTGGATTTGAATCACTATTAGGTAGAGTTTCTCTGGACAACATGTCCACATTAGAATGCTTATTACTAGATCTATGGACAATAGTCATCCTACCTCTATATTCTTGTACAAAAATTTCCTATCTAAACATGTTCCTGTTTTGTGTTTTTATGTTGAGAAGTGATATTACTGAACTGCAGTCAGTGACCAATTTAAACTTTTTTATCATCCAAATAATAACATAATTTTTCCAATTCCCAAACCACAGCTAAAAATTCAAGCTGGGTGTCTCAATATATCAACTCAATATTTATAAAAGTTCTAGAAATATAACAAATAAAAACTTCAGACATTTTATCATTAATAAGTTGTTTTTGATGGAGGGCAGAACCTAAATCAACAAAACTTGCATCAGTATAAAAAACAAAAGGTTGAGTAAAATCTGGAAAGGTTATAATAGGAGCAGAAGTCAAACATTTCTTCAATGTATCAAAAGCCTTTTGTTTTTAAGTATTCAAAACATAAACAACATCTTTTCTTAGAAATTGTGTTAAAGGTGAGGCTATGAGTTGATAATTTTTAATATATTGTTGATAGTACCCATACATACCCAAAAAACTTTGCACTTCTTTAACAGAAGTAGGAGCAGTAACATTTTGTATTTCTGAAATTTTATTTTGGTCAACACAAATTAGAGGACCTAATACCACATGACCCAAAACTATCAAAGAATGAAAACCAAATTTTCATTTTTTTCAATGCTAAAGTCATGTTTATTTCATCAATTTTCTGGAATACTCTATTTAGTTGATTCAAATTATCATCAAAGGTTTTTGAAAATGTAATAATATCAGCAATATAGACCATCAACCATCCTTCAATTATTTTTTGGTTAAATTTGTTGTCCATTAATTTATGGAAAACTGAAGGAGCATTTTAAGTGCCAAAAGGCATCTTAATATATTTATAAATACCCATATGAATAGTGATCAACAAAAAGTTTTGTGATTCTTTTTCAACAGGTTTTTGATGGTATTCTCAATTGCCATCAAGACAACTTATATACCTTGTGTCAGACTGAGTTTAAGTACACAGACGTTAATAGATTAAATAATCATTTTTTTAGAAGATTTAAATAGTCCTTTATGAGTACTGTAGTACAAATACAATAAGTATTAAAATATAACTCAATATAAGAGTCTCAGTAATTTTAATATCACTAATTATAAATGGGTTACAATCTTATAGTTGGTAGAAAGATAGATTTAATGATTCAGATAATATTCAAAAAATTTAGAAGTAATATTTATATGTTCTGTAATTGTATTGGTTACATATTTTGATTTTAATGATGAAGAATGTCGGTCAGTTGTCTAGAAGATATAAGAGAAGAGGGAAGAAAAGAGAGGAGGACAAGAAGGAGATAGTAGTTTAGAAATAAAGGAAATAAAAACAATTGAAATTATTTAATTTATTTGAGAGAAAGCAACGACGAGTGATTTGAGAGGTGACAACAAATTGGTTTTATTAATATTTAATATTGTTTAAGTAAGAGTTCTGCGCGGCAAACACTATAATTACTATCAGACTTAAGGCAACCTTTAAATTGTTATTTAGAATTTTTAATTAGAATTCAATACTAATAAAAATAATAATAAGCGTAATAATTTTATTCTTAAATTGTTGAGTGTGTAATAAGTGATAATTCTACAGGGGATTATCCAAGGCCCTTTTATAGGCAATGGGTCCTCTGAAGCGCTACAAGTGACTATATACAAAATAGTAATGAAGTAAAACAAGAAGATAAAAGAAGACATTTGTAACATAGTAATTAAGAGAAAATTATACGAAAAATAATAAGAATCCCAATTAAGAATATAAAATTCCCATCCCAAATTTCCCAAATCAGTTAATACAAAATAGTGAGTAACTAAACAACCCTGTGATCTAAGAACTATGGGAAAAACAGATCAAAACAAGTATTACAATCTGTTTTCAGCATTTCTAAGTGAAACAAATAACATGTTTTGACGTAACAAGGCATGCAATCATTTTAATTCAGTGTAAATTAATATGTATTAATTGTTTTAACTATGTAATTTAATAACTAGTTTAACTGAAACAATTAATTAATTTAATTTGAGAATTTATAATACTATTTTATAAAATAAGTATTATAATTTATTTGATTTTCTTCCTGACACAATTTAAGGGTCAAAAGAAGCGCCACTAATTATTGTTTAGTATCATATGAGAGGTAGTATTTAATATATAAATTTAAGTAATTAATTTAAATATATTATAAATCAATTTTACACTTGTAATTATAATATATGTTTTTTTTTCTTTTTAATTAATTAAATATAAATTTATAATTATAAAAATGCGCCATTATTTGTAGAATATATTATATTATGCTCAATTTAATTGTATATAAAAATATATATAACCAATAAATTTAATGTAACACTTGTATATAATAAAATTCTTATATAATTTCATTATGCAATAAAATATTAAGTTATATTCATTAAATACAAGTCTTACCCACTTTTTAAGGTTTTATAATTTATATATCATTTACTGGACTCCTGGAATAGCCTGGCTGACAAAGAATGTAGAAAACAAGAGCGAAAACCCCTCTCCTTTTATACCCAATAATTCACCAATGTACCCCATGATTTACCAGTACTATACATTTCTAATGACGCCTTATTCTAGCTAATGCACCTGCCCATAAAAATAAAGAATTAATAAAAACATAAATAGAATGATATCACCTGCTGAATTCCTGGAGTAATAGGGATAATCCATTGAAATTAAAGAATAAGCAAAAAAGAGAGTATATGCATGCAATATCTTAAAATAAAAGACTAAAAAAAAATAATAAAACTAATTATTACAAAATATTCAAGGGGATTGGTATTAGAAATGAAGGGGCTAATTATTTTAAATTACTACATGAAATCCCCATCCAAATATGACTGATATTGGCTGAGAAACCACTGAGAAACCACTGAGAAACCCAAAAAAGGATGTGGAATGTGGGGTAACTAAATTCAGTCCTTGGCAGGCACTTTCATGGGAAAATCTTTGACTAATTTATGCAAATTTAAGCATGGTAGTGAATTAAAGGCACCAAGCTTGAGGTTATTAATGAAATTAGTGCATATAACAAGGTCAATGCACCTGTAATTAAATTAGGACACTAAATAAGCGCCTGTTGCCTATATTAGTGTATTTCCCCATAGTGTGCATAGAATGTGAGGTAATTATAGTGTGAAAAAGTTAAATTATCCAAAAATGAAGCTATTCACACAGGAAAAATGCAGACAGTATGTGGCCAGTACACAGAAGCTATTTCTGGCATAAAAAACACCAGATTTTAAAAGTGTTATTTTTATGCATTTTAGTAGCCAAATCAATATTTCTAAATAAGAAAAATTGATCTGCCAAGGCGCATTTTTTATATAATTAAATTTATAGTACATATATTCAACTTTTAAGTGATTTAAAGTGCATTTCTTGTTTTTCACATAAAACAATAAAAACAACAGCTTTAAGTCTACTTAAAAGTTATGTAGCCTTATGGTTATGGATCTTAATTATACCTTAGTATATTCCAACTTAATATTAAGTACATAATACTTATAAAAGGCTGATATATGCTTGTATATAAGGTGTTATAATGGCATATATTGTATTTTGTCACAAATTTCACTTATGTATACAACTTTTTTACCTTTATTTATTGTTCCCATATATACTACATGTGTTTAAAGTAATTTATAAGTAATTTTTACTCAGTCTTGGGAATATCTGGGCTGAAACCTTGCACCCTGTAAGGTAGCATGTATAGAGTTTATCCTTGGTAAATGGTATAAATCATCAGTTGTATAAGTGCTAAGAGCTCTATAATCTAAGCACATTCTAGCTTTATCCTTTTCATATGAAGTTAAAACAGGAGAAATAACACAATATTTTGGTTTCACATCTAATTTTTCAATTATATTCATATTTAATAAGGTGATGACATTATCCTCAATGTCCTTTCTTTTAGAAGGAGAGGCTGGATAAGGGTTTTTCTTTAAACTTTGAGGAATATCATTCAAGATACAAGAAAAAGAAATCTTCATTTAATGTTCCTTAACCAGACCTAATTTATGTTTTTCATGATCAAAATCCATTGGAAATGATTTAATCAATGCTATGATTGATTCTTTTTGTGCACTGGATATGTAATTTCTGAATGAAGCAGTATTTATTTCAGATAATAAATTATCCATTTTATTTGTAATTCTACCCTTATACTGAATCAGTGAAATATATGAATTCAGAACATGTGCAGAATTTTTCTTTGGAGAAGAGATTTTAAATTTTCTTTTTCCATTTAATCCCATTGTGAAGAAATTGTTGGCTGGGTCCAATTTTATCCCAAACATGGTTAAAATGTTATTTCTCATAATAAACCAATTAATCAACTTATCATTCTTCATGAAAATAAACTCACAAAGAGCTCTTAAAAAGCCAGTTTTATATTTAAAAAATGCAGTTGTTTTGTATTTTCCAATGTAACATATTACAGATCTATAGCTTCTCCAATTTTTGTAGGTTATTGGAATCAGTTTCTGGTGATAATTTTCATCCACCAAAGCTAGTGTCTTTTCAGATAATACACTTTCTCCAGCACCAGAATCATAAACAATTTTAAAATTTTATCTGTTTTTCAGAATTTGTACTTTTAAAGGAGTTATTATTGTTGAATTCTCATTGATATTTCTTATTATTTCAGCATTTTATACTGAAGATTAATCATTTTCACAAAGATCAGCAGTATTCTTAATATAATTAATATCCTGTTTTAACATGAGAGCCTCATTTGTGGAATGATTAGATTAAAAGATGTCACTCTCACTATCACTTGAGTTATCCTTAAGTTCACCAGAATAATTATCAGGCTTGTAAGTTTTTTCAACATAATTTTTCTTTGTCACAAACATAGCCTCTGTGCTATGACTTGTTACATTTAAAACAAGTATTAGTTTTATAATTTTTTGGAGAAACTTGGGAAGAAGTATTTACAAGTCTTTCTGGAGCTTTTACTGGAATAGGTTTTTGTTTCTCATATTGAAACCTAGCAGGATAGCTTCTTGGCTCATACATGTGATTAAGAGAACTTCATTACAAGTATTAATAAGAGCAGAAGGCTCCCTTACTAGGTCAGTTCTGGGTACGATTATTTCTCTTAAAGAATTGTTTAATTTATAAATGATTCTATCCTTCCATAAATCAAAATACATTTAAGATCCATTGCTCTAATAATTTTAACATTTTTCATGAGGTATTCTATAGGTTTCTCAGTTAAAGATGAACTATTTTTTTTACGTTTGTATAATCTTTGTAGAGCCAGTCTAAACTTTTAACCTCCAAATTGATTTGCAATTTATTGTTTCCACTTCTCCCAGGTATAATCAATGTTTTCCAAAAGAAATGATTCATACCACATGAGAGCCACATTGGAGAACAATAAAATTAATTTGGGTATAATTTCTTCATGTGGAAATTTAAAAGAATTTTCAATATTATCAATTCTTTGCACAAAATGCTGCCAATCTGATGAAGCATGGCCATCAAAAGTAGGATATTGGTCAAGGTTTAGCCACTTCTTTTGACTATTGGTGTACTCAGGTTTACTCATGGTTTTATTCAATATTAAAAGTTCTTGCAACTTTTCAAGATTTTTAGAAATTTCATCATTTACACCATGTACATTGGGCTTCCTATGAGAGTCACTGCTAGTATTTTTACTCACATTAGAAGTAAAAGATGGTTGAAGAGGTTGTACATTTCTCAGAGGTACCTTAAAGGTACTCTGTTCAGTTGCTCTAGGGATACACTTTTCAGGTGCTTCACCCTGTTTCCTGGAACATGTTGAGTAAAATTATCATAATTACCTTGTGAATCAAATATTGGATTAAGAGTCATGTTTTAATCCTTTCTTCAATGTAAGATAAATTCTCTCTTAATCTTGGGCTTTCAGAAACTTTATCATTAATTGTAGAAAAAGATAAAACATTTCTCTGCTCAGAAGTAGAATATTTATCTTTTAATCTTTTCACTTCCAATTTTGAACAATCTAATTCCTTTGAAAGTTCCTGAATTAAATTTTTCAATGAATTATTTTCATTCATAAATAGAAATAAAGAGCTATATTTGTCACAGAGAGAATTATATTCTGATTTGAGAGATTTTTAATCATTCACAATATTTTTTAACTTATCTTTCATACTTAAATAATATTTATCTGTAACTTCACAATTATTTTTGCAGGTCAAGTGCAAATTATTAATTCTCTCATTTTTTTGTGCCATTATATTTTTTATAACACGATCTTTCCAATACTTAAATCAGGGGACATCTTAAGTATATCAGTTGATGTGGACTCAAATAATTTGAGAATCTCAGGAGAAACAGGATCATTTAACATTGAAAAAGTAGGATTAATTAAAGAAGTAGAAGTTAAATTCATAGGATCATCAAATGATAATTTACTAATTACATCTCTTGGTTCAACTAACTTGTTTGACCTCTTCTTCATAGGTTTAATATTTCTCTCAGAAGGATCAAAAATATTAATTGTAGAAGAAGATTTATTATAAAAAGAAGAAATATGCTTATCAAACAACTAAATCACCAAGGCTGTGGAGGAACCTGAAACTGCCCCTTCTTTCTCCTGCTTCCCTGGTAAGGATGACTGGGATGGTGTTGATACAGGGGGGGGGGGCTTTCTTGATAGGTCAGCGTGAACCAAGTGCTGATTTTGTTGCTGATATCAGGTGATGTTCAGCCATTTGTACTTCCACTTTCTCTTGTCTTGGATTCTGGGGGAGGGGAGTGATCTGAGATGGGAATTTCAGAGGAGGCTGGATGGGAATTTTTTTCCTTACCAGTGGCATATTTTCCAAAATTAATACTCTTACCTCTAACATTTCCAATTTTGCTTTCAACTTCTGATTTTCTGTCCTCAGCTCTTTGATGTGGCTGGACAGGTTTGGCACTTTTTGATTTAATGGCATATTTTTTATTTTAAAGCCTTTTGGAAGATCTCCTTGAGGCTCCTGAGGATTGGCATCTAATTTTACTGGTTGGGGAGCCACCTGTATCTCTATGTCTGTTTCCATGCTTGTTTCCTGTAGGTATACCACCATCAGTATCAGAGTTAACATGAGAATTTTTTGAGGATTTTACAGAAGTATAATCATAGTCAAAAATTTCAAGTCCTTCATTGACATTCAGATCACACATTCCTGCAGAAAGATTTGAGGTTATAATATCTGATTTTAAAAAGAAAAATAAATTAAAATCTAAATCAGTTATATTCAATAATAATTTAAAAAAAACTGGTAATATTTTTATTTATATTTTAAAAAGAATCAGTAAGTCAAAAAAATATTTTGTTGGACTTTTTTTTATTTAATTATAATCTTTAAACAATTAACCAAAAACTAAAAAATATGATTTTTATATTTATTTTAATAAAATACATAAGCAAAATGCAACTATTTCTTGCACTTTTCATTTATATTTAATATTTATAGGACTAAGTATAATTTTTCACTTTTATGGTCAAAAATAAATTAAATTTAATTATAATGACAATATATTAATTTTATCTATTTTCAAAAAAAAAATATGTGATCCATTACTCTAAGTGGTTTAAAAATTTAATGCTAAACAACCATGCAAATTGAAATAAAAATAAACTGTTATTAAAGTACAATAGAGACATAAATCTTACCATAGTTATCAATAGTAAGTTTGATATATATCACAAACTATGTAATATATTAGCTTTAGAGTTTTTTCCAGGCTTGATTTGTGGTTGTGGCAAATTTTGTTATTTCATGTGATCTCAGAAGGCTTTTAACATTTGTCATTTGCAATCATTTACCTTTGGAAGGGCCCTCAAATTACAGCCTTTGACTTTATGATGAATGCAACTAATGAATGGCAAGGAGAATTAATTGAGTAATTTTATTTATTATGTCTCAATTCTACTTTGAATAAATAATTTTTATTTCTATTTCAAATGGTTTTATGTATATACTATTGGGTTAAAAGAGCAAAAAGCGCTGTCAACACAGATCAATTAGATTTGTATAAAATAAAATAATAGGGGGTGTCAGTTCTGGCAAATCTGCACTTAACTTAAGTGCTGATTTCAAACCAAATCAGCACTTACAAATCAGCACTTAAATTTTGCAAAAAAGTCACTTATTTCAAAAAAGGGTGTCAGTTATGTCCTCAAATCAGCACTTTTTTCCTGTTTTTTTTCACAACCACATTTTGGCCACAAAACATCCCTTCCTTTCTTACCCCATCCCTGTCACATGTGACACACTGACCTTCATCGCTACCTACCCATCAATCCTCGGCACACACCCCTTCCTGACATTTTCAATATTTTGACCAGGCATGTTTACATTCTTTTTTACTTATTTCTTCTACTTCTTAATATTTTTTCTATGGGTGTCAGTTCTGACCTCAAATCAGCACTTTTTTCGTGATTTTTTTTTTCAAAACCACATGTTGGCCACATCATCCATTTCTTTCCCATACCATTTTGTACTCTCCAAATGTCCTCTTTGTGTACTTCATTCACTTGGGTTGGTATTTTGGTTTGTTGCATATTCATTTTTTTTTGAATTTACAGTGAATTTTTTTTTTTGGATGGCTCATTGGTTTTCTTTCACCAGCTCAACATGAAATCGCATATTTTGTCAGTGATTTTTTTTTCATTCATCCCTCATATCCTTTTCCTATTCTCCTCCAACATCCCTCAAACAATTTGGTTTCATTCATTTTGTCATCTCATCTCTCCAGGTAAGTCACTTTATTCTTTTTTTTTGATTTTTTGATTACTAATTATAACTTTTTTTGTTTTTTTCTGTTTATTTTATTTTTTTTATCTAAATTTTATTTGTAGGTGGTTATTTTAGATTTCAATGGTATAATTAACCTTTTTTTTCTCTCTCTCTTTACTTTCTTTTTTAGCTCCATCACCCTACTTGTCAGGCTAAGGTCAAGTACAAGGACGTGAACTAGCTTGAATAGTCAGTTGTCTAGAAGATTTTAATGGTCCTATATGAATACTGTAGTTTTAATCCACTAAGTTGTAAAATATAATCAAATATAAAGGTCTCAGTAATATAATTCTCACTATTCTTATATATGGCTTACAATCTTTATAGTTGGTAGAAAAATAGATTATTTAATACAGATACTATTCAAAAGTCTTATAAAAGTACTAATTGATATGTATTGTAATTTATTTGGTTATATTGGTTGAATTGTAATGATAAAGAATGAAGAAACACAACCCAAAAAACCTCCTCCTTTTATACACACTGAGTTCCCCAATGATTCCCTTGATGTACCACCCAATAAACAATTAATGACGCCTCTAAACAACTAATAGACATGCCCATCTACATTCCCAGTAACCCATGACATAATTAGAAGAGTAACAACTGCCAAAATCCTGTAATAATAAGGGAAATCCATCAAAATTAAAGAAAAAGACAAAAAGAGAGTATATGCATATAAAACAATAATATTAAAGACTAAAGGAGACTTTTTAAGGTTAATAATAGCTTAATAATAAGGGGGATTGACTGTAGAAATAATGGGGCTAATCCTGACATTATACTAGGTGAAATTCCCATTCAAAAATAACCAAAATTGACTGAGAAACCACCCAAAAACTTAAAAAAGAGTGTGAGATGTGGGGTAACTACATGCAGTTCTTGGCAGGCGCTTGCACGGGTAAATCCTTGACTAAAATTAGGCGAATTTAAGTGTGGTGATGAAATAAAGTGCCAAGAGTGAGGTTATTAATGAAATTAGTGCATATAAACAAGGTCAATGCATTATTAATTAAGCTAGGACACTAAATAAGCACATGTCACCTATTTTAGTGTGTTTCCCCACAGTGGGCGTAGAATGTGGGGTAATTATAGTGTGAAAAAGCTAACTTTGCTAAAAATGAAGCTATTCACACGGGAAAAAAGCAGGCAGTATGTGGCCAGTACACAGAAGCCATTTCTGGCATAAAAAACTCCAAATTTGAAAAGTGTTATTTTTATGCATTTAAATAGCCAAATCAATAGTTCTAAATGAGCCCAATTGATCTGTCAAAGCGCAATTTTGATATTCTCAATTTTATAGCGCATATAGTCAACTTTTAAGTGAAATAAAGCGCATTTCTTGTTTTTTGCATAAAACAATGAATATAACAGCTTTAAGTGTACTTAAAAATTATGTAGCCTTATACTTAAGGCTCTTAAGATTACCCTAACATATTCCAACTTAATCTTAAGTACATAAGACCTATAAAAGGTGGATATATGCGTGTATATAAGGTGTTATAATGGCATTTTTTGTGTATTATCATAATTTTACTTATGTATATTATTTGTGTACTCTTATTTATTATTCCCATGTATAGTTCATGTGTTTAACATAACTTATAATCACTTTTTACTCAGTCCTGGAGATATACAGGCTGACACTTGCCCACCCAAAAAAAACAATAAAAAAAATGATAAGTTATACATTTTATTTTATTAATTTGTAATTTTCAGGTATTCAGAATAAATCTGTAGCATTAAAGATTAAACTTTAAAGAAATAAAAAATAATAAAATATTATGAGTACTGGTTTTTTAACCCCTCAGCTGGTGGAACAGAAATTTATTTCTGTTTAAATTTTTTAAGAAGGGTGGATAAATTAGAAATTTCTTTTTCAGGTATCCATTTATCAAATTCATTTGATTTCCCTTTAAATCTTAGTAAATACTCAGTTCCTTTTTCTTTAGTAAGGATTCTTTTCTTGAGTATTTTTTCAATCTCTGCTTTTTCCACAATTTCATCAGGTTGCTTTTTAGGCCTTCCCCTTCTTTTTGGAAATAAGTCAGGATCATTTGCATGGTAAGGTTTTAATAATGAGATAGGGAAAACTGGATGTTTCCTATCATATGGAGCATATAATATGACTTCCACTGCATTATTCCCAACCATCTTACTTATTACAAAAGGTCCTACAAAGGGATCCTTTAATTTACTATTACCTTGTAAGTTAAAATGTAGTGTTGATATGAGGACTTCATCTGCCTTCTTGAATTCAAATTCTTTATGAGATTTGTCCCACCTTTTCTTTTCATATTCAAATGCTTTTTGGATGCATTCTTCTGCATGCTTTCTACACATTTGTTGCATATGAATAAAGGATTTAGTGCCAGGGTGTATATCCAACCTTGGTAGTTTATTTAAATGATTTACTGGGGTATTTGGTACATATCCCAGCCAGAGTTCAAATGGTTTCTTCTCTGTTACAGAATGAGTTGTGCTGTTATAAGCAAATTCAAGGCCAGGAATTAATTTTACCCAGTCATGTGTGAATTTCTCATTGTCTTTGTATTCTAATCCAAAGGCACAATATCTTCTGATCATGTCTTCTAGAGTTTGTATCATCCTCTCAGCCAGCCCATCAGTTTGTGGATGGTGTGCTGTAGACAATTTTAATTGACAACCTGATAATTCCATCAAAGATGTCCAGAACTCTGAAGTAAATTTAGGATCTCTGTCAGAGATTATGGCTTTGGGGAACCCAGCAGTATTCCTCATCTGAGTCCACCATAGTAACGCCAAGTCTTTAGCAGATACCTCTTTATGGGTAGGGATTAACTTACACATTTTTGTTAATCTATCCACTATTACCCAGCAAGAATTGAAACTTTCTTTTCCTGCTAATGGCAAGCCAGTTACAAAATCCATGTTTATAACTTCCCATGGAGCTTTTGGCTGCTCTATTTGTTGTAACAACCCAGCTCTCTTCCCAGTTAATCTTTTAGATTTCTGACAAGAGTCACATGTTTCAATGTATTTCTGTACATCCTCTTTCATGTTTATCCACCAGGCTGTATTTTTAACTCTGGTTAATGTTTTGTTAAAGTCAAAATGACCAGCTAAGATGTCATCATGACAAGTACTCAACATTAACTCTTTCATAGAAGGTGGTATTACTATTACATTGCTTAACTTTTTCATGTAATATATATATCCATCTTCAATTGATAGTTTACCTTTATCCAACGCATTTTTATACTTTGGAGGCAAGGTTTTAATTAATGCACTCATGGAGGCATTTGTTGGATCATTAAGAATGGTAGATAGTTTAGACAAATCTTTATCAGATGAATAATTTTCTAATATAGTTTGCATAAACTCTTCTTCTAAATCCACTATATAAATCCCAAATATATGTATAACCTCATTTTCAGGTACATAAGCTGGGTTGTCAGCATCATTTGGCAAAGGACTTCTGGATAATAAATCCACATTTGAATGCAATGTTCCTGCTCTGTGAGTGATTGTCATTCTTCCTCTGTACTCTTGTACAGCTAGTTGCCATCTAAACATGTGCCTATTAGGTGTTTTCATGTTTAGTAATGATTTAACTGCACTGCAATCTGTTATAAGTTCAAACTTCTGGTCTTCCAGATAGTAATGAAGTTTCTCCAAAGCCCACACCACGGCTAAACATTCTAGCTGTGTGGCACCATACCTTAATTCTGTTTTTCTTAAGGTTCTGGATATATAACAGATAACTACTTCAGATAATTTTCCATTTATTATCTGTTTCTGCTGTAAAGCAGCACCTAAGCCTATGAAACTTGCATCAGTGTACAAGATAAAAGGTAGGGTGAAATCTGGCAGTCCCAATATTGGAGCTGACATTAAACATTCCTTTAATTTATTAAAGGCGTGTTGTCTTTCATTATTCCAAATGAAAGCTTCATTCTTCCTGATTAATGTTGTTAAAGGGGCTGCAATGGATTAGTAATTTTTAATATATTGTCTATAATATCCACACATACCCAAAAAACTTTGAACCTCTTTTACATTTTTAGGTATCCCAATGTTTTTAATTGCTGCCACCTTATTCTGGTCAACACAAATTTGTAATCCAGATACAACATGTCCAAGTACTTTCAAGGATTGAAATCCAAACTTACATTTCTTCAATGCAATAGTCATATTAATTTCATCCATTTTTTGAAAGACTCTTTTCAGGTGATTTAAATGTTCATCATATGTTTTTGAAAACACTATGATGTCATCAATATAGACCAATAGCCATCCTTCAACCATTTCCTGATGAAAAACACTATCCATCAATTTTTGGAAGACTGAAGGCGCATTCTTTGGGCCAAATGGCATTCTCACATACTTATATATACCCATATGTGTGGTTATTAATAAGTAATTTTGAGAATTTCTTTCCACAGGAATCTGGTGGTAACCCTTGTTCCCATCCAGACAGGAAATATATTTTGCTCCTTGTAAGGTAGCATGGATAGAAGCTATCCTTGGTAGAGGGTAAATATCATCTACTGTGTATGTATTCAGAGCTCTATAATCACCGCATAATCTTGCCTTATCTTTTTCATAAGAGATTAATACTGGTGAAATGACACAATACTTAGGTGTTGTGTCCACTTTTTCAACAATACCCATTTCCAAAAACAATTTTATATTGTCTTCAATATCTTTCCTTTTTGCAGGAGATGCTGGTTAAGGTTTCTTTTTTAAGCTGCCAGGAATATTATCCAGATCACAGCTTAGAGAGATTTTCATCTCATGGTCTTTGACCAATCCTAGTTCATTTGAGCCATGAGCAAATGCCATAGGATATGATTTAATCAATCTCAAAATATCTTCTTCTTCAATTTTTGAGAGTTGAGGACTGAAAGAGGCCTTTTGGATTTCATTTTCCAATTCACCCACTTCATTGGTGGTTCTTCCACCTTGCAGTTGTTCTTCTCTAGGAGAAATGGCATATACTGAATTTTCAGAACATATTTTGAATTTTCTTTTACCATTCACCCCTATGGTGAAACAACTGTTTGCAGGATCTAGTTTAATGCCAAATTTTGTCAATAAATCATTGCCAATAATAAACCAATCACTACAATTATTATTATCCATTACTACAAATTCACAAACTGCTCTAACATATCCATTATTATATTTAAAGAATACAGCAGTTTTGTATTTGCCAATTGGATTTAATACTGAACCAAAACCCCTCCAGTTCTTTGTCTGAACAGGTTCTAGTTTTTCCTGGTACTTACTATCAAGTTTCATTAATGCATTAAGTGAAACTACACTACCTGCAGCCCCAGTGTCAAGAATGGCATTCATTTCTTTTCCACATATGATAATAGGAGCTCTGATAGGTGTTATTTTGTAAGTGTCATGAGATACATCTTTAATTATTTCAGCTTCCTCTATGGAAGTTAAAGATGTGTCTGTATGAGGTATAGCATCATTTAGGAAAATTATATCCTGTTCTAATACAAATATCTCATTTTCATCATCACTGTAAGATATGTTACTTTTGCAATCCTCACTAGATTCCACATTCTCATCTTCATGATTACTAAGTTCAGAATTCTGTGAGGTTTCAATAACATTTATTCTTTTCTTACACATGTGACCTTTAACCCAAGGTTCATTACATTTGTAACAAGTGTTATTTTCTTGTCTCTTAGGGACAAGGGGAGCTGAAGGTTTTTTCTTTTCCACTGGTAACCTACTTGTAGTAGGTTTTACCACGTCAACACTTTGTCTGTAATTACCATACTTGGTTTCATACTTGTGGTTTAATAATATCTCATTGCATATATTAATGAATCCAGAGGTGTCTCTGACAGTTTCAGTTCTAGCTACAATAATGTCTCTAACTGATATAGGCAATTTGTATATTATTTTTTCTTTCCACTCTTCATAATCCATTTTTGGATCCATAGCTTTCATGATTTTTATTAAATTCATTAAGAAAACCATGGGTTTATCTCCAGCATTTGGATTATATCTGGCCCTTTCATACAGTCTTTGTTGAGTGATTCTAAATTTTGGGCCACCAAATTGCCTTTCAATTAGTGCCTTCCATTCATTCCAGGAGTAATTAATTCCCTCACTCAATACAGATTCAAACCATAATAAGGCCACATCTGTAAATAAAGATATTAACTTTGAAGTAATTTCTTCATCAGGTAATTTATATGAAAATTTTAAGTTATCAATTCTTTGTATGAATTGTTGCCAATCAGATTTTGAATCCCCGTCAAAAGAAGGGTACTGATCTAACTTAGGCCAGTTCTTTTGGCTAGTTTTTGCTTCCCTTACCTGAGGAATATTGAGTAATTCACTCACTTTAGAAAGATGATCATTGATTTCATCTTTTACTGATTTTATATTCTCAGAGCCCATGACACTATGTTCATGTTCCATCATTGGTTTATCATCAGAGTGTTTCATAAAAACTGGTACTCTTTCTACATAAGAGGTATTATCCTTTATTGTTTCAGTATTTTTCAAAATGTTAGCTACTTCAATTTCTACTCTTTGTAACCTATCTTTTATTACAGGTACATGAGTTAAAGTATCATTTACATTTGAAAAAGACAATTTTACACGTCCCTCTATGGTGGCCATAATATTTTGAGAATGTTCTAATTTAATTTCTAAATTTTTAATCTCAGAATTTAATCTTTTGTTTTCATTGATCAATTCATTATTTGAATTCTCAATAACTTTTAACTTATTGGCTGTTGTACTCAATGATTGTGTGATGTTTAATAATACACTTTCTGTATTATTGTTGGACTCTCTAGAGAATTCTTCCAATTTTTCAATTCTTAATAATAATTTACTAATTATTTTTGATTCCATTGGATTTTCTTTCAGAAAATATTCAATTTTGTCTGTTTCCAATTCAGAAGATTCATCATCAGGGTCAATTTTTAATTCATTTGATTCCATTTTTATATTAATAGTATTTTCCTGGTGATCAATAAAACTATGTACATTGTCCTCATGTAATGACAAGTCTAACATGTTATTTTCAAATGAATAATTTTTTAAATCCTTATCAATTATATCCAATAACTCTCTATCAATTTCATTACCTATAAGTAATTCATTGTTAGGATTATATAATTGATCTTGAGAAGATGGATGACTTACCATGGTCTTATTCCATTTCCCCTGCCTCTCCTTGGCTTTCCCCTGTAAGGGTGACTGCTGGATCCCTGTTGAGGAGGACTGTTGTAGTTTTGGGCATACCAATCCCACTTCCATTTGCTTACAGTTATCTTTTGGTCCTCTTCTGGGACTGGAGGTGTTGCTATGGTATTTGGTGCCACTGGTTGTTGATGAGACCTTATATCCACTAGAGCCTGGTTGACTTCTATAAAGCCCTGTGCCGCCCTTTTCTCCAGATTGTTGATCTGGTCTAACATATTGTTTACTCTTATTGTTAGTGTATTCAGTAGGGTTGAGAGGGAGTGAATTTGCTCTTGTAAGGTGTTTTTGGACTTCTTTATTGACATTTGTTTTAAGAGCTTTTCCTTTTCCTCCATGGACATTGGTGGGGTGTTGTTTATTTTTACTGGTGATTCTTGACCCTCCATTTGGATGTCCTGCAACAGGTCTTTCAGCTCTAGTTCTTAAGTTATAAGGTTTTGCCTTATTACTTACAATGTCATTGTTGTCACACATTTTTACGTGGAATTTTAGAGAATTGAAAGTTTAGATTTGAAAAACTTCAAACAGGAGTTTAATCAGTATTTATTAATACCACTGAAGACAATTTTATTGCTTACTTATTGGTATTAAGTGAGTTTTTAAGTGCCAAAAGTCAAATATGCTTTTTATGTGGTCACTTGATTTAACTGGTCTACAATATGTAGCCGTGTATTTATATTTAAAAAAGAAAATTTGTTAGTAAGATTCTTTCTAAATATTAAATGAATTTTACAAACCAATAAGAAGGGATTAAGAGTCCTGTAAAAAGAAAACAATTAATCAGTTTAATTGGTTATTATCTGCAAAGATCACAAATTTAATTGGTCTATTGACAGACTCCCACTAAGAACAATTATATGTTAAATTAGTGGTAAAATTGATGATTCAATATCACAATTTTATTATATAACAGGGCTTCTTTTTCTTAAATCACTATATAAGTGACCCCAACCTGTTGTAATTATCCAAATATTTCTATAGGGATATTATTTCCGTGTACCTTCTTTGAAAATGTCACTTACTGGATTATAACAGAATTCTTGAGGAAAGGTCCCCAATTGTCAGGCTAAGGTCAAGTACAAGGACGTGAACTAGCTTGAATAGTCAGTTGTCTAGAAGATTTTAATGGTCCTATATGAATACTGTAGTTTTCATTCACTAAGTTGTAAAATATAATCAAATATAAAGGTCTCAGTAATATAATTCTCACTATTCTTATATATGGCTTACAATCTTTATAGTTGGTAGAAAAATAGATTATTTAATTCAGATACTATTCAAAGGTCTTATAAAAGTACTAATTGATATGTATTGTAATTTATTTGGTTATATTGGTTGAATTGTAATGATAAAGAATGAAGAAACACAACCCAAAAAACCTCCTCCTTTTATACACACTGAGTTCCCCAATGATTCCCTTGATGTACCACCCAATACACAGTTAATGACGCCTCTAAACAACTAATAGACATTCCCATCTACATTCCCATTAACCCATGACATAATTAGAAGAGTAACAACCGCCAAAATCCTGTAATAATAAGGGAAATCCATCAAAATTAAAGAAAAAGACAAAAAGAGAGTATATGCATATAAAACAATAATATTAAAGACTAAAGGAGACTTTTTAAGGTTAATAATAGCTTAATAATAAGGGGGATTGACTGTAGAAATAATGGGGCTAATCCTGACATTATACTAGGTGAAATTCCCATTCAAAAATAACCAAAATTGACTGAGAAACCACCCAAAAACTTAAAAAAGAGTGTGAGATGTGGGGTAACTACATGCAGTTCTTGGCAGGCGCTTGCACGGGTAAATCCTTGACTAAAATTAGGCGAATTTAAGTGTGGTGATGAAATAAAGTGCCAAGAGTGAGGTTATTAATGAAATTAGTGCATATAAACAAGGTCAATGCATTATTAATTAAGCTAGGACACTAAATAAGCACATGTCGCCTATTTTAGTGTGTTTCCCCACAGTGGGCGTAGAATGTGGGGTAATTATAGTGTGAAAAAGCTAACTTTGCTAAAAATGAAGCTATTCACACGGGAAAAAAGCAGGCAGTATGTGGCCAGTACACAGAAGCCATTTCTGGCATAAAAAACACCAAATTTGAAAAGTGTTATTTTTATGCATTTAAATAGCCAAATCAATAGTTCTAAATGAGCCCAATTGATCTGTCAAAGCGCAATTTTGATATTCTCAATTTTATAGCGCATATAGTCAACTTTTAAGTGAAATAAAGTGCATTTCTTGTTTTTTGCATAAAACAATGAATATAACAGCTTTAAGTGTACTTAAAAATTATGTAGCCTTATACTTAAGGCTCTTAAGATTACCCTAACATATTCCAACTTAATATTAAGTACATAAGACCTATAAAAGGTGGATATATGCGTGTATATAAGGTGTTATAATGGCATTTTTTGTGTATTATCATAATTTTACTTATGTATATTATTTGTGTACTCTTATTTATTATTCCCATGTATAGTTCATGTGTTTAACATAACTTATAATCACTTTTTACTCAGTCCTGGAGATATACAGGCTGACACTACTCTTCATCCCTCCCTGGCATGGTCATTATCCCCCTGTTCCCTTATTTTACTTTTTTTTGGCTCCATTTCATTGAAACACATACATTGCACATTCTTTATGCATTTCACTTACTCCATATTCAATTTCCCCACAATTCCAACATCAATCTTTCTCACTCTATTTTTCCTACTTTTCAATCAAGGTAAGTTTCATCTCCTTTTTTTCATGCCTATATGATATCTCATTCCTTTTATGAAAAGTTCATACTTAAATATATGTATGACTCTTATCTGGATAACAGTGAACTTATAAAACTCCTTTTGATCTCATCTTCATTACCACTTTTCAAGTTTTTGTAAAATTTTGAAAATCAGACTCGGAATTAGGGTTAGGTTTATTCAAATCTAATGTTCTTTTTACTGAAGATTCTCCTGAAGGCTACCTTTCATTTCCTACAAACAGATTTGAATTTGATTCAGTGGTTGCTGAGATATTGACTGTTAAAGTTGAGCCTTTTTTTCCCAATTTAAATTTTTATTTCATTTTTTATGTAACAAATTAGGGTTAGGTTTATTTAAATCACATGTCCTTTATCTGAAGATTCTACTAAAGCATATCTTTCATTTCCCACAAACAGGTTTGAATTAGGTTCAGTGGTTGCTGAGATTTTGACCTTTGAAGTTGAGCCTTTTTTCCAAATTTCACTTGTCTTATTTCACATTTTTATATTGCATATTTAGAGGATAAGGATTCTGAAACTCTTATATGATTATTATCTAGGCATTTCAATTATATAGGCATATATTTGTTGCTCAAGAATACCACTAAAGCTCAAAAAGATGAAGATTTTCGCTTATGGGACACTCTACCTTCCTTTAACTCTTTTCTTGCTCTTCGACTCAAAAAGCACTGTAATAAAGCATTTGAAAAAAATCATGAACTTGCAACAAAAGTTGGAATACCGAATTGGTGTGACTCCGAATGGGAAGATATCAGCCACAAATATCTTTTATTTTCTAATTTTATTATCACTCATTCTGGATTTCACAATAAAATTCACACTGATACCAAGGACACCAATTTTCTTACTTTTGGTATATTCTCATATATCAAACCGATTACTGGCCAACCAATACCATCTCCAGCTAAAATCAAATGACATGGTTTATATTTTCCAGACCACCGGTGCATCATTGATTTTGGTTTTGGAAATGGTATCATCGAAACTATTTGGAATTCTTCTAAGGATAATCATCAAACGACCAAAGCTCCTCCTGGTTTGGAATCCTGTCAAGATTTAACACATTTTGGTTGCTCATTTCAAATCAGTCATAAGTTGATTCAAAGAATCAATAAGGTAACGAAAGAAGGTAAAGTTAATCAATTTAAAAAAACTTTATTCAGATCCAAAAAGTATGGGGATTAGAGTTGTCATCGAAAATTTTATATTTTTTTGTAAATTTTTAATAAATATTTTTTATGTATCAATTCCCTCAACTAAAGTAATGGGCCCACGACCTTGTGTTGTATAAATGGTAATCATGATAACATTTGTTTGTTTCATGGGGTTCCTCTAGCCTATACCTGTGGAAAGTCCCAAACTTTTGTTTCTAGATTTGATCTGCATTTTGGCTTGAGGGATGGTCATTACTTTAAACTAGGGAAAGTGATATATATTAGATATTTATTTAATAATTTACGTAATTATATTAAATTTAGATGACTTCCACCACTTACTTCAATAAAATTCAGGGGGGGGTATTGCCAAATTTTTAAATCTGACATGTGAAATTGATGACTTAGAAAAATTTTGGTGATATCCACCCCTTGCTTCAATAAAATGCAGGGGAGAGTATTGCCAATTTTTTAAAACAGATATAGAATTTTTTTGACTTGTAAATATTTTGGTGAAAATTTTTGACGAGAATGTGAAAGTAATTGTTTCCACCTTGAGCAGGTTTCTAGCTCAAAGGAATAGCAGTACCATCAAAAAAACCAATACATCCTGGGAAGCCCTCTGCTTGCACAACCTGAGATGATTCAAGTTGCTCTTCTTTTGTTGGCCAGGTGAGAAGTTGAGATTACAAGGAGTTGATGGCAGTGATACATTGTTTTGTATAAGTGTTAACTGAACCATACCCTAAATTAAAGAAATTTTCTAAATGTTTCAAAGCGTCTCCATTACCATTTGAACCCAAATGACATAGTGTGATGGCCAATTGAATTGAAGGATGTTGTTGTTCTTTTTGAGAATTATTGTAAAATATGGGATGATCCTGAATAAGCTCAAGCAATTTAAGGAAACATTACTGAGAAGTCCTGAACAGCTGTCTAAAACTGGGTGTAGATAGGTTAAGAAATGTTTGGATGGTGTACTTGGGGGTATGAAGTACTTGAGGCTTTCTGGGAAGAAGGTAACGTTTCATGGCCATTTTTGATAAAACAACAAAATCTTCTTCTAGATCAGAATCAGAATCACAATCAGAGTCCAAGAGCAGTTCAAGAGCCATGAAAGTCATTGCTTTATGTAATTTATCACAGTTTGAAAGTGAGGAAGGCATAACTCTTATATGATATGATATGAAGATGTAAATGATGTATGATGTTTTGAGTTATGAAGTGTTATGCTGCGGAGTGCTGCGTATGAATGGGATGATGCTGACAAATCAGTGAAATGGGACTTGATGGTGAAATCAGCACTTTTGGTTGAGAAAGTGTGGATTTGAGTGAAATGAGTGACTTATTTCATTTTGAAATCCACAAGTATTGGGGCTAGTGTGTTTTGGAAATCCACACTTATTTAAGTGCGGATTTGGTCAAATTTAAGTGCGGATTTGTAAGTGCGGATTTGCCAGAACTGACACCCCCTAATATAGTGAATTTTGATGGGCTTCAGTGGGATTAGCCAAGGGGTCCTCTGAAGCGCCACAAATATCTATTTAGAAAAATAAGATAAATAATAAAAGTAAAAAAATGAAATGTATTAACTGAATGGGGAACCCATGAGACAATTAACTAAGAAAAATGAGTCAGAACCCAAAAATCACCAAACCAGTTCTACACATTACATTAATCATTTAGTGGGTCATTAATTGAGATTTAAACATGACAAAAAAAAGTATTTTAAATGAAACAAAAGGTGAAATAGGTGGTAAGTTTTAAGTAAGTGACTAATTTAAACTAGAACATTAAATATTCATTAACACAATTTGATTTACTTATATAATGTTTTTCTGAAACATTTAAGAGCCAGAAAAGCGCTCAATACCTATATATTAGATGATATAATATGTATTAATATATATAATTAAATTAATTACATTATAAGTTAATATTATGTCTTTTAAATATACCATAATATTATATGTAATTTAATTATTTAAATATATATATTAAATACATAAAAACGCACTCATTTTTTATAGAATATAATATAACTTATTTGTTTACTTAAATGTATATATAGTAATATTATAATAAAATTATCTCAATTTTTATTTATCTAAATTTAATAAAATATATATAATTTTATTATGCAATTAAAATACATTAAATACATAAATTTTTGCCCTCTTCCAGGTCCAGTAAGTTATTATAATATTTACTGAACTCTTGGTACAGCCTAGCTGACACTCTACTTCTCCTTATTTTCCAACCTTCTATATGAATTGGTCAATTTTTTAGGTGATGAGGTAAGTAGAAATTTTTCACCTGATGAGCAGGGGGGGCATGTGTAGATAGAAAAACATTTTAAGTTTTTTCCACCAAAATTAAGTGGCCTAGAATGAAGAGTGGCATAAGGATGTCATCCCCAATTATCTCTCAAGTGAATTACTTACAAATCAATCATGGATTTGATGAGTATGGGTTCAGGAATTAGGAATAGAAATTGTGGTATAAGAGATAGAATAATACATTATCATGCATTCCTTATACATTAGCCAAAGGGAAAGTGGATAAGAATCTTCTGAAATTTATAATTTCTGATCCAGGGGGGAAAAATTCCTGATCCCTAATTGTGGAACCCTTATTGTTGATACCCCCTATTATTCTTATTTCAATATTTTTACTATTTGAGCAATGATCTTTCTAACTCCATTACCATTACTATGCGCATACATGTATGTATGTACATGTGTGTGTGTCTATAACTTATAGCAATGACATAGATAATTTATTAACCTCACAAAAAATAATTCTAACCAATTAATATTAATTAATCCATTAATTCAATTATGTAAATATATATATCAATCATTCAAATATCTACAATCCAGTACAACACAACACAACTCAAGACAACACTGCTTTATATATATATATATACCTATTAAGGAAACCTTTTAGTTTGTTTTTAGAGATTTATTTATTAGTTTAAACCCCATGCTGTTATTCAATTGTTATCAATCACCTGTAATTTTTATTTAGAGATTTATCTATTAGTATAAACCCTGCGCTGTTAGTCAATTTTATCAATCACCTGTGCCCAGTATTAAATGAATATACAGCAGAAAAGGGTTTCAAGATAAATATTAAATATTAGTTAAAGTTCAAGAAACATTAATGTGATAAATCAGGTTTTCAATGAAGAGAGAAAATAAGAGATTGGATTCCATAATATAATATGAAATAGTAAACAACAATTTGTAAAAAAAAAAAATAAACCTTTAATTTGTATATAGAGATTTATCTATTACTATAAACCCCATGCTGTTAGTCAATCATTATCAATCACCTATAGTATACTATGATCAGTATCAATGCTTTTAAACAGAGTGTAGTACATAATTCTTGTTCACAGTGATAGATGAATATACAGCAGAAAAGGGTTTTGAGATATATATTAAATCAAAGTTAAAGTGCAAGAAATAATAATGCAATTAATCAGTTTTTCAATGAAGAGAGAAAATAAGAGATTGGATAAGGAAAATAGAGTAGTGTAAGAATTATTGATTGTTGGATGTATTTCTATTTTTATTTTCTACTATTACATACAGTTAGATTTTACTATGCAAATGTAATTTTTTAGATGTGCTTTTTTATGTACTTCTTATATATTTCTATTCAATCTTATCTATTTGTGATGAGCAAGATGCTGACTCATACACTGGAGTCTGTTTGTTCTTTTTTCCCATCATTTTTGTCTTGCTCAATATTACTTTTTTTTGTTATTTAGGTCAGGTTTAACTAAATTATTACTTATTTTTCTTTATTAATATTTATTTATTTTATTTTACAACTAATGTATGTAGGCAACAGTGGCAAAGACCATCTATAAGGGCACATCAGTTTTATTAACAACTGCTTCTTTTTTCATTTAAATAAGGTTAGACTTTGCATTTAGCTTCTACTTTTACTGGTCTTTTCTGTCTTTCTCACTATTATTTATTTTTATTAGGGGGTATCAAAGTTAGATATCTTCCATTTCAAAATACCTCTTTTTTCCACCAAATCAACCATGACTGTTTTTTAAAATATGACATATTGTGCCCCCCAAACACCTTTTTATTGAGAGTTAATGTCAAGTTTGTGGCTTTCTTTTTGTGCTGTGAAATGCCTTTTAAATAATCACAAATTTCTCACATTGATACCCCCTATTATTTAGATAAGAGTAGCAAAGACCATTTATAAGGGCAGATCAGTTTTATTAATGATTGCTTCTTTTTTATGTACATAAGGTTCTTGCGAGAAGCACTAGCTACTATATAAAGTCTTATATTATCACTATTCACCCTTCCTAACTGATCACATTCTTAAATCAATACTCAGTTTAAGTCAATCATCATGTTAAGAAACATGTAAAATACACCTGAACATAGTAACCTAGTCTACCAGATCTTTCAATAATACCTTACCTTCCCTCCTACCTTACCTTAGC
This sequence comes from Hemileia vastatrix, assembly GCA_030280995.1. NCBI lineage: Eukaryota > Fungi > Basidiomycota > Pucciniomycetes > Pucciniales > Zaghouaniaceae > Hemileia > Hemileia vastatrix. The sequence goes on along the minus strand of JASXTE010000001.1, from coordinate 22,582,495 downwards.
CCTAAAAATAAATAAATAACCAACAAACAAGCAAAAAAACAAAGCAAAATCCATTTTAAGTATTGTGCCACTCATAAATAAACTAAATCATTCATTACTACTATGACTAGTCATTAATAGTATGACACTCCATAACAAGAAGTTAGGTTAGAGGTTAGAGGTTAGCATTCAGTATTATAGTTTTGATGGCTTGTTAAAAACAGAAATAAAATAAAATAAGGTGGGTTGAAATACTGAATATGTGTGTCACGAAATCAATTAAACTTATGGCAAAATGTACTTCAGTACATACAAACTGATATCAATAAGATAGAACAAGGATGACAGCTTCATTGGCTATTTTTCAAAGCATTTGTGCTAACAATGTACCAGAAGTCAATACACATTGTGCATGGACCACACTTTTTTAAAAATAAACTTCACACATCATGTTCAAATTTAACAATTAGATTTGACCAACACATCAAGCAAAATTCACTTTATTTCAATGTCAACCAAACAATCAATGCACCTCAAATATGCTTCCATTCAATTGAATTACTCCCCACCTATAACACTCAATCCAATTCTGCCACCCCCCTCCTCTGTTATTCACAAAAAACATTACTATCAAAAAAACAATTCAGGAACTCCACTGGGGACTCCTCTGCCATATAAAAATGAGATAAATAGATATGTAAACAATACTCATTACTCCATAAGATAACCCCATCCCATTCTCAAAAACCCCCATAAAACTCCAACAGCACAATAATTACTTGTCATCAACAAAGGCAAAAATGCCATCTTTTCATATTTCTCTCCCCCAAATACCCAATGACCATGTACTATATCAGTATAGATAAACAATAATACAAATCCTGCCAAGTATAACTTTTCAGCTTTCATAATCAAAAGTGAAATGGTTGTTAAAGGAGGACTATATGTGGGTGATTAGGGTTAAGGTGAGAAACAAGATATAAAAAAAGGATGAAAATGTGAGCACAAAACTTGATAAGTTTAACTTAATGGAGAAGATGTGTGAATTGAGCTGACCGACATAATTCCCTTTTAAGAGCAGTGAACGAAAATATGCACCAAAGAAGTGTATAAAGCACTTTAATAGGGGTTTCTTGTAAAGAAGAATATGTCATTGTTGATCAAAAAGTTCTGGCGTCAGTACAGGAGAGGGGGGGGAGTTGATTCATACCGGTGGGATGAATGAGAAGAGGGAACAAAGCATAGATTCCAGCAACGGAGGAAATCATCCAAGTTCTAAAGTGATAATAATCCACAGTAGCCAATAAACTGAGAGAACACAGAAATTCGTTATTCAAAACATAAAAACCCCATCGCAAGCACATGTTTGTGAATGATATGAAAAACAAAAGAACAAGTGACTCACGTCATTGGAACGAGAAACAACAATGAAGCTTTCTCATGGACGTGCCAACCTACCAAAAATGATGTTTGGGCAGAAAGAATGATTGATCGAAGAAACCGATCAAAGGTAGGATCTGACCATAGTTTTGTCAAGATAATCTGAATAGCAAGACACCCCCCCCCAAAAAAAAAAAGAATAGAAATTTTTAACACAGGGGGCAGAGACAAAAAATGGAAAAACCCACTGACAATCATGATTGAGAGTGTGAGTCCGAAGCAAAATGCGGGAGACACATCAGGTAGGACTCCAAAGGAGACATCACCAACTAAACCCCTAGAGCTTGATTCCAGAGCTGCTGGATTGATTTGAATACCACGATTGACCAGATCTGTTAAAACCAAAGCAAATTGATCAAGCCAAGTTATATAAAGATGTGTGTGAAATTTGTGAGCAGTAAAGAAAAAGGAAGTGTGGGAGATAAGAGGCGTACAGCGGATCAAAATACGGTCCAAGGTGGTGACGAGGGCCCATATATTTGGAGCCCAATAGGCATGATTCAGGCCACGCTGGAAAGGAAAGAGCCTAGAAATTATTTGAGTAAGGACTTGGAGACACTCGTTGAGCCAGCCAAGGGGGAGATGTTGTGCCTTGATGTCCGGAGGCAGACCAGCCCAAAGAAAAGGACCAAAGCTGAGGAAGAGAGTGAAAACCACAATTGAAGCAAGTTGGATGAAGTGAGATAAAGAAAAGGTGGGAATGAAGCAAAATGCCTTGAAGAGATAGATCAGATAAGGAGGGGCAAGATAGATGAAGATATGTTTGAGGTTAAGAAGAGAAGCAAAGAGCAGAGCGCAAAGACGAAAGCGACGCTATAGAAGGGGAGAAGAGGGATGTTTTGAGAGGTCCAAAAAGAAAGACAGAGAAGAGACAAGTCCGTCCATACATGTTTAGCAGCAATAATAGACCAAAGAAGGATACCGAGAAGGAAAGCGTTGTACTGAAAGTGAAGATGATCGACGATGAGGATAGCGGGATGAAAGAAAAGGACCGTGGCGATGGGAAGATTGTTGAGACTAGACAAGAGGAGAGAGGGTTAGAGAGAGAATTAGAGAGAGGAAAAAGAAAGGAAGGAAGAGACTTTAAGAGAGCGGATCCAAACGAGAGACATTCGGAGAGGATGACGGAAGCACGGTGTAGACGAACAAAGGAGGGATGAAGAGGGAAGGAGTGGTGGATGAGGGAAGTAGCAAGTGGATGGAGTGGATGGATGAGGAAGGCGAGGAGTGCTTCGAAGTAGGCGAAGAAGGGAGGATAGTCGAGAGTCCATTTTGAGGATTCGTCAAAGTACCAAGCAGAGAGGGGAAGGGAATGGGTGATGGCAAGCCAGTGATGATGGACATTGAAGTCAGTGGAGAAGCTGGATGAGGATGAGGATGATATAACGACAATATCGACATTATCGACAATATCGACATTATCGACAATATCATCATCAATAACATCCACATCATCATCAATAACATCCACATCATCATCAATAACATCCACATCATCATCATCATCATCATCATCATCACCCAAACAATTGCAGTTAAAGTCAGTCACTCCCACTCTTGCACGTCTTCCTTCTTTCGCTCTCTTTCTTTCTCTCTCTCTCAACTCAAATCACTCACTAGCCATCCATCGCCAGCAGCCGCACGCCCACTCCCACCAACACTCCCACCAACACTCTTCCTTTCGACCACTCACCCCACTCTCCCAAGTGATGTCCGTCGATCTCAACTGGCATCTCCTCACTCCCGCCGTCGCTCACTCGCTCAAGCACGCTCTCAACCGCGCACTCGCTCAAGCGACACTGCCTGACTTTTTAGCTCCGATTCATATTCATCATATTCACTTTGGTCACTTTCCTCCTGATCTTTCCCTCTCCGATATACGTCATTTCAATCTTCATCCCTCTCCTAACAATCCTAGCAATCCTAACAGCCCTAACAACCCTAACAACCCTAGCTACCCTAACAGCCCTAGCAATCCTAACAGCCCTAACAACCCTACTTCTACTCCCTCTCATCTCTCCTTTCAACTTCACTTCAATCTCGCTTATTCTGCTGATCTTCGCATCGATCTCTCCACTCATCTCATCCTCAACTACCCTCAACCCAATTTCTTATCCATCCCTCTCAATATCTCCCTCGTCGCTTTAGCTATTCATGCTCAACTCATCTTAGCTGTTGATCCTCAACATCATTCCCTTCATCTTTCTCTCCTTCCTCCTCCTCATGCTGATCCTGATCAAGATCCTTCCGTATCAATCTTACCTCAAATCTTATTCGAATCTCAATTAGGTGATCCTAATCGTCATCTTTTAAGAAACGTCGGTAAAGTAGAACGCTTTCTCGTCGATCTCGTTCGTAAAATCATCAAAGATGAACTCATCTATCCTGTAATTGTCTTTTTTTTTAAAAAAAAAAAAATATCAACACACACTTTTTTTTTTTTTGATGACATCTCTTGACTCTTTTCTTTTTTTTACATTTTGAGCAATAGACTTTTCAAACCGTGGAATGGGATTAAAATTTATCTGCCAATTTTTGATGACTATGAACAAAAAATTGAAGATAAAAATACTTTTCCCATCCCTCTTCAACCAAATGACTAGATTAAGCTTTTGAAATAGCAAGAGAGAAATATGTACTATAAAACTTAACATCCATCAACTATATATCAATTGTATGATTCCCATTTGAGTCAATCCTATTAGGGGGTGTTAGTTCTGGCAAATCAGCACTTGCAGACCAGCACTTAAATTTTACAAAAAAGTCACTTATTAGGGGGTGTCAGTTCTGGCAAATCCGCACTTAACTTAAGTGCGGATTTCAAACCAAATCAGCACTTAAATTTTGCAAAAAAGTCACTTATTTCAAAAAAGGGTGTCAGTTATGACCTCAAATCAGCACTTTTTTCCCGTTTTTTTTCACAACCACATGTTGGCCACAAAACATCCCTTTCTTTCTTACCCCATCCCTGTCACATGTGACACACTGACCTTCCTCGCTACCTACCCATCAATCCTTGGCAAACACCCCTTCCTGACATTTTCAACATTTTGACCAGGCATGTTTACATTCTTTTTTACTTATTTCTTCTACCTCTTAATCTTTTTTCTTGTTATGTTCCAGTTTCATAATGCCTCCTAGACATTCCAAATCTCAAAAGGTAACTCAAAAATCTGCTTCGTCACAAAAGTCTCCTCATAAAGCAAGCCCTGCACCTGAAAAATCAAAGGCAGGTTTAGGTCAGCTTAAAAAGGATGATTATCTCATCATAATCAACTTCCTTAAAATAAAATCAAATTTTGAAGCATGTTTTGGATGTGAAAAGTCCACTCGTATTGGACGTCCACCTTCTTCAAAGGTTAATGGCTACTTATTGATGGCCAATGAAGTAAGGAAGAAAACAAGGGGGAGAATCGATATCAATCCTAAACAAATGAAGGAGAGATTTAAGAGTTACCATTCAAAATATAAAAAGACTCATCATGCTGCAAATGAAACTGGCTTTGGTATTGACGATGATGATTTGGAGATTGGAATTACTACTGTTTCCGAAAAGCTCAATGTCATGTGTCCTTTCTATGAGGAAATGGATAATCTTTTTGGCTCCCGAGTTGATGTAAACCCTTGGTTTCTACACGATACTACTAAGCATATACCCTCTGGATCCAAACCTTCCTATAATCTACCCGAAACACCTTTACTTGAAGGAGATCAATCCCCTCCACCTTCTAACCATAGTTCAGCTGAAGATGATCCCGACTATCAAGCAGAACAATTATATCGCAGCAGATCTGAATCCTCAGAGGCCCAAAATTTAAATGTATGTTTACTTTTTGTTTTTTCTTCAATTCTTCTCTGAATATCTCTTTCATTCTAGTCTCCTCCTACTCAAACTCAATCTCCATTAAATAATCTCAATTCCCGAAATGTGAATCCCACTTTAGAAGCTGCTTTAGATGAACTTCTTGAAGCTTCTTGTTCAAACTCCAAACTAAGGCGTCGAGCCTCAACTTCAATGAACTTGAACCATCTATTAAAACGTGGTAATACTTCAACAAGCTCATTTGGCTCCCTTGAGGATTATTTTGAAAAAAAAGATATAAGTAAGTTTCATTTACTATATATCTTAATCATTAACTCATTTATTTATTTATTTCAATTTAATTTTCTCAGCAAAATCAACTATTGCGAATAATGCCCTTGACTTTGAGAAGATGAAGTTTGATCATATGCTAAGGAAAGATCAGCAAGCCTTAGATTTGGAAGAAAAAAAATTTGAGGCAGAGCAGATGGAAAGAATAAATGACCATCAATTTCAAAGAGAAATGGCTTCTTGTGAATTGGAAAAACAAGAGAGTTTAAAAAAAAAAGATTTCATTATGGAATGTGTTAAAAATGGCCAATCTTATGAGGACATTAAAAAATTACTTGACCTTTTCAATTGATAAATTGTTTTTCTAGTCAATTTAATTTTGTTTGATTTCTTTTTGGTAATATTTTCTTATATGCTGACTTATAAAAGGTCTTGAATATAGTACGTTATTTTTGACAAATTTTTGAAAATATCATACATTTTTTCTATCTTTACATTCAAGTCAATAAGTTTGCTTATACTTAAAATTTGAAAATATAATAAAAAATTTCTATCTTTACTTTCATGTCAATAAGTTTGCTTATCTAAATACTTCTAAGTCAATAAAATTCAATATCTCTTTTGAAAATTTGGCAATACCCTCCCCTGCATTTTATTGAAACAAGGGGTGGGTACCACCAAATTTTTCTAAGTCATCAATTTCACATGTCAGATTTAAAAAATTGGCAATACCCTCCCCTGCATTTTATTGAAGTAAAGGGTGAAAGTCATCAAAATTTAATATAATTACATAAATTAATTAATATATAAATAAGATATGTCAAATGTACTACTTTTAAAGTAATGACAATTACTCTAGCCAAAATGCAGACCAAATTGAGAAACAAAAGTTTGGGACTTTCCACAGGTATAGGCTAGAGGAACCCCATGAAACAAATTAATGTTATCATGATTACCTTTTATACAACACAAGGTCGTTGGCCCATTACTTTAATTTCATAAATTAAAATATCATATTTATTTATTATAAATTTATGGAAGAATATTAAATATTTGGTGACTCTACAAATCCCCATACTTTTTAGATCTACCTAAAGAATATTTAAATTCATCACCTTTTTCTTCTTTTTTTAACTTGTTTATTTGTTGGATTAACTTTTGACTGATCTGGAAAGAGCAACCAAAATGCGTGAAGTCTTGACAAGATTCCAAAGCTGGAGGAGCCTTTGTGGTTTGGTGATTATCATAAGAAGAATTCCAAACTGTTTCGATGATTCCATTTCCTAATCCAAAATCGATTATACATCTATGATCCAGGAAATATAATCCATGTCCTTTAATTTTCGCAGGTGATGGAACAGGTTGTCCAGTGATAGGATTAATATATGTGAAAATTCCATAAGTGAGGTAATTGGTATCATTTGAGTCGGTGTGAATTCGGTTATGAAATCCAGAGTGAGTGATTATAACATTTGAAAACATTAGATCATCACTAATATCTTTCCATTCAGAGTTGCACCAATTTGGTATTCCAAATCTTGTAGCAACTTCATGATTTTTTTGAAAAGCTTTATTGAAGAGTTTTTTAAGTCGAAGAGCAAGAAATGAATTAAATGAAGGTAACGTATTCCATTTTGGAAAATCATTATCTAATTCAGCTTTAGATAAAGATCTGAGTAAAGAATATATGCCTATTTGAATTAAATTCAGTAAAATGATATTAAAAAATACAGAAAATTTATTAAACATATCAAGAGAAAAACCTTTTTCAAATCCTGGTCTCCATCCAATTCCAATCATGATTCCACCCAACAAATTATTATTCCTTAAAGATAAGCGAACCAAATCCATTTGATAGAGTGTTATGATGATATCACAGAGTTGATTAAATGATTCATCTTTTAAACCATTAAAAGAATGGTTTTCATAAATAAGTTGAGGTTTGAAACTATTATTAATAACAGCTTTAACTTCATCACCTCCAGTTTCAGTTAAATAATGTATATTTTCAGGTAAAATTTTTGGATATTTTCTTTTTTTTTCAACTTTAGTTTTATAGTACTTGATTTTTGAAATATGGCCAAATATTTGATCCAAGTGAATTTCTTTTTTTAAATTTCTTTTATTTCGATACTGTTCATTTTTTGTCAATGTTTTAGATGATGATTGAAAAGAAGTTGAATTTGAAGATAATAATGAAGTTAAAGAAGATGAGAGTGAGGTAAGTGGTGAATCTGAAGTTAAAGACATGTATTTTTCTACTTAAAAATTTGTTACTTTTCAAAAACCCAAAATTATACATTTAAAAAAAACTCACTTAATTTAAATTAAAAAATAAAAAATCCTCAAAAGACTAATAAGAATTTTTTTTATTTCACTTGAACTTGATGAATATTTTTCTCTAAAATTAAAAAAAAAAAATCAAAAAACTGTTAAATTTTTTTTATCACTTCCCCATTCCCCTGAATTCCCCTCTCCAAACCTCTCTCCCACCTCCCCAAAACCCTTGTAAACCCCCCCTCCACCCCCCTCCAAATCCCCCCTCCAAATCCACCTCCAAACCCCCCTGCAAATCCCCCTCCGAACCCCCTGCAACCCCCCTCAACACCCCCTTCAATCCACCTCTTTTCACCTCCTCCAAACCCCCCCTAACCCCCCTCCAACCCCCCCCTCCAAATCCCCCTCGAACCCCCCCAATACTTCCCTCTAAACCCCCCTAACCTCCCCTCCAACTTACTTAACGATTTGGTAACGAATCGTTAAGTTAATGAATGATTGCTGTGAATTGTTCATTAACTTAATGATTTGCTAACGATTCTTTAAGTTAACGAACAATTCGCTGAAATTGTTTGTTAACTTAACGATTTGTTAGAAAATCATTAAGTTAATGAACGATTCGCTGCAATCGTTCGTTAACTTAATGATTCGCTGCAATTGTTCATTAACTTAACGATTCGTTAGCAAATAATTAAGTTAATGAATGATTTGCTGCAATCGTTCATTAACTTAACGATTTGTTACCGAATCGTTAAGTGATGTTTAAGGGGGGGGTAGTAGGGATTTGAGGGTAGATTTGGGGGTGTTTTGAGGGGGATAGGAGGGGTGTTTAGAGGGGGGGTTAGAGGCAGGTTTGGAGGGGATTTGGAGGGGGGATTTGGGGGATTTGGAGGGGGGATTTGGAGGATTTGGAGGGGGGATTTGGGGGATTTGGAGGGGGGATTTGGGGGATTTGGAGGGGGGATTTGGGGGATTTGGTGGGAGGTGGAGTGGAATGAGGGGAGGAAATGAGGAGACCAACAAGGGGGAGAAAGGGAGAGATGAGACCAAAGAGGGAGAAAAGGGAGGTTAGAGTGAGCCAAGGAGGGGGGAATAAGGCAGCCAAAGGGGGGAAAAGGGGGATGTATCCATTCCAAGGAGAGGGTAAAGGTGGGAAAAAGCCCAGGCCAAGGGGGGATAAAGAGAGAAAAGAGGGAGAGAGAGAGAGAGAGAAAAAAAAGGTTAATTTTACCTATAAATTTAAAAACAACCACTTACAAAAAAAAAAAACAAAAAAAAAAAACAAAAAACCAAAAAACCAAAAAAAAAAAAAAATTAGCAAAAAATTAAGTAAAAAAATAAAATGACTTACCTGGAGAGATGAGTTGAGAAAAAAGAAATATAATTGAAATTGATTGAGTGATGTAGGAAGAGAGGAGAAAACAGATATGAGTGAAGAAAAAAAAGAGAGTGACTGAAAAAATATGCGTTTGCTGAAAATATGTGATTTCATGTTGAGTTGATGATAGAAAACACAGAGAGAAAAAAAAATAAGACTTTAACAGCAAATTCAAAAACCAAAAAAATATGCAAAAAAATTTACCATTCTCAGTGAATAACACATGCAAATTGATCATTTGAAGAGAAAGAAAAATAAAATTAAAATTGCGTTGAAAAATGTTGGAGTGTTTTTGGAAGAATTTTCGCCCTTATACTAGTTGATTGAGAAATAGAAGTGTTGGATATAGTCGGAGATGAATCAACTTTTTCATCTTCATACAGCTCTAACCATTGATCTTTGAGGTCAGCAAGTAGGTTATGAAGTATAGTGCAACACAGAATCCAGTTGATAACTGCCTCCATTTCAGATTTATTTCTAAGAGGACTTCTTAATTCCCTTAAACTAGAAAAACTGCCTTTCAAGATTCCAATAGAATTTTCAATACGGACTCTTGACTTTTCCAAATGATTGTTGAATTTGGCATTTTGACTGTCTTCTGAAGCTGCTCCCTGAAAAGCAGGAAGTGCATACTTTCCATTCACATAAGCAGAATCTGCAAGGAGATACTGATCTTCATCAAAGAATTTTTCAGGTTCATTTGAAATTTTCATTCTTTGGAAGACGTAGGAGTCATGACATGAGCCAGGATATCCAGCGAAGAATGATATAAATTTTTTGTTTACGTCACATATAAGCTGAACGTTAATTGAATATCTATAAAGAAGATACATTTGTTTGTGTTACTTTCAAAGAGAGTGAAAGGAGTTAAAAATAATCTACCTCTTTTTAAGGTCAAAGTAATTGTTTCCACCTTGAGCAGGTTTCTGGCTCAAAGGAATAGTAGTACCATCAACAAAACCAATACATCCTGGGAAGCCCTCTGCTTGCATAACCTGAGATGATTCAAGTCGCTCTTCTTTTGTTGGCCAGGTGAGAAGTTGAGATTCCAAGGAATTGATGGCAGTGATACATCATTTGGTATAAGTGTTGACTGAAACATACCCTAAATCAAAGACATTTTCTAAACGTTACAAAGCGGCTCCATTACCATTTGAACCCAAACAACATAGTGTGATGGCCAATTGAATTGAAGGATGTCGTTGTTCTTTTTGAGAATTATTGTGAAATATGGGATGATCCTGAATAAGCTCAAGCAATTTAAGGAAACATTACTGAGAAGTCCTGAACAGCTGTCTAAAACTGGGTGTAGATAGGTTAAGAAGTGTTTGGATGGTGTACTTGGGGGTATGAAGTACTTGAGGTTTTCTGGGAAGAAGGTAACGTTTCATGGCCATTTTTGATAAAACAACAAAATCTTCTTCTAGATCAGAATCAGAATCACAATCAGAGTCCAAGAGCAGTTCAAGAGCCATGAAAGTCATTGCTTTATGTAATTTATCACGATTTGAAAGTGAGGAAGGCATAACTCTTATATGATATGATATGAAGATGTAAATGATGTACAATGTTTTGAGTTATGAAGTGTTGTTCTGCGGAGTGCTGCGTATGAATGGGATGATGCTGACAAATCAGTGAAATGGGACTTGATGGTGAAATCAGCACTTTTGGTTTAGAAAGTGTGGATTTGAGTGAAATAAGTGACTTATTTCATTTTGAAATCCACCAGTATTGGGGCTAGTGTGTTTTGGAAATCTGCACTTATTTAAGTGCGGATTTGCCAGAACTGACACCCCCTATTTTGGAGATGGGTGTCAGTTCTGACCTCAAATCAGCACTTTTGGCATGATTTTTTTTCACAACCACATGTTGGCCACAACATCCCTTTGTTGCTCACCTCATCTCTGTGACGTGTCACACACAGATCATCCTCTTGACCCAAATATCCTTGGCACACACCCCTCACTGAAATTAGCACCATTTTATAGTCACAATTTTGAAATTTTTGAAATTTTCTTAGTCAACATTTCTGACTCCAATTTTTATCTTTCTCATCCCAGCAAGTTCATTCCTTTTCATTTCTTGATTCATCAACTTTTCCAAGCTGAAGTTTTTCATTCTTCTTGGCATCTGGTGGTTGCTGAGATATTGACCTAAAAATTCAAGCCTTTTATTTTGCACTATTCATAGCACATTCTTTATGCATTTTACTTGCTCCATATTTAATTTCCCCCCCCGATTCTAACTTCACTCTTTCTCACTCTATTTTTTCCTACCTTTCCATGAAGGTAAGTATAATCTCCTTTTTTTCATGCCTATCTGATATCTCTTTCTCTTTATCATGAATGAGCACTCCAATCTATATAGGACACTTCTTTGGATAATGGTGGACTAATTGAACCCCTGTTGCTGTCATTTTCACTATCACTTCTCAAATTTTTATGCAATTTTCAAAAAAAAAAAAACAGAATTAGGGTTAGGTTTATTCAAATATCATGTCCTTTTTGTAATGGTGTGTCAGTAACAGAACTCTGAGAAGAATTCACCATGCAATATGGGGTGTAGACTTGCTAGCAAGTCCACAACCTTGAAGCTGAATTCATATCCAGTTGAGCATACATTGAGGGAGTGATGTAACTATTATGAAGAATCAGTAAAATTACTTTGAACACACTTTGAAGGAAACTTGAACATTTATTGAGACACCATTCACCACACAATATTTGGGGGGGACTTGCTAGCAAGTCCTCAACTTGAATTCAGATGGAATTCAGACTGAACTCAGACTGAACTCAGACTGAACTTTACTTTGAACTCATCTTGGGCTCTTAACCAAACATGGATGAGTCTGTGCTTGAGTAATAGTGAAAGTTTAATAAATAATTTATAGAAATAATAACAAGGGAAGATTAATAATCTGATCCATTCACAGAATTTTTTTCACAAAACTCATTTTCATTTTCATTTTGAATTTCACCTGATCACTTAAAAGACTGAAAATTATACTATTTATTTCAAAAACATCACTTTTAACCTCTCTAATTATTTTATTCTATTTTTTTTGAAAAAATATAAAATAATATCAGTGGTTCTCTTTAATGATAACTCCTTTTAACCAAGAATTTGAAGCTTTTATTTTTTAATTTAAACCATATTACCTGATATTTTTTTTTTGTATTTTTATTATTTCTTATTATGCAATATAATTATTTTAAACTCAATGGAATTATTTAATAAAAATATTGAACCATAAAAATTCTCAAGTTTCTATTCTAGAATACTGTGAAAAGACTCATAATTAAGAAAAATAAAAGATAGAAATATGTTTTCATAATTTCTGTTTCAATGAAGTTCTCTAATATCTTCTTTACACTTAGCACTAATAATTGATAAATTGTTTAATTATATGTCTAGAAAGAAGTATAATTCTTATACAAGTGAATTTTAATCCAGTTTTTTCCATTTTTGTATGCAAGAAGATGATTAAAATTAAAAGGAAATATCTTTTTGCTCTTTTTTTTTCTATCGAATATTCAACTACTAAGAATTTTCACAATATTAATTTATTCAATGTAATACACATATGATTTTCTGGAACTCTTCATGATGTATTTCATCAAAATTCAATGTAAATATGGTTATTTGGTAGAGTAATCTCATGAGTTGAAATAATTAATCACTACTTAGTGAATTTTTCATATGAAAGACTGAAATTCAAGCTAGATGTAAAAATTTAAAGATAATTAAAACAAAGTAGTATAAATTTATTTAAACTTTAATTTTAGTACTTGATTTTGCTTCAATGCTGTATTGTGGGATAATTTCAGTGTCAACCTGGGAATAAGCACCATATAATTTGAAAAGTGATCTCATGTTAAAAAATGTGCTTCAGGTAGATATTTTGATTGTATTATTGTTCAAGAACTGAATTAAATAGGTAAAAGTGGTAATTTTTCATAATTCTATCAGTTTCAAATTAAAAAACTATTATATGATATTCATTTTGTAAAAAAGACACAATAGGTAATTTAGATTATACCCATGTAGAAAAGCAGCTGTAAAGGCAATCATCTTTTTATTAAAAATAATATTATTCCATGTTTTAAATGAAAAGAAAAAATATTTCAATTCTATGGTTTTGAAAAATAAATTAAATGAAACATTTCAGGTACGCTTTTTTAGTCATTAGAATCAAAGTTTTGATAGGAGTAATTCACAACTGAACACTTACACGCAATTGTAAAATTATATATATGGGTTCAAGATTTATCAATGATTTATTGGAATTATGATATTTATGCTGATTGGTAGATCTTATATGATGTTTCTATTCAGTTTCTAAGTGTATGAAAAACAATACCTTTGATATTTTATTTAAACAGAAGAATTTAAAAATTTTCTTGAAATTGGCCTTATCACAAAGCAATACTGGAATGGTTATATTGTTATAAAAATTAATTTAAATAGCAATATTTCAAATCTTCATAACAGATTTTAAACTAAACATAAATATTAAAATTTGACTTTTTATAAAAATATATATTGATTTAAAAGATATTTACTTATTTTTTTTTTACAAAATGACCAATTTTATCCTGTGAGGCTTCCATTCAACTTAAATGTGTAAGTCTAAAAAATTAATATGATGCTCTGAATACTCTATATAATGTGTACCTAAGGCAAAAATAATGTTTTTTTGAAGTACTTTAAATCTAAGCAGAAGAGCTGATATCTTTTTTATGTAATATAGTTGTATAAAATTGATTTTTAGGTAGTTTCGTAATACGTAATATGGAAAGAAATCATATCATAATAATATATAATCAACTTAAAACTTTTTTTAATATAATATTATCTAAAAATAATTCTTAATATGTACTTATTTTTAGAACTTCAAAGTGTTTAATAAAAATATTTTGATATAAAAATATAATTATTTTTATATTTAAAAGTAATTAATAAAACTTCTAAAAAAGTATAAATTTTTTCATGGCTTAAATTATTATGAACCACACTTGGAAACAAGATTGCATTGAGAGTTCAATCTAAGTTCCACCAAAAACATGATAAATAATTTTTTTGAAAATGTATATAGTCATTGAAATGAAAAAAAATTAGTAAAAGAAAGGACTCAGATATTTTATTCTGTTACTGAATAGATTATCATAAATATATTGAGGTAGATAACTTATTGAAGTTTTTTAAATTTGCAGTTATTACAGTCAATTATCCAGTTATATATAGCAATCACAAAACAAGAAATAAGCCTAAATGGTTATATATGTGGATAAATCTTTTCCTCAACCTTTACCCTAATTATTTAATTTAATTCAAAGCTATTTTTAATCTAACCAACATATTTTACTATTACATTTAAAAATAAATACAATAAACTCAAAAAATACATAAGTTCAATAGTTTAAAATTTCTTTAAATGTTTTATTCTAGTTTTTAACTTTTTGCTACAATTTTCCTATTATATTATTTATTTATATCATGTATAGTTATCAAAAGAATTCTGTGAATTATTGTGTAAAAAAGCAAAATAGTATTTCATTATCAATTATTTTACTATATTACTTTCTTAGTCTTAAAGTGCATTGTAAATCAAAAATATAAAATAAAGACGTATAAACTATAGGTTTAAGTTAAAAAATATCAATAAAAAATAATTATCAATCATTTTCCACATCGGCAGAATAGAGCTGTAGATTGAGGGGGTGGACTCTGATGTTCGCCCGAAGAACAAAGTTCACACTCCATTTTTCACTACCTCAATGGACAACCTCTCAATCTCTCCACACAAATTTTTCTGCTTTTTCATTTCTGTTAATTCTATTACCACTCACCATCCTTTTATTGCCCTCCTGATACATTTGCTACACCCTTTAAGCTTCAAAATCTATGTTTAAGCCCTCCTCACTACTCCCCTCCACTCTATTTTCACTTTTAACACAACTACACCCCTTTTGCAACCTCTCGCTCACCTCCCATTCCCCTCACTCACCCCACTCACCTCCATTAGCCCTCACCAGCCTTTCTCTCACATTCTAAAACTATTACTCACCTCCCCAGTTTATTGTCCACATCCCCCAGCTCTCGCTTACCTCCCCTAGCCCTTTCTCACCTTCCCAATCTTTCCAGCCCTTCACTCACCTCTTCCAGCCTCCCCCAGTCCCTTACTTTGGCTGGAGATGTGAGCGAGGAGCTGTAAAGACTAAGGAAGGCTGGGAGAAGTGAGTGAGAGGCTTTTATTACCTCCCACAGACTTTCAAAGCCCCTCGCTCACCTCCCCCAGCTTCCCAAGTCCCTTAATTTGGCTGGAGATGTGAACGAGGTGCTGTAAAGACTAAGTAGGGCTGTGAGTAGTAGGTGAGAGGCTTTTATCAACTCTCCTAGCCCTTTAAGGACCCTTGCTCACCTTTTCCAGCCTTCCCGAAGTGGGTTAGGGGATTTTATAACCTCTCCCAGCCCTGTAAAGCCCCTCTCTCACCTTCCCCAGCCTTCCCCAGTTCCTTTATTTTTCTGGGGGAGGTGAGCGATGAGATTGAAGAGGTGAAAAAAGTGTTGGGGAGGCATGCAAGGGCTTGGGAAGTAGCCAACTTTTTATAAACTTGAGAATAATTAATATGTATAAATTAGAAATAACAAGGAATAAAATTTTGAGGAATTATAACCCATTCCAAGTGGTAAATAATGTAACTAAATACATATTTCAGAATTTGAGTTGCTTGTGTTTACTAAAAAAATGTGGCCAATCGTTGAAAAAGGAAGATTTTTGTAGGGAAGAAACATGAAAAATGAAAAAAATACAAAGTAAAATAAAACTAAATAATGACAGTGGGCTGGGAAAGGTGAGTGAGGGTCTGGGGGAGGTGTGAGAAATGAAGAGAAGAGAAGGGAGAGGGGGGGAAGGAGAGGAGAGTTGTTTTCTCACTGCGAAGGAAAGGAATAGGGAAAATGTGTAAGTAGATGGCAAGTTTAGAAATGAGATAAGGGGGTAGGATAGGAAGTCAGATTGAAGATAAGGGAGAATTAGGGGAGGGAGGCATCAGATGGAAGTCCCACTTGTAATTCTACCAGGAATCAATTCAGGAAGCAAAAAAAAGCACTAGACATCTAGTGCACACTTTTTTCCTGCTGTGAATATTTTTTGAACTATTAATCAACTGTGGTTCAATGAAGGTTCAAATCAGTTTCAAGGTGTTTTCAAAGTAAATTCAATATTTCTTCATGATTGTTTCATCACCACCTCAATGTGTTCTGAAAAAGATATGAATTAGGGTTCAAGGTTGCGGACTTGCTAGCAAGTCCGCCCCCCATATTGCGTGGTGATTGATCATTATAAAAATGATATTGTGGTGTGGCTTACAGGAATTGTTGCAGGAATATTCAGATAAGTGAAACCCACTACAAAAATAATTGGGCACATTCATACAATTGCAAATAATCATTTATTTTCTTCATTGTTTTAAAATGATAAAATTCATATAAAAATTAAATTAAAAGTTCATTTTACATGTGTTTCTAGGATTTTTTTTACCAATCAATTGATAGAGGAATCATCCAATACTATAAAAAGTTATTCAAGAAAAAACATTTATTAAACTTATAATTTCATCAAATGTTTATCAATAAAGGTTTCTATAACTATATATTTCTTCTCATTGTATGAAAATATACTCATGTATATTTTTCAAGCTTTAAAAAATTTGTGGAGGTTACATCACTCTCAAAATTAAAGTTTGAAAAAACTTATATAACTGCATAATTAAAAAAAATAATGTTTATGCCATTATTTTAGAAGTAAAAACAATATATAAGTTCTTTTTTTTCAAAAAACTAATTTAATGTAATCTTCATTATAGCAAAAAAATAAGGGTTAAATTTTTATGAGAATAAAACATATAGCTAAAATGTGGTGCACAATATTTATAAATTTATTATTGGTTTCATTATGTTTCACTTTCAATGCCTTAAAATTATTATATCTTTAAATTATTTACATTCTTTCAAAATTCTTCTTTCTACTAATTTCATCTTCTCTCTTGTGCTTCCGATTCTCTTCCTGTCAAGGGGTCTTTCAAGTCTAGAAGGTTTTTCACGGTGGTCCAATGGCAGTAACAAACGAATTTTTGGATTTCAAATTCAGGGAACGTATTTCCTTATCTTCTCAAATATTTACTCAATATAAAGAGGTAAAAAATTAAATTATTATTATAAATAATGGATTAGAATTATGTGAATGTAAATAATAAAGCAATAATACATAGTAATAAATGTTTTAAATAGTTATAATAAACAAGTGAGTAATAAAATGATTAAAAAACAACCAAAAAGGGAGGCCTTTTACAGGCAAAGGAGAGGCAAAGCATGGCAATAAAATTCTAAAAACAGTAGTATGAGAGAGAGAGAAAAGGAATATTCCAGAAGGAGTATTTTCAAATAATAAAGTTGTTCTAAAAAGAAGGTGTCAAAAAGATGTATTTACAGATTATGTCAGGAATACATTAATTTATTTAATATTCACTGTAAAGGTCAATTCTAAATAAGAAATTTGAATATTAAAAATTTTATTTTAATTTTTAAATCTATTTTTTAATATAAATTTTATTTCTTTCAACCTGTCAATGAGCACGGTTTTATAGAATAAAAATATAAGGGACATTTTAAATTTAAATTTAATTATTCATTAATTTTACCATTCTGTAATTAGTTAGCTTATTATAGGTAATTTTAATGTAACTAATTTATAATTAAACAATTATGATAATAAGGCATGGCTTCATCCAGTAAATAATAATCAATTATTTTACTGGGTAAGTCTAGCAGCCTGGCTGACACTCCCTTACTCTAAAAAAAACAATAAAAAAATGCTATGATTTTTTTTTTGTATTTCTTTAGCAGAGTAGGATGATTAGATATCTCCTTCCCAGATATCCAAGAATCATATTCAGAAGATTTGTTCTTGAATCTCAATAAGTATTCTGTACCTTTTTCAGAAGTAGCTATTCTGTCATTTATAATCTTATCAATTTCTGCTGTCTCAGTGATTTCCTTAGGGGTCTTTTTTGGTCTTCCCTTCCTTTTTGGAAAAAAAAATCTCTATTGTATGTGTAAGGTTTCAAAGAGAGATTGGAATAAAAGGATGTTTTATGTCATATGGAGAATAAAAAATAACTTCAACTGCATTATCACCAACCATTCTTCTGACAACAAATAGACCAACAAATGGGTCTTTAAATTTGTTATTACCTTGTAAATTGAAGTGGATGGTAGAAATCAACACCTCATCACCCTTTTTGAAAGTGTATTCTTTATGGGATTTGTCCCATCTCTTCTTCTCATATTCACAGGATTTTTCAATACATTTTTGAGCATGACTTCTGCAAAGTTGTTGCATTTGAAGAAAAGAATTTCCACCAGGATGTAAATCCAATTTAGGTATTTTATTATTGAGAATTCGGGCAAGAGTATTTGGAACATATCCAAGCCAGATCTCAAATGTCTTTTTTTGAGTAACAGAATGAACAGTGCTATTATAAGCTAATTCCAACCCAGGAAGTAAGGTAACCCAATCATGAGTGAATCTTTCATTGTCTTTATACTCAAGGCCAAAGGCACAATACCTTCTTATCATGTCCTCTAGAGTCTGAATCATTCATTCAGCTAATCCATCAGTCTGAGGGTGATGGGCAGTAGAAAGTTTCAGATCACAGCCACAAACATCCATCAGAGACATCCAAAATTCAGAAGTAAGTTTAGGGTATCTGTCAGAGATTATGGCTTTAGGAAAACCAGCAGTATTAAACATATGAGACTACCATAAGAAAGATAATTCTTTAGTGGATAAATCCTTGTGAGTAGGGATAAATTTAGACATTTTTGTGAATCTGTCCACAATAACCCAACAAGAGTTATAACTGTCTTTTCCAGCAATGGGTAATCCTGTTACAAAATAAATGTTTATTATCTGCCATGGTGCATCAGGAGGCTCAATATGTTGCATCAATCCAGCTCTCTTACCAGTCAATCTTTTTGATTTTTGGCAAGAATCACAAGATTCAACATATAATTTGGTGTCTTCAGACATATTAACCCACCAAGCAGTGTTTTTAATTCAGATCATTGTTTTTTCAAGATCAAAATGTCCAGCTAATATGTCATCATGACAAATTTTCAAGATGATTTCCTTCATAGAAGGAGTAATAACAATGACATTACTCAACTTTCTTCTATAATATAGATATCCTTCATCAATTGAAAATTTACCTTTCTCCAAAGCCTTCTGGTACTTTTTTGGAAGCTTTTTAATTAATGCTTGTATTGAAGCATTCTTTGGATCATTTAATATGGTGCATAAATTTTTTAAGTAAGTGTCCTTATCATATGAATCCAGAATAAGCTGCAATAGATCTTCCTCCATATCAACCACATATATCCCATGAATATGAATAATTTCATCCTCAGGATCATAAGCAGGATTAGAATCATCATTTGGTAAAGGTAACCTTGAAAACATATCCACATTTGAGTGAACAATACCAGCCCTATGAACAATTGTCATTCTCCCTCTGTATTCCTGAACAGCTAACTGCCATCTGAACATATGTCTGTTAGGTGTTTTCAAGTTTAAAAGAAATTTAACTGCACTGCAGTCAGTGACAAGTTCAAATTTCTGGTCTTCTAGGTAATAATGTAGCTTTTCTAGAGCCCGCACTACGGCTAAACATTAAAGCTGAGTGGCACCATATTTAAATTCACTATTTATCAAGGTTATTGAGATATAACAAATTAATACTTCTGATACTTTATCATTCATCCCTTGTTTTTGATGCAGGGAAGCACCAAGACCAATAAAACTGGCATCAGTGTACAAAACAAATGGTTGATTAAAGTCAGTTAAAGCAAGAATTGGTGATGACATCAAACAGTGTTTCATAGTTTCAAAAGCTCTCTGTCTTTCACTATTCTAGACAAGAGCAACATCCTTTCTAGTCAGTTGGATAAGGGGTAATGCTATGACTTGGTAATTTTTAATATAATGTCTATAGTATCCACACATTCCAAAAAAACTCTGGAGCTCTCTAACTGTGGTAGGAGCCTTCACCTGTTGTATGGCTGCCACTTTGTTTTGGTCAACACATATCTGTAACCCTGAAACAACATGACCAAGCACTTTTAAGGAATGAAAACCAAATTTACATTTCTTCAAAGCAAGTGTCATATTTATTTCATCCATTTTGTGGAACACTTTACACAGGTGGTTAAGATGGTCCTCAAATGTTTTTGAGAATATAATGATATCATCAATATAAAACATCAGCCATCCTTCAATTATCTCCTGATGGAATGTGTTATCCATAACTTTTTGAGAAACTGAAGGGGCATTTTTAGGGCCAAATGGCATCCTAACATACTTATAAATACCCATATGAGTAGCAATCATCAGAAAATTCTGGGAATTTATCTCAACAGGTACTTGGTGATATCCCTTGTTACCATCCAAACAGCTTATATATTTAGCAACTTGTAAGGTAGCATGTATAGAGCTAATTCTAGGTAAAGGATAGATATCATCAACAGTATAAGTATTCAATGCTTTATAATCACCACATAACCTAACTTTATCTTTCTCATAAGAAATAAGGACAGGTGAGATAACACAATATTTAGGTGTCTCAACTACCTTTTCAATAATATTCATTTTTAAAAGGGTAGAGATATTAACCTCAATATCTTTTCTCTTTGTAGGAGAATCAGGATAAGGCTTCTTCTTTAAACTAGGTGGTATGTCAGTTACTGGACAAGATAATGAAAGTTTCATCTCCTCTTTAACTAATCCTAGTTCATGTGACCCATGAGCAAAGGCCATAGGAAAAGATTTTATCAATTTAATGATGAAATATTTATCCTCACCAGAAAGTTGTTTTCCAAAAGAAGCATTGTCAATTTCAGACATAAGGGAAAGCATTTCATTTGTAGATCTTCCTTTATATTGAACCACAGAATTAAATGTGTTCAATTCTTGTTTTAATAATTTTTTGGGGAAAGAAATCTTGAATTTTCTCTTCCCATTCATCCCCATCATGAAACATTGGTTTGAAGGATCCAATTTTATGCCATATTTGGTTAAAATGTCATTTCCTATAATAAACCAGCTGCTTAAGTTATCATTTTTTATGACAACAAAATTACATAGAGCTCTTACAAAACCATAGTTATATTTAAAAAAAACTGTGAATTTGTATTTACCAATGGGGGACAAAACAGAGCTATAACCTCTCCAATTTTTAGAAATGATAGGCATAAGTTTTGATTTATAGTCTTGATCCACTGAAGTAAGTGCTTTTTAAGATACTAAACTTCCTCCAGCTCCAGAATCCAGAACAACTTCAATTCTGGTTCCATTGATCAAGACTGGTGCTTTGAGAGGGGCAATAACAATTGAGCTATCCTCAATGTTCTTTATGATCTCAGCATCCTCAACTGTAGATAAATAATTATTATCAATATCAATAGTATTTAAATAATGAATAACATCTTCCAGTGTCAAGATTTCTTGTTGAGATTCATATGAAATATTGCTGGCACAATCACTTGAAGTATCATCTAGTGCTATTGTGTCATCAGCATGCTCCTCAGTTTGTTCAAAAAGATTTATCTTCTTGTCACAAACATGGCCTTTCTTCCAAGGCTTTTTGCACTTGAAGCAAGTGTTTGTTGCATACTTTTTAGGTGCAACAGGGGCAGAAGGTTTACCAACCTTTTCCAGAGGTTTCTGTTGGTAAGTGGAGGATTTCTCCAAAGGGGTTCTAGGAATGAATCTTCTGGCATCATACTTTTTGTTTAGAAGGATCTCATTACAAGTATTAATGAAAGAAGAGGCTTCTCTGGAGAACTCAGTCCTAGCCACTATCAAGTCTCTCAAAGACATTGGTAATTTATAAAGGATCCTGTCCTTCCATAACTCAAACTTCATATTTGGGTCCATTTCCCTCAAGATTTTTACAAGTTTCATTAAGAGCTCAATAGATTTATCAGTTGAAGAGCTATATCTAGTCTCCTCATACTGCCTTTGTTGAGCCATTTTAAGCTTGGAGCCACCAAATTGTGCTCTAATCAATTTCTTCCAATCTTCCCATGAGTAGTCATTCTTATCCAAGAGAACAGATTCATACCACATTAGGGCTACATTGGTGAAAAAAGAAAGTAACTTAGACACAATTTTCTCATCTGGGAGTTTGTAAGAATTTTTTAAGTTATCAATTCTGCAAATGAATTTCTGCCAATCAGAAGAAGAATCACCATCAAATGTTGGGTACTGGTCAATTTTTGGCCAATTCTTTTGATTTGAAGGAGTCTCCTTAGTATTAGCTTGTTTCTGAGTAAGAAGCAGCTTTAACTTCTCCAATTGTGCAGTAATCTCATTGTTTGATCCCTCTGTTGAAGATCCTGGTGCATCATCAATTTTTGATGGAAACTAAGTGGCATCAACAGGCATTTCTGAATCTAATTTTACTTTAGATGAACTAGCAACAGGTAAACTTGAAGCATCCTACACCATATGTTCCTTCAAAGAAATTTCAGAATATATTTGATCATTTAAAAATTAATTCAATTTTTCTTCAATGGTTTTTAGTCAGGTTTTCACTCTTGGAAGACTAGATAAACTCTCATTGATTGTTGCAAAAGATAACTGGGTTTTATTTTGAAAAGATGAATAATGATCACTCAATCTTTTCTGGTTCATCTTATCTACCTCTAGCTCCTGGCAACAGGAAGACGCTGTATCTTATAGTTTAGACAAATTATTTTTGATATTTTGCCATAAAGCAACTTTCTTTTCATGAGTTTCTTTGTTATAAAACAAAACATCAGAAACTCTTTGTAACTCACTCCTTAATGCTTGATAACCCTGTTCAGTTAAAAAACAGTTATATTTCTGAGTTAATTGCATGTTTTTCATGATATGATTTTGTTTAGCAATAAATTATCTCAAATATTCATCATTAATTTTTGCTACATCTGGAGTGTTTCTCAATAAATAAGCAGAGTAACATTCCAGATTCTCATAAAACTCAGGCTCAAGTGTTTCATCAATAATAGCCATATCAGGATTTATCATTGAAGTAGCAATTAAAACTAAAGGATTAGATACATTAGAAAATTGAGTGATTTTTCTACTCTTATCAACCTCTACTGGTCTCATAGTGTCATCCCCTCTGCCAGAATTACCTGAAGGAACTGGGTCAGTAACAAGAAATGGTACTTGGGATTCAATATAGGGACTTACTAAGGCTTGGGCAAGAGCCAGATATTGTTTTTTCTTTTTCTGCCTCCTTGATAAGGGTGAGGATGTGTTGGGTTGAATTGACTTGGTCTTGACGGACCTGCCTGAGGTATTTGAGGCTGCTGCTGTTGAGACAGATAATCCCACTGCCACTTTGACACTTCCACTTTTCTGGTTTCTGGGGAGCCAATTGTGGAAGATCCCTGGGAGGAGGAGGTATCCTCTTCTCTTGAAGAAAGGAATCTATTTTTCTTACCTTTTTTTCTAGTGAGTCTATTCTTGCTCTCAGTCTTAAGTTCTCTGTCCTCAGTTCCTTTATGTGGGTGGAGAGATTCTTTACTTGCTGAGATAAAGGCATTTTTTTTATTTTGAAGCCTTTGGGAAGTCCTTCTAGGGGGTTGATGGAAGGCTTTTGTTCCTGAGAATTTATCTCTCCAATAGTATTTCCACTTCCTCCATTTCCACATCCTGATTGGTTCAATAATTGATTAATGTGAGCCAATTTTGTAGTCAAGGGAGAACTTACAGAAGTAGCTTCATCATAATCAATCAGATCCAATTCCTCTTCACGGGCAGCAGAAACACCTTGATCAGTCATTTTTAAAATTTAACTTTAACTGAGGGAAGGAAATATTAAATGTATTAGTTTTATTTTTGCTTTTTTTAAAAGAAAAATAAGGAAAAAAAAGTAAAACTCTTCAGGACAAAAATCAACTGAAATAATAATCACAATTTTTATTAATTCAAAATAATTTTATAACCAGGATTAAAAGATATCAACTGAAGAAACAAAATTAATTTTTTAATCAATAAATTAAATTTTGATAATTATCAGCATTAAAATCAACTGAAATAATAATCACAATTTTTATTAATTTAAAATAATTTTATAACAAGGATTAAAAGAAATCAACTGAAGAAACAAAATTAATTTTTTAATCAATAAATTAAATTTTGATAATTATCAGGATTAAAATCAACAGAAATAATAATCACAATTTTTATTAATTTAAAATAATTTTATAACCAGGATTAAAAGAAATCAACTGAAGAAACAAAATTTATTTTTTAACCAATAAATTAAATTTTGATAATTATCAGGATTAAAATCAACTTAACGATATTTAATTACCAGGACTTGATGTCAACTGAAATAATTTTAATATAATTTAATTTTATTAATTTTAATATTTTTATTGTCAGGACAATTTTTCAACTGGAACAACAATATTATTTTAATTTATCAGGACAAAGTCAGCTGAAAAAAAATATAATATAATATAATATTTCATATTACTTCTAGGACTAAGAATACTATAGTTCTATCTTTTTCAACTAGGAAAAAAATAAAAAATTCCAAATTACCAGACACCTCCCCCTGTAAAATGAGCAAATTAATGCCACTTACAGAGTGCTGAGTAAAAGGAAATACATAGAGTATGAAAAGTGCAAAGTGACCCACAAATAGTAATCAATATAATTACCACAAATATATGTGACTATAGTCAATATATGAACCTAAGTTTTGGAGTGCCGTTCCATTCCTGGTTGCAGCAAAAAGTAAGTCATGTGTCTGATGACATTTGTTGTCTTTGTTGTATACTTGTCCTATTGGCACCTCGTTGTAGATGGTCCCTTGGTTGCTGGCTTCAAGATATTGATGCGCCGTCAACTATTTGGAAAGGGCCTCAGTTGTCAAGCGGTCTTTCAAGTCTAGAAGGTTTTTCACGGTGGTCCAATGGCAGTAACAAACTAATTTTTGGATTTCAAGCTCAGGGTACTTATTTCCTTATCCTCTCAAATATTTACTCAATATAAAGAGGTAAAAAATTAAATTATTATTATAATTAATGGATTAAAATTATGTGAATGTAAATAATAAAGAAATAATAGATAGTAATAAATGTTTTAAATAGTTATAATAAATAAGTGAGTAATGGAATGATTAAAAAGCAACCAAAAAGGGAGGCCTTATATAGGCAAAGGAGAGACAAAGCATGGCAATAAAATTCTAAAAAAAGTAGTATGAGAGAGAGAGAAAAGGAATATTCCAGAAGGAGTATTTTCAAATAATAAAGTTTTTCTAAAAAGAAGGCCTCAAAAAGATGTATTTACAGAGTATGTCAGGAATACATTAATTTATTTAATATTCACTGTAAAGGTCGATTCTAAATAAGAAATTAGAATTATATATATATATATTTATTTTTATTTGAATATTAAATCCTTTATTTAAATTTTTAAATCTATTTTTTAATATAAATTTTATTTCTTTCAACCTGTCAATGAGCACAGTGTTAGAGAATAAAAATATAAGGGACATTTTAAATTTAAATTTAATTATTCATTAATTTTACCATTCTGTAATTAGTTAACTTATTATAGGTAATTTTAATGTAACTAATTTATAATTAAACAATTATAATAATAAGGTGTGGCTTCATCCAGTAAATAATTATCAATTATTTTACTGGATAAGTCTAGCAGCCTGGCTGACACTTCCCCTCTCAAATTTTCTCTCATTTTTAGTTGTAGTGCTACTCTCCCCTTTAATCTTCCCCCACCACCCCCACCACCCCTTGTTCCCCCCTTCTCCAACCCTCTCCCTCTATCTCACACCTCACCTCACCTAACTTGTTTTTCTCCACTTTTTACCCATTTTAATCTCTTCTCCACTGTTCTCCACTTCATAATAATCCTTATCACTTTATTTGCTCTCCTTCCACAGGGGGAAGAAAAGAGGACTGTGTCACTGGAAAACCTATGCACAAGGTTGAGGATGATCCCCAAGTAAGTGAGATAAAAGGATAAGAGAAATTACAACTTCAAAGCACAGAGGATTACTTTGAGGAAGTGATTCAAAGATATAACTGAGTAACTAAGAATGGTTTCTAATTTTCTTTGAGGAATAATTAATGTATAATGTAGGGACACTAACTATTATGGTGAATTTCACAAAGGGTTTCAACTTAAAAATCAAAGGGAAGATTTAAGTGTTTGGGATTTTAAAAAAATTGATTATTAAGAGACAGAAGGAAAAATATAATAATATCCTAAATAGAATTTACCTACTATCAATATTATATTATATAATTTAATTATAGTGAAAGTTAAACCAAATTAACCCCCTTTAAATATCCTATTCCTCCTTGCACTGACCCATTAGCCAGCCAGCCACCATATTACTCACAGACCCATTTAATCCACTGGAGTTCCCAATTACTAATTAATATAACCTTATAACCCTTCTTTCCTGTTCCTACTTCCCAGACCTCCTAATTACCCTCAGACCCACAATTAACCCTCTTGAATATTGCCTCAACTTTAGTACTATAGCACGTGTAGATTGCTTATGTTTTAAAAGTATAAGTGTATTTAAATTTAGGATACTTTATAGTTTGAATGGCCCAGCTAATTTGAGAACACAATAGAATGTAACCTTTACAATATTGCTTTTTGCATATTGCTAGGATTTAGGCTTGAATAGTAGTGTAATTGAGGTACTTTTTGCTTTGAGTGTCATGTGGCACATGACAGACTGTTAGGCAAGTTGTTTCTTTGTACATCTGACTAATCTTGTTTTAACCTGGTTATAATTCTGGGTAGGCTGAAACTCACCTTTTTTTTATAAATTTTTAGTGCTATATACAAGTCTGATGCATAATATAAGTAAAGAATTTTATCTCAGTTCTTCAAGATAGACCAAGATTAAATTTTTCAATTTCATTTCTTAATAAATGTTCTGATAAATTGTTTTATTAATTTTTATCTAATTTTTGGCCAGTTCAAAACATTTTCATGTTGAGTATTATAGAATTCTAAAGTTTTACAAAATATTTAGATTTTTTCATCTCTTTTTCTTACACATATGATCTGGTTTAAATTTCCATACTACATGTACTTCAATCTACTTACAAATAATGAAATAATGAAAAATGTAGAAAGTAACACATAATTAGTACACAGTAAAAATTCTTGCTCAAATTTTATGAAAAAAATATTTATTTTTCATCTAAATTTTATATCCATCATTCATGGATAATGAAAGTAAATATTGGCCAGATTCCATAAGCATATTAAAATAATTTTTTAAATTCATGTCATTTTTAATATAAATTTTCATCAAGAGTGAATGATTTCTTTCCCATTCTTTGACACCCATTTTTTATTTTTTGACCTCAGGTAGATTAATCACCAAAAATTTAGCCCCCTAAGTTATAAAATCTTCTTCCACCCACTCTTTGTCCCCCACTTATCATTAAAACAAAAAATCCTTGA
The DNA here is from genome assembly GCA_030280995.1 of Hemileia vastatrix. Classification (NCBI taxonomy): domain Eukaryota; kingdom Fungi; phylum Basidiomycota; class Pucciniomycetes; order Pucciniales; family Zaghouaniaceae; genus Hemileia; species Hemileia vastatrix. The sequence continues at coordinate 22,554,757 of JASXTE010000001.1, read as the reverse complement.
AAGAATTCATTTTATCCTACTCTGTAATCTTATATAACCCCTTCTCTATACATTTAACCATTATCCCCCAGTGTGTCCTCTCCCAGTTCTCTAAATCCCACACATTTTTTTTTGAAAGATCATATGTCACCAATTTTTCAATGTCTTGAATTCCCTGTTCTACCACCCAAATCCTAATTTTTCTTCTTGAATTACCCCCTACTTATCTACAATCCCTCAATTACCACCTCAAAGATTTTCCTTTTCACCCCCAGGATCCCCATTGTACCTCTATGTTTTCTATTTTTCTCCATCAGCCATTCCCACATTTCCCCCCTCACTTCTATCCTTCTGCTCACCAACTTACACCCTTACAACCCCACATTTTATGGGAAAAGTGTTTCTAAATTGCTTTTTTTCATGGGGCCTCATGTCTTATATAACCCCTCTAAATTTTCTCTAACTTACAGCCCCAAGTCACGTGCTGCAAAGTATTTCTGTGACACTTTGTGGCACGTGATCTCAATATTTTCACTCCCCTTCAATCAAAAAATTGACTGGGTGCCTTGAAATCCCAATTCATGTGCAGGAAAGTGTTTCAGCAAAAATTCCTTGCACTTGACCTCACTATTTTCATTGCCCTTTCTCTTACTCTTTCACTTAGTCCCTTTGAACACTGAATAACATATAATTTAGTGTTAATAATTTTTTTTCATTTCAATGGAGTATTTAAGAGACTAAGTAAGAGAGTAGGGAGGAGGGAAAGGTATTGGGTGGATGAAGGAGCTAGTAGATACAATGAATGGTCTCAGAGTAAGAAAGAGACAATGAGTATGGGTATAAAAAATCCAAAAAGAGGGCTTGTAGAGGAACTAAAAGAAAAACTGTGGAAGAAAGAGGGGTTTCAAGAGGTAAATAAAAAGGGGGTATGTAAAAGAGATTTAACACCCCAGTGAGTAACTCAAGCGCCATCAGGGGGGGCCCTGCAGTGGTGAAATCAGGGATTCAAAAGGGAAAAAATTAGGATAAAGTGGAGCTGTTAATGGAATTAGAAAGGTGATTTCTTCCACTTCAGTTTTAAGTGAAATATTAAAGATATTATCTACCAACTTTAACTGAAGAGCACCTAATACAAAAATTAATTTTTAATCTTTAATTTTTCCTTAAAAATAAAGTGTTTTCCTGGTATATATATAAAGACAAGCCTCTCATTTAATCAAAATTTCAATTAGCTGACTAAAATTTTTTTAAAAAAAATATGAACTTCACTTTCTATGATTCATCACCTCACATTCCATTTTTTTCCATCATCCAACAGGTAAAATAAATGGAGGTGATGAATTATCTCCAGAAACTTGTTAAAAACTTAAGTAATGTAAATATTTGATTGGAACCAAAAAAATGTAATACATCAACCGCACCAAATGGTTTCAACTGATGATTCATGTAGAAGTAATAGTAGAACTTGTTAATTATGATAAGGAAATATTATTGAGTAAAGTGAAGTTGAGTTAAAAGAGAGAATTAATGGAAAAAAAGAAAATAAATGTGGCTAAAAATTGGTGATTACCATCTCAAGAACTCCAAAATATGGGAAAAAATTTGAATAAATCAATTTTTTACAATTAAATTCTCAAACTCACTTGTAATATTAACTTCAAAAAAGATGTTGGTATCAAAAGCATCTCTGATACTGAAGTTTATTAAAGAATTAAAAATTTGAGATGAAAAAAAGAGAAAAACAAATTATGAAAAAAAAAAGTGTAAATGGCTAATGATATCTATTAACTTACAAAAATTTTCTTAAAATATTCCATGAAATTTAAAGAATTAAATGTGCTATGATATTGTAGTTTTTCACTCTTTTATTTTTCAGACTAATTTGAAAAGAAAAAAACTTTTCTGAATTATCTAGGGGCTAAGTAAGTTTATTTTTCTCATTTTTCAAAAATTAACAACTAATATGGTTCTTCTGAAAAAAAAATTATATTTCAGGTAACTGGAATTTCTTTTTGTATAATTTGACTTAGAAAGATATAAAATCATGAAGAAAAACTATAGTTTTTTAAAAAAATTACCTTTTGGGGATATAAGAGCTTTCTTTTTGTTACCTATCTATGCAATTGAAGATATAGCTGGAGTATAGTTGCAGAAAATATATGAATATATATTTTTAAATTAAAATTTCATGATCACAGCTACAATTTTTTTTCACAGCTCCTCATGTGCTCAATAAATACATATTCAATAATTAATATAAAATATAATGAATTTTCATCATAAATACATTTTGAATACACATGATAAATAATTATTGTTTATGAAATATTAATCCAGATTTAATATTTCTATTAAATATATATTGAATATTCATTGAGAATGCATGATTTATATGCAGTATACATGAATTTTGATTTTTTATATCACCACGGGAAATCAGGGGGTGAACTGCTAGCAGTTCCCTCTTTTTGAAACTTTCAGGAAGAGGTTGGGAAATCGTTGGGGAATTGTTTTGAAAGAATTAGGAAACTGTTTTTAAATTATATGAAAAAATTTTGAAAAAAAAGTTGGCCCTAAATTGAGCCTCGATTTATCCCTTCTTGAGCAGAGCTTTGGATTTAAGTTGAGCATCAGTTGGAACAAATTTGAGCAATGGTTGAGCCACAACACTTAAAATACCATAATATTCAATTTTATATATAGATCCATTTAATGTTGGGAGGTCAGGTTTGATATAAGTAGAAATATCTTAAATGACACATAGTATACTAGGTCTGGAATATTATTTCAATTATCAATTTTATTTCCGCAAATATATAAAAAAGAATACTATTTAAGTCCTTTTTAAAAACTTTATTAATAAAAATATAACTCTGTAAAAATATTTGCACATAATTTTAAATTTTCTAGACAAAAGTTGATATTGAGCCCTTATCAATAGAAGTTTCTCATTGTTCCTTGGAATAAAAAAGTATAAGACAATGTTCAAAAAATTTAATGTAGGAGAAAAAAAATATATATTTTTTATAAGGGGAAAAAATAGTAATGTATTTTTTAAAAAATTTACACTATTAAAGAAACTAATTTTAATATATTGGCACAAAACTTAGGCTCTAAAATAATGCACTTTTTTTAATTATTTATCTGTATTTAGTTATTATTAAAATGTGAGTCAACATTAATTATTAACATACATGAAAAATTCAATTTTGAATATTCATCCAATATTATATATATTCTCTACTTTCTTCTCTTTCAAAACTTTGCTCTCACCCTCTCTTTCTTTAAACTACCACCATCACCATAAAATTCATTTAATTAAAATGTCAAATTTAAGATGCATTGGACAATTCTCTTTAAATTTTAAACCTATTTTTCCAAAAGAAAGATCTGTATTTGATGAAGTATCCACTCCAGTTATTATGCAACGAAGAAGATCTTTAGTTCATCTTTTTGGATTATTCAAAGAAGGAGAAGCAAAACCTATTGGTGATCTTTCTAACGAACAGAGCAGCCAAATTGGACAACTAATTGGAGAAATTGGATCTGGATCTCAAATTTTAACTGAGATAAGGGCTTTAAATCCCCAAATAACTTATTATTTTTGCTCTTACTTGGTTCTACTATTAAACAGGCAGTATAGAATTTTTGGCCTCCTTTTTTGTTTGACTGATTTTATTATTCAGGCTAAAGAAGTATTTCTAAATGCTTAAATTGATTTGACACCAATTCCACACTACAATCCAACCGTCTTCTTCAATATTCCTCATTCTTGTATTCACACAACTTCTAAAATTTCTGGGACAAGGGATAATCAAATGGAAGATCTATCTATACGTGGTATGAAAACAACTCTAAAAATGCATCAGATTCAAGCTATCAATTTTATGATAGACAATGAAAATAACTTATCCAAAAATTTAGAAAACCTGTGGAGGCATGCAGACAACAGCTGGCTGAGAGTGGGTTTTAATAATTATTATGAACAATTTCTTGAAGAAAAGTTATCCTCTGCAGGAATTGGTTCAATTCTAGCTGATGATATGGGCTTGGGAAAAACCCTCTCAACTCTTGGCTTAATTACTGCAACTCAAAGTGAAGCCAGACGATTCCAACTCTTGGGTGGTGGACAAGAGAAAGATAGGACATCAGCAACTCTCATCATTTTCCCACTTGCAACATTATCAAACTGGGTCAATGAAATAAGAATTCACTTTGAAGATAATGCACTACCTTTCAAGGTTCTTTATGGGAAGGATTCAAAGAAAATTAATTTTGAGGAGCTTCAGAACCAACTAGTTGTTTTGACTACCTATGAGACAGAAATTTCATCTTCTTCAAAGAAAACTCCTCAACCTATTCCGCCAGTAACTCATAAACTCATTTGGTACAGAATAGTTTTAGATGAGGCTCAGTAAGCATTCATTTGAATTACTAATAATTTTGAACATAATATTATAAAAGCTGATGAAATGTTTAACATAATTTAAAAGTTTAATCAAGAATCCCCAGTCGCACAAGAATCAGAATATATCGGCCTTGGAGGCTGAGTATCGACTATGCTTGAAAGGGACACCACTTCAGAACCGGACAACTGATCTTCAAAGCCTTATATCATTCCTCAGAATCAAAAGATGGCAAGAAAACTGGTTGTGGATTAATTTTCTTATGAATGGCTTAAACAGAGGAAGCTCTAGCTCAATAAAATCAATAAATACTCTCATGAATGTCATATGCCTGCGGAGGACAAAAGAAGCAATCTTATCACTTCCTCAAAAAATTGAGCAAGGAATATCTGTAGAATTATCAGAACCTTGGCACTCAAAACTTACGAAGCTTCAAGAACGTTTTTCTGAGTATTATGGGCCTTCTCGAAACACCAACCTCCCTTGGGACTCAGCTGAGTTTCTCCGAGAACTGTCAATTTTACGGCAATTTTGTAACCACTCTGTCTACGAAAACCCAGATCAACCTCCAACATTTCCTTTCACATGGAAACATTCAGCAAAGATTATACATCTAATCAGTCATTTAGAAATTTTCTTAAGGGGAGAATGGGGGATAATTTGTCCCAAGGCTGTTATATTTTCAGAATATGCGGACTTTTTGGAAATTTAAGGAATTCTATTAATTATCTCAATAACTTATTTTTAGCTTAAACAACATTTCAATATTCTATCCATTGAAACAGTATAAAAAGGCTTTAGATGACCATGGAATTAGCTACACAGAGCTTGTAGGAAAGTTGAGCATGAAAAAAAGGGATGAAAATGTGGACAAATTCAAAAATGATGAAAGATGTCAAGTTTTGCTTGGTACAATCAAGGCTGCAGGAGTTGGAATAGACTTGAGGTGTGCACAAAATGTATATATAATGGTAAGTCAAAGAGTCTTATATTGAAATAGAAAAGGTTGAAAAGAGAATTTGTTTAAAATATTGAAACAGGAGCCTAATTGGAATCCAGCAGTTGAACAGCAAGCAGTTTATTTTCTGTATAGAATGGGCCAACAAAATGAAGTTCATGTACTCAAGTATTTTGTAAGCAGAAGTATTGAATTCAGCATTTATAAGATACAAAGAAAAAAGATTGAGCTATCAATGTATGTGAAATTTTCTTTATATAAAGTTGCATCATAGCTAAAAATATTTATCTGTTCTAATTTTTTAAGGTTAAGTGTCCCAAACATTGGAAACGAGGAATATGATTCTGCTAGATTATTGATTAGGGAATTCATCAATAACTCACATTAGAATTTGAAATTTGTTCAAGTATGTAGGAAATGTTTATTGGGGCTTGACAATTAAGAAGTTTTAATTGTTGAGGATTAAGAGAAGCGAGATATAATAAAGAATAGCAGTCACTTGGCAAACCCCTGGGGACTGGAAAAGAATTAAAGTGAGTCTCAATTGAGGATACCAAATTTAATCTATCATATAATGCCAAGTTCTTAAGTATTTCTCCTGAATAAGAGGAAGATTCTCGGATTTGAATGTGTTTCTGGTCAAGATTTCGTGCAAGTCTTGAGAATTCTTCAGATCTCCATGGCAATAAAATCCGCTTAAAAGAACCTTCATCATCAATTTCGGTGTCTGAGCAACATTTGACGTTCTTGAAAAGATTCTCATAGGTTTCACCACTTGGAAGTTGTTTAAGAAGGTGAGTTCGGTTAAAAGAATTCTGAAAAAGATTGTCAAATTTATATAAGCTTGTGTAAAAAAAAAAGATAAAAATATTAGTTCTTACTTTCTTTTTTATTTTATATTTATACTTTCTTATTTTAACTATTTCACGGAAACTATCAGAATCTTTTCCAAGTCGTAATTTATCAGCATAACCTATAAACCAGCGGTGAAGAACACCCATTTGATTTAGGTAGGAAATATGAGTAGAGTCCATTGAATAAGAAACCAAATAATTATTTTCCAAAGCTTTATCCCAGTGCTTAATGATAATTTTTGCCAAAACTTGATTCCACTCGTGAAACCAATCAAGATTCCAAGCAAACGTTTTTCCAGGAAAGTTGCATTGAAGAAGAAAGTGGATAAAAGCATTGTGGAATATAGCAGGGATTTGTTCAGAAACACGGTAATTTCGTTCAGGATATGGCAAATTAATATCAATGTTGAGAGAGCTTATATTGAACAATGAAAACCTATGTAGTTGTTCTTTGGTGGGGTTCAGCTTCCATTCATTAGACTGAAGTGAAATATTCAAAAGCACACGACAGAAATTGTAAATAGACCTGCAAAAATGAGAAGTTGATTGAGGGAGTAACTCATTGAATCTTTTATTTAGTACACGGGTATTAGTAGGTATTTTTCCCTGAGGAAAATAAGAACAACTAGAGCTCATCATATACGTTATGAAAAGCAAAATGAACAAAAATATAAAATTTTGAAAGGATATGGCAACAAAAACACTACTATAATAATTTTTTTATTTTGAAAATAGTTAATAATGAAGAGTTGAGTGGACGGACAGATGAGCTTTCTCATGAATATCTTTCTCTATAAAATATGGATATCTATGTATGTTCATAATTAATTCAAAAGGAAATAACTCAGCTGTAATAGAAAATTATTGCATGATAAACAGGTAAAAATATAATTCAGAATCATTTTGATTTTCCAACTTATTTTGATAATATTTTAATGCAAATAATGACCTTATTTGAGCTTGTTGATTGTGCTGACAAACATATTTTAAAAATTTAGATTAACACCTTATTAGTATGTATATATTTTATTTACCAAGATTACTCGGAAACCATACCAATTTTTCAGAGTTTAGAATAAGCAACTTAATGTAAAAATTCTGTTTTATGGATTCTGGAAGCTTTACTTTGATGACCTCTTAGATTTGAAAATTTTAAAATAATATATTTTGTTGAAAAAATATTTTTTTTTCAGACTGTTATTCTATATTGTGAAAAATAAATATTATAAATTTTTTTATATCTTATAGTGATTATTAGTAAAAAACTTTCTGTTACTTGGCAGAATTTTATTAATTCAGGTGATTGCAGAAAAAAAAAAGGCAACACTTAAATAACTTTATTAAATTAAATTAAATGGTATTAATTTGATTCAAGTTATATCATAGTTTCTCCTATATTTAAAAATGCAATCAATTTGTATTCTCTTATAGTATTATGCTTTGTGCAAAATTAGCTGTTTGATAAACATGTATGCAACATTGTAAAATGTAGCGAGTCTGAAACATTTTTCTGATGCACAGTATGGATACCTACTTAATGCATGGTTGATCTGCATGAAAAAAACATTCAAAGAAATCCATGGTAACCAGCTTGTTGATAGACTTCTTGAGATGTAAAAATTAGCTTATTTTAGTAAGTGCTTCACAATAAATAAATAGTTTGTTCAATTGCTACCATCCAGTAACATATTTCTTATATCCAGAAGTCTTAAAATGCCACCATTTTTTTGCTTTTGTAAATGTGAAGAGCTTGGATGTTCATCAAGAAAGCATCAGACCTCATTGGGAAGCTTTGAAGTTGGTGTAGCTTTCAAAACATCTCAGTCATACTCCAAACATGAAGAGGAATGAAATTGCAAAGCACAGATGGTTGGTACATCCAGCGCTTCACCTAACTTAGGATCCAACATCCCAGATCTTGTAAGACATCAATATTTGGTAAATAAAGAGAAATTATGTTTCAATTAATCTCTATTTTTTTTCTTTGCTTAGGGGCAGCCTGTTTTGGAAACAATTCAATCTCTACCACGGTCAAACAATTTGAATTTGGAAGAGCCTTATAGCCAAAAGATAATGTGGCAAGCAGCGAAACTTTCTCTTATCCATCATTTAAGCAAAGAAGGTTGTGCTAAATTTTTGCATGATGAAGTCAACAAACTCAAACTTCTTAGTGACATAGGAAAACTAGATGCTAGCAGAATCATCAGCCTGATTCCCCTTTCTATAGAGACAGTTTTTAGTCGATTGCAACTCAATCCATTATTTGTCACCAAGACATGCTGTGCTAAGTACTTTGCTCTTTATGAGTATATCCCCAAACACCAACCATCAATCTTATCTTGTACTCAACCTTTTTATTCATCCTCAAAGCGCTATTTGAAAGATTTAGGACAGAGAGAAGAAACTGTAAATTGTGATGAAAATTTGTATTTGGCTAAGTACAAACAAGAAGAAGCAATCTACCATCCTTGTAAAACATTTCATCACAACATTTTGGTTGAATGGCTTTCAGGAAAGTTTAAACTAATCAAATTCGAGACGCTGATTGAGAAAAAAAAAGATTTTCTAGAAAACATGGAAAGGGATGTCATGAAAGATGTATATGATGGTTTTGTATGGAAAAATTTTCCAGATATTTCTGCAACTCAAAATAGAAGTGTCGATGGATATACAAAAACCCAAGGTAATTTAATGCTAAGTTTATATGTTGACTGGTGTAGGCCGGGTGGCAATCGTATTGGAGGTCATCAGAAATCTGTGGGTAATATCTTGTTGGTGTGTATGAACTTGCCTACAGAAGATCAATACAAAACCAAAAATCTATTTTTTTATGCTATTATTCCCGGTCCAACTGAGCCAACGAGTGAACAAATAAATCATCTTCTGAAGCCTCTTGTCGATGAACTAAAGACTCTATGGGATGGCATATTTATTGAAAAAACACCTCACTATCCACAGGGCCAAAAAATAAGGGCTGCATTATTCTCTTTAATAGGAGACATTCCAGCGATGCAAAAGATTGCTGGTTTTGCAAGTCACTCAGCCACTAAGCTCTGCTCTGTCTGTCATATTTCAAAAGATGAAATCGGTGAGCATCAAGTCAAAAAATATTCCTTACGTACTCATGAGGATCATATGCACTGGGCAGAGAAGTGGAAAAAGTGCCAGTCACATTGGGAGTGGGTATCTATTGTTAGGAGTCATGGGGTTCAATGGAGCAAGCTAAATAACCTTGTATAATGGAAACCTACAGAATATTTCTCAATTGACTTGATGCATTCACACATGCTTGGAAATCTTAAAGATCACAGTCTAACTTTTTATCTAATACAAAATGCGGCAATCGACCTAGAAAAAAAGCTGACAAAGGAAAAAAATTGGCATGTAAGAAGAGAAGATGATGATGCACGTTCTAATATATTTCTAAATAAGCAATATAAAAAACGTAGAAGCAGCTTAATTAGCACTGATGCCGATAATATTGAACCAGTGGGATGGCAAAAAAGACTACGATATAAAAGTACAATGAGATGGTCACAAACATATCTTAGAATGGATAGTGGAGGAGCTGAATCGGAAGGATCAAACAGCTGGACTGTCACGCGCCACGTGACACTCGAGGCGAAAGCAGCTCATTAAATCAATAATATCGAGTCCTAAATCTATACTCGAAGCGCAGAAAGCAATTCTCCATAGCAACTGCGATTTTCCTTTGTGTACTTACTATTTAACTGCGCTAGCCTAAACTCTAAATCTAAATTAGTCAATCTCCCAATAGGGTACCTTAGTCCTTTTCAATAAGCGACGCACAGTGCTAGGTTCAACAAAATAGTACAGTAGTCGTTTTCATTAAAGTTTTGTTAATTAATTAAAAAGGGGTAAATTGAGCATGGACGGGTATTTAGCGAAGAGGGTCTAAGTGTATGTTAGTAATGGTCAATGGAATGGGAATGGTGCGATGGAAGGAAGGTCAATGCGAGGGGGAACAGAGGATATAAAAGGGGTTGGGTATTTGGTTCGATATTCCTTAGAATTAAATTATAAAATTCGTATTTACATTAATAGTGGTAAATCCTTAAAAGTTAAAATCATTGTTATTGTATCTTTCTTTTATTTTCTCAATATTCATTTCTAAATCCTAAATCTTTGATTATTGAGTTTCAAACCCTTTGTGAGATCTTAAGAATTCCTATTACCTTTGAAACTATTTTATAATTCTTTTCGAACGAACCTCAAACCTGTAGCTCTTACTTTGAGTGATCTTCGAACCACTTCCTCGAATCATTCCTCTGTGCTTCGAAGGAGTTTCTAACTCTCATCTCACTTTCAGGAACATCCTCGACCTTGTGCGTAGGTCGTCCGGTGACAGTATAATTTAATTCTCCGTAGTTCTCATTCTTTGCACTACTACGTCCTTTTAGGTGTTTTTAAAGTTTTAAAATGGCACCTGTTCAACGCACTCCTCCTCCGGGCGCTACTACTAGAGCTTGCGCTAGGGGCAGGCCAACAGCCACAAGGTCTGTTTCCCGCACCCACTCTTTGGAACCACTCGACCTTAGGAAACGGCAACATTCAGTTCAATCTGTAGAAGACATCCCACAAGATTTTGAGGATTCTAGTGATGAAGAAGAAGGAGAGGATACAATGCACGAGGCACAATCCGCCCCTGCCAATCACCCTGCTGGCCAATCCTCAGAAACTGGGCGATCTAACTCTCTGGAAGATTTCATGAGACTTTTCATGAAAACCCTTTCAAATCCAACGTCTTCAGAGGGATCTAAGTTCAAAACTCCTTCTAAGAAATCTCCTGACAAATTCGACGGAGATCACCCCGACAGATTGCGACCCTTCTTGTAAACCTGCAAGCTACTGTTCCATAATGACCCTCGAACCTTTAACAGCGACCGATCAAAGGTTGTTTACTCTTCTTCATTCCTAGCCGGGAAAGCAGCAAGATGGTTTGAGCCTTATCTGCTCATGCTTTCTTTGACAGAAACCCACTTACTTATCAATAATTGGGAAAAGTTCGAAGACCAACTTTTTACGTTGTTTGGGGACCCTAATGAAACGGACAACGCAGAAATTGAACTTGATTTTCTTCGCATGAGTGATAATGGTAAAGCTTCTGAATATATCTCGAACTTCAGAGCACTTCAAACTCGAGTGGGTTGGAATGATGCTGCCCTTAAGTATCATTTCAAGAAAGGACTTCCTTCGAGGATTCTGGATCAATTAAATCTTCACGGTTAGAAGATGACTACTTTAACGTATTTAATGGATCGAACCCTCGAACTTGACGGCGTTTATCAAGGACGACTTCAACATTTTCGATATGCCAACAAATCTCAAGGCCTAAATTTTAAATCGGGACCTTCTTCACACCCACGACCAAATTAATCCTCCTCGACTCAATCCAAACCCAATAAGGGAAAGGATAAACCTCGACCAAAAGGCTCAACCCCAGGGGATATCAGCAAAGTACTGGATCCTAAAGGGGAACTTAAAGAAGCTGAGAGGAAGAGAGGAGCAGATAATGGGTTATGTATGTATTGTGGGGGTAAGCACAAGTTGGAAGACTGTGTAAAGTTGAAGGAAAGAGAAGGTACTAGTTCAAAGTCAAAAAACTAGAAGATAGTTTACTTGTGTGCAAAGCAAACTATCTTATCTCTCCCAGTGCACAGAACCTCCATGTCTTAAGGACTGGAGTTGCCTTAAACCGCTTGAGATTCATTCTTTTTAAGGAGGATATCCCCTTCAGTTGTCTTATAAACTCTGGAGCTTCAATTTCTTTTGTTAGTTTATCTTTTGCCGAGAAGCTTCAACTAACATTTACAGATATCGATCGAACTCCAATCTATTTGGTCAAATCAGAGGAACCCAAATATTGGGTAAGTAAGAAAGTTTTATGGGTTTTCAACTTTCCGAACTTTCCCCCCTTCGAGTGGGAATTATCAGTCTTGGACGCCCCAAGGATGGACAATACCATTCTTGGCCATGACTTTTTAACGCATTGGAATCCCGAAATTGATTGGACTAAGGGATTGATCACCCCATGCTCTAAGTATATTTCTGATTCTTCAATGCAGGTCAATAGGGAGTTAAACAACCCGCCTGACAACGTCCTGCTAGAGGACAAGTCTCTGCCAGATGACTTGCAAGCATCTGATCCTTCTCTAAATGAGCAATTGGCTAACCCTTCTAGCTCAATGACTTCACTCGAAGAGGATTTAAATTGCCTCAAAGTAATCGAATTCTGCTCTCTCAATACAGGTATCCCCTTGACAGATTCTCTCAAAGATGAAGAGGACGACCAAATCAACGTTGAAGCCATTGAATCAACTCTACCGGAAATCTACCACGATTTCCTCGATGTTTTCTCAATCCGCAAGGCCGATAAGTTACCACCTCATCGACCCTACGACCATCAAATAGAGTTAATAGGCCCAGTACCTCCGGAAGGTCCTGTCTATTCTTTATCAAAGGACAAATCTCAAGTTCTTTGAGACTACATTTCAGAGAATGTAGCCAAAGGTTTCATCAGAGCCAGTAAATCTCCAACCAGCTCCCCTGTCCTCTTTGTAAAAAAGAAGGACGGTAGTCTTAGGTTGTGTGTTGACTATAGAAAGCTCAACACAGTCACTAAGAAGAATGCATATCCTGTTCCTCCTATGTCATTACTTCTTACCCTTTTCAATGGTGCTAATTTCTTTTCTAAAATTGATCTTAGAGGCGCTTACAATCTGATTCGCATTGCAGAAGGTCATGAACCACTGACTGCAATGCGCACTAGATTTGGTAGTTTTGAATATTTAGTTATGCCTTTTGGATTATGTAACGCACCTTCAACTTTTCAAACTTTTGTTAATGATATCTTTCAAGATGTTGTTGAACAATTTGTAGTCGTCTATTTAGATGATATTTTAATATTCTCGAAAACACTAGATGAACATATTCATCATGTTTGACAGGTCCTAAATCGTCTTTGAGATCATGGTCTCTACGCCAAGCATAATAAATGCAAATTCCACCTCAAATCAATTAATTTTTTGGGTTTTACCTTGTCCACTGACGGTTTAGTCATGGATGGCAAAAAAGTCCAGAAAATCCTGGAATGGCCTGAGCCCAAAAACATTAAATCGCTCCAAGGATTTTTAGGTTTTGCAAACTTCTATAGAAGATTTATTAAAGATTACTCTAAAACTATTTCCAATCTTACTTCTCTTCTTAGAAAAGACTTTCCTTTTGTTTTTACTTCTACAGCACAAAAGGAATTCGAAGTACTAAAAATGGTGTTCACCACAGCCCCAATTCTTTGACATTTTGATCCTTCTGCCTCGACAATAGTTGAGACAGATGCAAGCGATTATGCTATTGCAGGGGTCATCTCCCAATTAAATCCTGAAACAAATTTGTTTCATCCTGTTGCTTTTGAGTCACGCAAACTCATAGCCGCAGAATTAAATTATGAAATTAATGACAAAGAGCTTTTAGCTATTATCCATTGTCTTAAAAAATGGCGTTCTTTTCTTCTCAGCCTATATAGTCCTTTTCAAATCTTAACAGATCATAATGCTTTGAAATACTTCATGTCTTCTAAAGTATTAACCAGGCGTCAAGCCAGGTGGGCTGAATTTTTGTCTGAATTTTCTTTCTCTATTTCCTATCGCCCAGGAAAAAACTGCATTGTCCCAGATATCTTGTCACGTCGGGACGACGTTTACCCACAGCGGGGGGACGCATTTGCTGACAAGAACCCAGCAAATGTGCAATCAATCTTCAACGAATCAATGTTAACGACTCATCAACTTAATTCGATGACAATTCAATCTTTTCGAAATCCACTATCCAACATCCTCGAAGCTCAGTCGAAGGACAAATATTGTTTAGGGTTAAAAGACAAAATACTCTCGAAGCAAGGGGCCAAAAGATTTAGTATTGAATCAGGTAGAGTAGTCATACCCGACAAAAATGAGATAAAATTATGGATTTTCAACAGTAGACATGATTCTCCATTAGCTGGTCATTTTGGGGTTGATAAAACCTACCAGTTAATATCAAGGGATTTCTTCTGGCCAGGTATGACCAGGGAAATCAAGGCCTATATAAAAGCTTGTTACGAATGTAATAGGAATAAGGCCCCCCGTCACCGGAAGCATGGGTTGCTTCAACCACTTCCTATTCCCTCTAAACCTTGGGAATCTTTATCGATGGATTTCATTTCTCAACTCCCTATTTCTAATGATTTTGATGCTATATTAGTAATAGTAGATAGATTTTCAAAAATGTCTATTTTCATTAAAACCACTACTACTGCTACAGCAGAAGATTTGTCAAAATTGTTTCTAGAATATGTATTTTCTAAACACGGTTTACCAAATGATATTATTTTAGATAGAGGCTCATTGTTTGTATCCACATTTTGGACCCAACTGTGTCGACAACTCAATATCACGAGGAACCTCTCCACGGCTTATCACCCTGAAACCAATGGTCAAACAGAAAGAGTTAACCAAATCCTCGAACAATATCTTCGAATGTATGTCAGTTACCAACAAGACGATTGGACCACATGGTTACCATTGGCCGAATTTTCTTATAATAACTGGACTCATTCTTTGACACGACAATCTCCCTTCGAAACCATTTATGGACGACATCCTTGATTCAACTCAATCCATGTAGGAACTAATCATCCTGTGGAACATTATCTTCGAACTATATCACTACTTCAAGAAGAACTTAAAACAAATTTGGAATCAGCGATTCGAAGATACAAGGAACAAGCCGACAAACATTGACAATCTGCTCCTTTCTTTAAACCAGGCGACAAAGTATGGCTTGACGCACGAAACATTTGAACAACACGACCATCAAAGAAACTGGCTGAAAGGCGCTTGGGACCATTTGAAATCGACTCTGAAGTCTCTAAAAACTGCATTTCGACTCAAGTTACCTCCTAAATGGCTGGAGATTCACCCTGTTTTCCATGTATCTCTCCTGGAACTGGCTCAAGAAATATACCCGGGCAAGAACCAACCCCCTCCGGAACCGGTCGAAGTAGAAGATCATCTAGAGTGGGAAGTAAGTTGTATCCTTGATTCAAGAATACGCAAGGGGAAACTTCAATACCTCGTGGAATGGGAAGGCTTCCTAAATGACTCAGACAAAACATCCTGGGAACCAGCCATCAATTTTTCTAACGCCCCTGAACTCCTAAAATCTTTTCATTTGAAATATCCTTTAAAACCAAAACCTTAAAATTTCTTATATTTAAATTTTCCTTTCTTTTTCTTTCTTTCTTTAAAATCTAAACACCTCTTAAATTTCTTAGCCTTGTTTTCTCTTTTCTCTCTCTTCTTTTTTTTCTTTCTTCTACTTCTATATAATTTTTCTCAAAAAACCAACTAAAAGTAAAATCAAAAGTAAAATTAAATAAAATAAAATAAAATAAAATAAATAGAATAAACATAAACAATAAAATAAAAAAAAATAAAATAAAATAAATAGAATAAACATAAATTATAATAAAAAAAAAAAAAACTCTTAAATCTCTCTAAATATTTTCTTCCTCTTCTCTTTCAATTCTCTAAAAATACATTCTTTTCTTAAATTTAAAATTCTCTTTAAAATTTTCTTCTCTAAAAATTTATTCTCTCTTTAAAATTTTCTTTTCTTTGAACCATCAAATCTTGTATGGCACGACCATTTCCTCGAACTTAACTTCAACCTCTAAATCTCCCTATAATAATTCTTTGAACAAATAATTCTTCTTTTCAAATTCTCTTTAAATTCTAAATTCTGTTTTTTTCTTTTCTTTCTTCTTCCTCTCTTTTCGAACTAAAAAATCCTAAAAAAAAAAAAAAAAAAAAATTCTTTCATTAAATTCTCAATTTAACAAACTCATCTCAATCACAAACCGTTTCTTTTTCTCTCTCTTTTCTTACATAAAATTTTCCTTTTAAAACCTTAAACTTCCTTCAATTAAACAACTTTTTTTTCTCTCTTTAAATTTCTTCTTTCAAATTCTAAAATTTTTATTTAAAACTTTTTTTCTTTTCCTTTTTCTCTCTCTCCCAAATCTTATAAAATTAATAATATTCACCTACAATAAAAAAATAAAATAAAATAAAACTAAAATACAAATTTTCCTACTTCTTTACATCTCCTTTTTATTTCAAATTTTTTCTTTTAATTTTTCTCAAACCAAACTTTTCATTTTCTCCAAAACTACCCTTATCTCCTTCCTACATTTCTCAAATACCTCCTCCTCTCCTACCGGAACCACCTCCCCAATCTCCAAGAGTTCCTCTGCCACGTCAAAGGAAGCAGCGTCGATAATTGTGTCGACCTCCCCACATAACTCTTCCGCGAACCTTACTCGTTGACCTTGACGAGGTTTTTTTGACCACACCTGGTCCAGTGTGTCTTCGGGTTCTTCAACTACATCCATGGCCGAAGGGTTTGCCTCAGTTGGTAAAACCGGCGCAGGCTCCCCAATCGGGTCTTCAAGGGTATTCGATGTCTAACCAAAACTCATCAGTAACTTCATCCTTAAAAATAACAAATTGAAAACTTACCTCGAAGATGGGGTCAGGCTCTAAGAATAACCTTGGCGCCACCTCGACCTCTGCCTCTCTTTCCTCCTCTTCGTCTTTGATGACCACCCTGAAACAGGGACTTCATCTTCATCTTCCTCCACCAACTTGTCGACCTCTTCCTCGACACCTCGCTTCGAACTCGTGGCCTGGGTTACCCAGGTTGAGATCTCGTTATTTAGTTCCTTATCATTTTCCCCCACCGATTGTTCATCTTCAATCGAGACATCCCAAATGTCTTCGACCACCTCCTTTGTTTTAGGGATTACCCAAAACTTGGTCTTGGTGAATCCTTTTTTGATCTCTGCGTTCTTCGTCAACGCATCACACGCCACTCGTCGCCAACGGCAAAACTCGCATTTCTGGCGAGGGCCTCAAGTCGCCGTACTTTTGACACAGAAATATTCCATGCTTTCACAAGCCGTGCAAGTTTGTGAAAATTGTCGCGTAATCATTCCCCCATCTGCTTTAGGGTGTGGAGGCGTAGGTGTGGGAGTAGGGCAGTTCATTATAAAAGAGAAATTAATAAGTGAGGAAAAAATTATAGAAGAAGGGAAACTAGTGTGGGAAGATGGCTCAAGCTCAACGGAGTTCGCAATTCTTATACCCGGGCATCTGTCACGCGCCACGTGACACTCGAGGCGAAAGCAGCTCATTAAATCAATAATATTGAGTCCTAAATCTATACTCGAAGCGCAGAAAGCAATTCTCCATAGCAACTGCGATTTTCCTTTGTGTACTTACTATTTAACTGCGCTAGCCTAAACTCTAAATCTAAATTATTCAATCTCCCAATAGGGTGCCTTAGTCCTTTTCAATAAGCGACGCACAGCGCTAGGTTCAACAAAATAGTACAGTAGTAGTTTTCATTAAAGTTTTGTTAATTAATTAAAAAGGGGTAAATTGAGCATGGACGGGTATTTAGCGAAGAGGGTCTAAGTGTATGTTAGTAATGGTCAATGAAATGGGAATGGTGCGATGGAAGGAAGGTCAATGCGAGGGGGAACAAAGGATATAAAAGGGGTTGGGTATTTGGTTCGATATTCCTTAGAATTAAATTATAAAATTCGTATTTACATTAATAGTGGTAAATCCTTAAAAGTTAAAATCATTGTTATTGTATCTTTCTTTTATTTTCTCAATATTCACTTCTAAATCCTAAATCTTTGATTATTGAGTTTCCAACCCTTTGTGAGATCTTAAGAATTCCTATTACCTTTGAAACTATTTTATAATTCTTCTTGAACGAACCTCAAGCCTGTAGCTCTTACTTCAAGTGATCTTCGAACCACTTCCTCGAATCATTCCTCTGTGCTTCGAAGGAGTTTCTAACTCTCATCTCACTTTCAGGAACATCCTCGACCTTGTGCGTAGGTCGTCCGATGACATGGACAAAGTCATCAAGTTGTGAACATCACTTTCAAACCTTAGAGTTTGGCTCCAAACATGCTTCTGAAAGTGGAAGTCGAAATTCAACCTATAACTTAAGGCAAAAAAGTATCATTATATCCAAAAGTGAAAGATCTAATTCATTGGTTGAGACTATTAGAAGTAAGGAAGATAAAAAGAGGGGCAAAGAGAAAGAAAGTGAAAGAACTAGGAATCCACGATTGTCAGCCACTGAGCTAGAGGCAGTGTGGAATGTGATAGAGCAAACAAAAAACCTTCCTGGATTTCACGAGTGCCAAAACAAGTAGGATCTAAAAAGTCAGGTTCCCTCAAAGCTGCAGAGTGGCATGTACTTTATACTGTTTAATTTCTTTTGTCACTTATCCCCCTTTGGGTAGAAAAATTAAATCAAGCTGAGACATCCGTGACGTCAGACCACAAACCTAGAGAATATTATCTTCTCAAATCACTCACCACTTTAAGTTCAATTACCAACTTTTTGACTTTAAAAAATGTGTCTGCCGATGAAGTTGATGAATTAAAACAACTGCTATTGGAGTATCGTAACTGCTTGGAAGAAGGTTGGAAAAATATCAGCTTTAAGCCAAATCTTCATTTCACTCAACATTTTCCAGAAATGATTAAACGTTTTGGTCCACCCGTAGGTATGGCTACTTGGGCTGCTGAAAGAGTTAATGGTATATTATCGGAAATTCCAAACAATCATCATCCAGGTATTTAGTTTGGTATTTGGGCGCTTAAAAATGCAAATGAGCTAATTTATTTTTATTGAACATAGAAGAAATACCACGGACCATGCTCAAGCACTGGCATCAGAAGTCTAGGGTATTGGAACTAGGTGAAGCTGAAGATGATGCTCAGTATGGATCTAATATTAAAAAAATTGAGTACGATACAAGAAAAAGACATTTCCATTTAACTGAGGCATTATTTACAAAATGGGTAAGGGCACGCTTAAGAAAAGAGACATCTAAACGGGCTTTGTTACCATCAGAGAAGGTAGGAGACAGGGTAGTTGAAAATATAGCAAGCATATTGGTCCATGGAAAGCGTTATACGACTCATGAACAGAATCCTGGGAATTCTACCATTGAATTCTACTTTGGAAAAGATAGTCACTTTGGGCATATTGATCAGCTTTTTAGTTCAAAGGACGATAATGAAAAAGTCTATCTAATCATTAGTCCATTTAAAGAGCTTATACCAGAAGATACAAAAAAGGATCCCTATGAGGCGTTTCCACAAGTGCATTGCCGTTTAGTAAGAGTAGAAAAAGCGACACAAATTGTAATAAATCAAGATTCAATTATTGGACATGCCGCCACTTTACAGCACCAAAGGGGAATGTTTGGAATAAAGTACGATGTTATCACTGCTGTTGGACTTCAGACACTAGTAAGTAAAAAATTAAACAACATGGACATTTTATTTTCGTTAATATGGTTGAAATTATTTAGGATTGGTAAGAATTTGGAGGATTTGAAAAGTTTGTAATAGATCTTTGGAACAGCTAGATGCAAGATTAAAAAATAAAACTTTTTTAGATGTTGCCTAAATGTTTAAGAAAACAATAACAAGGGCATTCTTTACGGTTTAGAAACCCTGCTATTAATGAGTGACATTTTATTGTAAATGTAATTTCAACTAAAAGGAATTCAATGTACTATACAAAATCTACCTATACTTGAAAAATATTATAAATAGTTCAGAACCAGGGTTGAAAAATCTAAGGACCATATTTTTCAAGCCAATAAAACTGAGTTTTCCACTAATTTTTTCGCTTGAATATTTTATTCATTAAACTCACAATTAAAATGTATAACTAATTTCTCTTTAATATTATCTTGTCTATATTCTGAAAGTTAATAATTTTATTTTTATTTTTTATAAAGCACAGAATGTCTAATACTGGTGATGCCATGCAGGTTGATCCTCCATTAGAAAGTAATGTTGGAGTGCAAAATAATCCTCCCCCTCAAAATCCTAGAATGCCTCCATCGGGTCCTGCTCCCCCTGAAAGACCGAGTGAAAATCCCGGTAAACCCTAACCTCCTCCTCAGTCTTCATCAGATCCCCAAATTTGATCAACTGATTGCTCTTTTAATATCACAAATACAGATGGTCGATCCGCACCTTGTAATTTTCAGCAGGAAGCAGAAAGTGTAGGTAATTATTGGGCTAGTATGTTGTTGAATCAGTTTCTTGGAAGCGGTGGGGGATCCACTTCTACTAACCCAGCTGCCAGTACCAGTGGACCTGGTGAGTAAACTTTTTCAACATGCTTTTATGTTTTAAAATAGGTTTACCAATTTTTATTTTCAAAAATTTGCAGTTAATCCCTCTCTTATAATTCGAGCTACTGATCAGCACAGAATACTTGATGCTGAGTCACTTCAAAATGACCGAAACTTACGAATGGTTAGAAGCATAGTTACGAGGTGTGATGTACCAAGGAGCTCAGATTCTATTAACCAAAATATCTATAACTTTTTGAAGTTCTGTCTTGGTGGACCCATTAATGTATCTGAGTTTCCTATAGGCCCAACAAATGAAGAACTTACAGATTGGAAAAATTGGCATGATTACAAGCTATTGACAATTGAAACAGCATTAAAACAGGTTCAAAATGCACTGCAGGCAACTTCAGCTGCTGATTGTCAATTTATTTTAACAAATACTGCTATATTCTTACGTTCCAAAATTCATCTACCAACATTTATTTCAACACCTGAGCCCCGAGGACTAAAGGGAGGAGCTACTGTACCGATCTCTGTAAAACAGCATTTGGAACGAGAGCTTCAAGAGAAAGGATTTCGTCGACTCGCTTTTGATTGGAACTGTCAAAATTTTTCTGAGTCACTATGGAATCAAGTAATAGGGAGTGTAGTATCAGACCATTGTACTAAGTGGCTCTCAACATTGAAAAATATTGATTCAGCAAAACTCAGTTTTACACCAATCATCGTAGAGCAATGGGTGGTCAACAAGGGAAAGGAGATTCGAAAGGTGGCTGGTCAAAACTGTGAGGTGATTGAGGCAAGTAGAAAGGAAAAGAGATCAAGAGCACAGATAAAGCGTTATCAAACAAAGGTATTTATTCAAAGCATATAAAATAAAGGAAGTCTATTACTAATTTGATTTGATTTTAGATTTCAAAAAACCGCTACAACATTTCAAGAAAAAAGTGCTTTGATCAGCCAGGCTTTGTAGCAATTTTTCATGATACAAGTCTCATGTCTGATTTAGAAGAAGCCCCACCCGATCCAGAAGAGAATCATCCTAAATGAGTAGTTCTTGGATGGAGAAATACAAAACTCGATGAAATTTTAGATAAAATGGACAACTTGACTAAAAAGACGGCCCATTCAAATGTTGAAAAGGCTTCAATGAAGAAACTTTATGATTGCTCAACTAAAAAGACAGCTTCAACAGATGGTATCTTGAATGTGCCCAAATTTCTGCCAAAAAACTGCTATTCACCTGGATATTTAGCAAATTTGTTGGTTAATGAGAGGGAGTTACTTGACGTTCGAGAAGATATAGATTTTGCCAAAGTTAATGAAGCACTAGATTGAGCAGCAGCACCTTGAATTCTTTACCCCACTGGTAACCATGTATATAGAGTGATAGTAATCATTTTTTAAATAAAACATTATTATTCTTTCTTATAAAAAATTCCCATTGATGTATAAGATAAACGAGAGAAAAAGAATTAAAGATTTTAAAATTATTGAGCATAGAAAAACATATATATATTTTTGTAAAACTTTAAGACATGATAAACATTTTGATTAAAAAAATGTGAAATTTTTTTATGCACAATAAATGAACTTAAAATAAATTAAATTGAATCTCTTCTCAGATACTTACGACAAGATCAAATTAAAGCCTAAAACAAGAATAGAATTAGATTCAAAATTTCAATTTAAAATACCTGTTTTTCAATAATTATAATTTCTTTTTTATTGGCTAAACGCCACCAATGATTGTATAAAAATGCACATGTGAAAAAAAAATGAAAGTGAACACCTTCCCTCACCAAAAAAGAAAGATCATTAAAGACACTCAAAAATCCATTACCATAGTTAATAAACTAAATATATACAAAAAATTAAAGCATTCAAACAATGGGAATTTGTTTACACAAGGATCTTAAGAAATTTTTATTTTTAAACTTCACTTTTCGCAACAATAATTGAAAATTATTAATCATTAAAAACCAAAAAATCATCAATTTATATTTGGTTTTCATGCCTTAAAAAAATAAAAGAGGCTTTAAAAACATGTAATTGATAAACATATTTCAGTAGAATTTAAGTATTGTGCTATGTGTCCAGTACAAGTTCGGCCGAACTTGTGCTGGACACTTTGGCCAAGACCAGTGAATAGAAACTGCAAGGAAAACCAAAAATCCATAGGCTATAAAAGGAAGTTAATTGATGGCATCAAATTGTTTTTTGGTAAAAGTGTCCAGCACAAGCTCGGCCGAACTTATGCTGGACACTTTTACAATTTGAAGTTGGTGAGGTGTATGTTTTTTTAAAAGAAGTGAGGTGTTCCTCATAAAAGTGTCCAGCACAAGTTCGGCCGAACTTGTGTTGGACACTTTTACCAAAAAAAAAAAATGATGCTATCAAATATGTTCATGTTATAGCCTAAATTTTTTTAATTTCCTTGAAGTAATAAGTTACTGTCCATGACCAAAGTGTCCAGCACAAATTGGCCGAGCTTATGCTGGACACTTTTATAATTTAAAGTTGGTAAGGTGCATGTTTTTTTAAGAGAAGTGAGGTTTTCTTTATAAATTTGTCCAGCACAAGTTCGGCTGAACTTGTGCTGGACACCTTTACCAAAAAACAATTTGATGCCATCAATTAACTTCCTTTTATAGCCTATTGATTTTTGGTTTTCCTTGCAATTTTTAGTCACTGGTCTTGGCCAAAGTGTCCAGCACAAGTTTGGCCTAACTTATGTTGGACACTTTTCTAATTTGAAGTTGGTAAGGTGCATGTTTTTTTAAGAGAAGTGAGGTTTTTCTTATAAAAGTGTCCAGCACAAGTTCGGCCGAACTTGTGCTGGACACTTTTACCAAAGACATTAGATAGCATCAATTATCTTCATTATATGGGCTATTTTTATTGGTTTTCCTTGCAATTTATAGTCACTGTTCTTGGCCAAAGTGTCCAGCACAAGTTCGGCCAAACTTATGCTGGACACTTTTCCAATTTGAAGTTGGTGAGGTGTATGTTTTTTTAAGAGAAGTGAGGTGTTCCTCATAAAAGTGTCCAGCACAAGTTCAGCCAAACTTGTGATGGACACTTTTACCAAAAAAAAAAAAAATGATGCTATCAAATATGTTCATGTTATAGCCTAATTTTTTTTAATTTCCTTGAAGTAATAAGTTACTGTCCATGACCTAAGTGTCCAGCACAAGTTCGGCCGAACTTATGCTGGACACTTTTATAATTTGAAGTTGGTAAGGTGCATGTTTTTTTAAGAGAAGTGAGGTTTTCTTTATAAATTTGTCCAGCACAAGTTCGGCCGAACTTGTGCTGGACACTTTTACCAAAAAACAATTTGATGCCATCAATTAACTTCCTTTTATAGCCTATTGATTTTTGGTTTTCCTTGCAATTTTTATTCACTGGTCTTGGCCAAAATGTCCAGCACAAGTTCGGCAGAACTTGTGCTGGACACTTTTACCAAAAAAAAAATAGATGCCATCAAATATGTTCATGTTATAGCCTAATTTTTTTTAATTTCCTTGAAGTAATAAGTTACTGTTCATGACCAAAGTGTCCAGCACAAGTTCAGCCGAACTTATGCTGGAAACTTTTATAAGGAAAACCTCACTTCTCCTAAAAAAACATGCACCTTACCAACTTCAAATTGGAAAAGTGTCCAGCATAAGTTCGGCCGAACTTGTGCTGGACACTTTGGCCAAGACCAGTGACTAAAAATTGCAAGGAAAACCAAAAATCAATAGGCTATAAAAGGAAGTTAATTGATGGCATCTATTTTTTTTTTTGGTAAAAGTGTCCAGCACAAGTTCGGCCGAACTTGTGCTGGACACTTTTATGAGGAACATCTCACTTCTCTTAAAAAAACATGCACCTTACCAACTTCAAATTATAAAAGTCTCCAGCATAGGTTTGGCCGAAGTTGTGCTGGACATATTTACCAAAAAAAAAATTTGATGCCATCAATTAACTTCCTTTTATAGCCTATTGATTTTTGGTTTTACTTGCAATTTTTAGTCACTGGTCTTGGCCAAAGTGTCCAGCACAAGTTTGGCCAAACTTATGCTGGACACTTTTCCAATTTTAAGTTGTTAAAGAGCATGTTTTTTTAGGAGAAGTGAGGTTTTCCTTATAAAAGTGTCCAGCATAAGTTCGGCCGAACTTGTGCTGGACACTTTGGTCATGGACAGTAACTTATTACTTCAAGGAAATTAAAAAAAATTAGGCTATAACATGAACATATATGATGGAATCTATTTTTTTTTTTGGTAAAAGTGTCCAGCACAAATTCAGCTGAACTTATGCTGGACACTTTTATAAGGAAAACCTCACTTCTCTTAAAAAAAATGCAATTTACCAACTTCAAATTGGAAAAGTGTTTAGAATAAGTTCGGCCGAACTTGTGCTGGACACTTTGGCCAAGACAAGTGACTAAAAATTTCAAGGAAAACCAAAAATCAATAGGCTATAAAAGGAAGTTAATTGATGGAATCAAATTGTTTTTTGGTAAAGGTGTCCAGCACAAGTTCGGCCGAACTTGTGCTGGACAAATTTATAAAGAAAACCTCACTTCTCTTAAAAAAACATGCACCTTACCAACTTCAAATTATAAAAGTGTCCAGCATAAGTTCGGCCGAACTTGTGCTGGACACTTTAGTCATGGACAGTAACTTATTACTTCAAGGAAATTATAAAAAATTAGGCTATAACATGAACATATTTGATAGCATCTTTTTTTTTTTTTGGTAAAAGTGTCCATCGCAAGTTTGGCCGAACTTGTGCTGGACACTTTTATGAGGAACACATCACTTCTCTTAAAAAAACATACACCTCACCAACTTCAAATTGGAAAAGTGTCCAGCATAAGTTGGGCCGAACTTGTGCTGGACACTTTTACCAAAAACCAATTTGATGCAATCAATTAACTTCCTTTTATAGCCTATTGATTTTTGGTTTTCCTTGCAATTTTTAGTCACTGGTCTTGGCCAAAGTGTCCAGCATAAGTTCGGCCGAACTTGTGCTGGACACTTTTCCAATTTGAATTTGGTAAGGTGCATGTTTTTTTAAGAGAAGTGAGGTGTTCCTCATAAAAGTGTCCAGCATAAGTTCGGCCGAACTTGTGCTGGACACTTTTACCAAAAAACAATTTGATGCCAACAATTAACTTCCTTTTATAGCCTATTGATTTTTGGTTTTCCTTGCAATTTTTAGTCACTGGTCTTGGCCAAAGTGTCCAGCACAAGTTCGGCCGAACTTGTGCTGGACACTTTGGTCATGGACAGTAACTTATTACTTCAAGGAAATTAAAAAAAATTAGGCTATAACATGAACATATCTGATGGCATCTATTTTTTTTTTTTTGGTGAAAGTGTCCAGCACAAGTTCGGCCCAACTTATGCTGGACACTTTTATAAGGAAAACCTCACTTCTCTTAAAAAAACATGCACCTTACCAACTTCAAATTGGAAAAGTGTCCAGCATAAGTTCGGCCGAACTTATGCTGGACACTTTGGCCAAGACCAGTGACTAAAAATTGCAAGGAAAACCAAAAATCAATAGGCTATAAAAGGAAGTTAATTGATTGCATCAAATTGGTTTTTGGTAAAAGTGTCCAGCACAAGTTCAGCCGAACTTGTGCTGGACAAATTTATAAAGAAAACCTCACTTCTCTTAAAAAAACATGCACCTTACCAACTTCAAATTATAAAAGTGTCCAGCATAAGCTCGGCCGATTTGTGCTGGACACTTTGGTCATGGACAGTAACTTATTACTTCAAGGAAATTAAAAAAAATTAGGCTATAACATGAACATATTTGATAGCATCATTTTTTTTTTTTGGTAAAAGTGTCCATCACAAGTTCGGCCGAACTTGTGCTGGACAATTTTATGAGGAACACATCACTTCTCTTAAAAAACATACACCTCACCAACTTCAAATTGGAAAAGTGTCCAGCATAAGTTTGGCCGAACTTGTGCTGGACACTTTTACCAAAAAACAATTTGATGCCATCAATTAACTTCCTTTTATAGCCTATTGATTTTTGGTTTTCCTTGCAATTTTTAGTCACTGGTCTTGCCCAAAGTGTCCAGCATAAGTTCGGCCGAACTTGTGCTGGACACTTTTCCAATTTGAATTTGGTAAGGTGCATGTTTTTTTAAGGGAGGTGAGGTGTTCCTCATAAAAGTGTCCAGCATAAGTTCAGCCGAACTTGTGCTGGACACCTTTACCAAAAAACAATTTGATGCCATCAATTAACTTCCTTTTATAGCCTATTGATTTTTGGTTTTCCTTGCAATTTTTAGTCACTGGTCTTGGCCAAAGTGTCCAGCATAAGTTCGGCCAAACTTGTGCTGGACACTTTACTCAAAAAAGTTTGATGGATTCAATTGTCTACATATTCCTTACCATTGTCTTTTGGTAAAGAGGGAAACCTTTAGCTATTGGTAGTTGTTTTGAGTATATTATGAGTAGCTGATATTTCCATTTTAAGGTAAAAGAGTACAATATTTGTTGCGATTACCAGTAATTTATTTCCCTCAATATTTCTAAGATATTAGTTATAATTATTATAACACCTATTTCTAATATTCCTCTTTGATTTAATTTTTTTTAGTCCTGATTTAAAGGTTTTTACTATTTTATCAACCAAGATTTACATCAATGTAAAAAATACCCTGATTAATTTTTGCTATATTTTTTTTGACTGTTCCTATTCAATAATAGCTCAAGTTAGAAACATATATCCATTATCTATTTTCTTTTTCAACTTAGTTATCTCAGTGGAAAGTGTTTATCAATTACTATTGAATGATGTTTACAGTACGTAACCTTGTACCAATCTGTAAAATACTTTAAAAAAATTGTGACTTTGGTAGTTGGTTTTTGGATTTTATATGGCAATAATTTCAAATAATTTTATACTTTATTCATATGCTAAGATTCTTAAGTGTTTCTATTTCCGATTTATTATATCAATTTAACTTTAACTAAGTTTAGACTAGGTTTGTGCCACAGGGTGTCAGCGCAGCCCAAACGAGCTCTTATCATAGAATAAATTAATTTTTTTTAATAATTTTATATAATACTATTTAGTGTTATCTTTTTTATCCCCTTTTTTAAATTATCTTTTTCCTTTGTTTTTGTCCCCTATTTTTTATAACACATAAAGATACCAAAATTTCCAATAATAGATCCCTTTGTCATATTGCATGATGTCGATATTTAAAAATTAATTTAAATATTTAAATTAGTTAAACTTATATTCTCAACTATTTACCCTTTGCGATTATCAAATTGTAAATTGGACATTTTCTTTGTTTGTCATCCTTTTAAGTTCCCAATGTTTATGTCTAGTTACTTCCCTTTTACTATTAACCCCATTATTATCATCAGACTATTTTACAATATGCTCGCTAGCTTGATGCCATTGTAAAAGAACCCCTATCAAAAACCTGCTTCTGGTAATATATAAATCCTCTTGTTTAGTACCACATTTCTCAATTAGTTTATTTCTCTCAATTTTACTACTATTATCTTTTGGTCATCACATTTATCTGTGTTAGTACAGCTTGAAAATACAAATAGCAATATATATTTTTTATCTCTTTATTACCTTGATATAAGAATTTTTCATTTTTTTCAAGTAACACCACGCAATATAGGGGGAGGACTTGCTAGCAAGTCCGCAACTTGAAGTCAGATGGAAATCAGATGGAACTCAGACTGAAGTAATACTGAACTTTCACTTGAAGTATCACACAAATAACAATGGATCTATATTGAAAACATAGTGAAAGTGTGAGGATAACTGAATGGAAGCCAGAAAAAATCATTCCATGAGTCTACTCAATGCAAAGTATTTTTTGAAACAGCTTATTAAAATAATACTTTATTAAATTAATTTGATCAATAAAAATTGATTGACAATATTGCAATTCTTAAATACAATAATTTTATTAAAAAATTTCAGATTACATATAAAAAAAATCAGTGACTTTTTCTATTACTTACAACTGTTTTTACAGAATTGAAAACTATGTTTCAGCTAATATTTTATGGAAGTGAACTCTGTTCTTCGCCCAAAGAACAGAGTTCATCCTCCTATTTTCACACTCTGTTTGCACCAATCTCCATCCCTTTCAATTCTATCAACACATGCTTGTCTTCCCTTCCCATGCCTTTCGCTATCCTCCCAGCCCCATTGTATGCCATCCTCTTTTGATCCCCATTTCACCCCTCTCAACCTCTCCCAGACCCTTTTCTTCATTTAAAATGCCTCGGAACCCTTAATCTTCCCTTCCAACTCTTTCCCAACCTTTTCGCTACCCCATACACCCTTCCTCACCCCTCTCTCCAGCCTTTCCAGCCCTTGTAGCCCCATTTGTGTTCACATGAGCTTCAAGGTGTGTTCAAAGTAAATTCAATACTTCTTCATGATGGTTTCATCACTTCCTCAATGTGTGCTCAAAAAGATATGAATTAGGGTTCAAGGTTGCGGACTTGCTAGCAAGTCCGCCCCCCATATTGCGTGGTGTAATAAGTCATTAAAATGCCTTGTGATAAACAGACACCTCCTTTATGTAATGTTTATTGCTTTATCTCTTATATCTTCTTAGACTAACTTTTCTTTTCCATTAATATATTTGATATATTAGCACCAAGTAGTTATTTGACGAAATCTCATCAGCATCCTTGATTTGAATCCTTCAAACTCAATAAACAACCACCTCTAGGCATGTCTCCAAACCCCCCTTCTCTTGCCAATGAAAGGACTGAAATTACCCGACCTCAATATGGCAAGATACTTGAGTTTGCTAAAGGAAAAACTGAAGAACTACTGTCAACTCTTAGCGAGAAGCCTTTGCCATCTTATATTTTGGATGCCTACAACAATGTGCTTGAATACATTGATGACCTAGAAAAATGTAAGTAATTATTTTATATTAAATTCTTTAAACTCAGAACAATAAATTATGGACAATTTTTCTTTAAAACTTATTCAAATTCAGCTTATGAAAAAGGTATCATTCCTCCTGATGATGTCAGTATCATCAAAGATGATGATGATAATGAAATACCTGACGCTGAAGGCTATGCATCAACATCTCGAGGGGGATATAAGACTATTCTTCGGCGTTCAAAAAGAATGAGACTTTCTAGGGGCTCTAGTTTTGTCAGTGCTACTAAAACTCCTCCTGCCAAGGATTCCTCTTACTCAGCATCTCAAAAATCCAAACAAACTAGCCAAAATGTGTCAAAAGGGTATGTTATTTCTTTCATGAGTAATATAGCAATCAATTTTATATTAGTGTTTAAAGCTATCTCCAAATTGTTTACTTTATTATTTATTATTTCTTGTCTTTTTCTTATCTTTTAATCCAGCTCTAAAAACGACAATCACTCCAAAGCGTCAACTAATAGCAAATCTTGCTCTAATGAAGAAGAAGTAGAAGAAGAAGAAGATGATGATGAAGTTTCAAAATATGAAGCTTCTCTAACTCAAAAAGATGATGAAGCTACTTCTGCTGATGAGGTTGAGAAAACTCCGAATGAAGAAATCGATACATCTAGCCAGCCACAAAAAAATACTTCAAGTTCAAAGAAACAGCTTATAGTTGCTGTATCTTTAAAATCTAAAATTGAAATTCCCCAAATCCTACAGTCTCTATCATCATCAATAAAAATTTCTAATAACTCCCTTCCTTATACTCCAACAATGATTGGAAACTCAAAATTACAGAAGCAAATAGCTGAAATTCATCGATTTTTTGAAGGTAGAATCAATGGTCAAAAGGTACTTAGGGCATGGCAAGAAATTGATCAGTTATTTGAAATCCGTTTGTCTGCTTCTCTTGAAAAGCCACACAAAATTTCGCACAAATTCAATTTTCTATGGATGAAATCTGCTCATGACTAAATGCTTACAAAAATTAATGAACTCTGTATGTATCACTAACTTGAAGTTTGATAATTTATTTTATGATAACTAATTGTTTTTTTATTTTTTTAGCTTTGGATTTTCTTAATGTTGACACTTCGCAGATCTGGGTGGTCAATAATTTGAACTTTGAAAATTTGGAAAATTTTTGTAACTCTGAAGAACCAAACTCAAATAATCTTTCTCCGTTTAAGAAGACTGATCACCCTGAATCATCGATGATACGCATGCTATCAAGACTAGTTAGCCCAACTGCTCACCAGCGTTCTTTTTGGGCATCCCTCATCGCATCATCTCTTTATCTTGCTTCTCAAGAGTTTAACCTTCCTGCTGAAGAATCCAACTTCAATCCAGATTGTCCTATTGAACATGCCCTACATATTCTAGCCCACCTTACAAATCTGAAAAGCAAAGTTCCTGATACATTCGACAGCTCAACATCACAGTTAATTGCTGCAAATTTTTCAATCACTCCCCTATGCCAATTTAGAAACATAATAATCGACGTCATAATTTCAATAATTATTTTAAAATCTAGAGAGGCTGCTGCAAATATAACTCAAGCTGAAAGCAAGAAACGACAACGTTTGAGGAATAAAAAAAAACAACAGATATGCAGCAATTTGATGAGTCTCATAATGATTCTATTCAGAAGATGAATCAAGAATATGCACACCATAAATATCAATCATTTACTTTTTACTTGGTTGATGGTGTTCGTGGATTATTTCTTTCCTCACAGGACCACCGGCTTGTGTCAGCTTCAGACTTCTTAGAACTCATAACACAACTCGGCCTCCTTAGAAAATACTGTGATAATAATAATCTGAGTGGTGAAAAAATCTGGAAAAACCTTAATTTTTATATCTTTAATATTATCAAACTCTTAATAGATAATTCTGGGCCTATGCCACTTAATTTTAATACTCCCACCATGAGCCATATTGCTAAAGCAATGGCAGCTGATTTTCTTGATTATTGGAATCTTATTAAGCCAAATTCTTCATTTTTCTCTATTGTTGACATAATTAATACATAATCCTACTTCATGTAAATATATACTTTATACTATTGCTACATTTTTTTGTGTAACTCAAATTATTTATTTATGTGAGATTTATTACCGAATCTGAATAAAGATGCTTAAACTATCAATAAATATTATTGTATAAATTTCTTACACCTTTTTGCTATTCAGTAAATATTATTGCAATAATCATAACTCAAAATCATGATGGATCAAAAATTTGAAGAAAAATTAAAAATACATTATAAGTCATTTTTCTCATAACACTATATAATTCTTTAAGATGGCAATACATCTTAGCATTTGTCGCAAATTTTAAGATAATTATTACAAAAAATTGAAACAGTTTTCTATCAATTCTTTTCAGCATGTTAAAAAGTTAAAAATATTAAGTGTAATGAATTTTTGCTCACAATTCATCAAAGCTTTTTCTTAAGTAGACTTTTCTTAATCTAATTTCTATAATTTCTAGGTGCATAATTATCTTAATTATATTAAGTATTCTCTATGAAAAACTCCTGGAAATAATATTCAATTCATTTAATAATAGTAACATATATATGTACCATGATAAAATAATATCTAGACATTTAAATAATGAGAAGCCATCATATTGGTATGAAATCATATAAAAGTGTCTTTGAAAAACTAGTTAAATTTAAAAAATATCTTTTTATCAGTGTCAATTATTTTGAAAAATAAAATTTACTCTACATTTTTATGATCTATAATTTAGCTTTCTGTATTTTGATTCATATTTTATATTGATTATTTTTTACACTTACAGATTCATGTATAGATATCAAATTTTGTTCAATAATTTGGTAAAAAAGATATTTAATTCTTTCTATGAGAGCAAAAAAATAAAAGAAAGCAACTAGGGTACTCCTTATTAAGAACTTAAAAATATTATTTCTATAAATATTAAAACAAACCCTTTTTAGATTTCCATCCTTCTTTTTCAACCTTAAATGTCAATAATAAGTTATTGAAATATTATTTTTCAAGTAGAATTTCATATGAATCAAATTCTACTTACATCTACCTGAATAGATCAAGGTAAACAAAAATATATCTACAATCTTTTTCTAGGATTTTAAGATTCATTCAACTCCAAGAAAAAAGAAATATTCATCCCAAACTCTAAAAATTAATTCAATGGATAAATATTCAAACACTTCAAAATAAATTTCAATTTGATTGCGTTATATTTATCTTTAAATATATTGAGGTCCACCCTCTCACAAAAGTAAAAGCCCTTTCATAATTATTAATATTTTATTATAATATAATAAAATTTACTTAAAAATGAAGTAGTAGTTTCTATTTTACATACCTTGTTTTATGAATTTTTAAAAAAAATTCAATTAGATATATAGAAATATCATCATATAATTCAGCTTTTTGAACTCTGCACCTTAATTAAGATAGATGATAAAGGCTAAGTCAAGATCTACAAGGAAATTTAAATTCATATTAATTAAATATTCCTCTTCTACAAGGCAATTTTTAAAATTAGAATTAATTTTTATTGGAGATCTAAATTGATTGATAGATTCATTATTCTCAATATATCTCATTTCCTTTTATTGATTACTTCAATTCTACTTTTGCAGTTATATGCTTCAATAAAATATAATTATGTGATGAAAAATATTCAATTTATCAAAAAATAAAATCAAAAGTCACACTAGTGTACAAATTTCAGTATATTTAAGATTGAGTAATGCCACTAAATTAATTCAAGTTAGATATGAAAGCAAATAATGAATGACTCAAAGAAAAAAATTAATATTTAATTTTCCTTTAATTTATTTTTTATTTTTATTTTTACTTAAATAAAAATAAAATAATACATGGTTTTACTTTATTTATTAATAAGAAAAAACTTATTGCAAAAATTAGCAAATTTTTAATATTTTTAAAAATAATATTAATAGTACAGATCTATTTATGTTGATGCATATGATCTTTTAGGAAGGATTTGTAAGATATTGTTTATTTTTAGTTTTCATTTGCAATAATTAAGCAAGTTACAAAGCTATATTTTGTTTCTTATATTATATTTTATTACATTTTATTTTACTTGTAGCAATGATAATTTTTTATTGTAATATGGTTTTTCAATTTTTACATCCATTTTTTTTGATACTTTTATTGTTTTAGGCTTTTCACCACATTATACATAATCATCAGCTTCATAAAAAGTTTTTATAGACATGTGTGTAAATATATCATTTTACCACTAAACTAAAACTATACCTGTACAATAAAATCACATTTTTACCTATCACTACTTAATGGTCTTTTACTTTTTTTATTAACATGTATATCAGAATCATTTTCTGTATTTAATTTTTCAATATCTTTAGTAGCATTAAATATATAGTGATTCACTAACTTTCTTTTTTTTTTCTTCAATCAGTCTTTTCATTGTACTTAGAAAGTTTCA
The DNA here is from genome assembly GCA_030280995.1 of Hemileia vastatrix. NCBI lineage: Eukaryota > Fungi > Basidiomycota > Pucciniomycetes > Pucciniales > Zaghouaniaceae > Hemileia > Hemileia vastatrix. The sequence goes on along the minus strand of JASXTE010000001.1, from coordinate 22,520,897 downwards.
TCATAAGAAAATTACATCTTTCTAACTCTTCATTTATATTTAAATACTCAGAAATATCTATTTCAAACTCTTGGAGTTTTTTAAATGTATTGAAAAGTCTTGTACTAACTTGAATAGAAGAGCCAAGGTGAGTGAACCCACCAATTTCATAACATCGTGAAGTGAAATGTTTAAGAAGGTTTGCTGGCCATAGAATCGCTGTGATGCCATAAGTGGCCTCCATGTCTACTTTGCAAGCTATTTCAGGAAAATGAAGCTCTCCTCCTATTTGACGTGTTTGATTTGAGTCATAAGATTGATGAAGAGAATTTTTCTCAGTGTCTTTAGGTAAGAAAAGTCCAAATGTATACTCACTACGGTCTGAGTCACAGTGAGAACTATTCGAAAACACGTTTCCATTTGAGCCTCTTGTCCAAGTAACATTGCCAGCAAATGGTTCAATTTCTTCATTGTTAAAATTTTCTCCAAACCCAGGAATCCCAAGCTTTTGACAGAGTTTTACTGCTTCTTGATACTTAACATTAGATATATTTTGATAAAACAATTTAAAGAATAACTCTATTCGCTTCATGCAACAAACATACTCTGCCAAATCTAAGGGCTTAGAAGCATATTTGCCTAAAAAAGTAATTAAAATAATAATAGATTAAAACTATTCATAAATAAAACTATATAATACTTACAAATTAATAGAGACTTTTTCCTATCTAAACACTGACCACCAACAAAAATATTACCAAATCCACCAGCATTTTTATGAGCTTTATTTTGCAAAACTCAATGTTCACAATACGAAAAGTCTTTGATGCACTGAATTGTTGCTTCAAGCATGTTTAATCGAATGAGATCTTCAATAGAAAATGTTTTCACTATAACACTTGGAATTGAGGAGCGGATCGGATGGAAAATATAACAGCTAGAATTTGAAATCAAATACCGTTCTGGATTAACTAAATTTTTTACAAAACTCCTAGAAAAATATTTTGCCCTCTTTCCATCTGTCTCAACACCATAATTTTCAACCATAAGTAATGCATTCTCGATGTTTTTCACATGCTTGTTGTTTTATTTTTTTCCTTGGTGGTGATATTTCTTTATAAACAAACTTTGTGAAGCCTGAATCTTGTAGTGTAGTAAATAAGAAATTAATTTAATTCAAAAATAAATAAAAAAATATGCAAAATAATGCAATGGTTAAAAATAAGGCCTCCAAAAATAATCATTATATTCTTAATATTAAATAAAAAATCATATCCAACATGCATGTAGAAAAAATCAGTATTAGCTGCATTTAAAATATTAATCAAGTATTTCGAATTAAAGCTTCATTTTATTGCTTACAAGTATAGTATTCTGCCGTATGCATTTGGCACACGAGATTCAACTATACCCTAAACATAAACAATTAAATGTGAAGCTTAAATACAATGCCCAACTATTATGATAAATACAGCAATAATACATAAGTATCTGTTGATGCTTTATTTAATTTTTCTCCATATATCAATAATATATCAAACCGCCAGATATCCATAATTTATAATGTTGAAAGGTATAGTTTCCTTAAACAATAATCAACTATACCTCTACCATTAATAGAATTACAGGAGGCCAATACAATAAATTATTGATATGTAGAAAAAAATTGATCACATACACATGTGGATACTATGATATTTTATTTTATTTAATTATTTAATATATAATGATTGAGAATAATAAAAAGTTTAAAAATGAAATAGTGAAAAAAAGATATTCTTACTTGAAATTTAAAAAAAATCCTTTGGTAGGAGTTGATTGATTAATAAATGGACAACTAATCTGTTAATTATAATTTTTAGGAATAGATTATTGTAGAAAAATAAGTATCATTTTTATTGAATGAAAAAAATAAAAAGAGAAAGACAAACCAAAATAAAATTTGGATGCTAACCAAAAATTAGCTTTTTGATGATACTATGACAAGTTAGAGATCAAGCTGCCAAGAGTTAAAAACAATAATCAGTTCTAATGTTTTTTTAAAGAGATTAAAAAGGAGAGTAAAATACTAAAAATCCAAGTTAGTAATCTGTAAACAAGTTACTTTGGTGGCAAACCTAATGATTGAGAAAAATGGATTCCCTAAAAGTTGAACTTATATTTAAAGTGAAATTAATATTTTTACTTAAGAAACAAGTATAAGGGACAAACCAAAATAAAAAACTCTTAAGTGAAACATATGGAAAGCTAATAATTATAATAACCTGTCTCTTCTAAGTTGACGGAGAGAAGTAGAAAATTTGCCACTCAGATGAAAATTTGCTTACAGTTATGCGTATAGAAACATGCAAGTTACTGAAGCTGGTTGCATGGCATGCAGTGACTTGCATAAGGCCTATATGCAACAGGTTTTTACACAGCAATATATTGTACAAATGATGACTAAACATTTTTACATGCTTTTAATTAAAACTTACATATTGTTTTTACAGCTTATTTTTATAGGGTTTCACAAAGTATAATTTGAGGAACCAAAGCCTCGGATAGTTTCACATGGATGCAATTAATATTTACATTCACTTATTTTACAAAATCAATCCACTTATCCATATTATTTGTTCACATAAGGTTGGAAAACTAACCTTCAGATGTTATGGGCCAATTTTTTATCACTTATTATTTTTTTTGCCACTAAGTTGACATTTGGCTACAAAAGAGTTAACAACCAAGTATGCATTTCTGAAAAATAACCTACACACAAAATAAGTATTCTGATATTTAAAACATTTTAAAACTGGGCATATAAGTTTTGGAATTTAAAAATATCCAATACCTCTTTTTTTGGCTTTGATTTTTTATTATGCACATATACATTTCACACTGTCAAAAAACTAATGGCAAATGGCATGTAAAAGAGTAGCACAAATTTAAATGTATATCAACTTTAATCTTATTTCTTATTAATTCAAACCAGCCAGGCTCGCCCTGACTGGTAGTTTATTTTTATAGTAGCCAATGTTACTTTAAGCAACATTGGCTGCTCAAATCTCACCATCAAACCTCCCAGCCAGTGTTATCTGGCTGGGAGATGCGAAAAACAGTTTGCAACCAAAGTCGCTTGTAGCGACTTTGGTTGCTTTAAAAAAAGACTTGCAGCCAGTTTATTCCTGGCTGCAAGTCAATAATATAAAAAAAAGCGAGCAAAGTTGCTGCATGCAACTTCGCTTGCTTTTAAACACAAAATCTTGCAGGCAGTTTTAAACTGCCTGCAAGATGTATTATAAAATTGGCCAAAGCCACTTTTAGTGGCTTTGGCCAATTTTTTTTTTATTTTTTATTAAACGCTGCCAGCTTAAAGCTGGCAGCAATTTTTTTTTATTTCAATCCTGAGCCACTTCCTGTGGCTCGGGTTCTTTTTTTTTATGTAATTATAAATTACTACAAGCTAGGCTTCATCTTTCTGGTAGTGTTATCTGACATTTGAAATCTTGAAAAAAACATTATATGAAATAAAAAAAAGCATATTCTTTGATATATTAAGAATTATGAGTGGTAAAGGATTGATGAAGGGATTAATGGCTCAAAAATAAAATTGGCCATTGCTAATAAGGAGAGTTCTAGAACAATAGAGATTATCTATGAAAATTAGATGGGATGGAGTACATTAGGGCATCTCAAACTTGATCAAATACGCCACATAAACACACCACAAAAAAAGTACCAAACACACCATCAGAAAATGAAATACACCTGACATGGACAGGTGTATTTTGATGGTGTGTTTCGCCTCAAACAAACCTTCTTTTGGTAAAAAAAGCCTTCAAAACACTTTTCTCCTTCATCTTGATTAGTCAGAAATAGGTACAGACAAGCCATCTCTTTAGATTCTTTTCCGCCTAATTCTTAAGGGCTTATTATTCAACATATGAAAAACATGACTTCCCACCACTTAAGCAGCCACTTCATCATACACTCACCCTTAGTCTTAATCACCATTCACTAAAATTCCTCTTTCAGTCCATTGTAAGCTAGAAATAACTGCTACCACTCTAGCCCTGGATCTATTGGTTAACTCAGATACCAACTCCAATGCTGAAATTGACTTGGCTTACATGTGTGACATGCTGAAGAATCACTACTTATATTCCAGAACACTTTCCATACAACACCAACCACAATTTAACCTTGAGGTTCTTTAAAGCATTCCTTAAATTAGCTTTAAACAGATATTTTGCACAACCTTGCCTCGATTTCTCAGTTACTTGAACTGATAAAATATCACTCAATTTTCAGAAATGATTCTTGTTGTTCATAAAGAGATCCTCCTATTCAAATCTGTGTTGCAATTTGTCATTTTAGCTCAAATTGAAATGGTGGCACATTTACCCATCTTGAAAACCTCTTCCAGATCAGAGATGGAAATAAATATTTTGATTGTAAAAAAATGCTTTTAATCTCTCTTATATACATTGCATGCTTCTACTCTTGCTATTTTTTAGGATTCCAGTTAATTAAATGTTTTGTATTTAAATTATATGTAATGTTTTTCTCCATATCTACTTGACTAAAATTCATTCTGGATTTCTACTAATAATTTGGTTAAATATGGTTTTTCAACAGCTTCATTAATCAACACTTATGCACAAGATACATAAATTAACAAATTTTATTTTTCTAAATCTAGAAATTTGGCAATACCCTCCCCTGAATTTCACTATATTAGGGGGTGGTGATCGCCATTTTTTTCATGTCAAAAAATTTTTTTATGTCTAAAAAAAAAAATGGCAATACCTCATCCTGAATTTTACTGTGGGAGGGGGTGGAAATTGCCATTTTTTTCATGTCAAAAAAAATATTTATGTAAGAAAAAAAAATTTACAATACCTCCCCCTGCAACTTACTGTGGGAGGGGGTAAAGATTACCAAATTTTAATTTTAATTTCATAAATTCTTATATAAATCAATAAAAAATATAATCAGCCAAGTAAAAGTAATGGGATTCACAATTCCACCTGCTAATGATTTCAGATGTGACCAAAGCCAAATAAATCATATGACAAGCAATGTATTGACAATTCATCCATTCAATACAAATAAATAATTAAATGAACAAATTTATACAGCAACAAGGCTCAATTGCACAAACGTTTTATTTGATTGATTATATTTAATAATTGATAATTTAAAAATTTATGAAATAAAAATAAAAAAATGGAAAATCTTCTAATTACCCTATTTGGAACCCCTCCTTAAAGATTTACTATAAGTAGGGCCCTTCCCCCTTGCTTTACTTACCTGGTTTATCAGACTTTGGTTGATCTGGAATGAAAAACAAAAATGAGTAAGTGCTTCACAAGATTCCGAAAAATTGAGAAAATCTTTTACAAGATATCAAACCAGTAGTTTCCTTGGTAGTTTGATGATTATCTCTTGGATTTTTGATTGATGATTATGCTGAGAAGAGTTCCAAATAGATTTGATGATACCATCTCCTGAAAAAAATCCAAAACATCAACAAATCAGGGGAAAAAATGATTTATAAAGAAGAAAAATTAAGGAAACAAATGATAAAAAACAGTTGAGGAATTGACATACCTTGGGAGTGGTACAATGAAAAGTATCAGAAAAAACATGCATATTACAGAATATCAAAATTCAAAAATTTAAATTAGTTTACATAAAAAGACTCAACTTTAAAAGTAGATATCTCAGAAATTTCTGAGCCAAAATTGATTATGCTTTCTGGAAATGAAATTCATGCCTATAGAGAACCTGTAATCAAAATAATGTGGGATTTGAATGAGCTAAAATTCATCAAATGTTAATATTCATCCTCATAAAAAAATTGCAAAATAGGAAGGACTCATCCAAAACTGATATTTAGCTGATAAAATCAGAGCCAAAAGCCTGAAGTATTATTTGAAATAGATTGCATAAGCCCTATATGCATATTATGCAAAATTGAACTTATAAAATGTAAATTAGTCTATGAAACAAGATTCAACTTCGGAAGAAGTTATCTCAGCAACCACTAGACAAAATTCAACACCATTTGCTGGTAATAAAATAAATGATTCTTGAGATTCTTCCTAAAAAAGTATATTTCATTTAAAAAACCCCAATCCTATTTCTGACCTTTTATTTTTGACTTAAAAGAAAATCAAAAAAGGGTTATAAAAATTAAAATCAGGTATTATCAATGGTCTAAAAATATCTATTTTAGCTACCTATGTTATTTATAAGTATTATATTTGTTCCAGAGTAAGACCTACTTGAGAAGATTAAAATAAAGTTGATGGAAGTTTGAGCCAAGTAAATAATAAATATCTCATTAACCAGTGAGCCAAATCAGATGTTGCTTGGTGGATATGAGAGTTAGGCTTCTGTAGAACCTTCTTAAAAGTGGAAATGTGATTTGAGAAAACAAAAAAAGAAATAGAAAAAAAAAAAACAAATTCAGAAAAAGAACTTCAGTTAAAATTGAAAAAAATATGGTGGGAGGATGACTTACCTGATGAGATGTCTTCAAAGATGTAAAAGGACCAGATAGAAGTTCAGGAAGTGATGGATAAAAAAAATAGAAGAAGAGTTAAGGAAGTGAGAAAAGATGAATAAAAGGATATGAGGGATCATTGAAAAACAGAAAGAATGAAAAATTATGCAATTTCTGAAATATCCAACTTCATGTTGAGATGCTTAACCAAAATGAATCAGGAAGGGAAAAATAATGCTTTCAGTGAAAATTCAAAATAAAAGTTAATATGCAAAAATAAAACAAAACCAAGTGGAAAGTACATGCAACTTGATCATTTTGAGAGCGTGAAAAAAGGATTTAAAAGGGTTGTGTTGAAAATTTTGTAGTGTTCTTGGCATGATGACTGAGTTTTGAGGATATAAATTTGTTCAGGAATTGTTGATAAAGAAAGTAATGAAAAGCTCAAAATTTACTGGGGCACCATGTGTAAAAATTTGTTTCAAAAAAGTGGGTTGGGAAAGATGTGATGTGTGGTGAATTGGGAGGATCTTTAGATTGGTTGCCTGTGCTGTGGTTGGAAAATTTTCACTAAAGTAGGACATATTTGACCCCATGTTTATAATCTCATGTACCAAATCAGCCTTGTTTCATGGTGTGTTTATGTGGTGGTTTTCAAATGAAATCCACCAGGCATATTTGTTCAAGTTTGAGACCCCCTATTAAAAAGTAGATGGGTAGAGGAGAAGGAAGAGATCCTTAAGAAGATGAATAAAATATTACTTTCAAAATTTTTTACAGATAAATATTAAATTGAAATAAATTTTGTAAATATTTTTGTCATTATATTGGTTTCCACTTTTAAATGCAGTTACTATTTCACATGTACTCATACCAAAACTTGGGAAAGTGATTTATATAAGCATTAAATATTTAAAAAGGAAAACTTTAATATTAATTTCCATAAAAACCTTTCATTTTATACACTTTAAGGACTATTTTTATTTTTATTTAAATATAAATATTTCTTTTAGTTGAGTAACTGAAGATTTTATTTTCAATAGCCTGTAGGTCTTATATTTTTGGTAAAATTTAAAAAATTATACAAAATTTAGTTTTGCAAAGACTTAACAGATTAGAAGTGAGAAGTGACTATAATCTTTTTAAATTTTGAAAATAGGAATGGCATTAGTTATTTCAATTCCTATAGTTATTAATATTTGTGCTCAAAAAATTTGCTAAATTTATTTATTGTTACAATTATGTAGTAAAAGATATTATTATTGTAAATTAAATTTACTTTCATAATTTTATGGTTTATCTTTTGAATGCAAAGTAATGATTAGGTATGTTAGAGAATAATTTTCTTCCTCTAAATTGATAACAATATTGTATATTCAAAAGCTTATGTTGGATCAATGTGTGCTCAATGTGTGCTCAATGAAGGATAAAATCATTGTTATAGTTGATCAACTTATGCATAACTTGAGATCAGTTGAGGTTCATTTTTGGACCAATCTGAGAATAAATGTAAATCTAACTCTAATTTACTTATGTTTATAAAGTATTCATAAACCTGCATAATTAAGGGACACTCTAAATTTTAGGAGAGGGGATTGCTAGCAATTCACCCCTAGATTTCCCGTGGTGTATGGTGTATGGAACATATAGTATGTCTTTTTTAAGAAGTACAATATGCTTCAACATTGAAAAATCAATAAATTATTTTTCTTTATTCTTGTTGTCATGATTTCAAGGTGGCTAAAAAGAGAGGAAGGCCACAACAGTTTTCAAAAAATTTACTTGAAATTTTTTCACTAATTTCTGACCCTAGAAGATTACTCCACAGATTACTCCAGGAAACCTTAAAAATGACTTTCCTACCAGTCCTCTTTTCCCCCCTGTTTTCACACCCTATTTTATCTATAGGGACAAAAAAGGGTGAAATGGGAAGTAAAAGGGTGTTGGAACGGAATCAGCTAGACTCCTGATAGAACCAGAGAAAGAAAATGATAATGTGTCCACAAGTAGATATATTTGATAGCTAAGTCCATAAGGATGCTAAGTACTAACAACACCCTCACTTTGCTATCAACCAATATCAGAATATCTAAGTATAAAAGAAAATGTAACAAGTTACCAAGAAAATGAATATACAACTATTTTAATGAGAGTATAGAAAAAGAAAAAAAAAGAAAAACCTAAAAGTACCAAAATATCTAAAATCTAAAGTTAGCTAGTACAATAGTTAGATGTAATTAACAAGAGTAAAATAAGGTATAATGAATAAAACAAATGCATTCCCCCATCAAGATAGCGCCATACCCCAAAGTACTCCATGAAAATAAAATAAAAGTAAAGTAGAACTAAAGCACCAGGGAGAAAGGATTTGAAAAGTAAGGAAAGACAAGTGGCTGTTGAGATTTGAGATAGTTGATGCAAAAAGTGAAGATTGAGCATAATTGGAAGCTTAAAAAAGGTGAAAAGTTGAAGATTCACAGCCTTGCTCCTGTTAGGGTGTAGATTTTTAGAGTAATGAGATGCAAAAGGGATAGGGAATGTTGCCTTTTGGGGTCAACACATAGCTAAGCTATTAGATTTAGAGAGGTTTTGTGTACCTTTTGGGGTTACATAGATGAGCAAGGTGTTTAGATTGATAGCCTGTTGAGGCCAAGGGAAGAGAAATTTTGTTTATAAAAGATTAAGAGGAATAGGTGGCTGTTTCTGGCCACAAAGTCAAGCAGGAATGAGTCCGCTAAGACCTGAGATGACACCCACATCTGGAATCAAAGGGAAGGAGAAAGTTTTAATAAACCAGCAATAAGTTGTTGGACTCAAGAAGCTGGTGGGTTTGAATTTTACTTCATCACAACGTGGAGCTGCTGACTACAATGCAGGACAGCCCTTAACCTGTTGACACAGCATCAGCTAGACACCAGATAGAACCAGAGAGACAAGGTGATAATGTGTCCACAGGTAGATATAGTTTATATCTAAGTACATAAGTATGCTAAGTCATAACAAAGGGGTGGTGTGAATAGTTAAAACGCTGAAATGATGTGGAAGGGAAATGGTTGGGGTTGGCAGCAGGAATAGTGGGGTTGGAAGCAAGAGGGTTTGGGTATTGTCAAAAGGGTGTGTTGGGGTGAAGGGAGAAAGGAAATGTTGAGAATTGAGGTTTGAGGTAAAAGAAGTGGGGTAAAGTGGGTAAAAGTTGGAAAGGGGTAAGGATAGATGAATAGGGAAGTGAGAGTGGTAAGATAAGGTGAATAGTGAAATTAAAGTGGAGGGGAAATTTGGGAGTACTAAAAATTACTGTGGGAGGGCTGGAGAGTTCAGTTAGTGTTTTGGGATGGTTATCTTAACAGGAGATGTGAGAAGAAAGTGGGAAGGGATGGAAAGGCATAAAAAGGAATGTGAAGAGGTAAAAAGAATGTAAAAGGAGGCAGAAAAAAACTGGAGGTGAACTCTATCATTTGGCCAGAAAATAGAGTTCATCCTGTTGGTTTGCAGTACTTATTTTTTACTTTCAAAAAAAATGGGTAACTCTGGTGTATTTCTATTGGTAACCCTAAATCCACACAAGATAAATCTTTGTTTGTTGTTTTTAATAAATACTGAAATTTGTGAAAGAAGATGCACTAGTATACAAAATTTAGCCATGAAATAGAATTTCACTTTTTTACAAATTATTTTATGAAATGTTTCTGAAATACTATAAATAAGACATAAAACCAATAAAATAGGTATATTTTTAAAAAAGGCTGGAAAAATGAACAAAAAATATATTAAGATTTTGAACTGATTCACTTTTTTTTATTTCATGAGTGAATGTCTTTAGATTTTAACTTAGTTTCAAATTCTTTTAGTGAGATGTACAAAAGCTTCAAATTAAGTCATAGAGTTTAGATAAAGGTTTAAAATTTGATATATTTCAAAAATTTTCTAGATTTCATTCTCCATGGCTAATATACATACCAGAATAATTACCTGAAAAAGCTAAAAAAATTGGTAAAATGTAATATTTTAAGTTCCTCAATATTGGTACTATAATCTATTAAGTAACAGAACAAGCTACTTGAGTCCTTTTTTTTTCTAAAATTTTTTCATTGCAATGATTATATTTATTTTCAAAAAATGATATATCTTAGTTTATGTAGAACTTAGATTGAACTCCCAATGTAATCTTGTTTTAACTGTGGTTCAAACTAAGTTAAACTGAGGGAAAATTTATCACTTTTCAAAAAAATTCTTGAAGAAATCTATATGTAAAAATAAGTATATTTACTTACCACAAATATATATATTAGATACTTTGAAGTTGTGAAACTAAATAAAATGATGAATCATTTTGAGAAAATACTTTATTAAAAATATTTGTAAGTTGATTTTATATTATAATGATGTGATTTATTTTCTATATGATAGATAAAGAGACTTACTAAAAACTTATTTTATATAACTATAATATATGGAAAAGGTGTCAGATTTTCTATTTAAATTCAAAATAGTTGAAAGGAAAAGCAAATTGTTTTAAGTACAAACTATATAGATCCCTCAGAACATCACTATGATTTTTTTGGATGTATATGTATAAATTGAAGTTAAGCATCATAGGATAAACTTGGTAGTTTCTTAAAAATCAAATAAATATCCTTTTAATCAATATAAATTTTAACTAAAATTTAAAATATAACCTTACTTTTCTTTTTTAAATCTGTATTGAATTGTTGAAATATTCTCCATAAAAATTAATTTTTATAAAAAAGGGGGTGTCAGTTTTGGCAAATCCGCACTTACAAATCCGCACTTAAATAAGTGCGGATTTCCAAAACACACTAGCCCCAATACTGGTGGATTTCAAAATGAAATAAGTCACTTATTTCACTCAAATCCGCACTTTCTCAACCAAAAGTGCTGATTTCACCATCAAGTCCCATTTCACTGATTTGTCAGCATCATCCCATTCATACGAAGCACTCCGCAGCATAACACTTCATAACTCAAAACATCGTACATCACTTACATCTTCATATCATATCATATAAGAGTCATGCCTTCCTCACTTAAATTCAACAATCATTTGTCAAAGTCAAGAGTCCGTATTGAACATTCTATTGGAATCTTGAAAGGCCGTTTTTCTAGTTTAAGGGAATTAAGAAGTCCTCTTAGAAATAAATCTGAAATGGAGGCGGTGATCAACTGGATTCTGTGTTGCACTATACTTCATAACCTACTTGCTGACCTCAAAGATCAATGGTTAGAGCTGTATGAAGATGAACAAATTGATTCACCTCCGACTATATCCAACACTTCTATTTCTCAATCAACTAGTATAAGGGAAAAAATTCTTCCAATAACACTCCAACATTTTTCAACACAATTTTAATTTTTTTTTCATACTCTTCAAATGATCAATTCACATTTTTTATTCCCTGAGAATGGTAATTTTTTTTGCATATTTTTTTGGTTTTTGAATTTGCTGTTAAAGTCTTATTTTTTTTCTCTCTGTGTTTTCTTTCATCAACTCAACATGAAATCGCATATTTTCAGCAAACGCATATTTTTTCAGTCACTCAAAGGTTGGGAAAGAGTTGGAAGGGAAGATTAAGGGTTCCGAGGCATTTTAAATGAAGAAAAGGGTCTGGGAGAGGTTGAGAGGGGTGAAATGGGGATCAAAAGAGGATGGCATACAATGGGGCTGGGAGGATAGCGAAAGGCATGGGGAGGGAAGACAAGCATGTGTTGATAGAATTGAAAGGGATGGAGATTGGTGCAAACAGAGTGTGAAAATAGGAGGATGAACTCTGTTCTTCGGGCGAAGAACAGAGTTCACTTCCATAAAATATTAGCTGAAACATAGTTTTCAATTCTGTAAAAACAGTTGTAAGTAATAGAAAAAGTCACTGATTTTTTTTCTATGTAATCCTTGCTTTACGAGGAGACTTTTGTGACGAAGCAGATTTTTGAGTTACCTTTTGAGATTTGGAATGTCTGGGAGGCATTATGAAACTGGCACATAACAAGAAAAAAGATTAAAAAGTAGAAGAAATAAGTAAAAAAGAATGTAAACATGCCTGGTCAAAATATTGAAAATGTCAGGAAGGGGTGTGTGCCGAGGATTGATGGGTAGGTAGCGAGGAAGGTCAGTGTGTCACATGTGACAGGGATGGGGTAAGAAACGAAGGGATGTTTTGTGGCCAAAATGTGGTTGTGAAAAAAAACGGGAAAAAAGTGCTGATTTGAGGTCATAACTGACACCCTTTTTTGAAATAAGTGACTTTTTTGCAAAATTTAAGTGCTGATTTGTAAGTGCTGATTTGGTTTGAAATCCGCACTTAATTTAAGTGCGGATTTGCCAGAACTGACACCCCCTAATCTAGTATTGCTCTATGATCACACTAATTACAAGAAGATTTATAAAGTCTTGGGTTTAAATGATATATGAAATGGATTTTATTTCATAGACTTAGAAACTGCTTAGCAAAATAATATTATTTGTACCTATCAGTTTAAATAACATATTTCTAGTAAATCATTGATAAGTCCTTGTTCCATATATATTATTTAAGAATTATGTGCGAAATTTCAGATGTAAATTACTCCTATCAAAGCTTTTGTTCTAAAACACAAAGAAGTGATCCTGAACTGTCTCACTTAATTTTTTCCTCAACACCATGAAATTGAAATACTTTATCTATTCATCCAAAATTTTTTTAAAATTTATGTTAATCATGATATAATATCTTTTATCCTGCCTTCTTTATATGGGTATAAATAGAAATATTGATTGTGTATTTTTTACATAATAGATATCATATAGTATTTTTTCAGTGAGAAATTAATATAATGATGATAAAGTACCACTTATATATATTATATTCAACTCTTGCTTAACATTAAAGTCTAAAATTCAACCTGAAGTAAAAAAATTCACATGAAAAAGCTTTTTAAAATATATGGCTCATATTACAAGGTGGTCACCTTGATTCCACAATATAGCATTGTAGCACACTTTAGTGATAAAATTAAATTTTTAAGAAATTTATACTGTTATTCTGTTTTCTATCTTTAAAATTTTTCATTTGGTTTAAATTTCAGTGTTTCATATAGAAAATTCACTGAGAAGTGATTAATTTTTCAATTCATTAGATTACCCTACCAAATCAAAATATTTTCATGTAATTCTGATGAGCTACATCATGAAAAGTTTCAAAATCTCAAATATTTATTTCTTTTACTAAATGTATACTAAAATTTTTTTTTTAGTTGAGGAATAAGTAGAACTAAAAAAAGAACAAAAATTAATTTCCTCTTAATTTCTATCATCTTCTAAAATTTATAAATCTTCAAAACTAGATTAATATATACTATTATACAAATTACAATTCTTTCATAAATAAATAATCACATAATTTTATAAATATTAGTGCTTAGTATAAAGAAGCTTTCAGAGTGATTAATTGAGTGATAAATTTGGAAAACACATTGCCTTCTTTGGTCTGTTTAGTTATGAATGTTTTTACTGTATTCTAGGATATAAAAACAAAGAATTTTGATGCTTCAACATTTTTTTCAAATAAATCAATTCAATTAAAGCTAATTATATTGCATAATCAAATATTGTAAACATAGATCAAAAAATTAAGTGATATGGTTTATATTTAAGAATTGAAGCCTGAAATTCTATGTTAGAAGGAATTTTAATATAAAAGAGCCATTAATATATGTATATACTCTTTTTAAAAAAAATTAATAAACTCATTAGACAGGTCAAAAGGGATAATTTGGAAAAAATGGTATATTTTTCAGTCTTTTTAACAATCAATTGCTATTTGAAATTATAATTGAATTGTGTTTTATCAAAAAGTACTGTGAATCAATCAGATTCTTAAGCTATCTTTTGTTTGTATTTCTATTAATTTTTCATTAAACTCTCACTACTATTTCAGCACATCATAATCCATCCTTGGTTAATAACTCAAGAGGAGCTCAAAGTAGAGTTAATTATCTGCTCATTATAAGTTCCATTTGAGTTCCATCTGAGTTCCATCCAAGTTAAAATTGAGGACTTACTAGAAAGTCTCCCCCAAATATTGCATGGTGATTGGAGTTAGTCAAACATGCTTTAGACAATGACAGTTCTATAATGCTAAGCTATAGACTGTCATGTGCCATGTGACACTCTAAGTGAAAGTCAACCTTTTTGGTACTTAATGCAGTACACCAATCCATACACAAAGCACAGAAGCAAAATCTACATAGCAACTGCATTTCCCTTTGTGTGCCTTGATTTGACCATGCTAGAAAACACACTATCTAAACATTAGATCTAAATTATTAAATTATATGCTCATACTTTTCAATCGTATACAAATTTAGGGAATATTAATGCTATGTTCAATGGTATATTCTAAATGTAGGCTATGGTGTATCTGAGGGTAATTAAAGGTCTTCCAGTAGGAATAGAAGTATGGTGTAGTACACATCTCACAGTAACTCAGCAATGTTGCAGTTTGCAGCAAGCACAAAAAAGGGGTTTCCAGGTAGAATGGTTACAGAAGTGCAACAAAGGGGTTTTCAGAAGCACAGAAAAAGTAAACTCCCTGCATACACCTTTTTAAGGGGCAGTGTGGATATACAAGCAGTATTGGATAGAAGGCAGAAGTACATAATGGACTATAGGACAAGAAAATATGGTATGTACTAGAAGAGTCAGGGACAGCATTAGACGCATAATATGGACTTGGGAAGTAGAAATAAGCAATGATACAAAAAATCACTTAGATGAGGGAAATTTCTTTTAGGTAAAGCTGTGTCTGCCATCAAGATAAAAAACACGCTGTAGACAATCCTATAGTACTAGCTATAGGCCTTGACCAAGGGAGTTGGAGAAAACCCAGAGAGAAAATCCCCTTTCCCTTTAGAAAAATATAAGTGAGATTTACCTGCTACAGTAAATTGGTTCCTGTTTGCTAAAGCTCCTTTTCCAACAAACTTGACTGCCTGATCAGCCAAGAAAGTAGTCTCCAGACAGACTAACGAACCAAAGAACTGAAATGTAGACCAATGTCCACACCAGAGAAAGCAATGATACTTGATGTAGGTTGCAAATCCACACCAGAGACAGCAATAATACTTGATATAGCTTTCAAGACTATACCAGAGAAACCAGTTTCCAAGTTAAGTTAAATAAAGAACTCACCTTGCAACAAAGGCAGCCAATTGTTGCCAGAAAACAGTGAAAACTGAGTGAGGAACAAGGATATCACCTCCGGATGGTTGTATGATAATTAAAGTTGCCCCCAAACTGTTTTATTCATTATGTACAGTGCCCTGAAGAAAGTCTTTGGGATTGACGTTT
This sequence comes from Hemileia vastatrix, assembly GCA_030280995.1. Lineage (NCBI taxonomy): Eukaryota > Fungi > Basidiomycota > Pucciniomycetes > Pucciniales > Zaghouaniaceae > Hemileia > Hemileia vastatrix. The sequence continues at coordinate 22,505,082 of JASXTE010000001.1, read as the reverse complement.
TCCTCACAAAATCTACACTCAACTCTAATTTTCACTAAAAGATTTTTCATTATGGTTAAAGTTTTTGTGTAGATTACTAATATCACAATTAAAAACCATAATAATAACTATTTTTATATTTATTTCATTTTGTAAAAAAGGTGATTCCATAAATTTTAAAGTAGGCATTTCTAAGCAATGAGACTTGTTTATATAGAAAGCTAGACTCAGATAACCCCTAGTTGTAACATCAAAGCATAAAAAAAGAAAAAAAACAAGTTAAAAATTTGAGATTCACCAGCCGGTGGATACACCATTTGCATCAATGACAGAATTCATACAAGCAGGAATTGATGACACTAAGTGAATAAGAGGCTACTTAACTTGGCTTTTAAATTAGAGAGGATGAGTCTTCTGAGTTCATGCATTTCTTGTGAGTTTGTTTTGAGGGGAAAACTGGAACAGGGTGCAGTTTCAACATTGCCCCTAGCTCTCCATCTCTCCAATATTGAGTGAAAAGTAGATATGGCAACACCTATCTTTCTATAAATTTCAGCTGGTGTGATTCCTGCTTCAACTATTCCAACAATGCAAGCTTGTTTTTTTATTGTAATTTGCTTCCTTCAAGGTCTAGAGGTCGCCATAGTGCAAGGAAAAGTAAAAAAAAACTAAAGAAAATAAATTAGTTTATATCTTGCCCAAATAAGATAGAGTACACAAAAATACTGTACCAAATGAAACAGGGGAAGGTGAAAGACCAAAAAAAAAATCTTGAGGCTTTTGATGTGATAGTAAACAAGTGATGGCTGGATGAAGTGGTGGTTAATGGAAAATGCTATGCATAAAAAATCCCAAAGACTTTCTTCTGGGCACTGTACACACAGACCACTATCTAAAAGCCCATTCACACCAACAAATTTGGTGTTTCTGAGTGCAAAATTACATAAAACCCCTCTAGAAACGCTCCCCAGCCTTCTAGCACCAAGGCAGGCAGTCCGCCCTCCTGAGGTGGGGGGACCACCCTGAAGCCAGAAAACCACCAAAAACCTCCAAAAATACCCAAAATACTTAGAAAAATCTACTACGGCTACTAAAACCTTTAAAACACATTATTAGGCTACAACAACATTGTGAAATAAAGTGTGTATAAAAATTAGCTCATTCTAATGGTACTAAGAACTTAACCCTAAGACTTAAGTTTAGCCCATAAAATGCAAAAAACAAAATTAAACAGCTATCTTTTTAAATGAAAAATGAGAAATAATCCCTTAAATACTTAAAATATGAAAAATGTCATCAAGACATAAAATATAGAGAAACACCAGAGTTATCCTATAGTAGTACCCAGATCCCTGCAGTCCCAATATTTGCTGAATAGTTCCAGAAAAACACTTAATTATTAAACAATGTCATTTAAGACATATCAAAAAAAACACAAAAAAGACCAACAAAGGGCTCCACCAATGTTGGAAGACCACATCCTCCCTCCAATAGAGAATATTCACCTTCTCCTTCATCAAAAGCACCATGTTCAGCTTTCTTTCCAAATCTGCTACTGACATGGGTCTTTGCCAATACTGCATTGAAAACAATTTCATCTGTACCATCACACCACCAGCTCATCCCTACAGAATCTCCTTTGATGCCTGTCACTCCAGGAAGAAGACTTGTTTCAGACCAGGTCCATTGTCCTCTTCAACATCTTCTCTTCCCCCGCAACCTGATCCACCTTCTTACACCACCAAAAGATCCAGACCATCTGTCCTGATCCCCATACTGGTCAAAAAATTACACCCTTTAAAAAAGAGTTCCAACCCCTCTACAAACACTAGCTCTACCATCCCTGGTCCTTCTGATGGTAAGCCCAATACTTTTTCATACTGAAATTCAATCTGACAAATTTCCAGTTCATTTCCATCCTGACAGTGATGATGACAATGTAGAAACAATTGAAGCACCTGCACCTAATCCATTTCCCACCATCAAAGACGAATTCCAACAGCATTCTTCTCAACAGAAGAATCTCATTCTAAATTACTTCCAATCCACTCCTTCCAGGAATCCACAGGAACTTGAGAAAAGGAAGAACCTCATTCACCAGTTCAAAGCCAATGCTGAACATTTTGTTACATATCTTGATTCTTTTCTGTAATTGCTTCTTGCCTGAAAATCTTGATTTAGAAATAAATAAAAATAATTTTTTTCCCTCAATTTAAAGTCTTGGGGGACTAATCCTCAGTTTTAAGTCTTGGGGGACTAACAGCCCTCATTTTATAGTCTTGGGAGACTCAAAAACCCTCAGTTTATAGTCTTGGGGGACTCCAAAACCTGAATCAAAAAGACAGAACCAACGATCACAACATTAAAGACCAAAGAAACAAACTAAAATTCTGGGGTAACTGTTCTACAGAGCAGCCAGCTCATCAGTTACCCCCACACTTGCCTTAAAAAAATTCAGAGACTCCCCCTTGGATGCCCTCTGACAGAATCACACCAACTCCCATTATAAGTTTATAGTCCTGAAGGACTCAACTATTAAACCATCCTCAGTTTATAGTCTTGGGGGACTATATCATTTTGCAGTTTAAAGTCTTGATGGACTGACCACAGTGTTCAGTTTAAAGTCTTGATGGACTTTCCATGGTGTTCAGTTTAAAGTCTTGACAGACTAACAGATCCACAGTAGTAACAAAAAATAAATATCTTGAAGCAATCTTAAAAAAACCAGCCAGTTTTAAGGTTTTTAGGACTACCAGTGTTCAGTTTAAAGTCTTGACGGACCATCCATGGTGAATAGTTTAAAGTCTTGACAAACTAAAACACATTGCACGTATAAGGGTGCAGCCACCTCCATGCACAATGCTCCACAGCCAACCTGCTGAACTTCCACTCTTTCTTCATCATCTACACATCACTGATAAAATTTTCATTCATCTCTTTTCTCTTCAATATTGTTCCTTCACAGATCATGGCTGGATCCCCAGATTTTGACTCATTGAACCTTCCCTGTTTCACTGCTCCAAAGGACTATGCTTGTAAACAGTGCATCCACATGTGCAGACCTTGCACTTTCACTCTTCCTGCTCCTCAGGTCAAATTATATAACAGAGCCTGTAATTCTTGAAACTCTAAAAAGAAAAGATGAGACAGAGATCTCAACTATCCAATACCTCCTCCTTCACCTTCTCATAAATATATTTCCAGATCTCCTACCAGGTCACCAGAACTTTGACCTGCTTCCTCTTATTTATCTTCTGCTCCTTCCAGAAGATCATGCCATTCTATTCCCAAAACACTCCCTAAAAGACCTGCTTTATCTTCTCAAAATCTAATTTTACCTCAGAAAATTTAGCCAAATCAGCTTCAAAATCAGCTCCCAGGCTGCTAGACTGTGTCCAGGTGGCCTGTCCGCCTTTCCAGAAAGCAAAAATCAGGATCAAAACTCCCAAATTCATCCAGATAACAGCCAAAATCCACCATTAAACACCAACAACTCTATGCAACCACCTCCTAGTGCTCCCAGAGCAATGCGTACACACAAAATCTCTTCCCCAGACAACCCCAAAAATTCCAAAAACTCTAGAAAACCTGCAAGAGGACCTTCTGAAAACACAAGAGCACGCAACACTGCTTCCAAACAGAAATATCCAGTTACTTTAAGAAGAACTAACTACAACTCTCCTCTGGCCGCCAATTATTCCTCTGATGGTTCCCTTTCTTCTAGATCTTCTTCCAGAGAATCACAATCAGCTTCCAGACAACACTTCTCCCAAACAAAAATCTCCTTTTCCACCAAGAAGAACCAACTACACCTCTCTGGCTGCCAATTATTCCTCTGATATTTCCCTTTCTTCTAGATCTTCATCTAGAAAATCACAATCAGCTTCCAGATCACCTTCTCCTGGTCCTTCCTTCAACAACCCTGGTAATCTACTACAAGTGTCCAACCCAACTGGGCCAAGAAATAATAATATCCACAACAAAAACAGCAGCCCTGCTGCTCCCTCTATGCCACAGGAATTCCATCATTCTAGTCCATCTTCCAAAAAATATTTAGAGAATGATCATGAAGATCCATACCTCTATCTGGTTGATCCTCTTTCAACATCCATTCAGCATTCTTCAACAGTCAAAATTCTGCCCGCATACAAATTTGAAGAGCTCCCAATCTGTAAGTACTAAATTAATAAATCCAATTTCATTAACAGAGAAAAATTACTGATCCAACTCTTCTGTATAGTTGGAACCCCACCTCCTGAAATTACAATTGGGATTGGCCAACCTCTAGAAACTACCTTAATGCTGGATTACACCAACATGAAACAACACCTAAACATGATGTGTTCAAACATGCTTAAAGCCTTTGCGCTCCACATTCCATTGAATGAGTTTGAAAAGAATCTGAGAAAAAAACTCCTTGATGACCACTGGAAGATGTCTAGAATAATCAAGCACACCTTCCAACACTCTATCCCTGCTTCTTTCACTTCTTCACAAAATTTACCTTCTACTCTGGTTCCTGACCATTACAACCCATATATGCTTTCCAGCCGCCTACATCACAAAGAACACAGTTCTTCCACCAATCCTAACAAAAAGAAAAAATGCCACCATAATTCGGACCAACTGCCAGAGGCTTCTTCCTTCAGACATTGAAATAAAAAAAGAAATTAATAATTCACTAACTAGAAAGAAAAATAATAATAAACAGATATGTAAAAAAAATTGTTTATTTTTATTTTATTTTATTTTATTTATTTTTATTTTTACTTTTTTTTTTATTTTTATTTTAAACTACTAACATAAAAAAAAACTTGAAAATAAATAAATAAAATTAACCAAAAATATGAGAGCTGAAAAATTAAAATGAAATGAATAATAATAATAAGAAAAGATAAATAATAGTTACAAATGGTATCCCCCAACCAATTGATGAGCTTATCCCCTGATACCTTACCCACATCCAAGTGCACCTTGATGTGGACACACCTTTAAATAATTTTTAAATGAATTGAGAAAAAAATAAATTAAGAAAAATACTATAAATAAAGAAATTATGAAAAAAATAGAAAGTAAAGTAAAAAATAAAAAATGAGATAGAGATAAAAAAGAAAATAGCATTGCCCGGACAAATGATGAGCCTTTCCCACATCCAGGTGGCCCTGATGTGGTGACACCATATAATATAATTTTGTGTAATAACTCCCATAAAAAATTAAAAGAAAAAAAGAGAAAAAAGAAAATAATCTAAAACTACTATCTGTCACGTGCCACGTGACACTCGAGGCAAAAGCAGCTCATTAAATCAATAATAAGAGGCTTTAAATCCATACTCAAAGCGCAGAAAGCAACTCTCCATAGCAACTGGGACTTTCCTTTGTGTAATCGCTATTCAACCGCGCTAGTCTAAAGCTCTAAATCTAAATTAGTCAATCTCTCAATAGTGTGTCTTAGTCTTTTTCTCAATAAGGGACGCACAGAGCAATAGTCAATGTAATAGTACATTAAAAGGTTTATGAAATTTCTGTGGATTATTAAGGGGTAGTGAGCATGGACGGAATGGTTAGTGGAGGATTAAGGGATTAACAGAGGTTAGTGAGGAGGGTCCAGGTTTAACGGATGTATTTTAATGGTCTGTGGTGTGCGGAATAGTGGATGGGTATGAGGTCAATGCGAGGAGGAGTAAAGGATATAAAAGGGGTTGGGTTTTTGGTTCTATACTCTTTAGAATTAAATTATAAAATGTATTTATAGTTAATAGTGGAAAAAGATTTAAGTTAAATCATTATTATTGTATCTTTCTTTATTTTCTCAATAATCATTTCTAAATCCTAAATCATTTATTGTTGAGTTTCCAACCCTTCGTGAGATCTTAAGAATTTTAATATTACCTTTAAATTATATTAGAATCCTTCTCAAACATAACTCAAAGCAGTAGTTCTTCCTTCAAGTCATCTTTGAATCACTTCCTCGAATCATTCCTCTGTGCTTTGAAGAAGTCTCTAAACTCCTCATCTCACTTACAGGAACATCCTTGACCTTGTGCGTAGGTTGTCCGGTGACACTATCTAACACAACCATAGACACAAAAATTAAAGAAAAGAAAAAGTGAAAGTCCGGCTTCATAGAAAGTCCACTCCAAGGAAATTATCACTAGGTGGGCTCCCTCCAATAAGTAAAAATGATGGGAGACCACCAGTGATCCACCACCAAAACAAAAGAAGCCAGTTTAAATTCATAGTGTACTTGAAACCTGAATAACAAAAACCAGAACTAGGATTCAACTAGGACAAACAAAAAATTTGAAACAGAAATTTTGGGATAAATGTTTTACAGAGCAGCAAGCTCATCAGTTACCCCCACACTTGCCAAAATAATATCTAGAAGCCCCCCCTGGGTACCTTCTAACAAAAACACAAAATCCAATGCATTAAACCAAAACCATAAGCGTGAAGAGTCCGGCACTTGAAGACCAAAAGAGTTTCCAGTTTAAAGTCATAGAGGACTAAAACCTGTGAAAATAAACCAATACTAGGGTTCAACCAAATTATGAGAAGGGGTTGGAAACAGACAATCTGGGGTAACTGTTGATAGAGCAGCCAGCCCATCAGTTACCCCCACACTTTCCAAAATAAATCTAGAAGCCCCACCCATGGGTACCTTCTAAAAAATAAAGTTTCAAACAAAACAGATGCACAGTATCACCAAAATACAAAATTAAAGAATGGTCCATAGTTTATCCTAATTTCAGAGTCATTCTTCTTCACTTCTAGTTCTCTAGGATAAAATCTCTTCACCTAATCAGCAGCCACTCTATTTTTTAAGACTGCGCTATCTAACTCCTCCAAAAAATAAGAACCTCCTAAGACCTGAGATCTGACTCTTTAAAGTCCATTCCATCTGTCAGCAAACATCTTTCACCACTGACTCTCTAAACTTCTATTATACACCAAAACCGAACAACCAGGCTTCAAGGGATTCCTGATTCTATGAGCCAACTTCTTGTCCAAGTATCTGACTGATTGATTTCTTATCTTCATCATTCTAGAGTATTCCTTCTCTTGACATTCCTCTCTACATTCCAACTGTTGCATCCTGGCACAGAGAAAATCTTCTGTTAAGCACACATCATCCCAATCTATTCCAAGATAAGAGACAGCTTCCAAATCCACTGGTAAAACAGCTTTCTGCCCAAACATTAATTCATAAGGGGAATAGCCAGTTGTCCTTTTCACAGTGACCCTATCAGAAAATAAGACCAAGGGTAAATGATGACTCCAAATTTCAGCACTATCCCCACACATCTTCACTAAAGAATTCTTGATAACTTGATGGCCTCTTTCAACCATGCCTTCAGCTTCAGGATAATAAGGTGTAGCCACTCTGACTTTAGAATTAATACATGCCACAGCTTCTTTGAATTCAGCTCCAAACTCTGGCCCACCATAAACAGTCACCAACTTCATCAACGCATACCTAAATACCCATTCCTTCTTCAAAAATTCTGCCACATTTTTGGAAGTAAAATTAACCAGAGGCACTGCCTCAACCCAACCAGACATATCATCCCTGGAAACAATCAAGTATATATACCTGCCCTCTTTAAAATGGACAGCATTCAAACTGACTCTTCCAAACACAGTTGATTCACCAGTAGCATGGCCAACCTCTTTAGGTTACAAGTTACTTCTTCTTTGACATTCTTCACAAGATTGAACCCAACTCTGTACAGCCAACTTCATACCTGGACACCAAAATCTGTCTGCTACTCTTCTATACGTCTCCCCAAAGCCTCTATGACCAAGGTCTTCATGCAAAGACTTCCACACCAACTCTTGACCCTTCTTCTGAGCCACAACTACCTGAGGATTTGGATGTCTTTTCCTCATCAACCTACTTCATGACACATAAAAGCCAGGACTCTTCTTCTTGATTTCCACCCAAGTATCATCATCACAAATATCCAGCTTATCCAAGGTTAACAGATATTCAACCATAATAAAATAAAATGCAGTCAGACTACAGGTCTCATCTTCAAAATCCAACAAAACAACATCGAAGGGTACAACCCTATCATCAAAATCTCCAGTGTACACATGAGAAAAACAACCAGCCCATCCAGGACACCAATCCCTAAATTTTGGTACCTCATTTTTCTTCCACTGAATCTTAAGAGAATCAAGTTCACCAAAAAAAACACCATTCTCCAATTTTGAGCCATCCCAAACAACAGCCCCATCTTCATCAACAAAAACATCCTGATCACCAGAATTAAGATCATAAACGGCCAGTTTAACCTCTTGGTGGAGGAGAGAACAATCATCTAGTTTAGCCTCATTGGGGAGGAGTGAATGATCATCCAGCTTAGCCTTATGGGGGAGGAGAGAAAAATCTTCCAGTTTAGCCTCATGGGGTGGAGAGAAAAATCTTCAGCTCCCTTTTTTCTGTCCCTAACCACTGTAACATCTTCATCAAATTCTTCAGAATCAGAATCTTCATCAGTGGGTGGTTTTCTTGATAATCCATCTGGAATCAAAAAGTTTTAACTGGCTTGTACACCAGGTAAAAAGAAAAATGTTGAATAAATTCCACCCACCTAGTCATTGGAGCATTTGGAAAACTAGGCGTATTGGTCATTTGAACCAGAGATTTTGCATCCACCTGCAACTCAAAATTCTGCCCCCACAAAACGGTTTGTAGCTTCTTCAAAATTTTTTCTACACCACACAATTCCAACTTTGGCTGAGAAAACCTAGATTCCACCTCATTAAGAACCACAGACTCATACCTTACTGGCCTGACCTTCCCAGCTTTATCTTCCTGAGAAAAAACAGCACCAGCAGCAATATAACTTGAGTTCACTGCCAGATAAATTTTTCCAGTTTCCCTTCCATAATCCAACTTGTGAAGAATAATATCTTCACCTACCACCTTCTTCAACTTCTGAAAAGCCTCTTCACACTCTTCAGTCTATTTCCACTCCGCATCTTTCCTGGTCAACCTTCTTAAAGGTGAGGCCAACAAAAAAAAATCTTTAATAAAAATCCTGACATACACACAAACTCCCAAAAATCCCCTAACTTCAGTAGTATTTTTGGGCCTTGGCCATGACTTAATTTTATTAATCTTCTTCTTTTCCATAATCCTTCCCTCCTTGCATAAAACATGACCCAAAATTTCCAGAGAAGGAACACAACAACAAAACTTTGACCCAGAAATGGTCAAACCAGCCTCTTCAATTCTAAATAATACTCTCTCTAGAGTAATTGCATATTCCCAAACAAATCTCCTTATTCCTGGTCTCTCCTTCAGCATCTCATTTCCATAATCAGTGGAGGGTCATTTAATTCCACCTTCATAAATAAAAATACAAGCATGAGTCAGAACCTCATCCTGTAAAATACAAGCCATTTGAGCTTGATAAACTGCTACTAAATTAGTTGCTCCTTGAGGCAACCTAGTGAGCTGAAATCTTCCCAGAAGAGTCTCAAACATTGTGACTGGCCCTGAATTGATGTGAAGCTCCCTTTCATCATAACAACCCATAATATCACCAAACCATAACACACCCTTCCAGGAAAAGCTTTCACAAAGTCCTCTGCACTTGGTGGCATCCCTGCATCATTGATAGTGACTCTACTCAAAGCCCTATGATAATTCACCACCCTCAATTTCCAATTCTGCTTCTTAACACAGAAAACCAGACTTGAGTAACTAGAAGTTGATTTTTCATACAATCCTGTCCTGACTCTTTCCCTAACAATCTCCACAAAATCATCCCTAATGGCAGCTGGATTTGGAATAGGTTTGATTTTCCAAGGCTCATAACAAACCACAGGAATAAAGTAAGGTTCCCCATAAGAGTGTTTTAACACACCCCGTTCCTCTTCAACATATGCCACCACTTTCTCCCTAAGCACAATAACGTGCAACAAAAACTTTTTTTCCTCATCAGAAAACCACCCATCAGGACCAAAACTAGCAACTTTCAAACTTTCCACAGTCACCCAAGAGGTTTCCACAAAATCAGGAGGATCCTTCACCAGAGGAGTACAGTACGGATCTCTTGACAACTGAGGTTTCTTCAAAGGAGGATTCAAACCTACAGGCATAGGCTCATTGACAGGCCTAATATTCTGCACCATCTTCTTGTACTTTGCAGCTCCACCGTCAACTTGAGGGATCTTAAGAAGGTCTTCACCACAAGAACTGGAACAAAAACAAAGGGTTTCCCCATTGCTCACATGTGTGGCCCAGGTCATGTTTTTGAAAGGTGTAGGAGAAACCCTAGCAGTGCACAATTGGGAGGACTTACTTTTAGAACCCAATCTCACCACTCCACAACTTTTCCTCAATTCCACATCTTTATCCTCATTTACATCTTCCAAATATTCAAATCTTGATTCATCTTCTGAATAACATCTTCTAAAATTATGCAGCTTATCCTCATGCTGGAGGCCTAAAAATTGATCTTGCTGATCTTCTTTATTCAAAATTTTGTGCAGTTTAACCTCATGCTGGAGGCCTAAAAAGTGATCTTTCTGATCTTCACAAAAATAATTCTTGTCTTCTTTTTGATTATCTTCAGATTTTTTTCTTACTTTTCTTCAGTTATCTTGAAATTTTTCTTTTCTTTTCTTGAGTTCTAATCCATCCTACAAAAATAAACAGGGGTTTACCCAATGCTCACAGACGTGGCCAAGTTAATGTTTTTGAAAGGCGTAGAAGAAACCCTAGCAGTGCACAATTGGGAGGACTTAATTTTAGACCCCAATCTCACCACCCCACAGCTTTTCCGCATATCTTTCAATTAAGATATATAGGCAATCTTTTTTTTTGAACTTGAATTAAAAATAATTGAAAATCTTGAGAGAGAACAGATACTTGACAAAAAACATGAGGAATACTTGCAGAGAAGAGAAACATTAAAAATTGAAAGTTGAAAATCCACTTGGTATATCACCAAGGGAGCTGACCTACTACAACCTGGGATTTCCTCATCTTGGGGAGAGGTTGTAGCACTAGGAAAATTAGCCCTCATCATTCTAATAAAGACAGACTCTCACTAGAGCCTGAGCCACACTCCAAAAAACCAGAGGCAGCACCCACTTCCCTTCTTCTCCTACAACAATCCATGCACTGGCACATTGAAGACAAGCCAGGCCTGGTATCCCAAACATCATCTCCAGGAGACAACAACCTCATGTGAAGCCTCCTTTCATCTTCACTGGTCAACTCTAAACTGATTCCCATATCAAACTGATAACCAACTCTTGCTTGAAAATACATCAAGAATGGTCCACCCAAAACAGCTTTTAAATTACCTTTGTAAATGTAAAAATGAACCTTCCCTGAGGCTCTACCAACATCCAGATTCACAAATTCAGCTTTCCCAATAAACTAAGTGACATGGCTACCAATCCCTCTTAAATATCCACCAATTCCTGCCTTGATGGGGAGGCCCAGATGAGTAGCCTCAAACAAAGAAATCAGGTTAATCTGAGAACCTGAATCAACCAATTCCCTATCCTCCCTGCCATTCAAAGTGACGTTGAAATAACCAAGAGGTGTAGAAAAATGAGTCTCTAACCCCTCACCAAACTTCTCAGAAGAATCACAAATGAATTCCACCTCCCCAGAAGAAACCCTTCTCCTGGTCAACAATTTTTTTTGTCTATCAGCCAACCCAGGACTGATAGCATACAATTCCCCATAAGAAAGGGAAACCTGACCCTTATTCATCCTTTCCAGAAGAGAGTCCATAACATTAGATTGGCCAGAAACTACTTGCTTCTCGAAGTGAGCCCTTGGCTACACTACCTTGGTCCTAGAAGATTCATGAGGACCAGAACCACCAACAGATTTACCATCAACAGGAATCAAACCATATGCCTCACCAGAACCTCTAACTCTAGCAGGCTTTGTAAAAGAAGCCAAAGGGACATCCTCCTCAGAGTCAGAATCAAAATTCATAGGCATTGGCTTACCATCCATGTCCAATGCACCAAAACTAGGGGGGCCCATGTCAGCCATACCATTCTGCATCTTGTACAGCTCCTCTTTGCTGCACTTCTTCCTAGCTGCACTCAGCCAAGGATCCACCTTTGAAGCCTTAGGCTTTGGTTGGGCCTGAGAGCTACTCTTAGGCTTTCCCACCTTTCCAGCTTCAGCATCATAAACACCAGCCAAGCATTCACTGCTTGACTGTCCACCACAAGAATACAACTCCAATCCACCAAAGTAAGTAGAAAAATAGACTTTATTAACCTCCTTTCCTTTTCCCTTGACATCATCATCTGCCTTAGAAGAAGACTTCCCCTGGTCAGGAATATCCTCAAACCTTGGCCTCCTCTGATTGAGACCATTCCTTCTCCTGACCAAATCAACAGGAGCCTGCCCCTCACTGGGCTTCACAAATGAACCATCAGGGAGCTTGAACACCATGCCCTAAAACTCCACCTTTCCTTCTGAAACATCTCTGTTCGGAGCCCAACAATCATTGAACTTTTTCCCCCTACTTCTGAAATAAGAGCAGACCCAAGGATCACTCCTACCAGCCCTCCTATAAAAATCTTTAGGCTGAGAAGGAGCCCTATTGGCGTTCTTAGCCTTCTGAAGAAAAATATGTAGCTGTTTTGTCAGATCAGCCAACTGCTCCACCACTTAGTCCCTCTCCTGTTTGGGAACCTCCACCATATTCTTCTCCTCCTTAGCTCTATTCTCTTCTTCAGCCAAAGCCTCACTGACTTTGCTGACATATTTGGCACACCCTCTCTTAATAGGTGTCCATAGCCAATAACTTTAAATGAGCCTTGACAGCCTCCTTCACCTTGTCCAAGGCAGGAAACTTCTGATCCCCATTGGAAAGAGCCTTCATCAATTGCTTCCTTTACAGCTCTTTCCACACATCCATCCTGACATCTCTAGCCAAGGCAGACCAAAAAAACATCCTTGGCAGCATTTTCATGTGCCAGCTCCTCCACTTCCACCAAATATTCTACCACAGGATCAAACTGTAGCAGAAACTTCCAGTAACTGAATAAGTTACCAAAACAACCATAAGACTGCCATTCACTGACAAACTTATTCAGATCCACTCTAGTGAACCTGACACCCCATATATCCAACATCTCCCTACACAATAACTTCCAGTCCCTTTTCTTGTAGCCAGACATGGCCACAGCCTCCTTCTCCACCACCCTATCACCAATGAAGAAAATGATCTGCTTCACCATGTCCAGGTAAGAAGCACCATCGGCACCAGAAGCAGTCTCATACTTCTCCAGAAACCACTTCACATCTTCACCATTGAACTTGGTGCCATCCCAAGTTTTGATCCTAACACACTCGCTAGCCATCACAGCAGGAGGACCTTCCCCCCCACTGACAGTCACCACAGGAATAGATGACCCAGAAGCCCTTTAAATACAACAGAGATTCCAAAGAACTAGCAGGTTCAACCCCATGTTTAGCACCAGAAATGTAGACAATCCTATAGTACTAGCTATAGGCCTTGACCAAGGGAGTTGGAGAAAACCCAGAGAGAAAATTCCCTGTCCCTCTAGAAAAATAAATTGCGATTTACCTGCTACAGTAAATTGGTTCTTGTTTGCTAAAGCTCCTTTTCCAAAACACTTGACTGCCTGATCAGCCAAGAAAGTAGTCTCCAGACAGACTACCAAACCAAATAACTGAAATGTAACCAATGTCTACACCAGAGAAAGCAATGATACTTGATGTAGGTTGCAAATCCACACCAGAGACAGCAATAATACTTGATATAGCTTGCAAGACTATACCAGAGAAACCAGTTGCCAAGTTAAGTTAAATGAAGAACTCACCTTGTAACAAACACAGCCAATTGTGGCTAGAAAACAGTGAAAACTGAGTGAGGAACAAGGATATCACCTCTGGATGGTTGTATGATAATCAAAGTTGCCCCCAAACTGTCTTATTCATTATGCACACACAGACCACTATCTAAAAGCCCATGCACACCAACAAATTTGGTGTTTCTGAGCACCAAAATGCATAAAACCCCTCTAGAAACGCTCCCAAGCCTTCTAGCACCAAGGTGGGTGGTCTGCCTGACGTCGGGAGGCCCGCATGAGATGGCCGGACTACTCTGAAGCCAGAAAACCACCAAAAATACCCAAAATACTTGGAAAAATCTACTATGCCTACTTAAACCTTTCAAACACATAATTAGGCTATAACAACTTGAGACATAAAATGTAGATAAAAATTAGTTCATTCTAATGGTACTAAGCACTTAACCATAAGACTTAAGGTTAGCTCTTAAAATGCAAAAAACAATATTAAACAGCTATCTTTTTAAATGAAAAATGAGAAATAATCTCTTAAATACTTAAAATCTGAAAAATGTCAACAAGAAATAAAATATAGAGAAACACAGGGGCTATCCAATAGTAGTATCCAGATCCCCGCAGTGCCAATATTTTCTGAATAATTCCAGAAAAACACCCAATTATTAAACAATGTCGTTTAAGACATATCAAAACAACGCAAAAAAGACCAACAAAGGGATCAACCAATGTTTGAAGACCACAATTTCAAAGAAAGAAGGTAGTTCTAGGAAGAAGAATAGGTTGCGTGTAATGCTCCAAGAAGGGAATAAGTAAGTAAGATCTGAAATAGGGAAGTCATTTTCTTAGCACAGACGGTTTCATTATTAGTAGGGACTCATGTGGTGAGCTTGAGTTATGCAATAGGTAAAAATGTGTTACAGCACCTATTATTAAGTCAGGAATATCATGAAATGTAGAGTATGTACAGGAAAGTGGAGCATCAGGCAATAATAGTTGTTCTTGTATAAATGTTTCAGGTACTATCAGAACCAAGACTTTTTCTAACAAATTTACATAGCTTATTGAGATACTTAGTTACCATTTGATATTTTGTATTAGTGCTAAACTTGTGTAGGAAAGCCAGTAGGGAAAAAGAGCACAGGGGTAGGTGCTCAACATACAGGTATATAAAAAGAGCACTCATATTTTAAAAAGTGTGTAAAGGTATGTGAAGAAATAGAAGTAGATATTTTGACTTAGATAAAAGAAGAGATAGATATACTTTATTTTTTTTGTACATAATGGGTGTGCACACCAGAAGTAGTGCTGTAGAGTTCATTTATTGCTACAGTAAGGATAGTATTGAATAGAGCGCTTAAAGAGGGAGTGACTGAGAATAATAGCACTAGCTTAGAATAGAGTTAGCCAACAAATTCATTACTTACATTAAAATATATTACTCTTTCTCAAAATATCAACAAAGTTAATCTATTTTCTTCTCCACAAACATAGATAACCATAATTACAATATGTGCTTTCACTATATTTAAAATTACAGTGGCAGGTTCTAATTCTAAAATTAGTTTTATAAAGGAGAACCACCCATCTTGGATTGTCTCTATAGCTATGGCATTAAAAGCGGAGATGTTGAAAAGATAGCCTAAAATTAGTGAGGAGACAAGGTATACAATCAAGGAACTAGATGTTTTTGTAAACAGGGTAAAGGCTAGAGGGGGTATCAGAGACCCTAAATATTTAAAAAAAATTTGAGATGATTTTGATCAGGTAGTAGATTAATTGGTCAGTAAAATTTTTTTAGTGATACTAGTGCATCCTTACCTTGGTTTTGTGAGGTGCTAGTGCCTGAGGTTGAAGACTGGGAAAAGGGGAGCCTTGATAACAAAAGAAAATTTTGTAAGAAAGAAGAATGGGGATTATAAGTATCCAGGATTGAAGGAAGTGGAACTGGCTGTGGAAGCAGAAATTAAGTTGTGTTGGGTAGAGCACCAAGCAGCTAGTGTCTCTTTAGAGGATGTAGAGGTGATAGAGGTTTTTCCTAGTACTGAATCACCTCCTTCAGTGTCAACTCGAAAAGCTAAGGCAACGTCACAGGATTCAAACTCAGTGATGGAAAGGATTGAAAAGTTGGAGAAGAGGTTGAGGGTAGAGACTAAATCCAAACCTAAATTTATCCTCAGCCTTTGCAATTTATGTCTATGGGATGTTATTATTTTAATACAGAAGGTCATACAAGGAAGAAGTTTAATGCACTTTAGAAGGATAGAGAAGACAAAGTTGTTTTTGAAGAAGGAACAACGCTAATGTTAGAAGACAGGGCAAAACTTGTTAAGGATAAGGATTGAGGGACCCAAGCTAAAGTCATTGATTATATTAACAAAAAGGCTATGGAAGTGAAGACTAGTAAGGAAAAGGAGTATGCAGATAAAATCCTGAAGTCAGTTAATTTTTCAGAAACTTTTGCAGTATTGGATTTTAAAGTTAAAGAAGGAGCGGTTTCAGCACAACTCACTACATCCCGGTTTGAGATGCTGGTTGGGAAACATAAGATGATGGCTCCACCAACTGTTTATAGGCCAAAAATTGCTGGAGCTAAGTACATAAATCCTGAGGATATTGAGGAAGTGGGGTATACTATGAGAGAAAATACACCTGTACCACTTGAGGATGTGGAAATGGAGGATTAATCTGGGAATAAAATGCATTTTGATATTAATCAGTGTATTGAAGAACATTGGTAGGAGATCCAGAAGTAGTACAACAGAGAGAAATACTGTAAGAAGGAATTCCAGGAGCCAAACATAATAATCCAAAGAACCCTCCAGGAAGGGCCAAAACTGGAGCAAAGGAATCTCAACCAAAATGGAGAATGCAGATCTCAGTTCATGCCAAATATCCTAGTGCAGCAGAGAATTTAATTACAGAATGTCTCAAACCAAAGGTTTCAGTGTTATTGGGGGTGTTAACAGAAGTAGCACCAGATGTAGGAAATGGCATAGTGAAAAAATGCATGAATAAAAGAGTTGAAAATTGTGTTGAATATGATGTGGTGGATCATTCATATCCACCAGTTGTGGAACTATTGAGAGTACCACATTATGCAAAGCAATTAGGGTATTTAATGGCTACAATTAATGGGAAGCAGATTAGAGCGCTAGTAGATACTGGTTCTCAGATCAATGCAGTTTCAGAAGAGGATGGCATTTCCTATACCAGCTGCTATAAGAAAAGAATATATGAAATTAATTAGGGAAAGGTTAAGGTCTTTCTTGTATGAAAAATTGATGTCTAGCTACTCAAGTCCAGTATTTTGTGTTTTCAAGCAAAATTGAAAGTTAAGGGCTGTTCATTATTTGAGAGAGATGAAAAAGGCTAAAGTTAAGGATGCAGGATTACCACCAACTCCAAAGGAATCTGTGGAATCATTTTCAGGTCCAGCATGTTATGGATTGGGAGATATAATGGGAGGATACAATGAGCGCCAGTTAGATATGTTTTCAAGGCTGATGAATAACCTTTAAACTCTATTGGGGCACTTTATGTTGACAAGGTTACTGCAGGGTGCTACAAACTCAGTGGCAGTGTATCAGGTGCAGATGATGTGGATATTGGAGGATGAAATTCCGAAACATGTAGGAATTTTTATTGATGACAGTGTGGCATTCCAAATAAGGGTAGGCCTTATAATGTCATTTTTTTATGGATTATGATATTTCCTGGATTTTAGATTATTTTGGGCTTATGGGGTCTATTTAAATATTTTCATCAAAAATAAAGGGATATGGATTTATTTATTTTATAGAAAATGTGGTCAATTTTGAAGAATTTCTAATTTTAATGAAGAAATATGTTTTTTATGGATTCGGAAATGGTCTTATTTGATTTTTGGGGTGATTCTCTATCTTCTGGGTATTTTCTAGGGCTCTTTTGGGTTTATTTTTGGAAGATTAGTAGCAATTTTCTGGATTATCACGCTGGATATATGAAATTTTGGAAGTGTCTTTTAGTATTATTGGTGGATATAGTGTGCTTATAGAATGGCCACTAAGCTCCAGTGCTCTAGTGCACTCCAGTTTTCTCTTGTGATTTTCTGGTGCAAAAGCAAAGTGTACTGGAAAAATTCTGTCATTGCGGAAAATTTTGGTCATGGTGGCAAAATTATCTCATTGTGGAAAATTTAGCTCAACCTGGAAAAATTAGCTCATTTTGGAAAAATTTCTCACAATTGGAAAGGCTGGTCACTGGGCTAAATTTTGGCCACTGTGGCAAAATTTTGTTATTAAATTCATTATGCTACTAGATCACTTAATTATTGTAGAATATATGCATGTAGTGTATCATTAGAAAGTTCAGGAGGGGGAGAATCATAGAAAGAGGAGAATGGCTTAGTCCTTTACTTAATTTTGACTTATTAATTTCGAGTATAAGGGTCTTTTTTATAATTTAACAATAATTTAAAAAACTTAACAATCTTTTAACATTACTCAACAATAACTTATACTGATATCAACATATAGGGTACCATTGGATAGATCTCATCCTTTGAAACTCAAATTTATTACTTTCTTTATAAAGTTCATAAAATGTAAAAATATATAAATCACTTTCTTTTAAAATATAATTTCTCTGGTGCAACTTATTGTTGTATTTCAGTTTATATTAGCGCATAAGAACCGACCAATAATCCTAATAAGAGTAAGATATCCGGGTTTCATTTCTTTATTACTTATCAAGTAGACTTATGAGCTTATTGATCTAAAAACTCATAAATTCATTTAGAGGGAAAGGGTTTTCTCAAGATTATCCAACTCTTTTGGATTCTTCTTACAGCAAGGTGACTGTAAGAGTCTTTCTACATTGGTGGCACCCAATGTGAGGTTCAATTTCTTTAGCTTATTAAAACTTACTTGGTACTTGGACTTTTAGCCTGCAAGAGGCAGGCTTTCTAGAAATCTAATCTAATCTATTGTTTTAGCCTGCAAGAGGCTTACTTATTGGAGCTTTTCTAAAGCTTTATCTTTATTATTAGGATGTCTTCTGCTGCTGTATCTGGTGTCTCTATTCCTATGGTGAAGTCAGTTAGGACTGTTCCTTGGGATGGGCCCAAGTTTTCTGGTGATGATTTGGAAAGGTTTTTGAACAGATATGAAGCTACTGCTACTGTTGATGGGGCTTCAAATTTGGATATGGTGAAGCAAGTTAGGATTTTTCTTTGTGATAGAGAGGTGGAAATGGAGGTTATTGCTATGTATAGTTATAAAGGTCAAGATTGGGGAAAGCTGAAGATAGAAATGCAAAAGAGGTGGCCAAAGGTTTATTCATTGGATTATCTGAAGGATATAGCTAGTAAATGGGAATCTAAAGGTGGTTTCAACTCTCTTGGTCAGTATCATTAGTTTATTGTTGAACTCCAGGTGGTTTTGGATTATTTTTTAAAGTATGAAAATTTATATGAAGATAATGTATCAAAGTATGTTTTTTGGGATGCTATGGTGGAAAAATTTAAGAAAGATGTTTTGATGGTGCTTGTTAATGCTAATTTGATGAAGAATCTCCCAAATGGAGAAAATAGGATTCCTGGTATGGAGGTGCTAAAGAAATTTACTTTGGAACATCTGGATACTAATAATTCTGTTGATTTGGACTATGGAGAAGACACTTAGGTGACTCAAGAGGTAGAAGAGGTTACTTGTGTGGAGATTTTGGACTCAGATATACCTGAAATTTTGGCCAGCCTGAAGATATTATTTATGATTAAAATTCTGTTGGGAAAGAGAGGTTTCTGAAGATAAAGATATTTATGACACTAATGTAAGATTTTTTGTATTTTGGGTAATGTTTTGCATTAAATGATTTGGAGTTGGATTTAAAGGATTATTTGCCTCAGGTTTTGTCTTCAAAAGCAGAGACTGTCTGCAATGAAGATGTGGATATGGATTATTGATTAGGTATATGTATGGAGGATTTAATTCAATCTCATGAAGAAATTTAAAGGTGTATTTTGTTATTCCTGCACAAATGGAGGGGAAAGAGGCATTTAAATTCAAGGTGAATAATTTAGATTCACCTAAAATTTGGGAAAAGGTGGTGTATTTTTTATTTCCTTTGGTAGGACAAATTCTGGTGATTTTTTTTGGGGGTTATTGGAATAGATGGAAGTGCCCTTGGGGAAATTTTATGGGGTTTTACCCCAGGATATAAAAAATATGATTCCTCCAAAATGATGATAAAATACCTTTAAATTGGCTTAACTTTTAATCTTTAATTTGATTCATTGTGGATTCATTTATTTCTTTCAAGAATTTATTGAAAACCCTCGTTTTTTGGGGTAGGGAGGGCTGATTGCTCTAATTTGGTAATCTCTCCACAAGAAGAGATCCTAGATTTCAATAAGTCATCTCACTTGGAGATAATTCAAGTGGACTCTCAATTATTTTCTATTGATATTTCTTTAAAGTGTAAATATGTGATGGAAATTTCAATTTGTTTAGCTGGTTTATCCAGTTTTTCTATTAGTTTTAAAAATGGAGTAAATGGAAAGATGGGCTATATTGTGTTAGATAGAAGTTGGAATGGGAATGTAGGATATTGTGAAGTTAAAAGTGGTGGAAAATTTATTTCTGACCTCCAGCAAGAGGGTAAACTGCAATTAAATAATCAAAAGTCTATAAAACATCTTGGTATAATAAAACAACAAAAAATAATATTTGTGATAGTATGGTTTCTTTCCTTTAGCAAGAGGTAAAACTGCCAAATTTCTGTACTGGTGATTATTTGTTGAGTATGGATGATATTAATGATCGGATTTGGGGTTTTAATGTTGATGGAAAATTATTCAAAAATTTTAAAATTGAAAATAAAAAATTATTTTGATTCTTATATTGATGCTGGTTCGGATGATGAAGAAAATTTATTTCAAAATTATTCTATTTGTGGATCAAAAAGAGATCTTATACCTCAAGTAAGAGTGGATGTTGACACAGTAAAATATAAGAAGGTAGCAAATAAAATAATACCAATAAATGAACTGCTACCAGCTGAACTGAACCCATCATTGAGAAGACCGAAGCTATCAAGAGATCCTTATTACTGTCCTTTAGTCAAGAATCCACCTGAATTTTCTGAAACATTACAAATCGTTTTTGAGAGATTGGGTGTTGTTCATTTTGGGCATGAAGAGTGGTTGTCAGGAAAGGAGAAGAAATTATTGTTGGATGTGATGGTCAAGAGGGAGAAGGCCATAGCTTTTGTTGAAGAGAACAGAAGTGTGTTGAAGCATTCTTATGGTGAACCATATAAGATTCCTGTGGTATGTGACAATCCTTGGCAGAAAAAGCCAATACCAATTCCTGCAGCTTTGAAAGAAGATTATATCAAAGTCATTAGAGAACGGGTTCATACTGGATTATATGAGCTATACTCATCAAGTTATTCTATTCCAGTATTCTGAATTATGAAACTTAATGGAAAGCTCAGGGTAGTTCATGATCTTATAGAACTAAATAGGGTGACAATTAATGATTTTGGAATACCACCTATTACAGAGGAGTTTGTAAAAGTGTTTTCTGGGAAGGTTTGTTATGGATTAGGTGATATTATAGGGGGAATGATGAGAGGGAGTTACATCTAGATTCTAGGCCTCTTACAACTTTGGATACGCCACTTGGAAGGTTAAAATTAACAGGATTACCTCAAGGAGCAAAAAATTCAGTTGCTGTTTATCAAGCCCAGATTTCTTGGATTCTTCAAGATGAAATTCCTCAATATGCTGGTATCTTTATTGATTATGGAGGAATCAAGGGACCTTCAACAGATTATAATAATGAAGTGTTGGAGGAGAATACAGGGATACAAAAATTTATCTTGGAATATGTGACCACATTAGAGAGGATTTTTTTTAGAATTGAAGAGGCTGGGTTAACTATTTCAGGCTCAAAATTTTTATGTTCTGTTCCAGCTTTAGAGATCTTAGGTCATGTGGTATGTAGAAAAGGGAGAATAATTTTGAAAAAGAAGGTTAACAAAATAAAGTCCTGGCCAAGACCCAAGAAGAATACTGATTTCAGAGGATTTTTAGGGGTATGTATTTATGTTATAATGTTTATCAAGGAATTTTCTTCATTGGCAGCTCCATTGAGAAGGTTAACTAGAAAGGATGCAGATTAGGAGTGAGACAAATATTGTGAAAGGGCGTTTGAAAAGTTAAAGAAGGTGGTTGGAGAGGAGATTGTCCTGCATAAGTTAGATGATGCTAAAGATGCAGGTAGAATTTATATAGCAGTTGACTCAAGTCAGATTGCTGCTGGAGTGGTCTTGTCTCAGATTGATAAAGCTGGTTATATCAGACCAGTCAGGTATGAATCTGTGGTTTTTACTGAGGTGAAATCAAGATGTTCTCAACCAAAATTAAAACACTGTAGAGTGGTAAAAATTTTGAATAAATTGAAAAATGTTTTATGGGGTACAGACTTTGAACTTCAAGTAGATGCGAAGTCTTGAATTCAAATGACCAATTCCCCAAGTTTACCGAATTCTCCCATGACTAGATGGGTAGCTTTTATTCAAAAAATTTTATTTGACTTAGTTCATAAGCCTGGAAAGACTTTCACTATGCCAAATGGTTTGTCAAGAAGGCCACCAACTGAAGATGATTCAGACTCAGAAGAATTTGATAAAGATATACCTTCTATCAAAGCCAGCACAAAAGGTACTGAAGATTTTCCTTACCTCCCCCATGAGGTTAAACTGGCTGGTTTTATAGAGTTTGCTGAATGTGTTGGATATGAAGACAATGAAACTAGTGATTGTTTATATGTGGGAAAAGATGATGTAAATAAATTCAGAAAAAAAGTGGTTGAAGATAAAAATGTATATGTGGATGAAAATGATATGGAGGTTTGGGATAATAGTAAATTGGTTAATGGTGTATATGTTGGAAGTTTAGAAAATTTGGTTGAAGAGAAGTTTGGTGTAGATATAAATTCAGAAAAAAGGAGGTTGGACAAAGATGATGATGAAGGTGATTCTGAAAAGGGTAGTAAAAGGGTTGATGTCAATTTGGTTAAAAAGGGAATAGAGGTTCAAAGATCGAAGATGAAAGTTCTATTTATTTATTGGTCAATATAAAGCAAAGAAGCTTATGGATCATGAAAGTGCAGGTTATATAGGTCATAGGGAAGTGCCCTTGGATGTTATTTTGTTGTATTTTAAAGATGAGGTCTGGGGAGAGACTAGATTTTATTATGTGTTGGTAAAATATTTTTTAGCTCTGGAAAGGACAGAGGAATGTGATGATGATGACTGGTTGGCTATCAAAAGGAAGTCACAAGAACTTTATATATCTGTAAGAAGACTGATGAAAAGGAGGTATCCAAATCCTCAAGTGGTTGTTACTCAGAAGAAAGGGCAAGAGTTGGTTATGAAGTCACTGCATGAAGATCTCAGTCATAGAGGAATGGGTGAGATGTATAGAAAAACTGCTGATAAATTTTGGTTGCCTGGTATGAAGATGGCTGTGAAGCAATGGGTACAGTCATGTGAAGAACGTCAAAGACAAATTTATTCAAAGCCAAAAGAACCTGGACATGCAACTGGTGAAAACACTCTTTTTGGTAGGGTCAGTTTGGATGCTGTTCATATTAAGGAGGGTAGATATAAATATTTTATTGTTTCCAGAGATGATTTATCTGGATGGGTTGAAGAAGTGCCTCTTATTGACTTAAATTCCAAAAATGTGGCAGATTTTTATATGAAGGATTGGGTGTAAAGGTATGGAGTTATGAATTTGGTAACAGTTGATGGAGGTCCTGATGTTGGAGTAGAGTTCAGAGAAGCTATATTTAGAGTTGGATCAAAGGTTAGGGTAGCAACCTCTTATTATCCTGAAGCTGAAGGAATGGTTTAAATAGGGCATAAAGTTATTAAGGATGCAATAGTTGAAATGTGTGGAACAAGTTCTGAAAAATGGAGGCACTATTTAACCTTAGTTTTATTTGCTGACAGAATCACTGCCAAAATGACAACTGGATATTCACCTTATGAACTAGTTTTTGGTCAAAAAGCAGTTTTTCCAGTTGATTTAGAGGCTGAATCATATCTTGGCCTTGTTTGGGATACTGTAAATTCTACTGAAGATTTCTTGTGCACAAGAATGATGCAGTTAGAAAAGAAAAAAGAATACTTTGAGAAGGCATATTCTAGGTTGATCAAAATCCAAAATCAGTCAGTAAGATATTGCAATAAAAAATTGGCACATAGGCTCAGGAAGCCTTTGAAGAGTGGAGATATGGTTTTGGTGTATAATAGAAGTTTGGAAAGTAAGTGGGGGAAGATGTTTTCTGATAGATGGAATGAACCATATAAAGTCAGAGAACAGGTATCTTGCGGTTCATATGTTTTAGAAGAATTGAATGGTGTTGCATTAAAGAAGAGGGTAGCAGCCAATCAAGTTAAATTTTTCTATCCTAAGGGAACTAAAATTGCTGGAATCTGTCTCTGAAATGAAGATAAAGTACCTAAAATTGGTCTAAAGGTGACTCCATAATGAGTATAAACTACAGTTATCAAAAAAAAAAATTACAATTAATATGAAATCTTAATGAAGATTATGAAACCTGAAGATTAGAATGAAAATTAATTTGTTCAAAAAATTCTTATATCAAAATTATATGGTGAAAATTTGTGTTGGAAATGTAATTGGCAGAAGTGTTCACTGGGGAACCTTCTATGTATTATATTGGAAAGTTTGGGGTAATTTATGGACTGTCTGCTCTATACACAATTACCACACAATTTTCATTAAAATTCTCTCTTTGTTTCTAGTTGAATCCTGGCTTTGCTTTTTTATAACAGGAAGTCCACTAAGACTATAAGCTGGATTATTACAAACCTTATTGTAGCCACTCATTTGAAAGAAAGGACAAATTTTTTTTCTTTTCTTTTCTTTAATTTGTTGTTACTTTTATTATTTGTTTGTTTTCTGTTTTCAAATTCTATTTATGACTAATTATATTCTAAGGGAAGGATCACTGGTGGTCTCTAATCATTTTAACAAATTGGAGGGAGCCCACCCATTGATCATTTTTTCAATAATTGAAAGTTGTAATTCTTTTATTTCATACAAATCAATATTATTCTATTAGAATTATATCATGTTTTATTTTCTTTCTTTATATCCACATCAAGGTGCACTTGGACATGGGTATGATGTCAGGGGTACAGCTCATCAAAATGGCTGGGGGAAATATTTTATATAAAATTTATAAAATTTATTTCTTATTTCATTTTCATAAAAATTAAAATTACTTTTTTTCATATATTAATAAAAAAACAAAAAAAATATAAATAAAATAAAGTAAAATAAAAATATATAAAAAATTAAAATAAAAAAATATAATAAAAAAATAAAAAAAATTACTTAAATCAAATAATTATTATAAATCTTAATTTTATTTTTCAATTTTCATTCTTTTAAAACTTTTTTTATATAATGTTTTAAGCAGGAAACAGGGTCTAGTGGAGTTTGATACCTAGTGGATTCTACTTCATGATATGCTGTTAGTCCTCCAAGAATTTTAAACTGGCTAATCTTTAAGATTTTTATACATTATTAGGTGCTGTTAGTCCTCCAAGACTTAAACCTGGTTGGTTTTCAAGACTGACATTAAAGATTTTAGGTTGGAGCTGTTAGTCCTTCAAGACTTTAAGCTGAGAAATTATGAAGATTTTTTTCTTGATTTTCTATGGGATATTTTAGTCCATCAAGACTTAAAACTGAATATTAAAGAAGCAATTTCAAGAAATATAGTTAATCATTCTTTGGTCCTCCAAGACTTTAAACTGGAAAATTATGTGTTTAAAAAAATTGTGTTGGAAATGTGGTAATGAAAAGATGGAAAGGTCCTCAGAAACCTAGATTGGATTATTGATTCTGTGGATACTATTGGTGTTGTATTTTTGATGGTGAGAAATGTGTTGGGATTGGTACACCATCATCTTAAACTGGCAAGTCAATAATTTTTTGAAAAATTTTAATGAAATATTTACAAAAGCCATGTACACCATGACCTTAAACTGGAAATTCAATCATTTTTTGGAAAATTTTAATGAAATATTTATGAAAGCTTGGTCCACCATGACCTTAAACTGGAAACTCAATCATTATTAAAAAAATTTTAATGAAAGATTTACGAAATCCTGACCTTCAAGACATTAAACTGTCTTTTGAAAAGATCAGTCATTTTTAGACGTTGGAATATGCTAAACTTTAGGAAGGAAAAGGACCTCAATTTTTTAGATGGAATGATGTTTGATGGATCTTTATAACAAGATTGACTAATAAAATCTATGGTGCAAGAAAGTGTCTGGATAAAAGATGAAAATATCAGAAAGTTATGATTATCAAAATGGTTAAAAAGGGTTGGAAAATTTATTTGAATGTTGTGATGACAAATATTTTGAAGGAGGATTAGTTAGTTGGAATTTTAGTGTGCCACATGTTAGGCTATATGGTATGAAGCTTGGAGGACCTTATGGTGAGAATTGGATCAAGTATTTGTCTCAGTAAATGGAAATGGAATCAGGAGTATTCAGCTCATTGGATGGGAATGGAATCAAGTACTCTTCTCAGTAGGTGTAGATCTTACTCTCTTAATTCTTTGAGTAGAGATTTGTAGAGAAGAGTCTGAAGGGATTCAAACCTTGCTCTCAGCAGTTGGAATCATCACAAGGCAAATATGGTTTATTAAAAGTTTATTTCAAATATGAAAATTAAAGGAGGATTAAAGAGAATTGAATCAACCAGACAAAAACATTTATCAGCACCAAAAGGATTAAAGTATTTGATTTCAAAGAAGAAAAGACAATCAAAATAAATAATCTCTTTATAATCCTTCAGATATCAAGTTATCCAAAGCACTATAAATAATTGAAAGAAAGGTTTAATTTATTGTTGAAGAATATCATGAAGATATTTTGGATCTGTTATTAAGATCATGTTTATGGGAGAGTGGGGACATTCTCTATTGGAGGGAGGATGTGGAATTTCAAATAAGGATAGGCCTTATAGTGTCATTTTTTTATGAATTATGATATTTCCTGGATTTTAGATTATTTTGGGCTTATGGGGTCTATTTAAATATTTTCATCAAAAATAAATGTCTATGGATTTATTTATTTAATTGAAAATGTGGTAACTTTTAAAGTATTTTTAATTTTAATGAAGAAATAGGTTTTTTATGTATTTGGAAATGGTCTTATTTGATTTTTGCGGTAATTCTCTATCTTTTGGGTATTTTCTGGGGCTCTTTTGGGTTTATTTTTGGAAGATTAGTAACAATTTTCTGGATTATCATGCTGGATATTTGGAATTTTGAAAGATTCTTTTAGTATTATTGATGGATATAGCATGCTGATGGAATGGCCACTGAGCTCCAGTGCTCCGGTGCACTCCAGTTTGCTCTGGTGATTTTCTGGTGCAAAAGCCAAGTGTACTGTAAAAATTCTGTCATTGTGGCAAAATTATCTCATTGTGGAAAATTTAGCTCAATCTGAAAAAATTAGCTCATTATGGTATAAAGAGCTCATTTTGGCAAAATTTTCTCACAATGGGAAAGTCTGGTCACTGGGTTAAAGTTTGGTCACTATTGAAAAATTTGGTTATTGTGGCAAAATTTGGATATTAAATTTATTATGCTACTAGATCACTGAATTATTGTAGAATATATGCATGTAGGGCATCATTAGAAAGTTTAGGAGGGGAAGAATCATAGAAAGAGGAGAATGACTTAGTCCTTTACTTAATTTTGACTTATTAATTTCGAGTATAAGGGTCTTTTTTATAATTTAACAATAATTTAAAAAACTTAATAATTTTTTAACATTACTCAACAATAACTTATACTGATATCAACATATAGGGTACCATTGGATAGATCTCATCCTTTGAAACTTAAATTTATCACTTTCTTTATAAAGTTCATAAAATGTAAAAATATATAAATCACTTTCTTTTAAAATATAATTTCTCTGGTGCAGCTTATTGTTGTATTTCAGTTTATATTAGTGCAGAAGAACCAACCAATAATCCTAATAAGAGTAAGATATCAGGGTTTTGTTTCTTTATTACTTATCAAGTAGACTTATGAGCTTATTGATCTGAAAACTCATAAATTCATTTAGAGGGAAAGGGTTTTCTCAAGATTATCCAACTCTTTTGGATTCTTCTTACAGCAAGGGGAATGTAAGAGTCTTTCTACAATGATAGAGACGGGCGGGCCACCTCGAAATTTGTAAAAGTAATGGTCAGGATTTTGAGAAATCTTCATACTTTGGAACACATAAGATTCATGAAATGAGGCAAGGCAGACACTATAAAAAGAAATAAACTTTTTATTGATATCACACACAAGTTGAATGGTAATAGAGTATCTAGAAAGAAGATAAAAAGTTATTTCTTGAAAAGAAATTTGAGAAAATTTTGAAGAAACATTTTTTGTGATCAAAATAATGGTTGCCATCATGTGTAGGCTTTTGGCTTAAAGTTATAATTGTACCATCAACAAAACCTACACAGCCAGGGAAACCTTTAGCTTGAATTACTTGAGAGGATTTAAGTCACTGTTGTGGAGTTGGAAAAGTAAGTGTTTGAGACTTAAGAGAAAGGATAGAAATCCTACAGCTCTTGGTGTATAATATAAAATTACCATATCCTACTTTAAAGAGATTATCTAAACATCTTACAGTAGCACCATTTCCATTTGAAACAAATCAAAATAGTGCAACATCAAGTTGAAAGGCAGGATTACGCTGTTTGTTATGGTAATTATTTTGGAAGATATGATGATCAGAGATGAGTTGAGAAATTTTGAAAAAAGAATCAGGAGAAGTTCTAAAAACTTGTGTGAAATTTAAATGGGGAATTTCAAGAATTGCGGCAATATCATATCTGGGATCATGATAAAGATTTGGCTTCCTTGGAATGATTTAACACATTTCGGAAAGATAAGACATATAAGATAAAGTGTCTTCTAAACCAGTGTCAGAATTAGAGTCAGCAGCTAATGTTAAAGTGATAGCAATCATATCTGAGTGAAGTTTCTTACTAGTAGAGAGGTGCTTCATTACTTTTGGTAGAAGGTTTAGGTGATAAGTGGGAAGTGGGAATTCAACACCAAATGAGCAGGTGGGTTGTGTAAATAGAAATTTTTTTTTGTGTTTGCCACCAAAATCCAGTAGCATAGAGTGAAGAGAGACTTAAGGATGGCATCTTCAATTTTATGTCATGTGACTTTCTTAAAAATCATTAATGGATGTGATAAGTTTGCAATCAGGAATCAGGAATGGAAATTGGGCTATAAGAGGTGGGATAATGCATTATTGTGAATTCCTTATCCACTAGCCCTGGGGCTAGTGGATAAGAATCTTCTGCAATTAATAATGTTGGATGCAGGAAAAAAAATTGCAGATCCCTAAAAATTGATACCCCCTATTGAATTGTAGCTTCAAGCATTCCCAAATTTATAGGCTCTTCAATGGAAAATTTTTTTACTATAACAATGGGAATCAAGTAGTTTTTAGAATAAAAGATATTGCATCCAGTCTCTAAAGTATATTATTGTGAAGGGTTTAATTAATTTTCTACAAAATTTCTAGGAAAAAAGTGTAGTTTCTTTTCATTTTTTTCAATATTGTATTGTCTAAAAAACCATAAAGCACTTTGATTGTTTCCTCCATGCTTACTGTTAGAACTCTTCCCTTTGTATTTAGAAATTTTCTGTATTTCAATTATAGATTTTTGCATCGTTCCTAATTGTACAAAAAATGTTTTGTACATCAATATTAAGTAAGAAAAAGAAAAAGAAGGAAGTTCAAATAATTAGTAAATGAGGCCTTCTCCAGAGATCTTGAAATTTCTAATATTGAAGAACTGGTATTCTCCAATATACAAATGAAAAAAAATCAAATAAGTATTAGTTGAAAAAACTAATCATTTTTGTGATTCCAAAGCTCATAATATTATTATGATTAATAATTTTGCGTCCTTTTGTATGTGTTTGACTTACAGGACTCTGCTTTATCTAAATTCTAAATAATGTAATTTAAAGAAGAACATTATTACACAATTATTATTAAAAATATGGCAATAACACATAAGAATATACCTAATTCTAGAATAAAATTATCCAAACATTATTAAAATTTATTGAACCTCCAAATATCCATCAATTATTATGATATAAATTGTAGCATCCTTCTGGTTGCATTTTGCACACAAGATTAAGCTACACCATAAAATCAGTAAGATTATAATGGTAAGGAAGAATTCATTAAATTATCATCAAGAAAAGAAAAAGATTATCCCATACACATGAAATAAATACCACATAATCTTTATTATTAAAGATAAAGTGTTACCAAATGTGAATGTAGCATATATGAGATTATGCTCAATTGATAATATTTATCATGTTTTTGATGCCCAAATTCATTAAATTATTTTATGATTCGAAATATTGCATCCTTCTTTATGTGTTTTAAATAAAAGATTGAGCTTTATCTCAATCATAAATAATTTAATGTAAAGAAGAACACCAATACACAATTATTATTAAGAAAATTAAAATAATCATAAACATATAGAAAATGACAGAATAAAATTATCTAAACATAATGAAAATTTCTTGAATCTCCAAATATCCATCAATTATTATGATATAAAGTATAGCATCTTGCTGGTAGAATTTGGCACACAAGATTAAGCAATACCATCATATCAAAAATATTATAATGGTAAGGAAAAATCTATTAAATTTTCATTATGAAAAGAAAAAAATTATCCCATAAACATTTGAAAACTATGATACTTATTTTTTATTTTAATTTTAAATATATAAAAATAAAGAGCAAGAAAAGGCTTTGTGGACAAATAATAGTTATAAGATAAGCTTAATTTTTTTTAAGAAAAATTTATTTTTAGGAGATGAATTGATTGGAGAATAGACAAATAATTTGAAATTTGAAGTTTTCTGCAATAAATTTTTAGAAAAGAATAGGTAAAACTTTCAATTAATGAAAAAATAAAAGAAACAGACATACTTTTCAAAAATATTCTTACTTGAAAGAAAAAAAATTATTATATGATAAGGTAGAAAAAAAGATACTGAAAACTCAAAACAATTATTAGTATTTTTTTGTTTTTTTTTAAAAATAAAATTTTTTAAAAAGTGAGATAAAAAATTAGAAAGAAAAACAAGAGATGAAAAGAGTTTTTTTTGTAAGATAGCCAATTAAAATATAGAAAAAATTCTCTAGAAACTGTTATGATCAGGAATTTTTATGTTATTTGAAGAAACAATTATGATGGAGAAAGCCAAATCCAAAAAGTTAAAGAGAAATGGATGGGGATTTCTTTTTAGTGATGAGTTTCTTTTCTGAAAGCACTTTTCATCAGATTTTTTCCAATTGCATGGAAACTTGCATACAGGTTCATGGATAGGGTAATGTGAATTTCTGCAAGTTGTTTCATTAAATTTTTTATACATAAATTACATGTACCAGTTTTTACACCTGCACATTGTGAAAAAAATGAAATGAAATGGTGATCATGTGACTTTAATTACACTTTATTAAATTTTTTCAATTCAACCTTGCTTTATGTGATTGTAAGTTCAATATGTGTGGCAATCAAAGTCACATGAAAAGCAATTTGGTTGCATTTAGTATTTATCTAGATTTTTTTTCTAATGTAGTTTTAATTTTTCAGAAAAATATATACATGGTATGAAAAATGTATCTGCCATAAAAATTTGCCTCATTATCTTCATATTTTGTGGCACACATAGGCAGGTAAAATTATACTGGGAAATTCCAGAAATTTCTCATTGAAACTGTGTAAATTAATTTATAAACTATTAAATAATTACATTGTAAAAATTAAAAAACTACTTAAAAGATGTCCTTTCTAAGAGTGAGCAAAGCCCTATCTATGACTTTGATCACTGAACTCTGTATAATAATGATTTGGAAGCCAGTTGAATACTGGCTGCAAAAGGTAAGTATAACAATAATGTTACCCAAGCCACCTCAAGTGGCTTGGGTTACCTTCTTTCTGTAATATAAGAACCACCAGCCAGATTCTCCTAGCTGGTAAAAAAAACAATATAGCAACTTTGGTTGCTATCATACTTGAGTTTAGGTGCACACTCGCAGCTAGCTTAACTGGCTGGGGTAATTAAAAAATTTTTGGCCACCAAAGTTGCTTTTTCAACTTTGGTAGCCCTCTTAGACATAAACAAAAGCAGCAAGTTTAAAACTGGATGAATAAATTTAATTTTCATGCAACAAAAGTTTCTTTAAAAAAATTTGGTTGCATAAAAAGGTTGGGTTTGCTTTGGCTGTGTTATGCGCAAGTGGCCAAAGCCACTATCAGTGGTTTCGTTTGCTCAATAAAAAAAATGCTGGCATCCAGTTAAGTACTGGCTTCCAGCTTTAAGTGTAGCTTGTGTCATTTTTTTGTGTAATGCAAGTTCCAACCAGCCAGGTTCTTCTGGCTGGTAAAATAAACAATATAGCAACCGAAGTCTCTTTCAGAAACTTTTGTTGCTCTCATACTTGCGTTTAGGTGCACCCTCCCAGCCAGCTTAACTGGCTTGGGTAATTTAATTTTTTTCGGCCACCAAAGTTGCTTTTATAAAACTTTGGTAGCCCTATTAGACATAAAAAAAAGCAGCCAGTTTAAAACTGGGTGAATAACTTTAAGTTGCATGCAACCAAAATTGTGTTAAAATTCAATTGCATGCAGAGAGTATGTGAGGTGCAGTAAGTTCAAAACTGGCTGCAGGTATGTAAACAATGAGAAATTAAAGTCATTATAAGTTTCTTTTATTTTTCATCTTTATATAAAAAATCTTTCAGCCAGTAACAAACTGGCTTCCACAATTTAGAAACATGAAATATGTGAGCCAAGACACTTTGAGTAACTTGGGCTAGTTTTGAAAAAAATAAAAGTGAAAAAAGTCAGGCTTTCCTGACTGACAGAAAAAATGTAAAGTTTCAAAAATTCACTTGCAGTAACTTTAGTTGCTAAAATTAAGATAATTACACTCAAAGCCAGTTGAAACTGGCTGGGATTTATTAAAAATTGTTTGGCAACCAAAATGGCTTCTTGCCCCTTTTGTTGCCTAATGTTGAATGTTTTTAGCACATTTTTTCTTGGATGTATGTAGGTATTTACGCACAAACTCATTAAAGGTGGAGAATATATTTTTACTTTTTATTAAGTATTGCAAAAATTTACACCAAATTTAAAATAATATGTATCCTCTATATAATGAATAAAATCCAATAACCTAACTTTCTATTTTCTGCAATTTGTGAGGGCGCTTTAAATGACCCTGTTCATCCATTTCCTTGCACACACATCCCCCACTTCCTCTCCTCTTTTGGCACACAATTAGTACATATTTCCTTTTTTCTATTATTATTATATTTATTGATATAATCTTTTATTTTTATTAATTTTTTTTATCTTCCTATACCCCTCAATCACCCAAACTTTGCAATTTCAACTCACACACTGCCAACTTGCATCTCCCCACACTTTTGTATGTTTTTTTCTAAACTAATTATTTTTTTATATGTTCTTCCTCACACTAAAATCCACACTTCTACACCTTCACATCATCCTCTCACCTACCTCCACACTCTAATCTCCACAATCCAACTTTGCACATCTACACACCTCTCCTATGTAAGTTCCCCCTGTTTTTCCCTTCTTTAATTCAACCTCAATCACCACCTCCACCCCAACACCTCCACATTTTCCCCCTTTTATTTTAAGCTTATTCTTTTTTATTTATTCCAGACTTTTTTTTACCTTGCTCACCTTGCTTTTCATCATCCACCTCCAGACTTAACTCTCAACACCCACCACCCCCCTGTCTCACCTCACCCACCCATCCATCTCACCTTGCCCTTTTCTCACAACACGCAACCTACCAATAACCCAACATTCAACCTGGGAGAAATCCATCTCACTGCCCAACTCTACACAGTCCAACCAAAGTATGTTTCTCTTACTTTTCTGATTATTTTATTTACACCTCTCACTCACTTCCACACCTCCATCCTCCATCCTCCAGACCCTTGGCTTCACCCAACCACCCTATCCCCCTCCATTTCCTCATCCTTGGTAAGTCTTCTGTTTCATTTTTGTTTATTCCTTTCCCCTCTCACCACCCCATGCTTACCATGCTCCCCTTCACCCTTCAACCTCCACCACCTCCTGCATCTCCTCCACTCAACCTACACCACCACCAACTCAACCACCTCCATCTCAACCCCCTCCAACAAACCACATCACCTCCACCTAAACTTCCTCCATCTCAAATCCCTCCACCTGAAAACCACCACCACCACCACCTCAACCCCATCCAACAACCCCCTCCACCCCTACACCCAACCACCACCTCCACCTTCCACCTCCATGGTAAGTTATTACTTACTTTTTTCTTTTCACTTGGCTCACCACATGCTCCTCCATCTCCACCTGCACGCCTATGACTCACCCCAACCTCCCCCACCACTTCTCCCACCTCCACCTGTATAACACACCCCACAACTACCTCCCTCAATCACTTGATCACCACCACAGCCACACCCTCCAACTCACCCACTAACTCACTTTCCCACCTCCCTGTAGTTCCACCTCCATGGTAAGTATTTTCCTTTTTATTTTTTGTTTTACTTTTTTTTTCATCTCACTCATCTTTTTCCAATTTACCTCTTCACCTTGCATCCACTACACCCGACTTTTCCAACCACTCACCTTTCCCACCTTGCCCCCTCCCACATCAACTAAATCCACTCACCTCACCTCCGCCTCACTTTCCTCAACCCCGACCCACCTCCTTGCTTTCCTCCATCCCCACCCACCTTCTTGTTTTCCTCCACCCCCACCCACCCACCTCAATTCACTCCACCTTCCTTCCCTCCTAACCCAAACATGCACCACCCCACTCACCCACCTCACACTCCTCTACCATCACTTCTCCACCTTGCTCTCCTCAACACCCACCCACCCACCTTACCCCTCTTCAACTCCAACTCCACCTCTTCTTCACCCACCTTTTCCCACCTCTCCCATCCATTTTTTCCCAACCCACCCATCCACTCTTACCACCAGCCTCTCTTTTCCACCCACATTCACCCACCCCACAAATCCACCTTACACCCCTTAACCCCCACCCACCCACCTTGCTCTTGTCCATCCCCACCCACCCACCTTGCCGCTCTCCAACTCCAACTCCACCTCTTCACCACCCACCTTTGCCCACCTTCACCTCCATTACTCCATCCCCCCTTTCCAACACCCACCACTACCACATCAACTCCCCCTTTTCCCACCTCCAATATGTCCACCAAACAAATTCTTAATTAAAAGTAGTGAAGAAATCATGTTGATAATTGTGGGGAATGGTCAGTGTTATTGAAAGTTAAAAAGAATGCCTTTCTTTTTCATTCACTACATTGCCTTCTCATTTTCACTTGAAGCATTAATAAGAGCTAAAAAATTTCTTCTTTGGTGATGAGTGACCAAAAAATTTAAGATGGCTTTTTAAAGGCAAAGGCCTCAATCAATAACTAATAGTGTATTTTGTTCCAGATCTGAGGCAAGTGACTTTTGAAAAGAAAAAAAAAGTAGGAGTTACCATGAGAAACCTAAGAATAGTAGCACTGAAACTGAACTTGATTGAAAAGTAAGACAATATTGACATTAAGGAATTGAGAGTGTCTTTTCAGATTGCTAATAGGATTTGAAAGAGATTCACCTTTTAGCTATGCACCCAAACTCAGTAAATGTGGTTTGAGAATGAGGGGAGTGAAGTTTGCAGCCCAGTAAGAAAACCAATGGTGCACAGATATCTCAAAGGGGATTATGGCTGGAAAAAAGTGCCTTAGAATATAATATATAAAGTTGGATGCTTCTCTCAAGCACAAAAGTTGAAGCCTCTTCTATATATTCACAAGCCCATGTGGAGAGCATGTTGAAGAACAAATGCAATAAATGAAGGCTAATAGACAATATTTATTGTTTTAAAGCATCTTGAGTGCTAGAACACTGACTTAATAGACATTACATTCCAACATTTTTGGTATGCTGATCAATCTATTACTTATTTTATAGGCTATAATGAAATGAGTGATGATAAAACATGATAAAAATATTTAAAGGATAGCATATTAAACTAAAAAATATTTCAGATTACACTCAAATCCTCACAAAATTCTAATTTTAAAAAATACAGACAGAAAAATTCTGATTACAGACATGCACACAATTCAGATTCCAGATACAAATACTTTAAATTCTGATTCCAAAAAAAACCTATTACCTGAAATGCATACCCTCCCACTATATATTCTCATATCAAAAATATTGAAAAAATCTATAATCAACATGAAATTAGAGAAAAATTGAAACACCATATGCAATTTATGCACAATTCTCACTCCATATAAGACAACCAGAAAATTTAGAATTCCTAAAAAAATTCAATTTTATGCAGATTCCACATGAATCACCCAGAAATTATTGATTACTCTGAAAGTTGGCAGAATATATGGGCACCACATATAAACCCCAAGAAAATTTGATTCCACATCTATTCCTTGGAAAATTGTGATTTCCCGTAGACACAAACTTATTTCTAAATCAACACAAAGCTCACAAGATTCTAATTTTTTGAAATACTCATAAAAATTCTCATTCTACAAAAAGTCACACAAAATTTTGAATCCAGGTAAAAATACATGAAATTATGATTCCAGACACATGTCCCTAAAATTCTTGTTCCACTAAAAAATCCATTTTGCACATGAATAAAAATTGATTGTAAAACTAATAATATTTCTATCATCATATTAATTTATAATTTAGTTGATAATTTTAGTAACACAAATCAAAAGCTTGAAAATTTTAAGAAGAATTAACTTGAAAATATTTTCATATCTTATCTTCAATTTGATTTACATCATATCAACAACAAAATTATTCAGAATTCATTTTTTAGATGAATTCATTTACAATAAAGTTGATTCTATAATAATTTTTTACAGCTCTTCAAAGATAAATTAAGCATTTTATCAAGATAGACATATATAATGGTGATATTGAGAATGAAATAATGATATTAGGTGATCTTGATAATTAAGATTTTTTTGATTTTTCCATATATAAATTTAAAATGGAGATAATCTTATTAAATATTTTTGTTGGAAGATTGATCTAAACTTTTTGAAATAGTTTTGAAATCAAAAATATGCATGAAAATCAATGGAAAAGTGATTTATATGTGCATTGATAGTTGTAATAGGAAAAAATGCAAATTTTTTCTATAAAAACTACTTGAGTTATCTAATTGAACACTTTTTTATTCTTATTTATATAAATGTATATTATCATTCATGGAGTGTAATAAGCTTTACTTTTAATTGACTCTAGTTTTATATTTCAGTTATGAAAAAAAAGAAATATAAAAATTTTAATGATCCAAAGACACAATAAATTTAAATTAAGAAGAGAATATATCTCTCATTAAATTTAATAATTGTAACAAGGGAGTTTTTTCTAAAATCTAAAGTCATTACTATATGGGATTATTAAATTTTATTTTATTTTCTATTATTGAAATTATCATTCTTTAAGTATAATTCCAGTAAAAAAAATTAACTTTAAAAATTTGATGATGAAAATTTTTGAATGAAGGTGATGGTTGTGTCACTTAAGAATAAAATATCATGTTTAAATTTTAAAATCATACTTTAAATGCAAAAAAAGTATATGTTTGATTAACCTGTGCTCAATTAGGGATCAAATATGATTTTTGTTAGATCAAGTTGTACTCAATGTTGGACACACCAGGCTTTAAGAAAGGGCAAATCTCAGACTAAATTTGACTCTAATTTTTTCTCAATGAGGTATTCATGGTGGGTCTGATACATGGCATAAATTAGGGTCACTATGAAGTTCAAAGAGGAAGAACTGCTAGAAGTTCACCCCTGAATTTCCCATGGTGAATACTAACTTCTTTTCTAATTCTCCCTTATTCAGTGTCTTTTCTTCTTTTCTCTAACTTTCCTATTTGTATCACTACGCAATATAGGGGGTGGACTTGCTAGCAAGTCCTCAACCTGAACTCAGATGGAACTCAGATGGAACTCAGACTGAACTCAGACTGAACCCATACTGAACTCTACTTGAACACCCACCTAAAACTGTTCAGCTGAGTGGTGTTCATCCCTGATTGTATGGTTCCTTTATCAATAGCTCAATGTGTGTTCAATCTATGGTGAGTTTGGGTCCAAGGTTGCGGACTTGCTAGCAAGTCCGCCCCCCATATTGTGTGGTGTATCTCCCTGTAAAAAAATTTTTACCAAGTGTATTATTATTATCCTTGTAATAATAAAAGAATTTATTTCCCAAGAAAACTCTTGTTTCCAAATATTGCACATTATTATTCTGTGAGAGTAAGAAAATCCCATTAGCTCTTAGAGAAAATAAAATTTCTCATACAAACTCTTCTTTGACTTCTTCTGGAATAAACCTGAGAAAACAAAAAATATCCCTACATAACTTAATTTTTTAGTGCCTCATCTTCTTCAACCTCATATTCTTGAAGTAAGTTCAGATCTTCCCAAGATCTTGCCTTCATTAGCGCTAACCATCTTTCCCCATTAAACTTGATACACTTTACTATTCTGCTGATTAGTGTCCTCACTTGGATACTATTCAGCACTTACCTTTCATTTGCATCCTTGCAGGGCCTTATTTATTATAAATAGGCCTGTAATTCACTCTCCTTCCTTATCCAGTCCATTACACTTCACAAGTTCTAATTTGCCATGAACCTATACAATACTTTATCTAGAGATCAGTCATGCACTTTTTCACACTATCCCAAGCTTAACTGTAATTTCTCTAATCCTCATGGTTATGCTACCTTTAGATCCACTTGTGATAAATTCTTCTGGTTTCATAAGACTTGTACTTTTTCTTATGAATTTCCTAATTCTCCTAATGGCTATATTCAGTTCCCTGTTGGAGAAACCTCTAGCGCTCCTACTGTAGTAGCTAGTCCCAGTAGCGCTACTCATCCTTCCTCTGAAACTTTACCTGAAGACATAATTTCTCTCCCTTTGTACTCATGGTAAGAAATCTCTATTCAACCCAAGGCAGAATCTCCTTCTCCTTCTGAACAAAATTTTTTGTTACAGTCATCTTCTTCACATGCTCCCAACACTGTGAGAATGCTTTCCCCTTTTGTGTGGCCTACAAATTTGTTAGCTAGTAATTCCATCATCCTTACTTTCATTTAATCCTTTCTTATTTCTGTTTCTTTGAAGTTTTTAACAAATCTATTTTCTTAGGATGGGGCCCCCAACCTCTCCCATTTGTGAATTCAATTTGAAGCTTTTTGTGTCTTTGCCTCATATATGATGCCATGTCATCCTCATATAATTGTGCTCCTGCATTCTTCAAAAATGATTTAAATTCCCATTACCATAATATTTGAATGATAAGTCAACTAACAAACAAAACCTTTCCTCATCAATCCCTGTTTTTCCCATGGATCCCAATAGCTTCATCATTCCCAAAGAATAGAAAGGGTTCCTGGCCAGTTTTGATGGTGATTCTGATTAATCATTATCTTCCTTCATTTCCCTCTGATCAGCATTTTAACTCAAGTGCTTGCACATAGTTCCATTTTTTTAACTATTCTTAACCTCCTTAATTATCATAAAAAAATAATTCCTAATTCTTCATAAGTCATGAGAAAAGTGCATAGCACTTGAAACACACTTACCTTTACCATATACATCTTCTTAGAGAGTCAGAGAGTTCTTGACTACTCTCCCTCTACTATCTTTAAATAACTTCAGCACCATTAATTAAACTTCATCATCAGAGATTTTTCAAGAACCTAGATGCCTAGATTGGGTGTTCCATCTTCCAAACTTCTTCAGCTTAAGTTAACACCTTCTTTTAAGTCTCCAGGAGCCTTCTGATTGTCCCAGACAGCCGTTCCTCTATCTATATCATCTGCTTCTTCATATCCCCTTGTACAATATAAATTCTTCACTCCATAATATCTACTCAAGTTGCTAAAGCCAACTGCTTGTTCAACCATAGTCACTTCACCATTTCTAGAGCACTATCTGTCACAGCTGTGTCATAGCCTCCTATGAGTCCCAAAAAAAACTTTACATAATAATAATAGTTTATACTTGTTTTGGAGCAAACATAAATAATGTGGTTAGTTTATCCTCTGACTGGAGGTGATTCTGGTAGTTTTTCCTCAAACTGGTGGTAATTCTTGTGTTACT
This sequence comes from Hemileia vastatrix, assembly GCA_030280995.1. Classification (NCBI taxonomy): domain Eukaryota; kingdom Fungi; phylum Basidiomycota; class Pucciniomycetes; order Pucciniales; family Zaghouaniaceae; genus Hemileia; species Hemileia vastatrix. The sequence continues at coordinate 22,464,895 of JASXTE010000001.1, read as the reverse complement.
GGTACCCCTCATGGGTAGAATCATTTTATATGATCTTCTACTAAATGTATCTTCCATTCAGTACCATTTAACTCCTCCAGTAGGTAAGACCCTCCATTTATTTGTTTTTCTGATCCTAAAAGGGCCGTTCCATCTGTCTTAAAACAGCTTACCCCATTGACTTTTGAGACTTCTATTGTATGCTGATACCAAATCCCCTGGTTTCAATGGTTGTTTTAATCTGTGCACTAAGCACTCATCCCAATATTTTACTGATTTATCCCTAATCTGCATCATTTTTTCATATTCCTTTTCCATGAACTCATACTTCCATTCAAGCTGCACTACTCTTGCTAAAATTAAATCTTCAGTCAAGCATACTTGATCTTAATCACATCCTAAGAAAGATCCAGCTTCCAGATCAATAGGTAATACAGCTCTTTGACCAAACATAAGTTCATAAGGTGAAAAACCTGTCATCCTTTTTACTGAAATCCTATCTGAAAAAAATAATCAAGGCAAATAACTTTTCCACTTTTCCCCATTTGTTTCACATAGCTTAAATAGCACATCTTTAATCACTTAATGCACTTTCTTGATCATATCATCTGCCTCTGGATAATACAGTGTCTCAACTCAAATCTTGGCACCATTTCCTTTAACTACTTATTGGAATTCACCAGCAAATTTAGTGCCACCATCCACAATTACCATATTATTCACTCCATATCTATACATTCATTCCTTTTTTAAAAATTCTGCTACATTACTTGCCTTAAGTCTTACTAAGGGTGCTACTTTGACCCATCCTGACAGATCATCCCTGTCCACAACCAAGTACTTAAAGAGTCTTTCTTTAATATGAACTGCATATAAGCTAAACCTTCTAAATATAGTGTCTTCACCCATTGCCTTTCCTTTCTCTTTAGGCTTTCTTTAACTCCTACACTGACATTCTGGTCAGGATTGGACCCAATCCTTGAACTCTGCTTTCATATTTAGCCACCAAATTCGCTCCTTGACTCTTATATAAGTTTCATCTTGACCCCTCTGTCCCAAATTTTCTTGTAATTCTCTAAGAATTTTTTCTTTTCTGCTTCTATCCACTATAACTAATTGCAGCATAGAAGAGAACTCCCTCAATACCCATCGATCTTTAATAAAATACTCTTCAGCACACTTACCTATCTTGTGCCATGTATCTTCAACACAATTTTCTGGCCAACTAGCTCCTTCCAGATATTCTCTCATCCAATCTGTTTTCTCAATTGGCTCATTGACTAATTCCTTTTCCTCTGACAGTGTATAGTTTTCATAGCTTGATGTCAATTGATCATCCTCCTTGTCTAATTCCTGAACTGCTTTTCCTGATGTTCCTCTTTTTACTACATTAGCTTTGAAATCTTGTTCTTGCACATTCATTTCCTCATGATTTCTTTCCTTTAATTCTCTTAGTTTAACGTCATTTCACATGCTGACAAAAAATGATGGTGATGGTTTAATGTCTTCCTTGATGCCAGTCATTATATTTAAATCTTTGCAGATGTGCTTTGGTGGTTATAATATTTTAATGTCTTCCAGGATGTGTTTCAGTAGTGATAATAATTTAAACTCTTCAAAGAAGTCATTTTTCCTAAAACTATTAAAACTTTTGTAACAATAGTCTATCCCATTTATCCACCTTTTATCTTCTTTATATTCTTCTGCCTCAGAATCATCTTCACACAACGGCCTTCTTGACAAAGAATCTGGAATCATGAAAGATTTTCCTGGTTTATAGACTAAATTAAAAGAAAATAAATTAATCTGTACCACCCTTCTAGTAATTGGTGCATCTGGTAAGCTTGGACTACTGATCATTTGCACCAAAGATAGTGCATCAACCTGCAACTCAAAGTGTTGTCCCCAAAGTATCCATTGTAAATTCTTCAAAATCTTTGCAACCCCACGCAACTTCAAAATGGACTGTGAATACCAAGAATCTAGTTACTTAAAAGTCTTTGACTCATAAAGGAAAGGCCTATCATTTCTTTTCTTATCCTCTTGCATTATTACTGTGCCTACTGAAGACACACTTGAATCTACTGCTAGAGTAATATTTCCAGAACCTTTTCAATATTTTGATTTCTTTAAAATAATATCTTTGTCAAATTTTTTTTCAATAACTTGAATGATTCTTCACATTCCTTGGTCAAATCCCATACAACATCTTTTCTTGTGAAGCAGGGTAATGGAGAAGGTAACAAGGCAAAATCACAAATAAACATTCTTAAATATGTACAAATACCTAAAAACCCTCTAACTTCTGTAGTGTTTCTTGGTCTTGGCAACATAAGTACCTTATTTTTCTGTTTTTCCCCAATGACTCCTCCCTTCCTACATACAACATGACCAACAATATCTATCCCTGGAATGCAACAAGAAACATTGGAGCCAGAGACTCTCAAACCAGACTTTTCTATCCTAAAAAGTACCCTTTCAAGAGTAATGGCATATTCCCAAATAAACCTTCCAATGTTTTAGTTCTCCTCTAGAGCCTCTCCAACATAATCAGTCACTGGACCTTTTATACCACTGTTTTCAATAAAGATTCCTACATGTTCATTAATTTCATCCTGTAATATCCACATCATCTGTGCCTGATACACTGCCACTGAGTCCATAGTGCCCTTCTGTAACCTTGTTAACCTAAAGCGCCCCAATGGAGTTTCAAATGTAGTAATGGGTCTTGAAAATATATATAACTTGTGCTCATTGTAGCCTCCCATTATTTCTCCTAATCAATAAAATTCTTGTCCCATAAAAGATTCCACAAACTCTTCTGATGTTGGTGGAAACCCTGTGTCATTTACTGCAACATTTTTCATCTCTCTCAAATCATGAACCACCCTTGACTTGCCATTATGTTTGAAAACACAAAATACTGGACTTGAGTAATTAGAAATTGACTGTTCATAAACAACAGACCTTAATCTTTCCATAATTTATTCCGTATATTCTCCTCTTATTGCCACTGTTATTGTGGCGCATGAGGTATAACTGGAAAAATATAAGGTTTCCCATAAGAGCCCTTCAATAAAACCCTTTCCTCTTTCAAAAATTTAATAGCTTTCTCCCTAAATACTATAACATTTAAAAATAAATTCTTTTCTTCCTGTGATGACCAATCTTCTGGTCTAAAATTAATCATCTGAATTCTTTCTAAAGTTATACTATTAGTGGGCATAAATTCAGGTGGGAACTTTTTTAAAGGAGTTTCAAAAGGATTTCTTGATAGCACCAGCCTTTTCAAAGGAGGGTCCAATTCCAGAATAAGTACATTTACTGGTTTAACTTGAACTGCTACTAGTTTATAATTTGATGCTTGACAGCTCCAACTGTTGACTTCATTACTTAATATTAGACATTTTCTAATATAACTTTGATTTGTACCTAAACTGTGTTTTTGTCTTTTCTTTTTAATATAAGCATAACAAAATCCAAAACTATATAAATTAAAATTTCCAGGCACAATATACTTTATAGTAGTGTTACCAAGACACTTATGAAGTGCCACCTCATATATCCCTGCTTGGACTGACTTATCACTATCTGGGCTCCTCTCATCTTGGGAGATATTAATACCTAAGATTCCAGCCCCTAATGAAAATATTGGCGCGTCCTTGGTGGCCATCCATTTTCTTCATCCTCATAAAACTCTCTTTCTTTCTCTAAACTCACATATTTAACATACTTAGTTTTCCAACCACCATCCTTAGGGACTACTAAGACTGCTGTCACCAGAACACCATTGTCATCCATAATCCTAATTCCTATGGTTTTATTCAAACAATAATATATCTTTTCTGAATAATCCATCAAAAAAGGTGTTCCTAAAACTGGTCTGAAAACTCCCATAGGAACATAAAAGTGTATGTCTCTAGAAGCTCCAGAAACCTGCATCTGGACATATTCAGCTATCCCTATAACTAGTGACCTACCACTGCCATTAACTGTGAAAGTTCACTCACAATCGTTAACTGGAAGACTTAAATCTACTTCATCCTCCTCCAAAACTACATTGATCTGAGAACCAGTATCTACCAGCGCTCTGATCTGCTTTCCATTAATTGTAACCATTAAAAACCTAATGGTCCTACATAGTGTGGTACCCTCAGTAATACCACAATTGGTTGAAATTAATGTTCCACCATATTATATTCAACACAATTAGCAACACTTTGCTTCCTACATTTATCTACTATCCCATTTTCTATCTCTAGCACTACTTCTGTTAGCACCCCTCATGTAACTGAAACCATTGTCTTTAAACATTGCGCAACCAAATCTTCAGCTGCCTTTGGAAAATCAGAATGAACTAGATGCTTCATCCTCTATTTTGGTTGAGTTTCCTTTGCACCAGATTTTTCACTACCTGGCGGACTCTTTGTAGTATTATGCCTAGCTCCAGGCATTCCTTCTGCCGGTATTGCTCTCTTTTGAACTATCTCTGGCTCCTCCAATGGTTGATCTTTGAACTGCTGATCCATATAATAATCCATTCTATTTCATGATACATCCTCCATTTCCACATCCTCAAGTGGTACTGGCATGTTTTCCCTCATAGTATACCCTACTTTCTCAATGTCTTCATGATTCACAAACTTAGAATTAGCCCTCCTTAGACTATTAAAAAATGGTGGATCCATCTTCTCACCACACAATATGGGGGGAGGACTTGCTAGCAAGTCCGCAACCTTGGACCCAAACTCACCACAGATTGAACACACATTGAGCTATTGAAAAATGAACCATAAAATCAGGGATGAACACCACTCAGAAGAAAAATTTTTGGTGGTTGTTCAAGTAGATTTCAGTATGGGTCCAGTATGAGTTCAGTCTGAGTTCCATCTGAGTTCAGGTTGGAGACTTGCTAGAAAGTCCACCCCCTATATTGCATAGTGTCTTATGCTTTGCGGAAAACATTTCTAACTGTGCTGTAGTAAGTGGCGCTGCAACCACTCCCTCTTTGAATTTGAAGTCCAATACTGCACAAGTGACTGAAAAACTAACTGTTTTTGTGTTTTTGTCTGCAGGCTTCTTTCCCTTACTACTCTCTACTTCCATAGCTTTCTTGTTAATATAAATGATGAATTTAGCTTGCACCCCTCAATCCTTATCCATAACAAGTTTTGTACCATCCTCAAAAACAACCTTGTCTTCATTATCCTTCAGAAGCACATTAAATCTCATTCTTGTATGTCCTTCTTTATTACAATAAGAACGTAAAATAGAAGAAAAATGAAATGGATGAGGAGTAAATCTAGGCTTGGTTTTAGCCGCTTTACTCAATCTCTCCTTTAATTCCTCAATCCTAGCCATCACTGAATTCAAATCCTGTGACATTGTCTTGGGTTTTGGGGTTGGTGTTGAAGAAGGTGATCCAGCACTAACTAGAAAAAACCTCTATCACCTCTACATCCTCTAAAGAAAACCTAGCTGCTTGGCACTCTGCCTGACTCAAATTTATTTAAGCTTCAACCACTGTTTCCCTGCCTCCAAGCCTGGGTATTTAAAACTCCCATTCTTCTTCCTAACCAATTTTTATTCAATATCAAGGCACTTCTTTTTCCAATCTTTGACCTCAGGCACTAATTCCTCACAAAACCAAGGTCATGAAGCACTAATGTCACTAAAATCCTCTTTACTGACCAAATAATCTACTACTTTATCAAAATATTGTCAAAAAATTTTGAAATCTTTAGGGTCTCTAATATCCCCTTTTGCTTTAACTTTATTTATTAAAATATCTAGGCCTTTAATCATATACCTTGTTTTCTTAGTAGCTTTAGGCCATCTTTAAAGTATTTGCGCTTTCTGTGCCACACAAATGTGCTTCTGGTAACAATCCAGATCCTCTAGATTGTCCTTACATTCATTAGTGACAAAAAATAACACTTGGCACACCATATCATAATCTAATGCTCCATGAACTTTGGCTTCTTTTTCAAACCTCCTCAAAAACTATTGAGTGTTGTTTCTTGTAAATTGAAAACTTTCATCCTTGCACCTAATTATTGTTGAAAACCTAGGTGGTAAAAATGCTGTGGAGTTAGGTGATTTTTCCCTCTCCTGAGTGACTTAAGAAGTAGTAGCTGTAGGTTCCATTCTACCTTTAACTACTAAAAAATAAAACTAAAAATAACCACTAAAAGCTTATACCAACTATATTCTCTGACAACTTCTCAATCCACTCATTGTAGACCCTAAAACTCTTCCTTGAGGCTCTGGCTTGAATACGTCCTCTTTGAAAAACCCCAGAAAGACCAAAAAATAAACATACTTACAATCTGGCTGCCACTTTTGGGACACAAATTGTGGAAAGAAAGTTCTATAATACTAAGCTATAGACACAATCCAAAATGGTTTAGTTCTCCTTTCTAAAAACAATTTAAAAAGAAGTGCCAGCCACTCTAATACTTAAAGACAGTTAAAGCACATATTGTAAGTGTGGTTATATATTTCACCATGCAATATGGGGGGCAGACTTGCTAGCAAGTCCCCAACCTTGAACCCTAATTCATATCTTTTTGAGCCCACATTGAATTAGTGATGAAACAACCAAGAAAAAATATTGACTTTCTGGTGAACTCAATATGAATACAACTTGAACATTTAAAGAAGCATAGGTAATAATACTTTGAAAAAATCTTGAGATATGAAGAATGAGATTTTTTATAGAAATTTTAATACAGTGCAGACCACACCCAAATTATTCTGAAAAATACATATTTTAAACTATTTAAGAAGTATCTTTGCAATTTAAAAAAAAAGCACACCAAAGTATAGATCCAGAAAGATACCATTTGACATAATTATATAAGTTTCTTTTGCCAGAAATACATGGAGAAACTATAATTTGAAATATGTCAATTTGTTCATGAAAGGTTATTTTGTGCATTTATATTATTTATTGTATTATTTTCAAGAGTTGAAAACATTATATACTTATTTTATGACTAGATAATATTGAATTTTACAAATCATTAAAATATCTAAAGAAGGTGCAAAAATCTTAAAAATGATGTTACAAAGACTTTACTTAGACATAAAATTTTCAAATTCGATTGAAATACTATATTTTACTAGTAAATACAAAAAAATTCATACTAATAATTATTAAATTTTATTTCCCTTCATCTTCAAAAATTTCAAAATATTAAAATGTAGATTTTTATTTGATTTAAGTAAATGAAGAAAATAACAGTATAGGAGTTGTAGATTTTTAGGATTCAAGAAATTTCCGTGCCCACTCTTTGTAACATATTTTACATAGTTTATATTTTTTTTATATTTATTTTGTATTGCTATCTTCTTTTTTTGTCTTTTTTTACTCCCTCTCAAGAATAACCCACTCTTTTCCCTTTGAAATATTCCTTTATCCTCACCTCATCATACCCCCCACCCTTTTCACTCCCTTTGTCATCATTATCAACCCCTATCCACATTTGCCTCTCCCTCTCCACTGTCACCGGACGACCTACGCACAAGGTCGAGGATGTTCCTGAAAGTGAGATGAGAGATTTGGAAACTTCTTCAAAGCACAGAGGAATGATTTGAGGAAGTGATTGGAAGGTCACTCGAAGTAAGAGCTACAGGTTCGAGGTTCGTTCGAGAAGAATTATAAAATAGTTTCAAAGGTAATAGGAATTCTTAAGATCTCACGAAGGGTTGGAAACTTAATAATCAAAGATTTAGGATTTAGAAATGAATATTGAGAAAGTAAAAGAAAGATACAATAACAATGATTTAACTTTAAAGATTTTACCACTATTAATGTAAATACGTTTTATAATTTAATTCTAAGGAATATTGAACCAAATACCCAACCCTTTTGTATCCTTTATTCCTCCTCGAATTGACCTCCCTTTCATCACACCATTCCCATACCATTGACCATTACTAACATACACTTAGACCCTCTTCGCTAAATATCCGTCCATGCTCAATTTACCCCTTTTTAATTAATTAACAAAACTTTTAATGAAAACTACTACTGTACTATTATGTTGGTCCTAGCGCTGTGCGTCGCTTTTTGAAAAGGAGAATAAGGCACCCTATTGGGAGATTGACTAATTTAGATTTAGAGTTTAGGCTAGCGCAGTTAAATAGTAAGTACACAAAGGGGAATTGCAGTTGCTATGGAGAATTGCTTTCTGCGCTTTGAGTATAGATTTAGGACTCAATATTATTGATTTAATGAGCTGCTTTTGCCTCGAGTGTCACGTGGCCCGTGACAGATTCCCGGGTATAAGAATCGTGAACTCCGTTGAGCTTGAGCCATCTTCTCACACTAGTTCCCCTTCCTCCATATATATTTTTCTTCTTATTTATTAATTTCCCTTTTATAATGAACTGCCCTACTCCCACACCTACGCCTCCACACCCTAAAGCGGATGGGGGAATGATTACGCGACAATTTTCCCAAACTTGCAGGGCTTGTGAAAGCATGGAATACTTTTGTGTCGAAAGTACGGCAACTCGAGGCCCTCACCAGAAATGCGAGTTTTGCCGTTGGCGACGAGTGGCGTGCGATGCGTTGACAAAGAACGCAGAGATCAAACAACGGTTTACCAAGACCAAGTTTTGGGTAATCCCTAAAACAAAAGAGGTGGTTGAAGACATTTGGGATGTCTTGGTTGAAGATGAACAATCGGTGGGGGAGAATGATAAGGAGCTCGACAATGAGATCACAACCTGGGTAACCCAGGCCACGAGTTTGAAGCGGGGTGTCAAAGAAGAGGTCGACGAATTGGTGGAGGAAGATGAAGATGAAGTCCCTGTTCCAGGGCGGGCACCCAAGAAAAGACGGGTGGTCATTGAAGACGATGAGGAGGAAAGAGAAGCAGAGGTAGCGGTGGCGCCAAGGTTATTCTTAGAACCTGACCCCATCTTCGAGGTAAGTTTTTAATTGTTATTTTTTTTAAGGATGAGGTTACTGATGAGTTTTGTTTAGACATCAAATACCCTTGAAGACCCGATCGGGGAGCCTGCGCCGCTTTTACCAACTGAGGCAAACCCTCCGGTCACGGGTGTAGTCGAAGAACCTGAAGACATGCTGGACCAGTTGTGGTTGAAGAAACCTCGTCAAGGTTGATGAATAAGGTTCGCAGAAGGGTTGTGTGGGGAAGTTGACACAATTATTGACGCTGCTTCCTTCAACGTGGCAGAGGAACTCTTGGAGATTGGAGAGGTGGTTCCGGTAGGAGAGGAGGAGGTATTTGAGAAATGCAGGAAGGAGATAAGGGTAGTTTTGGAGAAGATGAAAAGATTGGTTCGAGAAAAATTAAAAGAAAAAATTTGAAATAAAAAAGAGAGATGTAAAGAAGTAGAAAAGTAGAATTGTATTTTAGTTTTATTTTATTTTATTTTATTTTTTTTTTTTATTGTAGGTGAATATTATTATTTTTTTATAAGATTTAGGGGAGAGAGAAGAAAAAATAAGTTTTAAATAAAATTTTGTTTTTAGAATTTGAAAGAAGAAATTTAAATAAGAAAGAAAGAGGTTATTTTAATTAAAGGAAGTTTAAAGTTTTAAAAGAAAAATTTTATGTAAGAGAGAGAAAAGAAAACAGTTGGTAATTGAGATGAGTTTGTTGAATTGAGAATTTAATGAAAGAAGAATTTTTTTTTTTTTTTTGCGAAAAGTTGTTGATTGATTTTTTTAGGAAATTTTTAGTTGAAAAGAGATGAAGAAGAAAGAAAAGAAAAGAAAAAAAAAACAGAATTTAGAATTTAAAGAGAATTTGAAAAGAAGATTCATTTGTTCAAAGAAATTTTATAGGGAGATTTAGAGGTTGAAGTTAAGTTCAAGGAAATGTTTGTGTTGTACAAGATTTGATGGTTCGAAGAAAAGAAAATTTTTAAAGAGAGAATAAATTTTTTTAGAAAAGAAAATTTTAAAGAGAATTTTAAATTTAAGAAAAGAATGTATTTAGAGAATTGAAAAAGAAAAGAAAGAAAGTATTTAGAGAGATTTAAGAGTTTTTTATTTTATTTTATTATTTATTTTTATTTTATTGTTTATGTTTATTCTATTTATTTTATTTTATTTTTATTTTATTTTATTTTATTTTATTTAATTTTACTTTGATTTTACTTTTAGTTGGTTTTAGAGAAAAAAAATTTTATAGAAGGAGAAGAAAGAAAAAGAAGAGGGAGAAAAGAGAAGACAAGGCTAAGAAGTTTAAGAGGTGTTTTTAGATTTTTTACGAGAAAAAGAGAGAAAGAAAAAAGAAAAAGAAAATTTAAAATAAAAGAAATTTTAAGGTTTTGGTTTTAAAGGATATTTCAAATGAAAAGATTTTAGGAGTTCAGGGGCGTTGGAAACATTGATGGCTGGTTCCCAGGATGTTTTGTCTGAGTCATTGAGGAAGCCTTCCCATTCCACGATGTATTGAAGTTTCCCCTTGCGTATTCTTGAATCAAGGATACGACTTACTTCCCACTCTAGATGATCTTTTACTTCGACCGGTTCCGGAGGGGGTTGGTTCTTGCCCGGGTATAATTCTCGAGCCAGTTCCAGGAGAGATACATGGAAAACAGGGTGAATTGCCTGCCATTCAGGAGGTAACTTGAGTCAAAATGCAGTTTTAGAGACTTCAGAGTCGATTTTGAATGGTCCCAAGCGCTTTTCAGCCAGTTTCTTTGATGGTCGTGTTGTTCGAATGTTTTGTGCGTCGAGCCATACTTTGTCACCTGGTTTAAAGGAAGGAGCAGATTGTCAATGTTTGTTGGCCTGTTCCTTGTATCTTCGAATCGCTGATTCCAAATTTGTTTTAAGTTCTTATTGGAGTCGTGATATAGTTCGAAGATAATGTTCCGCAGGATGATTAGTTCCTACATGGATTGAGTTGAATCGAGGATGTCGTCCATAAATGGTTTTGAAGGGAGATTGTCGGTCGAAGAATGAGTCGAGTTATTATAAGCAAATTCGGCCAATGGTAACCATGTGGTCCAATTGTCTTGTTGGTAACTGACATACATTTGAAGATATTGTTCGAGGATTTTGTTAACTCTTTCTGTTTGACCATCAGTTTCAGGGTGATAGGCCGTGGAGAGGTTCCTCGTAATATTGAGTTGTCAACACAGTTGGGTCCAGAATGTGGATACAAACAATGAGCCTCTATCTGAAATAATATCATTTGGTAAGCCGTGTTTGGAAAATACATATTCTAGAAACAATTTTGACAAATCTTCTGCTGTAGCAGTAGTAGTGGTTTTAATGAAAATAGACATTTTTGAAAATCTATCTACTATTACTAATATAGCATCAAAATCATTAGAACAAGGAAGTTGAGAAATGAAATCCATCGATAAAGATTCCCAAGGTTTAGAGGGAATAGGAAGTGGTTGAAGCAACCCATGCTTCCGGTGACAGGGAGCCTTATTCCTATTACATTCGTAACAAGCTTTTATATAGGCCTTGATTTCCCTGGTCATACCTGGCCAGAAGTAATCCCTTGCTATTAACTGGTAGGTTTTATCAACCCCAAAATGACCAGCTAATGGAGAATCATGTTGACTGTTGAAAATACATAATTTTATCTCATTGTTGTCGGGTATGACTACTCTACCTTCGAAGACTAATAGACCTGATTCAATACTAAATCTTTTGGCCCCTTGCTTCAAGAGTATTTTGTCTTTTAACCCTAAACAATATTCGTCCTTCGACTGAGCTTCGAGGATGTTGGATAGTGGATTTCGAAAAGATTGAATTGTCATTGAATTAAGTTGATGAGTCGTTAAAATTGATTCGTTGAAGATTGATTGCACATTTGCTGGGTTCTTGTCAGCAAATGCGTCCCCCCGCTGTGGGTAAATGTTGTCCCGAAGTGACAATGCAGTTTTTACCTGGGCGATAGGAAATAGAGAAGGAAAATTCAGACAAAAATTCAGCCCACCTGGCTTGACGCCTGGTTAACACTTTGGAAGACATGAAGTATTTTAAAGCATTATGATCTGTTAAAATTTGAAAAGGACTATCTAGGCTGAGAAGAAAAGAACACCATTTTTTAAGACAATGGATAATAGCTAAAAGCTCTTTGTCATGAATTTCATAATTTAATTCTGCTGCAATGAGTTTGCGTGACTCAAAAGCAACAGGATGAAACAATTTTGTTTCAGGATTTAATTGGGAGATGACCCCTATAGTAGCATAATTGCTCACATCTGTCTCAACTATTGTCGAGGCAGAAGGATCAAAATGTCGAAGAATTGGGGCTGTGGTAAACACCGTTTTTAGTTCTTCGAATTCCTTTTGTGCTGTAGAAGTAAAAACAAAAGGAATGTCTTTTCTAAGAAGAGAAGTAAGATTGGAAATAGTTTTAGAGTAATCTTTAATAAATCTTCTATAGAAGTTTGCAAAACCCAAAAATCCTTGGAGCGATTTAATGTTTTTGGGCTCAGGCCATTCCAGTATTTTCTGGACTTTTTTGTCATCCATGACTAAACCGTCAGTGGACAACATAAAACCCAAAAAATCAATTGATTTGAGGTGGAATTCGCATTTATTATGCTTGGCGTAGAGACCATGATCTGGAAGACGATTTAGGACCTGTCGAACATGATGAATATGTTCATCTAGTGTTTTCGAGAATATTAAAATATCATCTAAATAGACGACAACAAATTGTTCGACAACATCTTGGAAGATGTCATTAACAAAAGTTTGAAAAGTTGAAGGTGCGTTACATAATCCAAAAGGCATAACTAAATATTCAAAACTACCAAATCTAGTGCGCATTGCAGTCAGTGGTTCATGACCTTCTGCAATGCAAATCAGATTGTAAGCGCCTCTAAGATCAATTTTAGAAAAGAAATTAGCACCATTGAAAAGGGTAAGAAGTAATGACATAGGAGGAACAGGATATGCATTCTTCTTAGTGACTGTGTTGAGCTTTCTATAGTCAACACACAACCTAAGACTACCGTCCTTCTTTTTTACAAAGAGGACAGGGGAGCCGGTTGGAGATTTACTGGCTCTGATGAAACCTTTGGCTACATTCTCTGCAATGTAGTCTCGAAGAACTTGAGATTTGTCCTTCGACAAAGAATAGACGGGACCTGCCGGAGGTACTGGGCCTATTAACTCTATTTGATGGTCCTAGGGTCGATGAGGTGGTAACTTATCAGCCTTGCGGATTTAGAAAACATCAAGGAAATCGTGATAAATTCCTGGTAGAGTTTATTTAATGGCTTCAACATTGATTTGGTTGTCCTCCTCATCTTCGAGAGAATCTGTCGAGGGGATACCTGTATTGAGAGAGCAGAATTCGATTACTTTGAGGCAATTTAAATCCTCTTTGAGTGAAGTCATCGAGCTAGAAGGGTTAGCCAATCGCTCATTTAGAGAAGGATCAGATGCTTGCAAGTCATCTGGCAGAGACTTGTCCTCTAGCAGGACGTTGTCAGGCGGGTTGTTTAACTCCCTATTGACCTGCATTGAAGAATCAGAAATATACTTAGAGCGTGGGGTGATCAATACCTTAGTCCAATCAATTTCGGGATTCCAATGCATTAAAAAGTCATGGCCAAGAATGGTATCTTCCATCCTTGGGGCCTCCAAGACTGATAATTCCCACTCAAAGGGGGGAAAGTTCGGAAAGTTGAAAACCCATAAAACTTTCTTACTTACCCAATATTTGGGTTCCTCTGATTCGACCAAATAGATTGGAGTTCGATCGATATCTGTAAATGTTAGTTGAAGCTTCTCGGCAAAAGATAAACTAACAAAAGAAATTGAAGCTCCAGAGTCTATAAGACAACTGAAGGGGATATCCTCCTTAAAAAGAATGAATCCCAAGTGGTTTAAGGCAACTCCAGTCCTTAAGACATGGAGGTTCTGTGCACTGAGAGAGATAAGATAGTTTGCTTTGCACACAAGTAAACTATCTACTAGTTTTTTGACTTCGAACTAGTACCTTCTCTTTCCTTCAACTTTACACAGTCTTCCAACTTGTGCTTACCCCCACAATACATACATAACCCACTATCTGCTCGTCTCTTCCTCTCAGCTTCTTTAAGTTCCCCTTTAGGATCCAGTACTTTGCTGATATTGCCTGGGGTCGAGCCTTTTGGTCGAGGTTTATCCTTTCCCTTATTGGGTTTGGATTGAGTCGAGGAGGATTGATTTGGTCGTGGGTGTGAAGAAGGTCCCGATTTAAAATTTAGGCCTTGAGATTTGTTGGCATATCGATGATGTTGAAGTCGTCCTTGATAAACGCCGTCAAGTTCAAGGGTTCGATCCATTAAATCCGTTAAAGTAGTCATCTTCTGACCGTGAAGATTTAATTGATCCAGAATCCTCGAAGGAAGTCCTTTCTTGAAATGATACTTAAGGGCAGCATCATTCCAACCTACTCGAGTTTGAAGTGCTCTGAAGTTCGAGATATATTCAGAAGCTTTAACATTATCACTCATGCGAAGAAAATCAAGTTCAATTTCTGCGTTGTCAGTTTCATTAGGGTCCCCAAACAACGTAAAAAGTTGGTCTTCGAACTTTTTCCAATTATTGATAAGTATGTGGGTTTCTGTCGAAGAAAGCATGAGCAGATAAGGTTCTAACCATCTTGCTGATTTCCCGGCTAGGAATGAAGAAGCGTAAACAACCTTTGATTGGTCACTGTTAAAGGTTCGAGGGTCATTATGGAACAGTAGCTTGCAGGTTTGCAAGAAGGGTCGCAATCTGTCTGGGTGATCTCCGTCAAATTTGTCAGGAGATTTCATAGAAGGAGTTTTGAACTTAGATCCCTCTGAAGACGTTGGATTTGAAAGGGTTTTCATGAAAAGTCTCATGAAATCTTCCAGAGATTTAGATGGTCCAGGTTCTGAGGATTGACCAGAAGGATGATTGGCTGGGGCGGATGGTGCCTCGTGCAATGTATCCTCTCCTTCTTCTTCATCACTGGAATCCTCAAAATCTTGAGGGATGTCTTCTACAGATTGAACTAAATGTTGCCGTTCCCTAAGGTCGAGTGGTTCCAAAGAGTGAGTGCGGGAAACAGACCTTGTGGCTGTTGGCCTGCCTCTAGCGCGAGCTCTAGTAGTAGCGCCCATAGGAGGAGTGCGTTGAACAGGTGCCA
Organism: Hemileia vastatrix; assembly: GCA_030280995.1. Lineage (NCBI taxonomy): Eukaryota > Fungi > Basidiomycota > Pucciniomycetes > Pucciniales > Zaghouaniaceae > Hemileia > Hemileia vastatrix. The sequence goes on along the minus strand of JASXTE010000001.1, from coordinate 22,449,794 downwards.
TTCTAATACTTTAAAAACACCTAAAAGGACGTAGTAGTGCAAAGAATGAGAAATACGGAGAATTAAATTATACTGTCACCAGACGACCTACGCACAAGGTCGAGGATGTTCCTGAAAGTGAGATGAGAGATTTGGAAACTTCTTCGAAGCACAGAGGAATGATTTGAGGAAGTGATTGGAAGGTCACTCGAAGTAAGAGCTACAGGTTCGAGGTTCTTTCGAGAAGAATTATAAAATAGTTTCAAAGGTAATAGGAATTCTTAAGATCTCACGAAGGGTTGGAAACTCAATAATCAAAGATTTAGGATTTAGAAATGAATATTGAGAAAGTAAAAGAAAGATACAATAACAATGATTTAACTTTAAATATTTTACCACTATTAATGTAAATACGTTTTATAATTTAATTCTAAGGAATATCAAACCAAATACCCAACCCTTTTATATCCTTTATTCCTCCTCAAATTGACCTCCCTTTCATCGCACCATTCCCATACCATTGACCATTACTAACATACACTTAGACCCTCTTTGCTAAATATCCGTCCATGCTCAATTTACCCCTTTTTAATTAATTAACAAAACTTTTAATGAAAACTACTACCGTACTATTACGTTGATCCTAGCGCTGTGCATCGCTTATTGAAAAGGAGACTAAGGCACCCTATTGGGAGATTGACTAATTTAGATTTAGAGTTTAGGCTAGCGCAGTTAAATAGTAAGTACACAAAGGGGAATCGCAGTTGCTATGGAGAATTGCTTTCTGCGCTTTGAGTATAGATTTAGGACTCGATATTATTGATTTAATGAGCTGCTTTTGCCTCGAGTTTCATGTGGCGCGTGACATCCACCCCTATCCTTCAAGTTTGCTTAACTCCCCATTCCTCCCTAACACTTTATTTTTATATACAGAAATAGGGACTGAGTTGGAAGGGAAGAAATTGGGGTTCAAGGATTTTGGAGGCGAGGTAAAGGTAAGGAATGGGGCTACAAGGGTTGGAGAGTCTAGAGGGAGGGGTGAGGAAGGGTATATGGGGTAGTGAAAAGGTTGGGAAAGAGTTGGAAAGGAAGATTAAGGGTTTCTGAGGCATTTTAAATGAAGAAAAGGGTCGGGGAGAGGTTGGGAGGGATGAAATGGGGATCAAAAGAGGATGGCATACAATGGGGCTGGGAGGGTAGCAAAAGGGTTGGGGAGGGAAGACAAACATGTGTTGATAGAATTGAAAGGGATGGGGATTGGTGCAAACATAGTGTAAATATAGTAGGATGAACTCTGTTCTTCAGGGAAATAACAGAGTTCACTGCCATAAAATATTAGCTGAAACATAGTGTTAAATTCTGTAAAAACAGTTTTAGGTAATAGAAAAAGTCACTGATTTTTTTGTATGTAATCTGAAAGTTTTTAACAAAATTATTGTATTTAAGAATTGTGATATTGTCAATTGATTTTCATTGATCAACTTAAATTAATAAAGTATTATTTAAATAAGTTGCTTCAAGAAATACTGTGCATTGAGTAGAGTCATGGAATGACATTTTCTGGCTTACATTCAGCTATCCTCACACTTTCACTATGTTTTCAATATAGATCCATTATAATTTGTGTGATACTTCAAGTGAAAGTTCAGTATTACTTCAGTCTGAGTTCCATCTGATTTCCATCTGACTTCAAGTTGAGGACTTGCTAGCAAGTCCCCCCCAAATATTGTGTGGTGTTTGTGGGGAAGAAAGTAGAATGAATTTATAGAGATCTTTTAAAGAAAAGAGATAATATAATTTAATATAAGTAATATATCTGTTGGCTAGATTTATTCTCAGTAGCTCCCTCCTGAAGGGCTCTATCCAATACTATCCTTACTGTAGCAATAAAATAACTCTACAGTGCTACTTCCGGTATGCACACCCCTTGGGTACAAAAAAAATAAAATATATCTATAACTTCTTATCTTACTTCACCCACTGGTTCTCCTACACAAGATCAGTGCTACTACAAGAATATCAAATGGTAACTAAGTATTTCAATAATCTAAGTACATTTGTTGGAATTAAACCTGGTTCTAATAGCACTTGAAAAAATGCTGTAAAACTACTATTAGTGCCTGATTATTCACCTTTCCATACATACCCTATACTTCTTGAGATTACTAACTATATAATAAGTACTGTACCACCTTTCATACCTATTATAACAACCTATGCTTGCTGTGTGAGTATACACTAATTTTGAAACCCCTTGTGCTAAGTAATTACCCTTCATTCAAGTCTTACTTCTCTTTCTTCTATTTGTTGAGCACTGCTTATCAACCCACTTGTCCTTCTAGCACTACTTTTTCCTATCTAAGTTTTCTACCGCCCCTGTGTCTTTGTAGCTTACATCTAAAAACTATTTCATATCTCTAAGTATGAAACTCATACCCTCTCTTATTTCTGCATACCACTTAATCCATACTATGCTTCTAGTGATGGTTGTGGCTTCCTCAAGTACATATTATAGTCTCTCCTTATAGTCTGTTATACACTTTACTTTATCTCTGATTGCCACTGCTTGTATATTCATACTACCCCTAAAAAAGTGTGCATGGAGAGTCTACTTTTCCTGCACTTTTGAAGACCCCTTAGTTGCTCTTCCACAACCATCCTTCTTGCCAACCCCATTGTTGCGCTTTGTGAGAACTGAGTCATTTCTGTGCTCCAGAGACTTTTGCTGCATCCTTGGGAGATGTATGCCACATTGACAAGAAAGGTAAAAGTATCATAGTCAGGATGGATGTGCGCTATTGATTCCTTATGAACGTCAGCAACATAATTGAGGACAATTTCAAAGGCCAGCTTATCAATTTTCACATCAAATAAATTATTTGGTATTGGACCTTTGAGGTAATTTTCTGTTAATAGAAAAGTTACAAGGGTTTGTTTGATATTCAGATTCCATAAATTGCAATTAAACCTATCATCAGTTAGGATTACACTATTCCTACTGAAGAGTTGAATTTCCTTCACAGTCTTGTAAAGGGGGCACCATGAAGAATGGCCTGGACAAGTTCTGGTAAGCCACAAGGATCCTGTTCATCAGGAACATGAGGGGGTAGATCACAAGATTTTCCTTTTTTCTTGGAAGATGTTTGAGGGTTTGAAGTAGAAGCATCAGACATATTGGTAAATGAATAAGAGGATGACTCAGATGACAGAGAAGGGGATGTAGACCATTGTTTAGAAGATTTCAATGACCATACAGAAGAGAGTGTAAGGAAGAGGGAGAGTGCAAAAAGAAAAAAACTTTTGGAACACAAATAACAGGATAAGGAGCTGGTGCACAAAACTGGCTTATATGCCCATAACCTATTGTGATAGTACCCAAACCCATGGGTAGTCAGTCTTGCCTGTTCCACTCTCTGTTAGGAATTAGGATATATTACTAATGTTGAATAACCTATTTTACACTACAGCACATGTTTATTTTGCCATGGAGCGCAGCAATTATGCAATAGCTACAAAACTTTTTTTTTTTTTTTTTTTTTGCATTTATGACCCTTGAGTGCTAAAACCAAATGTTGCCTAACTGTTGCGTAATTGTTACAGCAAGAAAAATAATTCTTGACCCTCTTGTCATTCTTTGTGCACTTTTTTTTTACTTGATTGCACCCCATGACAAGATTAACATTTGTCATACTTTTTATATCTGGAGAATTTGTGGCTCTTGAATGAAATGTAATTAGATTTTTCTTTCGCTTGATCATGTCTCTTCTCTGTTTCTTGGCTGACAAATGTATAATCTAAGAGCACGACTGGCACTCAATTTATCACTGTATTCCTTATCACTCAAGTTAGTGTATGAATGTGTATAATGAATGTAATTTTTTGACAAAAAATACCAAAAACGTTTCCTAAACCTTTAAAAATAATCGGGTGAAAAGAATATAGGCTTTGAAAATGGGCCCGCTGTTCCATTTACACTAACACTACGAACAGAAAACCATGCACCAACTTGTGCTTTTTTCTCCTCCTCAGCCCTTCGTCCAAGTCCATCGGCTAAACTCCTTTTTTGTAGTACCCTGCTTATGAATCGGCGAATCAGGTTTGCATCAGCCCCTGCATTTGTCACTGGTGGTGAGTCACCGTAATAGGTGCGCCACTTGGTATCTATATATTGCGAATATTCAGTTATAATTGGTTGAAATGGACGGGGAACGACCGAAACGGATATAGTTCCTGGATCTTGAATAGTTATAGGGTAGAATAATTCGCCGCTATCAACGTTATCTAACACAGACGAAGAAACCTATAATTTTCAAGGGATCAAATTGGAGTTTCTGATACAAAAATGTATGCATTTCTAACCCACCTGGACATATGAGTTCCCAGCAGCCTAAACAAAAAAAGTGAGACTTGGGTCATTTCGGAAAACGATAGCTGAAGACTGACCACCCAAATTTCATAATGCTCTGCCCAGGCAGCACCTTTAAAAGAAATACCGGTCATGCTACCGTTAGTTGCAAAAAATGTAAAGGGTGCTTTAGGAACTGGATAGGCTGGCACAGGCTTGTTCAAAATATCAAAACTAAAAGATAAATGTTGTTAAATTAAAACTCTAAGTCATTTCTTAATTCAACTTTGATGCAATACCTTGCTTGATATGTTGCGCGAACAACGCCATATTCTCTTTGATCAAACTGCTTTGACGTTTGATTGAGCCATCCAGGTACATGATAACTTGATATTCACGGGATCATAGCCATTAATATCGTACATATTACAATACTATGATAAAAATTTACGAGAAAATACCGTTTCCTTCGCTGTGAGTAACAAATCCAGAGTGTTCAGAGTGGGGTCGTAGGGACCAAGTCAAGGCTCCACCAGAAGTAATAACTTTATAAGATCTCTCAAATGTGGATACGTTTGAGTCTAAGGTAAAAAGTTAGCTCAGGATAGACATCCAACAGAAAAATTGCTTACAAAACCCTTGCTCAGCAATTACTAAAGCTTTTCCAAACTGATTTACTCGGTCATTTAACCTTAGACACAATGAAAACTGAATTAAAAAAAGTACTAAAGCTCAACAGCTAAAGCTCTCACCTCGGGAAAGAATCAATATCTCCATCACCATAGAAATGATAATCAAAAGCATCAACAAATTCTGATTTTAAACTTTCTTCGGGCCAAGCAACTAGAGGATCAGGATTTCGAGAGCTGTTCAAAAAAAGCGGGTTATGTTAAAAATTGCAGGTTGAAAAGAAAGAGATAATAAATATCTCTGGGCGCAAGATCAAAACATGCAAGTGTTTCAGAACTTAATTGCGCGCCCAGTGAAAATAGCTCACTAGCTTCCATCCATCACTAAAGTGTTGGGCGCGAAACCTTTGATGTATCTTGCAATGTCGATGGTCCACTATGGCCATGAAAACACATCATCATTAGCTAAGGATCCCTGAGTGAACAATTATTCAATTACCTCAGCCGGAGCCGGATTGACACCTGAAAGAGAATATCATTAGATTGGAAAGTATCAACGAATTCAATCAATCCTTACGTGTAAAGCTGGGATTAGTTCCGTTGAACACGCGAATACCATGGTTCATTTCGTTTCCTGTTTGAAATGCAAGAAAAGTATCATCCTGTCCGTATATTCGTCCATTTACAGTGTTTTTCCTCGTCAACAAATATTTAATAATTTTTTTGAAGTCGTCACGAATCCCTTTGTCCACGAACCAGTCTACGCGTGCTTGCGCATCTCCATAATTGGATATATTAAATCTATGACGTATGAGCTGTTCAAACATTTTAGAATGTTTTATGGAAGAATCTGTTAATCAAAATCTTACATCATTGAAGTTTCCCACAAAATCTGAGTCTGGGGCTCCATAATCCTACACACTCTTTATCTGTTAGTGCCAGATCATATTCATCCTAAGGTTGGACTAATACTAACTTGATTAATAATTGGGAAAATAATCTTGACTCCATATTTTGCCGCCAAGTCAAGTCTAAAAAAATTTCAAAAAACCATTAAAACTAAAACCATCAAACTAGCTTTAAAAACTTTTCTCACGCTCGGTCAAATTGCTGCCACTTGGACTCCGTGTAAATCCAATCTAAAAGTGTAAATTTGGGATGAGTGCAATATTGTAAGCTAATGTTCTATAAAATATATTTTATTATTGATCGGCAATCGGGTGGCAAGTTGCGTTAACCCGACAGGACAAGCTCATAGACGCGCTCTTCCTCGAAGCCAATTAATCAAATGGAGCTGCTGTCATAGGTCTAATTCATCACTTCACTGCGCTATACATTGCTTTATTAAGCTGTTGTTTTGTATTAACCATGAATTCTAACTGCCATAGCAGAACCTGTGCAGGTCAAAAAACCTCAACTAGAATGCCACTTTTAGGTTCAGCGAAGACAGATATCAAATTTCAAGCTAATGTTGCGTTTCTGTCTCAGAGTCCCGTAACTTGCCACTCGAACGCCGCTCGTGACTTTGTTTCGCCCATGTTGATTTCAAAAAGAGTGAAAACTTATTACGTACCTTGTGTCTGGTTATTCCAACCAGCAATGTGAGCATCATTTGGGGGAGTGGAAAGTCCAAACTGCGAATTGGAAACCTTAAGGGTATATATTCTCGTAACGGGGGAGCCAAAACCGGCAATGGACGCCATTGTGTCAGCATTTTCAAAAACAGTTCCTGAAGTAAAAAGTTGTCAATTATTCTTGTACATCTTGTAAGAACAACTAGTTAACTCACTGTGTTTTTCTTTCTATTTTTATCCGTTTTATAATTATAAGAGTAGTTATTGACTCAACCTCCATAGAGATCACATCACGTCTTATTTTTCTCACGTTTTTCTATGTTGTTCTTATTTTATGCTATTCATTCATCCCTGTCCTCATTGAGCGAGACACTAACTTAAATACTGGGTCTTGTCATTTCTTTTTGCCCGTCTTTTATCTTGCTCAATATTATTTCATTATTTTTATCTTTAGGTCAGGACTAGTTATTTGTAAACACTTATCTTGTTATTAATTTTCCATTTTATTCATGTACATAGGTAACAGCGGCAAAGACCACTTAATAGGGCAGATCGTTTATTGACGTCTGTTTTATTTTTATATCTAAAAGGTTAGACTTTTGTATTTAGCTGTTATTCTGTTTATGTATTACGTCTTTTATCTCGCTCAATATTATTTCATTATTTTTATCTTTAGGTAACAGCGGCAAAGACCACTTAATAGGGCAGATCGTTTATTGACGTCTGTTTTATTTTTATATCTAAAAGGTAACAGCGGCAAAGACCACTTAATAGGGCAGATCGTTTATTGACGTCTGTTTTATTTTTATATCTAAAAGATTCGAGTTGTTTTAGGTTATGGGCCCAGTGTCCTTGTGAATGTCATCAAACGATATATTTACAATCCCATCTCCAGCTTCAACGAACGAATCTGATGACTCGTCAACAAGTTTTAATACTGCCCGTCCTTCATCACCATCGAAAATGGACTCAAATAATGATTCCTCTGGCAATACCCTCAGAAATATTCCTGTACTGAGTGTCGGAAATTTCCATGAATGGAGGATAAGAATGAGAGCCCTGCTCACTTATCAGGATCTCAAAAACCTTGTATTTGGTCTTGAACAACCGCCGCCGGAAGACGCTGCCCAAAGTCTTAAGTTAGATTTTCAAAAGAGAGCCGACAAGGCAACAAACATTCTCATTTCAAAACTTGACGCCGCCAATATTGCTGCTTTTGTGACTGATGATGATATGGACAAGCCTTGGCAAATCTGGACAAAGCTGAGCAACCAATATGCTGCAGCCGATGCGTCAAACCGTGCCTCGATATTTGCCCGATATCACGATGTCAAATGCCAAGAAGGCAATCTTATGAGCTTCGTGAATGATCTACGAACCAGAATTAATGAGCTGGGGTCTGTTGGTGTCTCAGTTGAAAGTGAAAATGAAGCACATCGATTATTGAGACAATTGCCAGAATGTTACTCAACCCATAAGGCATTGATTCTACATGCTTGTGAAGTGACTCAAACCCATCTTTCCCTTTCTAATCTACTCTCACGATTGGCCCGTCTTTCTTCTGAAATTGAATCAGAGAATTCCACATCATCTCATTCTGCCTTGATAAATAAAACAAAATCTAATCAAAAACCAAAGTGGGAATTTTGTCGAGACGGAAAACATAATCCGAAAGCGAAACATTCTGAAGAGGATTGTTTTCAATTGCATCCGGAAAAACGTAAAAATCGAGTAACTGCTAATAGTTCCAAAGCTAGCGAAGAAGTACATGCAAGTATCAGCTGTGGACCTGCAAAAATTTTCAAAGCAAATATTTCAAATACCTCTTCGAAAATGCTCATTTTTGACAGCGGAGCAACTGTTCATATGATCAAGAAACGGTCAAATTTTAAAACATACTCTCGCTTCCGTCGTCCAATCAAGCTTGGTAATGGCACCATAATTTATAGCTCGGGAAAGGGTTCGGTGAACCTTGTCACACCGAGGGAAGTCATAACTTTGACTGACTGCTTGCATGTTCCTGAAATCAGCCAAAACCTTATTGGAATCGGCCCGTTTATCTCACATGGTTGTGATCAACACATGAATTCTAATGGAGAATTAACAATCACAAGGTCGAACGAAATTATTCTTGATGGCAAATGGGATGACTCTGAAGGACTTGTAGTGTTGAATGCCAATTTTGGTGAGCACCATGTTCCCGTTTTCAAATCTCTTTACACTTCAAACTCAAAAATGCTTTGGCACTTCAGATTAGGACATTCGAATTCCCAATATCTTGATAAAATTCAGTCTAAAATAGGGTTTAAATTATGCGATGATTTTAATTTCTGTGAGCCCTGTGTGAATGCCAAGCACCATCATAGTCCATTTTTAGGAACTGTCCCAAGAGGAACTCGCTTTCTAGAATTCTTACATTGTGATTTAAGTGGCAAAATTACTCCTGCAACTTACGGAGGAGCCAATTATTATTTCAAAATTACAGATTCTTATTCATCTTATCGCTTTGTATTCCTTTTATCTAATAAATCTGATACTTTCAAAGCATTTTTGCAATTTAAAACTCAAATAGAGAATTTATCAAATCTTAAAATTGGCAATTTCGTGTGTGATGGTGGAAGCGAATTCATAAATAAAGATTTCAAAGATTTAAGTGTCAAAGATGGCTTTAAAATGATTGTTACTTCTCCTTATACGCCACAGCAAAATCCTATTGCGGAACGTGGCAACAGAATTACCACCGAAATGGCTAAATCTTTACTTTTTCATGCAAAAATGCCGATTGAGTTCTGGGGCGAAGCAGTCAACACTGCAGTCTATCTTGAGAACAGATTACCATCGGCTTCATTGAGTTTTGATACACCATTTAAAGTGAGGTTTGGCAAGGATGCAAAATACGATCATCTTAAAGTTTTTGGATGTGCTGCTTATGCACTCATTGACAAGTCAAAAAGAGGAGGAAAATTTTATACGAATTCAATAAAATGCTGTTTTCTGGGCTATGCTGAAGATGTGACATCATATCGATTGCTTCGACTTGATAATAAAAAGATAATATACTCACATAATGTAATTTTTGATGAAACGTCTTTTCCTATTCAGGACTTATCGTCAGAAACACAATTGTCAGAAATCTTTACTGAAGATGTTGTCGCAATTACATCTGATTTCTCTGAAAATATACCTTTAACTCCCTCTGATAATCATTCGTCAAATCACATACCTTCGACTGAATCTGAAGATCCCCCCATTGAAAAACCAAAATCCATTAATAGATTTTGGGATTATCAATTAACTCCCAACATTGCTTCTAACGATATTAGCTCTTCAATTGACTCATCCAACATTATTGAAGGTGGTCGGAAAAGAATACCAAGGAAGCTGAATTCAGCCTTTGAAATCAAAAACTACTTATCAATTACAAACGTTATTAGTGCACATGCAACACATGATGATGTACCCGACATTCAATTATCAGATCCACTTACTTATTTTGAAGCAATTAATCGATGTGATGGTGATTTTTGGCTCGATGCCATTAGTCAAGAGTTGAAAATGATAGAAAATCAAAGTGTCTGGAATATTGTTGAACAACCAGAAAATGTTCCTACGATAGGGTCCATATGGGTTTTTAAGATTAAAAGAGATGCAGATGGTCACATTCAAAAATATAAAGCTCGACTTTGTGCACGAGGCTGTTCACAAAAAGCTGGAATAAATTATTTTGAGACTTTTGCTCCAACTGGACGACTCACCACATTACGAGTTCTCATCAGTCTTGCAACACGAGAAGATTGGGATTTCATTCAGATGGATGTCAAAGGTGCTTTTCTCTATGGAAAACCTGACGAAGACGTTTATATGAAAATTCCTCTAGGCATGAAAAGGCCTCCCAATCTTAAAAATCCAGTTTTATTGTTAAAGCGTTCACTTTATGGTTTAAAGCAGGCCTCTAGGTGTTGGTACACAGAGTTAATTAATTTCTTCTATTCCCTTAATTTTTATCCCTCAGCTGCGGATCCTTGTCTCTTCATACATGAAAGTACTACTCATCCTTGTTACGTCCATGTGCATGTTGATGACCTTTCCATTTTTGGTAAGGATATTGATTGGTTCAAAGTTGCCATTCAATCAAAGTTTGATATGGAAGATCTTGGAGATGCAAAATTTATTTTGGGAATGAGGGTTACGAGAAATAGAAATACCGGTACCTTATCTCTTTGTCAAGATCAGGAGATTAAGGATTTACTCACTTCTTATGACATGTCAAATTGCAAGCCATCTAGTACTCCAATGACAATGAACACTCAACTGGTACCAGCAACTGAAGACGAAATAAAACAATTCTCTCAACTCAACATCAATTATCGACGAGCAGTGGGTCGATTAAATTACATCACTCAGGCAACTAGACCAGATATTGCCTTCATAAACAGTCAACTAGCACAATACTTAAATGCTCCTGGTATTAAACATTGGTTGGCATTCAAAAGGGTCCTTTGCTATCTGCGAGGTAGTATCAATCTATCACTTACTTTTCATTCAGATGATCCTTTTATCAATGAGGGTCACTACAGTTATTCACTTCCTACTGGTTTTGCTGATGCCGATTGGGCAGGTTGTCAAGTTACTCGACGCTCAACTACTGGATATGTTTTTATTATCAATGGTACTGCTATCAGTTGGCGCTGCAAGAAACAACCTACAGTTGCCCTTAGCACTACTGAAGCTGAATCTAAAGCTACAGTTGATGCAGCGCAAGAGGCAATTTGGATGCAGACTCTCTTTAATGACCTTGGATTTGACTGTAAATCTTCCTCAAAATTATTTTCCGATAATCAAGGTTGTATTTCTTTGTGCAAAAATCCCATGTTTCACGCTAGAACTAAGCATGTTGAAATCCAATTTCATTGGATTAGAGAGCAAATAATGTCTGGAAAAATTGACCTACAATATACGCCATCAACTGATATGATTGCTGATGTCTTTACTAAGGCTCTTAGCAAGGAAAAATTCAGAAAATTTGTAGACAAAATTGGTTTGAACGGTATGATTGATAGCAAGGAGGGGTGTAAGAACAACTAGTTAACTCACTGTGTTTTTCTTTCTATTTTTATCCGTTTTATAATTATAAGAGTAGTTATTGACTCAACCTCCATAGAGATCACATCACGTCTTATTTTTCTCACGTTTTTCTATGTTGTTCTTATTTTATGCTATTCATTCATCCCTGTCCTCATTGAGCGAGACACTAACTTAAATACTGGGTCTTGTCATTTCTTTTTGCCCGTCTTTTATCTTGCTCAATATTATTTCATTATTTTTATCTTTAGGTCAGGACTAGTTATTTGTAAACACTTATCTTGTTATTAATTTTCCATTTTATTCATGTACATAGGTAACAGCGGCAAAGACCACTTAATAGGGCAGATCGTTTATTGACGTCTGTTTTATTTTTATATCTAAAAGGTTAGACTTTTGTATTTAGCTGTTATTCTGTTTATGTATTACGTCTTTTATCTCGCTCAATATTATTTCATTATTTTTATCTTTAGGTAACAGCGGCAAAGACCACTTAATAGGGCAGATCGTTTATTGACGTCTGTTTTATTTTTATATCTAAAAGGTAACAGCGGCAAAGACCACTTAATAGGGCAGATCGTTTATTGACGTCTGTTTTATTTTTATATCTAAAAGATTCGAGTTGTTTTACATCTACGTTTGGCGTAATTTTCCTCTCTTCAACAGCGACCTACCGTCTAAAGTGTGCGGGGCACTGGAAATGCGCGATGATAACAATCAAATATTAAATTGAGTAGTGTGAAGTCATACCGGAGCACTTACGTGAACCCCCTAAAATCAAAGAGGCGGTCGCCAATATAGAAGTGGCCCCTTCTAGTAGTAACAAAACCATGGGAAACTTGGTCATTTTTAACACTGGCAACCTCATTAGGCAAAGGGGGTGACTCAAATGTAACTGAGGGAACAGCCATCGGTTTGATGAAGCCACCTCTGCTTTCAACATGAGGAAATGAAAAAAAATGAATGTAGATGGTAAAAATAAGATAACTTGAAAACATATTGAACCAGAAAAGGGGATCTGTGAAGAAATAGCAGGTTGCTAGTGGGGAATGAATGTTAGCTAAGGGCTCTCCCTCCAAAGTCATCCCATATAAGTTGGTAGTGAAAGGAATCGTACGACAGATCTGCCCTAGTAGGTGAAGGTGTTGTTGCCTTTGCTCCTTGAAGAAAGTATAATAACGTATTTATAATAAGTATTTGAAAGGGAATTTTATCCAGATAATATTAATTTGCGCTCCCTAATATCCTTGAGATTAACGAAATGTATATAGGATTATTTCAAGTAGACGAAAAACGAGATGATCAAAGCATTTACAAATCAGACCCTTTTTATATCCACAAATCCTCCTCGAGCGCCTTTGAAGACTCCCACCTATCTTTGCTGTTTCACTTGACGTTTAGGGCCTATTACGGCTGCGTGGGCAATTTGATTAAGCTCAATGTGAAGTAATGACGAAGTTCAATCATGTATGTACAGGCAAACTTGAGGGATTGTCCCAAAAATCTAAATTTTCCAAAAAAAAATATCTTCCTCGAAACTTCTTTTGCCTCTCGCCTAAACTTTTTAAAATATATTAATAATATATGACATACAGCCATTGCCGATGCTTCTGACCTCCTCCATCGAAATTTGTCCTCCTTTTCCGTCTCCCTGATATTCATTTTCTCAACTCAAAGTTTCGAGGAAGGAGAGAAATGTGATAAAAATTTGGATTTTCGGCACAACCCTTCAAGTTAGAAAATTATTAATTGGATTATGGCTGGAAGTAATCAATACCGAGTAAATAATTAACTTCTACTCTATACACACAAAGATCACCGTTATTTAGCGTTTATCTAGGGATATCTCAAAGGTACCACCTTTTTGAGCTTCAATGGAGACCATCTTTACATTTTTAGTATTTCCCCCTAGTAAATTTTGATCTTCTTCAATGAACTGAGTCGTGAGAAACTCCGTCGTAACATATAATCGTACATTAGCTGTGTTTTCCCAAAAAGTTTATTCTCCGATCTAGTCTCTAAGAGCATGTACATACAGCCAAGTCACAAACGCTTGCGGAATTTTTGACGAAAAATCAAAATTGTTTTCACCAAAAAATGATTTACCTATTCAAAGGATTGGAGATAGCTCAGGGTTGCCCCCTTTTGAATAGGAAAATCATTTTTTTGTGAGTGAAGCTTTAATTTTTTCGTCCAAAATTCCGCAAGCTTTTGTGATTTGGCTGTATGTACATACAGTGCCTAGACAAAAATCACCACCTGGTTTATGCATAATTGTTTTTTTGCCTGATCTTCATTTTTGTTTTGGACAACCACAACCTCATTAATGCCTCACGTTATGGCATTGTGTCTCTTCTTTAGTAGCTTTTTTTTCATTTGATAATACTCATTTCTCTTTCTTTGTAATACCTGTTGATTAGGAGGCTGAAAGAATTGAAGCATTTTTCATAACCTTTAGTCTGGATGTAATGGTCTCTAGAAGTGGCCAATGGATGCTCACCCCTCAATGGAAGGCACAGAGTGAAAGACGACAAATCAAAGAGTCAACTAATCAATTTTGGAGTGATTATTGTCTCGCCTCTAAAAGCTGTGACATCAAACATTTCAAAATTTAATCCCTCTGGGCTTAAAAACTAAAGTGTAGTTTATTTTTATTTATTTTTGCAATTTTTCCATTTTTTCTACCCCCAAAATACTTTCAAATAAGATTTTGACACTTGCTAACCCCTAGAATGCATTCCATGGTTTAATTAATTGTTATTTCTTCTCTGAATTTGAATTTTGTTGTGATTCAGCATGCATGGAGGGGTGTCACACACTGTGTGACACTTGAAGCAAAAGCAGCTCACTAAGAGCATCTACCCCGTTGCAGTAAATTTTCAGTAGATACTTGCATAATTGCTGCATCCATAGTTACTGAAATGAGGTTTCACACCCTCGTATGCAGATTCAGTTAGCAAACACGCGATGGGAAAATTTTGTCACCCTCGTGTTGACTTGCCCATTCAGTAAACTCCACTTTTTTTCTCGCGTTCTCACTACTCATTTCACTCTCCTCAACTTTTCAGATGGAACAACTCATACTTGATGAATTACTTACAATGGAAGAAGAAATAATTGTATTTACAGAATTGCTAAACTCATATGATACAACAAGGCCTAAAAAAAAAAAGAATTAATAAATCGAGACCGTGTTGAAGGACATCAACGCTTGATGAAAGATTATTTCAATGTTAATTGTACATACAACAACCATCTCTTTGAATGACGATTCCGAATAAGCAAAGAACTATTTCAAAAGCTGTCTACAGATTTACAGGAACATAATACCTTTTGGGTTTGGAAAAGTGTAAGTCAATTAACATATAATAGTTTTCTGACTCTAATTTGTTATTCTACAGGACTGTTGTGGCCAAATTGGTTTATCACCAGAACAAAAAATTACTTCTGTTCTACGTCAATTGGCCTATGGAGTCTCTGCTGATAGCACTGATGAATATGTTTGGATTGGAGAAACTACAGCACTATGATGCCTCAAAATTTTCATCAAAGATATTATTACATTATATAAATCTGAATACTTACGTGAACCTACGCAAGAAGAAAAGAAATTTATTCTCAGAGAATATGAGGAGTGTGGTTTCCCAGGATGCCTTGGCTCAATTGATGGCATGCATTGGGCTTGGAAAAATTGCCCAGGAGCATGGGCAGGTCAGTTTCAGGGCAAAGAAGGTTCACCTACAATGATTTTGGAGGCGGTTGCCAGCAAAAGCTTACATTGCTGGCACTGCTTTTTTGGCTCCCCTGGCTCCTTGAACGATATTAATGTGCTTCACAGAAGCAGTATTTTTGATAAACTTCTTTCAGGAACACAAGATACAATAAAATTTAAAATTAACCGACACAAATATTCAAACGCCTACTATCTTGCTGATGGAATATATCCTTCCTGGTCATCTTTGGTCAAAACTATTCCTCACCCGCAAGATGCTTCAAGTAGATACTTTGCTAAGCTTCAAGAGGCTGCACGAAAAGATATTGAGCGTGCTTTTGGCGTATTGCAAGCCTGTTGGGGAATAATCACCCAACCTTGTTGTCTATGGGACATTAATTCTGTAAAAGATGTCATGACATGTTGTGTCATTCTTCACAACATGGTCATAGAATCTAAGTCAGAAAATGATCCGTACCTTTCAAATGAATCAATCAGCAGTCAAATAATTACCAACCACAATGATCCGATCCTCTCCAATACATTATCAAACTACATCTGCCGTAATCAAGAGTTACATAATTCAAGTATACACTTCCAGCTTCGAGAGGACCTTAAAGCACATAACTGGGCATCTAGAGGGAATTTGGATATCTGAAGTAAAAAAAATTGAAAAGTAAGTGATAAATTTACGGTGCACATAAAATAATAAGGCTACTATTATAAAAGGGGAATCATATATTATATTGTATGATGAGATAATATGATATTATATTGCAAGATGAGAGAAAAAGTGAGCGGAAATGGGCATTTGGAAGAGGGTTTTTATATTAAAATCTGGGTCTGGTGGGATAGAAAGACACAACCAAGCCTTCTCCTTCTTCAGGAATTTTTGTCAGCTGTAAAAAATTTGTGGTGTTAGCTTGAGCCAAGAGAAAAGAATATAAGATAATGAAAAATAAAAACAATATTAAAAAATAAAAAAAAAACGTTGTATATGTATTATTTATATTTAATAATTATTATTTACAATAAATATCATTTTTTTTAAAATTATATTTAAATAGTTGCACGTAAAAAAATATAAAAATACTTACCTAAACATAAAAACAAAATATTTAATGTCTTTTGGTCTACTCAAAAGGCAAGAAGGCTAGTATTATAAATGGGGAATCATATATTATATTGTATGATGAGAGAATATGATATTATATTTCAAGATGAGAGAAAAAGTGAGCGGAAATGGGCATTTGGAAGAGGGTTTTTATATTCAAATCTGGGTCTGGTGGGATAGAAAGACATGACCAAGCCTTCTCGTTCTTCTAGAATTTTCCTCGCCTGTAAAAAAAAGTGGAAGTTAGCTTGTAGCGATATTTAGAATTAGGAGGTAAGAGAGAAATAAAAATAAATTAGCGAAATTAAAAAAAATAAGAGAGTAAAAAAAACTAAAGTAGCGAAATTAAAAAAAAGAGAAAGAAAAAAAGTAGTGAAATTAAAAAAAAGGAGAGAAAGAAAAAAAAACTCACCTTGAGGTAAGATTGACTATTTGCGCATCCTCTTGGACAAGGATGAACTGGCAATAGTCTATGGTTGAATCATGAAAAAATACCTCATTCAGGAGTAAAGTATTTTCTCTATCTATCCATTGGCTGTTTTTGGATTTTCCTTGTCCATCAGGATGGGAATAACAAATTTTTTGGGTGTATCCCACTAGCAGGAAAAATTTTTTATTCCCATCCTGATGGACAAGGAAACTCCGAAAACAGCTTATGGATGGATAGAGAAAATACTTCACTCCTGAATGAGGTATTATTTCACAATCCAACCATAGACTATTGCCGGTTCATCCTTGTCCAAGAGGATGCGCAAATAGTCAATCTTCCCTCAAGGTGAGTTTTTTTTTTCTTTCTCTCCTTTTTTTTAATTTCACTACTTTTTTTCTTTCTCTTTTTTTTTAATTTTGCTACTTTAGTTTTTTTTACTCTCTTATTTTTTTTAATTTTGCTAATTTATTTTTATTTCTCTCTTACCTCCTAATTCTAAATATCGCTACAAGCTAACTTCCATTTTTTTTACAGGCGAGGAAAATTCTAGAAGAACGAGAAGGCTTGGTCATGTCTTTCTATCCCACCAGACCCAGATTTGAATATAAAAACCCTCTTCCAAATGCCCATTTCTGCTCACTTTTTCTCTCATCCTGCAATATAATATCATATTCTCTCATCATACAATATAATATATGATTCCCCATTTATAATACTAGCCTTCTTGCCTTTTGAGTAGACCAAAAGACATTAAATATTTTGTTTTTATGTTTAGGTAAGTATTTTTATATTTTTTTACATGCAACTATTTAAATATAATTTTAAAAAAAATGATATTTATTGTAAATAATAATTATTAAATATAAATAATACATATACAATGTTTTATTTTTTATTTTTTAATATTGTTTTTATTTTTCATTATCTTATATTCTTTTCTCTTGGCTCAAGCTAATACCACAAATTATTTACAGCTGACAAAAATTCCTGAAGAAGGAGAAGGCTTGGTCGTGTCTTTCTATCCCACCAGACCCAGATTTGAATATAAAAACCCTCTTCCAAATGCCAATTTCCACTCACTTCTTTTCTCATCTTGAAATATAATATCCATTTCCTCTTTTATACTAGTAGCCTTATTGGTTTTTGAGTAGAATATAAGATATAAATTATTCTCTTTTGAAATATATAATTTTTTTTTTCAGTTTTTATGTGCACCATTAATTTTAGATATATTTCTTATACAGACAAAATATTTATCTACAAAAAAACATTTGTTTCATTTTATTTAAATGTATAATTATCATCGCTAACCCATCTATTTTTTAACTTTGCTTTCATACTTTGTAAAATAAGTAAATCATCTGCAGTCTCACAATCTTTTTCTTTTGTGTGTAAAACTTTAAGATCATTAGCCATCATTTCACTGACAGACTTCTCCTCATTTATGCTAAAATTTTTTTCTGAAAGTCGCAGTTGTCTTACTTTAATATCTAGATTTTTTTCTTCAATAGCTAGCTTTCTTTTCTCAATTTCTAGTCTTTCTTCTTCAATCTTTATTTTATCATTTTTTAATAGAAGATTCTCTCTTGTTAGTTTGTTTCTTGACTCGGTTAGCCTATTTGTGTCACTTATGGCAGTTACACGTTTTTCGGAAAGGTCATTGAAGCGGGATGTGAGTAAGGATTTATCTTCTTCCATTCCTTCAGTAAGGAGCCTTTTCTTTGCAGCTTTTATCCCAATTGGACAGACCGTAAATCCACTAGAGGCTGGAGAAGGTGTTGGTGGGTCACTAGTAAAGTCTTCATTCCCATTGCTTTTGTTCCCACTCAAATCAACCATTACACTATTTGGGACCTTGGTTGGTCCCATTAGCCACTTTGGCACAAACTTTAACTTCTCCCAAGCAGGAAGACTTTTAAAAGCTGACTTTTTTTGTTCTTGATAAAGAGATAAGGCAGTTCGTAACCAGTCACTTGGTGAGGTTCCACTGGGAGGATTCCTTTCAATTGAGTAGTAGATAGAGCTGAACTTAAGGGTTGCCGTGTTGAGAGCCTTCCATCTATATTATAAAAAAAGTAAGTTTAAAATAATTAAAAAATATCTTTATAACTTGAAACTGACCTTATTCTGATTTGATCATAGTCTCGGTAGTGCACAGAACTGAATTGGTTGAAATGTGCTTCAATTTTCTTATAAAATGTTTCACCAGATTGGTAAGTTACAAATTCTGGTTGCTTGCTGATGTGAATCCAGGAGATAGCTAACTGCTCTTCTTCTTGGTGGTTCCAATTAGGGGATCACTTTTTCTTAGCTTCGGACGAGTTTATCATGTTAGATTAATTTAGGAGTTCTAGGACAAGGTGTGAAACAAGGAAAATGGGTAGATAGAAGGGTTGTGTAGTAATAGTTGTGAATTATGATATGAAAAAGTTTTGTTACAATAAGTAGTGACACGTCAAAGTGTTCAGCAGTTACAAGATGGAGTGAAAAGAATTGGCAGGCAGAATATTGAATTACTGAATGAGGTCAAAAGGAGCTCAGTAACTTTATTTGACAGGCTACAGTACATGCTGAATTCACTAGCTAATAGAGGCCTTTAATGAAACAAGGGTTAAGGTTCACATCAAAATGCAGTAAAATATGCATACAGTACCATTTTACCGACACGGAGGTAGATGCTCTAAGTCCATAATCCAGGGCATGATTGCCTTAACTAAATCCATTCACAAAGCACAGAAGAAACATTTGCTTAGCAACTGTGTTTCCTTTGCTTTCTCAATCCAGAGTTGCTTATTTAACTGTGCTTGGTCTAAATGCTAAGTCTAAATTAGTCAATTGATTTCAATTATGTGTTTATGCTTTTCAATTTAAGTGAATCAATGTACTTTTAGTGCTATGATTGATGTGATATTCTCAATGTGGGTTATTGTGTGTCTCAGGGTTGTTAACAGGTCTGTGAGTAGGGAAAGGTGGAAATATTGAGGGATCTGTGATATTCAAATGATATTTATTAAAAGGGTGAATGAAAGGTTGAGTTGTTTATATAAATAATGTGGGTTTTGATTCAACATTCCTTAGAACTAAATTATAATATTGTTGTGATAGTAGTTAAATTTATAGTAATATATATTGGGCTATTATTGCTTCCTTCTTTTTCTTAATTATTAATTTTAAAATCAATCCTAAATCCTTAAATCATTTCTCTTTATTATTAAGTTTCCAACCCCTTGTGAGATTCATTAGAATTTTAGTATTACCTTTGAATCCATATAAATATTTCCCTTGAAAATATCTTGAAACAAGAAAATTTCCTTCAACATATCTTTGAACCACTTCTTCAATTTATTCCTCTGTGCCTTGAAGCAGTTTCAACTCTCCTTCCCAATCTGACATACTCAGGAGCACCCTCAACCTTGTGCATAGGTTGTCTTGTTGAAGTATAGTTTAATTCTCCATATATCTCATCCTTCATACTACTACAAATTTTTTCAGGTGCTAAATCTAAATGGCACCTTTTCAATGCACTCCTCCAATGAGTGCTAATACTAGAGCTTGTGCTAGAGGCAGGCCATCTATACAAACTGTTACCTGCACTCACTCCCTTGAACCTCTTAATTTAAGGGAAATAGAACACTCAATCTAATCTGTGGAGGATGTTCCTCAGTATTTCAAAGATTCTAGTTAAAAAAAAGAAAGCAAGGACACTATGCAAGAGGCACCATTGGCTCCAGCTACCAACCCTTCAGGCCAAACTTTAGATCCTTGGCAATCTTCTTCATTGGAAGATTTCAAGAAACATTGTGTAAAAACAATTATAAATCATACCCCTTCTGAGGGATGTAATTTTAAAACTCCTTCAATGAAATCATCTGATGAATTTAATGGAGAAAATCCAGAAAGATTGCAATACTTCTTTAAAACTTGCAATTAATTGTTCCATAATGAACCTCAAACCTTTAACACCAATTTCTCCAAGGTTTTTTATGATTCTTCATTTTTAGCTGGAAAAGCATCAAGATGGTTCAAACCTCATCATCTCATTCTTTCTTCAACAGAGGCCCATTTACTTATCAATAATTAAGATAAGTTTGAGGACCAACTCTTTTCATTTTTCAGTGACCTAAAAGAAACCAATAACATGGAAACCAAACTTGACTTCCTTTGCATGAAAAATAATAGCAAAGCTTCTGAATACAACTCAAATTTCAGGGTTTTAAAAACTTGAGTAGGTTGGAATGATTCAGCTTTGAAATATCATTTTAAAAAGGTAATTCCCTTGAGGATTCTGGACCAATTGAATCTTCAAGGTCAAAAAATGACCACTTTGGCAGATTTTATGGATAGGACCATCAAGCTTGACATTGCTTATCAAGGACAACTCCAAAATCAATTTCAAACACATTAATCTACTCATGGCTCTAAATTTAAATTGGGGCCCTCTTTGAATCACTCTTGTCCAAACCACTCATTGACTCAATCCAAACCCAGTCTAAAAGGTAAAGTTATAATTCAACCCAAAAAGCTTGACCTCTGGAGATATCAGTAAGGTATCTTACAGAAAAGGGGAATCAAAATAAGCTGAAAGGAAGAAAAGATCAGATAATGGTTTGTGTATGTATTGTGGTGGTAAGCGCAAGTTAGAAGATTGTGCTAAATTGAAAGATGGAGAAGGTACTAGTGAATAGTTTAATTGTGTTTAAAGCAAACTATTTTATTTCTCCAAGTGCATAGAAACTCCACATCTTAAGGATTGGAGTTTCCCTAAAACAATTGAGATTTATTCTTTTTAAGGAGGAAACTACCTCCAGTTTTCTTATCGACTCTAGAGCTTAAACTTGATTTATCAGTTTATCTTTTGCAAAGAGACTTAAGCTGAAATTTTTAGATATCAACCAAATTCTAATAATTCTGGTTGAATCAGAGGAGCTTAAGTTTGAAGTTATTAAGAAAGTCTTATTGCTTTTCAATATTCTGAATTTTACCTCATTTGAGTGGGAATCAACAGTCTTGGAGGCCCCAAGGATGTACAAAACCGTTCATGGCCATGACTTTCTGAAGCATTGGAATCAAATGATTGATTGGTTACAGGTATTGATAACCCCTCATTATAAGTATATATCTTATTCAATAATTTAGTTCAATAGGGAGTTAAACAACCTTCCTGAACAAATCCTGCTAGAGGACCTTTGTCAGCCAGGCTGTACCAGGAGACCAAAAAATGTTATAATATTTTATTGGAATTCAAAATTAGAAAATGTTTATTTATATTATGTATGTAAATTAAGATTATATTGAAAAATAAAATTACATAACTAACTCATAGTAATATATAAAAATAAGAGTTACATGATTTTTATTACTATATAAATTGTATATGCAATTGAATAAAAATAATAAATTATATTCTATAAAGTATGAGCTCTTTTTTATGCATTTAATAATTATAAATTATTAATTAATTAATATAATATTATATCTATAAGTTTTAAATTTAAATTATAAATTTATTAATTAATTAATTATATATAATTAATAAATAATCTAATACATATCTTGTAATCCATAAATATTGGGCGCTTTTTTGACCCTTAATTGTGTCAGAAAAATTATTTAATAAGTGAAACACTTACTTAATAAATAATATTAAAATTCTTACTTGAATTAGTAATCTCATTAAATTAATTATTTGTTTGACTCAAAATAGATATTAAATTAATGAAATATTTTGAAACAATTATTTATTCTTGTTTTATACTAAATTATTATTTGCATAAAAATTTTGCATAAAAAATAGTATAATTTTTGTTTCACTTAAAAATGACTATTTTTCTTAATCATTGAAAAAAACTTGTTTTAAATTAAAATGGTCAGATTCTTTTTGTTTTAAAATAATTTAATGTCCCACTTTAATTTTGTTACAGTGTCTGGGTTTTAATTGGTGGGAAATGGGCTCTTACTCATGTTTTTAGTTACTTGTTTCTGCTTCAATAGTATATTCTTGTTACACTTATTTTACTTTGTTTTATCTTATATCTCACATTTTATATACATGTTTATGGCTCTTCAGAAGGCTCTTTGCCTATATAAGGGCATTGGGTGATCCCCTGAAGCCCCATCACTTATCACCATAATTAATTACACCAAATATTTATTTTTTCCATAAAATAATTACAAATAATATATTAACTTTTTAAATTTTATTCTGGCACTGACCCTTTTTAAAATTAAAAACTATATATTATCTATAGGTTGCATTAAGAGTCTTTTTAATATTAGATATTATTTTGGTAGTGCAGAGAAAATAAAATACTTACACATTATTATCATCCCACTTCACTCATTCCACTCCTGTCTAGTCCCTTAGTTATAGTCATTTTATTCTACTCCTCTTATATTTCTCCCCTCCTTTTCTTCTTCTTCCCCTTTTTCTTTTTCCTCTTTTCTATATCTTCCTTCCTCTAGAAAACTAGCAAATACCCCTTCTCTGACATATGAAATGAAATCATCTGATTTTTCTTTAAATGAGAAATTGGCTGACTTTTATAGGTTGAATACTTTACTTGAAGAGGATCTCAATAGCTTCCAAGTAACCAATTTTTTCTCCCTAAATTCAGTTCTACCCTTGACAGATATATTTGAAGATGAAGAAGACAACCAAACAAATATTGAAGGCATTAAACTGACTATAGCAGAAAATTACCATGAAGTTAATCTCCAACCTTCTCTCCAGCTCCTTTTGATAAGAAAAAAAATGGAAGTCTTAGGTTGTGTGTTGATTATAGAAAACTCAACATGGTGACTAAGAAGAGTACTTATCCAGTTCCTCCTATGTATTACTCCTTACTTTATTTGATGGTGCTAGTTCCTTTTCTAAAATTAATCTCAGAGGCTCTAATAATCTCCTTACCTATTGCAGAAGGCCATGAACTTCTAACTGCAATGTGCACCAGCTTTGGTTGTTTTGAATATTTGGTTATGACCTTTGTAATGTGTAACACACCATCAACTTTTCAAAATTTTGTCATTGATATCTTTCATGATGTTTTTGAACAGTTTTCAGTTGTCTAATTAGATGAAATATTCATTTTCTCAGAGACCCTCAATGAACATATTCAACATGTCCAACAGGTTCTAAATTGCCTTTGAGAACACTGTATCTATGCTAAGCGCACTAAATGTGAATTCCACCAAAAATATTTTAACTTCTTAGGCTTTAAATTTTCCATTGATGGTTTAGTCATGCATATTAAAAAGATTAAAATTTTTTTCGAATGGCTGGAGCCAAAAACTCTAAAATACTTAAAATAATTTCTAGGTTTTACAAATTTCTATAGAAGATTTTTGAAGATTACTCTAAAAAAAAGATCTCACTTCTCTTCTTAGAAAAAATATTTCTTTTTTTTACCAATAGAGAATGAAAGGAACTTAAAGCATTAAAAACTGCATTTAATACAGCTCCAATTATTTGGATTTTTGATCCTACTGCTTTGAAAAAAATCAAGACACATGCTAGAGATCATGCTATAGCAGGGGTGTTATCTCAACTCAATCCTGAAAAAAGTTATTCCACCCTGTTGTTTTTGAGTCATGCAAACTCATCACAGCAGACTTGTACTACAAATATCATGATAAAGACTTATTAGCTATTTTACATTGTCTTGAAGGATTGACTTCTTTTCTTCCCAGGCTTAGTAGCTCTTTTTAAATCCTAAGTGATCAAAATGCTTTTAAATACTTCATGTCTTCTAAAGTAATAAGTAGACTTCAGGCTAGTTGGGCTAAATTCTTAGCTGAATTTAGTTTAACCATACCCTACTGCTCAGGTAGAAGTTGTGTAGTACCTGATATTTTGTCATGTTGTAGACAATCCTAAAGTACTAGCTATAGGCCTTGACCAAGGGAGTTGGAGTAAAAACAGAAGAGAAACCCATGTCCCTATAGAAAAATAGATTGAGATTTACCTGTTACAGTAAATTGGTTCCTGTTACCACAAAGACCCTTTTCCAAACACACTTGACTGCTTGATCAGTCAAGAAATTAGTCTCCAGACAGACTACCACACCAAAGATCTGAAATGTAGACTAATGTCCACACCAGAGAAAGCAATGATACTTGATGTAGGTTTCAAATCCACACCAGAGACAGCGATGATACTTGCTATAGCTTGCAAGACTATAACAGAGAAAACAGTTGCTAAGCTAAGTTAAATGAAGAACTTACTTGCAACAAAAACACAGCCAAATTGTGGCTGGCAAACAGTGAAAACTGAGTGAGAAACAAGGATATCACCGCCAGATGGTTGAATGATAATTAAGGTTGCCCCAAACTCTCTTTTTCACTATATACGCACAGACTACTAATCAAGAGCCCATGCACACCTGCAAATCTGGCGTTCCTGACCACTAAATTGCATAAAACCTCCCTAGAAGCGCTTCCAGCCCTCTAGCATTGAGGCGGGCAGTTCGCCCGGGACTGAAAAGCCTGCCTGAGGCGGCCTGACCACCAAAAACACCCAAATTACTTAGAAAATTCACCTACAACTACCAAAACCCTTACAACACATAATTACACTACAACAACATTGTGACATTAAATATAGAGAAAATTCTACTCTTTCCAATGGCACTAAGAACTTAACCCTAAGACTTAAGGTTAGCCCATAAAACACAAAAAACAAAAATCAACAGCAATCTTTTAAAAATGAAAAGTGAGAAATTATCCCCCAAATACATATGCTATGAAAAATGTCCTCTAGACATAAAATATAGATAAAAACCAGGGCTATCCAAAGGAAGCCTCAAGATTCACATAGTCCCAATATTTGCTGCGTAATTCCGGAAAAATACCCAATTATTTGAACAATTCCATTTAAGGCATACCAAAATACCACCAAGTAAACCAACAAAGGGCTCCGCCAATGTTGGAAGACCACATCCTCCCTCCAGTAGAGAAATTCCACATTCTCCTATACAACAATTACCATATTCAGCTTTCTTTCCAAATCTGCTTCTGACATGGGTCCCTGACAATACTGCATTGACAATAATCTCATCTGCTCCATCTCACCACCAGCTCATCCCTACAGAACCTCCTGTGATGCTTTCCACTCTAGAAAAAAGACTTGCTTCAGACCTGGTCCATTCTCCTCTGCAACTTCTTCACCTTCTCCACAACCTTCTCCACCTTCCACTAGTACCAAGAGATCCAGGACTTCCATCCTGATCCCCAGATTAGTCCACAAATTACACCCTCCAAAAAAGAGTGTCCACACTACTACCACCACTACTTCTATTATCCCTGGTCCATCTGATGGTAAACACAAAATTTCTTCATACTGAACTCCAATCTGACCAAGTTCCAGTTTATTTTCCTCTTGACAGAAATGATGACAATGTAGGAACCATTAAAACACCCCCACCTAACCCATTTCCCACCATTAAGGTCAAATTTCAAAAACATTCTTCTCAACAGAAGCATCTCTTATTAAACTATTTCCAATCCACTCCTGCTAGGAACCCACAGGATCTTGAGAAAAGGAAGGACCTCATACACCAATTCAAAGCTAATGCTGAACATTTTGTCTCATCCCTTGATTTCCTTCTGCCTCCTACTCTTGATTAATCTCTTGACTTAGAAATAAAAAAATTCTTGAGCTCTCCAGACTTCCTGAATGTAGCCAATCATCATAAAAATAAGTTCCTCAGTTTACAGCCTTGGGGGACTAATCCTCAGTTTTAAGTCTTGGGGGACAAACAGCCCTCATTTTATAGTCTTGGGGGACTCAAAAACCCTCAGTTTATAGTCTTGGGGGACTAAAAACCTAAATTAAAAAGACAGAACCAGAGATCAAAACATTTAAGACCCAAAGAAACAAACTAACATTCTGGGGTAACTTTTCTACAGAGCAGCCAGCTCATCAGTTACCCCCACACTTGCCTTAAAAAAATTCAGAGACTTTACCTTGGATTCCCTCTTCCAGAATCACACCAACTCCCATTATCAGTTTATAGTCCTGAAGGACTCAACCATTTGTACCTCCTCAGTTTATAATCTTGGGGGACTGTACCAGTGTTCAGTTTAAAGTCTTGACGGACTTTCCAGAGTTCAGCTTAAAGTCTTGACAGACAACTTGCACTTTTCAGTTTAACGTCTTGAAGGACTGATGCATAGCAAGGGCGGCGCTGCCTCCATGCACAAAGCACCACTGCCAACCTTCTGAAATTCCACTCTTTCTACACATCTACACATCACTGATAAATCTGTTAATTTATCTCTTTTCTTCCCACTATTGCTCCTTCACAGGTTATGGCTGGATCACCTAAATTTAACCCATTGGACCTTTCCTGCTTCACTGCTCCAAAAGACTATGCTTGAAAACAGTGCATCCACATTTGCAGACCTTTCACTTTCACTCTTACTACTCCTCAGGCCAGGCTCTATAACAGGGCCTGTTATTCCTGCAACTCCAAAAAGAAAAAGTGTGACAGAGATCCCAACTACCCAATACCTGCAATTTCACCTTCACATAAATATATATCCAGATCACCTACCAGGTCACCAGAGTATGGACCTGCTTTTTCCTCCTTGTCTTCTGCTCCTTCCAGAAGATCACAACGCTCTACTCCCAAATCAAAGCCCCAAAGACCAGATTTATCATCCCAAGAATCTGCTTTCTTCTCATCAACTTCATCAAAAATAGAGGCAAAATCAGCTCCTAGGCTGCTAGACCGTGTCAAGGTGGCTATCCCATTGTCAGGCAGCCTGCACGCATCATCAGAAAACAAAAATCAGGCCCAGAACATCCAAATTCAGCCAAAAAACAACCAAATTCTTCCATCCAAAACCAATAACCCAACACCACAACCTCCTAATGCTCCCAGAGAAATGCGCAACTCCGCAATTTCTTCTTCTATTAACACCAAAACAGCCAACACCGCTTCTAAACAAAAAACTCCTGTTGCTTCAGGAGAAAACAACTTCACCTCTCCTCTGGCTGCCACTTATTCTTCTGAATCTTCATCCAGCAGATCCCAATCAGCCACCAGATCACCATCTCCTGGTACTTCCCACAATCAAACTGGCACTCCTCCGCCAGCATCTAGTAAACCTGCACCAAGCAAAAATATAAATACTGACAACAACAACAGTCCTGCTGCTGCAACCAGAGCCCAGGAACCTCTTTCTTCTCCTTCATCTTCTCAACACCATTCAGAAAGTTACCCAGAAAATCCATACCTCCATCTGGTGGACCCTCCTACTATACCTATTCATCACTCTTCAGCTGTCCTTATTCCAGCTGCATACAAATTTGAAGATCTCCCAATAAGTAAGTACCAAAATAAATTAAAAAAATAAAATTTCTTCAACAGAGAATATTTATTGAACAAATTCTTCAGGTTTTAGTTGGAACCCCACCTCCTGAAACTGCATTTGGAACTGGCCAACCCCTAGAAACTACCTTGACGCTGGATTACGCTGATATGAAGCAACACCTTAGCATGATGTGTTCAAACATGCTTAAAGCCTTTGCTCTTCATGGTCCATTGAATGATTTTGAGAAGAATCTAAGAAAACAACTCCTTGATGACCACTGGAAGATGTCACAAATTATCAAGCACACTTTCCAGCACTCCATTCATACTTCTTCTTCTTCTTTCCAAAATTTCCCTTCCAACCCAGTACCAGACCATTATAACCCGTATACTTTCTCCAGCCACCTGCAACACAAGGAACACAGTTCTTCCTCTAATCCGAACAGGAAAAAAAATGCCATAACCATCCGGACCAATTGCCAGAGGCTTCTTCATCGCATCATTAAATAAATGATTTTAAACAAAATTACTAACTAGAAAATAATAACAGCTAACAGATATATAAAAGTTTATTTTATTTTATTTTTATTTTTATTTTAATTTTTTTTTATTTTTTTATTTTAACTACTAAACTACTAACATACTAAATAATTTGAAAATGAAATTAAGATGAAAGAAACAAAATAATATGAAATGAATAATTATTAAAAATGGTATTCCCCAGCCAATTGATGAGCTGATCCCCTGATACCTTACCCACATCCAAGTGCACCTTGATGTAGATACACCATTAAATACTTTTAAATTATTAATGATAAAAAATTAGAAATTAAAAGAAAATAATAAAAAATTAAACACAGAAATAAATGAAATAAAGAAAAAAGAAAATAGCATTGCCTGGCCAATTGATGAGGCTTTCCCAACCAATGCTTGCCCTCATCCAGGTGACCCTGATGTGGTAACACCATAATTTTTTGTGATTTTTCCTCTTTAAATCCTAATAACCCCCATAAAAAAATAAAAAGAAAAAAAGAGAAAAAAGAAAATAATCTAAAACTACTAGCTAACACAACCATAAACACAGCATTCAGAAGAAAAGAAAAGTAAAAGTACAATCCAAGGAAATGATCACTGGGTGGGCTCCCTTCAATAAGTAAAAAAAATAAGAGACCACCAGTGATCCACTGCCACTCCAAGGAAACAAAGAACCCGTCCAAAGCCAGTTTAAAGTCATAGTGGACTAAACCTGAATAACAAAAATCAGAACTAGGATTCAACTAGGACAAACAAAATACTTGAAACAGAAATTATGGGGTAACTGTTCTACAGAGCAGCCAGCTCATCAGTTACCCCCTCACTTGCCAAAATAAAATCTAGAAGCCCCCACTGGGTACCTTCAAACAAAACACAACATCCAACACAGAAAACCAAAATAAATAAGTGTGAAGGGTCCAGCTCTTGAAGACCAAAAGAATTTCCAGTTGAAAGCCATAGAGGACTAAAAACTGTGAAGAAAACCAATATGAGGGTTCAACCAAATTAAGAGAAGGGGTTGGAAACAGACAATATGGGGTAACTGTTGTTAGAGCAGCCAGCCCATCAGTTACCCCCACACTTTCCAAGGCAAAATCTAGAGACCCTGCCCATGGGTACCCTCTAACAAAGAAATTCCAACAAACAAATTCACAGCATCACCAGAAAAAAAATCTAAAATTAAAGAATGGTCTGTAGTTTATCCTCATTGCGGAGTCAATCTTCTTCACTTCTTGTACCTCTAGGGTAAAAACTCTTCACTTGATCCACAGCCACCCTCTTCTTCAGGACTGCACCATCCAACTCTTCCAAAACATAAGAACCTCCAGAAACTTTAGATCTGACTCTGTAAGGTCCATTCCATCTTTCAGCAAACATTTCTCCCCACTGACTCTCCAAACTTCTATCACACACCAAAACCAAACAAACAGGTTTCAAGGGATTCCTGAGTCTATGAGCCAACTTCTTGTCCCAGTATCTTACTGATTGATTTCTTATCTTTATCATCCTAGAGTATGCCTTCTCTTGACATTCCTCTTTACATTCTAACTGTTGCATCCTGGCACAGAGCAAATCTTATGTTGAGCACACATCATCCCAGTCAATTCCAAGATAAGAGACAGCTTCCAAATCCACTGGTAGAACAGCCTTCTGACAAAAAATCAATTCATATGGAGAATAGCCAGTTGTCCTTTTTATAGTGTCTCTATCAGCAAATAAAAACAAGCGTAAATAATGTCTCCATTTTTCAGAACTATCTCTGCAAATCTTCACCAAAGAATTCTTGATAACTTGATGGCCTCTTTCAACCATTCCTTCAGCTTCAGGATAATAAGGCATAGCCTCCCTGACTTTAGAACCAATACATGCCACAGCTTCTTTTAATTCAGCTCTAAACTCTGGCCCTCTTTCAACAGTCACCAACTTCATTAAACCATATCTAAATACTCATTCATTCTTCAAAAACTCTGCCACATTTTTGGCAGTCAAATTAACCAGAGGCGCTTCCTCCACCCAACCAGACAAATCATCCCTGGCAATAATCAAGTATTTATACCTGCCCTATTTAATATGGACAGCATCCAAACTGACTCTTCCAAACACATTTGATTCACCAGTAGCACGGCCAACCTCTTTAGGTTTCAAGTGACTTCTTCTTTGGAACTATTCACAAGATTGAACCCATCACTGCACAGCCAACTTCATACCTGGCCACCAAAATCTGTCTGCTACTCTTCTGTAAGTCTCCCCAAAGCCTCTATGACCAAGGTCTTCATGCAAAGACTTCAACACCAACTCTTTACCCTTCTTCTGAGTCACCACAACTTGAGGATTTGGATGCCTTCTCCTCATCAACCTTCTTCCTGACACATTGAATCCAGGACTTTTCTTCTTGATTTTCAACCAAATATTATCATCACAAATATCTGGCCTCTCCAAGGTCAACAGATATTCAACCAAAATAAAATAAAACCCAGTCTGACCCCAATTTTCATCTTCAAAATCCAACAACACAAAATCCAAGGGTACAACCCTATCCTCAAAGTCACCAGTGTACACATGAGCCACCCGACCAGCCCATCCAGGACACCAATCTCTAAACTTTGATAAATCTGTTTCTCTCCACTGAATCCTATGAGAATCCAGTTCACTGACAAACACAACATTCTCCAGATTTGAGCCATACCAAACAACAGCCCCATCTTCATCAACAAAAACATCCTGATCACCAGAATCAAGATCAGAAACATCCAGTTTATCCTCTTGACGGAGGACAGAACAATCATCCAGTTTAGCCTCATGGGGGAGGAGAGAAAAATATTAAGCACCCTTTGTGCTGGCTCTAAAAACTGGGAAATCTTTGTCAAACTCTTCAGGATCAGAATCTTCATCTGTGGGGGGTCTGCTTGACAATCCATCTGGCATTGTAAAAGTTTTACCTGGCTTATGCACCAGGTCAAAAGAAAAATGTTGAATAAACGCCACCCACCTAGTCATTGGAGCATTTGGCAGACTAGGTGTGTTGAAAATTTGAACAAGAGATTTAGCATGCACCTGCAGCTCAAAATGCTGCCCCCACAAAACAATTTTTAGCTTCTTTATGGTCTTTGCTACACCGCAGAACTCCAACTTTGGCTGAGAATACCTAGATTCCAAATCATTAAAAACCACAGACTCATACCTTACTGGCCTATCCTTCCCAGTTTTATCTTCCTGAGACAAAACAGCACCAGCAGCAATATAACTTGAGTCCACCGTGAAATAAAGTTTCCCAGCTTCTCTACCATAATCCAACTTGTGAAGGATTATATCTTAGTTAATAAAGAAGTCCAAAAACACCTTACAAGAGCAAATTCACTCCCTCTCAACCCTACTGAATACACTAACAATAAGAGTAAACATTAACCCACCACTTTCTTCAACTTCTGAAAAGCCTCTTCACACTCTTCAGTCCATTCCCACTCTGCATCTTTTCTGGTCAACCTCCTTAAAGGTGAATCCAACAAAGAAAAATCTTTAATGAAAATCCTGACATACATGCAAACTCCCAAAAATCCTCTGACTTCAGTAGTATTTTTAGGACTTTGCCATGACTGAATTTTATTAACCTTCTACTTTGCCATAATCCTCCCTTCTTTACACACCACGTGCCCCAGAATTTCCTGAACCGGAACACAACAACAAAACTTTGACCCAAAAATGGTCAAACCAGCCTCTTCAATTCTAAACAGTACTCTCTCTAGAGTAATTGCATATTCCCAAACAAACCTCCTTATACCTAAGTTTTTTTTCAGCACTTCATTTCCATAATCAGTGGAGGGTCCTTTAATTCCACTGTCATCAATAAAAATACCAGCATGAGTAAGTACCTCATCCTGTAAAATCCAAGACATTTGTGCTTGATAAACTGCTACTGAATTAGTTGCTCCTTGAGGCAACCTAGTGAGCTGAAATCTCCCCAGAGGGGTCTCAAATGTTATGAGTGGCTGTGAATCAGTGTGAAGTTTCCTTTTATAATAGCCACCCATAACATCACACAAACCATAACACACCCTTCCAGCAAAGGCTTCTACAAAGTCTTCAGCACTTGTTGCATCCCTGCATCCTTGATAGTAACTCTATTCAAGGATATAAGATCATGAACCACCCTGAGTTTTCCATTCTGCTTTTTAACACAGAACACTGGACTTCTGTAACTGGAAGTTCATTGTTCATACAATCTAGTCCTGACTCTTTCCCTAACAATCTCTACAAAATCATCACGTATAGCAGCAAGAATTGGAATAGGTTTGATTTGCCAAGGTTCATGACAAACCACAGTAATCAAGTAAGGTTCCCCATAAGAGTGTTTAAAAACACCCCTTTCCTCTTCAACAAATGCCATCGCCATCTCCCTTAGCACAATAACATTCAACAACAATTTCTTTTCCTCCTCAGATAACCAACCATCAGGACCAAGTTAACAACCTTCAACCTTTCCATTGTCACTCTAGCAGTTTCCTCAAAATCAGGAGGATTCTTCACTAGAGGAGTACAGTACGGATCTCTTGACAATGGAGGTCTCTTCAGCGGAGGATTAAATCCTACAGGCATAGGCTCATTGACAGGCCTAATCTTCTGCAACACCTTCTTGTACTTTGTGGCTCTACCATTAACTTGAGGGATCTTCAGGACATATTCTTCACCAGACCTGGAAAAAAACAAAGGGTTTCCCCCTTTCTCACATGTGTGGCCAAGGCAATGTTTTTGAAAGGTGTAGAAGGAACCCTAGCGGTGCACAATGGGAAGGACTTACTTTTACTCCCCAATCTCACCACTCCAAAGCTTTTCTGCAATCTCACATCTTCATCTTCACTTCCATCTACCAAATCTTCAAATCTTGATTCATCTTTAGAATCACATTTTCTACTACTGTGCAGTTTATCCTCATGCAGGAGGTCCGAAACTAGATCTTTCTTATCTTCATTCTTCAAAAATTTGGGCAATTTAACCTCTTGCTGGAGGCCCAAAACAAGATCTTAATGATCTTCACAAAAATAATTTTTGTCTTTCTTCTTCATTATCTTCAGATTTTTTTCTTGATTTTCTTGAATTATCTTGAAATTTTTATTTTCTTGTCATGGGTTTTATTCTTGCTTACAAAAATAACCAGGGGTTTCCCCAATGCACACAGACATGGCCAAGGTAATGTTTTTGAAAGGTGTAGAAGAAACCCTAGTGGTGCACAATTTGGAGGACTTACTTTTAGACCCCAATCTCACCACTCCAAAGCTTTTCCACATATCTTTCAATAAAGATATATAAACCATCTTCCTTTTTGAGCTTAAATTAAAATTAATTGAAAATCTTGGAAAAGAAAAGAGATTTGATAAAAAACTTGAAGAATACTTGCAAATAAGAGAAACATTAAAAAGAGAAAGTTGAAAATCCACATGGTATATCTCCAAGGAAGCTGACCTACTGCAACCTGGGATTTCCTCACCTTGGGGAGAGGTTCTAGCACTTGGGTGATCAGCCCTCATCATTCTAAAAAAGACAGACTCTCTCTAAAGCCTGTGGCACACTCCAAAAATCCAGAGGCAGCACCCACTTTTTTTCTCCTCCTACAACAATCCATGCATTGACACATGGATGAAATACCAGGTCTGGTTTCCCAACCATCATCTCCAGGAGATGATAACCTCATGAGAAGCCTTCTCTCATCTTCACCAGTTAACTCCAAACAAATCCTTATGTCAAATTGATAGCCAATTTTTTCCTGGAAATACATCAAGAATGGCCCGCCTAAAACTCCTTTTAAATTACCTTTAGCAATGTAAAAATGAGCCTTTCTGTCACCGGAAAACCTATGCACAAGGTCGAGGATGTTCCTGAAAGTGAGATGAGGAGTTTGGAGGCTTCTTTGAAGCACAGAGGAAATGTTCAAGGAAGTGATTCGAAGATAACTCAAAGGAAGAGCTACTGCTTCAAGTTATATTTGAGAAGAATCTTAATATATTTTAAGGCAATACTAATATTCTTAGAATCTCACAAAGGGTTGTAACACTCAACTATCAAAAGATTTAAATTTAGAAATGATTATTGAGGGAAAAGGGAAATGTATAATAACAATGATTTAACTTGCAGTTTTACCACTATTAACTATAAATATGTTTTATAATTTAATTCTAAAGAAATATCGAACCAAAAATCCAACCCCTTTTATATCTATTACTTCTCCTCGCATTGACCTCATACCCATCCATCATTCTGCACACCATAGACCACCACAATTACACCCGTTACACTTGGACCCTCCTCACTAACATCTGTTAACCCCTTAATCCTCCGCTACTCATTCCGTCCATGCTCACTACTCCCTTTTTAGTAGCCCACAGATATTTAATAAAACCTTTTAGCGGAATATTGCATTGACTATTGCGCTGTGCATTGCTTATTGAAGAAAAGCCTAAACACACTTTTGAGAATTGACTAATTTAGATTTAAAGTTTAGATTAGCGCAGTTGAATTGTGAGTACACAAAGGGAAGTCTCTGTGGCAAGGTAGAAACACTTTCTGCGCTTTGAGTATGGATTTAGACCTCTGTTTTTTTGATTTATTAAGCTGCTTTTGCCTCGAGTGTCACATGGCGCGTGACAGATGCCCGGGTATGAATACGCGAGCTCCGTTGAGCATGAGACATATACTTCCCACACTACTTTCCCTCTATTTAATTCTTGATTATTATTTTTTAATTATTATGTCAACTTGCCCTACTCCAACTCCCACGCCTCCTCATCCCAAAGCGGATGGTGGGCTCATTACCCAACAGTATTCCCAAGCCTGCACTGCTTGTGAGTCAATGGAATACTTCTGCATCAAAAGAAAGGCCACATGGGGTCCTTGCCAGAAATGCGAGTTTTGCCAATGGAGATGGGTGACGTGTGATGCCCTCTCAAGGAATGCCGACATCGAGAAACGGCTTACCAAAACTAAGTACTGGGTAATACCGAAGACCAAATAAGTGGTCGAAGATATGTGGGATGTGTTGGTTGGGGACAATCAGTCGGAAGGAGTTGACAAGGAGGTTGAAGATACCGTGGCAACCTGGGCAACCCAAGCCACAAGCAAAAAAAGAGGGGTGGAAGAGGAGGTGGATGAATTGGTAGAAGAAGATGAGGAGGAAGCCCCCATCTCAAGGCGGATGCCAAGAAGCGGCGGATGGTCATCTAAGATGACGAAGAGGAAAAGAAGTGACAGTGGAAGTCACATTGAAGTTATTTCTAGAGGCTGATCCAGTTTTCGAATTAAGTCTGTCTTTTATTTTTTATTTCAAAAGAAATTTTTTTACTGATGACTGTATGTTTAGAATTCAGATGTTGTTGCGGAAGCACCTATGGTGGAAGCTCCTCTTGTGGAAACCACTACTGTGGAAGTGGCCGTTGTGGAAGCGGCGCCTTTGTTCCCCGCTGAAGAAAATTTCCAGTGATTGCCTTGAGGGAGGACAATGAAGAAACTCTGACCAGGTATGGTCAAGAAACCTTGCCAGGGTCAACTCGGCAAAAGATAAACTGACAAAAGAAATTTAAGCTCCAGAGTCTATAAGACAACTGAAAGGGGTATCCTCCTTAAAAAGAATGAATCTCAAGTGGTTTAAGGCAACTCCAGTCCTTAAGAAATGGAGGTTCTGTGCACTGGGAGAGATAAGATAGTTTGCTTTTCACACAAGCAAACTATCTACTAGTTTTTTGAATTTGAACTTGTAAATTCTCTTTCCTTCAACTTTGCACAATCTTCTAGCTTGTGCTTACCCCCACAATACATACATAACCCATTATCTGCTTGTCTTTTCCTCTCAGCTTCTTTAAGTTCCCCTTTAGGATCCAGTACTTTACTGATGTCTCCAGGGGTCGAGCTTTTTGGTCGAGGTTTGTCCTTTCCTTTATTTTGTTTGGATTGAGTTGAGGAGAATTGAGTTGGTCATGGGTTTTAAGAAGGTCCCGATTTAAAATTTAGGCCTTGAGATTTGTTGGCGTATTGATGATGTTGTAGTTGTCCTTGGTAAACGCCATTGAGTTCGAGGGTTTGATCCATCAAATCCGTTAAAGTAGTCATCTTTTTACCATGAAGATTTAATTGATCTAGAATCCTCGAAGGAAGTCCCTTTTTGAAATGATACTTGAGGGCAGCATCATTCCAACCTTCTCGAGTTTTAAGTGCTCTGAAGTTCAAGATGTATTCAGAAGCTTTCCCATTATCACTCATGCGGAGGAAGTCCAGTTCAATTTCCGCGTTTTCAGCATCATTAGGGTCACCAAACAACGTAAAAAGTTGGTCTTCAAATTTTTCCCAGTTATTGATGAGTAAGTGGGTCTCTTTCAAAGAGAGCATGAGAAGATAAGGTTCAAACCATCTTGCTACCTTTCAAGCTAGGAATGAGGAAGCATAAACAACCTTGGATCAGTCGTTATTAAAGGTTTCAGGGTCATTATGGAACAGGAGTTTGCATGTTTGCAAGAAGGGTCGCAATCTGTCTGGATGTTCTCCATGGAATATATCAGGAGATTTCATGGAAGGAGTTTTAAATTTTGATCACTCCAAGGACGCTGGATTTGAAAGGGTCTTCATGAAAAGCCTCATGAAGTCTTCCAGTGAATTAGATGACCCAGGATCCAAAGGTTGACCAGAAGGTTGAGTAGCAGGGGCAGATGGTGCCTCGTGCATTGTATCCTCTCCTTCTTCATCATCACTAGAATCATCAAAATCATGTGGGATATCTTCTACAGATTGGACTGAATGTTGCCATTCCCTAAGGTCGAGAGGTTCCTGGGAGTGAGTGTGGGAAACAGGCCGTGTGGCTGTTGGCCTGCCTCTGGCGCAAGCTCTAGTAGTAGCCCCGGTAGGAGGAGTGCATTGAACAGGTGCCATTTTAAGAATTTAGAAAACACCTGAAAAAAGACGTAGTAGTTCAAAGAATGAGAACTACGGAGAATTAAATTATACTTTCACCGAACGACCTACGCACAAGGTTGAGGGTGTTCCTGAAAGTGAGATGAGGAGTTTAGAGGCTTCTTCGAAGCACAGAGGAAATGTTCGAAAAAGTGATTCAAGAATAACTCGAAGGAAGAGCTACTGCTTTGAGTTATATTCGAGAAGAATCTTAATATATTCTAAGGCAATACTAGTATTCTTAGAATCTCACAAAGGGTTGTAACACTCAACAATCAAAAGATTTAAATTTAGAAATGATTATTGAGTGAAAAGGGAAATGTATAATAACAATGATTTAACTTGAAGTTTAACCACTATTTACTATAAATACGTTTTATAATTTAATTCTAAAGAAACATTGAACCAAAAATCCAACCCATTTTATATCTATTACTTCTCCTCGCATTGAACTCATACCCATCCATCATTTCGCCCACCACAAAACACCACAATTACACCCATTACACCTGGACCCTCCTCACTAACATCCGTTAACCCCTTAATCCTCCGCTAGTCATTCGGTCCATGCTCACTACCCCCTTTTTATTAACCCACAGATATTTAATAAAACCTATTAGCGGAATATTGCATTGACTATCGCGCTGTGCATTGCTTATTGAAGAAAAGCCTAAACACACTTTTGAGAATAGACTAATTTAGATTTAAAGTTTAGATTAGTGCAGTTGCATAGTGAGTACACAAAGGGAAGTTGCCATGGCAAGGTAGAAATGCTTTCTGCGCTTCAAGTATGGATTTAGACCTCTGTTTTTTTGATTTATTGAGCTGCTTTTGCATTGATTGTCACATGGCATGTGACACTTTCCAGAGGCTCCACCAACATCCAACTTAAAAAATTTGGAGGTTCCCATCAACTCTGTTACGTGACCACCTATACCTCTTAAATTCCCACCAATTTCAGTTTTGATGGGGAGGCCTAAATGAGTGGCCTCAAACAAAGAAATCAGGTTAATCTGTGAACCTGAATCCACTAATGCCCTAGCCTCCCTGCCATTCAGGGTGACATTGACATACCCTAGAGGTGCAGAAAAATGTGTTTCCAACCCCTCTCCATACTTCCCAGCAGAATCACATATGTATTCCACTTCCCCAGAAGAAACCCTTCTCCTGGTCAACAACTTTTTCTGTCTATCAGCCAACCCAGGGCTGATAGCATATAACACTCCATAAGTGAGAGAAACCTGACCCTGATTCATCCTATCTAGAACAGAGTCCATAACATTAGTTTGGCCAGAAACTACTGGCCTCTCAAAGTGAGCCCTTGGCTTCACTACCTTGGTCCTAGAATTTTCCTGAGGACCAGAACCACCAACAGATTTCCCATCTACAGGAATCAAACCAGATCCCTCACCAGAACCTCTGACCCCAGCAGGCCTTGGAAATGAAGTCAACGGAACCTCCTCCTCAGAGTCAGAGTCCACATCCATAGGCATTGGCTCACCATTAAGGTCCAATGCTCCAAACCTAGGGGGGCCCATATTTGCAATCCCCTTCTGCATTTTATACAGCTTCTCTTTGCTGTACTTCTTCCTAGCTGCACCCAGCTTAGGAGGGGCCTGAGAACTGCTCTTAGGCCTTCCCACCTTCCCTTCCTCTATGTCATAAACATCAGCCAAGCACTCACCACTTGACTGTCCTCCGCAAGAATACAACTCTAATTCACCAAAGGAAGAAGAAAAGGGAGCTTTATTTACCTCCTTCACATTCCCCTTGCCATCTTTATCTTATTTAGTAGAGGAATTCCTCTGATCAGCAATCTCCTCAAATCTTGACCTCCGCTGATTGAGACCAGCCCTTCTCCTGACCATGTCCATAGGATCCTGTCACTCACTGGGCTTGACAAACTGACCATCAAACTCTACTTTGACCTCTGACACAT
Source organism: Hemileia vastatrix (assembly GCA_030280995.1). NCBI lineage: Eukaryota > Fungi > Basidiomycota > Pucciniomycetes > Pucciniales > Zaghouaniaceae > Hemileia > Hemileia vastatrix. The sequence continues at coordinate 22,410,216 of JASXTE010000001.1, read as the reverse complement.
CTCTGTTCAGGGCCCAACAGTCATTGGAATTATGTCCACTCCTTCTGCAATAAGATCAAACCAAAGGGTCACTACTATCAGCCTGCCTATCAAATTCCCTGGGCTGAAGAGGCGCCATATTGGCCTTCTTTTCCTCCTGCACAAAAATATGAAGCTGTTTTGTCAGATAAGCCAACTGCTCCACCACTGGATCCCTCTCCTGTTTGTGAACCTTCACTATATTCTTCTCTTCCTTCTCCACATTACTCTCCTCTTCAGCCAAAGCCTCACTGACTTTGCTGACATATTTGGCGCACCCTTCTTGGTAGGTGTCCACTGCCAATAACTTCAGATGGGCCTCCACCGCCTCCTTCACCTTGTCCAAGGCAGGCAGCTTTTGATCCCCATTAGAGATAGTCTTCATCAAGTCTCTCCTTGATAACTCTTTTAGCACATCAATCCTGACATCTTTAGCCAGGGAAGACCTAAAAACATCTTTGGCAGAATTTTCATGCACCAGCTCCTCCACTTCCACCAAGTATTCCACCACAGGATCAAACTGTAGCAGAAACTTCCTGTAACTGTGAAAGTTACCAACACCGCCATAAGACTGCCACTCACTGACAACCTTATTCAGATCCACCATAGTGAACCTGACACCCCATCTATCAACTACTTCCCTACACAATAACCTCCAATCTCTCTTCTTGTAGCCAGACATTGCTACAACCTCCTTCTCCACCGCCCTATCTCCAATGAAGAAGATGATTTGCTTCACCATATGCAGGTGGGAAGCACCGTCAACGTCGGCAGCAGTTTCATACTTCTCTAGAAACCACTAAACATCATCACCATTAAACTTGATTCCATCCCAATTTTTGATCGTAACACATTCCCTAACCATCACAGCAGGCTGACCTTCCCCCCCGCTGACAGTCACTACAGGAAGTGAAGATCCAGAAGCCATTCTTTCAGACAAAAACACCAAAAAGAACCAATCACAGGCAACAAAGAATCCAAAGAACTAACAGATCCGTTACCCCACTTTGGGTGCCAGAAATGTAGACAATCCTATAGTACTAGCTATAGGCCTTGACCAAGGGAGTTGGAGTAAAACCAGAAGAAAAACCCCTGTACCTTTAGAAAAATAGAGTGAGATTTACTTGTTACAGTAAATTGGTTCCTGCTAACACAAAGACCCTTTTCCAAACACACTTGACTGCTTGAGCAGTCAAGAAAGTAGTCTCCAGACAGACTACCACACCAAAGAACTGAAATGTAGACTAATGTCCACACCAGAGAAAGCAATGATACTTGATGTAGGTTTCAAATCCACACCAGAGACAGAAATGATACTTGCTATAGCTTGCAAGACTATAACAGAGAAAACAGTTGCTAAGCTAAGTTAAATGAAGAACTTACTTGCAACAAAAACACAGCCAAATTGTGGTCGGCAAACAGTGAAAACTGAGTGAGGAACAAGGATATCACCGCCAGATGGTTGAATGATAATTAAAGTTGCCCCAAACTGTCTTAATCACTATATACACACAGACTACTAATCAAGATCCCATGCACACCTGCAAATACGGTGTTCCTGACCACCAAATTGCATAAAACCTCCCTAGAAGTGCTTCCAGCCCTCTAGCATTGAGGCAGGAGGTCTGCCCGGCACTGGGAAGCCTGCCTGAGGCAGCCTGACCACCCTGAAGCCAGAAAACCACCAAAAACACCCAAACAACTTAGAAAATTCAACTACTACTACTTAAACCCTTAAAACACATAATTACACTACAACAACACTGAGACATGAAATATAGAGAAAATTACGCTCATTCCAATGGTATTAAGAACTTAACCCTAAGATATAAGGTTAGCCCATAAAACACAAAAAACAAAATTCAACAGCAATCTTTTGAAATTGAAAAGTGAGAAAGTATCCCCCAAATACTTATTCTATGAAAAATGTCCACACGACATAAAATATAGAGAAAAACCAGAGCTATCCAATGGTAGCCTACAGATCCCTGTAGTCCTAATATTTGCTGCGTAATTCCAGAAAAATACCCAATTATTTGAACAATCCCATTTAAGGCATACCAAAATACCACCAAATAAACCAACAAAGGGCTCTGCCAATGTTGGAAGACCACAATGTTGGGAAAGGTTTTACCCAAAGTGGGGGGAAGATTTTACAGAATGAAATACAGAAGATATTAAATCAATCTTCAATGAATTGATTTTAAAAATTCATCATCTTAATACAATGACAACTCAATCAAGTCATAATCCACTATCCAATATCCTGGAAGCTCATTTAAGCAATAATTATTGTTTGAATTTATAAGACCAAATACTCTGGAAGTAAGGGGCCAAATGATTCAGTATATAATCAGGTCTATTAGCCTTCAAAGATAGAGTAGTCATAACCAAAAATAAGGAGATAAACTTATGGATTATCAACATCCAAAATGATTCACTATTAGCTGGTCATTTTGGGGCTGATAAAACCCACCAGTGAATAGTGAGGGATTCCTACCGGCCAGGTATGACCAGAGAGACCAAGGCCTATATTAAAGCCTATTAACAAAATAATAGAAACAAGGTAAGTTATCACAAAAATTATGGGTTGCTTCAACCACTTCCAAATCTCTCTAAACCAGGTGAATAATTTTCAATGAATTTCATTTGTTGATTACCCCAATCAGATAAGTTTGATGCTATATTATTCATAGTTGATAGGTTCTCTAAATTATCTATTTTTATTAATACTTGTACTACTTCTACAGCCAAAGAATTAGAAAAATTATTTCTAGAATATTTTTTTTCTAAGCATGGATTACCTTCTAATATTATTTCTGAACTTTTTCAGCAATTAGATATTAGGAGGAATATTTCTACTGCCTATCACCCTAAAACAGATGGGAAAACTAAAAGAGTCAATCAAATCCTCAAAAAATATCTTCAAATGTATGTCAATTATCAGCAAGACCATAGAACCACATGTTTACCATTTCCCAAATTTGCCTACAACAACTTGAAAAATTCTTCAACAAAGAAATCTCCTTTTGAAAAAGTCTATAGAAATATTCTAGATTTTCTAATTCACAGAGGAAAAAATCATCCTGATAAACATTATCTTCAAACCACAATAAAACCTCAAGGAGAACTCAAATCCAACCTTGAAATGGTGAATCAAAGATAAAAGGAACAGGCTGAAAAAGGTTGAGAATCTGCTCCACTTTTTAAACCTGGTGACAAAGTATGGTTCAGCTCTAGAAATATTCAAAAATCTCAAACATCAAAGAAAATATCTGAGAAGCTTTTGGGACCATTTGAATTTAACTCTGAAGTCTCTAAAAATGTATTTGGACTCAAGCCACCCTCAAAATGGAAATCAATTCATCTTGTCTTTCACATATCTCTCTTGGAACTAGCTCAAGAAATATAACCAGGAAATTGAATCCATATTTTGCCACCAAGTCAAGTTTAAAAAAATTTAAAAAAAAAGAATGAAACTAAAAACATCAAACTAGCTGTAAAACATTTCTCAAGCTAGGTCAAATTTCTTCCACTTGGACACCATGTAGATCCATTCTACAAGTTGTAAATTTGGGATGAGTGCCATACACCGCACAATACAGGGGGCAGAATTGTTAGCAAGTCCGCAACCTTGGACTCAAATTCACCACAGATTGAACAAACATTGAGCTATTTACAAAAGAACCATACAATCAGGGATGAAAACCACTCAGCAGAATAGTTTTTGTGGGTCTTCAAGTAGAGTTCAGTATGAGTTCAGTATGAGTTCAGTCTGAGTTCCATCTGAGTTCTGTCTGAGTTCAGGTTGGAGACTTGCTAGCAAGTCCACCCCCTATATTGCATAGTGATATTTTAGGCTAATTTCCTATAAAATATATTTTATTATTTATCAGAAATAAAGTGGAAAGTTACAGTAACCCAAAAGGAAAAGCTCATAGATGTTTTCTTTCTCAAAGGCAATCAATCAAATGAAGCTTCTCTCATAGGTCTTATTTGTTACTTTACTGCTGTCAGACTAAGTATCTAGTCTACTCAGTTGGTTTTATTGATGACCTGTAAATGTGGATCAGTTATCAATATAATTATTGAAAAGGTATAATTTTACCTTAATAGTTTATAATAGAAAATAAACATACTAGAAAATAGTTTTTTTAAATTCAGATTCAGATAAATATAACTCACATTATATCCAATAGGTGGCTATTTTCTTACCATAAGTATTTAATGGCTATTTTCTGCTTAAATATTTTAAAGACAACTAAAAAGATGATCTTATTTCTGCCAAGAATAAGTCCCTATTTCTAGTGAAATCCTCCTCCTCTTTCCCCACAATGCTTTAAAGATCTCAAGAGCTATGATCCCTACTATCTGGATTTCAGACCCCACAAATGCAGTATACCAACAGGTTTCCCAAGTCTGTGGCAGCTGATTTTGTCCCGATCTTACTCAGGATGAGCCAAGTACAAATCTCTGTCAAACTCTAGCATCATGTGCTTACAACATTCTCATCAGAGATAACAAATCTACAGTAGCTAACAGCCTGGATATCCCCAGGACTGAGTAAAAAGTACTTATAAGTTATTTTAAACACATGGACTATACATGGGAGAAATAAATTAGAGTACACAAATAGTATACAAAAGTAAATTTATGATTAAATAAAAAATATGCCATTATAACACCTTATATACACGCATATATCCACCTTTTATAAGTCTTATGTACTTAATATTAAGTTGCAATATGTTAGGGTAATCTTAAGAACCTTAGATATAAGGCTACATAATTTTTAAGTAGACTTAAAGCTGTTGCTTTCATTGTTTTATGTGAAAAACAAGAAATGCGCTTTAAATCACTTAAAAGTTGACTATATGCGCTATAAATTTAATAATATTAAAAATTCACTTTTACAGATCAATTTTTCTTAATTGGGGCTATTGATTTGGCTACTCAAAACATAAAAATAACACTTTTCAAATTTGGTGTTTTTATGCCAGAAATGGCTTCTGTGTACTGGCCACATACTGCCTGCATTTTTTCTGTGTGAATAGCTTCATTTTTAGCAAAGTTAGCTTTTTCACAATATAATTACCCCACATTCTACACCCACTGTGTTGAAACACGCTAAAATAGGCGACAGGTGCTTGTTTAGTGTCCTAGCTTAATTACAAATGCATTGACCCTCTTTATATGCACTAATTTCATTAATAACCTCAATCTTGGTGCTTTAATTCACTACCATACTTAAATTTGCCTGAATTAGTCAGGAATTTACCCATGAAAGCGCCTGCCAAGGACTGCATGTAGTTACCCCACATCTCACGCCCTTTTTTGGGTTTTTAAGTGGTTTCTCAGTCAATTTTGGTTATTTTTGAATGGGGATTTCACATAGTATAATTTCATGATTAGCCCCAAAATTTCTACTGTTAATCCCCCTTATTATTGAGTAATAATGAGTCTTAATTTTCCCTTTTTAGTCTTTTATTTTAATGTATAACAAGCATATACTCTCTTTTTTTCTTATTCTTTATTTTTGATGGATTATCCCTATTACTACATGATTTTGGCGGGTGATATCATTCTAATTATGTTACTGGTCACTCTTTACGTTGATAGACATTTTTATTAGATGGAATGAGGCCTCATTAATTGTGTATAGAGCTGGTAAATCAAGGGGTTCATTGGGGAGGTTATTGTGTATAAAAGGAAGAGATTTTTGGTCTTTTTCTTTACATTCTTTATCATTACAGTTCAAATATATAACCAATACATTTACAATACATATCAATAGTACTTATAAAGTCTTTGAATAGTATCTGAATTATTAAATCTATTTTTCTACTAACTATAAGATTTTAAGCCATATATATAATTAGTGAGATTTATATTACTGAGACCCTTATATTGAGTTACATTTAAATACTTATTGGATTTGTACTACAGTATTCATATAGGACCATTAAAATCTTCTAGAGAACTGACCATTCAAGCTAGTTCATGTCTCTGTACTTGACCTCAGCCTGACAGTAACCACCTAAAAATGAGATTTAAGATAAGATATAGTGATACCAATAATAAATAGAAGAAAAGGAGATAAAAAGGAAAGAAAAAAATTAAATAAATACTATATATATTGGTAGAACTAGTGAGAAAGGAAAAATTAAGAATTTCAATTTTATAGATAAGCAAGAAAATAGATTAATGAGAAAATATTTTTATAGAATTCTTTAAATCGATCTAAAACAACATATAGCTTTTGAAGAATCAAAAATATCTCCAAATATCATTACTTTAGTTTGGAATATCTTATTTTTTAAAAAAAAAGTTCTATTAACAATCAGATGAGATAAATGGAAATTTATAACAGAAACAGATGATAGAGAGAAAAAAAAAGATAAAAGGAAGATTAATCCATAGAAATTTTTTTGCTCCTGTTTTATTTCCAGAGTCTTCCAGGGATGAAGGAAAAATACATCTGTCCTGTCAGGTCTTCAGTTTCTGTGTATTTTCTATCAAGAGGGGAGTGGTAAAGTTATTGATTTCCAGGCTTCCAGCATTCATTTAAGTATTGAAATAATAATTTTACTTTTTTATTTTATTTTATTTTATTCTTAGTGTTTATAATTTTAGACTACTTCACTACCCAATATAGGGGGTGAACTTGCTAGAAAGTCCCCAACCTGAACTCAGACAGAACTCAGATGGAACTCAGACTGAACTCATACTGAAACCCTACTGAACACTACTTGAAAACCCACCTAAAACTTTTTTTCTGAGTGGTTTTCATCCTTGATTGTATGATTGCTTTGTCAATAGCTCAATGTGTGTTCAATCTATGGTGATTTTGGGTCCAAGGTTGTGGACTCTCTAGCAAGTCTGCCCCCATATTGTGTGGTGTTTGTCTTGATATATTCCATAATGTCTGTTGGAAGTCCTAAGGACCCTGTCAGCTGAAAATTGCACTATACATTGCTTAATTAAGCTTCTGTCTCTTGTAAGAGTTGATTTTGAAATTTTAAAATTAAACCCTGGGCAGCTCTAACAATTTCAACCAGAAAATCACTTGATAAAACAAACTCACAAAAGCTTGTGGAATTTTCAACAAAAAAATACAATTTTGGCCTACAAAAAATAATTTGCGTATTAAAAAAGAATTTTAGCCAAGTAATATAATCTTGCCAAATTTTTGATGAAAAAATAAAAGTTTTTCTGACAAAAAAACAATTTTCCTATTCAAAAGGAAGTAACCTTGCCCTATCCCCAACCCTTTTGAATAGGAAAATCATTTTTTGGTGATAACAACTTTTATTTTTTCATCAAAAATTCTGCAAGATTTTATGACCCACCCTCTTTCTACACTTTTGAATAGTCAAATCATTTTTGTGTGAATACAAATTTGATTTTTGTCAAAAATTCTGAAAGCTTTTGTGACTTGGCTGTACAGTGAAATTTGAAGCAATAGAAACAAAATCAAAAATTGTCAAAAAAACAAATTGACAGGACAAAAATTTGTGCTGAAGATCTCTTATACAGCTTCAATCTATTTCATGGCACTGGATCCATTTTCCCTGTCATTTAGTCCCATTACATTCATTCTAGAGCTGCATCATAAACTAGAGCTTTTAAAATAATCTGCAGCACAATTTTTTGCCCTGCTCAAAAATTTCTGGAATTTTTTGATTTTGTTTCACTTGCTTGATAATTCTCTGTATGTCACTATCAGGTTCTGTGAAGATAGATTTCAAATTTATAACCAATAATGTGCTTCTTTATATGATCCTCATAACTTTACACTTGATTACCACTCTTTACTCCTGGTGATTTCAAGAAGAATAAAAATAATTTCATACCTAGTATTTGGTTATTTCAACCATCAATGTTAGTATAATTTGGAGCAGTGGACAGATTGAATTGTGAGTTAGAGACCTTGAGAGTATATATTCTCAAAGCAGGAGAGCCAAAACCATAAATGGATGACATTGTGTCAGAATTTTCAAAAACAGTTGCTAAAATGAACAGTTATCAAGTATTTCCCTGCTTCTGATTTTGTATCAAGTTTCAGCTCATTGACTAATGTATACGGGGTACTGAGAATATAGAATAATAAAAGTTCAATAATAAACTGGGCTATTTAAGACAATACTCAGACACTTACATGAGTCCTCTAAAATCAAATAGATGGTTGCCAAGGTAGAAGTGACCCTTTCTAGCTGTGACAAAACCAGGAGATCTATCACCACATAATATTTGGGGGTGGACTTGCTAACAAGTCCTCAACTTGAAGTCTGATAGGACTTATGATGAACTCTTCTTTAACAATGGCTTGAACTCCTGATTAATGATAAATGAATCTTTACTGAAATAATTGTGAAACTTCAATGAAATCTGATTAGAAATTAAAGTAAGGAAAGTTTAAGAATCTTCTCAACACAAATTTCTTTTTCATTAAATATATTTTTATCATATTTTTCAATTCTATTTTATCAATAAAATTACAGAAAAATAGATTATTAATTCTAAAGTTATCATTTTTAAATTGATTAGGTATTTTAAGAAAATCTTTTTCAAAACATATGAAAGCTAATATTTACCTTTTAAATATCAAAAAATTGTTCATTCAGAATTAAAAATAGTAATATTTTAATAGAAACCATATAAACTGAAGTTGTATTGTATTTCATATTAGAATTTTTATATTGAAAAATATTATTTGTTGAACTTAAATGAATTAAATGAGAAGCACATTGAACCATCAGGAGTTTTAAATTTTGAGGTCTAGCACTAAGTAAAAAACACACAAAACCAAAAAGAAAAAAGTAAAAGAAAAAGAAAAACCTGAGTCATGTTTTATTGGTTACTTTTTAACTCAATAAAGCACTTTCATAGTTTATTTTTACTAATAAATAATCAATAATAAATAATTGATTTTGTATCTTCAAATAATTTTAATTCTTGATGTGGTATACTTGAATCATGTTTTTGCACCTTTTTCATGTATCAAAATTATTGGAATTTTAAGGAAAATAATTTCTACCTTCTTATAGCTATAGTGCTTCAACAAATACTTTAAATATATATAATATATATTAACTAAAAAAATTGAAAGTCTGAAATTCTGAATATTTTTATTTTATTTTCTTACATTTATTTTTTGTAAGATTTCTTTGTGTAGTAAAATGATCTTATTTTTAAAAAAAATGAATCAATAGTCAGTTAATTTTTATTTTGAAAAAAATTATACATAAAAATAATCTCAAATTTTCAAATAGAAATTATAATAAACCAATAACTATATATTAAAATTCAATTTGAAACTGGATTTTTGTGGGAATACCATTTTTTTCAATAACATTTTTCTTCTGTAGCTCATACAAAAAATTGTACATTTTATTTTTATGTGAATATATGGAATTCAAGTAGGAATTTTATGCTTTTGTGGTCTTCCAACATTGGCAGAGCCCTTTGTTGGTTTATTTGGTGGTACTTTTGTATGGCTTAAATGGCATTGTTGAAAATTGGGTATTTTTCTGGAATTACGCAGCAAATATTAGAACTATGGGGATCTGGAGGCTACCATTGGATATCCCTGGTTTTTCTCTATATTTTATGTCATGTGGACATTTTTCATAGAATAAGTATTTGGGGGATACTTTCTAACTTTTCATATTCAAAAGATTGCTGTTGAATTTTGTTTTTTGTGTTTTATGAGCTAACCGTATATCTTAGGGTTAAGTGCTTAGTACCATAGGAAGGAGCAGAATTTTCTCTATATTTCATGTCTCAATGTTGTTGTAGTGTAATTATGTGTTTTAAGGGTTTTAGTAGTTGTAGGTGAATTTTCTAAGTAGTTTGGGTGTTTTTGGTGGTTTTCTGGCTTCAGGGTGGTCAGGCCGCCTCAGGTGAGCTTCCCAGTGCCGGGCAGATCACCTGCCTCCATGCTAGAGGGCTGGAAGCGCTTCTAGGGAGGTTTTATGCAATTTGGTGTTCAGGAACACCGTATTTGCAGGTGTGCATGGGATCTTGATTAGTAGTCTGTGTGTACATAGTGATTATGACAGTTTGGGGCAACTTTAATTATCATTCAACCATCTGGTGGTGATATCCTTGTTCCTCACTTAGTTTTCACTGTTTGCTGGCCACAATTTGGCTGTGTTTTTGTTGCAAGTAAGTTCTTCATTTAACTTAGCTTAGCAACTATTTTCTCTGTTATAGTCTTGCAAGCTATAGCAAGTATCATTGCTGTCTCTGGTGTGGATATGCAACCTAAATCAAGTATCATTGCTTTCTCTGGTGTGGACATTAGTCTACATTTCAGTTCTTTGGTGTGGTAGTCTGTCTGGAGACTACTTTCTTGACTGATCAAGCAGTCAAGTGTGCTTGGAAAAGGGGCTTTGTGGTAGCAGGAACCAATTTACTGTAACAAGTAAATCTCACTCTATTTTTCTAAAGGGACAGGGGTTTTTCTTCTGGTTTTACTCCAACTCCCTTGGTCAAGGCCTATAGCTAGTACTATAGGATTGTCTACATTTCTGGAACCCAACGTGGGGTAACAGATCTGTTAGTTCTTTGGATTCTTTGTTGCCTGTGATTGGCTATTTTTGGTATTTTTGTCTGGAAGAATGGCTTCTGGATCTTCAATTCCTGTGGTGACTTTCAGTGGGGGGGAAGTTCCGCCTGCTGTGACGGTTAGGGAATGTGTTAGGATCAAAACTTGGGATGGTACCAAGTTTAATGGTGATGATTTTAAGTGGTTCCTAGAGAAGTATGAAACCGCTGCTGACATTGACGGTGCTTCCCACCTGGATATGGTGAAGTAAATCATCTTCTTCATTGGAGATAGGGCGGTGGAGAAGGAGGTTGTAGCAATGTCTGGCTACAAGAAGAGAGATTGGAGGTTATTGTGTAGGGAAGTAGTTGATAGATGGGTTTTCAGGTTCACTATGGTGGATCTGAATAAGGTTTTCAGTGAGTGGTAGTCTTATGGCAGTGTTGGTAACTTTCACAGTTACAGGAAGTTTCTGCTACAGTTTGATCCTGTGGCGGAATACTTGGTGGAAGTGAAGGAGCTGGCACATGAGAATGCTGCCAAAGATGTTTTTAGGTCTTTCATGGCTAGAGATGTCAGGATGGATGTGTTAAAATAGTTATCAAGGAAAGACTTGATGAAGACTCTTTCTAATGGGTATCAAAAGCTGCCTGCCTTGGACAAGGTGAAGGAGGCAGTGGAGGCCCATCTGAAGCTATTGGCGGTGGACACCTATCAAGAAGGGTGCACCAAATATGTCAGAAAAGTCAGTGAGGCTTTGGCCAAGGAGGAGGGTAAGGTAGAGAAAGAAGAGAAGAATATGGTGAAGGTTCACAAACAGGAGCAGGACCCAGTGGTAGAGCAGTTGGCTGATCTGAAAAAACAGCTTCATATTTTTGTTCAGGAGGATAAGAAGGCCAATAAGGCGCCTCCGCAGCCCAGAGAATTTGATAGGCGGGATGGTAGGAGTGAACCTTGGGTTTTCTCTTATTGCGGAAGGAGTGGACATAAGTCCAATGAATGTTGGGCTTTGAACAGAGATGTGTCAGAGGGCAAAGTAGAATTTGATGGCAGGGTATTCAAGCTCCTTGATGGTCAGTTTGTCAAGCCCAGTGAGGGGCAGGCTCCTGTGGACATGGTCAGGAGAAGGGCTGTTCTCAATCAGCAGAGGCCAAGATTTGAGGAGATTCCTGATCAGGGGACTTCCTCTACTAAGAAAGATGGAGACCGAAAGGGAAAAGGGAAGGAGGTGAACAAAGTCTCTTTTTCTACTTCTTTGGTGGATTAGAGTTGTATTCTTGCGGAGGAAAGTCAAGTGGTGAGTGCTTGGCTAGTGTTTATGACATAGAGGAAGGCAAGGTGGGAAGGCCTAAGAGCAGTTCTCAGGCCCCTCCAAAGCCTAAGGCATCAAAGGCGGATCCTAAGCTGGGTGCAGCTAGGAAGAAGTACAGCAAAGAGGAGCTGTATAAAATGCAGAAGGGGATTGCAAATATGGGCCCCCCTAGTTTTGGAGCATTGGACCTTAATGGTGAGCAAATGCCTATGGATGTGGACTCTGACTCTGAGGAGGAGGTTCTGTTGGCTTCATTGTCAAGGCCTTATGGAGTCAGAGGTTCTGGTGAGGGATCTGGTTTGATTCCTGTAGATGGGAAATCTGTTGGTGGTGCTGGTCCTCAGGAAAATTCTAGGACCAAGGTAGTGAAGCCAAGGGCTCACTTTGAGAGGCCAGTAGTCTCTGGCAAATCAAGTTTTATGGACTCTGTTCTGGAAAGGATGAATTAGGGTCATGTTTCTCTCACTTACGGAGAGTTATATGCTATCAGCCCTGGGTTGGCTGATAGACAAAAAAAGTTGTTGACCAGGAGAAGGGTTTATTCTGGAAAAGTGGAATACATATGTGATTCTGAAGAGAAGTTTGGAGAGGGGTTGGAAACACATTTTTCTGCACCTCTAGGGTATGTCTAGGTCACCCTGAATGGAAGGGAGGCTAGGGAATTATTGGATTCAGGTTCACAGATTAACCTGATTTCTTTGTTTGAGGCCAATCATTTAGGCCTCCCCATCAAAACTGAAATTGGTGGGAATTTAAGAGGTATACATGGCCATGTAATGGAGTTGATGGGAGCCTCAAAGTTTGTTAAGTTGGATGTTGGTGGAGCCTCTGGAAAGGCTCATTTTTACATTGCTTAAGGTAATGTAAAAGGAGTTTTAGGCAGGCCATTCTCGATGGATTTCAAGGCAAGAATTGGCTATCAATTTGACATGGGGATTAGTTTGGAGTTTACTGGTGAAGATAAAAGAAGACTTCACATGAGGTTATTATATCCTGGAGATGATGGTTGGGAATCCAGGCCTGGTTTGTCTTCCATGTGTCAATTCATGGATTTTTGTAGGAGGAGAAAAGAAGTGGGTGCTGCCTCAGTATTTTTGGAGTGTGGCACAGGCTATAGAGAGAGTCTGTATTTTTTAGAATGATGAGGGCTGATCACCCAAGTGCTACAACCTCTCCCCAAGGTGAGGAAACCCTAGGTTGTAGTAGGTCTGCTCCCTTGGAGATATACCAAGTGGATTTTCAACTTTCTCTTTTTAATGTTTCTCTTATTTGCAAATATTCATCAAGTTTTTTATCAAGTCTTTGTTCTTTTTCAAGATTTTCAATTAATTTTAATTCAAGTTCAAAAAAGAAAATGGGTTATATATCTTTATTGAAAGATATGCGGAAAATCTTTGGAGTGGTGAGATTGGGGTCTAAAAGTAAGTCTTCCAAATTGTGCACCACTAGGGTTTCTTCTACATCTTTCAAAAACATTACCTTGGAAATGTCTGTGAGCATTGGGGAAACCCCTGGTTTTGTTCCAGGTCTGGTGAAGAAGACATCCTGAAGATTCCTTAAGTTGAAAGTAGAGATGCAAAGTACAAGAAGGTGGCACAGAAGATTAGGCCTGTCAATGAGCCTATGCCTGTAGGATTAAATCCTTCACTGAAGAGACCTCTGTTGTCAAGAGATCCGTACTGTACTCCTCCAGTGAAGAATCCTCCTGATTTTGAGGAAACTGCTAGAGTGAAAATGGAAAGGTTGAAGGTTGTTAACTTGGTCCTGATGGTTGGTTATCTGAGGAGGAAAAGAAATTGTTGTTGAATGTTATTGTGCTAAGGGAGAAGGCAATGGCATTTGTTGAAGAGGAAAGGGGTGTTTTTAAACACTCTTATGGGGAACCTTACTTGATTCCTGTGGTTTGTCATGAACCTTGGCAAATCAAACCTATTCCAATTCTTGCTGCTATACATGATGATTTTGTAGAGATTGTTAGGGAAAGAGTCAGGACTAGATTGTATGAACAATGAACTTCTAGTTACAGAAGTCCAGTGTTCTGTGTTAAAAAGCAGAATGGAAAAACTCAGGGTGGTTCATGATCTTATATCCCTGAATAGAGTTACTATCAAGGATGCAGGGATGCAACAAGTGCTGAAGACTGTGTAGAAGCCTTTGCTGGAAGGGTGTGTTATGGTTTGTGTGATGTTATGGGTGGCTATTATAAAAGGGAACTTCACACTGATTCACAGCCACTCATAACATTTGAGACCCCTCTGGGGAGATTTCAGCTCACTAGGTTGCCTCAAGGAGCAACTAATTCAGTAGCAGTTTATCAAGCACAAATGTCTTGGATTTTACAGGATGAGGTACTTACTCATGCTGGTATTTTTATTGATGACGGTGGAATTAAAGGACCCTCCACTGATTATGGAAATGAAGTGCTGAAAAAAAACTTAGGTATAAGGAGGTTTGTTTGGGAATATGCAATTACTCTAGAGAGAGTACTGTTTAGAATTGAAGAGGCTGGTTTGACCATTTTTGGGTCAAAGTTTTGTTGTTGTGTTCCGGTTCAGGAAATTCTGGGGCACGTGGTATGTAAAGAAGGGAGGATTATGGCAAAGTAGAAGGTTAATAAAATTCAGTCATGGCAAAGGCCTAAAAATACTACTGAAGTCAGAGGATTTTTGGGAGTTTGCGTGTATGTCAGGATTTTCATTAAAGATTTTTCTTTGTTGGCTTCACCTTTAAGGAGGTTGACCAGAAAAGATGCAGAGTGGGAATGGACTGAAGAGTGTGAAGAGGCGTTTCAGAAGTTGAAGAAGGTGGTGGGTGAAGATATTATTCTTCACCAGTTGGATTATGGAAGGGAAGCTGGAAAAATTTATCTGGTGGTGGACTCAAGTTATATTGCTGCTGGTGCTGTCTTGTCTTAGGAAGATAAATCTGGGAAGGTTAGGCAAGTAAGGTATGAGTCTGTGGTTTTTAATGAGGTGGAATCTAGGTACTCTCAGCCAAATTTGGAATTGTGCAGTGTAGCAAAGACCCTAAAGAAGCTAAAAACTGTTTTGTGGGGAAGCATTTTGAGCTGCAGGTGCATGCTAAATCTCTTGTTCAAATTTTCAACACACCTAGTCCGCCAAATGCTCCAATGACTAGGTGGGTGGCATTTATTCAACATTTTTCTTTTGACTTGGTGCACAAGCTAGGTAAAACTTTTACAATGCCAGATGGATTGTCAAGAAGACTGCCCACAGATGAAGATTCTGATCCTGAAGAGTTTGATGAAGATGTTCCAGTTGTTAGATACAGCACAAAGGGTTCTGAAGATTTTTCTCTCCTCCCCCATGAGGCTAAACTGGATGATTTTTCTGTCCTTGTCAAGAGGATAAACTGGATGTTTCTGATCTTGATTCTGGTGATCAGGATGTTTTTGTTGATAAAGATGGGGCTGTTGTTTGGGATAGCTCAAATCTAGAGAATGGTGTGTTTGTCAGTGAACTAAATTCTCATAGGATTCAGTGGAAAGAAAGAGATTTATCAAATTTTAGAGATTGGTGTCCTGGATTGGCAGGTCGGGTGGCTCATGTGTACACTGGTAACTTTGAGGATAGGGTTGTACCTTTGAATGTTGTGTTGTTGGATGTTGAAGATGTAACTTGGGGTCAGACTGGGTTTTATTTTATTTTGGTTGAATATCTGTTGACCTTGGAGAGGCGAGATATTTGTGATGATAATACTTGTTTGGCAATCAAGAAGAAAAGTCCTGGATTCAATGTGTCAGGAAGAAGGTTGATGATGAGGAGGCATCCAAATCCTCAAGTTGTGGTGACTCAGAAGAAGGGTCAAGAGTTGGTGTTGATATCTTTGCATAAAGACCTTAGCCATAGAGCTTTGGGAAGAATTACAGAAGAGTAGCAGACAGATTTTTGTGGCCAGGTATGAAGTTGGCTGTGCAGTGATGGGTTCAATCTTGTGAATAGTTCCAAAGAAGAAGTCACTTGAAACCTAAAGAGGTTGGCCGTGCTACTGGTGAATCAAATGTGTTTGGAAGAGTCAATTTGGATGCTGTCCATATTAAATAGGGCAGGTATAAATACTTGATTGTTGCCAGGGATGATTTGTCTGGTTGGGTTGAGGCAGCGCCTCTGGTTAATTTGACTTCCAAGAATGTGGCAGTGTTTTTGAAGAAAGAATGGGTATTTAGATATGGGTTGAGGAAGTTGGTGACTCTTCACGCAGGGCCAGAGTTTGGAGCTGAATTCAAAGAAGCTGTGCCAATTATTGGTTCTAAAGTCAGGATGGCTATGCCTTATTATTCTGAAGCTGAAGGTATGGTTGAAAGAGGCCATCAAGTTATCAAGAATGCTTTGGTGAAGATGTGTGGAGATAGTGCTGAAAAATGGAGGCATTATTTACCCTTGGTGTTATTTGCTGATAGAGTCACTGTAAAAAAAACAACTGGCTATTCTACTTACGAATTGATTTTTGGTCAGAAAGCTATTCTTCCAGTGGATTTGGAAGCTGTCTCTTATCCTTGAATTGACTGGGATGATGTGTGCTCAACAGAAGATTTGCTCTGTTCCATAATGCAACAGTTGGAATGTAGAGAGGAATTTCAAGAGAAGGCATACTCTAGAATGATTAAAATAAGAGATCAATCAGTCAGATATTGGGACAAGAAGTTGGCTCATAGACTCAAGAATCCCTTGAAACCTGGTTTTTTGGTTTTGGTGTATAATAGAAGTTTGGAGAGTCAGTGGCAAAAAATGTTTTCTGACAGATGGAATGGACCTTACAGGGTCAGATCTCAAGTTTCTGGAGGTTCTTATGTTTTGGAAGAGTTGGATGGTGCAGTCCTAAAGAAGAGGGTAGCTGCGGATCAAGTGAAGAGGTTTTACGCTAGAGGTACAAGAAGTGAAGAAATGACTCCAAATGAGGATAAACTACGGACCATTCTTTAATTTTGGACTTTTTTTGTGGTGATGCTGTGAATCTGTTTCTTGGAAACTTATGTTAGAGGGTACCCATAGGCAGGGCCTCTAGATTTTGCCTTGGCAAGCGTGGGGTTAACTGATGGGCTGGCTTCTCTATCAAAAGTTACCCCAGATTGTCTGTTTCCAACCCCTTCTCTTAATTTGGTTGAACCCTAGTATTGGTTTTCTTCACAGGTTTTAGTCCTCTATGACTTTAAACTGGAAATTCTTTTGATCTTCAAGTGCTGGACACTTCACGCTTATTGTTTTGGTTTTCTGTGTTGGATATTGTGTTTTGTTAGAAGCTACCCAGTGGGGGCTTCTAGATTTTATTTTGGCAAGTGTGGGGGTAACTGATGAGCTGGCTGCTCTGTATAACAGCTACCCCATAATGTCTGTTTCAAGTATTCTTTTTGTCCTAGTTGAATCCTAGTTCTGGTTTTGTTATTCAGGTTTTAGTCCACTATGACTTTAAACTGGTTTTGATCAGGTTCTTTGTTTCCTTGGAGTGGCAGAGGATCACTGGTAGTCTCCCATTATTTTTACTTATTAGAGGGAGCCCACCCTTTTACCTTTCTTTTCTTCTAATTGCTGTGTTTATGGTTGTGTTAGATTGTAGTTTTAGATTTTTTTCTTTTTTCTCTTTTTTTCTTTTAATTTTTTTATGGGGGTAATTAGGATGTAAAGAGTGAAAAATCACAAATATTATGGTATTACCACATCAGGGTCACCTGGATGTGGGCAAGCATTGGTGGGGAAAGGCTTATCAATTGGCCGGGCAATGCTATTTGCTTTTTTTATTTATTTCATTTATTTCTGTGTTTCATTTTTTATTATTTTCTTTTAATTTCTAATTTTTTTATCATTAATCATTTTAAAATATTTATTTGTGTATCCACATCAAGGTGCACTTGGATGTGGGTAAGGTATCATTGGAACAGCTCATCAATTGGCTGGGGGATACCATTAGTAATAATTATTTATTTCATATTATTTTTTTATTTCATTTTAATTTCATTTTCAAAGTTTTTTTTTAGTATGTTAGTAGTTTAGTAGTTAAAAATAAAATAAAATAAAATAAAAAAATAAAAAAACAATAAATTAAAAAAAATAAACTAAAAGTAAAAATAAAAATAAATAAATTTTTATATATCTGTTAGCTGTTATTATTTTCTAGTTAGTAATTTTGTTTAAATTGTTTTATTTAATGACGGGATGAAGAAGCCTCTGGCGGTTGGTCCAGATGGTTATGGTGTTTTTGTTTCTTGTTTGGATTAGAGGAAGAACTGTGTTTCTTGTGGTGCAGGCGGCTGGAGAAAGAATAGGGGTTATAATGGTCTGGAACTGGGTTGGAATGTAAATTTTGGAAAGAAGAAGAAGAAGTAGGAATGGAGTGCTGGAAAGTGTGTTTGATAATTTGTGAAATCTTCCAGTGGTCATCAAGGAGTTGTTTTCTTAGATTCTTCTCAAAATCATTCAATGGACCATGAAGAGCAAAGGCTTTAAGCATGTTTGAACACATCATGCTAAGGTGTTGCTTCATATCAGCGTAATCCAGCGTCAAGGTTGTTTCTAGGGGTTGTCCAGTTCCAAATGCAGTTGTAGGCAGTGGGGTTCCAACTAAAACCAGAAGAATTTGTTCAATAAATATTCTCTGTTGAAGAAATGGTATTTTGTTAATTTTTTTTGGTACTTACAGATTGGGAGATCTTCAAATTTGTATGCAGCTGGAATATTGACGGCTGAAGAGTGTTGAATAGGTATTGAAGGAGGGTCCACCAGATGGAGGTATGGATTTTCTGGGTAACTTTCTGAATGGTGTTGAGAAGATGAAGGAGAAGAAAGAGGTTCCTGGGCTCTGGTTGCAGAAGCAGGGCTGTTGTTGTTGTCAGTGTTTATATTATTTCTTAGTGCAGGTTTACTAGATGCTGTCGGAGGAGTTCCAGTTTAATTGAGAGCAGGACCAGGAGATGGTGATCTGGTGGCTTATTGGGATCTACTGGATGAAGATTCAGAAGAATAAGTGGCAGCCAGAGGAGAGGTGAAGTTGTTTTCTCCTGAAGCAACAGGAGTTTTGTGTTTAGAAGCGGTGTTGGCTGTTTTGGTGTTAATAGAAGAAGAAATGGTGGCGGTGCGCATTTCTCTGGGAGAATTAGGAGGTTGTGGTGTTGGGTTATTGGTGTTGGATGGAAGAATTTGGTTGTTTTTTGGCTGAATTTGGATGTTCTGAGCCTGATTTTTGTTTTCTGATGATGCGTGCAGGCTGCCTGACAATGGGATAGCCACCTTGACACGGTCTAGCAGCCTAGGAGCTGATTTTGCCTCTATTTTTGATGAAGTTGATGAGAAGAAAGCAGATTCTTGGGATGATAAATCAGGTCTTTGGGGCTTTGATTTGGGAGTAGAGCGTTGTGATCTTCTGGAAGGAGCAGAAGACAAGGAGGAAAAAGCAGGTCCATACTCTGGTGACCTGGTAGGTGATCTGGATATATATTTATGTGAAGGTGAAATTTGAGGTATTGGGTAGTTGGGATCTCTGTCACACTTTTTCTTTTTGGAGTTGCAGGAATAACAGGCCCTGTTATAGAGCCTGGCCTGAGGAGTAGTAAGAGTGAAAGTGAAAGGTCTGCAAATGTGGATGCAATGTTTGCAAGCATAGTCTTTTGGAGCAGTGAAGCAGGGAAGGTCCAATGGGTTAAAATTGGGTGATCCAGCCATAACCTGTGAAGGAGAAATAGTGGGAAGAAAAGAGATAAAGTAACAGATTATCACTGATGTGTAGATGGTGTAGAAAGAGTGGAATTTCAGAAGGTTGGCAGAGGTGCATTGTGCATGGAGGCGGCGCTGCCCTTGCTATTCATCAGTCCGTCAAGACTTTAAACTGAACACTGGGTATTCCGTCAAGACTTTAAACTGAACACTGGGAAGTCAATCAAGACTTTAAACTGAACACTGGTACAGTCCCCCAAGACTATATCTGAGGAGGTTTAATGGTTGAGTCCTTCAGGACTATAAACTGATAATGGGAGTTGGAGTTATTCTGGCAGAGGGCATCCAAGGGGGAGTCTCTGAATTTTGTTAAGGCAAGTGTGGGGGTAACTGATGAGCTGGCTGCTCTGTAGAACAGTTACCCTAGAATATTAGTTTGTTTCTTTGGGTCTTAAATGTTTTGATCTCTGGTTCTGTCTTTTTGATTTAGGTTTTTAGTCCCCCAAGACTATAAACTGAGGGTTTTTGAGTCCCCCAAGACTATAAAATGAGGGCTGTTAGTCCCCCAAGACTTAAAACTGAGGATTAGTCCCCCAAGACTGTAAAATGAGGAAATTTTTTATGATGATTGGCTACATTCAGGAAGTCTGGAGAGCTCAAAAATTGTTTTTTTTATTTATAGGTCAAGAGATTAATCAAGAGTAGGAGGCAGAAGAGAATCAAGAGATGTGACAAAATGTTCAGCATTAGCTTTGAATTGGTGTATGAGGTTCTTCCTTTTCTTGAGATCCTGTGGGTTCCTAGCAGGGGTGGATTTGAAATAGTCTAATAGTAGATGCTTCTTTTGAGAGGAATGCTGTTGAAATTTGTCCTTAATAATGGGAAATGGGTTAGGTGGGGGTGTTTCAATGGTTCCTACATTGTCATCATCACTGTCAAGAGGAAAATGGACTGGAAATTGGTCAGGTTGGATTTCAGTATGAAGAAATTTTGTGTTTACCATCAGATGGACCAGGGATAATAGAAGTAGTGGTAAAAGTAGTGTGGACACTCTTTTTTGGAGGGTGTAATTTGTGGACCAGACTGGGGATCAGGATAGAAGGCCTGGATCTTTTAGTTCTGGTAGAAGGTGGATCAGGTTGTGGAGAAGGTGAAGATGTTGCAGAAGACAAGGGACCAGGTCTGAAGCAAGTCTTTTTTCTAGAGTGGCAGGCATCACAGGAGGTTCTGTAAAGATGACACCACAGAAAATTTGGGGGGGTATTTCTAGCAATACCCCTCATTTAAAAATGTTGGGAAGTGGTTGGAAAGCTGTTGGAAGGCTGTTGGGAGTTCATTGTGAAACCAGATTTAAATTAATTGGACAAAGATTTGGTAATCAGTTAGACCTAGGTGCAACCAAACTCAATCACAGGTCTCTTGGAGCTTGGTGATTACTTTGATTTTGAGCTGAGCACAGATTGAGCAAAGCTTGAACATATCACTTAACATATCATAATATTCACTTTCCCATCTTGTGGAAAGAAAAATTTGATATTCGTTCTAAGAATATCTACATATGTTTTCTTGCCAAGTTGGTAACAGAAGGTTAAACCGTAGTATCTCAACTATTACACTAGACTACATAGATATTTGATAAAACATAAAATTCAAATCAATTTTAATATTATTGAGATCACCATAAGTGTCTTTCCAAAGACTTACAAAAAGTATGTTAGTATCAAGAAATCGTTCTAGGTAGTAGTTTCAATTTGGATTTTGAACTGACATCTAAAGCATTTTAATATTAGACAGAGACATAAATAAGTGTAATATGAGTGAAATTATTCTATTTTGTGATTATAATGTAACAATAAAGCACATTTTTATTGAGAAAATTTTTCTTCCTCCACAAACCAAAATTTACTCTATAGGCTCGAGATTTATTTTTAAACCATATTATTCATTTCAGTTATCATTGATTTACTTCCAATATTTATTAAAAAGAGAATAATAATACATGTGAAAGAATTATGAGCTTAGAATAGCATATGCTAAAAAGTTATTTTGTCGTTTAATTCAAAACTGATTATTCATTTTTTGCTTCAATTCATCTTTTAACAACCACTATCTTCAGATACTATTCTTACTTAATATGTCAAGTCTAAGATGTGTTGGACCGTTCTCAATAACAATCGATCAAATTTATATGAATGTAATTTCAAGATTTCAAAACTCACCAACCCCCATGATTTTACAGCGAGGCCATTTGAATGTTCATATTTTTGGACTATTTGAAGAAAGAAAACCAACCCTTGTCGGTAATCTTTCTCAAGTGAAGAGTCAGCACATTGGACCACTATTGGGTGGCATTGGGTCTGGATCTCACCTTTTAAACCAAAGAAGTGCCTTGAATCCTATGATGCCTTTCTATTTTCATGCTTACTTGGTTCCAGTTTTTGGTAATCAGTATCAACTTTGGGGATGCCTCTTTTCTTCAAGTACACTAATCAGTCTTGCTAAAGAAGCATTTTCTTCTGCTCAAATCGATTTATGTCCGATCCTGAACTACAACTCCACTATCTTTTTTAATATCCCGCATGTAATTTTTGAAGGCTCTTTCCAAATATCTCAGAGTACTCAAGATTGGAAAGCTGATCAACTTATCTGAGGAATCAAAACAGTTCTCAAAACACATCAACTTCAAGCAATAAATTTTATGATTGACAATGAAAAAATGTTAAAGGAAAAGTTGAATATCATGTGGAGGCACCAGGACAACCATTGGCTTAGAACTGGATTTGATGACTATAAAGATCAGTTTCCTAACAATCAATTAAGCCCTGAAGGAAACGGGTCAATACTTGCTGATGATATGGGTTTGGGAAAGAGGCTTTCAACTCTTTCTCTTATAAGTGCAACTCAAAGTGAATCAAGACAATTCCTGGTATCGGAAAATCAAGAAGGTATTAATTGGAGTTCAGCCACACTGATTATATGCCCCCTGGCAACACTATCAAATTGGATCAATGAAATAAGTGTGCATTTTTTGAAGATAATGCGCTTCCTTTCAAGGTTCTTTATGGGAAGGATTGTCAAAATACTAACGTCAATGAGCTACAGGACACTGATATTGTTTTAACGACCTATGAAACAGCTAGCCTAACGATGTCAAAAAATCAAAGCCAAAAAAAGATACCGGTGACTCAAAAGCTCTTTTGGTATAGAGTTGTTTTAGATGAAGCTCAGTTGGTGCCCATTTCTATATCTAAAACTTAAAACTTAATTTTTATAATTAATTTTTATAAATATTCTTTTAGTTACATTAAAAATCCTTACTCGCAGAGGGCTCAAACAATATTTGACTTGGAATCCCAACACCGACTATGCTCGACTGGAACTCCACTTCAGAACAGGCCCACTGACCTTCAAAGTCTCATATTTTTTCTTAAAATCAAAAAGTGGCAAGAAGACTGGTTATGGAAGAATTTCATTTTTCCAGGTTTGCAAAAAGGAAAGGCTAATTCTATTAAATCAATCAATCACTTAATGAAAGTCATAAGCCTACGTAGAACAAAGGATGCAATTTTGTCTCTTCCAAAAAAAATTCAAAGGGGGATATCGGTTCAATTAGCAGATCCATGGAGGTCTAAACTTGATATGCTTCAAGAAGGATTCACTGAGCGATATGGGCCCTCCAGAAGCACTGACTCCCTTGGGACTCATCTGAGTTTCTAAGAGAGCTGATGATTTTAAGAAAACTCTTCAACCATCCAATCTACGAAAATCTGGATGAAACTCCAACTTTTTATTTCACCTGGCAGCATTCCGCAAAGATTTTTCATCTTATAGGCCACTTAAAAAACTTTTTGTCTGGTGAAAGGGGTATAAATTTCCCAAAAGCTGTTATATTCTCCAACTTTGCAGACTTTTTGCAGATGTAAGTGATTCTATAATGAATTGTTTTACAAAATTGTGTTGAATTATTAAAATCAATTTTCTAATATTTCAAAATAGAATAAAAATGGCTTTAGATGATGACAATATTAGGTATACCCAGCTTACGGGTGAACTCAGCAGGACAAAGAGAGACAAAAATATGCATGAATTCCATTTTAATAAAAATTGCCAAGTTTTG
Source organism: Hemileia vastatrix (assembly GCA_030280995.1). NCBI lineage: Eukaryota > Fungi > Basidiomycota > Pucciniomycetes > Pucciniales > Zaghouaniaceae > Hemileia > Hemileia vastatrix. The sequence continues at coordinate 22,386,556 of JASXTE010000001.1, read as the reverse complement.
GTTGGAACAATTCAGGCTGCAGGAGTGGGTATAGATCTCAGGTGTGCTCAAAATGTATATATAATGGTGAGCTCAATGTCTTTTATTTCATATTAAGAACAAAAATATTAAATTTTTTATATGTTCAATGTTGAAATAGGAGCCAAATTGGAATCCAGCAGTTGAGCAGCAGGCTGTTGATCGGCTGTATAGAATGGGGCAGCAAAATGAAGTAAATGTTTTGAATTATTTTGTACAAGGAAGTATAGAATTCAGCATGTATAAGATTCAAAGGAAAAAAATGGAGCTAACAATGTAAGCCAAATTTCATTTCTATAAATTTTAATGATAATAGTAATCATTAAAATTATGTTTTTGTTTTCAAGGCTAAGTGTCCCAAACAGTGGAAATGAGGAGTATGAGTGTGCAAACCTATTATTAAGGGAGTTTTTCAATCACTCACATTATAGGAAGAAAGAATTTCAAGGAAAGCAGGTAAATTTATGGGATTTTGAGGATTTAAAAGTCTGAGTTGTTGAGGATTTAGAGATGCAAGATATAAGGGAGAATAACAGTCATTTGGCAAACCCTGGGGGACATGAGAAGGATTAAGGTTAGGGGATAATGTTGAAACCAAACTGATTCTTTTATTCAAGGCCAAGTCCTTTAGCACACTTCCAGAGTAGGTTGAAGTATCTCAAATATTAAAGTGTTGTTGGTCAAGATACTGTGCAACTTGAGAAAAATCTTCAGACCTCCATTGCATTAAGATACGTCTTAACGATCCATCATTATCAATTTCAGTGTCTGAACAACACTTGATGTTTGTGAAAAGGTTGTGATAAGTTTCACAATGTGGAAGTTGTTTAAGAAGTTTAGTTCAGTTAACTGAATTCTAAAAATCTTTGTTATTTGAAATAAAGGTCATAAATAAAAACAGTTGAAAAAAAGGGGATTTTAATGCTTTTTTTTTATTCTATATTTATGCTTTCTCACTTTGATTATTTCTTAAGAGCTATGAGAATCTTTCCCAAGTCTTAATTTATCAGCATGACCTAAAAACCAACGGTGAAGAACTCCCATTTGATTTGAGAAGCTAATTTGAGTTGAGTCAATTGGATATGCAATCAAATTATTGGTTTTTAAGGCATTGTCCCAGTGTTTAATGAGAATATTTGCCAAGACCTGGTTCCATTTGTAAAACCAATCTAGGTTCCAAGCAAAATTTGAACCTGGGAAACCACATGTCAGCCAGGCTATTCCAGGAGTCCAGTAAATGATATATAAATTATAAAACCTTAAAGAGTGGGTAAGACTTGTATTTAATGAATATAACTTAATATTTTATTGCATAATGAAATTATATAAGAATTTTATTATATACAAATGTTACATTAAATTTATTGGTTATATATATTTTTATATACAATTAAATTGAGCATAATATAATATATTCTACAAATAATGGCGCATTTTTATGTATTTAATAATTATAAATTTATATTTAATTAATTAAAAAACATATATTATAATTACAAGTGTAAATTTGATTTATAATATATTTAAATTAATTACTTAAATTTATATATTAAATAATACCTCTCATATGATACTAAACAATAATTAAGGACGCTTCTTTTGACCCTTAATTGTGTTAGAAAAAACAAATAAATTAATTTGGACTAAATTGAGATTAATTGCTTGTTTTGTTGCGTCAAATTATTTTTTGTTTCACTTAAAATATCCTTTAATCAGAATGTACCATCTGTTGGGAATTATATTTCTCATAGTTCCTATGTTTCCAATCTTGTTTAGTTATTCACTATTGTCACTTACTGATTTGGGAATTAATGGCGGGGAAATTGGATTCTTAATTGGGCTTTTAATTATTTGTTTCATGTTTTTCTCTATATTGTTATGTTTCATTTACTCTTTTGATATGTTTGTTTTATTCCATTCTAATCATTGTATTTACAAATATAGTAGCGCTTCAGAGGACCCATTGCCTATAAAAGGGCCTTGGATAATCCCCTGTAGCCTGATCACTTATTACACACTCAACAATTTAAAGATAAATTTATGACGCTTATTATTATTTTTATTAGTATTAGATTCTAATTAAAAATTCTAAATAACAATTTAAAGGTTGCCTTAAGTCTAATAGTAATTATATTGTTTTCCGCGCAGAAACTCTTACTTAAATAATATTAATATTAATAAAACCAATTTTGTTGTCACCTCTCAAATCACTCGTCGTTGCTTTCTTTCAATAAATTAAATAATTTTATTAAATTTTATTTCTTTTATTGCCTATAATCCTCTTCTCCTTCTCCTCCTCTCATTTCTTCCTTTTTTTTCTTATCTCTTCTAGACGACTGACCGACAACTGAGGGCCTTTCCAAACGACGACGACGATCGAGCCTGGCAACAAATGACAAAAAGCACGGACCACCTAGCAAAACGAAACTTTTGCCGCGACTGTGTTTCGAACTTGGGTTCGACATCTTAGGTTTATATAATATTAATTTTTATATTATTTTGAAGTGATTTTTCGATCACTATAGTAAGTTCACCTTTGCGCCTCTCACTCATATTACTATATTTTTATTGCAATAACAGTGATTGTGGCTTAATTGCTTATTCACTGAGTGTAAGTGTTCAATTTTAAAAAAAATTTTTTTTTTCCTAGTTGACCATTATAGAGTTTTAAATCCTCTTAGTCCTAGAAGAATTGACATTATTATTAATACAAATTGAATTATTAATTTAATTTTTTTTATTATTAATTATTGTTAATTTTGGTTGACTTAAAAGTACATTGTGCTTAGTCCCAATATATTGCCATATTTAATATTGGTAATTAATTGGTTGAATTAACTTACTTGTTATTCCCAATTTAAACTTGCAATCCATTTTTTTTTTAAAAAAAAAAAAAATTAATTTTTTAATTATTACTTTATATTGAAAATTATTTTTTCTATAATTTAATTAATTAAAATTTTTTTTTTTTTATTATATTATTTGGAGCAATTATTGACTAACTTTGATTATTTTTTATAAAGTACAAAGTAAAATATAAATCTTCCCACTAGTATGTCCAACAATTTGGCAGAAAAAATGGATAACATGCAAGTGGATGAGATAGAAATTGACTATGATGCTGACACTGTAAGTTCTTCTAAAGTTGGTCATAAAAAATCTTATACTAACACAAAGAATTCACATACTGCAGGATGTGGAAATGACAGGAAATGCAAACAAACCAAACCCCCTTCCCCCAGTACCACAGAAGGAAGTAAAGCCTCTAGTGCCTCAAGAAGGTCTTCCAAAAGGCTTCAAAATAAAAAAGCTTCCTCTGCCACAACAAATCAGCAACCTATCCAGTCATATAAAAGAGTTGAAGACAGAAAATATGACGTACAAAGCAAAGGTAGACACATTGTGGGATCAGGTCCAAGAACTCAGGAGCCAGATTCAGGCCCAGGCCCCTCCTCAATTGCCTCCCAATCAGCTTCAATTTCAGGCTCAACCTTCACAGCCACCCAGCTCAACCATCCAAAATCCAAATACTATGGAAGTAGAGCAATGGAAATGGGATTATCTAATGAGTCACTACCAACAGAATGTGCAACACCCTCCTCATCATCAGCCTGGCCCATCCAGAACACCCAATTTCCATCCACCTCCTCATCCCTACCAACAAAGCAGGAGAAAGAAGGCCCAAGCACAATCCCAAACCCAGTCCCAGGGGAAGTTTCCTCCTCTGCCATGGTAAGTAATTTGGTTGATAGTCACTTGGGTATGTTTTCTAATAAATCTTCTTCTGCAGGTAATATTATTGAACAATGTGAAAGAACAGTTAAACCTGTTAAAAGACAGCTTCCTGTAACTAGTAGCCCTATTGATGTAATTAGCAAATTGTCATTTGATGAACCTTTACATTTAACTTCTACATCTTTAATTAATCCTTCTCTTGCAATTAAAAATGATTCTGTTCCCCCTGAAATCTATACCTTAATTGAAAAAACTTCTGAGGAAATATTGAAAGATACCCTTGATTTTAATATTGTGAAAGACAAACATGTGAGAGATGTGTTAATCCATGAAAATGATAGATTAAATAATTTACACTTGCAATGTAAAGTGAGTTCTTCTGTACAAGATACAGCTTATTTAAAAATCAAAGAAACCTTGAATATTGTTCTTAGTCAACAAAAACAAATAAGAAGTGACCATAGAGCTATCTCAGATAGAAATATCAGTCTACATAAGACCTTAAGTGAATTGAAACCCCTTATTGAGGAAAATTATTCATTCAAAAATGAAATAAAATCTCTGCAAAATGAGTTTAAGAAGCTAAAAAATGATTTCCATGCACTAAGTACCAAGCACTCAGTTTCTGAGGACAGAAATGTTCTATCTCTTGCAAAAGTAAATGACCAGATGTCTGAAATTCCAAGAATATGAAACTATGTGTCTGACCTACAGGAAAAGTTTTCAACCTTAACCATCAATAATGAATTAAATGAGATTTCTGCAAATAAGCTGCATAAAAATAAAGGGAAAAAACCTGAACAAAGTTCATCCTTTCTTCCTCATATTTCAACTATTAAACAAACTGACAATGAGTCTGTAAAATCTTTTGCTACTAGCAAAAAATCTTGTGATGGTCATGCACCAGCTGTTTCTGTAAATAATGAAATTTCTGAACACCTGGCTAAACTTCAGGAATTATTACTAATGAATAATTCAAACCAAAAAGTGGACCATCCCAGTAGTCAGAAAAATTGGCCTAAGTTAGACCAATATCCTACCTTTGATGGTGATTCTTCCTCTGATTGGCAACACTTTATCCAGAGAATTGATAATTTAAAGAGATCTTATAAACTACCTGATGAGGAAATTGTTTCTAAGCTAATTTCTTTATTTTCCAATGTAGCCTTGATGTGGTATGAATCTGTCCTCTTAGATAACAATCATTATACATGGAATGATTGGAAATCCTTGATTGATAATCAGTTTGGTGGTTCAAAATTCAGGTTAGCTCAGCAAAGACTGTATGAGAATACTAGATATGTATCCTCCTCTGTTGAAAAGCCCATTGTTTTTCTGATGAAAATAACTAAAATCCTTAGAGCAATTGATCCAAAGATGGATTATGATATTTGGAGAGATAAAATCTTGTATAAATTACCAAATTCTCTTAGGGACTTGATTGTTGCTAGAACTGAGCATGTAAGGGAAAATTCTTCTTTCATTAATATCTGTAATGAAGTACTACTCAACCATAGATATGAACCAAAGAATTACCTTAGTAAATCTTATAATGATCAGAATAAACCTTCTATAAAGCTCCCAGAAAAATCTGGTAAACCCTCTGCCCCAGTTGCACCTAAAAAATATGCAACAAATACTTGTTATAAATGTAACAAACCGTGGCAGAAGGGTCATGTTTGTGACAAGAAAATTCATCTTGTTGAACAAAATGAAGACACTGATGAAATTGAACTTGATGTCAATAATTCTTCCAGTGACTGTGAAAGTAATATCTCCTATGACAATGAATCTGTTAAAGATGTTTTAATGTTGGAACATGATGTCCATTATTTAAATAATATATCTGAAGATGGTGTATTGAATTTATCTTCAGTAGAAAATGCTGAGATAATTAAAGATATTACTAACAATTCTATTCCCATATCCCCTTTGAAGGCACCTGTTATCATTAATGGTAAAAATGTTGATGTAGCTCTTGATTCTGGTGCTGGAGGAAGTGTAGTATCTGAAAAAGCTTTGGCTTCTGTGGATAAGGAATATTTAAGTAAATTATTGCCTATAACTTCTGAAAAATGGAGAGGGTATGGTTCTACCTTATTTCCTATTGGCAAATACAAAACCTCTGTATTCTTCAAATATAATGGTGGTTTTGTCAGAGCTATTTGTGAGTTTGTTGTCATGAAAAATGATAATTTGAGCAATTGGTTTATTATGGGAAATGATATTTTAACCATGTTTGGTGTGAAACTAGACCCAGCAAATAATTGCTTTACCTTAGGAATGAATGGGAAAAGAAAATTCAAAATTTCTTCTCCTAAACCTTCTGAGAATTTGTTGAAATCTTGTAACTCACTGACCCAATGTAAAGGTAGAACAACAACTGAAATGGATGATTTATTACATGAAATAAATACCGCTTCTTTTGGTGATCATTTGACTAATGAACAAAAGGATTCTATTGTTGCCTCTATTACCTCTTTCCCTATGGCTTTTGCTCATGGTTCTCATGTCTTGGGAATTGTTCAGGAAGAGATGAAAATTACCTTATCCTGTAATTTGAGTGATATTCCTCCTTCCCTTAAGAAAAAACCATATCCTGCTTCTCCATCAAAAAGAAAAGATATTGAAGATAATATTGAAACATTATTGAAAATGAATATCATTGAGAAAGTGAATGTCACCCCCAAATATTGTGTCATCTCCCCAGTCTTGATTTCATATGAAAAAGATAAAGCTAGATTATGTGGAGATTACAGAGCTTTAAATACTTATACTGTTGATGATATTTATCCTTTACCCAGAATTAATTCAATACATGCTACCTTGCAAGGTGCAAAATTTATTAGTTGTCTGGATGGTAATAAAGGTTATCATCAAGTTCCAGTTGAGAAAAATTCTCAAAATTTTTTGCTTATTGCTACTCATATGGGAATATATAAGTATGTTAGGATGCCATTTGTCCCTAAAAATGCTCCTTCAGTTTTCCAGAAAGTCATGGATAACACTTTCCATCAAGAAATTATTGAAGGTTGGCTCATGGTTTATATTGATGATATTATTGTTTTTTCTAAAACTTTTGATGAACATATGATTCACTTAAATAGAGTTTTCCAAAAAATGGATGAAATCAATATGACCTTATCTTTAAAAAAGTGTAAATTTGGTTTTCAATCTTTGAAAGTCCTTGGCCATGTTGTGTCAGGCTTACAAATTTGTGTAGACCATAATAAAGTTGCTGCCATTCAAAATGTGAAAGCACCAACTTCTGTAAGAGAAATCCAAAGTTTTTTGGGTATGTGTGGCTATTATAGACAATATATTAAAAATTATCAGGTCATAGCCTTACCTCTTACAAAACTAACCAGAAAAGATGTTGCTTTTCTCTGGAATAATGACTGTCAGAAAGCTTTTAATACATTGAAAAGTTGCTTAATGACAGCCCCTATATTGGCTCTTCCAGATTTTAACAAGCCATTTGTACTTTATACAGATGCTAGCTTTATTGGTCTGGGTGCTGCCCTTCACCAAAAGCAAATTATTAATGATAAATCCTCAGAGGTTGTAATTTGTTATATTTCAAGAACCTTAAGAAATAGTGAATTGAAATATGGTGCCACTCAATTGGAGTGCTTAGCAGTTGTTTGGGCTCTTGAAAAACTTCATTACTACTTGGATGACCAAAAATTTGAGTTGGTAACTGACTGTAGTGCTGTAAAATCTCTCTTAAACCTCAAAACACCTAACAGACATATGTTCAGGTGGCAACTTGCTGTTCAGGAATACAGAGGAAGGATGACTATTATCCATAGAGCTGGAAATGTTCACTCTAATGTTGATATGCTCTCCAGATTGCCTCTGCCAAATAATGACTCCAATCCTGCTTATGTACCTGAAGATGATACTGTTCATATACATGGTATATTTATAGTTGATATGGAAGAAGAGTTATTACAGTTAATACTGGATTCATATGATAAAGATTCTGACTTAAATAAATTAGTTACTATTTTGAATGATCCTAAGAATGCTTCAATTCAAGCATTAATAAAAACTCTTCCTGCAAAGTACCAAAATGCTTTAAGTAAAGGAAAGTTTTCTATTGAAGATGGTTATATATATTATAGAAGGAAGCTTACCAATGTAATTGTTATTCCTCCTTCAATGAAAGAAACTATCCTCAAACTTTGTCATGATGACATATTAGCTGGTCATTTTGATCTTGAAAAAACATTGATTAGAATCAAAAACACTGCATGGTGGGCTAATATGTCTGAAGACACAAAATTATATGTTGAATCTTGTGATTCCTGCCAAAAATCTAAAAGGTTAACAGGTAAGAGAGCAGGGTTATTACAACATATTGAAGCACCTAGTGCTCCCTGGCAAATCATTAATATGGATTTTGTCACTGGTCTTCCTGTTGCAGGTAAAGACAGCTTTAACTCTTGTTGGGTAATAGTTGATAGATTCACAAAAATGTGCAAATTTATTCCAACCCACAAAGATGTATCCACCAAAGAATTAGCTTTCTTATGGTGGTCTTACATGTTTAATATTATTGGTTTTCCAAAAGCCATTATCTCTGATAGGGATCCAAAATTCACTTCTGAGTTTTGGACCTCTTTGATGGATATTTGTGGCTGTGAGTTAAAATTGTCTACAGCTCACCATCCTCAGACTGATGGTCTAGCTGAAAGAATGATTCAGACTCTGGAAGATATGATTAGAAGGTATTGTGCCTTTGGTTTGGAATATAAAGACAATGACAGATTTACTCATGATTGGGTCACTCTTTTGCCTGGTCTTGAATTTGCATATAATAGCACTGTTCATTCTGTCACTGAGAAAAAGCCTTTTGAGCTTTGGTTAGGTTATGTCCCAAACACTCCTGCTCAGATTCTCAATAATAAATTACCTAAGTTGGAACTACACCCTGGTGTAAAATCTTTTATGCAAATGCAACAACTATGCAGAAAACATGCTCAGAGTTGTATTGATAAAGCATTTGAATATGAAAAGAAAAGATGGGATAAATCCCATAAAGAATACACATTTAACAAGGGTGATGAAGTGTTGATCTCTACTGTCCATTTCAATTTACAAGGTAACCACAAATTAAAAGATCCTTTTGTAGGACCATTTGTTGTTAAAAGAATGGTTGGTGATAATGCAGTAGAAGTTGTATTGTATTCTCCATATGATAGGAAACATCCTGTCTTTCCCATTTCTTTGCTTAAACCTTATACTTCCAACAGTGACTTATTTCCAAAAAGAAGAGGAAGACCTAAGAAGAACCCTCAGGAAGTCACAGAAACAGCAGAAATTGATAAAATTCTCAATGATAGAATTATCACTTCTGAAAGAGGTACTGAATATTTATTGAGATATAAGAACAAATCATCTGAACATGATGCATGGATACCTGGCAAGGAAATTTCAAATCTGCCTGCTCTGTTGAAAAAATACAAAAAGAAAAAATCTTAGCATTTTTTTTTATTGTTTTTTTTAGAGTGAGGGAGTGTCAGCCAGGCTATTCCAGGAGTCCAGTAAATGATATATAAATTATAAAACCTTAAAGAGTGGGTAAGACTTGTATTTAATGAATATAACTTAATATTTTATTGCATAATGAAATTATATAAGAATTTTATTATATACAAATGTTACATTAAATTTATTGGTTATATATATTTTTATATACAATTAAATTGAGCATAATATAATATATTCTACAAATAATGGCGCATTTTTATGTATTTAATAATTATAAATTTATATTTAATTAATTAAAAAACATATATTATAATTACAAGTGTAAATTTGATTTATAATATATTTAAATTAATTACTTAAATTTATATATTAAATAATACCTCTCATATGATACTAAACAATAATTAAGGACGCTTCTTTTGACCCTTAATTGTGTTAGAAAAAACAAATAAATTAATTTGGACTAAATTGAGATTAATTGCTTGTTTTGTTGCGTCAAATTATTTTTTGTTTCACTTAAAATATCCTTTAATCAGAATGTACCATCTGTTGGGAATTATATTTCTCATAGTTCCTATGTTTCCAATCTTGTTTAGTTATTCACTATTGTCACTTACTGATTTGGGAATTAATGGCGGGGAAATTGGATTCTTAATTGGGCTTTTAATTATTTGTTTCATGTTTTTCTCTATATTGTTATGTTTCATTTACTCTTTTGATATGTTTGTTTTATTCCATTCTAATCATTGTATTTACAAATATAGTAGCGCTTCAGAGGACCCATTGCCTATAAAAGGGCCTTGGATAATCCCCTGTAGCCTGATCACTTATTACACACTCAACAATTTAAAGATAAGTTTATTACGCTTATTATTATTTTTATTAGTATTAGATTCTAATTAAAAATTCTAAATAACAATTTAAAGGTTGCCTTAAGTCTAATAGTAATTATATTGTTTGCCGCGCAGAAACTCTTACTTAAATAATATTAATATTAATAAAACCAATTTTGTTGTCACCTCTCAAATCACTCGTCGTTGCTTTCTTTCAATAAATTAAATAATTTTATTAAATTTTATTTCTTTTATTGCCTATAATCCTCTTCTCCTTCTCCTCCTCTCATTTCTTCCTTTTTTTTCTTATCTCTTCTAGACGACTGACCGACACCGCACATGCAAAGGTGGACAATAAAAGATTCACAGAAAATTGGTGGAAACTTTTCCAAAACCGCTGAATTTGATTCTGGATGAGGTGGTTCAAAGGCAATGTTGCAAGAATTCATGTTGAATGATGAAAATCTGTCTAATTGCTCTTCAGTAGGGTTTTGTTTCCATCCATTTGATTCTGGTGACATATCCAAAAGTGAATGACAAAAATTGTGTATAGATCTACATAAGTGAGAATTGAATGGAGGTAAGGTCTCATAAAAAATTCTATTAAGTGTTCGTGTGTTTGTGGGCAGGTTTCCACGAGGAAAGTAAGAGCTACTAGGGTTAATAAAGAATTAGATTAAGAAAGTGTTAAATTAAATTAAACAAAGAGGAAGGATAAATTGTTGAGCTCCAAAACTTTATGATCAAAGTTGATTTAAGGAGAAATATCACAAAAATTAAGAATAAGAAATATTTCAGCTTTATGGCATTATAATATGCATTAATTATATTCTTATATGCAATTTGAACTCAAAAGGAATGGTATAAAACTAAGAGAATGATTATGTGATAAAAGAAGACTCATTTGAGAAACGGATTTTTTTTTCTTTTCAAAAAATTCTTCCACAAAAATTATTTGATAAATGTGAGGCTATGTTCATTTTTTGTTTACCAAAAAATTATTTTTGGTCCAATATGATAGTAATACATATTCCATTGAGTAATTCTTGTTCAACCTGAATAAATAGACTAGAGTGTCACTTCATCAAATTTATGTATGAAAATGGATACAAGGTTTCAGCTTTTTTGTAATGCTTTAAGGTTTAAACTTTTGTAGCATCTATTATTTGAGTATTTTTGATTTTTTCTTTATGGAAAATTCTACCTAGTACAGACCAATTTTCAAAGTGAAAGAAATATGTTTGTGATTGTTTTTTACAAAATATTTACCTTATTTTTGGGGTAATTTTTTAAATAATTATGTTAAAAACATGGATTAATTTTCTTATAGTCCATAACTAAGAATTTTTATCAAAATCAAATAATTATAAGGTAGTTAGATATAACTCAGAAGGCATCTGATAGAAAAATAATTAAGATGCTTGTTCATACAATAGAATTTTTTCTATGATAGAAAATATTCTGATAAACATGCATGCATTGTTGTACAAATGCAGAGAGTATACAGAATACAAATAAAGTAGACTGCATAACTTTTAATTAATATATAATTTATCTGATAAAAAATTAAACATTTAAACTTAAATAATTTCAACACATATTCCATCATATTCTTTTAATAAAAAAATGTAGCTTATATTAGCTAGTGCCTTAAAAAAAGGAATACCTTCAATCAGTAACTTCCAATAGCTAACTTATTCCTACAATTATCACAATTAAAATGCCTCCATTTTTTCATGTATGTCAATGTCAAGATCTTGGATGTGTCAATAAAAAGTATCAAACTTCCTCTGGGTCCTTTGAACTTGGTATGGCTTTCAAAAGCTCTAATTCTTACGCAAAAAATCAAGAGGAAAGAAATAGGAAGGCCCAGATGGTTATTTCTTCCAACAATCCACTTAACATTGGAAGTTCCAGCTCCACAGAAACAGTAAGCTGTATATCTATAGTTCAATGTGAGAATATAAGTCTTTATGATGTTTCAATGATTTATTACATAGGGGCAGTTGCTATTGGGGGCAGAAGTATCTTCAACAGTCTCTAGAAACTCAAATCTTGTGGAACAGTATAGCCAAATAATTATGTGGCAGGCAGCAAAGCTTTCTCTGATTCATCATTTGAGCAAAGAAGGTTGTACTCAAATTTTGGATGAAGAAATTAAGAAGCTCAAATGTCTAGGTGATAGTGGAATACTGGATTCTGATAGAATTGTCCGCCTGATCCCATGCTTGATAGATACAGTTTTTAGTAGATTAAAGCTCAATCAATTATTTTTCACTAAAACATGCTGTCCTAAATGCTTTTCTCTTTATGAGTATAACTCTGAATCTCAGCCATCTATACTATGTTGCAATCAACCCTTTCTTTCATCATCAAAGCGCTATTTAAAAATGTTTGGAGCAGGAGAAATTGCAGTTAAATGTGATGAAAGGCTGTATTTGATGGAGGAACATCAAGAACATGTAAAATACTTATCTCTTAAAACATTTCATCACCATTCTTTTATCAACTGGCTTAAGGAAAAGATCAAACTGTTCAAATTTGAGCATCTGATTGAGAAGAAAACCCCTGTGGCAGAACATGTAGAGTGTGATTTGATAAAGGATGTTTGCAATGGTTCAATTTGGAAAAACTTTCCCATTAACACTCCAGCTCTGGATAGCAATGATGATGAATATACGATAACTTCAGGCAACTTAATGTTTACTTTATATGTCAACTGGTTTAGGCCTGGTGGCAATAGGATTGGAGGTCATCAGAAGTCTGTAGGCAATATTATGATGGTGTGTATGAACCTACCTCAAGAAGATAGATACACAATGGAAAATATTTTTTTGTATGCTATTATACCTGGACCAACAAAATACACAATTGAACAGCTTAATCACCTTATAAAACCACTGGTTAATGATCTAAAAACTCTATGGGATGGTATATTAATTGAAAAGACGCATCTTTATCCACAAGGCCAGAAATTAAGAATTGCATTGTTCTCTTTGATAGGTGACATTCCTTAAATATGAAAATTGGCTGGCTTTGTGAGTCACTCTGCAAAAATGTTCTGCTCTTTCTGTAATATCTCTAAAGATGAAATTAGTGAAAAGAATGTGGGAAATTTTTCATTATGGAATCATGAGGATCATATGTACTGGGCAACAAAGTGGAAAAATTCTAAGTCACATTGGGAGTGTGTATCAATTGTTCAGAATCATGGGGTACAATGTAGTGAGCTAAATAAACTTGAATATTGGCGTCCAACTGAACATTGCTCAATTGATGTTATGCATTCACATATGCTTCGAAACCTAAAAGATCACAGTCTAAGCTATTTTAAAATCCAAAATGCTGCAAAAGATCTAGAAATAAAGCTGGAAAAGGATAAAAATTGGCATGTAAGAGAAGAAGATGAAAATTTCTTTTCTGATAATTCACTGCACAAACATTTGAAAAAACATAGAAGTAGCTTAAGCACCACGAATAATGATGATGATGATACAGGACACACAAGACAGCACAAGCGGCAAAGACTTACGAGTTCAAGACAGTCATCAAGTCATCATGGACTGGATAAGGAAGGATTCAGAACAAATTGATCAAGAAGCCAGAGTAGGTCATCCAGCTCCAAATTTATTCCTCCATATAGAAATTTGGCCTCAATACAGTCTCACAGCAGTGACAGTAGGAATTCATTGTATAACTTAAGGCAAAGGAGCATTAGCATATCACACAGTGAAGGATCTCACTCATCAAATGAGACAGCTATACATGAAGAAAATAAAAGGAAAGGTAAGGAGAAAGAAAATGAAGGTAGTAGTAATCCACAAATCACGGCAGCAGAGCTACAGGTTGTATGGAAGATGATTGATCAAGTAAGAAGACCTTCCTGGATAACACGAAATCCAAAATCAGTAGGATCTAAAAAGGCAGGATCCCTCAAGGCAGCAGAATGGCACATGCTGTATACTCTCTACTTCCCTTTGTCACTTATACCCCTTTGGTTTGAAAAATTTAAAGAATCTGAATCTTCAGCTTCCTCAGCTGAAAAACCAAGAGAATATTATCTTCTCAAGTCACTTGTAACATTATTCTCAATCACCAATTTTTTGACATTAAAAAATATACAGACTAATGAGCTTAAAAATCTAGATCAATTTCTGTTAGAGTATCGTGAGTGCCTGGAAGAGGGTTGGAAGAATATTAATGCAAATCCAAATCTGCATATCACTCAACATTATCCTGAAATGATAAAGCCTCTTGGTCCACCATCAGGTACAGCTACTTGGTCTGGAGAGCGGGTGAATCATATATTATCTGAAATTCCAAACAATCACCATCCACGTATGTAATGTTTGTAAGCAATGATTTAAAAACTCAGCTGTGCTAATTTATTAATATTTACCACAGTAGAGATACTGCTAAAAATTCTCAAACATTGGTATTGGAAGTCTAGGGTATTAGATCTTGGTGAAGCTGAAGATAATGATCAATGTGAGACAAAAAAAATCCATCTTGATCTCAATAAACAAAACAAATGGATCCATCTAAGTATGGAATTATTTACTAAATGGGTAAGGGCACAAATAGGAAAAGAAACTTCAAGACAGGCTTTGACACCATCAGAGAAAATTGGGGATTGGGTAGTTGAAAATGTAGCAAGAATATTGATACATGGAAAGAGGTTTACTAGTTATCATCGACACATTTCTAATTCAACAATTGAATTCTACTATTGAAAAGATAGCCAGTTTGGGAAAATTGATGATCTTTTCAGGTCAAAGGAAGAGAATGATCAAATATATTTAATAATAAGTCCTTTCAAGGAGCTCCGTCCAGAAGAAACATCAAAGGATCCCTATGAGCTTTTCCCACAAGTGCATTGTCGGTTAGTAAGAGTAGCCAAAGAAACTCAAATTGTGATTAAGAAAGATGCAATAATTGGACATGCAGCTACTGTCAAGCGCAAAAAAGGAATGTTTGGAATCAAAGACAAGGTTGTCACTGCCATTGGACTGCAGACAGTAGTGAGTGAAAAAATTAATCAAATTTATTTTCTGTTGACTAACATCTTTGTGTTAATTTGGGATTTGGGAAATTTGTAGGATTGGTGATGTTTGTAAATGGTGAAAGAAATAATTCAATTCTCGATTAAAAAATGCAATGCATCCAACTTACCTTATCATAAATCAGTGAACAATTACTTTGGTTGCTTTTATTGTGAGAGAACCCATGCTTTCAATGAGTCATTTTTATCTTAAATTTAAGAATGAAAGAAAGAAAATCATGATAATGAGAAATATGATAAAATTGTTACTTAATGAATAATCTTCTTGCTCATTCATCTACTATAAATAGTCTGAACTTCCAACTTTAGCTGATAGCTATATATTATTCACTTTATTTTTCGACAAGAGAACATACACGTTAACAAGACTATATACATAGTATCTTCTTTTACTTTAGCTTTAATAGGTATAAATTTTAACAACTGATTATTTTTATTTTATTTTATTTTATTACAGTACATTATGGATGATAATTTTGAAGGGATGTCTGTTGACCCAACTGATTCTGATTGTTTTCCACCTCAACATACTAATACTGGAAATACTCCTCCACCACCCGCTGCTGATCCACCTCCAGATGCATCTCAATCTGTACCGCCTAATCCTAACCCACCACCTAATCCCAATCCAGGCCAAGAGTCTCATTCAGAACCAAGAAATTTTAATCCCAATCATCCTTCTGCTCCTGAAAGTGCTGATCAGCTAGGAAGAGATTGGGCTAGTGAATTATTGAGGGAATTTTTCGGAGACCAATCATCATCTGCTCAGCCTAACCAATGAGCAAGCACAAGTGGAGCTGGTGAGTAAAATTTGTAGTGTATTCTTTTATTGAAAAATAACCAATTTTATTAACTTATTTGAATTGTTAGTGAATCCCTCAATCATTATGGGTATCATTGATTACCACAGACTCAATTCAGCAGAGTCTCATGAACAAAAACGGGGGGTTAAGGGCTGTAAGAGGCTTAGTTAGAAGGAATGATGTTCCCAGGAGCTCGGACAGTCTAAATATAAATATTTACCACTTTCTGAAGTATTGTCTTGGGGGACCAACACAAATAACAAAATATCCTGCGAGCCCAACACCTTTGGAGATTGAAAATTTGAAAGCTTTGAACCAATTCAAACTGTCCTAACCCAAGTCCAATCTTCTAACTGTGACAATTCTGCAGCTGATTGACAATTTCTGATAACCAATTCTATAGCCTTCTTGCGATCCAAAATTTGACTACCCGAATTTTTTCCAGCACCTGAGCCTCGAGGACTAAAAGGAGGAGCACCGATCCCACTTTCTGTCAAAAGAAACTTAGAGCGTGAATTTCAAGAAAAAGGTTTTTGGAAATTCGCCTTTGATTGGACTTGCTGTGATTTTTCGGAATCAACTTGGAATCAAGTCATGAGAAGCATAGTATACGACCACTATACCAGGTGGCTCACCATCTTAAATACAATAGATCAGTCAAAGCTTCAGTTCACTCAATGTGTTATTGAGAAATGGGTATTTAATAAGGCAAAGGAGATGATAAGGTTATTTGGGCAAGAAGAGGAAAGGGTAGCAAGAGAAAAGATTGAAAAGAGGGCAAGGGCACAAGTAAAACGTTATCGGAACAAGGTAAGTTTTTTATTTTACTTTGCTTTTTGTTATTATGAAGCTTATTTAGTTGGAATTTAGATTGCTAGTGCACGCTACAAGTTAGCAAGAGATCTCTGCAGTGATGTGCCAGGTTTTGTTGTGCTTTTTCATGATACTAGGTGCATCTCTGATATTGAGGAAGGCCCAGCACCAGCCCCAACTGCACCTATCCGAGCTATTCCTGGATGGTGAAATCCTGAACTCAATGATTTGTTTAAAAAAATGGATAAGATGACAAAGGACTTAGCCCATACACCAGCTCAAAGAAAATCAGCATTAAAAACATATTCACGGTCATCAGAAAGGATAGTTGCACAAAATAGTGTATTCAATGTTCCCAAATACCTCCCCAAGAATTGCTATTCAGCAACATTTTTGCAAGGATTATCTGTGAATGAACGTGAGTCACTTGGGGTTGGATCTGATATTGATCTGGTAAAGATTCAGGAATCAATCAATAGAGTATCAACATCATCATAACTTAGGTATAACGGTGATCTTCTGTGTAATATAGCTATCTTATATTGAATTTTATGTATTCTGTTTTTTTTTCAAAGCATCTTGGTAAATGTTATAAGGTGATATAGAGAGAGAGTAACATTTTTTTTAAGAAAAACAAATAATGTATGAGATATAAAAATATATTTTCAACAAATTGATGGTCCATACCTCTTTCTGTCACATTTATGTATCCATATTAATTTCAATCAAATTTAATGTTGACCAATACATAGTGAATACACGCTATTCCACTTACACTTGCCAGGAATAGCTACCATTAAATATGCCAGTATCAAAATTATTTTTTATCAAAATCAATGAGCATGTTAATCATGAATTACAGGAGTCAACTGCATATTTTAATGCATGGTGCCCTTGCAACATTAATTTAGATCGAAATTTATTTTGATGCTGGCATATTGCATGGTGTCTATTCCTGGAAAGTGTAAGTGGCATAGTGTGTATTCATTATGTATTGATCAACATTAATTTCAATAGAATTTAATATTGACATTTGCATATTGAACCCAAACCAGCAAACAACCCAAAAAATTCTTCATAAAACTGCTCATTAATTTTGATTGAAATTAGGGTTGACCATATACATATTGAATGGTAGTTATATCTGGTGTGTGTAAGTTGTAAAGCTTGTGTTCAATGTGTATTGGTCAACATTAATTTTGATTGAAATTAATATTAATGTGTAAATGATATATAAATGCTCAATATGCATTGTAATGTGTTTACTTAAGAATAGAGGGCCCTACTTTTCATCTTACAGAAAAATGCTTGGTTGCATGTCAAATTCAATTTTTATTAAAATTAATGTTGACATGTTACCATGCATAACAGTAAGCAACTGACTGCATAAATTGATGATAATCATGAACCTTAATTTTGATCGAAATTAATTTTCCCAAGTGCAGATTTAAAAAAAGCTATGCCACTTACACTAACCAGGCATATTTACTATTTATTATGTATTGGTCAACATTAATTTTTATAGAAATTAATATGGATATGTAAATTTTATATTTACCCTCAACATGTATAGTAAATTTCAATACTTAAAAATACTTGCTGTCCTTTACATGTCATGCAAAAAAGGATTATATCATTTCTACATTAATTTTGATCAAAATTAATGTTGGCATGCCATTATGCATTGAAACAACTAGCAGACTAAAAAAGTTCATGATCAAAATGCTCATTAATTTTGATCAAAATTAATGTTGACCAATACATATTGAATATAAGTAATCTCTGCTTACTCAGAACAGATATAACTACCATTCAATATGTATATGGTCAGCCTTAATTTTGATCAAAATTAATGAGCAGTTTTATGAAGAATCTTTTGGGTTGTTTGCTGGCTTGGGTTCAATATGCACATGTCAATATTAAATTTGATCAAAATTAATGTTGAGCAATAAATAATGAATACACACTATTCCACTTACACTTTCCAGGCATAGCTACATGCAATATTCCAGTATCAAAAGTAATTTTGATCAAAATTAATTTTGGCAAGGCACCATGCATAAAAATAAGCAGTTGACTCCGATTATCATGCTCATTAATTTCGATTGAAATTAATTTTTGAGACTGGCATATTTAATGGTAGCTATGCCTTGCAAGTGTAAGTGGCATAGCATGTATTCATTATGTATTAGTCAACATTAATTTCGATCGAAATTAATATGGACATGGACTATGCATAAAATTCCAATAAGAATAGGTAAGCTAAGCAGTTAGATTAACTGGTTTGATCAAGTACACCATATAAAAATTGATTTTTTAATGCCTTGGTTAATTTCAATCAAAATTAATTTTAAGCCATGCATGTTGAATTTTATATATGTCTGTGTAGTCCATGTGAAATGGCTTGTATTCAATATGCAGGGGTCTACATTAATTTTGATCAAAATTATGAGGTTCATTGCCTCCTAAATTTGGTGTTTTCTGTCAGGGTTTCATGCATGTTGCCATATGATACTTGTTAATTCCTATCACAATTAATTTCAACACCAATATATTGAATACAAACCATGGCACTTACAGTGCTTGGTCATAGCTAAAATTCAATATGCCAGTCTCAAAATTAATTTTGATAGAAATTAATCAGGATCCATGAAGTTTATCAATAGTGTATGAGTTAAGTTTCAAGTCATATGTTTCATCATTTTCTTGCACCCATTTCTAGGTTATCTCAACAATTTTTTTCAAGTTTTATTATATTAATCAAAACTGTGGTAAGTTGTGAAAAATTAGCTAATCCAAATCTCAAATTGAATATTAATATTTTAATAATTTTGAATGTTGCTTAAGGTATTTCATTGGGTGATTCATAATAATATTTTATCAACTTAGTAGTCCTATAACTTTTGAAAAGTAACAATCTTGGTATAGTTAGGGACAAAAATGCAATATATTGTGCAGACTAAGATATATTGTAAAATAAAACTATTCAATTTTTTTCCCTTAGTTGTATACAAGTTTATCAATGGTTTGGTCACGGTGCCCACACCCTAGCCTGACACTCCTCCTTTCACTTAAAAAACAAATTCTTATCTTAAATTCTAATGTTACCAATTTTATATTTATAATTCATTTCTTGTTTGATGAGGCATATCAGTATATTTGTGAATCTCGCATTATCATCTGAAAGTAAGTTTAACAAATATTTATAAAGAATTATCCTTTTTTTTCATATAATATACTAATTAAGTGTATCTCCATTTTTTAGGAGTAAACTCTAATTTAAAAAATTTTGTATTTACCTGTGGCAATTTGCATATGGGATATACATTTGTTATTATTTGTTTTTCACACTAAAAGTCCCCAAAGAATTCCTAGTATTTTCTGTTAGCTACATCAAATTTTGCTTCAATATAAACAGATTGTGATTTAGCATGTTACTCAGTTTACCCCACTATGAATAATACATGTTAAAAAAAGCTCAAATAAAATAAAATCCCCCTCTTTATGTCTTCTGTTTCTTTCATCCTCAATTTAATTTTAATCTTATTCAATTTTTTATCCTATTAAATTATCAACTTCAATTTTCTAGAATAGAGTTTCTTATAATTATTCATCATATTACATAATAATTTTTTGATATCAAATACTTTTTTTTAATATTCATTAATCAATATGTCTAGTATTCAAAATCCTACACCTCCACTTTGTATGTGTATCATGTTCCTCTCTCTTAATTTATATATTTCACTTATGTTCTATATCTTTTTTTTTCAAAAAATTGATTTTCCAGCACCCAAATGTGTTTCATTCCACTCTCTGATTGATACTTGCTTTGAAGCTTTTAAGCTTGCACCATGTCTGCCACATGGCATGGCACCTAACCCTCCTGTACTTAGCAATGAGAGGCAGGAAATAACGAGAGTTCAGTATTGCAGTTTACTTGAATTGGCTAGAGATAAAACAGAAGAACTTGTCAAGATCCTTAACAATAATCCTTCTCCTTCATATTTATCTAACCCTTGTAATGACTTACTCCAATATGTGAAAAGCCTTGAAAAATGTATGTTCTTCACTTTTTTTGTCTCCTTTTAAATTAGTAGATAAGATTATTAATATTTTTTTTCTTTATATATATTTGTAGTTTACGAGGAGGGTATGATTCCTCCTGATGATATCATTGTCATTAGGGATGATGATGATACAGATGAACCATCAGATTTAACTCATGCTTCAACTTCTAAGGAAAATCTTGAAAAACCTGTTATCTGCTCCAAGAAAAAGAAATTATCCCAAGGCTCCTCTTTTGTTCAACGTATTAAACCGGCTTCTGCTAATGAATTTTCTGATGTATCAAATAATAAATCTCGAAAAAAAGCAAAGGCTTTGATAATGAGTATATTCTTGTTTCATTTTTTTATTGTTATTCTTTTATCTTTAAAATTCTATCATATATCTCTTTTATTGCTTACATATTAGGGGGTGTCAGTTCTGGCAAATCCGCACTTACAAATCTGCACTTAAATTTGACCAAATCCGCACTTAAATAAGTGCGGATTTCCAAAACACACTAGCCCCAATACTGGTGGATTTCAAAATGAAATAAGTCACTTATTTCACTCAAATCTGCAATTTCTCAACCAAAAGTTCTGATTTCACCATCAAGTCCCATTTCACTGATTTGTCAGCATCATCCCATTCATACACAGCACACCACAGAATAACAGTTCATAAATCAAAACATCGTACATCACTTACATCTTCATATCATATCATATAAGAGTTATGCCTTCCTCACTTTCAAATCGTGATAAATTACATAAAGCAATGACTTTCATGGCTCTTGAACTGCTCTTGGACTCTGATTGCAATTCTGATTCTGATCTAGAAGAAGATTTTGTCTTTTTATCAAAAATGGCCACAAAACGTTACCTTCTTCCCAGAAAGCCTCAAGTACACCATCCAAACACTTCTTAAACTATCTACACCCAGTTTTAGACAGCTGTTCAGGACTTCTCAGGAATGTTTCCTTAAATTGCTTGAGCTTATTCAGGATCATCCCATATTTCACAATAATTCTCAAAAAGAACAACAACATCCTTCAATTCGATTGGCCATCACACTATGTCATTTGGGTTCAAATGGTAATGGAGCCGCTTTGAAAATTTTAGAAAATGTCTTTTATTTAGGGTATCGTTCAGTTAACACTTATACCAAACAATGTATCACTGCCATCAACTCCTTGTAATCTCAACTTCTCACCTGGCCAACAAAAGAAGAGCGACTTGAATCATCTCAGGTTATGCAAGCAGAGGGCTTCCCAGGATATATTGGGTTTGTTGATGGTACTGCTATTCCTTTGAGCCAGAAACCTGCTCAAGGTGGAAACAATTACTTTCACATTCTCGTCAAAAATTTTCACCAAAATATTTACAAGTCGAAAAAATTCTATATCTGTTTTAAAAAATTGGCAATACTCTCCCCTGCATTTTATTGAAGCAAGGGGTGGATATCACCAAAATTTTTCTAAGTCATCAATCTTACATGTCAGATTTGAAAATTTGGCAATACCCCCCCCCCCCCCCCCTGCATTTTATTGAAGTAAGTGGTGGAAGTCATCTAAATTTAATATAATTATGTAAATTATTAAATAAATATCTAATATATATTAATTTCCCTAGTTTAAAGTAATGACGATCCCTCAAGCCAAAATGCAGACCAAGTCTAGAAACAAAAGTTTGGGACTTTCCACAGGTATAGGCTAGAGGAACCCCATGAAACAATAAATGTTATCATTATTACCATTTATAAAACACAAGGTCGTTGGCCCATTACTTTTGTTGAGGAAATTGATACATAAAAAATATTTATTAAAAATTTATGAAAAAATATAAAAATTTTCGATGACAACTCTAATCACCATACTTTTTATATCTAAATAAAGTTTTTTTAAATCGATTAACTTTACCTTCTTTCATTACCTTATTGATTCTTTGAATCAACTTATGACTGATTTGAAATGAGCAACCAAAATGTGTTAAATCTTGACAGGATTCCAAACCAGGAGGAGCTTTGGTCATTTGATGATTATCCTTAGAAGAATTCCAAATAGTTTCGATGATACCATTTCCCAAACCAAAATCAATGATGCACTGGTGGTCTGGAAAATATAAACCATGTCATTTGATTTTAGCTGGAGATGGTATTGGTTGGCCAGTAATTGGTTTGATATATGAGAATATACCAAAAGTAAGAAAATTGGTGTCATTGGTATTGGTGTGAATTTTATTGTGAAATCCAGAATAAGTGATAATAACATTAGAAAATAAAAGATATTCGTGGCTGATATCTTCCCATTTGGAGTCACACCAATTTGGTATTCCAACTTTGGTTGCAAGTTCATGATTTTTTCCAAATGCTTTATTACAGTGCTTTTTGAGTCGAAGAGCACGAAAAGAGTTAAAGGAAGGTAGAGTGTCCCATAAGCAAAAATCTTCATCTTTTTGAGCTTTAGTGATATTCTTGAGCAATGAATATATGCCTATATAATTGAAATGCCTAGATAATAATCATATAAGAGTTTCAGAATCCTTATCCTCTAAATATGCAATATAAAAATGTGAAATAAGACAAGTGAAATTTGGAAAAAAGGCTCAACTTCAAAGGTCGAAATCTCAGCAACCACTGAACCTAATTCAAACCTGTTTGAGGGAAATGAAAGATATGCTTTAGTAGAATCTTCAGTTAAAGGACATGTGATTTAAATAAACCTAACCCTAATTTGTTACATAAAAAAATGAAATAAAAATTTAAATTGGGAAAAAAAGGCTCAACTTTAACGGTCAATATCTCAGCAAACACTGAATCAAATTCAAATCTGTTTGTGGGAAATGAAAGGTAGCCTTCAGGAGACTCTTCAGTAAAAAGAACATTAGATTTGAATAAACCTAACCCTAATTCCGAGTCCGATTTTCAAAATTTTACAAAAACTTGAAAAGTGGTAATGAAGATGAGATCAAAAGGAGTTTTATAAGTTCACTGTTATCCAGATAAGAGTCATACATATATTTAAGTATTAAATTTTCATAAAAGGAATGAGATATAATATAGGCATGAAAAAAAGGAGATGAAACTTACCTTGATTTAAAAGTAGGAAAAATAGAGTGAGAAAGATTGATGTTGGAATTGTGTGGAAATTGAATATGGAGTAAGTGAAATGCATAAAGAATGTGCAATGTATGTGTTTCAATGAAATGGAGCCAAAAAAAAGTGAAATAAGGGAAAGGGGGGATAATGACCATGCCAAGGAGGGATGAAGAGTAGGGTGATGAAGCTAAAAAAGAAAGTAAAGAGGGAGAGAAAAAAAGGTTAATTATACCATTGAAATCCAAAATAACCACTTACAAAAAAATTTAGATAAAAAAATAAAATAAACAGAAAAAAACAAAAAAAATTATAATTAGTAATCAAAAAATCAAAAAAAATAATAAAGTGACTTACCTGGAGAGATGAGATGACAAAATGAATGAAACCAAATTGTTTGAGGGATGTTGGAGGAGAATAGGAAAAGGGTATGAGGGATGAATGAAAAAAAAATCACTGACAAAATATGCAATTTCAGAAAATATGCGATTTCATGTTGAGCTGGTGAAAGAAAACCAATGAGCCATCCAAAAAAAAAAATTTCACCGTAAATTCCAAAAAAAAATGAATATGCAACAAACCAAAATACCAACCCAAGTGAATGAAGTACACAAAGAGGACATTTGGAGAGTAAAAAATGGTATGGGAAAGAAATGGATGATGTGGCCAACATGTGGTTTTGAAAAAAAAATCACGAAAAAAGTGCTGATTTGAGGTCAGAACTGACACCCATTTTTGAAATAAGTGACTTTTTTGCAAAATTTAAGTGCTGATTTGTAAGTGTTGATTTGGTTTGAAATTAGCACTTAAGTTAAGTGCGGATTTTCCAGAACTGACACCCCCTATAGTAATTTTTATCTTTCTTTTGATATTTTGTACCAGAAACTCACCTACTGTAGATTGTTCCATCCATAAACGCCCTCTCCCTGATGAAGATGATGAAAATAGCGATGAAAATAGCGATGATGAACTGTCAGAATATGAAGCTATGCTTGCTCATCAAAACAAGAAAACTTTAAAATCTTCTTCAAGACATGACCATATGTTTGATAAAGATGATGATTCAAACCGCTCATCACCGAATTCCTTCATTTCTAAGAAGCAATACCCATCACCTCCTAAATTACCTACTTTGACCACTTTGAAAACTTCTCTACCAATGAAATCAACTCCAATCAAGATATTAAAAAAACCTCTTACTTATTCACCCTCAGTTCTAAAAGACTCTGATTTGCAGGAGGAATTCTGTAAAATTCATAATTTTTATAAAGGTAGAATCAGCATGGCAAAGGTCCTCAGGTCTTGGTTGGAAATTGTTACTCTCCTCAAATTATGCTCTTCTACTTTTTCCCAAGAACCAATGTTAAATATTCCAATGTTTACTTTTCATTGGGAAAAATCTCTTGGAGAAGATTGGCTTTCAAAACTTACTGAGTTATGTAAGTTACCATAATTTTTAGTCTTGACTTTGTTCTTTTACTTATTTTTTTTTCTTTTGTAGCAAATATTTTTTTAGAGATTGATAGCTCACAGATATGGGTACTCAATAATATTGATTTCAAAAAAATGGAAGATTTATGTGATCCTGATGGTTTAAATACTGAAATTCTTTCCTCAACAAAGAAAACAGATCACCCTGAATCCAATCTTATCCAAATACTCATGAGATTAATGATCCCAAGTGACCACTGCCATTCTTCATGGGTATCTCTTATATCATCTTCACTTTATCTGACCGCACATGAATTCAGCCAGCTTCCATAACATCAAAACATTAACTCAGATTGTCCAATTGAACGTGGTCTTCAGCTTCTAGCTCACCTTTCAAATCTGAAGAGTCTGATTCCTGATGGCTTAGAAGTTGGTCCCACTGCACTTCAAACCCGTGATATATCAATTTCAACTCTTCTTCAAATCAGAAATATTATCATTGATATAATTATGTTAATTATCATTCTTAAATCAAAATATTGTGCTGCAAAAATATCAAGTGGAAAGACTAGCGAAGCTCAACAATCAAGTCAGAAAAATGAAAATACTGAACTTACTATAATGAAACAGAAACAAAAGGCTGCACTAAACAAGATAAATTCTGAATACTCCCACCACCAATATCAATCTTTCACATTCTATATAATCAATGGTGTCTGTGGCTTATTTCTGAGCTCTCAAGATCATAGATTGGCTTCAGCAGCTGATTGCTTGGAGGTTATATCAGAAATTAAGTTTCTTAATTTACATGAAAAAAAAATGATTTGATGGAAGAAATAATTTGGAAAAATTTAAATAACTATATTTTAACATTAATAAAGCCTTTTATAGGCAAGTGTGATCCATTTCCTTTAAAATTTGATACCCCAAGTCCTGCGGGAATTGATAGGGCTATTTCTGCAGATTTTCTTAATCACTGGAGCTCCATTCAGCCAGTATCACCTTTTTTTTGCTAAACATAGCCTTTCAATAAATTAATATTCCAACATGTAAATAGATAAAGTTCTGTTTATATGATTTATCTTGTGAAATTCAAGTTATTTCCCTTCAAATAAGTCAAACATGTGACCATCTTTGAAATTTATTAAGAAACCTTTGACATGATTTTCTAAATTAATTATTAAAAAAAATTATTGTAAGTCCAGCAATAACAAAGATTTTAAAATATACTTATACGATTTCAAATACTTGTAATAAATTCTTAAATATTTTATTGTTTATATAAAAATATGATAACTGCACTAGTTTTGTTACTTTACCTTTAATATGAAATAATCTATTAATTATTACAAATTTTTTCATTGATTGTAACATTTTTAATCAGAAGTAGAACAACTTAAATAATTAAATGTGTGTATTCTTAAAAAATACAATTTACTCTATTTTTGATTCAAATTTCTTTCATCAACTCTTTATTATTAAATTTTTTATTAATAAGCTTGCTTGACCTAAAATACTATACAGTTAATTTGGTAGCATTAAAAGTAAATTTTTATGGCTAATATATTTCAAATTCTTAATTATAGTTTTTGTATTTTAGAACCTTTGCTACCAATTTAATAAAAATGAAATTTAAAGATTTCACAACTTATATATTTCCTCAAAAGTAAATCAAATTTTCTTATAATATTATGAAAAAAAAATTATTCTATTTCACAAATAAAAAAAATAGATAATACTTTAATCATCACAACTGAAAATGTTACAGCTACTCCCAGAATTTATCATGTTTAATTTCAAATTAAGTTGTGTAAATATGATATAAATTTTTAATATTTAATTATCAAAATTTTTTAGATTTGTCTTAACATTAGATAAATAATACTTTTCTGATTTTATTTCTTCCTCTATTAAGTCATCTCTTTTCAAAAAAACTCTCAAAGCACTAATCAAATATTTATACCTATCTTTTTCTTCTTTCATTTCAAAGTACTCTGAAATATCAATATCAAAAACATTAAGCTTTTCTATAGCATGAAAAATTCTAGTGCTGATTTGAATAGAAG
Organism: Hemileia vastatrix; assembly: GCA_030280995.1. Taxonomy (NCBI): domain Eukaryota; kingdom Fungi; phylum Basidiomycota; class Pucciniomycetes; order Pucciniales; family Zaghouaniaceae; genus Hemileia; species Hemileia vastatrix. The sequence continues at coordinate 22,359,159 of JASXTE010000001.1, read as the reverse complement.
AACCTATCCTTGTGAAGCCATAAATTTTGTGACATCTTGAGGTAAAATGCCTCAGTTGATTGGCAGGCCATAACGTCACTGTTATTCCATTAGTTGCTTCAAAGTTGATTTTACTTCAAATTTTGGGAAACATAAGTTCTCCACCTGTTTCTCGTGGTTGGGTCTTATTGTACTTCATATGAATGGTATTGTTTTCTGTATCTTTAGGAAAAAATATTCCTAAAGTATACTCACTTGCATCCTTATCATGATGAACCTCATTGGAGAACCCATTACCATTTGCTCCAGATGTGCAAGTTAAATTACTGGCAAACGGTACACCCTCTTCTTCACTATAAACTTTTGAAAATCCAGGAAGACCAAGTTTTGCACAAAGATTAGTTGCCTCGTTGTACTTTACATATGATATTTTTTAAAAAAATATTCAAAGTACATTGCAATCCTCCTCATTTGTTTTTTATATTCATCCGTGCGTACAATATTATCAGTGTATTCATCTGCAAGTAAAATCATTCAAAAATTCAGTATTTAAATTAAAAAAAGTGATACTTACGAATATATAAACATTTCTTCCTATCTAAAATAAAGCCACCACCAAACATTTTTCCAAAACCACCAACTCTTTGATGATAACCATTATTTGTAATTTCATGTTCGCAGTAAGATAGATCCTTAATGCATTGCACCGTAGCCTCTAACATATCTAGTTCTTTGAGCTCATGAATTTCAAAAGTCTGCACAAGAACATTAGGTATTAAGACACCTTTTTGTTTATAAATACTACAACCAGGAAAAAAATTGTAATAATTATTAAAATCTGTCATATTATTTGCATAAGATCGTGCGTAGAAATGTGGCTTCTTCCCATTTGTATCCATTCCAAGAGCATTTACAAGTTTCATTCCAGTAGCAATGTCTTTTGCCCATCTATTGTTAGAGTTCTTCCCTGGCCGTTTTTTCTTTCAAATTGTTAATCATTGATGATTCAATCCTAAGAGAATTAAATTTTGATTTAAAATAGAAAAAAATCAAAAATTAGAAAATAGTAACAGAATTTCAATTATCAGTCAATGATACCTTTAACTTTATCATATCTTCAATATTTGAAATACAAAAGTTAGCATATCTACATATTAGTAAATTTATATACTTTTTCTTTATTTCAAATATTAAGAAATTGTTTCAAAGGTATACTTTATTAAATTATACATATAAAGAGTATAGCTTTATCCTGTATGCATTCAGCAAGTACAAGATTTGGCTCTACACTTAATATTAATAATATAATGAAAGTATAACTCCAATACACTAGTAATATTAAAAAATTTACAGAATTATCATATCCACATATATAAAATGAAAAATCTTGCTCTGACCAATATATTGACTTTGAAAGTTATACTTCAATAAATTATTAATTTTTAAATTGTAGCATTGTCCTGTATGCTTTCAGCAAGTACAAGACTTTGAAACAACTTAAAAATCAATAAATTAAAGTTAAAGTACAAACAATCTATTTATTATTATTAAAAGCAAAAATTATCCTGTATGCTTTGAGCAAGTACGAGATGATGTTTTACTGTTCATATTAATAATATAATGGTTGAGAAAGTATTAAAGAAATATAGAAAAATGATAAGCAAAATATGAACTTACGTGTCTATAAAATCTTCTTCCATTTGTAGCTGATTGATCAAAATTAATTATAAAGTTTATTTTATAATTACTTTTTTAAAAAATAAATGGTTAGATAAATAAATTGAACATTTTTGATAAGGAATAAAGAAAAGTAAATTGACAAACAAATAAAAAAACTTTAAGTTAACTGAAAAAGAATTTTTTATAATGAATCAAAAGGGTACAGTAAAAGATAGCATAAAAATAAATTCAAAATTAGAATCATTAGATTAACTTGTCAAAAGTGTAAAAAAGAGTAACAAACCAAAATGATATGAAATGCAATAGAAAGAAAAATTTGCTTACCGGTAATCAGATAAGTTCAAGAAAATAGTACCAATAATTCAAAATGATAAAGCAAAAATATGATTGATAATTTTTGAAAAAGGTAAGTGAGAAAGAGAAAGGAACAATAAATTGGGTGGCAAACAGATGTAGATATCATGAATTTTCACTGATCTCATTTTCAAAAAAATGCAGCTCTCCAAGTCATATGATAAACTTCATCTAATATCCAAGAATAATATTGCAAAGGCACTGTACACAGCATGCTCATTTTTTCCTATGCATATACTAATTCCAGCTAGAATTTACTTGGCTGCATGTTGTACAGATGAACGTTTGTGGAACACTGAATTTCACATCTAAAAAAAATTGACGCCACATAATTCTAGCTACCATGTTTCACATAGCTAAAAAACATACACTCATCACATTTAAATCTACATTGTGTCAAACTTAATTCATTTTCGAATTTTTTTAAAGAGAACTATAATGTGCAACACCTATTTCTAAAATATGAACCTCCCCACCATATTAAATTGGTAGATTTTTAATTGTGAAATTTTTATGCCTTGGACTTTTTCCTGATCTTACTTGGCTCAAAATATCAAAACATGGCCAATGTTGCTGAAAGCAACATTTCATTTTGTTTCTATGTGTATCAATGGAAGGCCATTTATAACCGGCTGCATAGCTTTGTATATCTTTTTGAACAAATTTTTATTTATTTATGTATTTTAATTAGATAATTTACTTTTTATTGCAGCCAGATTTATACTGGCTGCTTTTTGGAAAGCTTAATTTATGACCCAAGCCTTTGAAATTGTCTTGGGTCCCTTACATTGCAATTTAGTGCTTCCAGCCAGGTTTCCCCTGGCTGGAAGTGTCTCTTTCAGGCAATCAAAGTCGCTTTTAGCGACTTTGATTGCTTGCTGTAACATTGTCACCGGAAGACCTACGCACAAGGTCGAGGATATTCCTGTAGGTGAGATGAGGAGTTTAGAGACTTCTTCGAAGTACAGAGGAATTATTCCAGGAAGTGATTCGAAGATGACTCAAAGGAAGAACTACTGCTTCGAGTTATGTTCGAGAAGTATTCTAATATAATTGAAAGTTAATATTATAATTCTTAAGATCTCACGAAGGGTTGGAAACTCAGCAATTAAAGATTTAGGATTTAGAAATGATTATTGAGAAAATAAAGAAAGATACAATAATAATGATTTAACTAAAAGCTTTTACCACTATTAACTATAAATACGTTTTATAATTTAATTCTGAAGAGTATCAAACCAAAATCCCAACCCCTTTTATATCCTTTACTCCTCCTCGCATTGAACTCGTACCCATCCACTATTCCGCACACCACAGACCATTAAAAAAATACATCCATTACACCTGGACCCTCCTCACTAACAACCGTTAACCCTTTAATCCTCCACTAACCATTCCGTCCATGCTCACTACCCCTTAATAACCCACAGACATTTCATAAACCTTTTAATGTACTATTATATTAACTATTGCGCTGTGTGTTGCTTATTGAGAAAAATACTAAGACACACTATTGAGAGATTGACTAATTTAGATTTAGAGTTTAGGCTAGCGCGGTTGAATAGCGAGTACACAAAGGAAAGTCGCAGTTGCTATGGAGAATTACTTTCTGCGCTTCGAGTATGGATTTGAGCCTCTTATTATTTAGTTAATGAGCTACTTTTGCCTCGAGTGTCACGTGGCGTGTGACAGATGCCCGGGTATAAGAATGCGAGCTCTTTTGAGCGTAAGACATACTTCCCACACTAATTTCCCTTCCTTCTTTATTTAATTATTATTATTATTTTTTAACTCACTATGACGTATTTCCCCACACAAACTCCCACACCTCCACACCCTAAAGCGGATGGGGGTATCGTCACACGACAGTTTTCCAAGACTTGCACGGCCTGCAAGTCAATGGAATATTTTTGCGTAGAAAGCACGGCTACACAAGGGCCTCGCCAGAAGTGCGAATTTTGCCGATGGAGAAGGGTGGCGTGTGACGCCTTGTTGAAGAATGCCAATATCAAGAGTCGGTTCACTAAGACAAAATATTGAGTAATCCCTAAGACAAAGGAAGTAGTCAAAGACATTTGGGATGATCAATTGGTGGGGGAGAGTGAGGAGGAGGTTGAGGATGATCTGGCAACCTGGGTGACTCGGGCTGCGATCAAGAAGCGAGTAGTAGAAGAGGAAGTTGACGAGTTTGTCGAGGAGGAAGTGGAGATTTCCATCTTGAGGAGGACCCCGAAAAAGCGACGGGTAGTCATCAAAGATGACAAAGAGGAGAGGGATGTGGCGGTGGAAGTCACTCCAAAATTATTTTTGGATATTGACCCTATTTTCAAAATAAGTCTATTCCCTGATATTTTAGAATTTTAGGTACTGATGGTCATTGTTTTAGAATTAAGACGTCATCATTGAAGTCCCTACGGCAGAAGATTCAAATGTGGAAGCGACCCTTGTGGAACCCGTTGCTGTGGAAGTGGCAGTGTCGGTCGAAGATAGATTACCGGCGGCTACCTCAAGGGAGGAACACGAAGAAACCCTCGATCAGGTATGGTCGAAGATGCCTTGTCATGTTCAATGAGCGAGATTTATTGAAGACTTGAGTGGCCAGATCAAAAAGATTGTCGATGCTTCTTCCTTCGACGTAGCTGAGGAGCTACTGGAACTTGGAGAATTGATTCCGGTAGGAGAGGGGGAGAATTTTGAAAAATGTAGAAAGGAGATAAGGGAAATTTTGGAGAAGATGTAGGGATTGGTTTGGGAGAAGATAAAAGAGAAAATTTAAAATGAAAAGTGAAAAGAAAAAGAAAGAAAAGAAAAGTAAAAAACAATTTGTATTTAGTTAATTTATTTTGTTGTTTTATGAAAATTTTAATTTTTAATTTTTTTATATATAAGATTTTGAGAGAAAAAAGATTTAAATAGAAGTTTGTTTTAAAATTTTGAAAGAAGAAGTTTAAATGAGAGAGGAAAAGAAAGAATATTTGATTGAAGGAGTTTTAGTTTTAAAGTTTTAGAAGAAAAAGAATTAAGTAAGAAGAGAGAAAGAAAGAAGAAGAAATAGTTGATTGAAATAATTTTGTTTTAAAATAAAATTTAATGAAAAGAAACAATTTGTTATTTATGAAAGTTTTTTAATTGAAGATTTGAGGAATTTTAGTTATTTTTTTTTAAAAAAAAAGAAAAGAAAGAAAAGAAAAGAAGAAATAAAATTTAAAAGAATTTTGAAAGAAAAAGTAATCTATGTGAAGAATTTAAAAGAGAGATTTAGAAGTTGAAGTGAAGTTTGAGAAGATGGTTGTGTTGCGTTTGTGAAAAGTTTTGATAGTTTGAGGAAAAGAAAATTTTAAAGAAAGAATATATATAGAAAATTGAGAAGGAAAAAAGAAAAAAGAAGTAAAAAAAATTTTTTTAAAGAAAAAGATTTTAAAATTATTTGTTTTATTTTATTTTATTTTAATTTGTTTTTTATTTATTTATTTTAATTTGAAAACTAATTTCATTTTATTTTAATTTAATTTTATTTATTTTAAAGAAGGTTGAAAAATTTTGAAAAGAAAAAGAATGAAGAAGAAAACAAAATTAAGGAATTTTTTAGAAGTAAAGAAGTTTTAGATTGTAAAAAGAGAAAAGAAAAGAGAAGAAAGAAATAAAAAAGAGAAAGAAAAATAAAAGAGAGTTTTAAGGTTTTGGTTTTAAAGGATATTTCAAATGAAAAGATTTTAGGAGTTCAGGGGCGTTAGAAACATTGATGTCTGGTTCCCAGGACATTTTGTCTGTGTCATCGAAGAAGCCTTCCCATTCCACGAGGTATTGAAGTTTCCCCTTGCGCATTCTTAAATCAAGGATATGGCTTACTTCCCACTCTAGATGGTCTTCTACTTCGACCGGTTCTGGAGGAGGTTGGTTCTTGCCCAGGTATGTTTCTCGAGCCAGTTCCAGGAGAGATACGTGGAAAACAGGGTGAATAGCCTGCCATTTAGGAGGTAGCTTGAGTCGAAATGCAGTTTTAGAGACTTCAGAGTCGATTTAGAATGGCCCCAAGTGTTTTTCAGCAAGTTTCTTTGATGGTCGAGTTGTTCAAATGTTTTGTGCGTCGATGTTTGTCGGCCTGTTCCTTGTACCTTCGAACCGCTATTTCCAAATTTGATTTAAGTTCTTCTTGGAGTCGTGATATGGTTCAAAGATAATGTTCCGCAGGATGATTAGTTCCTACATGGATTGAGTTGAATTGAGCATGTCTTCCATAAACAGTTTTGAAAGGAGATTTTTGTGTCGAAGAATGAGTCAAGTTATTATAAGCAAATTCAGCCAATGGTAACCATGTGGTCCAATCGTCTTGTTGGTAACTGACATTCATTCGAAGATATTTTTCAAGGATTCGGTTGACCCTTTTCCTTTGCCCATTGGTTTCAGGGTGATAAGCTGTGGAGAGGTTCCTTGTGATATTGAGTTGTCAACACAGTTGAGTCCAGAATGTGGATACAAACAATGAGCCTCTATCTGAAATAATATCATTTAGGTAAGCCGTGTTTGAAAAATACATATTCTAGAAACAATATTGACAAATCTTCTGCTGTAGCAGTAGTAGTGGTTTTAATAAAAATAGACATTTTTGAAAATATATCTACTATTACTAATATAGCATCAAAATTATTAGAAAGAGGAAGTTGAGAAATAAAATCCATTGATAAAGATTCCAAGGTTTAGAGGGAATAGGAAGTGGTTGAAGCAACCCATACTTCCGGTGACGGGGAGCCTTATTCCTATTACATTTGTAACAAGCTTTTATATAGGCCCTGATTTCCCTGTTCATACCTGGCCAGAAGAAATCTCTCGCTATTAACTGATAGGTTTTATCAACCCCAAAATTACCAGCTAATAGAGAATCATGTCGACTATGGAAAATCCATAATTTTCATTTCATTGTTGTTGGGTATGACTACTCTACCGTCAAAAACTAATAGACCTGATTCAATACTAAAGCTTTTGGCCCCTTGCTTCGACAGTATTTTGTCTTTTAACCCTAAACAATAATTGTCCTTTGACTGAGCTTCAAGGATGTTGGATAGTGGATTTTGAAAAGATTGAATTGTCATCGAATCAAGTTGATGAGTCGTTAAAATTGATTTGTTGAAGATTGATTTCACATTTTCTGGGTTCTTGTTGTCATGCGCCACGTGACACTCAAGGCAAAAGCAGCTCATTAAATTAATAATATCAAGTTCTAAATCTATACTCGAAGCGCAGAAAGCAATTCTCCATAGCAACTGCGATTCCCCTTTGTGTACTTACTATTCAACTGCGCTAGCCTAAACTCTAAATCTAAATTAGTCAATCTCTCAATAGGGTGCCTTAGTCTCATTTTCAATAAGCGACGCACAGCTTTAGGATCAACGTAATAGTACATTAGTAGTTTTCATTGAAAGTTTGTTAATTAATTAAAAAGGGGTATATTGAGCATGGACGGATATTAGTCAAGAAGGACTAAGTGTATGTTAGTAATGGTCTGTGGTATGGCAATGGTGGGATGAGAGGGAGGTCAATGCAAGGAGGAATAAAGGATATAAAAGGGTTGGGTATTTGGTTTGATATTCCTTAGAATTAAATTATGAAACGTATTTACATTTAATAGTGGTAAAACCTTTAAGTTAAATTATTGTTATGGTATCTTTCTTTTATTTTCTCAATAATCATTTCTAAATCCTAAATCTTTGATTATTGAGTTTCCAACCCTTTGTGAGATCTTAAGAATTCCTATTACCTTTGAAACTATCTTATAATTCTTCTCAAACATACCTCGAACCTGTAGTTCTTACTTCGAGTGACCTTCAAATCACTTCCTTGAATCATTCCTCTGTGCTTCGAAGAAGTTTCTAAATCCCTCATCTCACTTTCAGGAACATCCTCGACCTTGTGCGTAGGTCGTCCGGTGACAGTATAATTTAATTCTCCGTAGTTCTCATTCTTTGCACTACTACGTCCTTTTAGGTGTTTTTAAAGTTTTAAAATGGCACCTGTTCAACGCACTCTTCCTACGGGTGCTACTACTAGAGCTCACGCTAGGGGCAGGCCAACAGCCACAAGGTCTGTTTCCCGCACTCACTCTTTGGAACCACTCGACCTTAGGGAAGGGCAACATTCAGTTCAATCTGTAGAAGACATCCCACAAGATTTCAAGGATTCTAGTGATGAAGAAGAAGGAGAGGATACAATGCACAAGGCACCATCTGCCCCAGCCAATCACCCTTCTGGTCAATCCTCAGAACCTGGACCATCTAACTCTCTGGAAGATTTCATGAGACTTTTCATGAAAATCCTTTCAAATCCAACGTCTTCAGAGGGATCTAAGTTCAAAACTCCTTCTATGAAATCTCCTGACAAATTCGACGGAGATCACCCCGACAGATTGCGACCCTTCTTGCAAACCTGCAAGCTACTGTTCCATAATGACCCTCAAACCTTTAATAGCGACCGATCAAAGGTTGTTTACGCTTCTTCATTCCTAGTGGGGAAAGCAGCAAGATGGTTCGAACCTTATCTGCTCATGCTTTCTTCAATAGAGACCCACTTACTTATCAATAATTGGGAAAAGTTCAAAGAACAACTTTATACGTTGTTTGGGGACCCTAATGAAACTGACAACGCAGAAATTGAACTTGATTTTCTTTGCATGAGTGATAATGGTAAAGCCTCTGAATATATCTCGAACTTCAGAGCACTTCAAACTCGAGTAGGTTGGAATGATGCTGCCCTTAAGTATCATTTCAAGAAAGGACTTCCTTTGAGGATTCTGGATCAATTAAATCTTCACGGTCAGAAGATGACTACTTTAACGGATTTAATGGATCAAACCCTCGAACTTGACGGCGTTTATCAAGGACGAATTCAACATCGTTGATAGGCCAACAAATCTCAAGGCCTAAACTTTAAATCAGGACCTTCTTCACACCCACGGACAACTCAATCCTCCTCGACTCAATCCAAACCCAATAAGGGAAAGATAAACCTTGACCAAAAGGCTTGACCCCAGGCAATATCAGCAAAGTACTGGGTCCTAAAGGGAACTTAAAGAAGTTGAGAGGAAGAGACGAGCAGATAATGGGTTATGTATGTATTGTGGGGGTAAGCACAAGTTGGAAGACTGTGTAAAGTTGAAGGAAAGAGAAGGTACTAGTTTGAAGTCAAAAAACTAGTAGATAGTTTACTTGTGTGCAAAGCAAACTATCTTATCTCTCCCAGTGCACAGAACCTCCATGTCTTAAGGACTGGAGTTGCCTTAAACCGCATGAGATTCATTCTTTTTAAGGAGGATATCCCCTTCAGTTGTCTTATAGACTCTAGAGCTTCAATTTCTTTTGTTAGTTTATCTTTTGCCGAGAAGCTTCAACTATCATTTACAGTTGTCGATCGAACTCCAATCTATTTGGTCGAATCAGAGGAACCCAAATATTGGGTAAGTAAGAAAGTTTTATGGGTTTTCAACTTTCCGAACTTTCCCCCCTTTGAGAGGGAATTATCAGTCTTGGACGCCCCAAGGATGGACAATACCATTCTTGGCCATGACTTTTTAACGCATTGGAATCCCGAAATTGATTGGACTAAGGGATTGATCACCCCACGCTCTAAGTATATTTCTGATTCTTCAATGCAGGTCAATAGGGAGTTAAACAACCCGCCTGACAACGTCCTTCTAGAGGACAAATCTCTGCCAGATGACTTGCAAGCATCTGATATTTCTTTAAATGAGCAATTGGCTAACCCTTCTAGCTTGATGACTTCACTCGAAGAGGATTTAAGTTTCCTCAAAGTAATCAAATTATGCTCTCTCAATTCTGGTCTTCACTCAACAGATTCTCTCGAAGATGATGAGGACGACCAAATCGACGTTGAAGTCATTAAATCGACTCTACCAGAGATCTATCACGATTTCCTTGATGTTTTCTCAATCCGCAAGGCCGATAAGTTACCACCTCATCAACCCTACAACCATCAGATAGAGTTAATAGGTCCAGTACCTCCGGCAGGTCCTGTCTATTCCTTGTCGAAGGAAAAATCTCAAGTTCTTTGAGACTACATTGCAGAGAGTGTAGCCAAAGGTTTCATCAGAGCCAGTAAATATCCAACAGGCTCCCCTGTCCTCTTTGTAAAAAAGAAGGATGGTAGTCTCAGTTTGTGTGTTGACTATAGAAAGCTCAACACAGTCACTAAGAAGAACGCATATCCTGTTCCTCCTATGTCATTGCTTCTTACCCTTTTTAATGGTGCTAATTTCTTATCTAAAATTGATCTTAGAGGCGCTTACAATCTTATCAGCATTGCGGAAGGTCATGAACCACTGACTGCAATGCGCACTAGATTTGGTAGTTTTGAATATTTAGTTATGCCTTTTGGATTGTGTAACGCACCATCTACTTTTCAAACTTTTTTCAATGACATCTTTCAAGATGTTGTCGAAAAATTTGTTGTTGTCTATTTAGATGATATTTTAATTTTCTCAAAGACACTAGATGAACATATTTATCATGTTGACAGGTTCTAAATTGGCTTCGAGTTCACGGTCTCTACGCCAAGCATAACAAATGCGAATTCCACCTAAAATATATTGATTTTTTGGGGTTTACGTTGTACACTGATGGTTTAGTCATGGACGACAAAAAAGTTCAAAAGGTCCTGGAATGGCCTGAGCCCAAATCCGTTAAATCCCTCCAAGGATTTTTGGATTTTGCAAATTTCTATAGAAGATTTATTAAAGATTACTCTAAAACTATTTCCAATCTTACTTCTCTTCTTAGAAAAGATATTCCTTTTGTTTTTACTTCTACAGAACTAAAGGAATTCGAAGCATTGAAGACAGCATTCACCACTTCTCCAATTCTTCAACACTTTTATCCTTCTGCTTCGACAATAGTCGAGACATATGTGAGAAATTATGCTATCGCAGAGGTCATTTCTCAATTGAATCTGGAAACAAAACTGTTTCATCCTGTTGCTTTTGAGTCACGCAAACTCATTGCAGCAGAATTAAATTATGAAATTCATGACAAAGAGCTTTTAGTTATTATTCATTGTCTTAAAAAATGGCGCTCTTTTCTTCTCAGCTTAGATAGTTCTTTTCAAATTTTAACAGACCATAATGCTTTGAAATACTTTATGTCTTCCAAAGTGTTAACCAGGTGTCAAGCCAGGTGGGCTGAATTTCTGTCTGAATTTACTTTTTCTATTTCCTATCGCCCAGGTAAAAACTGCGTTGTCCCAGATATCTTGTCACTTTGGGATGATGTTTACCCACAGCGGGGGGACGCATTTTCTGAAAAGAACCCAGCAAATGTGCAATCAATTTTAAACGAATCAATGTTAACGACTCATCAACTTAATTTGATGACAATACAATCTTTTCAAAATCCACTATCCAACATCCTCGAAGCTCAGTCAAAGGACAATTATTGTTTAGGGTTAAAAGACAAAATACTCTCGAAGCAAGGGGACAAAAGATTTAGTATTGAATCAGGTCTATTAGTCTTTGAAGGTAGAGTAGTCATACCCGACAACAATGAGATAAAATTATGGATTTTCAACAGTCGACATGATTCTCCATTAGTTGGTCATTTTGGGGTTGATAAAACCTACCAGTTAATAGCAAGGGATTACTTCTGGCCAGGTATGACCAGGGAAATCAAGGCCTATATAAAAGCTTGTTACAAATGTAATAGGAATAAGGCTCCCCGTCACCCGAAGCATGGGTTGCTTCAACCACTTCCTATTCCCTCTAAACCTTGGGAATCTTTATCGATCAATTTCATTTCTCAACCTCCTTTTTCTAATGATTTTGATGCTATATTAGTAATAGTAGATAGATTTTCAAAAATGTCTATTTTCATAAAACCACTACTACTGCTACAGCAGAAGATTTGTCAAAATTGTTTCTAGAATATGTATTTTCCAAACACGGCTTACAAAATGATATTATTTCAGATAGAGGTTCATTGTTTGTATCCACATTCTGGACCCAACTGTGTCGACAACTCAATATTACGAGGAACCTCTCCACGGCCTATCACCCTGAAACCGATGGTCAAACAGAAAGAGTTAACCAAATCCTCAAACAATATCTTCAAATGTATGTCAGTTACCAACAAGACAATTGGACCACATTGTTACCATTGGCCGAATTCGCTTATAATAACTCGACTCATTCTTCGACACGACAATCTCCCTTTGAAACCATTTATGGACGACATCCTCGATTCAACTCAATCCATGTAGGAAATAATCATCCTGCGGAACATTATCTTAGAACTATATCACGACTCCAATAAGAACTTAAAACAAATTTGGAATCAGCGATTCGAAGATACAAGGAACAGGCCGACCGACAAACATCGACAATCTGCTCCTTCCTTTAAACCAGGCGACAAAGTATGGCTCAACGCACGAAACATTAGAACAGCACGACCATCAAAGAAACTAGCTGAAAAGCACTTGGGACCATTTAAAATCGACTCTGAAGTCTCTAAAACTGCATTTCGACTTAAGTTACCTCCTAAATGGCAGGCGATTCACCCTGTTTTCCATGTATCTCTCCTGGAACTGGCTCGAGAAATATACCCGGGCAAGAACCAACCCCCTCCGGAACTGGTCAAAGTAGAAGATCATCTAGAGTGGGAAGTAAGCCATATCCTTGATTTAAGAATGCGCAAGGGGAAACTTCAATACCTCTTGGAATGGGAAGGCTTCCTCAATAACTCAGACAAAACATCCTGGGAACCAGCCATCAATGTTTCTAATGCCCCTGAACTCCTAAAATCTTTTCATTTGAAATATCCTTTAAAACCAAAACCTTAAAATTTCTTTTATTTTAAATTTTCTTTTTCTTTTTCTTTTTTCTTTTTCTCTTAAAAATCTAAAACACCTCTTAAATTTCTTAGCCTTGTTTTCTTTTTTTTTCTCTCTTCTTTTTCTTTCTTCTCCTTCTATAAAAATTTCTCCAAAACCAACTAAAAGTAAAAAATTTAAAATTTAAAAATTAAAATTAAAAATGAAAAATAAAATAAATTTTTTTAAAAAAAAATAAAAATAAAAATAAAAATAAAATAAAATAAAATAAGATAAATAGAATAAACATAAATTATAAAAGAAAATAAAAACTTTTAAATCTCTCTAAATGTTTTCTTTCTCTTTTCTTTTTCAATTCTCTAAATACATTCTTTTCTTAAAATTAAAATTCTCTTTTAAAAATTTCTTTTCTAAAATTTATTCTCTTTTTAAAAACTTTCTTTTCTTCGAATCATCAAAATCTTATACGACACGACCATTTCCTCGAACTTAACTTCAACCTCTAAATCTCCCTATAAAATTCTTTGAACAAATGATTCTTCTTTTTCAAAATTCTCTTTACATTCTAATTCTGTTTTTTCTCTTCCTCTCTTTTCAACAAAAAATTCCTAAAAAAAAAAATCAATAAACAACTTTTTGCAAATAACAAATTCTTCTTTCATTAAATTCTCATTTCAACAAACTCATCTAAATCACCAACCATTTTTTTCTTTCTCTCTTCTCTTACATAAATTTTTCTTTTAAAAACTTAAAACTTCCTTCAATTAAATAACTTCTTTCTTTCTTATTTAAATTTCTTCTTTCAAATTCTAAAGCAAAATTTTATTTAAAACTTTTTTTTTTCTCTCTCTCTCCCAAATCTTATAAAAAAATAATAATATTAACCTACAATAATAAAAAAATAAAATAAAATAAAATAAAACTAAAATACAATTCTACTTTTCTACTTCTTTACATCTCTCCTTTTCATTTCAAATTTTTCTCTTTTAATTTTTCTGGAACCAATCTTTTCATCTTCTCCAAAATTACCCTTATCTCCTTCCTGCATTTCTCAAATACCTCCTCCTCTCCTACCGGAACCACCTCTCCAATCTCCAAGAGTTCCTCTGCCACGTTATGGTAAGGTAAACTCTTACAGTCGCCTTGCTGTAAGCAGAATCCGGAGGAGATATGTGGATTTAGCTGAAAACCCCGTCCTTCCAATAAAAAAAATAACAAAATGGGTGTTCTAAATCACTAAGCTAACCAATCTACTTAGATCTGATTGATAAAATAATGAAACTCTAAAATATTTAACCCTTATTGAGATTTAAAGAAAGTGGCTGTTGATAAAAGAAATACTGATGACAACAATTAAGGTGTACCAGTGAAAGATCTGTAAAGATTGACTTTTATGTTTTTATAATAATTTGAATTTTTATGAGACAGCAATAATCAAGTCCCAGCGATGAAGACCTTTCTAAAGATACCCTGTATGAAGTGTTATTTAAACTGTTGAATTGTATTTCTAAAATGTTATGTAAAAAATAATAATGTTATAAGGGTATTACAAGTTATTTTAATTTGTTGAGTAATAAAAAATGAGACCGTGGTGGTTAAAGATTAAGCTGTATGATGTGTCCCCCCTCTCAATTTCGAGTTTGAGAAGCGCTTAAGTATTCCTAGTCACGTGCCTAAGTTTTCCCCTCCAGAGCTCTTCCAGAGTCAATCCGGAGCCCGTACGGAGTCCGTACGGAGCCGGAACGGAGTCCGTACGGAGTCCATACGGAGTCAAAGCGGAGTCCGTACGGAGTCCGTACGGAGTCGAAACGGAGTCCGTCCGGACTTCCGGACTCAATTTAGAACCTTAAAACCATAATAAAAAATCTAGAAAAATTACACATAATAGAGCTACTTCCCCTTTACCTACCAAACTAATTTTCGTAGTCTGCGCAGCTCTAATTACCCCGTGAAAATTCATCAAAGTTAAGTAATTTTTGAAAACGTAAATATTTCTATAAAACTTTAAAATTCATTTAAAAATATAAGAAAAATAGTAAAAATTCTGGGAAAATTTCCCAAGGTTCTTGAGTGTCTTGACTTGATACTTATAAATTTTTTAGACCATAAAATAAGTTTTCTCTGTAAAATAAATTGTTTTTTTGTAGGCATTCGCTTGTGACCAATTTCTCCATATTTAAAACTCAAATAAATTAAATAAAACCCTTTTATAAAAAAATAATAATGCCAATCTTGCACGCCGTAATAACTCCATTTACGTACTTAGGTGCCGTACTAAACTTTAGGCTACCACATCCTCCCTCCAATCGAGAATGTCCCCATTCTTAAAACTTTGCATAAGTGGTTGAGCAATTCCAAAAGAATTATCTTTTCCAATAAAGTAATTTGATAAATTTGTTTTAGCTGGTCTTCTTTTAATTCTTTATAATAAAAACGTTATTTCTTCTTCTCTGGCTTGATATAACATAAAATAAAATAATATAAATCTTGTGATGATTCCACTACGAGAGCAAGGTTTGAATCCCTTCAGACTCCCATATACCAGTCTTCCTTCTTGTCACAGCATTGAGAGAGTGGATCTTCCTATGAGCCGAATACTCCTGATTCCAACCTCATAGGGCCCCCCACTGAGCCAAATTCTATGATTCCAATCTCGCCATAAGGTCCTCCAAGCTTCACACCAAAAAAAAAAATGGCCTAACTATGAGGCACTAAAAAAAAAATCATTCCCTAAAATCCTACTACCATCCTAACTTCTGATTCCTTCATCACAATTTTCAAACTTTGCTACACAGCAAACCCATAAAATACTTTTGCCAGGCTTCCAATAATAATATTAACTTTAGACCATGTTAAAGCGCCACAAATTTCACCTAAATAACCATTATGCTTTCCTTAGCATCATCACCACCTAAAATTTTAACCTCCTAAAGCTATCAGCACCCAATTCCAGAAATAATTGAATAACCAGTTTAGAGTCTTAGGGGACAGTGATAAATTAAAAGATTGAATTGAGTTATCCAAACAAGATTGACATTCCAGTTTAAAGTCTTGGTGGACCAAACATATAATCGATTGCCAGTTTATGGTCTTGGTGGACCAAAGATTGTTTAGGTGCATAAATAACTTGATAAATTCCTAAGTAAGGCCTAGGCTTGACCAAAGATTGAATAAATTTGATAATCCAGTTTAATGTCATAGTGGACCAAACATTTGATCGACAAGTAATCCAGTATAAGGCCATAGTGGTCCAATGAATGTTGAATTATCCTGCAGATATTAATTTTCCAGTTTAAAGTCATAGTGGACTAAACAATGAATGAACTACCAGTTTAAAGTCATGGTGGACCAAACATTTAATCGATAAGAAATCCAGTTTAAGGTCATGGTGGACCCAACACTTGATAATAGTCCAGTTTAAGGTCTTGGTGGACCTAACAACTTCTCTATCCTTGAACCCAGATTCTGCCACCAGCTTTCTTCATCCTAGTTTCAAATTTTCTTCTTCAAAAAAATATCTCCTAACAAGATGAAACCTTCTGACTTCATTGCTTCAGCTGATCAATCTTGCAAATACTGTGCCTTCACCCATAGGGAATGTATCTTCTCTTTTAACTGGCAAAAGCACACTTATAACAGGGCCTGTTTATCCTGCTATGAGAAGAAAAGAAAATGTTCTGGCTTGAACTGTGGTTCTTTCCCCATCACTGCTACTAGCTTCGCCGCCTTCTGCAATCCTCCTCCTTCTTCTTCACCTTCTACTCCACCCCCTATTCCATCAACCTCTAAAGATCCCATACCTTTTTCTCCATCAGCCTATTTAAATCTATCTCCATCACCTAATCCTCTGGGTCCTTCTCTCCAATCTAGACTTGCTGCTAGTCCCCCAAGAACTATTGCTGCTCCCAGGGCCATGCTTCAACCTTCTAACAATTCTTCTCCTTCTTCCAACATCTTGAAGCACAAAAGGTCCTATAATAGCCAGCAGTCTTCATCTTCTCTTGTATCATCCAAAAGGCCCAGAACATCTACTTCAAACACCAAATCCAACACCAGTCCTCCTCATCTATCAAAAATAAAAAATCCTTTTCTAAACATAAAAAATCCCACTCCATTACCAAGTAAGCCATTTATCTATGATCATGATAGTGTTGACACAGGTTAGTTGTCTCTTTTTATTTTCTTAATCTTCAGGTTTTAATTTGCTGATATTTTAATTTGATAAGCGTCCACCGGTTCTCCAATTTCATATTCTGCTTATGAACTACCAGAACCTAATCCAAGCTTTCCTAGAGTTCCCATTCACCTAGTGTCTGAAAAGCTTTTTGCCAATTTTAATAACCTTATCGCTTATTTCCAACGATACCCGCCCTCTGATAGATCAGAATCTTGGATGAGAGAGCAACTGTTAAGAGACCTTTTCAAAATAGCCAACTGGCTTCAACACTATCGTGACCGTGAAATAAGATTCGAATCCCAGGAAATCGATCAAGGTCCTTCTAAATTTTCTAATTTCGATTCTTCAAAAGATAACAACCCTTGATGGTGTTCTTCCTGGTATGTAGCTTTCTTGAATAATGTTTGAAAAATAAAATATAAACATCTAAACTACCTAAAACTAAAATACCTTTTATTATTATATATATTTTTTTTTTTTTTTTTTTTTTTATATATTATTTTATTTTATTTTATTTTATTTTATTTTTTAGTTATTTTTTTTTTTTTTTTAGTTTATTTTTATTTTTATTTTTTTTTATTATTTTTTTTTTTTTTTTTTTTATTTTTATTTTATTTTTTTATTTTAATTTTAATTTTTTAATTTTTTTTTTTTTTTTGATTTTTAAATTTAAAATAAAAGATTTTAGAAAAGATAGTTTTGAAAAAAAAGTTAAAATTTAATTTTTAAAGAAAGATAAATGAGTGTGAAAAGAAAGATAAAAAAGTAATAAAAAAAAATTTTAAAATAAAATTTTAAAAGATGCCCCCCGGCCATTTGATGAGCCGTACCCTCGACATCATACCCACATCCAAGTGCAACTTGATGTGGTTACACAATTTTGAGAAATTAAAAAGAAAAGAAATTAAATGAAAGTTTTTAGAAGATAATTTTTATAATGATGATCACTGGGTGGGCTCCCTCCAATTTATAAAAATGATTAGAGACCACCAGTGAGCATCACCTTTACAATAATTCATAATATATATTAAAGAATAGAAATAACAATCTAAAATAAAAAATCAAAAACAAAATAAAAAAAAATCTTGAATCCGGCGTTGAGAGCGGTGTCTCTTGATTCGTTCCAGTTTATAGTCTTAGTGGACTTCCTAAAATTAAAAGACAAAGCCAGGATTCAACTAGAAACAGGGAAAATTTTGGAAACGAACATTATGGGGTAATTGTGTATAGAGCAGCCAGCCCATCAATTACCCCCACACTTGCCAATATTAAATTAAGAAGGTTCCCCTGTGAACACTTCTTCCAATAAATTTTAAAAATTTTCCAACACTATCTTCACCCATATTTTAAGAATTTTAAGTTTTCGAAAATTTCCAAGAAGGTCTTCTTGCATTTCGTTAAGTTTCATCACAGTTTTGTTGTCCATATACAGTGTAACGATAGTAAAGTATTTTGATAAAAAAAGAAGATAGTTTATCCTCGTTGCGGAGGTATTCATAAAATTTTGTTGATATCATTAAAATTGTAGTTTATCCTCATTTCGGAGTTAGACTTCGGCACTCCTGGTGCCTCTAGGATAGAACCGTTTCACTTGATCGGCCGCTACCCTCTTCTTCAATACTACTCCATCCAACTCTTCTAGCACATATGAACCGCCGGAAACTTGCTCCTTAATTTTATACGGTCCATTCCACCTATCTGCAAACATTTTTCCCCACTGACTTTCCAAACTCCTATTATACACCAGGACCATATCTCCTGGGTTCAAAGGTTTCCTTAATCGATGTGCCAACCGCTCATCCCAATATCTAACTGATTGATTTCGGATCTTCATCATCCGCGAATATGCCTTTTCTAAATATTCTTCTTTCTTTTCTAGCTGCATCATTCTTGCACACAATAATTCTTCAGTAGTTTTGACCGTGTCCCAGTCAACTCCAAGATATGATTCAGCTTCTAAATCAACCGGTAAAACTGCTTTCTGTCCAAAAACAAGTTCATAAGGTGAAAATCCGGTCGTCCTTTTGGCAGTGATTCGATCAGCAAATAAAACTAAAGGTAAATAGTGCCTCCACTTTTCGGCACTTGTCCCACACATTTTAACTAAAGCATCCTTAATAACTTGATGCCCTCTTTCAACCATGCCTTCAGCTTCAGGATAATATGGGGTGGCTACCCTAACCTTTGATCCAACTTTCATTACGGCCTCTTTAAACTCTGTCCCAAATTCAGGACCTCCATCTACCGTCACCAATTTCATCACTCCATATCGATACACCCAATTATTCAAAAAAAATTCTGCCACATTTTTGGCAGTTAAATTAATAAGAGGCACTGCCTCTACCCAACCAGATAAATCATCTCTGGCCACAATTAAATATTTATACCGTCCCTCTTTTATATGAACGGCATCTAAACTAACTCTTCCAAAGAGCGTATATTCACCGGTCGCGCGTCCAGGTTCTTTCGGCCTTAAATAACTTCGTCTTTGACATTCTTCGCATGACTGAACCCACTGTTTAACAGCCATCTTCATGCCAGGCCACCAAAATCGATCTGAAATTCTTCTAAACGTTTCTCCAACGCCTCTATGCCCGAGATCTTCATGCAGTGATTTCAAAACTAATTCTTGCCCCTTCTGTTGAGTTATAACTACTTGAGGATTTGGATACCTCCTCCTCATTAAACGTCGACCAGATAGGTAAAACGTAGATGACTTCCTCTTGATAGCCACCCATTCATCGTCTTCACAATCTTCTGGCCTCTCTAAAGTCAACAAATATTTGACTAACAAAAAATAAAACCCAGTCTGACCCCAGACTTCATCTTGAAAATCGATTAATATAACATCAATAGGGACTTCTCTATCACCAATATCACCTGCACATGAATGAGCCAATAATCGTTGACCCCTAAATAAATTTTTAATCGAGCTATGTCGACGTTTTTCTTCTGAACCTTTGGATCCTTCGAAAACCGTATTTGAAAATACCTCTTTCTCTTTATCCACCTTTTTATTTAAATTCTCTAATTCTCCAACATATACACCATTCCTTAATTTACTACTATCCCACACTACCAATCCATCTTCCTCTACATACACCACATCTTCTTCTATCTCCTCTCTGCCGAATTTATCTACACCTTTTCCAACACCTTTATTAACATAAAAACTATTTTCCAGTTTATCCTCTTGGTGGAGGTCATCATCATCATAATCTAAACACAATAGTCCTGCCAGTTTAACCTCATGGGGGAGGTATGGAAAGTCTTCAGCTCCTTTAGTGCTGGCTTTGATAATAGGTATATCTTCATCGAACTCTTCTGAGTCTGAATCTTCTTCAGTGGGTGGTCTTCTTGATAAACCATCTGGCATAGTAAAAGTCTTGCCAGGCTTATGAACTAAATCAAATGAAAAATGTTGAATAAAAGCTACCCATCTCGTCATGGGTGCGTTCGGTAAACTTGGGGAATTAATCATCTGGATTAACGATTTTGCATCCACTTGCAACTCAAAATGTTGCCCCCACAAAATATGCTGAAGTTTCTTCAGTATTTTCGCCACACCACATAATTCCAATTTCGGTTGAGAATATCTTGATTCGACCTCAGTAAATACTACAGATTCATACCTAACTGGCCTGATGTAACCAGCTTTATCCATCTGAGACAAAACCGCCCCAGCTGCAACCTGACTTGAATCAACCGCTAAATAAATTCTACCAGCATCTTTTCCATAATCTAACTTGTGCAGGACTAAATCCTTCCCTACAACCTCCTTCAACTTCACAAACGCCTTCTCACACTCTTCATCCCACTCCCAGTCTGCATCCTTTCTCGTTAACCGTCTCAATGGAGCTGCCAATGAAGAAAAGTCCTTGATAAACATTCTAACATATACGCAAACGCCTAAAAACCCTCTAACTTCGGTCGTATTCTTGGGTCTTGGCCAGGACTGAATTTTGTTAACCTTCTTCTTAGACATAATCCTACCCTCTCTACATACCACATGGCCTAATATTTCTAAGGCTGGCACACAACATGAAAATTTTGAACCTGAAATAGTTAAACCAGCCTCTTCAATTCGAAACAAGATTCTTTCTAAAGTAATTGCAAACTCCCAAATGAATTTGCGTATCCCGGGATTCTCTTCCAACACCTGGTTATCATAGTCGGTTGTTGGTCCCTTAATTCCTCCATCATCTATAAAGATTCCAGCATATTGTGGAATTTCATCTTGAAGGATCCAAGCCATCTGAGCTTGATAAACTGCAACCGAATTCGTTGCTCCTTGAGGTAATCTTGTTAACTGTAAACGTCCAAGTGGCGTATCGAATGTAGTGAGAGGCCTTGAGTCCGGATGTAACTCTCTCTCATCATATCCACCCATAATATCTCCCAAACCATAGCACACTCTCCCTGCAAACGCTTCAACAAACTCCTCAGCACTAGGTGGTATCCCAGCATCCTTTATTGTAACCCTATTTAATTCCCTAAGATCATGAACAACTCTAAGCTTGCCATTCGGTTTCTTGATACAAAATACCGGACTAGAATAACTTGACGTTGATTGCTCATACAGTCCAGTGCGTATCCGTTCTCTGACAACTTCAATATAAGCTTCTTTTAATGCAGCTGGAATAGGAATCGGTTTCTGCTGCCACGGTTCATGACATACCACAGGAATCTTGTAAGGCTCCCCATAGGAATGCTTCAACACACCCCTCTCCTCTTCTACAAAAGCAATGGCCTTCTCTCGCTTGACCATCACATCCAACAACAACTTCTTCTCTTCTCCAGACAACCAACCATCAGGTCCAAAATTAACAACACCCAGTCTCTCAAAAGTGATTCTTGACGTCTCAGAAAATTCAGGCGGATTCTTTACCAAGGGACTTTCATAAGGATCTCTTGATAACCTTGGTCTTCTCAAGGGTGGATTTAATTCAGCAGGTAGCGGTTCATTAATAGGTCGAACTTTATTTGCTACTTTCTTATATTTGGCTGCCTCCACATCTAAATTAACTTGAGGTAAAACATTTTCTTTTGTATCGCCATTAAAACTTTCATCAAATGAACCTTCTTCATCGCCAGAATCGGAATAAGAAAAATTAGAAAAATATTTTATTTCATTTTTAAATTTTACCCTTTTCTCCTTTCCCTCGTCTAATTTATAAACAGATTTTCCAACACCTTTGCTTCCCTTATCCAACAGTAAATCACCCGTAAAGAAAGTTGGCAGTTTAACCTCTTGCTGGAGGACCGGAATTGAATTTTCACAAAAATTTTTTTTTTGTGTTTTAATTATACTAAGATTTTTAGTCGGATTTTGATAAGATTTTTGCAGTTTACCCTCTTGCTGGAGGTCCGTGATAGAAGGAGATAATTGCAGTTTAACCTCTTGCTGGAGGTCCGGAATAGAATTTTCACAAAAATTATTTTTTTGAGTTTTAATTATACTGAGATTTTTAGTCGGATTTTGATAAGATTTTCGCAGTTTACCCTCTTGCTGGAGGTCCGTGATAGAAGGAGATAATTGCAGTTTAACCTCTTGCTGGAGGTCCGGAATAGAATTTTCACAAAAATTATTTTTTTGAGTTTTAATTATACTGAGATTTTTAGTCGGATTTTGATAAGATTTTCGCAGTTTACCCTCTTGCTGGAGGTCATAAAACATACCCTTCCAATTTTTATCCAACCTAATTTGGCCCATTTTGCCTTTTTTACCATTTTTAAATTTAATAGAAAAACCGGGTAAATCCAATAAACATATAGAAAAGTCCAAAACGTATTTGCACTCCAAAGTAATATTAACAGAAAATAATTGAGAATCCACTTGAATTATCTCCAAGTGAGCTGACCTATTGCAATCCGGGATCTCATCCTGAGGAGAGATTACAACATTAGAGCGATCAGCCCCTGCTACCCCAAAAAATGAGGGCATTCATCCCTTTCCAACAAACATAATTCACCAGAAGCCGTCTGTTTAATATGCCGCTTCTTGGTGCAAACACAACACTGGCACAGAGTAGTAATCCCTGGCCGTGTTTCCCAACCTTCATCTCCAGGAGGCGCTAACCGCATATGTAACCTCCGCATATCTTCACCAGTGATCTCCAAACTAATCCCCATGCCAGCTTGATACCCTATCCTGGCCTCAAAATCCATCAAAAAAGGACCACCAAGAACAGTTTTGACTGCTCCTCTGGCCACATAAAAGTGAACCTTACCAACAGATCCACCAATGCCTAACCTGACATGCTCAGCAGTACCCATCAGCTCTGTTGCATGCCCTCCAATACCTCTGAGGTTTCCCCCAGTTCCACTTTTAATTGGCAAGCCTATACTCGTCGCTTGCTCCAATGAAATTAAATTAATTTGAGACCCTGAATCAACCAAGGCCTTTACTTCTTTACCATTTAGAGTTACCACCAGGTAACCCAGGGGAGCGGAAAAATGTGTATCTACATCTTCCCCAAACTTTTCAACATTTTCACAAATATATTCCACCTCTCCAGTGGAAACCCGACGCCTCGTCAAATGCTTCTTTTGCTTTTCAGCAAGCGCCGGACTAATCGTAAATAACTCCCCCAAAGATAAGGGAATCTGAAGTTGATTCACCCTATTCAAAACTGCGTCCATCGCATTAGCTTGACCGGAAACTACTGGCCGCTCATACTGGACCTTTGATTTAACAACCTTGGCCCTGGGTACCTCTTGAGGTCCAACCAAGCCATCTTCACCCCCCATTATAACATCTTCACTTTCTATAACCCTAACTCCGTCACCAGCTTCTTGCACTAATCCTGATCCATCGCTAGTCCTTCTTACACCCTCCATTGGGATGGGACCGCTAAAACTTGGTCTGGGTAGAGACGCCAACGGTACGTCCTCCTCAGAATCCGAATCATCCTCTGGCATAGGCTCACCATTTAAATCAAACTTGCCATAACTAGGGGGCCCCATATCAGCAATCCCCTTCTGCATTTTATATAATTCGTCCTTAGAGTAAGGGTTCAATTTGTTGGCGGCAGTTTGAGCACTAGAATTCTTGTCCTTAGAGTAAGGGTTCACTTTGTTATTGGCCTTGCCAGGATTAGCCCTCAATTGGCTCTGAATGCTACTTTTCGCCTTAGTAGCAGCTGCTCTTCTAGCAGCATTAACATCATATTCGCCAGCCATACAGCTACCCTCCACCTGGGCAACCGTCGCCAGCTCTAAACCACCAAAAGAAGTAGAAAATGTGGCTTTACTGACCTCTTTCTCTTTACCTTTGTCAGCTTTTCCACCATTACCGTTACCATTTTTGCCACCCTTGGCATTAACATCTTCATCCGTCACCTCTTCAAATCTGGCTCTTCTTTCAGCCGTTAAACTTCTTCTGACCAAATCAGAAGGAGACTGTCCATCACTGGGCTTGATGAACGAACCATCGGGAAATTTATAAACTTTACCATCAAATAAAACTCGCCCAGCATCCATATCCTTATCAAGAGCAAAACAAACTGTTGCTCTATGACCCCTCCTATTACAATAGGAGCACACCTTTGGCTCATCATAGCCACCTCTATAATTACTACCACCATTCCCACCATTTCTCCCATTGCCTGGGAAGCGGTTACCGTTGTTATTGCCATTATAATTTCGACGTTCATACCCTCTAGACTGATAAGAAGTCGATGTCGACGAGGAAGCGATTGGGGCCTTACTGGCCTTTTGAGTCTCTTGGACAAATATCTTTAGCTGTTTCGTTAAATCGGCCAAGTGATCGACCATCTTGTTGTCTACATTGCCCTCAACTTTTGCAGCAGGAACACCCATTTGTGCCTTCTTGGCCTCCTGGGCTTTGACCATAATATCGTTGTTCTCGGCCAAAACTTCGCTAACCTTACTGACATATTGAGTGCAAGACTCTTGATACTTGTCCAACGCTAATAACTTTAGATGGGCTTGGATGTTCTCTTTAATAACCTCCAGAGCCGGTAACTTCTGCTCACCGTTTGGCAGTTCCTTCATTAAATTCTTTCTTGAGAGATCCTTCAAGACGTCCATTTGAATATCCCTACTGCATGCTGACCAAAACAAATCTTTTGCTTGATTTTCATGCACTAATTCATCCACCAAAATAAGATATTCTACCACTTCATCAAACTGAACACAAAGTTTTTTGAAGTCCACCATTGAAGAAACACCACCTTTAGCTTGCCAGTCACCTACAATTTTGTTGAGGTCCATCATAGTAAACCTAACACCCCATCTATCGACCATAGCTTTAGAAAGCTTAACCCAATCCTTGTCCTTAAATGCCTGCATAGCAATAACCTCTTTTTCCACCTCCCTATCGGCAATAAAAAATCTAACTTGCTTCACCATATCCACATGGGAAGCACCATCAACAGCAGCAGCAGCTTCATACCTGCTAATGAACCATTTAACCTCCTCCCCATCAAACTTTGGGCCATCCCAAGAAACAATTCTAACTGAGGGAGTAAGAGGGTTAGAAGATCCAGAAGCAACAGCAGAAGAAGACATCCCAATAAGTAATGAAAAGCGTTAACAATCGATAAAATAACAAGCCTCTTGCAGGCCAATAACAAAAATCCAATTAGAGTTCCAAAAAATAAGCCTCTTGCAGGCTAATAACGTTCTTGATCCAAGTAAGTCTTTTAAAGAAAGCTAGAGAAATCGAACCCCACGTTGGGCGCCAACTATGGTAAGGTAAATTCTTACAGTCGCCTTGCTGTAAGCAGAATCCGGAGGAGATATGTGGATTTAGCTGAAAACCCCGTCCTTCCAATAAAAAAAATAACAAAATGGGTGTTCTAAATCACTAAGCTAACCAATCTACTTAGATCTGATTGATAAAATAATGAAACTCTAAAATATTTAACGCTTATTGAGATTTAAAGAAAGTGGCTGTTGATAAAAGAAATACTGATGACAACAATTAAGGTGTACCAGTGAAAGATCTGTAAAGATTGACTTTTATGTTTTTATAATAATTTGAATTTTTATGAGACAGCAATAATCAAGTCCCAGCGATGAAGACCTTTCTAAAGATACCCTGTATGAAGTGTTATTTAAACTGTTGAATTGTATTTCTAAAATGTTATGTAAAAAATAATAATGTTATAAGGGTATTACAAGTTATTTTAATTTGTTGAGTAATAAAAAATGAGACCGTGGTGGTTAAAGATTAAGCTGTATGATGTGTCCCCCCTCTCAATTTCGAGTTTGAGAAGCGCTTAAGTATTCCTAGTCACGTGCCTAAGTTTTCCCCTCCAGAGCTCTTCCGGAGTCAATCCGGAGCCCGTACGGAGTCCGTACGGAGCCGGAACGGAGTCCGTACGGAGTCCGTACGGAGTCCGTACGGAGTCGAAACGGAGTCCGTCCGGACTTCCGGACTCAATTTAGAACCTTAAAACCATAATAAAAAATCTAGAAAAATTACACATAATAGAGCTACTTCCCCTTTACCTACCAAACTAATTTTCGTAGTCTGCGCAGCTCTAATTACCCCGTGAAAATTCATCAAAGTTAAGTAATTTTTGAAAACGTAAATATTTCTATAAAACTTTAAAATTCATTTAAAAATATAAGAAAAATAGTAAAAATTCTGGGAAAATTTCCCAAGGTTCTTGAGTGTCTTGACTTGATACTTATAAATTTTTTAGACCATAAAATAAGTTTTCTCCGTAAAATAAATTGTTTTTTTGTAGGCATTCGCTTGTGACCAATTTCTCCATATTTAAAACTCAAATAAATTAAATAAAACCCTTTTATAAAAAAATAATAATGCCAATCTTGCACGCCGTAATAACTCCATTTACGTACTTAGGTGCCGTACTAAACTTTAGGCTACCACAACGTCGAAGGAAGCAGCGTCAATAATTGTATCAACCTCCCCACACAACTCTTCTGCAAACCTAACTTGTCAACCCTGACGAGGTTTCTTCGACCACACCTGGTCCAGCCTGTCCTCAGGTTCTTTGATTCCACCCGTGACCGGAGGGTTTGCCTCAGTTGGCAAAAGCGACACAGGTTCCCCAATTGGGTCTTTGATGGTATTCGATGTCTAAACAAAACTCATCAGTAACTTCATCCTTAAAAAATAACAATTGAAAACTTACCTCAAAGATGGGGTCAGGTTCTAAGAACAACCTTGGAGCCACCTCTACCTCTGCTTCTCTCTCCTCCTCGTCATCTTCAATGACCACCTGTCGTTCAATAATTGTATCGACCTCCCCACACAACTCTTCTGCAAACCTAACTTGTCAACCCTGACGAGGTTTCTTCGACCACACCTGGTCCAGCCTGTCCTCAGGTTCTTTGATTCCACCCGTGACCGGAGGGTTTGCCTCAGTTGGCAAAAGCGACACAGGTTCCCCAATTGGGTCTTTGATGGTATTCGATGTCTAAACAAAACTCATCAGTAACTTCATCCTTAAAAAATAACAATTGAAAACTTACCTCAAAGATGGGGTCAGGTTCTAAGAACAACCTTGGAGCCACCTCTACCTCTGCTTCTCTCTCCTCCTCGTCATCTTCAATGACCACCTGTCGTTTTTTGGGTGTCCGCCCTGGAACAAGGACTTCATCCTCATCTTCCTCCACCAATTTGTTGACCTCTTCTTCAACACCCCGTTTTGAACTTGTGGCCTGGGTTACCCAGGTTTTGATCTCGTTGTTAAGCTCCTTATCATTCTCCCCCACCGATTGATCGTCTCCAAACAAGACATACCAAATGTCTTCAACCACCTCTTTTCTTTTAGGGATCACCCAGAACTTGGTCTTGGTGAATCGTTGTTCGATCTCTGCGTTCTTTGTCAATGCATTGCACGTCACTCGTCGCCAACGGCAAAACTCGCATTTCTGGCGAGGGCCTCGAGTCGCCGTACTTTCGACACAGAAGTATTCCATAGCTTCACAAGCCGTGCAAGCCTGGGAAAACTGCCGTGTAACCATTCCCCCATCCACTTTAGGGTGTGGAGGCGTAGGTGTTGGAGTAGGACAATTCATTATAATGGGGAAATTAATAAATAAGAAAAATTATATATATAGGAAAGGGAAACTAGTGTGAGAAGATGGCTCAAGCTCAACGGAGCTTGCGATTCTTATACCCGGGCATCTTTCACGTGCCACGTGACACTCGAGGCAAAAGCAGCTCATTAAATCAATAATATCGAGTTCTAAATCTATACTCGAAGCGCAGAAAGCAATTCTCCATAGCAACTGCGATTCCCCTTTGTGTACTTACTATTCAACTGCGCTAGCCTAAACTCTAAATCTAAATTAGTCAATCTCTCAATAGGGTGCCTTAGTCTCATTTTCAATAAGCGACGCACAGCGTTAGGATCAACGTAATAGTACATTAGTAGTTTTCATTGAAAGTTTGTTAATTAATTAAAAAGGGGTATATTGGGCATGGACGGATATTAGCGAAGAAGGACTAAGTGTATGTTAGTAATGGTCTGTGGTATGGGAATGGTGGGATGAGAGGGAGTTCAATGCAAGGAGGAATAAAGGATATAGAAGGGTTGGGTATTTGGTTCGATATTCCTTAGAATTAAATTATAAAACGTATTTACATTTAATAGTGGTAAAACCTTTAAGTTAAATTATTGTTATTGTATCTTTTTTTATTTTCTCAATAATCATTTCTAAATCCTAAATCTTTGATTATTGAGTTTCCAACCCTTCGTGAGATCTTAAGAACTCCTATTACCTTTGAAACTATCTTATAATTCTTCTCAAACATACCTCGAACCTGTAGCTCTTACTTCGAGTGACCTTCAAATCACTTCCTCGAATCATTCCTCTGTGCTTCGAAGAAGTTTCTAAATCCCTCATCTCACTTTCAGGAACATCCTCGACCTTGTGCGTAGGTTGTCCGGTGACACTTGTCAGCAAATGCATCCCCCCACTGTGGGTAAACCTTGTCCCGATGTGACAAGATATCTGGACAATGCAGTTCTTACCTGGGCAATAGGAAATAGAAAAATGAAATTCAGACAGAAATTCAGTCCACCTGGCTTGACGCCTGGTTAACACTTTGGAAGACATAAAGTATTTCAAAGCATTATGGTCTGTTAAAATTTGAAAAGGACTATCTAAACTGAGAAGAAAAGAGCGCCATTTTTTAAGACAATGAATAATAGCTAAAAGCTCCTTGTCATGCATTTCATAATTTAATACTGCTGCAATGAGTTTGCGTGACTCAAAAGCAACAGGATGAAACAATTGTGTTTCAGGATTTAATTGAGAAATGACCCCTGCCATAGCATAATCACTCGCATCTGTCTTGACTATTGTTGAAGCAGTAGGATCAAAGTGTCGAAGAATTGGAGCTGTGGTGAATGCCGTTTTCAATGCTTAGAATTCCTTTCGTGCTGTGGAAGTAAAAACAAAAGAAATATCTTTTCTAAGAAAAGAGGTAAGATTGGAAATAGTTTTAGAGTAATCTTTAATAAATCTTCTATAGAAATTTGCAAAACCCAAAAATCCCTGGAGGGATTTAACGGACTTGGGATCAGGCCATTCCAGGACCTTTTGAACTTTTTTGTCTTCCATGACTAAACCATCAGTGTACAAAGTAAACCCCAAAAAATCAATATATTTTAGGTGGAATTCGCATTTGTTATGCTTGGCATAGAGACCGTGATCTCGAAGCCAATTTAGAACCTGTCGAACATGATAAATATGTTCATCTTATGTCTTCGAGAAAATTAAAATATCATCTAAATAGACAATAACAAATTGTTTGACAACATCTTGAAAGATGTCATTGACAAAATTTTGAAAAGTTGATGGTGCATTTCACAATCGAAAAGGCATAACTAAATATTCAAAACTACCAAATCTAGTGCGCATTGCAGTCAGTGGTTCATGACCTTCCGCAATGCGAATAAGATTTTAAGCGCCTCTAAGATCAATTTTAGAAAAGAAATTAGCACCATTAAAAAGGGTAAGAAGCAATGACATAGGAGGAACTGGATATGCATTCATCTTTGTAACTGTGTTGAGCTTTCTATAGTCAACACACAACCTAAGACTGCCGTCTTTTTTCTTTACAAAAAGAACAGGGGAGCCTGTTGGAGATTTACTGGCTCTGATGAAACCTTTTGCTACATTCTCTGCAATTTAGTCTCGAAGAACTTGAGATTCGTCCTTCGACAAAGAATAGACAGGACCTGCCAGAGGTACTGGACCTATTAACTCTATCTGATGGTCGTAGGGTTGATGAGGTGGTAACTTATCGGCCTTGCGGATTGAAAAAAAATTGAGGAAATCATGATAGATTTCTGGTAGAGTTGATTTAATGGCTTCAACGTTGATTTGGTTGTCCTCATCATCTTCGAGAGAATCTGTTGAAGGAAGACCAGAATTGAGAGAGCATAATTCGATTACTTCGAGGCAATTTAAATCCTCTTCAAGTGAAGTCATCAAGCTAGAATGGTTATCCAATTGCTCATTTAAAGAAAGATCAGATGCTTGCAAGTCATCTGGCAGAGATTTGTCCTCTAGCAGGACGTTTTCAGGCAGGTTGTTTAACTCCCTATTGACCTGCATTGAAAAATCAGAAATATACTTAGTACATGGGGTGATCAATCCCCGTGTCCAATCAATTTCAGGATTCCAATGCGTTAAAAAGTCATGGCCAAGAATGGTATTGTCCATCCTTGGGGCGTCCAAGACTGACAATTCCCACTTGAAGGGGGGGGAATTCGTAAAGTTGAAAACCCATAAAACTTTCTTACTGACCCAATATTTGGGTTCCTCTGATTCGACCAAATACATTGGAGTTCAATCAATATCTGTAAATGTCAGCTGTAACTTCTCGGGAAAAGATAAACTGACAAAAGAAATCGAAGCTCCAAAGTCTATTAGACAACTGAAGGGGATATCCTCTTTAAAAAGAATGAATCTCAAGCAATTTAAGGCAACTCCAGTCCTTAAGACATGGAGGTTCTGTGCACTGGGAGAGATAAGATAGTTGGCTTTGCACACAAGTAAACTATCTACTAGTTTTTTGACTTTGAACAAGTACCTTCTCTTTCCTTCAATTTCACACAATCTTCCAGCTTGTACTTACCCCCACAATACATACATAACCCATTATCTGCTTGCCTCTTCCTCTCAGCTTCTTTAAGTTCCCCTTTAGGATCCAGTACTTTACTGATATCGCCTGGGGTCGCGCTTTTCGGTTGAGGTTTGTCCTTTCCCTTATTGGGTTTGGATTGAATCAAGGAGGATTGAGTTGTCCGTGGGTGTGAAGAAGGTCCCGATTTGAAATTTAGGCCTTGAGATTTGTTGGCGTATCGACAATGTTGAAGTCGTCCTTGGTAAACGCCGTCGAGTTTGAGGGTTCAATCCATTAAATCGGTTAAAGTAGTCATCTTCTGACTGTGAAGATTTAACTGATCCAGGATCCTCAAAGGAAGTCCTTTTTTGAAATGATACTTGAGCGCAGCATCATTCCAACCTACTCGAGTTTTAAGCGCTCTGAAGTTCGAGATATATTCAGAGGCTTTACCATTATCACTCAAGCAAAGAAAATCAAGTTCAATTTCTGCATTGTCAGTTTCATTAGGGTCACCAAACAAGGTGAATAGTTTGTCTTCAAACTTTTCTAATTATTAATAAGTAAATGGATTTCGGTCAAAGAGAGCATGAGAAGATAAGGTTCGAACCATCTTGCTGCTTTTCCGTCCAGGAATGAAGAAGCATAAACAACCTTTGATCGGTTTTGATTGAAGGTTTGAGGGTCATTATGGAACAGGAGCTTGCATGTTTGCAAGAAGGGCTGCAATCTGTCTGGATGTTCTCCATCGAATTTATCAGGAGATTTCATAGAAGGAGTTTTGAATTTAGATCCCTCTGAAGACGTTGAATTTGAAAGAGTCTTCATGAAAAGTCTCATGAAATCTTCCAGAGAATTAGATGGTCCAGGTTCTGAAGGTTGACCAGAAGGGTGATTAGCAGGGGCGGATGGTGCCTCGTGCATTTTATCCTCTCCTTCTTCATCATCACTAGAATCATCAAAATCTTGTGTGATGTCTTCTACAGATTGGACTGAATGTTGCCTTTCCCTAAGGTCGAGTGGCTCCAAGGAGTGAGTGTGGGAAACAGGCCGAGTGGCTGTTGGCCTGCCTCTGGCGCAAGCTCTAGTAGTAGCGCCTGTAGGAGGAGTACGTTGAACAGGTGCCATTTTAAGAATTTAGAGAAAACACCTGAAAAGGGACGTAGTAGTGCAAAGAATGAGAACTACGGAGAATTAAATTATACTGTCACCGGACAACCTACGCACAAGGTTGAGGATGTTCCTGTAAGTGAGATGAGGAGATTAGAGACTTCTTCGAAGTACAGAGGAATGATTTGAGGAAGTGATTCAAGGATGACTCGAAGGAAGAACTACTGCTTCAAGTTATGTTCAAGAAGGATTCTAATATAATTGAAAGGTAATATTAAAATTCTTAAGATCTCACGAAGGTTTGGAAGCTCAGAAATCAATGATTTAGGATTTAGAAATGATTATTGAGAAAATAAAGAAAGATACAATAATAATTATTTAACTAAAAGCTTTTTCCACTATTAACTATAAATACATTTTATAATTTAATTCTGAAGAGTATCAAACCAAAATCCCAACCCCTTTTATATCCTTTACTCCTCCTCGCATTGACCTTGTACCCATCCACTATTCCACACACCACAGACCATTAAAAAAATACATCCATTACACCTGGACCCTCCTCACTAACATCCGTTAACCCTTTAATCCTCCACTAACCATTCCGTCCATGCTCACTACCCCTTAATAACCCACAGACATTTCATAAACCTTTTAATGTACTATTATATTAACTATTGCGCTGTGTGTCGCTTATTGAGAAAAAGACTAAGACACACTATTGAGAGATTGACTAATTTAGATTTAGAGTTTAGGCTAGCGCGGTTGAATAGCGAGTACACAAAGGAAAGTTGCAGTTGCTATGGAGAATTGCTTTCTGCGCTTCGAGTATGGATTTGAGCCTCTTATTATTGATTTAATGAGCTACTTTTGCCTCGAGTGTCACGTGGCGCGTGACAAACATTTGCCACCCTCCCAGCCAATTTACTAGGGTGGGAAGTGGCCAAAGCTGTGTGCAACGCGCATTGCACAATCGCTTCCATATCTCATGCAGCTGATATCAAGTCAGCTGCATGAGATATGGGCAGCACATGCAATGCGCACTGCATGTGCTGCATGCAGTTTATTGCACAGCCAGTTTTTTTCTGGCTGTGCAATGCACACAGAGAAACCAAAGTCCCTGAAAGGGACTTTGGTCTCTAAATGGAAGCAACATTCCCTACCAGGTGCAAACTGGTGGGAAAGTGAGAGACAAGTTAGGCTGAAGTTGTTTGAAAGCAACTTCAGTCTTAAAAACATTAAAAAACATTAAAAAAAATGAGAAAGCTAGAAAAAAAAAATTAAAATTAAAATGTGAGTATAGGAAAAAAAATAAGTGCTAGTGATACCAAAAACCCAAGCCGATTTCATTTGGCTTGGTTATTTAATAATTATTTTTTAATACATTAAATTTAAAATTCAAACACCATGAAGTATATGAAATTTTTTTATATGAATATTATAAATTTAATTTACCTCTTTCTCATAATTATATTTATAATTTTGTTTTTTTAATTTTTGACTTTTAAGTTGATTTTTTGGAAATACAAAATTAAATTTTCAACTAAATTTTTTAGTAAGTTAAAAAAAATTATAAATTTGACATTTTGTAATTGAATAATGAAAAAATTTTTAATTTTATTTAAAAAATATTTTTGTTAGAAGAATACCAATATTTTAAGGGTAGAAATATGGTGCAATTGTAAGTAAAAAAAATTATATTTTTTTTGAGGGGTTATTTCTATTTTTGTAAATATTTTTCAAAAACATTCATTTAATACTGAATTTAATTACTTTGTAACTCAAATTTTTTGTAAATAATTAAAATTGAAATAATAATATTGATATATTTGATATAAAATTTGAATTGGTAATATTAATGTCTCTTTAAGTAACTTTGAAAGTCATTAAAAAAGACCATGTTGATAAGTACTTCATTTTTGTTATACAATGGTTATATGTATATCTTATATATTTTCTTGAGTGTTATTTTTATATACATTCAATAAAATTTGTGATATACAATGCCATTTAATCATTAATTATTGTTCAACTTAGTTATAACAACTTCACATTTAATACCAGCCACTAGTATTTAATTTTTAATTTAAAACTCCAATATAATATGAGAGTATCCTTATTTTGTCTGTATGTAATTAACAACAATAACAGACCATAAATGAGTGGGTAATTAATTACAATAAATAGTTGAAGAATAACCTATAAGAAATGATAAGTTTATCAAAAATAGTACATTAAAAAAATATACTTTTGAATTTTTTTTGATATAATTTGGGTAGTTAAATGAAAATTTAAATTATCAGACTTCAAAATGGGAAAAATATAAAAGTGGTGTTTATATAATAAGCCTCATATAAAAAAAGGATAAAAAATCTACTATGTAACTAAATTATTAAATATTAAGGTATTATTAAAATTATTGAAAAACTTATTTTACAGTTATAATGAAATCTAAATGTGAAAATAATGGTGGGATAATAGTAAGACTATGTGGAAACACTTTAATTTATACATACTTTCAACTATGTTCAGATAAAAAAATTGGTAAAATTGTATAATAACATCTAGTTAATAGTGATGCAATTTTATTTAGATCAAGAATAAATTTTTCTGAGGAAAAACTAATTAAATTGAGATATGGACATCTCCTTTCAAGAGATAGAATAATAATAAAAATTTAAAAAAATTATAATAAGTATTCTTAATCACCATTTTTGAAAAGTCTCTAGTAAAATTCATTATAATATATCATTCATTTATTACATTATATGGAGTTTCATCTTGAAGTAGTGATGGACAGCTTTGAACTTATGTTATGATAAACAAAAAAGTTAAAAAATATATAGTTATACTAATGAAAAAGCCAAAAATAAAAATACTATTATAAATTAATAAAATAAAACTACATAAATTTTATTCTGCTCTAATGATGCAAGGGTACTATGTATGAATTTCCACATGTTAAATCTAAACCTGCTTTAAGGCTAGTTTACAGGTAGAGCTATTAAGTTTCCTTAAATTCTAAAAATAAATTATGCATTTTACTAAATATTTTTTTCTTGTTTTCTTTCCAAAGTTGTTAGAGTTGCTTAATTAATACTGTTATCTTGATTGTAAGATATATAATTTTTTTTTGAATACATGATTTATTGTTTCAAAAATTATATTATAAAGTTAAATCATTTATTTCATTTTCTAAAGCTTCATTGTCAAAGACACAACTCCATTTTCTATTACTTAACAAATATATAAAATGTGATAGTAAAATTTTTAGAATTTTCTTCTTGAGAGGGTCAAACTATATTGTGAAGATTTTTATCTAGAAATTCTTGTACTCTAAAACCAAATAATTTTCTCCCTTAAGTAAGCCATTTCAAAAATATTAAAATATAAACAAGAATATTAACTTATCTTATTTTTATTTTCTTACTGAAATTTTTAGTTCAATCCCTTTTTTTATATGACATTAGTATAAAACCATGGTTAAATGCTACTATATAATTAATTTTTATTATATATATATATATATATATATATATGAAATATTTAGAAGGTCATCCTTTTCTATTTACTTGAATAAATGGCTCAATTATAATTCCCAACACTTATTAATCTTTCCCAAACTCAATAACAAATTTCTCATATGAAATATTAGCTTCTAATATAAGAAGTTTATCTATAGATGATATTAAACATGTGATTTTCCTTTTTAGATTCAGCTAAAATTAAACAAAAAGAGAAATCATGCATATGTGTATAAATGGTAACCATATGTTACTTAGAGGATTGTGAAATTCACTCATCAGAATGGTTTAAGTATTAAAATAAATTGAGGTCATTATTTTCTAGTATTTGAAACTAATTAGGAAATTATTCTAAAAATATACTTTAATGTTTATCATTTTTAAAAAGTTGGAAATATGATTTTTGAAAATTGTGAGTTTCTTATGAGATACCAAGCTTTAGTTTACATTGCTTCAAGTAGAATAGAATTTTAGTATTAGAAATTGAAAGCAATGTACCATTATCAGATTCTAACTGTGTTCTACTTATAGAATGATTACATAACATTAAACATTATTTAAATCAAAAAGGTTTAAAAGATATTTAGAATTTTACAAAATTTCACCATTTATTAATCTTTGATTTGAAAACTAACTATGATGTACACTCACTAGAAATAAGCAATCCCAATTTTAACATAATTTATCAATCCAAAAATAATGAGTCAATTAAAATGAAAATATATATTATTTCAAAACCAAATCTCTAGATTTAAAATATGATGCTTTAATGAAAAATTTATACAAAACTTTAATGCAATGAACTCTCTTAAAAAATTCAAAAATAGAATATCAAAACAAGTAATTTCTGCAAAAAAAAACTACTAACTATTGTAGATAAAGCATAAAAATAAGTCATATTTTTAAAAAAAATGATCTAACAATATTTATTTTTGTTAAAAAAATCAAAAACATTGTTAAGTTTTCTTGTTATAATAATGTTAAAATCCACTAAACATTATCTAAAGGTGGCAAAATATGTCAAAAATATGTTGAATTTTGTGAGCCAAAAATCAACAATTTTGTATCATTTCCTGTTGTGCTATGACTTTATTCCACCCTTTTTATCTGATTCTTCCAGTATTACTTTGCTATGATCACTAGTTTTCAAGTTAAAATTTACAAATGTTCATTATACTTGATAATATGAAAATTAACTCAAACTTTTATAACTACAAAATAAGATTTTGAAACTTCTTCTTTCAATCAATATTTGAAGAAATTTTTAGTTTATTTGAGTAATGATTTTAAGAATAACAAAAAATTTGAAATTCACAAGGACTTATTTCCAGAGACTTTAATTATTTACTTGTGTAATGCATGAGCTACTTATCAATGATGCAAAACATCAGAAAAGTAAGTTATAGTTATAAATCTACAGATTATACTGTGTCTGGTATATATATATTCAATAAATCTTTTAAACTTATCTTAACCTACATACCACACAATGGAAAATCATTATATTAAAAAATGAAAAAATTCTATGATAATATCATAAAGAATGATAACCATGGATTGATATTCCGTAAAAATGGTTAATAAAAATTTAAGAGAACCTAAATCAGTATTCTTTCATCAAAATATATCCTTTTTGTCTTTTTATATTATTCCAAACAAATTTTTTGAAAGTTGAATCTATATATCTAATGCCAAAACCACTATTAAGTTCCCTCTTAGACTTTTTAAGCAATTATATATATATATATATATATATATTATTTATCAAAAATTGAAATAAAGAATAAAAACATAATTTTATTTACCTTTAATTATTTAAATATAGAGTATTTTCAGAATGCATTGTGGTTATTTGTGAAGGTTAGAAGATTTGAAGTTGGATTTATGAGTTTTTAGAAGGGCAAATATTGTAAAAGTCTTTCATAAATATTTATTTCATAGCTTCAAATGTTGAAATCTACAAACTAATGGGATTTAAAATTATATTGAGATTTAAAATCTGTTTTCTACTCAAGTAAAATAAAATAAAATGATGATATCAAAATTGAAATTAAGTTTAAACTTTTGATATGCTCTATCTTCAATTTTATTGATAGTGCATCAAAAATTTAATAATTTTTTTTTCATTCATCACTTTTTACATAAAAGATAGTTTTATCATTTTATGCATCAAAGATTGCTTATATAAATTTAACATCTATGTCAACTGTTTATGACTATAATCTATATAATAAATTTTTTAGAAGAAAAAATAACATCAGTATATACTGACTTTGAAATTATTTAATTTAAAATAGTTTACAGGTAGATAATGAAGGGTGATTTCATTTTTGAATATGAATTATAGAAGTCTTATTTTGTCAATTTTAATTCTTTTTGAGCTCGAATGTATCCACTTCAACTTATGTAAGAATAAAAAT
The DNA here is from genome assembly GCA_030280995.1 of Hemileia vastatrix. NCBI lineage: Eukaryota > Fungi > Basidiomycota > Pucciniomycetes > Pucciniales > Zaghouaniaceae > Hemileia > Hemileia vastatrix. The sequence continues at coordinate 22,321,008 of JASXTE010000001.1, read as the reverse complement.
TATTTTTATTGAAATTTACATGAGAAAGTATGTCTATTATTCAAAATCAAACTTGCTCTAATGGTGTTTTTCAATCATTATTTCCATTCATAACAATAAAAAACATTTCAATTTGCTGATGTTTTAGTTTTTGATATCCCCAAGTTTATATCTCAGGTGTACTATTCACAAAATTATTAAAAGTATAATTTTTGAAATACATGATAAACTTGAAAGTGAGGGGGCATTAAATTTTTAAAAATGAATTCTAAATTCAGGATGGATAGTATTTTTTCTATTTTTACAAATGAACAATTTTTTGTTTCAATTAATCCAGAAAAAAAAATTTGTTGTAAGCATATTATATTATATTTATTTTGATTTTAAATACTATATTTTCAAGATTTGTGTTTAATATTTCCTGTGAAAGTTAATGTTAATGTGAATTTTAAGTAAGCTTGAAGAAATTTAATCAATAGGCATATTGGATATGTAAAATAATATTTTGCTCCAATCTTGAATCATCCTGGGCTAAAAAATATCCGGAATAAGGTTTTTGTGGGTCAATTTGGATTTAAGTAGGATTAAGTGAGGTTTAATAAAGGACAGATAAAAGGCTAAATTCATTACTAGTCACTTTTTTCTCAAAATAGTTATAAAATATGTATCATTCTGGAATCAAGCTTCAATAAAGTTGAATTGAAACAGAGATAATTTCTAGCATCACAACACCATATTTACAAAGGTGTACAATACCTCAAATATTACTCATAATATAGGAAGGCAAGGAATCTACAAAATTCACATTTGAAATGAGGATTTATATTTTGAATTTGAAATTGAGAAATGGAATATTATTTTCCAATTTAAATATCTATTAGTCATTTTACTAAAAGTTTTCAGTAATCAGATTGAATTTTGATGGTATTTTATTGTAGATTAATCATTTTGATGAGCCATTTACTCAAAATTACTGATTTCGGTTCTAATATTCCATGTGAAATTCATTATGAATCTTTTTTAAAGTGAATAGTTGACATATTGGATATGCAAAAGCTTATTTTAGATCAAAGTGAGATCAAAGGGAGTTCAACTCATGATCAAATTAGGATTTTACAAGATCAAACAGTGATCAATGTAGGTTCATCTTGAGCTCAATTTGTGACAAATCTCTGACTAAATGTAAGGCCAAAAAATTTCCTACATGGTGATGATGTGTGCATAATTCAGGCATAGATTTGTGGCTCAATGGAGTTCAAGAAAGGGGTATTGCTAGCAATACCCCCCCATTTTTTCTGTGGTGAATTACCATATCTGTGGAAGGTCCTTTTACTCCACCATCATCAATAAATATACCAGAAGAATATGGAATTTTGTCTTGTACAATACATGCCATCTGAGCTTGATAAACAGTAACTGATTTTGTTGCTCCTTGAGGTAATCTTGTTAGCTTTAATTTTCCAAGTGATGTGTCAGACAGGCTATTCCAGGAGTCCAGTAAATGATATATAAATTATAAAACCTTAAAGAGTGGGTAAGACTTGTATTTAATGAATATAACTTAATATTTTATTGCATAATGAAATTATATAAGAATTTTATTATATACAAGTGTTACATTAAATTTATTGGTTATATATATATTTTATATACAATTAAATTGAGCATAATATAATATATTCTACAAATAATGGCGCATTTTTATGTATTTAATAATTATAAATTTATATTTAATTAATTGAAAAACATATATTATAATTACAAGTGTAAAATTGATTTATAATATATTTAAATTAATTACTTAAATTTATATATTAAATAATACCTCTCATATGATACTAAACAATAATTAATGATGCTTCTTTTGACCCTTAATTGTGTTAGAAAAAAACAAATAAATTAATTTGGACTAAATTGAGATTAATTGCTTGTTTTGTTGCGTCAAATTATTTTTTGTTTCACTTAAAATGTCCTTTAATCAGAATGTACCATCTGTTTGGAATTATATTTCTCATAGTTCCTATGTTTCCAATCTTGTTTAGTTATTCACTATTGTCACTTACTGATTTGGGAATTAATGGCGGGGAAATTGGATTCTTAATTGGGGTTTTAATTATTTGTTTCATGTTTTTCTCTATATTGTTATGTTTCATTTAATCTTTTGATATATTTGTTTTATTCCATTCTAATCATTGTATTTACAAAGATAGTAGCGATTCAGAGGTCCCATTGCCTATAAAAGGGCCTTGGATAATCCCCTGTAGCCTCATCACTTATTATACACTCCACAAATTAAATACTATTTTACTATGTTTATATTATTTTTATTAGTAATACAATTCTAATTAAAATTCTATATAACAAATTAAAGGTTGCTTTAAGTTTGATAGTAATTAAAAGTGTTTGCCGCGCAGAACCCTTACATTAAATAGTATTATTATTAATAAATTCTAAGTTTTTGTCATCTCTCAAAGTTGCTCGCCGTTGTTTCCCTCTTAAATAAATTAAATATCTTTTTGTAATTTATTTCTTTTATTTTTCCCTTGTCCTCCTCCTTCTCTCCTCCTTTTCTCCTCTTTTTCTTACCTTCTTCTAGACGGCTGACCGACAACTGGGGACCTTTCCAAACGACGACGACGATCGAGCCTGGCGACAAACGACAAAACGCACGGACCACCTAGCAAAACGAAACTTTTGCCGCGACTGTGTTTCAAACTTGGGTTTGACATCTTAGGTTTATATAAGATTAATTTTTATATTATTTTGAAGTGATTTTTCGATCACTATAGTAAGTTCACCTTTGCGCCTCTCACTCTTATTACTATATTTTTATTGCAATAACAGTGATTGTGGCTTAATTGCTGATTCACTGAGTGTAAGTGTTCAATTTTTAAAATTTTTTTTTTCCTAGTTGACCATTATAGAGTGTTAAATCCTCTTAGTCCTAGAAGAATTGACATATTTTAATACAAAATTGAATTATTAATTTAATTTTTTTTATTAATTATTGTTAATTTTGGTTGACTTAAAAGTACATTGTGCTTAGTCCCAAATATATTGCCATATTTAATATTGGTAATTAATTGGTTGAATTAACTTGATTGTTATTCCCAATTTAACCTTGCAATCCATTTTTTTTAAAATTAATTTTTTTTTAATTATTACTTTATATTGAAAATTATTTTTTCTATAATTTAATTAATAAAATTTTTTATTATTATTTGGAGCAATTATTGACTAACTTTTTTATTTTTTTTTATAAAATAAAAAGTAAATTATAAATCTTTCCACTAGTATGTCCAACAATTTGGCAGAAAAAATGGATAACATGCAAGTGGATGAAATAGAAATTGACTATGATGCTGACACTGTAAGTTCTTCTAAAGTTGGTCATAAAAAATCTTTTACTAACACAAAGAATTCACATACTGCAGGATGTGGAAATGACAGGAAATGCAAACAAACCAAACCCCCTTCCCCCAGTACCACAGAAGGAAGTAAAGCCTCTAGTGCCTCAAGAAGGTCTTCCAAAAGGCTTCAAAATAAAAAAGCTTCCTCTGCCACAACAAATCAGCAACCTATCCAGTCATATAAAAGAGTTGAAGACAGAAAATATGAAGTACAAAGCAAAGGTAGACACATTGTGGGATCAGGTCCAAGAACTCAGGAACCAGATTCAGGCCCAGGCCCCTCCTCAGTTGCCTTCCAATCAGCCTCAGTTTCAGGCTCAACCTTCACAGCCACCCAGCTCAACCATCCAAAATCCAAATACTATGGAAGTAGAGCAATGGAAATGGGATTATCTAATGAGTCACTACCAACAGAATGTGCAACACCCTCCTCATCATCAGCCTGGCCCATCCAGAACACCCAATTTCCATCCACCTCCTCATCCCTACCAACAAGGCAGGAGAAATAAGGCCCAAGCACAATCCCAAACCCAGTCCCAGGGGAAGTTTCCTCCTCTGCCATGGTAAGTAATTTGGTTGATAGTCACTTGGGTATGTTTTCTAATAAATCTTCTTCTGCAGGTAATATTATTGAACATGGTGAAAGAACAGTTAAACCTGTTAAAAGACAGCTTCCAGTAACTAGTAGCCCTATTGATGTAATTAGCAAATTGTCATTTGATGAACCTTTACATTTAACTTCTACATCTTTAATTAATCCTTCTCTTGCAATTAAAAATGATTCTGTTCCCCCTGAAATCTATACCTTAATTGAAAAAACTTCTGAGGAAATATTGAAAGATACCCTTGATTTTAATATTGTAAAAGACAAACATGTGAGAGATGTGTTAATCCATGAAAATGATAGATTAAATAATTTACACTTGCAATGTAAAGTGAGTTCTTCTGTACAAGATACAGCTTATTTAAAAATCAAAGAAACCTTGAATATTGTTCTTAGTCAACAAAAAACAAATAAGAAGTGACCATAGAGCTATCTCAGATAGAAATATCAGTCTACATAAGACCTTGAGTGAATTGAAACCTCTTATTGAGGAAAATTATTCATTCAAAAATGAAATAAAATCTCTGCAAAATGAGTTTAAGAAGCTAAAAAATGATTTCCATGCACTAAGTACCAAACACTCAGTTTCTGAGGACAGAAATGTTCTATCTCTTGCAAAAGTAAATGACCAGATGTCTGAAATTCCAAGGATAAGAAACTATGTGTCTGACCTACAGGAAAAGTTCTCAACCTTAAACACCAATAATGAATTAAATGGGATTTCTGTAAATAAGCTGCATAAAAATAAAGGGAAAAAACCTGAGCAAAGTTCATCCTTTCTTCCTCATATTTCAACCATTAAACAAACTGACAATGAGTCTGTAAAATCTTTTGCTACTAGCAAAAAATCTTGTGATGGTCATGCACCAGCTGTTTCTGTAAATAATGAAATTTCTGAACACCTGGCTAAACTTCAGGAATTATTAATAATGAATAATTCAAACCAAAAAGTGGACCATCCCAGTAGTCAGAAAAATTGGCCTAAGTTAGACCAATATCCTACCTTTGATGGTGATTCTTCCTCTGATTGGCAACACTTTATCCAGAGAATTGATAATTTAAAGAGATCTTATAAACTACCTGATGAGGAAATTGTTTCTAAGCTAATTTCTTTATTTTCCAATGTAGCCTTGATGTGGTATGAATCTGTCCTCTTAGATAACAATCATTATACATGGAATGATTGGAAATCCTTGATTGAGAATCAGTTTGGTGGTTCAAAATTCAGGTTATCTCAGCAGAGACTGTATGAGAATACTAGATATGTATCCTCCTCTGTTGAAAAGCCCATTGTTTTTCTGATGAAAATAACTAAAATCCTTAGAGCAATTGATCCAAAGTTGGATTATGATATTTGGAGAGATAAAATCTTGTATAAATTACCAAATTCTCTTAGGGATTTGATTGTTGCTAGAACTGAGCATGTAAGGGAAAATTCTTCTTTCATTAATATCTGTAATGAAGTACTACTCAACCATAGATATGAACCAAAGAATTACCTTAGTAAATCTTATAATGATCAGAATAAACCTTCTATAAAGCTCCCAGAAAAATCTGGTAAACCCTCTGCCCCAGTTGCACCTAAAAAATATGCAACAAATACTTGTTATAAATGTAACAAACTGTGGCAGAAGGGTCATGTTTGTGACAAGAAAATTCATCTTGTTGAACAAAATGAAGACACTGATGAAGTTGAACTTGATGTCAATAATTCTTCCAGTGACTGTGAAAGTAATATCTCCTATGACAATGAATCTGTTAAAGATGTTTTAATGTTGGAACATGATGTCCATTATTTAAATAATATATCTGAAGATTGTGTATTGAATTTATCTTCAGTAGAAAATGCTGAGATAATTAAAGATATTACTAACAATTCTATTCCTATATCCCCTTTAAAGGCACCTGTTATCATTAATGGTAAAAATGTTGATGTAGTTCTTGATTCTGGTGCTGGAGGAAGTGTAGTATCTGAAAAAGCTTTGGCTTCAGTGGATAAGGAATATTTGAGTAAATTATTGCCTATAACTTCTGAAAAATGGAGAGGGTATGGTTCTACCTTATTTCCTATTGGCAAATACAAAACCTCTGTATTTTTCAAATATAATGGTGGTTTTGTCAGAGCTATTTGTGAGTTTTTTGTCATGAAAAATGATAATTTGAGCAATTGGTTTATTATGGGAAATGATATTTTAACCATGTTTGGTGTGAAACTGGACCCAGCAAATAATTGCTTTACCTTAGGAATGAATGGGAAAAGAAAATTCAAAATTTCTTCTCCTAGACCTTCTGGGCATTTGTTGAAATCTTGTAACTCACTGACCCAATGTAAAGGTAGAACAACAACTGAAATGGATGATTTATTACATGAAATAAATACTGCTTCTTTTGGTGATCAGTTGACTTGTGAACAAAAAGATTCTATTGTTGCCTCTATTACCTCTTTCCCTATGGCTTTTGCTCATGGGTCTCATGTCTTGGGAATTGTTCAAGAAGAAATGAAGATTACCTTATCCTGTAATTTGAGTGATATTCCTCCTACCCTTAAGAAAAAACCATATCCTGCTTCTCCATCAAAAAGAAAAGATATTGAAGATAATATTGAAACATTATTGAAAATGAATATCATTGAGAAAGTGGATGTCACCCCCAAATATTGTGTCATCTCCCCAGTCTTAATTTCTTATGAAAAAGATAAAGCTAGATTATGCGGAGATTACAGAGCTTTAAATACTTATACTGTTGATGATATTTATCCTTTACCCAGAATTAATTCAATACATGCTACCTTTCAAGGTGCAAAATTTATTAGTTGTCTGGATGGTAATAAAGGTTATCATCAAGTTCCAGTTGAGAAAAATTCTCAAAATTTTTTACTTATTGCTACTTATATGGGAATATATAAGTATGTTAGGATGCCATTTGGCCCTAAAAATGCTCCTTCAGTTTTCCAGAAGGTCATGGATAACACTTTCCATCAAGAAATTATTGAAGGTTGGCTCATGGTTTATATTGATGATATTATTGTTTTTTCTAAAACTTTTGATGAACATATGATTCATTTGAATAGAGTTTTCCAAAAAATGGATGAAATCAATATGACCTTATCTTTAAAAAAGTGTAAATTTGGTTTTCAATCTTTGAAAGTCCTTGGCCATGTTGTGTCAGGCTTACAAATTTGTGTAGACCATAATAAAGTTGCTGCCATTCAAAATGTGAAAGCACCAACTTCTGTAAGAGAAATCCAAAGTTTTTTGGGTATGTGTGGCTATTATAGACAATATATTAAAAATTATCAGGTCATAGCCTTGCCTCTTACAAAACTAACCAGAAAAGATGTTGCTTTTCTCTGGAATAATGACTGTCAGGAAGCTTTTAATACATTGAAAAGTTGCTTAATGACAGCCCCTATATTGGCTCTTCCAGATTTTAACAAGCCATTTGTACTTTATACAGATGCTAGCTTTATTGGTCTGGGAGCTGCCCTTCACCAAAAGCAAATTATTAATGATAAATCCTCAGAGGTTGTAATTTGTTATATTTCAAGAACCTTAAGAAATAGTGAATTGAAATATGGTGCCACTCAATTGGAGTGCTTAGCAGTTGTTTGGGCTCTTGAGAAACTTTATTACTACTTGGATGACCAAAAATTTGAGTTGGTAACTGACTGTAGTGCTGTGAAATCTCTCTTAAACCTCAAAACACCTAACAGACATATGTTCAGGTGGCAACTTGCTGTTCAAGAATACAGAGGAAGGATGACTATTATCCATAGATCTGGAAATGTTCATTATAATGTTGATATGCTCTCCAGATTGCCTCTGCCAAATAATGACTCAAATCCTGCTTATGTACCTGAAGATGATACTGTTCATATACATGGTATATTTATAGTTGATATGGAAGAAGAGTTATTACAGTTAATACTGGATTCATATGATAAAGATTCTGACTTAAATAAATTGGTTACTATTTTGAATGATCCTAAGAATGCTTCAATTCAAGCATTAATAAAAACTCTTCCTGCAAAGTACCAAAATGCTTCAAGTAAAGGAAAGTTTTCTATTGAAGATGGTTATATATATTATAGAAGGAAGCTTACCAATGTAATTGTTATTCCTCCTTCAATGAAAGAAACTATCCTCAAACTTTGTCATGATGACATATTAGCTGGTCATTTTGATCTTGAAAAAACATTGATTAGAATCAAAAACACTGCATGGTGGGCTAATATGTCTGAAGACACAAAATTATATGTTGAATCTTGTGATTCCTGCCAAAAATCTAAAAGGTTAACAGGTAAGAGAGCAGGGTTATTACAACATATTGAAGCACCTAGTGCTCCCTGGAAAATCATTAATATGGATTTTGTCACTGGTCTTCCTGTTGCAGGTAAAGACAGCTTTAACTCTTGTTGGGTAATAGTTGATAGATTCACAAAAATGTGCAAATTTATTCCAACCCACAAAGATGTATCCACCAAAGAATTAGCTTTCTTATGGTGGTCTTACATGTTTAATATTATTGGTTTTCCAAAAGCCATTATCTCTGATAGGGATCCAAAATTCACTTCTGAGTTTTGGACCTCTTTGATGGATATTTGTGGCTGTGAGTTGAAATTGTCTACAGCTCACCATCCTCAGACTGATGGTCTAGCTGAGAGAATGATTCAAACTCTGGAAGATATGATTAGAAGGTATTGTGCCTTTGGTTTAGAATATAAAGACAATGACAGATTTACTCATGATTGGGTCACTCTTTTGCCTGGTCTTGAATTTTCATATAATAGCACTGTTCATTCTTTCACTGAGAAAAAGCCTTTTGAGCTTTGGTTAGGTTATGTCCCAAACACTCCTGCTCAGATTCTCAATAATAAATTACCTAAGTTGGAACTACACCCTGGTTTAAAATCTTTTATGCAAATGCAACAGCTATGCAGAAAACATTCTCAAAGTTGTATTGATAAAGCATTTGAATATGAAAAGAAAAGATGGGATTTATCCCATAAAGAATACACATTTAACAAGGGTGATGAAGTGTTGATCTCTACTGTCCATTTCAATTTACAGGGTAACCACAAATTAAAAGATCCTTTTGTAGGACCATTTGTTGTTAAAAGAATGGTTGGTGATAATGCAGTAGAAGTTGTATTGTATTCTCCATATGATATGAAACATCCTGTCTTTCCCATTTCCTTGCTTAAACCTTATACTTCCAACAGTGACTTATTTCCAAAAAGAAGAGGAAGACCTAAGATGAACCCTCAGGAAGTCACAGAAACAGCAGAAATTGATAAAATTCTCAATGATAGAATTATCACTTCTGAGAGAGGTACTGAATATTTATTGAGATATAAGAACAAATCATCTGAACATGATGCATGGATACCTGGCAAGTAAATTTCAAATCTGCCTGCTCTGTTGAAAAAATACAAAAAGAAAAAATCTTAGCATTTTTTTATTGTTTTTTTAGAGTGAGGGAGTGTCAGCCAGGCTATTCCAGGAGTCCAGTAAATGATATATAAATTATAAAACCTTAAAGAGTGGGTAAGACTTGTATTTAATGAATATAACTTAATATTTTATTGCATAATGAAATTATATAAGAATTTTATTATATACAAGTGTTACATTAAATTTATTGGTTATATATATTTTTATATACAATTAAATTGAGAATAATATAATATATTCTACAAATAATGGCGCATTTTTATGTATTTAATAATTATAAATTTATATTTAATTAATTGAAAAACATATATTATAATTACAAGTGTAAAATTGATTTATAATATATTTAAATTAATTACTTAAATTTATATATTAAATAATACCTCTCATATGATACTAAACAATAATTAATGACGCTTCTTTTGACCCTTAATTGTGTTAGAAAAAAACAAATAAATTAATTTGGACTAAATTGAGATTAATTGCTTGTTTTGTTGCGTCAAATTATTTTTTGTTTCACTTAAAATGTCCTTTAATCAGAATGTACCATCTGTTTGGAATTATATTTCTCATAGTTCCTATGTTTCCAATCTTGTTTAGTTATTCACTATTGTCACTTACTGATTTGGGAATTAATGGCGGGGAAATTGGATTCTTAATTGGGGTTTTAATTATTTGTTTCATGTTTTTCTCTATATTGTTATGTTTCATTTACTCTTTTGATATATTTGTTTTATTCCATTCTAATCATTGTATTTACAAAGATAGTAGCGCTTCAGAGGACCCATTGCCTATAAAAGGGCCTTGGATAATCCCCTGTAGCCTCATCACTTATTATACACTCCACAAATTAAATACTATTTTACTATGTTTATATTTTTTTATTAGTAATACAATTCTAATTAAAATTCTATATAACAAATTAAAGGTTGCTTTAAGTTTGATAGTAATTAAAAGTGTTTGCCGCGCAGAACCCTTACATTAAATAGTATTATTATTAATAAATTCTAAGTTTTTGTCATCTCTCAAAGTTGCTCGCCGTTGTTTCCCTCTTAAATAAATTAAATATCTTTTTGTAATTTATTTCTTTTATTTTTCCCTTGTCCTCCTCCTTCTCTCCTCCTTTTCTCCTCTTTTTCTTACCTTCTTCTACATGACTGACCGACATGATGTATCAAAATTTTTAAGTGGTCTTGAGTCTGGTTTCAACTCTCTTTTAAAATATCCCCCATTATATCTCCTAAACCATAACACACTTTAGCTGAAAAAATTTCTAAAAACTCTTCTGCACTAGGTGGTATTCCTGAATCTTTTTTTGTAACCCTATTTAGTTCTCTTAAATCATGAACTACCTTAAGCTTGCCATTAGGTTTTTTAATAAAAAATACTGGACTTGAATAATTTGGTGATGATTGTTCATATAATCGAGTTCCAATTCTTTCTCTAATGACTTTGATATAATCTTCCTTTAAAGCAGTGGGTATAGGAATTGGTTCCTGTTTCCATGGTTCATGTAAAATCACTGGAATCTTGTAGGGCTCCCCATAAGAAAGCTTTAACACACTGCTCTCCTCTTCTACAAATGAAATGACTTTCTCCCTCTTATCCATTACATCCATAAACAACCTTTTTTCTTCACCTGACAGCCATCCTTCAGGTCCAAAATTCAAACCCTCTAATCTCTTGACAGTGATTCTGGAAGTTTCAGAAAATTCAGGCAGATTCTTGACTAAATGTCAGTCATATGGATCTCTTGATAATTTTGTTCTTCTCAAAGGCAGATTTAATTCAGCTGGAAAAGGCTCATTAATTGGCCTAATTTTATTTGCTACCTTTTTATATTATGTTGCTCCAACATCCACTTTTACTTGAGATACTTGGTCCTTTATAGTTTTGCCATTGTACAATTTGTTATAAAAATTTTATTCATCTTCAGAACCAGAATCAGAAATAGAGTAAGTTGAAACATAATTTTTATTTTCAAAAATTTTATTTTTATCACTACTACCCCCTTTTTATTTGTCTAATTTATCATATAATTTTCCAACACCTTTTTCCCTTTCATCTTCCATTACAAAATCACCAGTAAATAAAGTTGGAAGTTTAACCTCTTTCTGGAGGAAAGAAATAGAATCATCACAAATATTATTTTAATGTGATTTAATTATACTAAGATTTTTTTGTTGATTATTATATAATAATTGAAGTTTATCCTCATCCTGGAGATCATTATTATGCAGTTTATCTTCATTCTGGAGGCCATAAAATATTCCACCACTAATATCACCATAATTTACCAAATTACCTTTCCAAATTTTATCCAACATAATATATCCCATCTTTCTGTTTGAACCATTTTCAAATTTTATAGAATAATTTGATAAAGATAACAAACATATAAAAAAACCCAAAACATAATGACGTTCCAATGAAATATAAACAGAAAATATTTTAGAATCCACTTGAATTATCTCCAAGTGAGCTTACCTATTGCAATCTGGGATCTCTTCTTGAGGAGAGATTCAAAAATTAGATATATCAACCCTATCTAACCCAAAAACTAAGGATACTCATACTTATCTTTTTCAATTAATTCACCCAAAACTAACCTTTTTATTTGCCTCTTCTTGGTGCAAGAACAACACTGACACATTGTGGTAAGACAAGGTCTTGTTTCCCAGCCATTGTCTCCTGGAGGTTCTGATTGTAATTAAAGCCTTCTCATATTGTCACCAGTAATCTCTAAACTAATTCCCATTCCACTCTGTAAACCTATCCTTGCTTCAAAATCCATCAAAAAGGGCCCACCAAGAACTGTTTCTACTGATCCCCTGGCAACATAAAAGTGCACTCTTTCAACAGATCCACCAATACATAACTTGACATGCTCTTCTGTACCCATAAGTTCAGTAGCATGCCCACCTATCCCTCTTAAATTACCACCAGTACCAGTTTTAATTGGAAAGCCTATAATAGTTGCTTGCTCTAAAGAACTTAAATTAATTTGTGACCCAGAACTCACTAGGTCCTTCACCTCTTTACCATTTAATAACACCATTAAATACCCTAAAGGAGCAGAAGAATAAGTTTTCACTTCCTTTCCAAACATTTAAGCATTTTCACATATACACTCCACTTCTCCAACTTATACCCTTCTCTTTGTCAGATGCTTCTTTTTCTTTGCTGCAAGGGAAGGACTAATCATAAATACTTCACCTAAAGGTCAAGGAATCTGGAGTTGATTCACTCTACCCAAAACTGTCTCCATAGCAATTTCTTGACCAGATACTACTGGCCTTTCATATTAAAATTTTGTTTTAATAATCTTGGCCCTGGGCACCTCTTGAGGACCCACATTACCATCTTCACCCCCCATTAAGACATCTTCATCTACCACAACCCTAGCTCGATCACCAGCTTCTTTCACCAATCCAGATCCATCACTTATTCTCCTTACCCCTTCCATAGGAGTTGGGTCAGAAAAACTTGGTCTGGGAAGAGAGGCTATTTTTACATCTTCTTCAGAATCAAATTCTTCATCAAAAGGAATTGTCTCACCATTTAAATCAAATTTTAAATAACTGGGAGTCCCCATATCTGCCATTCCCATATGAATTTTACAAATTTTGTCCTTGACTTAAGTTTTCTTTTTAATTTTCTTAATTTCAGCTTTTCCTGGTGTAGCCCTAAGTTGGCTCTGAATGCTACTTTCAGCTTTAGTAGCAGCTGATCTTCTAGCAGCATCAACATCATATTCACCAATCTTACAGTTGAAATAATCCCTAGCGACTGTTCCAAACTCTAATCTACCATATGAAGTTGTAAAAGTGTCCTTACTGACCTCTTTTTTTTACCCTTATCTAATTTTCCACCATCAGTACCACCATTCTTTTTACCACCTTTAGAATTATTATTATCATCATCACCAGTAAATTCTATAAATCTGGCTCTCCTTTAAGCCATTGAATTCCTCCTAACTAATTCCAAGGGTGCTTTCCCGTCACTGGGTTTGATGGAAGATCCATCAGGGAATTTATAAACCTTTCAATAAAACTTTACTCTACAAGCCTAAAAGTCCCTATCCAAAAAATAACAACCTGCTTCTTTGTGCCCCATCTTATTATAATAGGAGCACACCTTAGGTTTTCCATAACCACCAATATAACCATTCCCACTACTACCACCATTATCATTACAATTAAAGTGGTTACCATATCTATTAAAGCCATAGTTCCTCCTCTCATAACCCCTGGGTTGATAATAAGAAGAAGAAGTAAAAGAAGAAGACACAGGCAATCTGTTGGCCTTCTGAGTTTCTTGAAAAATTATTTAAAGCTGCTTAGTTAAGTCAGCTAAATGACCCACCATTTTATTATCAACATCCCCCTCAACCTTAGCAACAGTCTGTCCCAACTGAGCCTTCTTTGCCTCTTAAGCCTTAACCAAAATATCATTATTTTTGGCCAAAACTTTACTAACATTGCTAAAATATTGAGTACAAGATTCTTGATACTTGTCCAAAGCCATTAATTTTAAATATGCTTGAATACTCTCCTTAATGACCTCTAAATCTGGTAGTTTCTGTTCTCCATTTGGTATGTCCCTCATCTTGTTGTTCCTAGACAGTTCCTTCAATACCTCCATCCTGATATCCCTACTAAATGCTGACCAAAATAAATCCTTTGCCTGATTTTCATGGCAAATCTCCTCCATAAGAATCAGATATTCAACCAATTAAATAAACTGCCTACATAGAATCTTAAAGTCCACCATATTAGAAACACCACCTTTGGCTTTCCATTCACTAACAATTTTGTTGAGGTCCACCATAGTAAGCCTGACTCCCCATGTATCAACTGTCTCTTTTGACAATTTTATCCAATCCCAGTTCTTATAACCTTCCATCTCAATAACCTTCAATTCCACCTTTCTATCAACAATAAAGAACCTAACCTGCTTCACCATGTCCAAATGTGAAGCCCCATCAACAGCAGCAGCAGCTTCATATTACTTTAAAAACCATTTAAATTCTTCCACATTAAACTTGGGCCCATCCCAAGAAACAATCCTGACCAAAGAACCAACAGGAAGAAAAAAAGATCCAGTAGCAGAAGACATCCCAAAGATATATAAGATTAGAATTTTTTAAATATGCCTCTTGCAGGCTAAGATAGTCCAGATATCAAGTAATATTGATTAAAAACCAAAAAATTTGAACCCCAAATTGGGTGCCACCAATGTGGAAATACTCTTATAGTTTCCTTGCTGTAGAAGAAACCAAGGGAGTTGGATAAACCAAAGGAAACCCTGCCCCTTTGAGTAAATAAAGAGTTCACAATTATCTAAGCTATAACCTCTACTTGATAAGAAATAACCAATAAACTATTTGTTATTAATGGTTTTGAGATGTATAATCTGTGTTCTTTATAATGAGTTTGAAAAACACAACAGTGAAGCTGTATTTAGAAAAGCTATATAAATGATTGAAAAGTATGTTTTTATGAAGCTTTGTTTTTATATTATTTAGTTGTAAAAATCAGATCCCTGGTGTTGAGATCTTTAAAATGGTACCCTATAAGTTAATATTTATGATGATGAGTGAATTTAATATACTTTTATGTAAAAGTGTTATATTTATAAGGGTATTACAATTTTATGATTTGTTATGAAATAATAATTGATTGTTAAAACATGTGTTGTTGGTGTTTGGTTGTTGTATGATTTTTGATTGTTCAGATACAAGTTTTTAGCCAGCTGGATTTCTGTATCTAATTTAAGGTCTATAGGCTTTATATGCATAGTATTTCAAGCACCCTACTTTCCCTAACTGGAGCATTCCCAAGCTTCTCCGGAAATCTCCAGAGTTTTTATGGAGCTTGTCTGGACTTCTGGACTCAATTAGAACCTTTAAAATATTAATTAAAAATCTAGAAAAATTACAGATAATAGAGCTACTTCTCCTTTATATTCAATTCTAATTTTCATAGCCTGCACAGCCCTATTCACTTAGTAAAAAATTATCAAATTTAAGCAAATTATGAAAAATCAAAAATACTTTATAAAATTATTAAAAATAGCAAAAAAATAGTGAAAATTCCAGAAAAATAACCAAAGACTCTCAAGACTCCCAACTTTAATTTCCATCCACTTCTTAAACTATACTTGCATTTCCTGCCCAATAAATAATTGCTATATCTTGACCCATAAAATTAACCCTTTTTAGCCACTTTTAATACTTAATTTATTTTATATAAATATTTTAAAATAAGATTGGCCTTTCCAATCTCAACAATCATTAAACAAAAATTCCTTTATAATAAACTTGTGTCCCATACTCAACTTTTGACTACCACAGCGGCAGGTAAATTTATGAAACAAGGGACAATAGAAATGAATGACAGAAATTGAAAGGGGGACAAAGCTTTAAATGATAAGATAAATATGAATTAGCGTTTAACTACACAATAAATTACAATAAACATATAAAAGAGAATGATGGATGTTATTATGAGGCGGAAACAGAAGCCATATAACATTCTTATCTATCACTAGGTTAGGTTAAAAGTTAGTAAATTTGAATTAAACAAGAAAATTGATGAGAGATATCTAGGTTAAGTGTATATAATAATGCTATTAGGGAATCTACCATTGTTTTGGTAACATCCCACTCTATGAACACTTAATTATTACTTTGATGCATCTTCCAGCACCATTTCATTTACACCTCACATTAGCTATTTATTTTGGTAAATGTTGGGTACAAGTATGTATATATACTTACAGATACTTACTTTACATCATTAATTCACACCTCTCCCTGCCAATTATTTTTCATTTTGAATTTCTCATCAAGATATTTAATCACACCCTTTATTCCACCACTGTTTCAAAAACTCTCTTTTCAATTCACTATACTCACTACTCATCACCAAATTTTATCAATTTCCACTATTTTAAACTACTGGCTGAAAACTCCGAGCCTCAATCACTAAAATATGCCAAGAAACAAGTAGAAAAAATTCTCTCTAAATACACATAGAAAATAATATACTCTTATTATTTCATACCAATGTATTCATTGAGAACATTGAATGAAATACATAAAAAATAAGCAGTCAAGGTTTACCTAATCACTTCCAAAGTCCAAGAGTTAAATATTTACTAAATGTGGTGATTAGTAAAAAAAATCATACACACAGGAAAATTTGGGGTGAATTTCTAGCAATCCACTCTCTTTGAGCTCCATGGTGGCCCTAACTTATGCCGTGTATTAGAACTAACATAAATTTCAGCCAGGCTACTAGACTTACCCAGTAATATAATTGATTATTTACTGGGATAAAGCCACACCTTCTTTAATTCTTATTTTATTATTAATTATATTATTAAATTTACTTTAAAATTACTTGTAATAAATTAACTAATTACAATAAGTAAATTTAGTAGATACTTAAAATTAATAATAATGTCCCTCATAATTTGAGTCCCTAACACCGTGCTCAATGACAGGTTGAAAGAGAAATAAAAATATAGTAATACTAAGTTTTAAATCCAAATTCTTTCATTGAAAAAGTTAAAATTCTATTGATATAAAAATTTAATTCAAATTATTTCATACTAAGTGTGACCTTACAGTAAACTTTAAAAATATATCAAATAAATTGATATAAACCTTAAAATAAAATTTATTGGCGCATCATTTTAGTACACTTTGTTATTTGTAATTTCTTATTTTGGAAGGATTTTTCTCTCACACTCTTGTATGTAGCACCACAAAATATTTGGGGGAGACTTGCTAGCAAGTCCTCATCTTGAAGTCAGATGAAATTCAGACTGAACTCATACTGAACTTTACTTTGAACTCATCTTGAGCTCTTAACCAAAATTGGATGAGTCTGTGTTGGAATAATAGTGAAATTTTAATGAATAATTTATAGAAATAATAACAGGGGAAGATTAATAATCTGATCCATTGACAGAATTTTTTTATAAAACTCAATTTTATTTTCATTTTGAGTTTCACCTGATCATTAAAAAGTCTGAAAATTATACTATTTATTTCAAAAACATCACTTTTAACCTCTCTAATTATTTTATTCTATTTTTTTTTTGAAAAAATATAAAATAAGATCAGTGGTTCTTTTTAATGATAACTCCTTTTAACCAAGAATTTGAAGCTTTTATTTTTTAATTTAAACCATATTACCTGATTTTTTTTTGTATTTTTATTATTTCTGATTATGCAATATAATTATTTTCAATTCAATGGAATTATTTAATAAACATATTGAACCATCAAAATTATCAAGTTTCTATTCTAGAATACTGTGAAAAGACTCATAATTAAAAAAAATAAAAGATAGAAATATGTTTTCCTAATTTCTGTTTCAATGAATTACGCTAATAGCTTCTTTACACTAAGAACTAATAATTGATAAATTGTTTAATTATATGTCTAGAAAGAAGTATAATTCTTATACAAGTGAATTTTAATCCAGTTTTTTACATTTTTGTATGCAAGAAGATGATTAAAATTAAAAGGAAATATCTTTTTGCTCTTTTTTTTTCTATTGAATATTCAACTACTAAGAGGTTTTGCAATATAAATTTATTCGATGTAATACATATATGATTTTCTGGAACTCTTCATGATGTATTTCATCAAAATTCCATGTAAATATGGTTATTTGGTAGAGTAATCTCATGAGTTGAAATAATTAATCACCACATAATGAATTTTTCATATGAAAGATAAAATTCAAGCTAGATGTAAAAACTTAAAGATAATAAAAACAAATTAGTATAAATTTATTTAAACTTTAATTTTAGGGCTTAATTTTGCTTCAATGCAGTATTGTGTGATAATTTCAGTGTCAACCTTGGAATAAGCACCATATAATTTTCAAAGTGTTCTCATGTTAAAAAATGTGCTTCAGGTAAATATTTTGATTGTATTATTGTTCAAGAACAGAATTAAATAGGTAAAAGTGGTACTTTTTTATATCTCTATCAGTTTCAAATTGAAAAACTATTATATGATATTCATTTTGTAAAAAAGACACAATAGAGGGTGTCAGTTCTGGAAAATCCGCACTTAACTTAAGTGCGGAATTCAAACCAAATCAGCACTTAAATTTTGCAAAAAAGTCACTTATTTCCAAAATGGGTGTCAGTTATGACCTCAAATCAGCACTTTTTTCCCATTTTTTTCACAACCACATGTTGGCCAAAAAACATCCCTTCCTTTCTTACCCCATCCCTGTCACATGTGACACACTGACCTTCCTCGCTACCTACCCATCAATCCTCGGCACACACCCCTTCCTGACATTTTCAACATTTTGACCAGGCATGTTTACATTCGTTTTACTTATTTCTTCTACCTCTTAATCTTTTTTCTTGTTATGTTCCAGTTTAATAATGCCTCCCAGACATTCCAAATCTCAAAAGGTAACTCAAAAATCTGCTTTGTCACAAAAGTCTCCTTGTAAAGCAAGCCCTACACCTGAAAAATCAAAGGCAGGTTCAGGTCAGCTTAAAAAGGATGATTATCTCATCATAATCAACTTCCTTAAAATAAAATCAAATTTTGAAGCATGTTTTGGATGTGAAAAGTCCACTCGTATTGGACGTCCACCTTCTTCAAAGGTTAATGGCTACTTGTTGATGGCCAATGAAGTAAGGAAGAAAACAAGGGGGAGAATCGATATCAATCCTAAACAAATGAAGGAGAGATTTAAGAGTTACCATTCAAAATATAAAAAGACTCATCATGCTGTAAATGAAACTGGCTTTGGTATTGACGATGATGATTTGGAGATTGGAATTACTACTGTTTCCGAAAAGCTCAATGTCATGTGTCCTTTCTATGAGGAAATGGATATTCTTTTTGGCTCCCGAGTTGATGTAAAACCTTGGTTTCTACACGATACTACTAAGGATATACCCTCTGGATCTCAACCATCAATTAATCTTCCTGAAATACCTGTACATCAACAGGATCAATCCCCTCCACCTTCTAACCATAGTTCAGCTGAAGATGATCCCGACTATCAAGCAGAACAATTATATCGCAGCAGATCTGAATCCTCAGAGGCCCAAAATTTAAATGTATGTTTACTTTTTGTTTTTTCTTCAATTCCTCTCTGAATTTCTCTTTCATTCTAGTCTCCTCCTACTCAAACTCAATCTCCATTAAATAATCCTGATTCAGGAAATGTGAATCCCACTTTAGAAGCTGCTTTAGATGAACTTCCTGAAGCCTCTTGCTCAAGCTCCAAACTAAAGTGTCAAGCCTCAACTTCAATGAACTTGAACCATCTATTAAAACGTGGTAATACTTCATCAAGCTCATTTGGCTCCCTTGAGGATTATTTTGAAAACAAAATTGGCAATACCCTCCCCTGCATTTTATTGAAACAAGGGGTGGGTACCACCAAATTTTTTTAAGTCATCAATTTCACATGTCAAATTTAAAAAATTGGCAATACCCTCCCCTGCATTTTATTGAAGTAAAGGGTGAAAGTCATCAAAATTTAATATAATTACATAAATTAATTAATATATAAATAAGATATGTCAAATTTACTACTTTTAAAGTAATGACAATTCCTCATGCCAAAATGCAGATCAAGTCTAGAAACTAGGTTTGGGACTTTCCACAGGTATAGGCTAGAGGAACCCCATGAAACAAATTAATGTTATCATGATTACCTTTTATACAACACATGGTCGTTGGCCCATTATTTTAATTTCATAAATTGAAATATCATATTTATTTATTAAAAATTTTTTGGAAGAATATTAAATATTTGGTGACTCTATGAATCCCCATACTTTTTAAATCTACCTAAAGAATTTTTAAATTTATTTCCTTTTTCTTCTTTTTTTAACTTGTTTATTCGTTGTATTAACTTTTGACTAATCTGGAAAGAGTAACCGAAATGCGTGAAGTCTTGACAAGATTCCAGAGCCCCATAATGGCCTGTCACCAATGTCCTAGAAAGAGGACTATAAGGAGTTGAAGTGGTATAGAGTGACATTGGTCTAACATTGGTTTGAAAAACAATAGGTGGTTCAGACAATAGTCTAGCTCTGGATGAATCTATATATATATATATATATATATATAAGAAACAATTAGTATGTGTGAATGAATGAGGAGATTAAAAGAAAACCTTACCATATGCCATGACTTTGGGAAAATAATTTGATGGAGAGCAGCTTTCAGAATCAGGATGATAGTTTAAAGTGGAAATGATTGGCTTGGGGGGTCTGTGAGATGAATCAAGTGGTTTAGTACCAAGCATGGAAGTATAATGTGGACGAGGACTCCTTGAGTGAGGTGAAGGGGGAGCACTTTTATTGGGGCTGTTTTTGGGGGATAAGTTTGAAGGACTGGTGGAAGCATGAGGAAGAGCCAATTTTGAAGCCAGCTTAGCCAGGGAGGATGAACACCAAGAATATTGATTTGGTGGAGTGACATGTGCTTTAGTGGGAGGAGTCACAGAAACTGGCAATGAAGAGATAGTTCGAGTAGATAGTGTGGTGTCGGAAGGGTTGATGAGGGGACTAACCGACTGATTGGTTGAGGTAGGAAGCGTTAAGGAGGACGTTGACGAAATTCCAAGGGAAGGAGATGAAGGAATTTCTCACAAGGTTGAGTAAGAAGGCCGGTGATTAATTGATGGTATTTTTTTTTTTTTTTTGAAAAAAAAAGACAAGTGGCTGAAGATTCCAAGACTTTTGGCTTGCACCATACTGTGAGGAAGTGGGTTGGTTACACAATCCAAGAAGTCACGTAAGGGGACCCTTGAACAAGATTTAATGTGTTGAGTCAAGGAAATATTCCATTGTTAATAATATCCTTGATATCAGATATATATATAGGTTTCTGTTCTGTGCAGCCCAGTTGTAAATATGTGATCTTTTTGCAATTTGAAAATATTCAAACAAATTGAATAGGGAACTTGATGCTTGCTGTAAAATTCTCAAGATGAGGCAGCCCATAATAAGATTTATTGCCTTCTGAGCAACCCATGGAAACTAACTCATCCGAGTTTTCTGAGTACATTGACTTGAAATTTAAAGAAGTTAAAGAAGACGCCCATTTCTCTACAAGTTTGTGAAGGGCTCATTCTGAAAATCGATTACAATTAATAAACGAAATCTGTGCAAGGTGATTATGCCAAGCAAGGTTACTCCACGATAGATCAACACACGCTGCGTTTATTAAACATAGAATTGTAAGGCTCTTGAGGTTAGATTAATGTAGAGCAAGAGGAGAAGTGTAAGTATCTACATTCTGACTATTTGCAGGAAGTTCACTGTAGGCAGAACATATATGATTGCAACAAAAAGATTTAAGAAGTGGCATGTTTTTGATCATGTCCACAACAAATTGTTCTGTGAAAGGTTGAAAATGTGAACCAGTAGTGAGAGAAATATCCACAAGACTAGTGAGTGTCTGAATGAATTTATGTTCTGGGTCTATACTTATAGGTTGTGACCATGCCAAGTAGTCGGAAAATAAACCCCCAAAGTTGATGTTGAGATCTTGGAGGTTCACAGTTGTTGGTACTTCTTTAACTGTTGCCATTGCTTCTTCTGCTTTAGTTACTACTTCAGCTGCTGTTGCTGGTGCTACTTCTTCATTTGTTGCTAGAGTTTTTTCATCTTCTTCACTTAGTTTTTCAGCTGTTGCTACTGTTGCTACTTCTTTGGCACCTCCCATTTTTGTCACTACACCATCACCCTTACCAGTCTCTCCACATTGACCAATCTTACTCCAAATTAAATCATAATGTTCACTTCCGACAAGACATAAAACAATAAAATCAATTGACCAAGTCCATTTCCTAGAACGACTACCATCGTCATCATCTGATTGTCGTTTATCATCTTGAACAGAATAATGTGACTCAAGTAAAATTTGAGACATCAAATTGAAGGATACCAGCGTTGAGCAGGATGAAACTGGAAGGCAAGATTGAAGAGAGCAGCGAGAGCAATGTCAATTGTCTGGGAGATGAGTTGATGGTGATGAAAGGGATTATTGAGAAAGGCTTGAGATAAACAAGGGATGAGGATGGAGAGAATATTTTGGGCATTGAGCTGGATAGCGAGACGCCTGTTGTGGTCATGAGAATGGACAAGGTTTCCAATGAGACGGAGAAGCTGCTTGACGGTGAGGAGAGAGTGGATTGATGGCAGGGAAAAAGCGTTGGTGAGCAGGTCCAAGAGGGCAAGTGCAGCATTGGGGACGTCAGAGAGACCAACTGGCTGCCTGTTGTCATGACTTCTGAGCTGGTCTGTGATGCTCTGAGCCTGGCTGGCCAGATGGCTGAGCATGTGCTGCTGAGTGAGATCCACTTCCCCAGTCAGGACGCTGACCAGAAGATCATCTATGGCCATCGTCAGTCACTCTTGGCATTCACTCCTCACTCCTCACTCCTACAACTCATTCAGACTAAGACACAAAGATAAAGTAATTGACTTCAAGGAAATAAATGTGAATCACAAGTAAATTCAAGAAAACAAGTCATCAATAAGCATTTCAGAAGTCTACATTTCTAATGATGTAATAGTTAAGAAAAAAAAAGGCTCAACTTTTATAAGGTCAACAATATCTTAGTAACCACTGTACCAAATTCAATATTTTTTTTTGGGTGGGAAATGAAATGTAGGTTTCAAGAGAATTTATAACTAAAAGTAAATGAAACTCAAACTAACCTAGCCCTCATTCTGTCTTTTTTTAAAAAAAAATGGCATAAAACTATACTGGAAATGACAACAAGTGGAGTTAAATAAGTCCACCATTATCCAGGAATGGGTCCTACATATATTTGAGTGTGCATTACTTATAGAAATAAAGATATATCAGATACATAGGCATGAAAAAGAAAAAGGAGTGGTCACTTACTTTGATAAAAACATAAGGAAAAAAAATTATAGAGAAGTTTGAGGGAAATTGAATATAGATCAAATAAATTGCATAAAGAATGCTCTATGAGTATGTTTCAGGGACATGCCAATTTTCCAGTTCACACATGATTTCAGAATTTCGTGAAATAATTTACAGCACTCCTTCCGATCAAGATCACCCTTATCAATGCAAAAATTTGTGTAGGCTTCCTCCTTGTGGGAATAAATTGAATCATTATAATCATCGTCACTATAATGAGAATGATAGCAAATTTCATCATCCAACTCATGATGTTCATCATACCATTCTTCAATTTCGGATTTACTACTCAGGGTGTGAGTGACAACCCACAGCAATTTACAAGCGTATTGACCTTGAGGAGGCAAAATTTTGTTGACTAACGTTTTCATTGCTGGGGAGAATGCATGTCCCATTAGATTCAATTGCTGTTTGAAGAATGTTCAAAAAGAGTAAAATGAAACTTTAGTTCAAGAAAAAGATAATTATATGTGCATTGAAGGATGAAATAACAACCTACTTGCCACAAGTTAGACCGGCACAATTGATAAAAATTGTGATTAACAAGGGATAATACCTTCAAGTCATGACTGAATAATGAAGGAAAAGTTTTTGAGGTATTACCCAATTTCTTTTTTATTCGTACTCCCAGTTCCTCATCACTGTATATAGGTTCCAGCTTTAACTCCGCGGGAAACTGGATGGGATGATAATTTTTCAGACATTATTGGAGGTGAGTGATCCGACATGTGATTTGAAGCACGACTATTCATGGTATCGATGCCGTTGACAACCTGTAAAGTACCTCGCATTAACGTGTCTCTTATGATTCTTTTGGCGGGTGATAATTCTTCAGGAAGTTTGGGGTGGACTGGATCATCATCAACAGTCTTTGATTTAGAAGAAATGTTGGGCATGGAAGGTAAATATTCAGGGGGAGATTGGAGTTCCAACTTGGTTGATTGGGAATAGCTGGGTATTTGTTCACTAACGATGAACAATGAGAATGAGTCTACCTAAAGTGATTGAAATCATAAAAGGAACAAAGAAACAGACTGAAAATTTGTACCGCCAATAGGGGAAAGGTTTGAGACGGGTGGTATCTTAGTAGCGCAATCAAGAGGTGATTGACTGTAGGCTCAATGACCATAAGAAGTATCGGATCCTGAAGAGAGAGAGAGAAAAAAACAAACATGATCCATCACAGCCTGATACCATTAGTAAACAGACTTACTTGGGGAAACAGAATTAGTGAAGGGAGCTTTGAAGACCGAACCCAATTTGGAAACAAAAGATTTATGGGAAAGAGGACTTGGAGATGGTGAGAAACTATTTACTTGAATGGAATTGAGGCTGGAAATGGGAGAAACAGAGGATTGACGGACACACTGTGTTGAAGGTGAAGGGGAATCAGGAGAATGAGTAGGAGCTTGGTGGTAGACGGTTGGAATGATGATGATGATTGGGGGAAGGATTGGGAGAAAGGAAGGCATAACTCTTATATGATATTATATGAAGATGTAAACAATGTACAATGTTTTGAGTTATGAAGTGTTATGCTGCGGAGTGCTGCGTATGAATGGGATGATGCTTACAAATCAGTAAAATGGGACTTGATGGTGAAATTAGCACTTTTGGTTGAGAAAGTGCAGATTTGAGTGAAATAAGTGACTTATTTCATTTTGAAATCCACCAGTATTGGGGCTAGTGTGTTTTGGAAATCCGCACTTAGATAAGTGCGGATTTGCCAGAACTGAAACCCCCTAATAGGTAATTTAGATTATATGCATGTAGAAAAGCAGCTGTAAAGGCAATTATCTTTTGATTAAAAATAATATTATTCCATGTTTTAAATGAAAAGAAAAAATATTTCAATTCTATGGTGTTGAAAAATAAATTAAATGAAACATTGCAGGTACGCTTTTTTAGTCATTAGAATTAAAGTTTTGATAGGAGTAATTCACAACTGAACACTCACACACAATTGTATAATAAAATATATGGGTTCAAGATTTATCAATGATTTATTGGAAATAAGATATTTATGCTGATTTGTAGATCTTATATGATGTTTCTATTCAATTTCTAAGTGTATGAAAAACAATCCCTTTGATATTTTATTTAAACAGAAGAATTTAAAAATTTTCTTGAAATTGGCCTTATCACAAAGCAATACTGGAATGAGTATATTGTTATAAAAATTAATTTAAATAGAAAAATTTCAAATCTTCATAAAAGATTTAAAGCAAAACATAAATATTAAAATTTGACTTTTTATAAAAATATATATTGATTTAAAAGTTATTTACTTATTTTTTTTTACAAAATGACCAATTTTATCCTGTGAGGCTTCCCTTCAACTTACATGTATAAGTCTAAAAAACTAATATGATGCTCTGAATACTCTATATAATGTGTACCTAAGGCAAAAATAATGTTTTTTTGAAGTACTTCAAATCTAAGCAGAAGAGCTGATGTCTTTTTTATATAATATAGTTGTATAAAAATTATTTTTAGGTAGTTTCTTAATCTGTTATATGGAAAGAAATCATATCATAATAATATATAATCAACTTAAAACTATTTTTAATATAATATTTTCTAAAAATGATTCTTAATTTGTACTTATTTTCAGAACTTCAAAGTATTTAATAAAAATATTTTGATATAAAAATATAATTATTTTTATATTTAAAAGTAATTAATATAACTTCTAAAAAAGTATAAATTTTTTCATGGCTTAAATTATCTTTAACCACACTTGGAAACAAGATTGCATTGAGAGTTCAATCTAAGTTCCAACAAAAACATGATAAATAATTTTTTTGAAAATGTATATAGTCATTGAAATGAAAAAAAATTAGTAAAAGAAAGGACTCAGAAAGTTTTTTCTGTTCCTGAATATGTCAGCCAGGCTACTAGACTTATCCAGTAAAATAATTGATTATCTTACTGAGATGAAGCCACGCCTTTTTTAATTCTTATTAAAAATTAATTATCTATTATTTACTTATGTATTACTTACAATTAACTAGCTAAGTACAATAAGTAAATTTAGTAATTTATAAAAATTAATAAATGTCCCATTGTAGACAATCCTATAGTACTAGCTATAGGCTTTGACCAAGGGAGTTGGAGTAAAACCAGAAAGAAAAACCCCTGTCCCTTTAGAAAAACAAGTGAGATTTACCTGTTACAGTAAATTGGTTCCTGTTACCAAAAGTCCCTTTCCCAAATACACTTGACTGCTTGATCAGTCAAGAAAGTAGTCTCCAGACAGACTACCAAACCAAAAAACTGAAATGTAGACTAATTTCCACACCAAAGAAAGCAATGATACTTGATGTAGGTTGCAAATCCACACCAGAGACAGCAATAATACTTGCTATATCTTTCAAGACTATAACAGAGAAAACAGTTGCTAAGTTAAGTTAAATGAAGAACTCACTTGCAAAAAACACAGCCAAATTGTGGCCAGAAAACAGTGAAAACTGAGTGAGGAACAAGGATATCACCTCCAGATGGTTGTATGATAATTAAAGTTTCCCCAAACTGTCTTATTCACTATATACACAAAGACTACTAATCAAGAGCCCATGCACACCTGCAAATCCGGAATTCCTGACGACCAAATTGCATAAAAACTCCCTAGAAGCACTTCCCAGACCTCTAGGACTGAGACAGGCTGTCCGCCCGACACTGAGAAGCCCGCCTGAAGCAGCCTGACCACCCTGAAGCCAGAAAACCACTAAAAACACCCAAACAACTTAGAAAATTCACCTACAACTACTAAAACCCTTAAAACACATAATTAAGCTATAACAACTTTGAGACATGAAATTTAGAGAAAATTCCACTCTTTCCAACGGTACTAAGAAATTAACCCTAAGACTTAATATTAGCACGTGAAACATGAAAAACAAAATTCAACAGCAATCTTTTAAAATGAAAAGTGAGAATTTATCCCCCAAACACTTAAGCTATGAAAAATCTCCTCAAGACATAAAATATAGAGAAAAACCGGGGCTATCCAATAGTACTATCCAGATCCCCGTAGTCTCAATATTTTCTGCGTAATTCCCAAAATATACCCAATTATTTAAACAATGCCATTTAAGGCATACCAAAACAACACCAAATAAACCAACACAGGGCTCCACCAATGTTGGAAGACCACAATGTTTATGTCTAGTTACTTCCCTTTCACTATTAACCCCATTATTATCATCAGACTATTTTCCAATATGCATGCTAGCTTGATCCCATTGTAAGAGATCCCCTATCAAAAACCTGCTTCTGGTAATATATAAACCCTCTTTTTTTGTACTACATTTCTCAATTTGTTTAGTTCTCTCAATTTTACTAATATTATCTTTTGCTTATCACATTTATTTGTATTAGTACAGCTTAAAAATCCCAATAGTAATATATATTTATCTCTTTATTCCCTTGATATAAGAATTTTTTACTTTCTTTAAGTAATAGGTCATTAAAATGCCTTGTGATAAACAGACACCTACTTTATGTAATATCTAGTACTCTATCTCTTTTATCTTCTTACACTAACTTTTCTTTTCCTAAAATATAGTTTATATATTGGCACCAAGTAGTTATTTGAAAAAATCTCATCAGAATCCTCAATTCTAATCCTTAAAACTCAAGAAACAACCACCTCTAGGAATGTCTCCATACCCCCTGTCAGCCTGTATATCTCCAGGACTGAGTAAAAAGTAACTATAAGTTATGTTAAACACATGAACTATACATGGGAATAATAAATGAGAGTACACAAATAGTATACATAAGTAAAATTATGATAATACACAAAAAATGCCATTATAACACCTTATATACACGCATATATCCAACTTTTATAGGTCTTATGTACTTAATATTAAGTTGGAATATGTTAGGGTAATCTTAAGAAACTAAATTATAAGGCTACATAATTTTTAAGTACACTTAAAGCTGTTATATTCATTGTTTTATGCAAAAAACAAGAAATGCGCTTTATTTCACTTAAAAGTTGACTATATGCGCTATAAAATTGAGAATATCAAAATTGCGCTGTGACAGATCAATTGGGCTCATTTAGAACTATTGATTTGGCTATTTAAATGCATAAAAATAACACTTTTCAAATTTGGTGTTTTTTATGCCAGAAATGGCTTCTGTGTACTGGCCACATACTGCCTGCTTTTTTCCCGTGTGAATAGCTTCATTTTTAGCAAAGTTAGCTTTTTCACACTATAATTACCCCACATTCTACGCCCAATGTGGGGAAACACACTAAAATAGGCGACAGGCGCTTATTTAGTGTCCTAGCTTAATTAATAATGCATTGACCTTGTTTATATGCACTAATTTCATTAATAACCTCACTCTTGGCACTTTATTTCATCACCACGCTTAAATTCGCCTAATTTTAGTCAAGGATTTACCCGTGCAAGCGCCTTCCAAGAACTGCATGTAGTTACCCCACATCTCACGCTCTTTTTTAAGTTTTTGGGTGGTTTCTCAGTCAGTTTTGGTTATTTTTGAATGGGAATTTCACGTAGTATAATGTCAGGATTAGCCCCATTATTTCTACAGTCAATCCCCCTTATCATTAAGCTATTATTAACCTTAAAAAGTCTCCTTTAGTCTTTAATATTATTGTTTTATACGCATATACTCTCTTTTTGTCTTTTTCTTTAATTTTGATGGATCTCCCTTATTATTACAGGATTTTGGCGGTTGTTAATCTTCTAATTATGTCATGGGTTACTGGGAATGTTAATGGGCATGTCTATTAGTTGTTTAGAGGCGTCATTAACTGTGTATTGGGTGGTACATCAAGGGAATCATTGGGGAACTCAGTGTGTATAAAAGGAGGAGGTTTTTGGGTTGTATTTCTTCATTCTTTATCATTACAATTTAACCAATATAACCAAATCAATTACAATACATATCAATTAGTACTTTTATAAGACTTTTGAATAGTATCTGAATTTATATAATCTATTTTTCTACCAACTATAAAGATTGTAAGCCATATATAAGAATAGTGAGAATTATATTACTGAGACCTTTATATTTGATTATATTTTACAACTTAGTGGATTAGAACTACAGTATTCATATAGGACCATTAAAATCTTCTAGACAACTGACTATTCAAGCTAGTTCACGTCCTTGTACTTGACCCTAGCCTGACAATTGGGGACCTTTCCTCAAGAATTCTGTTATAATCCTGTAAGTGAAATTTTCAAAAGAAGGTGCACATAAATAATATCCCTATAGAAATATTTGGATAATTACAACAGGTTGGGGTCACTTATATAGTGATTTCAGAAAAAGAAGCCCTGTTATATTATAAAATTGTGATATTGAATCATCAATTTTACCACTAATTTAACTTATAATTGTTATTAGTGGGTCTGTCAATAGACCAATTAAATTTGAGATCTTTGCAGATAAAATTTTTACCACTAATTTAACATATATTTGTTCTTAGTGGGAGTCTGTCAATAGACCAATTAAATTTGTGATCTTTGCAGATGATAAACCAATTAAACTGATTAATTGTTTTCTTTTAACAGGACTCTTAATCTTTTCTTTTATTGGTTTGTAAAATTCATTAAATATTTAGAAAGAATCATACTGACAGTTGTTTTCTTTTGAATATAAAAACACGGCTACATATTGTAGACCAGTTAAATCAAGTGACCACATAAAAGCATATTTGACTTTTGGCACTTAAATATTCACTTCATACCAATAAGTAAGCAATAAAATTGTCTTCAGTGGTATTGATAAATACTGATAAAACTCCTTTTTGAAGTTTTCATATCTAAACTTTCAATTCTTTAAATTCCACGTAAAAATGTGTGACAACAATGACATTGTAAGTAATAAGGTAAAACCTTATAACTTAAGAACTAGAGCTGAAAGACCTGTTACAGGACATTCAAATGGAGGGCCAGGACTCTCCCATAATCAACAACACTCCGTCAATGTCTCTGGAGGAAAGGGAAAAGCTTT
This sequence comes from Hemileia vastatrix, assembly GCA_030280995.1. Classification (NCBI taxonomy): domain Eukaryota; kingdom Fungi; phylum Basidiomycota; class Pucciniomycetes; order Pucciniales; family Zaghouaniaceae; genus Hemileia; species Hemileia vastatrix. Next base: position 22,290,597 of record JASXTE010000001.1, on the reverse strand, counting down.
TAAAGCAGGTTTCAATAAAGAAAACAAAAAATACTTTACAAGAACAAGTTCACTCCCTATCCACCCTACTGAACACCTTGACAATAAGAGTCAACAATATAGTGGACCAGATCAACAATCTGGAAAAGAGAGCAGCTCAAGGTTTCATAGAAGTCAACCAAGCTCTAGTGGACATAAAGACTCAACCACCAACAGTGGCACCCAAAAATTCCATAGCAACACCTCCAGCCCAAGAGGAGGACCAAAAAATTACAGTAAGCAAACGGAAATGGGATTGGTACGCCCAAAACTACAACAATCCTCAACAGCAGGGCTCCAGCAGTCACCCTTACAGGGGAAAGGCAAGGAGAGGCAGGGGAAGTGGGATAAGACCTTGGTAAGTCATCCAACTTCTTATGATCAATTATATCAACCTGAAAATAAATTACTTATAGGTAATGAGATTGATAAGGAAATATTGGATATTATTGATAAGGATTTAAAGGATTATTCATTTGAACAGAATATGTTAAACTTGTCTTTACATGAGGACAATGTAAATAGTTTTATTGATCACCAGGAAAATACTATTAATATAAAAATGGAATCAAATGAATAAAATCTTGACCCTGATAATGAGTCTTCTGAATTGGACACGGAAAAAATAGAATATTTTTTAAAAGAGAATCCAATGGAATCAAAAATAATAAGTAAATTATTATTGAGAATTGAAAAATTGGAAGAGTTCTCAAAAGAGTCAAACATTAATACAGAAAATGTATTATTACAACTAACACAATCATTGAGTACCACAGCCAATAAATTAAAAATTATTGAAAATTCAAATAATGAATTAATCAATTAGAATAAAAGATTAAAATCTGAGATTAGAAATTTAGAAAGTAAATTAGAACACTCTCAGAATATTATGGCTACCATAGAGGGACGTGTAAAATTGTCTTTTTCAAATGTAAATGATACCTTAAATCATGTACCTGTGATAAAAGATAGGTTACAAAGAGTAGAAATTGAAGTAGCTAACATTTTGAAAAATACTGAAACAATAAAAGATAATACCTCTTATGTAGAAAGAGTACCAGTTTTTATGAAACACTCTGATGATAAACCAATGATTGAACATGAACATAGTGTTATGGGCTCTGAGAATATAAAATCAGTAAAAGATGAAATAAATGATCATCTTTCTAAAGTAAGTGAATTACTCAATATTCCTCAGGTTAGGGAAGCAAAAACTAGCCAAAAGAACTGGCCTAAGTTAGATCAGTACCCTTCTTTTGACGGGGATTCAAAATCTGATTGGCAACAATTCATACAAAGAATTGATAACTTAAAATTTTCATACAAATTACCTGATGAAGAAATTACTTCAAAGTTAATATCTTTATTTACAGATGTGGCCTTATTATGGTTTGAATCTGTATTGAGTGAGGGAATTAATTACTCCTGGAATGAATGGAAGGCACTAATTGAAAGGCAATTTGGTGGCCCAAAATTTAGAATCACTCAACAAAGACTGTATGAAAGGGCCAGATATAATCCAAATGCTGGAGATAAACCCATGGTCTTCTTAATGAATTTAATAAAAATCATGAAAGCTATGGATCCAAAAATGGATTATGAAGAGTGGAAAGAAAAAATAATATACAAGTTGCCTATATCAGTTAGAGACATTATTGTAGCTAGAACTGAAACTGTCAGAGACACCTCTGGATTCATTAATATATGCAATGAGATATTATTAAACCACAAGTATGAAACCAAGTATAGTAATTACAGACAAAGTGTTGACGTGGTAAAACCTACTACAAGTAAGTTACCAGTGGAAAAGAAAAAACCTTCAGCTCCCCTTGTCCCTAAGAGACAAGAAAATAACACTTGTTACAAATGTAATGAACCTTGGGTTAAAGGTCACATGTGTAAGAAAAGAATAAATGTTATTGAAACCTCACAGAATTCTGAACCTAGTAATCATGAAGATGAGAATGTGGAATCCAGTGAGGATTGCAAGAGTAACATATCTTACAGTGATGATGAAAATGAGATATTTGTATTAGAACAGGATATAATGTTCCTGAATGATGCTATACCTCATACAGACACATCTTTAACTTCCATAGAGGAAGCTGAAATAATTAAAGATGTATCTCATGATACTTACAAAATAACACCTATCAGAGCACCTATTATCATATGTGGAAAAGAAATGAATGCCATTCTTGACACTGGGGCTGCAGGTAGTGTAGTTTCACTTAATGCATTAATGAAACTTGATAGTAAGTACCAGGAAAAACTAGAACCTGTTCAGACAAAGAACTGGAGGGGTTTTGGTTCAGTATTAAATCCAATTGGCAAATACAAAACTGCTGTATTCTTTAAATATAATAATGGATATGTTAGAGCAGTTTGTGAATTTGTAGTAATGGATAATAATAATTGTAGTGATTGGTTTATTATTGGCAATGATTTATTGACAAAATTTGGCATTAAACTAGATCCTGCAAACAGTTGTTTCACCATAGGGGTGAATGGTAAAAGGAAATTCAAAATATGTTCTGAAAATTCAGTATATGCCATTTCTCCTAGAGAAGAACAACTGCAAGGTGGAAGAACCACCAATGAAGTGGGTGAATTGGAAAATGAAATCCAAAAGGCCTCTTTCAGTCCTCAACTCTCAAAAATTGAACAAGAAGACATTTTGAGATTGATTAAATCATATCCTATGGCATTTGCTCATGGATCAAATGAACTAGGATTGGTCAAAGACCATGAGATGAAAATCTCTCTAAGCTGTGATCTGGATAATATTCCTGGCAGCTTAAAAAAGAAACCTTACCCAGCATCTCCTGCAAAAAGGAAAGATATTGAAGACAATATAAAATTGTTGTTGGAAATGGGTATTGTTGAAAAAGTGGACACAACACCTAAGTATTGTGTCATTTCACCAGTATTAATCTCTTATGAAAAAGATAAGGCAAGATTATGCGGTGATTATAGAGCTCTGAATACATATACAGTAGATGATATTTACCCTCTACCAAGGATAGCTTCTATCCATGCTACCTTACAAGGAGCAAAATATATTTCCTGTCTGGATGGGAACAAGGGTTACCACCAGATTCCTGTGGAAAGAAATTCTCAAAATTACTTATTAATAACCACACATATGGGTATATATAAGTATGTGAGAATGCCATTTGGCCCAAAGAATGCCCCTTCAGTCTTCCAAAAATTGATGGATAGTGTTTTTCATCAGGAAATGGTTGAAGGATGGCTATTGGTCTATATTGATGACATCATAGTGTTTTCAAAAACATATGATGAACATTTAAATCACCTGAAAAGAGTCTTTCAAAAAATGGATGAAATTAATATGACTATTGCATTAAAGAAATGTAAGTTTGGATTTCAATCCTTGAAAGTACTTGGACATGTTGTATCTGGATTACAAATTTGTGTTGACCAGAATAAAGTGGCAGCAATTAAAAACATTGGGATACCTAAAAATGTAAAAGAGGTTCAAAGTTTTTTGGGTATGTGTGGATATTATAGACAATATATTAAAAATTACCAATCCATTGCAGCCCCTTTAACAACATTAATCAGGAAGAATGAAGCTTTCATTTGGAATAATGAAAGACAACACGCCTTTAATAAATGAAAGGAATGTTTAATGTCAGCTCCAATATTGGGACTGCCAGATTTCACCCTACCTTTTATCTTGTACACTGATGCAAGTTTCATAGGTTTGGGTGCTGCTTTACAGCAAAAACAGATAATAAATGGAAAATTATCTGAAGTAGTTATCTGTTATATATCCAGAACCTTAAGAAAAACAGAATTAAGGTATGGTGCCACACAGCTAGAATGTTTAGCCGTGGTGTGGGCTTTGGAGAAACTTCATTACTATCTGGAAGACCAGAAGTTTGAACTTATAACAGATTGCAGTGCAGTAAAATCATTACTAAACATGAAAACACCTAATAGGCACATGTTTAGATGGCAACTAGCTGTACAAGAGTACAGAGGAAGAATGACAATCACTCACAGAGCAGGAACATTGCATTCAAATGTGGATTTATTATCCAGAAGTCCTTTGCCAAATGATGCTGACAACCCAGCTTATGTACCTGAAAATGAGGTTATACATATATTTGGGATTTATATAGTGGATTTAGAAGAAGAGTTTATGCAAACTATATTGGAAAATTACTCATCTGATAAAGATTTGTCTAAACTATCTACCATTCTTAATGATCCAAAAAATGCCTCCATGAGTGCATTAATTAAAACCTTGCCTCCAAAGTATAAAAATGCGTTGGAAAAAGGTAAACTATCAATTGAAGATGGATATATATATTACAGGAAAAAGTTAAGCAATGTAATAGTAATACCACCTTCTATGAAAGAGTTAATGTTGAGTACTTGTCATGATGACATCTTAGCTGGTCATTTTGATTTTAACAAAACATTAACCAGAGTTAAAAATACAGCCTGGTGGATAAACATGAAAGAGGATGTACATAAATACATTGAAACATGTGACTCTTGTCAGAAATCTAAGAGATTAACTGGGAAGAGAGCTGGGTTGTTACAACAAATAGAGCAGCCAAAAGCTCCATGGGAAATTATAAACATAGATTTTGTAACTGGCTTGCCATTAGCAGGAAAAGAAAGTTTCAATTCTTGCTGGGTAATAGTGGATAGATTAACAAAAATGTGTAAGTTTATCCCTACCCATAAAGAGGTATCTGCTAAAGACTTGGCGTTACTATGGTGGACTCAGATGATGAATACTGCTGGGTTCCCCAAAGCCATAATCTCTGACAGAGATCCTAAATTTACTTCAGAGTTCTGGACATCTTTGATGGAAGTATCAGGTTGTCAATTAAAATTGTCTACAGCACACCATCCACAAACTGATGGGCTGGCGGAGAGGATGATACAAACTCTAGAAGATATGATCAGAAGATATTGTGCCTTTGGATTAGAATACAAAGACAATGAGAAATTCACACATGACTGGGTAACATTAATTCCTGGCCTTGAATTTGCTTATAACAGCACAACTCATTCTGTAACAGAGAAGAAACCATTTGAACTCTGGCTGGGATATGTACCAAATACCCCAGTAAATCATTTAAATAAACTACCAAGGTTGGATATACACCCTGGCACTAAATCCTTTATTCATATGCAACAAATGTGTAGAAAGCATGCAGAAGAATGCATCCAAAAATCATTTGAATATGAAAAGAAAAGGTGGGACAAATCTCATAAAGAATTTGAATTTAAAAAGGGAGATGAAGTCCTCATATCAACACTACATTTTAACTTACAAGGTAATGTTAAATTAAAGGATCCCTTTGTAGGACCTTTTGTAGTAAATAAAATGGTTGGTAATAATGCAGTGGAAGTCATATTATATGCTCCATATGATAGGAAACATCCAGTTTTCCCTATCTCATTATTGAAACCTTACCATGCAAATGATCCTGACTTATTTCCAAAAAGAAGGGGAAGGCCTAAAAAGCAACCTGAAGAAATTGTGGAAAAAGCAGAGATTGAAAAAATACTCAAGAAAAGAATCCTTACTAAAGAAAAAGGAACTGAGTATTTACTAAGATTTAAAGGGAAATCAAATGAATTTGATAAATGGATACCTGAAAAAGAAATTTCTAATTTATCCACCCTTCTTAAAAAATTTAAACAGAAATAAATTTCTGTTCAACCAGCTGAGGGGTTAATAAACCAGTACTCATAATATTTTATTATGTTTTATTTCTTTAAAGTTGAAATCTTTAATGCTACAGATTTATTCTGAATACCTGAAAATTACAAATTAATAAAATAAAATGTATAACTTATCATTTTTTTATTGTTTTTTTTGGGTGGGCGAGTGTCAGCCTGTATATCTCCAGGATTGAGTAAAAATTAACTATAAGTTATGTTAAACACATGAACTATACATGGGAATAATAAATGAGAGTACACAAATAGTATACATAAGTAAAATTATGATAATACACAAAAAATGCCATTATAACACCTTATATACACGCATATATCCAACTTTTATAGGTCTTATGTACTTAATATTAAGTTGGAATATGTTAGGGTAATCTTAAGAACCTTAATTATAAGGCTACATAATTTTTAAGTACACTTAAAGCTGTTATATTCATTGTTTTATGCAAAAAACAAGAAATGCGCTTTATTTCACTTAAAAGTTGACTATATGCGCTATAAAATTGAGAATATCAAAATTGCGCTGTGACAGATCAATTGGGCTCATTTAGAACTATTGATTTGGCTATTTAAATGCATAAAAATAACACTTTTCAAATTTGGTGTTTTTTATGCCAGAAATGGCTTCTGTGTACTGGCCACATACTGCCTGCTTTTTTCCCGTGTGAATAGCTTCATTTTTAGCAAAGTTAGCTTTTTCACACTATAATTACCCCACATTCTACTCCCAATGTGGGGAAACACACTAAAATAGGCGACAGGCGCTTATTTAGTGTCCTAGCTTAATTAATAATGCATTGACCTTGTTTATATGCACTAATTTCATTAATAACCTCACTCTTGGCACTTTATTTCATCACCACGCTTAAATTCGCCTAATTTAAGTCAAGGATTTACCCGTGCAAGCGCCTGCCAAGAAATGCATGTAGTTACCCCACATCTCACGCTCTTTTTTAAGTTTTTGGGTGGTTTCTCAGTCAGTTTTGGTTATTTTTGAATGGGAATTTCACGTAGTATAATTTCAGGATTAGCCCCATTATTTCTACAGTCAATCCCCCTTATTATTAAGCTATTATTAACCTTAAAAAGTCTCCTTTAGTCTTTAATATTATTGTTTTATACGCATATACTCTCTTTTTGTCTTTTTCTTTAATTTTGATGGATCTCCCTTATTATTACAGGATTTTGGCGGTTGTTACTCTTCTAATTATGTCATGGGTTACTGGGAATGTTAATGGGCATGTCTATTAGTTGTTTAGAGGCGTCATTAACTGTGTATTGGGTGGTACATCAAGGGAATCATTGGGGAACTCAGTGTGTATAAAAGGAGGAGGTTTTTGGGTTGTATTTCTTCATTCTTTATCATTACAATTTAACCAATATAACCAAATCAATTACAATACATATCAATTAGTACTTTTATAAGACTTTTGAATAGTATCTGAATTTATATAATCTATTTTTCTACCAACTATAAAGATTGTAAGCCATATATAAGAATAGTGAGAATTATATTACTGAGACCTTTATATTTGATTATATTTTACAACTTAGTGGATTAGAACTACAGTATTCATATAGGACCATTAAAATCTTCTAGACAACTGACTATTCAAGCTAGTTCACGTCCTTGTACTTGACCCTAGCCTGACACCCCCCTTCTCTTCCCAATTAACGAACAGAAATTACCTGATCACAATATGGTAAGATACTTGAATCACCATGGGAAATCTAGGGGTGAATTGCTAGCAATCCCCTCTCTTGAAATTTAGAGTGTCCCTTAATTATGCCAGGTTTATGAATACTTTATAAACATAAGTAAATTAGAGTTAGATTTACATTTATTCTCAGATTGATTATAGGCAGAATATCAACTGATTCCAAATTATGCGCAAGTTGATACTCCAGAACTTGATTTTGGTCATCGGATGAGCACAAATTGAGCACAAATTGATCTAACCTAAGCTTATGCATATATAATAATTCAGGATACTTGCTCTATTAAATTTGATAATAAAATAAAATATTGATGAATTTATATAAAAAAAATTATTATGTAAGATATTAAATTATAAATTTAGGCATCATAGGAGGGCACTTAATAGAACTTAATTATACTATGTGACACCTTAATACTGTATCACGCAGTTTGAAACATTTAAAACAAAATGTGTCATGATGGACAATGAAATTGCTTGGACAGACACTTTCAAAATTAATACTGACCATAATACACAAGTATGAAACCTTGGCATCTATCCAATAAAAGATTTTCCTTCTGATAAATGGATTTTTCTCAGTTACTCCCTGCTAAAAAGTGTCCTTGTGAGGTTTGTCTGACCTTCAGGGGGGTAATTTGGCCACATCACACTACTTCTATTTCCATGATTGACCAAAACATCATCCTCATTTCCATCTAAAGAGTTAATCTCATCTGACTGTGGCTTATCAAAGGGGTCCACCACAAGTTTAGCCAAAATTTTGGTGAAAACTTTTTTGATGGATAGTGACTAACTGGTGCTTTCCAAAATTGTCCACCTGAAGTTAGGCTAAACTTTAGGAGGATAAATTTATTATGAATACCAAATTAACTGAAGAATACTTTTGCCCTAGCTACTCTGCATCATAAAAGTGTCCAACTGAGGTTTAGACATAATTCTGGTAGACACTTTTGGAAAGGCACAGTCTGATGGGTTTAATATCTATATATGGCAATAAGTATCAGTTTTTTATCAACATGGAACTAGAATTAATTTAATATGGCCAAAGTTTCCACCTGAAGTTTGGCCAAAATACAGGTGGTAATTTTTATGAGGATTACTTGATGAAATGAAGAAGACTTGCAATTACTTTCCATCATAAAATTTTCAAACTTAAGTTTATCAAAAATTGTGGTGACAATTTTTCCAGATCCAGTCATATGGGATCAACTCTTTATATGGCAATGAGAATCAATTTTTAGTCAATCATGGCATTAGAAGTAATCTTATATGGACAAACTTTCCACCTGATTTTTGGCCAAAAATAAGTTGGAAATGTTTTTGAGGAATACTAGATTAACTAAAGAAGACTTGAACCCTACTACTGTCCATCATAAAAGTGTCCTCCAGAAGAATTCTCAAACTTGTGGTTGACACCTTTGGCCTGGTCCAGCCATATGGGATCAATTCTGCATATGGAAATGAGGATTTAATTTGGTCAATCATGGTACTAGAATTAATTTGATATAGACAAAGTGTCCAACTAAATATTGGAAAAAAATCAGTTGAAAACTTCATTTAGTTTTTAAAAAAATCAAATTAAGTTCAATTTTATTCCTGATGATGCCCATTTTATCCAACACCTCTTCTGAGCCTTGAAAGTAGGCATTTAGTTTGAATTTTGAATTTCCTATAAAATCCCTATTATTCAACCTATTTCTTTTTATCCCTTTTTTTTCTTTTAGATATCAATTAATTTTATGTAAAAAAAATCATTTTCATAATTTTTTACCTGTATTTAATAAAATTATTAAAGGTTTAACATCACTCTGTAAGCATTTGGCACATGCTTTTTTGCTATACTAATAAAAATAATAATATACTGGTAACAAAAAATTGATCAAATAATAAAATATTAATAAAACAAAAAGATCAAATACCAGTGGATATGTTTTAAAAAAATACCAGTTGCACTGAAGAAGATCTGCACCATAGATACTCACCATCAAAAAAGTGTCCAGCACAAGTTTGGCCGAACTTGTGCTGGACACTTTTGGTCAGGTGCAGTCATATGAGATCAATTCTCACTATGGCAATGAAAAATATTATTTGATAAAAAACTTCACTATAAGTTGTTTTACATAGCCAAATTTTCTACCTAGAGTTCATCCAAACCACAGGTGCACAATTTTTTATCTTTAAAAAAAAGTCAATTTAGTACAATTTATCCCTGATGGCTCTCATTTTCTTCAACACCTCTACTGGCCTTTGATAGTAAGAATATTACTTGGAATTCTTTTTTCATATTTGATCCCTTTAACTTAATTTTTTATTACTAATATTGCTTTTGGATATCAATTAATAATTTTTAAAATAAACTATTTACATATTTTTATACATTTATTTAATAATATTAAAAATGGCATAACATCACCTGGTATGCATTTGGCACATGAGTTTTTTCTATACTTATAAAATTAATAATATAATGGCAACCAAAAATTAATCAAATGATATTGATGAGTGAGGAACAAATATAAAATACCAGTAGACATGTTTGTAAGAAATACTAGATGAACTGAAGAAAAATTCTACCCTAGCTACTCTCCATCATCAAAATTTCCAGCACAAGTTCGGCCAAACTTGTGCTGGACACTTATGGTCAGGTGCAGTCAGATGGGAGATATTCTCTCTATGGAAATGAAGATAAATTTTTGATATAAAATTACACTAGAAGTAGTTTGATATGGCAAAATTTTCATGCTGAAGTTTTGGTAAAGCTCAAGTGGATTTTTTTTTTATTTTTACAAAAAAGAAAATTTAGTGCAAGTTTAGCCCTGATTGTGCTAATTTGATTCAACATCTCTTTTTTCTGTTTATGGCAGGAATTTAACTTGGATTTTAATTTTCATCTTTTATTTCTTTTATTTTACTTTATTCCTCTCATATTGCTTTTGGATAGAAGTTTATTTTTTGTAAAATAAATAATTTTCATATTTTTTTACCTTTATTTAATAATATTATAAAAGGTGTAACATCACCCAGTATTCATTTGGCACACAATTTTTGCTATACTGATAATATTAATAATATAATGGTGACAAAAAATTAATCAATTGATAAATATGAGTGAGGCACAAAGATTTAATAACAGTGGAAATGTTTATAAGAAATTTCAGATGATTTAAAATGACTTGCACCCTGGCTACTCTTCATGATAAAAGTGTCCAGCACAAGTTTGGCTAAACTTGTGCTGGACACTTTTGGTTGCATGCCGTCAGATGCAATCAATTCTTTTTATGGAAATGAGACTGAATTATCACTCCATCATTGCACTGAAATTAGTTTTATATGGACGAATTGTCCCCTGGAAGTTTGTCCAAACCTAAGGTAGACAATTTTTTCCATTGGTAAAAAGTTAATTTGATCCATTTTAATCTATGATGGTGCCCATTTTTTCTGAAGCCTCTACTGGCTCATGATAGCAGAAATTATACTTAATATCTTTATTTCATGTTTGATCTCTTTAATTTTAATCTTACCCTTTTATTTATCCTTTAGCTTTTAAATATCAATTTTATTTTTGTAAAACTGATAACTTTCAAAAAATTTTACATTTATTATATTACACTATTAAAGTTGTAAAATCACCCAGTGAACATTCATTACACATGTTTTTTCTATACTAAAAACATTAATAATATAATGGTGACTAAAAAATAATCAAATAATAAATATGGATGACACAGAAAGATCAAATACCCATAGACATTTTTAAAATGAATATAAGATTAACTGAAGAAGACTTGCACCCTAGCTACTCTCCATCATAAAAGTGTCCAGCACAATTTCAGCTGAGCTTGTGCTGGAAACTTTTGGTTGCATGCAGTCAGATGGGATAAATTTACTCAATGGAAGTTAAAATGAATTTTTGCTCAATCATTGCACAAGAAGTAGCTTTATACTGCTATACTATACTTCTGATTTTTTGGAAAACCTTGGGTGGACACTTTTATTAATTTTAAAAAAAAGAAAAAAAATTCCAAATGTAGAACTGGTGGTGCAAATTTGGGCTGAAAACTCAAATTATCTTTGATGGCAGAAATTTTATTTGAATGTTTAATTTCATATTTAATCACTTTTATTGTACTTTTTTATTCCACTTTTTGCTTTCAAATATCAATTTATTTATTGTAAAACTAATACTTTTCATATTTTTTTTACTTTTATTTAATAAGATTATGAAAGATGTAGCATCTCCCAGTATGCATTTGGCTTACAAGTTTTTTCAATACTAATAACATTAATAGTATAATGGTGAAAAACAATGAATCAAATGATAAATATGAATTACGCAGAAAGATCATATACAAGTGGATTTGTTTATAAGGAATACCTGATGAACTGAAGAAGACCTGCACCCTTGATACTCACCATCATTAAAGTGTCCAGCATAAGTTCGGCCAAACTTGTGCTGGACACTTTTGGTTGCATGCAGTCAGATGGGATAAATTTACTCTATGGAAATGAAAATGACATTTTGCTCAATCATTTCACAATAAGTAGTTTGATATTGCCAAAATGTCCTCCTGACAATTTTTCAAAACTCATCAGGACACTTTCTTTGGTTTAACAAAAAAGAAAATATAGTCCAAGTTTAGCCCTGGTGGTGCACATTTGATCTATTACCTCTACTTGTTATTGATAGTGAGAATTTTCCTTAGATTTTTTTTTCTTATTTTTTCCCTTTTATTTTACTTTTTTATTGCTCATATTGCTTTGGATATCAATTTTTAATTTTTAAAATAAATAATTTTCATACTCTTATACCTTTATTTAATAATATATGATTAAAGGTGGAACACCACCTGGTATTCATATTTCACACAAGTTATTACTATAGTAATAACATTAATAATATAATGATGACAAAAAATTAATCAAATGGTAAATTTAAATGACACAGAAAGATCAAATTCAAGTGGAAATGTTTATAAGAAATCCCTTTTGAGTTTAAGAAGATTTGCTGTATGCCTACTCTCAATTATAAAAGTGTCCAGCACAAGTTCGGCCAAACTTGTGCTGGACACTTTTTGTCACATGCAGTCTGGTGTGATCAATTCTCTCTCAATCATTGCACTAGAAGTTGTTTGATATGGCTAAATGGTTCTACTGAAGTTTTTTTAAACCTCAGATTGGCACTTTTTTGTTTTTCAAAAAAGCAATTATAGTCCAAGTTTAGCCTCACTGGTGGACATTTGCCCCAACATGTCTACTTGCTCTTGATGGCAGTAATTTTATTTTAATTTTTTATTTCATATTTGATTCCTTTAATTTTACCTTTTTATCCCTCATATTGCTTTTGTATATCAATTTATTTTTTGTAAAACAAATCATTTTCATATTTTTTTACCTTTATTTAATAATATTATAAAAGGTGTAACATCACCCGGTATGCGTTGGGCACACGAGTTTTTGCTATACTTATAATATTAATAACATAATGGTGACAAAAAATCAATCAAATGATAAATATGAGTGAGGAACAAAGATCAAATACCAGTGGACATGTTTATAAGAAATACCAGATGAACTGAAAAAAAATTCCACCCTAGCTACTCTCCATCATAAAATTGTCCAGCACAAGTTCGGCTGAACTTTTGCTGGACACTTTTGGTCACATGCAGTCTGATGTGATCAATTCTCTCTATTGCAATGAAAATGAATTTTTCTTCAATAATTGCACTAGAAGTTGTTTGATATGGCAAAATTGTCATCCTGAAGTTTTGGTAAAGCTCAAGTGGATTTTTTTTTATTTTTACAAAAAAGAAATTATAGTCCAAGTTTAGTGCCACTGGTGGGCGTTCACCCCATCATTTCTACTTGCTCTTGATGGCAGGAATTTTACTTTAATTTTTTATTTCATATTTGATCCCTTTAATTTTACCTTTTTATCCCTCATATTGCTTTTGGATATCAATTTATTTTTTGTAAAACAAATCATTTTCATATTTTTTTACCTTTATTTAATAATATTATAAAAGGTGTAACATCACCCGGTATGCGTTGGGCACACAAGTTTTTGCTATACTTATAATATTAATAACATAATGGTGACAAAAATCAATCAAATGATAAATATGAGTGAGGCACAAAGGTCAAATACCAATTAATCAATAGTTCTTTTTAATATTATAAATTTTTTGATTAAATAAAATGGTAATAATGAATTATATTTTTCATCCACAATTCCACTCTAATGATTCCCACTGCACAAAAAGGGTTCACTCGGTCCTTTCTTTACTGCTTGTGCATGTATTTTATTGCCCACAGTACTACAATTTTTTGTAGTGATTATCCCACATCTGATTCAGGAATATTCTTAAACAATATAAGTTTTTTTTACAAAAGACCTTATCATATCCAATATCCCACAAAAAATACAACCTGTTTTTGTATTAAAACCCATTAATTATTAAGAAATTGTTAAAATAATTAGATTAGACCCTGGCACAGCTAGATCCATACCAACCGACTTAAAGTCTTTTCAATATTGAAAACAATTAAATAAAATTATGATATCATACTAAATTATGGGCACCAACCATAATTCAGCACTTCTCATTTGCTCTGCTACAAAATGAGTGCATGTAGCATTTTTCTAACGTCGGACTGTTTTTCTTCCTTCCCTCACACCTTTAGTCCAGAATGAAAATTTAGTATGAGTTTTGGTCAAAATGGTTTCCAGTGTTATCTGTATACATTATGAATTCATATTGCATATTTCTATTTATGCATAAAATATACTCGTTAAGCATCATTTTTTTGCATTTTTCAATCATTATGCATATTTATGCATATTCATATGCATATTTATTATACAGATTTATATGCATATTAATGTATTTTATTCATATACATATATGCACCTTTTTTTTGCATATTCAATATGCATATTTTTAATGCATATTCAATATGCATATTTTTATGCATATTCAATAATCATATTTTTATGCATATTCAATATGCATATTTTTATGCATATTAAATATGCATATTTTTTATGCATATTCAATATGCATATTTTTTATGCATATTTTTATGCATATTTATTCTTCATAGTCATTATGCATACACTTTGGATAGGCATTTCACATCAATTTTTAGCATGCAAAAAGTATCCACCATGCAAATTCAAATGCATATGCATCTATATCATACACGCAACATATATTCAAGTTTAATATTTGAATATTAAGGTATGCTAAGTGATGTTGTTCAACCTTTTACCAAACCTGAGATTAACTGATGTTCAATGTGGTTCTTAAGCTCTGCTCAAGGAGGGATTGTTCTGGATTCAATCTGTGACAGTTTATTTTTTCAATGTTTTTTCATCAGATTTAAAAACATCTTTCTGACAGTTTCAGGATGGTTTCCCAACAGTTTCCTGACAAATTCCTGATAGTTTCAAATAGAGGGAACTGCTAGCAGTTCACCCCCAGATTTCCTGTGGTGAATTTTCTAAAAGCAAAACTGAAGAACTACTTTCAACTCTTAGCCAGAAGCCTTTGCCACCTTATATTTCAAATGCATATAACAATGTGCTTGAATACATTGATGACCTAGAAAAATGTAAGCAATTATTTAATATTAACTTCTATAAACTCAGTAGGATAGATTATTGACCCTTTTTCTTTAAAACTTATTTAAGTTCAGCTTATGAAAAAGGTATCATTCCTCCTGATGATGTCATTATCATCAAACACAATGATGATAATGAAAGAGCTGGCCCTGAAGGCCATGCATCAACATCTCAAAAGGGAGATAAGACTATTCTTTGACATTCAAAAAAAATGAGACTTTCTAGGGGCTCTTGTTTTGTCAGTGCTACTAAAACTCCTCCTGCCAAGGATTCCTCTTATGCAAAATCTCAAACATCTAAAAAAAATTGCCAAAATGTGTCCAAAAGGTATGTCAGTTCTTTCATGATTAATATAGCAAACCATTTTATATTAGTCTTTAAAGCTATCTCCAAATTTTTTTCTTTTTTATTTATTATTTCTTATCTTTTAATACAGCTCTAAAAACCACAATCAATCTGAAGCTTCAACTAATAGCAAATCTTGCTCTAATGAAGAAAAAGTAGAAGATGATGATAATGATGATGAAATTTTGAAATATGAAGCTTCTTTAACTCAAAAATATGATGAAGCTACTTCTGCTGATGAGGTTGAGAAAACATCAAATGAAGAAATTGATCCACCTAGCCAGCCACACAAAAATCCTTCAAGTTCAAAGAAACAGCTTCTAGTTGCTTTATCTTCAAAATCTAGAATAAAAATTCTGAAAATCCTATGGTCTCTATCATCATTGATAAAAAATTTTAATCATTCTCTTCTTTATACTCTGACAATGATTGGTAATTCAAATTTACAGAAGCAAATAGCTGAAATTCATCAATTTTTTGAAGGTAGAATCAATGTTCAAAAGTTACTTAGGGCATGGCCAGAAATAAATCAGTTATTAAAAATCCGTTTTTCTTTTTCTCTCAAAAGGGTACAAAGAATTTTGCACAAATTCAATTTTCTATGGAAGAAATCTGCTCATGACAAAATGCTTACAAAAATTAATGAACTCTGTATGTATCACTTACTTGAAGTTTGTTTATTCATTTTATGATAACTAATTGTTTTGTTATTTTTTTAACTTTGGATTTTATTAATGTTGTCACTTTGCAGATCTGGGTGGTCAATAATTTGAACTTTGAAAATTTGGAAAAATTTTGTAATGCTGAAGAACCAAACTCAAATAATCTTTCTCAATTTAAGAAGACTGATCACCCTGAATCATTGATGATACACATGCTATCAAGACTAGTTAGCCCAAGTGCTCACTAGCATTCTCTGTGGGCATCCCTTGTCACATCATCTCTCTATCTTGCTTCTCAAGAGCTTTCCCTTCCTGCTGAAGAATCCAACTTCAATTCAGATTTTCCTATTTAACGTGCCCTACATATTCTAGCCCACCTTATACATCTGAAGAGCAAAGTTCCTGATATGTTTGACAGCTCAAAATCACAGTTAATTGCTGAAAATTTTTCAATTACTCCTCTGTGCCAATTCAGAAACATAATAATCAATGTCATAATTTCAATAATTATTTTCAAATCTAGAGAGGCTGCTGCAAATATATCTCATGCTCAAAGCAAGAAATGACAATGTTCAAGGAATAAAAATAAATCAACAGATATGCAGAAATTCAGTCACCACAGAAAAAATGGGGGGGTATTGCTAGCAATACCCCTTGCTTGAGCTCCGTTGAGCCACAAATCTATGCTTGAATTATGCACACATCATCACCATGTAGGAAATTGTTTGGCCTTACATTTAGTCAGAGATTTGTCACAGATTGAGCTCAAGATGAACCTACATTGATCACCGTTTGATCTTGTAAAATCCTAATTTGATCATCAGTTAAGCTCCCTTTGATCTCACTTTGATCTAACATAAGCTTTTGCATATCCAATATGTCAACTATTCACTTTCAAAAAGATTCATAATGAATTTCACATGGAATATTAGAAACGAAACCAGTAATTTTGAGTAAATGTCTCATCAAAATGATTAATCTACAACAAAATACCATCAAAATTCAATCTGATTACTGAAAACTTTTGTTAAAATGACTAATAGATATTTAAATTGGAAAATAATATTCCATTTCTCAATTTCAAATTCAAAATATAAATCCTCGTTTGAAATGTGAATTTTGTAGATTCCTTGCCTTCCTATATTATGAGTAATATTTGAGGTATTTTACACCTTTGTAAATATGGTGTTGTGCTGCTAGAAATTATCTCTGTTTCAATTCAACTTTATTGAAGCTTGAGTCCAGAATGATAAATATTTTATAACTATTTTGAGAAAAAAGTCACTAGTAATGAATTTAGCCTTTTATCTGTCCTTTATTAAACCTCACTTAATCCTACTTAAATCCAAATTGACCCACAAAAACCTTATTTGGGATATTTTTTAGCCCAGGATGATTCAAGATTGGAGCAAAATATTATTTTAAATATCCAATATGCCTATTGATTAAATTTCTTCAAGCTTACTTTAAATTCACATTAACATTAACTTTCACAGGAAATATTAAACACAAATCTTGAAAATATAGTATTTAAAATCATAATAAATATAATATAATATGCTTACAACAAAATTTTCTTTCTGGATTAATTGAAACGAAAAATTGTTCATTTGTGAAAATAGAAAAAATACTATCCATCCTGAATTTAGAATTCATTTTTAAAAATTTAATGCCCCCTCACTTTCAAGTTTATCATGTATTTCGAAAATTATATTTTTAATAATTTTGTGAATAGTACACCTGAGATATAAACTTGGGGATATCAAAAACTAAAACATCAGCAAATTGAAATGTTTTTTATTGTTATGAATGGAAATAATGATTGAAAAACACCATTAGAGCAAGTTTGATTTTGAATAATAGGCATACTTTCTCATGTAAATTTCAATAAAAATAATTTTTATTCTTACTTAAGTTGCGGTGGATACATTTGAGCTCAAAAAGAATTAAAATTGATAAAATAAGACTTCTATAGTTCATATTCAAAAATGAAATCACCCTTCATTATCTACCTGTAAACTATTTTAAATTGAATAATTTCAAAGTCAGTATATACTGATGTTATTTTTTCTTCTAAAAAATTTATTATATAGATTAATAGTCATAAACAGTTGACATAGATGTTAAATTTATATAAGCAATCTTTAATTCATAAAATGATAAAACTATCTTTTATGTAAAAAGTGATGAAGGAAAA
This sequence comes from Hemileia vastatrix, assembly GCA_030280995.1. Lineage (NCBI taxonomy): Eukaryota > Fungi > Basidiomycota > Pucciniomycetes > Pucciniales > Zaghouaniaceae > Hemileia > Hemileia vastatrix. Next base: position 22,272,306 of record JASXTE010000001.1, on the reverse strand, counting down.
AAATATTATTAAATTTTTGATGCACTATCAATAAAATTGAAGATAGAGCATATCAAAAGTTTAAACTTAATTTCAATTTTGATATCATCATTTTATTTTATTTTACTTGAGTAGAAAACAGATTTTAAATCTCAATATAATTTTAAATCCCATTAGTTTGTAGATTTCAACATTTGAAACTATGAAATAAATATTTATGAAAGAATTTTACAATATTTGCCCTTCTAAAAACTCATAAATCCAACTTCAAATCTTCTAACCTTCACAAGTAACCACAATGCATTCTGAAAATACTCTATATTTAAATAATTAAAGGTAAATAAAATTATGTTTTTATTCTTTATTTCAATTTTTGATAAATAATATATATATATACATATATATATATATATAATTTCTTAAAAAGTCTAAGAGGGAACTTAATAGTGGTTTTGGCATTAGATATATAGATTCAACTTTCAAAAAATTTGTTTGGAATAAATTACAAAGACAAAAAGGATATATTTTGATGAAAGAATACTGATTTAGGTTCTCTTAAAATATTATTAACCATTTTTATGGAATATTAATCCATGGTTATCATTCTTTATGATATTATCATAGAATTTTTTCCTTTTTTAATATAATGATTTTCTATTGTGTGGTATGTAGGCTAAGATAAGTTTAAAAGATTTATTGAAGATATATATACCAGAAACAGTATAATCTGTAGATTTATAACTATAACTTACTTTTCTGATGTTTTACATCATTGATAAGTAGCTCATGCATTACACAAGTAAATAATTATAGTCTCTGGAAATAATTCCTTGTGAATTTCAATTTTTTTGTTATTCTTAAAATCATTACTCAAATAAACTAAAATTTCTTCAAATATTGATTGAAAGAAGGAGTTACAAAATCTTATTTTGTAGTTATAAAAGTTTGAGTTATTTTTCATATTATCAAGTATAATGAACATTTGTAAATTTTAACTTGAAAACTAGTGATCATAGCAAAGTAATACTGGAAGAATCAGATAAAAAGGGTGGAATAAAGTCATAGCACAACAGGAAATGATACAAAATTGTTGATTTTTATCTCATAAAATTCAACTTATTTTTAACATATTTTACCACCTTTAGATAATGTTTAGTGGATTTTAACATTATTATAACAAGCAAACTTAACAATGTTTTGATTTTTTTAACAAAAATAAATATTGTTAGATCATTTTTTTAAAAAATATGACTTATTTTTATGCTTTATCTACAATAGTTAGTAGTTTTTTTTGCAGAAATTACTTGTTTTGATATTCTATTTTTGAATTTTTTAAGAGACTTCATTGCATTAAAGTTTTGTAATAATTTTTCATTAAAGCATCATATTTTAAATCTAGAGAATTGGTTTTGAAATAATATATATTTTCATGTTAATTGACTCATTATTTTTGGATTGATAAATTATGTTAAAATTGGGATTGCTTATTTCTAGTGAGTGTACATCATAGTTTGTTTTCAAATCAAAGATTAATAAATGGTGAAATTTGGTAAAACTCTAAATATCTTTTAAACCTTTTTGATTTAAATAATGTTTAATGTTATGTAATCATTCTATAAGTAGAACACAGTTAAAATCTGATAATGGTACATTGCTTTCAATTTCTAATACTAAAATTCTATTCTACTTGAAACAATGTAAACTAAAGCTTGGTATCTCATAAGAAACTCACAATTTTCAAAAATCATATTTCCAACTTTTTAAACATGATACACATTAAAATATATTTTTAGAATAATTTCCTAATTAGTTTCAAATACTAGAAAATAATGACCTCAATTTATTTTAATACTTAAACCATTCTGATGAGTGAATTTCACAATCCTCTAAGTAACATATGGTTACCATTTATACACATATGCATGATTTCTCCTTTTGTTTAATTTTAGCTGAATCTAAAAAGTAAAATCACATGTTGAATATCATCTATAGATAAACTTCTTATATTAGAAGCTAATATTTCATATGAGAAATTTGTTATTGAGTTTGGGAAACATTAATAAGTGTTGGGTATTATAATTGAGCCATTTATTCAAGTAAATAAAAAAGGATGACGTTCTAAATATTTCATATATATATATATATATATATATATATATAATAAAAATTAATTATATAGTAGCATTTAACCATGTTTTTATACTAATGTCATATAAAAAAAGGGATTGAACTAAAACTTTCAGTAAAGAAAATAAAAATAAGATAAGTTAATATTCTTGTTTATATTCTCATATTTTTGAAATGGCTTACTTAAGGGAGAAAATTATTTGGTTTTAGAGTACAAGAATTTCTAGATAAAAATCTTCACAATATAGTTTGACCCTCTAAAAAAGAAAATTCCTTAAATTTTACTATCACATTTTATATATTTGTTAAGTAATAGAAAATGGAGTTGTGTCTTTGACAATGAAGCTTTAGAAAATGAAATAAATGATTTAAATTTATAATATAATTTTTGAAACAATAAATCATGTATTCAAAAAAAATTATATATCTTACAATCAAGATAACAGTATTAATTAAGCAACTCTAACAACTTTGGAAAGAAACAAGAAAAAAATAATTAGTAAAATGCATAAGTTATTTTTAGAATTTAAGGAAACTTAATAGCTCTACCTGTAAACTAGCCTTAAAGCAGGTTTGGATTTAACATGTGGAAATTCATACATAGTACCCTTCCATCATTAGAGCAGAATAAAATTTATGTAGTTTTATTTTTTTAATTTATAATAGTATTTTTATTTTTGGCTTTTTCATTAGTATAACTATATATTTTTTAAATTTTTTGTTTTTCATAACATAAGTTCAAAGCTGCACATCACTACTTCAAGATGAAACTCCATATAATGTAATCAATGAATGATATATTATAATGAATTTTACTAGAGACTTTTCAAAAATGGTGATTAAGAATACTTATTATAATTTTTTAAATTTTTATTATTATTCTATCTCTTGAAAGGAGATGGCCATATCTCAATTTAATTAGTTTTTCCTCAGAAAAATTTATTCTTGATCTAAATAAAATTGCATCACTATTAACTAGATGTTATTATACAATTTTAACAATTTTTTTATCTGAACATAGTTGAAAGTATGTATAAATTAAAGTGTTTCCACATAGTCTTACTATTATCCCATCATTATTTTCACATTTAGATTTCATTATAACTGTAAAATAAGTTTTTCAATAATTTTAATAATACCTTAATATTTAATAATTTAGTTACATAGTAGATTTTTTATCCTTTTTTTTTATGAGGCTTATTATATAAACACTACTTTTAGATTTTATCCATTTTGATGTCTGATAATTTAAATTTTCATTTAACTACCCAAATTATATCAAAAAAAATTCAAAAGTATATTTTTTTAATGTACTCTTTTTGATAAACTTATCATTTCTTATAGGTTATTCTTCAACTATTTATTGTAATTAACTACCCACTCATTTATGGTCTGTTATTGTTGTTCATTACATACAGACAAAATAAGGATACTCTCATATTATATTGGAGTTTTAAATTAAAAAGTAAATACTAGTGGCTGGTATTAAATATGAAGTTGTTATAACTAAGTTGAACATTAATTAATTATTAAATGGCATTTTATATTACAAATTTTATTGAATGTATATAAAAATAACACTCAAGAAATATATATAAGATATATATATAACCATTGTATATCAAAAATGAAGTACTTATCAACATGGTCTTTTTAAATGATTTTCAAATTTACTTAAAGAGACATTAATATTACCAATTCAAATTTTATATCAAATACAACAATATTATTATTTCATTTTTAATTATTTTACAAAAAATTTGAGTTTCAAAGTAATTTAATTCAGTATTTAATGAATGTTTTTGAAAAATATTTTTAAAAATAGAAATAACCCCTCACAAAAAAAAATATAATTTTTTTTACTTACAATTTGCACCATATTTCTACCCTTAAAATATTTGTATTCTTCTAACAAAAATATTTTTTAAATAAATTTAAAATTTTTTTCATTATTCAATTACAAAATGTCAAATTTATAATTTTTTTTACCTTACTAAAAAATTTAGCTGAAAATTTAATTTTGTATTTCCAAAAAATAAACTTAAATGTCAAAAATTAAAAAAACAAAATTATAAATATAATTATGAGAAAGAGGTAGATTAAATTTATAATATTCATATAAAAAAAATTCATATATTTTATGGTGTTTGAATTTTAAATTTAATGTATTAAAAATTAATTATTAAATAACCAAGCCAAATGAAATTGGCTTGGATTTTTGGTATCACTAGAACTTATTTTTTTTCTTTTACTCACATTTTAATTTTTAATTTTTTTTTTTTTCTACATTTCTCATTTTTTTTTTTATGATTTTTAATGTTTTTAAGACCGAAGTTGCTTTCAAACAACTTCGGTCTAACGTTTCTCTCACTTTCCCACCAGATTGCACCTGGTAGGGAAAGTCGCTTCCATTTTAGAGACCAAAGTCCCTTGCAGGGACTTTGGTTTCTCTGTGTGCATTGCACAGCCAGTTTTTTTCTGGCTGTGCAATGCACTGCATGCAGCACATGCAGCCTGCATTGCTGCTGCATGCAACGCGCGTTTCTGCTGCATGCAGCGCGCATTGCACATGCTGCGCATATCTCATGCAGCTGACTTGATATCAGCTGCATGAAATATGGTAGCGATTGTGCAACGCGCGTTACTTGCAGCAGCAACGCGCGTTGCACACTGCTTTGGCCACCTCCCAGCCTAGTAAATTAGCTGGGAGGGTGGCAAACATTACAGCAAGCAATCGAAGTCGCTTTTAGCGACTTCAATTGCTTGAAAGAGACACTTCCAGCCAGGGGAAACCTGGCTGGAAGTACTAAATTGCAATGTAAGGGACCCAAGCCAATTTCAAAGGCTTGGGTCATAAATTAAGGTTTCTAAAAAGCAGCCAGTATAAATCTGGCTGCAATAAAAAGTAAATTTTTTAAATAAAATACATAAAAAAATAAAAATTTGTTCAAATAAAATATACAACACTCTTTCGCCAGTAAGAAACAGCCTTCCATTGTTACACATAGAAACAAAATCAAATGTTTCTTTCATCAACATTGGCCATGTTTCAATATTTTGAACCAAGTAAGATCAGGAAAAAGGTCACGGCAAAAAAATTGCATAATTAAAAGTCTCCCAATTTAATATGGTGCGGAGGTTCATATTTTAGAAATAGGTGGTGCACATTATAGTTTCCTTTAAAAAAATTCAAAAATGAATTAATTTTGGCGCAATGTAAATTTAAATGTGATGAGTGTATGTTTTTTAGCTACGTGAAACATGGTAGCTAGAATTATGTGGCGTCAATTTTTTTTAGATGTGAAATTCAGTGTTCCACAAATGTGCATCTGTACAACATGCAGCCAAGTAAATTCTAGCTGGAATTAGTATATGCATAGGAAAAAATGATCATGCTGTGTAAAGTGCCTTGGCAACATCATTCTTGGAATTTAGATGAAGTTTATCATATGACTTGGAGAGCTGCATTTTTTTGAAAATGTGATCAGTGAAAATTCATGATATATACATCTGTTTGCCACCCAATTTATTTTTCCTTTCTCTTTCTCACTTACCTTTTTCAAAAATTATCAATCATATTTTTGCTTTATCATTTTGAATTATTGGTACTATTTTCTTGACCTTATCTGATTACCGGTAAGCAAATTTTTCTTGCTATTGCATTTCATATCATTTTGGTTTGTTACACTTTTTTACACTTTTGACAAGTTAATCTAATGATTCTAATTCTGAATTTATTTTTATGGTATCTTTTACTGTACCCTTTCGATTCATTATAAAAAAATTCTTTTTCAGTTAACTTAAAGTTTTTTTATTTGTTTGTCAATTTACTTTTCTTTATTCCTTATCAAAAATGTTCAATTTATTTATCTAACCATTTATTTTTTAAAACAGTGATTATAAAATAAACTTTATAATTAATTTTGATCAATCAGCTACAAATGGAAGAAGATTTTATAGACATGTAAGTTCATGTTTTGCTTATCATTTTTCTATATTTCTTTAATACTTTCTCAACCATTATATTATTAATATGAAAAGTAAAACATCATCTCGTACTTGCTGAAAGCATACAGGATAATGTTTTGCTTTTCATAATAATAATTAGATTGTTTGTACTTTACCTTTAATTTATTGATTTTTAAGTTGTTTCAAAGTCTCGTACTTGCTGAAAGCATACAGGACAATGCTACAATTTAAAAATTAATAATTTATTGAAGTATAACTTTCTAAGTCAATATATTGATCAGAGCAAGATTTTTCATTTTATATATGTGGATATCATAATTCCGTAAATTTTTTAATATTACTAGTGTATTGGAGTTATACTTTCATTATATTATTAATATTAAGTGTAGAGCCAAATCTCGTACTTGCTGAATGCATACAGGATAAAGCTATACTCTTTATATGTATAATTTAATAAAGTATACCTTTGAAACGCTTTCTTAATATTTGAAATAAAGAAAAAGTATATAAATTTACTAATATGTAGATATGCTAACTTTTGTATTTCTAATATTGAAGATATGATAAAGTTAAAGGTATCATTGACTGATAATTGAAATTATGTTACTATTTTCTAATTTTTGATTTTTTTCTATTTTAAATCAAAATTGAATTCTCTTAGGATTGAACCATCAATGAGTAACGATTTGAAAAAAAAAAAACGGCCAGGGAAGAACTCTAACAATAGGTGGGCGAAAGACATTGCTACTGGAATGAAACTTGTAAACGCTCTTGGAATGGATACAAACGGGAAGAAGCCACATTTCTATGCACGATCTTATGCAAATAATATGACAGATTGCAATAATTATTACAATTTTTTTCCTGGATGTAGTATTTATAAACCAAAAGGTGTCTTAATACCTAATGTTCTTGTGCAGACTTTTGAAATTCATGAGCTCAAAGAACTAGATATGTTAGAAGCTACGGTGCGATGCATTAAGGATCTTTCTTACTGCGAACATGAAATTAAAAATAATGGTTATCATCAAAGAGCTGGTGGTTTTGGAAAAATGTTTGGTGGTGGCTTTATTTTAGATAGAAAGAAATCTTTACATATTCGTAAGTATCACTTTTTTTAATTTAAATACTGAATTTTTGAATGCTTTTCCTTGCAGATGAATACACTGATGATATTGTAAAAACGGATGAATATAAAAAACGAATGAAGAGGATTGCAATGTACTTTGAATATTTTTTTAAAAAAATATCATATGTAAAGTACAATGAGGCAACTAATCTTTGCGCAAAACTTGGTATTCCTGGATTTTCAAAAGTTTCTAGTGAAGAAGACGGTGTACCGTTTGCTAGTAATTTAACTTGGACATCTGGAGGGAATGGTAATGGGTTCTCTAATGAGGTTCATCTCGATAAGGATGCAAGTGAGTATACTTTAGGAATATTTTTTCCTAAAGATACAGAAAAAAACACCATTCATATGAAGTATGATAAGACCCAACCATGACAAATAGGTGGAGAACTTATGTTTCCCGAAATTCGAAGTAAAATCAACTTTGAAGCAACTAATGGAATAACAGTGACATTATGGCCTGCCAATCAACTAAGGCATTTTACCTCAAGATGTCATGAAATTCCTGGCTTCACTAGGATAGGTTCTTCTATTCAAATCAGCACTAGACTTTTTCATGCTATAGAAAAGCTTAATGTTTTTGATATTGATATTTCAGAATACTTAGAAATTAAAACAGAAAAATTTAGGTTAGAATATTTGATTAGTGCTTTGAGAGTTTTTTTGAAAAGAGATGACTTAATAGAGGAAGAAATAGAATCAGCAAAGTATTATTTATCTAATGTTAAGACAAATCTAAAAAATCTAGATATATAAATATTAAAAATTTATATTATATATACACAACTTAATGCAAATTTAAACATGATAAATACTGGGAGTAGCTGTAACATTTTCAGTTTTGATAATTATAGTATTATCTATTTCTTTTATTTGTGAAATAAAATAATTTTTTTTCATAATATTATAAGAAAATTTGATTTACTTTTGAGGAAATATATAAGTTGTGAAATCTTTAAATGTCATTTTTATTAAATTGGTAGCAAAGGTTCTAAAATAAAAAAAACTATAATAAAGAATTTGAAATATATTAGCCATAAAAATGTGCTTTTAATGCTACCAAATTAACTGTATAGTATTTTAGGTCAAACAGGCTTATTAATAAAAAAGGTAATAATAAAGAGTTGAAGAAAGAATTTTGAATCAATGATAGATTAAATTGTATTTTTTTAAGAATGTACTCATTTAATTATTTAAATTGTTCTACTTCTGATTAAAAATGTTACAATCAACGAAAATATTTGTAATAAATAATAGATTATATAATATTAAAGGTAAAGTAACAAAACTAGAGCAGTTATCATATTTTTATATAAACAATAAAATATTTAAGAATTTAATACAAGTATTTGAAATCATATAAGTAGATTTTAAAATCTTTGTTATTGCTGGACTTACAATAATTTTTTTTAATAATTAATTTAGAAAATCATGTCAAAGGTTACTTAATAAATTTCAAAGATGGTCACATTTTTGACGTATTTGAAGGAAAATAACTTGAATTATACAAGATATATCATATAGAAAGAACTTTATCTATTTACATGTTGGAATATTAATTTATTGAAAGGCTATGTTTAGCAAAAAAAGGTGATACTGGCTGAATGGAGCTCCAGTGATTAAGAAAATCTGCAGAAATAGCCCTAGCAATTCCCGGAGGACTTGGGGTATCAAATTTTAAAGGAAATGGATCACACTTGCCTATAAAAGGTTTTATTAATGTTAAAATATAGTTATTTAAATTTTTCCAAATTATTTCTTCCATCAAATGATTTTTTTTTTCATGTAAATTAAGAAACTTAACTTCTGATATTACCTCCAAGCAATCAGCTGCTGAAGCCAATCTATGATCTTGAGAGCTCAGAAATAAACCACGGACACCATCAATTATATAGAATGTGAAAGATTGATATCGGTGGTGGGAGTATTCAGAATTTATTTTGTTTAGTGCAGCCTTTTGTTTCTCTCTCCTTATAGTCAGTTCAGTATTTTCGTTTTTCTCACTTGATTGTTGAGCTTCACTAGTCTTGCCACTTGATATTGTTGCAGCACAATATTTTGATTTAAGAATGATAATTGACATAATTATATCAATGATAATATTGCTGATTTGAAGAAGAGTTGACATTGATATATCACGGGTTTGAAGTGCAGTGGGACCAACTTCTGAGCCATCAGAAATCGGACTCTTCAGATTTGAAAGGTGAGCTAGAAGCTGAAGACCACGTTCAATTGGACAATCTGAGTTAATGTTTTGATGTGATGGAAGCTGGCTGAATTCATGTGCGGTCAGATAAAGTGAAGATGATATAAGAGATACCCATGAAGAACGGCAGTGGTCACTTGGGATCATTAATCTCATGAGCATTCGGATAAGATTGGATTCAGGGTGATCCGTTTTCTTTGTTGAGGAAAGAATTTCAGTATTTAAACCATCAGGATCACATAAATCTTCCATTTTTTTGAAATCAATATTATCGAGTACCCATAGCTGTGAGCTATCAATCTCTAAAAAAATATTTGCTACAAAAGGAAAAAAAAAATAAGTAAAAGAACAAAAGTCAAGACTAAAAATTATGGTAACTTACATAACTCAGTAAGTTTTGAAAGCCAATCTTCTCCACAAGATTTTTCCCAATGAAAAGTAAACATTGGAATATTTGACATGGGTTCTTGGGAATAAGTAGAAGAGCGTAATTCGAGGAGAGTAACAATTTCCAACCACGACCTTAGGACCTTTGCCGTGCTGATTCTACCTTTATAAAAATTATGAATTTTACAGAATTCCTCCTGCAAATCAGATTCTTTTAGAACTGAGGGTGAATAAGTTAGAGGTTTTTTCGATATCTTGATTGGAGTTGATTTCATTGGTAGAGAAGCTTTCAAAGAGGTCAAAGTAGGTAATTTAGGAGGTGATGGGTATTGCTTCTTAGAAATGAAGGAATTCGGTGATGAGCTGTTTGAATCATCATCTTTATCAAACATATCAACATGTCTTGAAGAAGATTTTAAACTTTGCTTTTTTTGATGAACAAGCATAGCTTCATATTCTGATAGTTGATCATCGCTATTTTCATTGCTCTTTTCATCATCTTCATCAGGGAGAGGGCGTTTATGGATGGAACAATCTACAGCAGGTGAGTTTCTGGTACAAAATATCAAAAGAAAGATAAAAAGTACAATATGTAAGCAATAAAAGAGATATATGATTGAATTTTAAAGATAAAAGAATAACAATAAAAAAAAAAGGAAACAAGAATATACTCATTATCAAAACCTTTGCTTTTTTTTTGAGATTTATTATTTGATACATCAGAAAATTCATTAGCAGAAGCCGGTTTAATACGTCGAACAAAAGAGGAGCCTTGGGATAATCTCTTTTTCTTGGAGCGGATAACAGGTGTTTCAAGATTTTCCTTAGAAGTTGAAGCATGAGTTGAAGCTGATGGTTCATCTGTCTCATCATCATCCTTAATGACAATGACTTCATCAGGAGGAATCATACCCTCCTCATAAGCTACAAATATATATGAAGAAAAAAAAATATTAATAATCTTATCTACTAATTTAAAAGGAGACAAAAAAGGTGATGAACATACATTTTTCAAGGCTTTTCACATATTGGAGTAATTCATTACAAGGGTTAGATAAATATGAAGGAGAAGGATTATTGTTAAGGATCTTGACAAGCTCTTCTGTTTTATCTCTAGCCAATTCAAGTAAATTGCGATACTGAACTCTCGTTATTTCCTGCCTCTCATTGCTAAGTACAGGAGGGTTAGGTGCCATGCCATGTGGCAGACATGGTGCAAGCTCAAAAGCTTCAAAGCGAGTATCAATCAGAGAGTGGGATGAAACACATTTGGGTGCTGGAAAATCAAATTTTTGAAAAAAAAAAGATATAGAACATAAGTGAAATATATAAATTAAGAGAGAGGAACATGATATACATACAAAGTGGAGGTGTAGGATTTTGTATACTAGACATATTGATTAATGAATATTAAAAAAAAGTATTTGATATCAAAAAATTATGATGTAATATGATGAATAATTATAAGAAACTCTATTCTAGAAAATTGAAGTTGATATTTTAATAGGATAAAAAATTGAATAAGATCAAAATTAAAGTGAGGATGAAAGAAACAGAAAACATAAAGAGGGGGATTTTATATTATTTGAGCTTTTTTTAACATGTATTATTCATAGTGGGGTAAACTGAGTAACATGCTAAATCACAATCTGTTTATATTGAAGCGAAATTTGATGTAGCTAACAGAAAATACTAGTAATTCTTTGGGGACTTTTAGTGTTAAAAACAAATAATAACAAATTTATATCCCATATTCAAATTGCCACGGGTAAATACAAAATTTTTTAAATTAGAATTTACTCCTAAACAATGGAGATACACTTAATTAGTATATTATATGAAAAAAAAGGATAATCCTTTATGAATATTTGTTAAATTTAATTTCAGATGACAATGCGAGATTCACATATATACTGATATGCCTCATCAAACAAGAAATGAATTATAAATATAAAATTGGTAACATTAGAATTTAAGATAAGAATTTGTTTTTTAAGTGACAGGAGGAGTGTCAGGCTAGGGTGTGGGCACCGTGACCAAACCTTTGATAAACTTGGATACAACTAAGGGAAAAAAAAAAATTGAATAGTTTTATTTTGCAATATATCTTAGTCTGCACAAGATATTGCATTGTTGTCCCTAACTATACCAAAATTGTTACTTTTCAAAAGTTATAGGACTACTAAGTTGATAAAATATTATTATGAATCACCCAATGAAATACCTTAAGCAACATTCAAAATTATTAAAATATTAATATTCAATTTGAGATTTGGATTAGCTAATTTTTCACAACTTACCACAGTTTTGATTAATATAATAAAACTTGAAAAAAATTGTTGAGATAACCTAGAAATGGGTGCAAGAAAATGATGAAACATATGACTTGAAACTTAACTCATACACTATTGATAAACTTCATGGATCCTGATTAATTTCTATCGAAATTAATTTTGAGACTAGCATATTGAATTTTAGCTATGACCAAGTACTGTAAGTGCCATAGTTTGTATTCAATATATTGGTGTTGAAATTAATTTTGATAGGAATCAACAAGTATCAGATGGCACCATGCATGAAACACTGACAGAAACCATCAAATTTATGAGGCAATGAACCTCATAATTTCGATCGAAATTAATATAGACCCCTGCATATTGAATACAAGCCATTTCACATGGACTACACAGACATAGATAAAATTCAACATGCATGGCTTAATATTAATTTTGATCGAAATTAACCAAGGCATTAAAACATCAATTTTTATATGGTGTACTTGATCAAACCAGTTTATCTAACTGCTTAGCTTACCTATACTTATAGGAATTTTATGCATAGTCCATGTCCATATTAATTTCGATCGAAATTAATGTTGACTAATACATAATGAATACATGCTATGCCACTTACACTTTCCAGGCATAGCTACCATTAAATATGCCAGTATCAAAAATTAATTTCGATCGAAATTAATGAGCATGATAATCATGAATTTCTGGAGTCAACTGCTTATTTTTATGCATGGTGCCTTGCCAACATTAATTTCGATCGAAATTACTTTTGATACTGGCATATTGCATGTATATATGCCTGGAAAGTGTAAGTGGCATAGTGTGTATTCATTATGTATTGGTCAACATTAATTTCAATAGAATTTAATATTGACATTTTCATATTGAACCCAAACCAGCAAACGACCCAAAAAATTCTTCATAAAACTGCTCATTAATTTCGATTGAAATTAGTGAGCACCATATACATATTGAATGGTAGTTATATCTGGTGTGTGTAAGTTGTAAAGCTTGTGTTCAATGTTTATTGGTCAACATTAATTTTGATCAAAATTAATGAGCATTTTGATCATGAACTTTTTCAGTCAGTTAGTTGTTTCAATGCATAATGGCATTCCAACATTAATTTTGATCAAAATTAATGTTGAAATGATATAATGCTTTTTTGCATGACATGTAAAGGACGGCAAGTATTTTTAAGTATTGAAATTTACTATACATGTTGAGGGTAAATATAAAATTTACATATCCATATTAATTTCTATAAAAATTAATGTTGACCAATACATAATAAATAGTAAATATGCCTGGCTAGTGTAAGTGGCATAGCTTTTTTTCAATCTGCACTTGGCAACATTAATTTCGATCGAAATTAAGGTTCATGATTATCATCAATTTATTCAGTCAGTTGCTTACTGTTATGCATGGTAACATGTCAACATTAATTTTAATAAAAATTGAATTTGACATGCTACCAAGCATTTTTATGTAAGATGAAAAGTAGGGCACTCTATTGTTAAGTAAACACATTACAATGCATATTGAGCATGTAAATATCATTTACACATTAATATTAATTTCAATCAAAATTAATGTTGACCAATAAACATTGAACACAAGCTTTACAACTTACACACACCAGATATAACTACCATTCAATATGTATATGGTGCTCACTAATTTCGATCGAAATTAATGAGCAGTTTTATGAAGAATTTTTTGGGTCGTTTGCTGGTTTGGGTTCAATATGAAAATGTCAATATTAAATTCTATTGAAATTAATGTTGACCAATACGTAATGAATACACACTATTCCACTTACACTTTCCAGGAATAGACACCATGCAATATGCCAGTATCAAAAGTAATTTCGATCGAAATTAATGTTGGCAAGGCACCATGCATAAAAATAAGCAGTTGACTCCAGAAATTCATGATTATCATGCTCATTAATTTCGATCGAAATTATTTTTTGATACTGGCATATTTAATGGTAGCAATGCCTGGCAAGTATAAGTGGCATAGCGTGTATTCACTATGTATTGGTCAACATTAAATTTGATTGAAATTAATATGGATACATAAATGTGACATAAAGAGGTATGGACCATCAATTTGTTGAAAATACATTTTTATATCTCATACATTATTTGTTTTTCTTAAATAAAATGTTACTCTCTCTCAATATCACTTTATAACATTTACCAAGCTGCTTTGAAAAAAAACAGAATACATAAAATTCAATATAAGATAGCTATATTACACAGAAGATCACCGTTATACCTAAGTTATGATGATGTTGATGCTCTATTAATTGATTCCCGAATCTTTACCAGATCAATATCAGCTCCAACCCCAAGTGACTCACGTTCATTCACAGATAATCCTTGCAAAAATGTTGCTGAATAGCAATTCTTGGGGAGGTATTTGGGAACATTGAATATACCATTTTGTGCAACTGTCCTTTCTGATGACCGTGAATATGTTTTTAATGTTGATTTTTTTTGAGCTGGTGTATGGGCTAAGTCCTTTGTCATCTTATCCATTTTTTTAAACAAATCATTGAGTTCAGGATTTCGCCATCCAGGAATAGCTCGGATAGGTGCAGTTGGGGCTGGTGCTGGGCCTTCCTCGATATCAGAGATGCACCTAGTATCATGAAAAAGCACAACAAAACCTGGCACATCACTGCAGAGATCTCTTGCTAACTTGTAGCGTGCACTAGCAATCTGAATTCCAACTAAATCAGCTTCATAATAACAAAAAGCAAAGTAAAATTAAAAACTTACCTTGGTCCGATAACGTTTTACTTGTGCCCTTGCCCTCTTTTCAATCTTTTCTCTTGCTACCCTTTCCTCTTCTTGCCCAAACAACCTTATCATCTCCTTCCCCTTATTAACTACCCATTTCTCAATAACACATTGAGTGAACTGAAGCTTTGACTGATCGATTGTATTCAAGGTGGTGAGCCATCTGGTACAGTGGTCGCATACTATGCTTCCCATGACTTGATTCCAAGTTGATTCTGAAAAATCACGGCAAGTCCAATCAAACGTGAATTTCCAAAAACCTTTTTCTTGCAATTCACGCTCTAAGTTTCTTTTGACAGAAAGTGGGATCGGTGCTCCTCCTTTTAGTCCTCGAGGCTCAGGTGCTGGAAAAAATTCGGGTAGTCGAATTTTGGATCGCAAGAAGGCTATAGAATTGGTTATCAGAAATTGTCGATCAGCTGCAGAATTGGCACGGTTAGAAGATTGGACTTGGGTTAGGACAGTTTGAATGGTTTTTAGTTTGAATTGGCTCCAATCTTTCCAATTTTCAATCTCCAAAGGTGTTGGGCTCGCAGGATATTTTGATATTTGTGTTGGTCCCCCAAGACAATACTTCAGAAAGTGGTAAATATTTCTATTTAGACTGTCCGAGCTCCTGGGAACATCATTCCTTCTAACTAAGCCTCTTACAGCCCTTAACCCCCGTTCTCGCTCATGAGACTCTGCTGAATTGAGTCTGTGGTAATCACTGATACCCATAATGATTGAGGGATTCACTAACAATTCAAATAAGTTAATTAAATTGGTTATTTTTCAATAAAAGAATACACTACAAATTTTACTTACCTGCTCCACTTGTGCTTGCTCCTTGGTTAGGCTGAGCAGATGATGATTGGTCTCCGAAAAATTCCCTCAATACTTCACTAGCCCAATCTCTTCCTAGCTGATCAGCTTGCTGATCAGCACTTTCAGAAGCAGAAGGATGATTGGGATTAAAATTTCTCGGTTCTGAATGAGACTCTTGGCCTGGATTGGGATTAGGTGGTGGGTTAGGATTAGGTGGTACAGATTGAGATGCATCTGGAGGTGGATCAGCAGAGGGTGGTGGAGGAGTATTTCCAGTATTAGTATGTTGAGGCGGAAAACAATCAGAATCGGTTGGGTCAACAGACATCCCTTCAAAATTATCATCCATAATGAACTGTAATAAAATAAAATAAAATAAAAATAATCAGTTGTTAAAATTTATACCTATCAAAGCTAAAGTAAAAAAAGATACTATGTATATAGTCTTGTAAACGTGTATGTTCTCTTGTCGAAAAATAAAGTGAATAATATATAGCTATCAGCTAAAGTTGGAAGGTCAAACTATTTATAGTAGATGAATGAGCAAGAAGATCATTCATTAAGTAAAAATTTTATCATATTTCTCATTATCATGATTTTATTTCTTTCATTCTTACATTTAAGATAAAAATGACTCATTGAAAGCATGGGTTCTCTCGCAATAAAAGCAACCAAAGTAATTGTTCACTGGTTTATGATAAGGTAAGTTGGATGCATTGCATTTTTTAATCGAGCATTGAATTATTTCTTTCACCATTTACAAATATCACCAATCCTACAAATTTCCCGAATCCCAAATTAACACAAAGATGTTAGTCAACAGAAAATAAATTTGATTAATTTTTTCACTCACTACTGTCTGCAGTCCAATGGCAGTGACAACCTCGTCTTTGATTCCAAACATTCCTTTTTTGTGCTTGACAGTAGCTGCATGTCCAATTATTGCATCTTTCTTAATCACAATTTGAGTTGCTTTGGCTACTCTTACTAACCGACAATGCACTTGTGGGAAAAGCTCATAGGGATCCTTTGATGTTTCTTCTGGACGGAGCTCTTTGAAAGGACTTACTATTAAATATATTTGATCAATCTCTTCCTTTGATCTGAAAAGATCATCAATTTGCCCAAACTGGCTATCTTTTCCATAGTAGAATTCAATTGTTGAATTAGCAATGTGTCGATGGTAACTAGTAAACCTCTTTCCATGTATCAATATGCTTGCTACATTTTCAACTACCCGATCCCCACTTTTCTCCGATGGTGTCAAAGCCCGTCTTGAAGTTTCTTTTCCCATTCGTGCCCTTACCCATTTAGTAAATAATGCCATACTTAGATGGATCCATTTGTTTTGTTTATCGAGATCAATATGGATTTTTTTAGTCTCACATTGATCATTATCTTCAGCTTCACCAAGATCTAATACCCTAGACTTCCGATACCAATGTTTGAGCATTGTTAGCGGTATCTCTCCTGTGGTAAATATTAATAAATTAGCACAGCTGAGTTTTTAAATCATTTCTTACAAACATTACATACGTGGATGGTGATTGTTTGGAATTTCAGATAATATATGATTCACCCGCTCTCCAGACCAAGTAGCTGTACCTGATGGTGGACCAAGACGCTTTATCATTTCAGGATAATGTTGAGTGATATGCAGATTTGGCTTTGCATTAATATTCTTCCAACCCTCTTCAAGGCACTCACGATACTCTAACAGAAATTGATCTAGATCTTTAAGCTCATTAGTCTGTATATTTTTTAATGTCAAAAAATTGGTGATCGAGCATAATGTTACAAGTGACTTGAGAAGATAATATTCTCTTGGTTTATCAGCTGAGGAAGCTGAAGATTCAGATTCTTTAAATTTTTCAAACCAAAGGGGTATAAGTGACAAAGGGAAGTAGAGAGTATACAGCATGTGCCATTCTGCTGCCTTGAGGGATCCTGCCTTTTTAGATCCTACTGATTTTGGAACTCGTGTTAGCCAGGAAGGTCTTCTTACTTGATCAATCATCTTCCATACAACCTGTAGCTCTGCTGCTGTGATTCGTGGATTACTACTACCTTCATTTTCTTTCTCCTTACCTTTCCTTTTATTTTCTTCATCTCTAGCTGTCTCATTTGATGAGTGAGATCCTTCACTCTGTGATATGCTAATGCTTCTTTGCCTTAAGTTATACAATGAATTCCTACTGTCACTGCTGTGAGACTGTATTGAGGCCACATCGCTATATGGAGGAATAAATTTGGAGCTGGATGACCTACTCTGGCTTCTTGATCAATTTGTTCCCGATCCTTCATTATCTAGTCCATGATGACTTGATGACTGTCTTGAACTCGTACGTCTTTGCCGCTTGTGCTGTCTCGTGTGTCCTGTATCATCATCATCATTATTCGTGGTGCTTAAGCTACTTCTACGTTTTTTCGAATGTTTGTGCAGTGAAGTATCAGAAAAGAAATCATCATCTTCTTCTCTTACATGCCAATTTTTATCCTTTTCCAGCTTTCTTTCTAGATCTTTTGCTGCATTTTGGATTTGAAAATAGCTTAGACTGTGATCTTTTAGGTTGCCAAGCATATGTGAATGCATAACATCAATTGAGCAATATTCAGTTGGACGCCAATATTCAAGGTTATTCAGCTCACTCCATCGTACCCCATGATTTTGAACAATTGATACACGCTCCCAATGTGACTTAGAATTTTTCCACTTTGTTGCCCAGCACATATGATCCTCATGATTCCGTAATGAAAAATTTCCCACATTCTTTTCACTAATTTCATCTTTAGAGATATTACAGAAAGAGCAGAACATTTTTGCAGAGTGACTCGAAAAGCCAGCCAATTTTCGTATTGCAGGAATGTCACCTATCAAAGAGAACAATGCAACTCTTAATTTCCGGCCTCGTGGATAAAGATGTGTCTTTTCAATCAATATACCATCCCATAGAGTTTGTAGATCATTAACCAGTGGTTTTAGAAGGTGATTAAGCTGTTCACTTGTGGGTTCTGTTGGTCCGGGTATAATAGAATACAAAAAAAGATTTTCCATTTTGTATCTATCTTCTTGAGGTAGGTTCATACACACCATCATAATATTGCCTACAGACTTCTGATGACCTCCAATCCTATTGCCACCAGGCCTAAACCAGTCGACATATAAAGTAAACATTAAGTTGCCTGAAGTTATTGTATATTCATCATCATTGCTATCCAGAGCTGGAGTGGTTATGGGAAAGTTTTTCCAAATTGAACCATCACAAACATCCTTCATCAAATCACACTCTACACGTTCTGCCACAGGGGTTTTCTTCTCAATCAGAAGCTCAAATTTGAACAGTTTGATCTTTTCCTTAAGCCAGTCGATAAAAGAATGGTGATGAAATGTTTTAAGAGATAAGTATTTTACATGTTCTTGATGTTCCTCCATCAAATACAGCCTTTCATCACATTTAACTGCAATTTGTCCTGCTCCAAACATTTTTAAATAGCGCTTTGATGATGAAAGAAATGGTTGATTGCAACATAGTATAGATGGTTGAGATTCAGAGTTATACTCATAAAGAGCAAAGCATTTAGGACAGCATGTTTTAGTGAAAAATGATTGATTGAGCTTTAATCGACTAAAAACTGTATCTATCGAGCGTGGGACCAGGCGGACAATGCTATCAGAATCCAGTATTCCACTATCACCTAGAAGTTTGAGCTTCTTAATTTCTTCATCCAAAAATTGAGTACAACCTTCTTTGCTCAAATGATGAATCAGAGAAAGCTTTGCTGCCTGCCACATAATTATTTGGCTATACCGTTCCCCGAGATTTGAGTTTCTAGAGACTGTTGAAGATACTTCTGCCCCCAATAGCAACTGCCCCTATGTAATAAATCATTGAAACATCATAAAGACTTTAATTCTCACATTGAACTATAGATATACAGCTTACTGTTTCTGTGGAGCGGGAACTTCCAATGTTAAGTGGATTGTTGGAAGAAATAACCATCTGGGCCTTCCTATTTCTTTCCTCTTGATGTTTTGCATAAGAATTAGAGCTTTTGAAAGCCATACCAACTTCAAAGGACCCAGAAGAAGTTTGATACTTTCTATTGACACATCCAAGATCTTGACATTGACATACATGAAAAAATGGAGGCATTGTAATTGTGATAATTGTAGGAATAAGTTAGCTATTCGAAGTTACCGATTGAAGGTATTCCTTTTTTTGAAAGGCACTAGCTAATATAAGCTACATTTTTTTATCAAAAGAATATGATGGAATATGTGTTGAAATTATTTAAGTTTAAATGTTTAATTTTTAATCGGATAAATTATATATTAATTTAAAGTTATGCAGTCTACTTTATTTGTATTCTGTATACTCTCTGCATTTGTACAACAATGCATGCATGTTTATCAGAATATTTTCTATCATAGAAAAAATTCTGTTGTACGCACAAGCATCTTAATTATTTTTCTATCAAATGCCTTCTGAGTTATATCTAACTACCCTATAATTATTTGATTTTGATAAAAATTCTTAGTTATGGACTATAAGAAAAGTAATCCATATTTTTAACATAATTATTTAAAAAATTACCCCAAAAATCAAAGTTAAACCCAAAAATAAGTTTAATATTTTGTAAAAAACAATCACAAACATATTTCTTTCAACTTGAAAATTGGTCTGTACTAGGTAGAATTTTCTATAAAGAAAAAATCAAAAATACTCAAATAATAGATGCTACAAAAGTGTAAACCTTAAAGAATTACATAAAAGCTGAAACCTTGTATAACTTTTCATACATAAATGCGATGAAGTGACACTCTAGTCTATTTATTCAGGTTGAAAAAAATTACTCAAAAGAATATGTATTACTATCATATTGGACCAAAAATAATTTTTTGGTAATCAAAAAATGAACATAGCCTCACATTTAACAAATTATTTTTGTGGAAGAATTTTTTGAAAAGAAAAAAAAATCCGTTTCTTAAATGAGTCTGCTTTTATCACATAATCATTCTCTTTATTTTATACCATTCCTTTTGAGTTCAAGTTGCATATAAAAATATAATTTATGCATATTATAATTCCATAAAGTCGAAATATTTCTTATTCTTAATTTTTGTGATATTTCTCCTTAAATCAACTTTGATCATAAAGTTTTGGAGCTCAACAATTTATCCTTCCTCTTTGTTTAATTTAATTGAACACTTTCTTAATCTTATTATTTATGAACCCTAGTAGCTCTTACTTTCCTCATGGAAACCTGCCCACAAACACAAGAACACTTAATAGAATTTTTAATGAGACTTTGCCTCCATTCAATTCTCACTTTTGTAGATCTATACACAATTTTTGTCGTTCACTTTTGGATATGTCACCAGAATCAAATGGATGGAAACAAAACCCTACTGAAGAGCAATTAGACAGATTTTCATCATTCGACATGAATTCTTGCAACATTGCCTTTGAACTACCTCATCCAGAATCAAATTCAGCGGTTTCAGAAAAGTTTCCACCAATTTTCCGTGAATCTTTTATTGAGCACCTTTGCATGTGTGGTTTCCCAGGATCAACTTTCGCTTGGAACCTAGATTGGTTTGACAAATGGAACCAGGTCTTGGCAAATATTCTCATTAAACACTGGGACAATGCCTTAAAAACCAATAATTTGATTGCATATCCAATTGACTCAACTCAAATTAGCTTCTCAAATCAAATAGGAGTTCTTCACCGTTGGTTTTTAGGTCATGCTGATAGATTAAGACTTGGGAAGGATTCTCATAGCTCTCAAGAAATAATCAAAGTGAGAAAGCATAAATATAGAATAAAAAAAAAAGTATGAAAATCCCTTTTTTTTCAACCGTTTTTATTTATGACCTTTATTTCAAATAACAAAGATTCTTAGAATTCAGTTAACCGAACTAAACTTCTTAAACAACTTCCACATTGTGAAACTTATCACAACCTTTTCACAAACATCAAATGTTGTTCAGACACCGAAATTGATAATGATGGATCGTTAAGACGTATCTTAATGCAATGGAGGTCTGAAGATTTTTCTAAAGTTGCACAATATCTTGACCAACAACACTTTGATATTCGAGATAATTCAACCTACTCTGGCAGTGTGCTAAAGGACTTGGCCTTGTACAAAAGAATCAGTTTGGTTTCAACATTATCCCCTAACCTTAATCCTTCTCATGTCCCCCGGGGTTTGCCGAATGACTGTTATTCTCCCTTATATCTTGCATCTCTAAATCCTCAACAACTCAGACTTTTAAATCCTCAAAATCCCATAAATTTACCTGCTCTCCTTGAAATTCTTTGTTCCTCTAATGTGAGTGATTGACAAACTCCCTTAATAATAGGTTTGCACACTCATACTCCTCATTTCCACTGTTTGGGACACTTAGCCTTGAAAACAAAAACATAATTTTAATGATTACTATTATCATTAAAATTTATAGAAATGAAATTTGGCTTACATTGTTAGCTCCATTTTTTTCCTTTGAATCTTATACATGCTGAATTCTATACTTCCTTGTACAAAATAATTCAAAACATTTACTTCATTTTGCTGCCCCATTCTATACAGCCGATCAACAGCCTGTTGCTCAACTGCTGGATTCCAATTTGGCTCCTATTTCAACATTGAACATATAAAAAATTTAATATTTTTGTTCTTAATATGAAATAAAAGACATTGAGCTCACCATTATATATACATTTTGAGCACACCTGAGATCTATACCCACTCCTGCAGCCTGAATCGTTCCAACCAAAACTTGGCAATTTTTATTAAAATGGAATTCATGCATATTTTTGTCTCGCTTTGTCCGGCTGAGTTCACCCGTAAGCTGGGTATACCTAATATTGTGGTCATCTAAAGCCATTTTTATTCTATTTTGAAATATTAGAAAATTGTTTTTAATAAGCCAACACAATTTTGTAAAACAATTCATTATAGAATCACTTACATCTGCAAAAAGTCTGCAAAGTTGGAGAATATAACAGCTTTTGGAAAATTTATATCCCTTTCACCAGACAAAAAGTTTTTTAAGTGGCCTATAAGATGACAAATCTTTGCGGAATGCTGCCAGGTGAAATCAAAAGTTGGAGTTTCATCCAGATTTTCGTAGATTGGATGGTTGCAGAATTTTCTTAAAATCATCAGCTCTCTTAGAAACTCAGATGAGTCCCAAGGGAAGTCAGTGCTTCTGGAGGGCCCATATCGCTCAGTGAATCCTTCTTGAAGCACATCAAGTTTAGACCTCCATGGATCTGCTAATTGAACCGATATCCCCCTTTGAATCTTTTTTGGAAGAGACAAAATTGCATCCTTTGTTCTACGTAGGCTTATGACTTTCATTAAGTGATTGATTGATTTAATAGAATTAGCCTTTCCTTTTTGCAAACCTGGAAAAAGGAAATTCTTCCATAACCAGTCTTCTTGCCACTTTTCGATTCTAAGAAAAAATATGAGACTTTGAAGGTCAGTGGGCCTGTTCTGAAGTGGAGTTCCAGTCAAGCATAGTCGGTGTTGGGATTCCAAGTCAAATATTGTTTGAGCCCTCTGCGAGTAAGGATTTTTAATGTAACTAAAAGAATATTTATAAAAATTGATAATAAAAATTAAGTTTTAAGTTTTAGATATAGAAATGGGCACTAACTGAGCTTCATCTAAAACAACTCTATACCAAAAGAGCATTTGAGTCACCGGTATCTTTTTTTGGCTTTGATTTTTTGACATCGTTGGGCTAGCTATTTCATAGGTCGTCAAAACAATAGCAGTGTCCTGTAGCTCATTGACATTAGTATTTTGACAATCCTTCCCATAAAGAACCTTGAAAGGAAGTGCATTATCTTCAAAGTGCACACTTATTTCATTGATCCAATTCGATAGTGTTGCCAGGGGGCATATAATCAGTGTGGCTGAACTCCGATTAATACCTTCTTGATTTTCTGATACCTGGAATTGTCTTGCTTCACCTTGAGTTGCACTTATAAGAGAAAGAGTTGAAAGTGTCTTTCCCAAACCCATATCATCAGCAAGTATTGACCCGTTTCCTTCAGGCGGCAATTGATTGTTAGGAAACTGATCTTTATAGTCATCGAATCCAGTTCTAAGCCAATGGTTGTCCTGGTGCCTCCACATGATATCCAACTTTTCCTTTAACATTCGTTCATTGTCAATCATAAAATTTATTGCTTGAAGTTGATGTGTTTTGAGAACTGTTTTGATTCCTCGGATAAGTTGATCAGCTTTCCAATCTTGAGTACTCTGAGATATTTGGAAAGAGCCTTCAAAAATTACATGCGGGATATTAAAAAAGATAGTGGAGTCGTAGTTCAGGATTGGACATAAATCGATTTGTGCAGAAGAAAATGCTTCTTTAGCAAGACTGATTAGTGTACTTGAAGAAAAGAGGCATCCCCAAAGTTGATACTGATTACCAAAAACTGGAACCAAGTAAGCATGAAAATAGAAAGGCTTCATAGGATTCAAGGCACTTCTTTGGTTTAAATGGTGAGATCCAGAGCCAATGTCACCCAATAGTGGTCCAATGTGCTGACTCTGCACTTGAGAAAGATTACCAACAAGGGTTGGTTTTCATTCTTCAAATAGTCCAAAAATATGAACATTCGAATGGCCTCGCTGTAAAATTGTGGGGGTCGGTGAGTTTTGAAATCTTGAAATTACATTCATATAAATTTGATCGATTGTTATTGAGAACTGTCCAACACATCTGAGACTTGACATATTAAGTAAGAATAGTATCTGAAGATAGTGGTTGTTAAAAGATGAATTGAAGCAAAAAATGAAGAATCAGTTTTGAATAAAACGACAAAATAACTTTTTAGCATATGCTATGCTAAGCTCATAATTCTTTCACATGTATTATTATTATCTTTTTAATAAATATTGGAAGTAAATCAATGATAACTGAAATGAATAATATGTCTTAAAAATAAATCTTGAGCCTATAGAGTAAATTTTGGTTTGTGGAGGAAGAAAAATTTTCTCAATAAAAATGTGCATTATTGTTACATTATAATCACAAAATAGAATAATTTCACTCTTATTACACTTATTTATGTTTCTGTCTAATAGTAAAATGCTTTAGATGTCAGTTCAAAATCCAAATTGAAACTACTACCTAGAACGATATCTTGATACTAACATACTTTTTGTAAGTCTTTGGAAAGACACTTATGGTGATCTCAATAATATTAAAATTGATTTGAATTGTATGTTTTATCAAATATCTATGTAGTCTAGTGTAATAATTGAGATACTACAGTTTAACCTTCTGTTACCAACTTGGCAAGAAAATATATGTAGATATTCTTAGAACGAATATCAAATTTTGCTTTCCACAAGATGGGAAAGTGAATATTATGATATGTTAAATGATATGTTCAAGCTTTGCTCAATCTGTGCTCAGCTCAAAATCAAAGTAATCACCAAGCTCCAAGAAACCTGTGATTGAGTTTGGTTGAACCTAGGTCTAACTGATTACCAAATCTTTGTCCAATTAATTTAAATCTGGTTTCACAATGAACTCCCAACAGCCTTCCAACAGCTTTCCAACCACTTCCCAACATTTTTAAATGAGGGGTATTGCTAGCAATACCCCCCCAAATTTTCTGTGGTGAGTGAGTTTCAAAATGATTCTTTTCAGAAGATGAATCAAGAATATGCACACCATAAATATCAATCACATAACTTTAACTTGTTTGATTGTGTTTGTGGTTTATTTCTTTCCTCACAGGACCACTGGCTTGTGTCAGCTTCAGACTGTTTTGAATTCATAACACAAATTGGCTTCCTTAGAAAATACGGTGATAATAATAATCCAGGCAGTGAAAAAATCCCGAAAAACATTAATTTTTATATCTTTAATATTATCAAATCCTTAATAGATAATTCTGGACCGATTCCACTTAATTTTAATACTCCCACCCTTAGTTATATTTCTAAAGCAATGGCAGCTTATTTTCTTGATTACTGGAATCTTATTCAGCCAAATTCTTCATTTTTCTCTATTTTTGATGTAATTAATACATAATCCTAATTCATGTAAGTATATCCTGTATCCTTTTGCTACATTTTTTTGTGTAACTCAAATTATTTATTTATGTGAGATTAATTACTGAATCTGAATAAAGATGCTTAAACTATCAACAAATATTATTTTATAAATTTCTTACACCTTTTTGCTATTCAGTAAATATTATTTCAATAATCATAACTCAAAATCATGATGAATCAAACATTTGATAAAAATTAAGAATACATTATATGTCATTTTTCTCATAACACTACATATTTCTTTAAGATGGCAATACATCTTAGCATTTGTCTCAAATTTTAAGATAATTATTACAAAAATTTGAAACAGTTTTCTATCAATTATTTTCAGCATGTTCAAAAGTCAAAAAACTTAAGTGTAATAAATTTTTGCTCACAGTTCATCAAAGATTTTTCTTAAGTAGACTTTTCTTAATCTAATTTCTATAATTTCTAGGTGAATAATTATTTCAATTAAAGTAAGTATTCTCTATGAAAAACTCCTTGAAATAATTTTCAATTAATTTAATAATAATAACATATATATGTGGCATGATAAATAATATCTAGACATTTAAATAATGAGAAGCCATCATATTTCTATGAAATCATATTAAAGTGTCTTTGAAAAACTTTTTGAATTTAAAAAAAATCTTTTTATCAGTGTCAATTATTTTGAAAAAGAAAATTTACTCTAAATTTTGATGATCTATAATTTAGCTTGCTGTATTTTGATTCATATTTTATATTGATTATTCTTTACACTTATAGATTCATGTATAGATATCAAATTTCATTCAATAATTTGGAAAAATAGATATTTAATTCTTTCTAAGGAATCAAAAAAATAAAAGAAAGCAACTAGGGTACTCCTTATTAAGAATGTATAAATATTATTTCTATAAATATTAAAATGAACCCTTTTTAGATTGCCATCCTTTTTTTTCATCCTTAAATAACAATAATAAGTTATTGAAATGTTATTTTTCTTCTAAAATTTCATATGAATCAAATTCTACTTACATCTACCTGAATAGATCAAGGTCAATGAAAATTTATCTACAATCTTTTACTAGGTTTTTAAGATTCATTCAGCTCCAAGAAAAAAGAAATATCCATCCACAACTCTTAAAATTAATTCAATGGATAAATATTCAAACACTTTAAAATAGAACTCAATTTGATTGTGTTATATTTATTTTAAATATATTGAGATCCACTCTCTCACAAAAGTAAAAGCCCTTTAATTATTATTAAAAAAATTTTATAATATGATAAAATTTACTTAAAATTGATGTAGTAGTTTCTATTTTACATACTTTGTTTTATGAATTTTTTTTTAAAAAAAATTAGATATATAGAAATATCATCATATAATTCAGCTTTTGGAATTCTGAACCTGAATCAAAGATAGATGATGAAGGCTAAGTCAAGATCTAAAATGAAGTTTAAATTCATATAAATTAAATATTCCTCTTCTACAAGACAAATTTTAAAACTAGAATTAATTTTTATTGGAGATCTAAATTGATTGATAGATTTATTATTCTCAATATATCTCATTTCCTTTTATTGATCTTTTCACTTCCACCTTTGCAGTTATATATTTCACTAAAATATAATTATATGATGAAAAATATTCAATTTATCAAAAAAAAACCACAAGTCACACTAGTGTACAAATTTCAGTAAATTTAAGATTGAAAAATGCCACTAAATTAATTCCAGTTAGATATGAAAGTAAATAATGAATGAATCAAAGAAAAAAATTAATATTTAGTTTTCCATTAATTTATTTTTTATTTTTATTTTTACTTAAATAAAAATAAAATAATACATGGTTTTATTTTACTTATTAATAAGAAAAAACTTATTGCAAAAATTAGCAAATTTTTAATATTTTTAAAAATAATATTAATAGTACAGATCTATTTATGATGATGCATATGTTCTTTTAGGAAAGATTTGTAAGATATTGTATATTTTTAGTTTCCATTTGCCATAATTAAGCAAGTTACAATGCTATATTTTGTTTCTTATATTTTATTATATTTTATTTTATTTTACTTGCAGCAATGATAATTTTTTATTGTATTATGATTTTTCAATTTTTACATCCATTTTTCTTGATACTTTTATTAGGGGGTATCAAAGTTAGAAATTTGTAATTATTTAAAAGGCATTTCACAACACAAAAAGAAAGCCACAAACTTGACATTAACTCTCAATAAAAGGTGTTTTGGGGGCACAATATGTCATGTTTTAAAAAATAGTCATGGTTAATTTGGTGGAAAAATGAGGTATTTTGAAATGGAAGATTTCTAACTTAGATACCCCCTATTTTTTTAGGTTTTTCACTAGATTATA
Source organism: Hemileia vastatrix (assembly GCA_030280995.1). NCBI lineage: Eukaryota > Fungi > Basidiomycota > Pucciniomycetes > Pucciniales > Zaghouaniaceae > Hemileia > Hemileia vastatrix. The sequence continues at coordinate 22,244,157 of JASXTE010000001.1, read as the reverse complement.
CATAATCATCAGCTTCTTAAAAAAAAATTATGGAAGTGTGTGAATATATCATTCTACCACTAAACTAAACCTATACCTGTACAATACAAACACATTTTTACTTATCACTGCTTAATGGTCTTTTTATTTTTTTATTAACATGTATATCAGAATCTTTTTCTGTATTAAAATTTTCAATGTCTTTAGTAACATTAAATATATAGTAATTCACTAACTTTTTTTTCTTAAATCTTTCTTTTCATTGTACTTATAAAATTTCATGATAAGAAATTTACATCTTTCTAACTCTTCATTTATATCTAAGTTCTCAGAAATATCTATTTCAAACTCTTAGAGTTTTTCAAATGTATTGAAAATTCTTGCACTAACTTAAATAGAAGAGCCAAGGCAAGTGAATCCACCAATTTCATAACATTGTGAAGTGAAATTATTAAGAAGGTTTTCTGGCCATATAATTGCTGTGATGCCATTAGTGGCCTCCATGTCTACTTTGCAAGCTATTTCAGGGAAATGAAGCTCTTCACCTTTTTGAAGTTATTGATTTTAGTCTCAAGATTTATGAAGAGATTTTTTCTCAGTGTCTTTAGGCATGAAAAGTCCAAATGTATACTTGCTATGGTCTGAGTCACAGTGAGTACTATTCAAAAACCTATTTCCATTTGAGCCTGTTGTCCAAGTAACATTTCCAGCAAATGGTTCTATTTCTTTATCATTTAAATTTTCTCCAAACCCAGGAATCCCAAGCTTTTGAAACAGTTGTACTGCTTCTCAACACTTAAAATTAGATATAGTTTGATAAAAAAATTTAATAAATAACTCTATTTGCTTTATGCAACAATCAAACTCTTCCAAATCTATGGGCTCAGAAGCATATAGACCTAAAAAAGTAATTAAAATAATAGATGATTAAAACTACTCATAAATAAAACTATATAATACTTACAAATTAATAGAGACTTTTTCCTATCTAAACACCAACCACCAACAAACATATTACCAAGTCCACCACCATTTTTATGAACTTTATTTTACAAAACTTGATTTTCACAATAAAGAAGTTTTTGATGCACTGTTTTTTTGCTTCAGGCATGTTTAATAAAATGAGATCTTCAATAGAGTGTGTTTTCACTATCACACTTGGAATTGAGGAGCAAATTGGATGGAAAATATAAAAACTAGAATTTGAAATCAAATACTGTTCTGGATTAACTAAATTTTTTACAAAACTCCTAGAAAAATGTTTTGCCATCTTTCTATCTGTCTCAATACTGTAATTTTCAACCTTTAGTAATTCATTCTTGATGTTTTTTACATGCTTGTTGTTTGTTTTTTTTCCTCAGTGGTGATTTTTCTTTATAAAAAAACTTTGTGAAGCCTGCATCTTGTAGTGTAGTGGATAAGAAATTAATGTAATTTAAAAATAAATAAATAAAAATTGCAAAAGAATTCAATGGTTAAAAATAAGGCCTCCAAAAATAATCATTATATTCTTAATATCAAATAAAAAATCATATCCAACATGCATGTAGCAAAAATGAATATTAGCTGCATTTAAAATATTAATAAATTATTTGGAATTAAAGCTTCATTTTATTGCTTTAAAGTATAGTATTCTGCAATATGTGTTTGGCACACAAGATTCAACCATACCCTAATTATAAACAATTAAATGTGAAGCTTAAATCCAATGCCCAATTATTATGGTAAATACAGAAACAATACATAAGTATATGTTGATGCTTTATTTAATTTTTCTCCATATATCAATAATATATCAAAATTCCAGATATCCATAATTTATAATGTTGAAAGGTATAGTTTCTTTACACAAGAATCATCTATACCTCTACCATTAAAAGAATTACAGGAGGCCAATACAATAAATTATTGATATGTAGAGAAAAATTGATCCCATAGACATGTGGATAATATGATATTTTATTTTATTTAATTATTTAATATATAATTATTGAGAATAATAAAAATTTTAATAATGAAATAGTGAAAAAAAGATATTCTTACTTGAAATTTAAAAAAAATCCTTTGGTAGGAGTTGATTGATCAATAAGGGGACAACTAATCTGTTAATTATAAGTTTTAGGAATAGATTATTGTAGAAAAATAAGTATCATTTTTATGGAATGAAAAAAATAGAAAGAGAAAGAGGAACCATTATATAATTTGGATGCTAACCAAAAATTAGCTTTTTTATTATACTATGACAAGTTAGAGATCAAGCTACCAAGAGTTAAAAACAATCATCAGCTCTATTTTTTTATTTTTAAAAGAGATTAAAAAGGAGAGTAAAATATGAAAAATCCAAGTCAGTAATCTGTAAACAAGTTACTTTGGTGGAAAACCTAATGATTGGGAAAAATGGATTCCCTAAAAGTTGAACATATATTTTAAGTGAAACTAATATTTTTTCTTAAGAAACAAGTATAAGGGACAAACCAAAATTAAAAACTCTTAAGTGAAACAGATGGAAAGCTAATTATAATAGCCTGTCTCTTGTAAGTGGAAGGATAGAAGTAGAAAATTTTCCACCTGGATGAAAATTTGCTTACAGTTACGCATATAAAAACATGCAAGTTACTAAATCCTGTTGCATGGAATGCAGTGACTTGCATAAGGCGTATATGCAACAGGTTTTTACACAGAAATATATTGTACAAATGATGAAAAAAAAATTTCACATACTTTTAATTAAAACTTACATATTGTTTTTACAGCTTATTTTTATAGGGTTTCACACAGTATAATTTGAGGAACCAAAGCCTTGGATAGTTTCACATGGATGCAATTAATATTTATTTTTACTTATTTTTCAAATTCAATTCACTTATACATATCATTTGTTCACATAAGGTGGGAAAACTCACCTTCAGCTGTTATGGACACATTTTTTATCACTTATTATTTTTGTTGCCACCAAGTTGAAATTTGGCTACAAAAGAGTTAAAAACTAATTGTATATTTCTGAAAAACAATCTGCACAGAAAATCAGTATCCTGATATTTCAAACATGTTAAAACTGAGTATATAAGTTTTGGCATTTAAAAATATCCAATACCAATTTTTCTGGCTTTGATTTTTTATTATGCACATATACATTTCACATGGTCAAAAAATTAATGCCAAATGGCATGTAAAAGAGTAGGGAAAATTTCAATATCTCAACTCTCATATTATTTCTTATTAATTCAAACCAGCCTGGAGACCTAGATGGTGGTTTATTTTTTATAGTAGCCAATGTTGCTTTAAGCAACATTGGCTTCGTGAATCTCACCTTAAACCCTCCCAGCCAGTTTTATCTGGCTGGGAGATGAAAAACAAATATATTGCAACCAAAGTAGCTTGTAACAACTTTGGTAGCTTTAAAAAAACTTACAGCCAGTTTTAAACTGGATGCAAGTCATTAATATAAAAAAAAGCAAGCAAAGTTTCTGCATGAAACTTTGCTTGCTTTTAAGCACAACATCTTGCAGGAAGCTTTAAACTGCCTGCAAGATGTATTATTAAATTTACCAAAGCCACTAAAAGTGGCTTTGGTCAAATTTTTTTTATTAAATGCTGGCAGAAAAATATATTTCTCTTTTTAAAACTGAGCCACTTCCTGTGGCTCAGGGGTTTTTTCATGTAATTTAAATTACTACCAGCCAGGATCCCCCTGGCTGGTAGGATATGTTTTAGGAAGCCAATTTAGCCTTAAGAAAATTGGCTGCTTAAAGCTGACCTACAACCTCCCAGTCAGTGTTATCTGGCTGGGAGATGGGAAAATAAGCTCACAAACAAATTCACTACAAGAGACTTTGGTTGCTTTATTAAATGACTTGCAGCCAGTTTATAACTGGCTGAAATTCAATAATATAAAAAAAATGAAAGTGAAGTTGCTGCATGTAACTTTGCTTGATTTTAAACACAAAATCTTGAAGGTAGTTTAAAACTGCCTGCAAGTTGTATTACTAAGTTTACCAAAGCTACTTTTAGTGGCTTTGGTCAATTTTTTTTATGTTTCAATAAACACTGCCAGCTTAAAGCTGGTAGCAAAATCTTATCTTTTATTTTCAAACCTGAGCCACTTCCTGTGGCTTGGGGGGTTTTTTCATGAATTAATATATTACTACCTGCCTGGCTCCCCCTGGCTGGTAATATATGTTATATGCATCCAATTTTACCTTAAGAAAATTGGCTGCTTAAACCTCACCTATAACCTCCCATCCAGTGTTATCTGGCTGCAAGATAAATAGATATCTTCTACAAAAGTTGCTACAAGTGACTTTGGTTACTTTAAAAAATACCTGCAGCCATTTTTAAACTGGCTTCAATTCAATAATATAAAAAAAAAGTAAGCAAAGTTGCTGCATGAAACTTCACTTGCTTTTAAAGATAATATCTTTCAGGAAGTTTTAAACTGCCTGTAAGATGTATTATTAAATTTACCAAAGCCACTAAAAATGGCTTTGGTAAATTTTTTTTATTAAACGCAGCCAGCTTAAAGCTTGATGTGAAAAAAAAAATTTCAAACCTGAGCCACTTCCTGAGGCTTGGGTTATTTTTTATGCATTATCAAATTACTACCAGCCAGGATCCCCCTTTCTGGTAGTGTTATCTGACATTTGAAATCTTGAAAAAAAGATTGGAGGAAATATAAAATGCATATTCTTTGATATATTAAGAATTATGAGTGGTAGAGGATTGATGAAGGTATTAATGGCTCAAAAATAAAATGGGCCATTTCTGATAAGGAGAGTTCTAGAATAATAGAGGTTTTCTATGAAAATGAGATGGGATGGAGTACATTAGGAGGTCTCAAACTTGATCAAATATGCCACATAAACAGGCCACAAAAAAAGTACCAAACACACCATCAGAAAATGAAACACACCTGCCCTGGACAGGTGTATTTTGATGGTGTTTTTGACCTCAAACACACCTTCTTTTTGGCAAAAAAATCCATAAAAATGCTTCTCTCCTTCATCTTGATTAGTCAGCACTAGGTACAGACATGCCATCTCCTTATATTTTTTCTCACCTAATTCTTAAGGGCTTATTATTCAACATGTGAAAAAGGTGACTTCCCACCATTTAAGCAGCCCCTTAATCATACACTCACCCTTAGTCTTCATCACCATTCACTAACATGCCTCTTTCAGTACATTGTCAACTAGAAGTAACTGCTACTACTCTAGCCCTGGATATATTGGTTAACTCTGATACCAACTCAAATGCTGAACTTGAAGTGGATTAGATTTTTGAAAAGCTGGAGAATTGCTACTTATATTCCAGAACACCTTCCATACAACACCAACCACAATTTAACCTTGAGGGTCTTTACAACACTCCTGAAATTAGCTTTAAACAGAAAATTTTCACAACCTTTCCTGGATTTCTCAGTTTACTTGAATTGATAAAAGATCACTCAATTTTCAGAAATTATTCTTGTTGTCCACAAAGAGATCCTGCTATTCAAATCTGTGTTGCACTTTGTCATTTTAGTTCAAATTGAAATGGTGCCACATTAACCCATCTTTAAAACCTCTTCCAGATCAGAGATGGAAATAAATATTTTTATTGTAAAAAAATGCTTTGAATCTCTCTTATTTACATTGCATGCTTCTAATCTTGCTATTTTTTAGGATTTCAGTTGATTAAATGTTTTTTATTTAAATTATAAGTAATGTTTTTCTCTATATCTACATGACTATAATTTAATCTGTATTTCAATTAATAATTTGATTAAATATGGTTGTTCAACAGCTTCATTAACCAACCCTTAGGCACAAGATACATAAATTCTTAAATAAATCAATCAAAAAAGATAATAAACCAAGTAAAAGTATTGGGATTCACAATACCACCTGCCAATTATTTCATATGTGACCAAAGCCAAATAAATAATATGACAAGCATTGTATTTAGAACTCATCCATTCAATACAAATAAATCATTAAATGAACAAATTTATACAGCAGCAAGGCTCAATTGCACAAAATTTTTACTTGATTGATTATCTTTAATAATTGATAATTTAAAAATTTCTGAAATTGATAAAAAATGGAAAATCTTCTAATTACCATATTTAGAACCCCTCCCTAAAGATTTACTAGAAATTGACCCTTCACCCCTTGCTTTACTTACCTGGATTATCAGACTTTGTTTGATCTGGAATGAAAAATCAAAATGAGTAAGCATTTCACAATATTCTAAGAAAATGAGTAAACTTTTTACAAGATTCCAAACCAGGAGTTTCCTTTGTATTTTGATGATTATCTCTTGTATTTTTTATTGATTATTATCCTGAGAAGAGTTCCAAACAGATTTGATGATACTATTTCCTGAAAAAAATCAAAAACATCAACAAATCAGGGGAAAAAATGATTTATAAAGAAGAAAAATTGAGGAAACAAATGATAAAAAAAAGTTGAGGAATTGACATACCTTGGGAGTGGTACAATGAAAAGTATCAGAAAAAATATGCATATTATGGAATATCAATATTCAAAAATGTAAATTAGTTTACATAAAAAGACTCAACTTTAAAAGTAGATATCTCAGAAATTTCTGAGCCAAAATTTATTCTGCTTTCTGGAAATGAAATTCATTTCTCTAGCAAACCTGTAATCAAAATAATCTGATATTTGAATGAGCCAAAATTCAGCAAATGTTAATATTCACACTCATGAAAAAGAAAATCACAAAATAGGAAGGACTCATGAAAAACAGATATTTTGCTGATAAAATCAGATTCAAAAGCCTGAAGTATGATTTGAAATAGATTGCATAAGCCTTATATGCATATTATGCAACATTGAACTTAAAAAATGTAAATTAGTCTATGAAACAAGACTCAACTTTGGAAGCAGATATCTCAGAAACCACTGGACCAAATTCAATGCCGTTTGCTGGAGATAAAAGCCATGCTTCTTGAGAGTTTTCCAGCAAAAGTAAATTTCATTTAAATAACCCTAACCATATCTGACTCTTTTTTTTTACTTAATAGAAAATCAAAAAAGGGTTATAAAAATTAAAGCCAGGGAAAACCAATGGGCTAAAAAGATCTATTTTAGCTGCCTATGTAATTTATAAGTATTATATTTGTTCCAGAGTAAGAACTACTTGAGAATATTAAAATCAAGTTGATGGAAGTTTGAGCCAAGTGGATGATAAATATCTCAACAACCAGTGGGCCAAATCAGATGTTGCTTAGTGGATATGAGAGCCAGGCTTCTGGCAAACCTTCTTAAAAAAGGAAATGTGATTTGAGAAAACAAAAAAAGAAATAGAAAAAATAAAAAACACAAATTCAGAAAAAGAAAATCAGTTAAAATTGAAAAAAAGATGGTGGGAGAATGACTTACCTGATGAGATGTCTTCAAAGATTTAAAAGGACCAGATAGAAGTTCAGGAAGTGATGGATAAAATAAATAGAAGAAGAGTTAAGGAAGTGAGAGAAGATGAATAAAATGATATGAGGGATCATTGAAAAACAGAATGAATGTAAAATTATGCAATTTCTGAATATATGCAACTTTATGTTGAGATTATGAAACAAAATGAATAAGGAAGGGAAAAAATATTCTTTCAGTGAAAATTCAAAATAAAAGTCAATATGCAAAAATAAAATAACAAACCCAAGTGGAAAGTACATGCAACTTGAACATTTTGAGAGCATGAAAAAAGGATTTAAAAGGGTTGTGTTGAGAATTTTGTAGTGTGATTAGCATGATGACTAAGTTTTGAGGATAGAAACTTGATCAGGAATTGTTGATAAAGAAAGGAATGAAAAGTGCAAAAATTACTGGGGCATGGTGTGTAAAATTTTTATCAAAAAAGTGGCATGGGAAAGATGTGATGTGTGGTGAATTGGGAGGATCTTTGTATTGGTGGGATGAGCTGTGGTTGGAAAATTTGCACTAAAGTAGGGTGTATTTGACCCCATGTTTGAGATTTCAGGTACCAAATCAGCCATGTTTCATGGTGTGTTTATGAGGCAGTTTTCAAATGAAATCCACAAGGCATATTTGTTCAAGTTTGAGACCCCCTATTAAAAAGTAGATGGGTATAGGAGGAGGAAGAGATCCTTAAGAAGATGAATAAAATATTAATTTCAAAATTTTTTACAGATAAATATTAAATTGAAATAAATCTTGTAAATATTTTTGTCATTATATTGGTTTCCACTTTTAAATGCAGTTACTATTTCACATGTACTCATACCAAAACTTTTGAAAGTAATTTATATAAGCATTAAATATTAAAATAGGAAAACTTGCATATTAATTTCCATAACAACCTTTCAAGTTATACACTTTAAGGACTATTTAAATTTTTATTTAAATATAAATATTTCTTTTAATTGACTAACTGAAGATTTTGTTCTCACTAGCCTATAGGTCTTATATTTTAGGTAAAATAAAAAATTATACAAAATTTAGTTCTACAAAGACTTATTAGATTTGAAGTGAGAAGTGACTATATTTTTTTAAAAATTTGAAAAAAGGAGTGGCATAAGTTATTTCAATCTCTATAGTTATTAATATTTTTGATCAAAAAATTTGCTAAATTTATCTATTGTTACAATTATGTAGTAAAAGATATCATTATTGTAAATTAAATTTACTTTCATAATTTTATGGTTTATCTTTCGGATTCAAAGTAATGCTTAGTTATGTTAAGGAATAATTTTCATCCTCTAAACTGATAATCATATTCGATATTCAAAAGTTTATGTTGGATCAATATTTGCTCAATGTGTGCTCAAGGAAGAATAAAATCATGGTTATAGTTGATCAACTTATGCATAACTTGAGATTAATTGAGGTTCATTTTTGGAAAAATCTGAGAATAAATGTAAATCTAACTTTAATTTACTTATGTTTATAAAGTATTCATAAACCTGGTATAATGAAGGGAGATTTAAATTTCAGGAGAGGGGATTGCTAGCAGTTCACCCCTAGATTTCATGTGGTGACTGCAGTGGGATCACGTTGTGGTCTTCCAACATTGGCAGGGGCCTTTTTTGTGCGGTTTGGTGCTGTTTGTGCATGTCTTAATTGACATTGTTTGAAGAATAGGGAGTTTTTCTGGATTTATTCCGTGAATATTTGGACTGCGGGTATGTGGGTACTACCATTGGCTAGCCCCAGTTTTTCTCTATATTTCATGTCTTGTGGACATTTTTCATATTCTAAGTTTTAAGGTGTCATTTCCTCATATTGCATTAAAAAAGATAGCTGTTTAATTTTGTTTTTCATGTTTTATGGGCTAACCTTAAGTCTTAGGGTCAAGTGCTTAGTACCAGTAGATAGGGCTAATTTGGCTCTACGTTTTATGTCTCAATGTTTTCATAGCTTAATTTTGTGTTTTAAGGGTTTTAGTAGTGGTAGTGCATTTTTCTAAGTAGATTTGATGTTTTTAGTGGTTTTCTGGCTTCAGGGAGGCAGGGCCGCTTCAGGCAGCCCAGCCACCTCTGTTTTAGCAGGTTGGGGAGCACTTCTGAAGGGTTTTTTATGCAATTTGGCTGGTACAGGTGCCAAATGTGTTGCTGTGCATGGATTTTAGAGGGGTGGTCTGTGTGTATTTACAAGGGAGGACGGTTTGGGGAATATCTATTTATCATACAACCATCCGGAGGTGATATCCTTGTTCCTCACTCAGTTTTTCACTGTTTTTAGCCACAATTTGGCTGTGTCTTGTTGCAAGTAAGTTCTTCATTTAACTTCACTAGCAACTGTTTTCTCTCTGTTATAGTCTTGCAAGCTATAGCAAGTATCATTGCTGTTTCTGGTGTGGGTTTTCAACCTACATCAAGTATCATTGCTTTCTCTGGTGTGGACATTGGTCTACATTTCAGTTCTTTGGTTTGGTAGTCTGTCTGGGGACTACTTTCTTGGATGATCAAGCATTCAAGTGTTTGGAAAAGAGGCTTTTGGTAAACAGGAACCAATTTACTGTAGCAGGTAAATCTCACTTGTTTTTCTAAAGGGACAGGGGTTTTTCTTTCTGGTTTTACTCCAACTCCCTTGGTCAAGGCCTATAGCTAGTACTATAGGATTGTCTACATTTCTGGGGCCCAACCTGGGGAGAACCTACTAGTTCTTTGGAATCTCTGTTGCCTGTGATTGGCTCTTTCTGTGTTTTTGGACTGGAAGAATGGCTTCTGGTTCTTCTATTCCTGTGGTGACTGTCAGTGGGGGGATGGTCCTCCTGCTGTGATGGTTAGGGAGTGTGTTAGGATTAAAACTTGGGATGGTACCAAGTTTAATGATGAAGATGTGGAGTGGTTTCTGGAGAAGTATGAAACTGCTGCTGGTGTGGATGGTGCTTCTTACCTGGACATGGTGAAGCAAATTATCTTCTTCATTGGTGATAGGGCAGTGGAGAAGGAGGTTGTGGCCATGCATGGCTACAAGAAGAGGGATTGTAAGTTGTTGTGTAGGGAGATGGTGGACAGATGGGGTGTCAGGTTCACTATGGTGGATCTGAACAAGGTTGTCAGTGAATGGCAATCTTATGGTGGTGTTGGTAACTTACATAGTTACAGGAAGTTTCTGCTGCAGTTTGATCCTGTGGTGGAATATTTGGTGGAAGTGGAGGAGCTGGCACATGAAAATGCTGCCAATGATGTTTTTTGGTCTTCCCTGGCTAGAGATGTCAGGATGGATGTGTTGAAGGAGCTGTCAAGGAAGGACTTGATGAAGACTCTTTCTAATGGGGACCAGAAGTTGCCTGCCTTGGAAAAGTTTAAGGAGGCTGTGGAGGCCCATTTGAAGTTATTGGCTGTGGACACCTATCAGGAGGGGTGTGCCAAGTATGTCAGCAGAGTCATTGAGGCTTTGGCTGAAGAGGAGGTTAGAGTAAAGAGGGAAGAGAAAAATTTGGTGCAGGTTCCCAAACAGGAGAGGGACCCAGTGGTGGAACAGTTGGCTGATCTGACAAAACAGCTACATATTTTTGTTCAGGAGGCTAAGAAGGACAACAAGGCTCCTTCTCAGCCTAGAGATTTTGAAAGGAGGGCTGGTAGGAGTGATCCTTGGGTCTGCTCTTATTGCAGTAGGAGGGGGCACAAGTCCAATGATTGTTGGGCTCTGAACAGGGATGTGTCTGATGGAAAGGTGGAGTTTTATGGCAGGGTTTTCAAGTTCCCTGATGGTTCATTTGTGAAGCCCAGTGAGGGGCAGGCTCCTGTTGATTCGGTCAGGAGAAGGGGTGGTCTCAGTCAAAGGAGGCCAAGGTTTAAGGAGATTCCTGATCAGGGGAAGTCTTCTGGTAAAGAAGAGGATTATGTCAAGGGAAAGGGGAAGGAGGCCAATAAGGTCTCTTTTTCTACTTCCTTTGGTGGTTTAGAGTTGTATTCTTGTGGTGGACAGTCAAGTGGTGAATGCTTGTCTAGTGTTTATGATGTGGAAGCTGGAAAGGTGGGAAGGCCTAAGAGTAGCTCTTAGGCACAACCAAAGCCTAAGGCTTCAAAGGTGTATCCTAAGCGGAGTGCAGCTACGAAGAAGTACAGCAAAGAGGAGCTGTACAAGATGCAGAAGGGTATGGCTGACATGGGCCCCCCTAGTTTTGGTGCACTAGACATGAATGGTGAGCCAATGCCCATGAATGTTGATTCTGACTCTGAGGAGGATGTCCCTTTGGCTTCATTGCCAAAGCCTGCTGGAATTAGAGGGTCTGGTGAGGGATCTAGTTTGGTTCCTGTTGATGGTAAATCTGTTGGTGGTGCTGGTCCTCAAGAATCTTCTAGGACCAAGGTGGTGAAGCCAAGGGCTCACTTTGAGAGGCCAGTAGCTTCTGGTCAATCTAATTATATGGACTCTGTTCTGGAAAGGATGAATCAGGGTCAGGTTTCCCTTTCTTATAGGGAATTGTATTCTATCAGTCTTGGGTTGGCTGATAGACAAAAAAGGTTGTTGACCAGGAGAAGAGTGTCTTCTGGGGAAGTGGAATACATATGTGATTCTGCTGAAAAGTTTGGAGAGGGGTTGGAAACTCATTTTTCTGCTCCTCTGGGATATGTCAATGTCACTCTGAATGGCAGGGAGGCTAGGGCATTGGTAGATTCAGGTAAACAGATTAACCTGATTTCTTTTTTTGAGGCTACTCATCTGGGCCTCCCCATCAAAACTGGTATTGGTGGAAATTTGAGAGGGATTGGTGGCCATGTCACTGAATTGGTTTGAACTTCTGAGTTTGTGAAGTTAGATGTTGGTGGAGCCTCAGGGAAGGTTCATTTTTATATTGCTAAAGGAACAGTTAAAGCTTTTTTGGGTGGACCATTCTTGATGGATTTTCAGGCAAGAATTGGTTATCAGTTTGACATGGGGATCAGTTTGGATTTGACTGGTGAAGATGAGAGAAGGCTTCACATGAGGTTGTCCTCTCCTGGAGATGATGGTTGGGAAACCAGGCGTGGTTTGTCTTAAATGTGTCAATGCATGGATTGTTGTAGGAGAAGAAGAGATGTGGGTTCTGCCTCTGTTTTTTTGGAGTGTGGCTCAGGCTCTAGTGAGGTCTGTCTTTTTTAGAGTGATAAGGGCTGATCACCCTAGTGCTACAACCTCTCCCCAAGATGAGGAAATCCCAGGTTGTAGTAGGTCAGCTCCCTTGGAGATATACCAAGTGGATTTTCAAACTTCTCTTTTTAATTTTTCTCTTCTCTGAAAGTATTCTTCAAGTTTTTTATCAAGTCTCTTTTCTCTCTCAAGTTTCTCAATTATTTTTAACTCAAGTTCAAAAAAGAAGATTGGTTATATATGTTTATGGAAAGATATACGGAAAAGTTTTGGAGTGGTGAGATTGGGGTCTTAAAGTAAGTCCTCCCAATTGTGCACCGCTAGGGTTTCTTCTACACCTTCCAAAAATATTACCTGGGCCACACCTGTGAGCATTGGGGAAACCCCTGGTTATTTTTGTAGGTAAGAAGAAAACTCAAGAAAAGAGGAAAAAAATTTCAAGATAATTCAAGAAAATCAAGGAAAAAATCTGAAGATAATAAAAAAAGAAGATCATAAAGATCAATTTTTGGGCCTCCAGAAAGAGGATAAACTGCACTATTTACGAAGAGTGGATTCTGAAGAAGAATCATGATTTGAAGATTTGGAAGATGGAAGTGAAGATGAAGATTTGGGATTGCCGAAAAGTTTTGGAGTGGTGAGATTGGGGTCTAAAAGTAAGTCCTCCCAATTGTGCACTGCTAGGGTTTCTTCTACACCTTTCAAAAACATTACCTGGGCCACACATGTGAGCAATGGGGAAACCCTTGGTTTTTGTTCCAGGTCTGGTGATGAAGATTTCCTGAAAATCCCTCAAGTTGAAGGTGGATCTGCAAAGTATAAGAAGGTGGCATAGAAGATTAGGCCTGTCAATGAGCCTATGCCTGTGGGATTGAATCCCCCTCTGAAGAGACCTCCATTGTCAAGAGATCCGTACTGTACTCCTTTGGTGAAGAATCCTCCAGATTTTTTAGAGACGGCTAGGGTGACAGTGGAAAAGTTGAAAGTTGTTAATTTTGGTCCTGATGGGTAGTTGTCTGAAGAAGAAAAGAAGTTGTTGTTGCACGTTATTGTGCTAGGGGAAAAGGCTGTGGCATTTGCTGAGGAGGAAAGGGGTATATTGAAACACTCTTATGGGGAACCTTACTTGATTCCTGTGGTTTTTCATGAACTGTGGCAAATAAAACCTATTCCGGTTCCAGCTGCTATCAGAGAGGATTTTGTGGAGATTGTTAGGGAAAGATTCAGGACTAGGTTATATGAACAATCAACATCAAGTTACTCAAGTCCGATTTTCTGTGTAAAGAAGAGGAATGGAAAGTTGAGAGTGGTTCATGATCTTAGAGCCTTGAATAGAGTCACAATCAAGGATGCTGGTATGCCACCAAGTGCAGAGGATTTTGTTGAAGCTTTTGCTGGAAGGGTGTGTTATGGATTGGGTGATATTATGGGTGGTTATGATGAGAGGGAACTCCATATGGATTCAAGGCCTCTCACAACTTTTGAGACTCCTTTGGGAAGATTTCAGCTCACTAGGTTGCCTCAGGGAGCAACTAATTCAGTGGTGGTTTATCAAGCACAGATGGCTTGGAATTTGCAGGATGAGGTCCCTACTCATGCTGGTATTCTCATTGATGATGGTGGAATTAAAGGACCATCCACTGATTATGGTAATGTGGTGCTGAAAGAGAGTCCTGGTATAAGGAGGTTTGTTTTGGAATATGCAATAACTATAGAGAGAGTGTTGTTTAAGATTGAAGAGGCTGGTTTGACCATTTCTGGGTTAAAATTCTGTTGTTGTGTTCCTGCTTTGGAAATTCTTGGTCATGTGGTATGTAAAGAAGGAAGGATTATGGCAAAGAAAAAGATTAATAAAATTCAGTCATGGCCAAGGCCTAAAAATACTACTGAAGTCAGGGGATTTTTGGGTGTGTGTGTTTATGTCAGGATGTTTATTAAGGATTTTTCTTTGTTGGCTTCACCTTTAAGGAGGCTGACCAGGAATGATGCAGATTGCGAATAGACTGAAGAGTGTGAAGAGGCTTTTCAGAAGTTGAAGAAGGTGGTTGGTGAAGATATTGTTCTTCAAAAGTTGGATTATGGTGTTGATGCTGGAAAAATTTATCTGGCAGTGGACTCAAGCTATATTTCTGCTTGTGCTGTTTTGTCTCAGGAAGATAAAACTGGGAGGGTCAGACCAGTAAGGTATGAGTCTGTGGTGTTTAACAAGGTGGAATCTAGGTATTCTCAGCCTAAGTTGGAATTGTGTGGTGTAGCAAAAATCTTGAAGAAGCTACAAACTGTTTTGTGGGGGCAGCATTTTGAGCTTCAGGTGGATGCAAAAACTCTGGTTCAGATGATCAACACACCTAGTCTTCCTAATGCTCCAATGACTAGGTGGGTGGCATTTATTCAACATTTTTCAATTGACCTGGTACACAAACTGGGCAAAACTTTTACAATGCCTGATTGATTATCAAGGAGGCCATCTACAGATGAGGATTCTGATTCTGAAGAGTTTGATGAAGAGTTTCCAGTGGTTAGCGCCAGCACAAAGGGTGCTGAAGATTTTTCTTTCCTCCCCCATGAGGCTAAACTGGATGATTGTTCTGACCTCCCCCAAGAGGTTAAACTGGCTGGATCTGATCTGGATTCTGGTGATCAGAATGTTTTTGTTGATGAAGATGGAGTTGTTGTTTGGGACAGCTCGAAGTTGGAGAATGGTGTCTTTGTTAGTGAACTGGATTCTCATAGGATTCAGTGGAAGAAGGAGGATGTGCCAAAATTTAAAGATTGGTGTCCTGGTTGGGCTGGTCAATTGGCTCATGTTTACATTGGTGATTTTGATGACAGGGTTGTACCCTTTGATGTTGTTTTTTTGGATTTTGAAGATGAGACCTGGGGTCAGTCTGGGTTTTATTTTACTATGTTGGAATATCTGTTGACCTTGTAGAGGCCAGATAGTTGTGATGATGATACTTGGCTGGAAATCAAGAAGAGTCCTGGCTTCTATGTGTCAGGAAGAAGGCTGATGAGGAAGAGAAATCCTAATCCTCAAGTTGTGGTGACTCAGAAGAAGGGTAAAGAAGTTGTGTTGAAGTCTTTGCATGAAGACCTTGGTCATAAAGGCTTTGGGGAGACTTATCGAAGAGTAGCAGACAGATTTTGGTGAC
Organism: Hemileia vastatrix; assembly: GCA_030280995.1. Lineage (NCBI taxonomy): Eukaryota > Fungi > Basidiomycota > Pucciniomycetes > Pucciniales > Zaghouaniaceae > Hemileia > Hemileia vastatrix. Next base: position 22,228,487 of record JASXTE010000001.1, on the reverse strand, counting down.
CAGGTATGAAGCTGGCTGTGCAGGGTTGGGTGCAATCTTGTGAAGAATGTCAAAGAAGAAGTCATTTGAAACCTAAAGAGGTTGGCCGTGCTACTGGTGAAGCAACTGTGTTTGGAAGAGTCAGTCTGGATGCTGTCCATATTAAAGAAGGCAGGTATAAATACTTGATTGTTGCTAGGGATGATTTGTCTGGTTGGGTTGAGGAAGTGCCAGGTTAATTTGACTGCCACAAATGTGGCAGAATTTCTGAAGAAAGAGTGGGTTTATAGATATGGGTTGATGAAGTTGGTGACTGTTGATGGTGGGCCAGAGTTTGGGGCCAAATTTAAAGAAGCTGTGGCAAGTGTTGGTTTTAAAGTTAGAGTAGCAACACCCTATTATCCTGAAGCTGAAGGCATGGTTGAAAGAGGTCATCAAGTTATCAAGAATGCTTTGGTGAAAATGTGTGGAGATAGTGCTGAAAAGTGGAGGCATTATTTACCCTTGGTGTTATTTGCTGATAGGGTCACTGTGAAGAGGACAAATGGCTATTCTCCTTATGAATTAATGTTTGGTCAGAAATTGGTTCTACCAGTGGACTTGGAAGCTGTATCCTATCTTGGAATTGATTGGGATGATGTGCACTCAACAGAAGATTTGCTCTGTGCCAGGATGCAACAGTTGGAATGTAGAGAGGAATGTCAGGAGAAGGCATACTCTAGAATGATGAAGATAAGAAATAAATCAGTCAGATACTGGGACAAGAAGTTGGCTCATAGACTCAGGAATACCTTGAAACAGGTTTGTTTGGTTCTGGTTTATAATAGAAGCTTGGAGAGTCAGTGGGGAAATATGTTTGCTGACAGATGGAATGGACCTTACAGAGTCAGATCTCAGGTGTCTGGAGGTTCTTATGTGTTGGAAGAATTGGATGGTACAGTCTTAAAGAAGAGAGTGGCTGCAGATCAGGTGAAGAGATTTTATCCCAGAGGCACAAGACATGAAGAAGATTGACTCCGTAATGAGGATAAACTATGGACCATTCTTTAATTTTGGTTTTTTTTGTGGTGATGCTATGCATCTGTTTGTTGGAAACTTTTGTTAGAGGGTACCCATGGGCAGGGCCTCTAGATTTTGCCTTGGCAAGTGTGGGGGTGACTGATGGGCTGGCTGCTCTATCAACAGTTACCCCATATTGTCTGTTTCCATCCCCTTCTCTTAATTTGGTCGAACCCTAGTATTGGTTTCTTTTCACAGGTTTTAGTCCAGCATTACTTTAAACTGGAAATTCTTTTGGTCTTCAAGTGCTGGACTCTTCACTTTTATTGGTTTTGGTTTATTGTGTTGGATGTTGTGTTTTGTTTGTTAGAAGGTACCCAGGGGGGGCTTCTAGATTTTATTTTGGCAAGTGTGGGGGTAACTGATGAGCTGGCTGATCTGTAAACAGTTACCCCAGAATGTCTGTCTCAAGTCTTTTGTTTGTCCTAGTTTAATTCTGGCTCTGTTGTTATTATTCAGGTTTCTTGTCAGTATAGTCTAGTATATAAGTATGATATAATAGTGTTATTTTATAGTCCTACTACTTATTGATAAATGATTTAGTGATTAAACCTCATGGGAAGACTATTAGAATAGTTATACTCAAATAAAACTCACAATACTTGGATTTAAATGCGTGCTAGTGGTGGAAAATAGAAGAATAAAATATAGTTATAGCTTATATAAAGATAATATCAATTTATAAGGGCTTTATAATATATTTCTGAATTCTAATAATTGTATTCTGGTGGTTGTTTTAATTGTAGTAATTGAATGATGATAATAAACCGCCAAAATCCTTTCTTACTTATACCCAAATCCACCGGAGTGCACAGACCTTCAATCCAGATGATGTCACTGCTATCCCCGGCAATTACAGCACTGTGAGGGCCCATCACCTCCCCATGGCGTCCACTTCAAGAAGTTTCAACACCCAGACCTCCAGTAAGGACCCTCCATCACTATTAATAATAACACAGATCCATACCATAAATAGAAAACCCAGATAAAAGCGGATACCATAAAGAAACAGGTAAAATAAATAATCAAAAAGAGATTTAATGAAACTAAAAGCATATAAAGGAAACAAATAAAATGTCCAAGCCCCCAATAACATCCCCAAGCATCCATATTAACCCAGAAACATCCTTCCAACCCATAAATCCGTGAATAACCATCCAAGGAAGTAATTTTAGTTGTCCAAACTGGGTGTATGCGCCTGATATAGGTGTCTATGCTTCTGTAGGCGTTGTGAGTCCACTGATTTCGTCCATATGACCTAAAATAAGCAGAAAAACAAAGGTTATAGGCTATTAAGGGGCTAAAACCCACTTATATACCTAAATATACATAATATACTGCATATTTCACTGAATATGAGATTTATGTATACATATAAGCTTATGTATGTCAATAATTACTTCATATCACTTAAGATAAGTATATTATGACTCCATTAACACCTTAATAAAAATTATTAGGCCATGGATAAGCTATTTAAACTACTATAGGCTATATAATAGTGTAATAATTATATATATATGTATTATAACATATATATAAGTGTTTTAACCTTATTTTTAAGATATAAGCTTAATCTACTTAAGGTTATCTTATTTTAAGCATAAGAAATACTCAGTCCTAAGGATATTTAGGCTGACACTTCTAGTCCTCTATGGCTTGAAACTGGACTACCTTGGATGTCTTTTGGTGCTTTTGGATTGGTGGTGGATCACTGGTGGTCTCCCATCATTTTTACTTCTTGGAGGGAGCCCACCCAGTGATCATTTCTATGGATGGGACTTTCTCTGACTTGACCTTCTCTGAATCTGGACCGTCTTTGATTTTGTAGTTATGTGTTTTCTAGATAGTAGTTTTAGATTTTTTTCTTTTTTTTCTTTTTTTCTTTTAATTTTTTTATGGGGGTTGTTTAAAATTATAAAATCAAAAATATAGGGTGTTACCACATCAGGGTCACCTAGATGTGGGAAAGCATTTGTGAGGAAAGGCTCATCTATTGGCCAGGAAATGCTATTTTATTTTTTATTTATTCCATTTATTTCTGTGTTTCATTTCTTTTTTATTGTTATTTTCTTTAATTTCTTAATTCTTATTGTTAATCATTTAAAATATTTAATTGTGTATACACATCAAGGTGCACTTGGATGTGGGAAAGGTACCAGGGGATCAGCTCATCAATTGGCTGGGGGATACCATTTTTTTTATAATTATTTAGTTCATATTATTTTATTTATTTCATTTTAATTTTATTTTCAAATTCTCTTATGATTAGTAGTTTAGTAAAGATATGTTTATAAAAAAAATCTGAAATTATTTTTTATTATTGTTTTATTATTATTATTAATTGTTTTTCTTAATTTGTCGTTGTGTTGCGGGAGCTCATTGCCTGGATGATGAAGCTTCTGGAGGCTGGTTGGTATTGTGTTGGCGTTTTTGCTTTTTGTTGGGATTGTGGGAAGCGTGGTGCTCTTTGAAGTGGAGCCTGCTGGAAATATGGTATGGGTTGTAATGGGCAGGAATTGGATTAGAAGGAAGTTCAGAGGAGGAAGAAGAAGAGGCAGGAATGGAGTGCTGGAATGTGTGCTTAATGATCCTAGACATCTTCCAGTGGTCGTCCAACAGTCGCTTTCTCAGGGATTTCTCAAAGTCATTTAAAGGTCCATGGAGGGCAAAGGCTTTCAGCATGTTAGAACACATGGTTCTGAGTTGTTGCTTCATGTCTCCATAATACAAGGTTAATGAAGTCTCAAGAGGTTGGCCAACTCCAATAGTAGATTCAGGAGGAGGGGTGCCAACTAGACAAGAAGAATTGGATCAGTAAGTATTTTTTTGGTTGCTGAAGAAATGGGATGAATTAATTTGGTACTTACAGATTGGGAGCTCATCAAATTTGTAAGCGGCCAGGATTTAGACTTCTGAAGATTTTGAAAGGGTGATAGCTTGGGGATCAATCAGGGAAAGATATGGATTCTCTTGGTCTTCCTCTGAAAGGTTTTGAGAAGGTGAACTAGGAGGCTGATGTTCCTGGGGCCTAGTTGGAGAAGCAGGGCTGTTGTTGTTTTTGTTAATATTTTGGTTGGTTTCAGCTGGATGAGGTGCTGGTGGTGGAGTACCAGGGTTGTTATAGGATGGAGCAGGAGAGGGAGATCTGGAAGCGGATTGATCTCTTCTGGATGGAGCTCTTGAAGGAATGGAACTGTCAGAAGAGTAGTTGGCTGACAGAGGAGAGGTGTAGTTTCTTTGCCTTAACCGGGGATGAAGATTTTACTTTGGTGCTGTGTTGGGGGCTCTGGTGCCTTCCTGAAGTCCTCTGGCAGGTCTCTTAGAATTTTGGGAAAATTTGGTATTTTTTGACCTTGGAAAGGTTGGCTGCATTTCTCTGGGAGCAGTGGGAGGTGGTTGCTTAGAGTGTTTTTTGTTGGATGGAGGAATTTGGTTCTTTTCTGGTTGTTTTTGGAAGTTTTTAGGCGGAGTTTCACTGACTAGTGAGGCGGGCGGGCCGCCTGGACATGGTCTAGCAGCCTAGGAGCAGATTTTGCAGCTTTTAAAGCTGGATTAGCAGAGATAAAAGCTGCTTCTTGGGGAGCTAAGGCTGGTCTTTTGGGAAGAGTTCTGGAAGCTGAGTTCCTGGATCTTCTGGAAGGTGCTGAGGATAAAGAGGAAGAGGGTGGACCAAGCTCTGGGGACCTGGTAGGGGATCTTGAAAGGTATTTATGAGAAGGTGAAGGAGGAGGAATAGGGTAGTTTGCGTCTCTGTCACATTTCTTCTTCCTGGAGTAGCAAGAGTCACAGGCCTTGTTGTAGAATTTGGTGTCAGGAGCTCGAAGAGTGAATGTGCAGGGTCTGCACATGTGGATGCACTGCTTGCAGGCATAGTCCTTGGGAGCAGTGAAGCAAGGAAGGTTAGTAGGGTCAAAATTAGGAGATCCGGCCATGATGTGTGATGAGGAGGAGATGAAGAAAGAGATAAGAAGAAGGCTGTTGTCAGTGGTTGGGTAGATGATGAAGTGAAAGGTGGAAGTTCAGCGGACTGGCGGTGGCTGTATTCTGCATAGAATTGACTGGGTCTCTTCTATGCAAATTGAAAGTCCCTCAAGACTTGAAACTGAAAAAAAAAAGTCCGTCAAGACTTTAAACTGAACACTGTGTTAGTCCCCCAAGACTTTAAACTGAGGATTGTTGATGGTTTAGTCCCCCAAGACTATAAACTGAGGAATGGGTTTTGTTGTTGGAGTTGGTTTGAAAGATTGGCGGAGGGTATCCACAGGGGGAGCCTCCGAATTTAGCAAAGGCAAGTTTGGGGGTAATTGATGGGCTGGCAGCTCTATTCACAATTACCCCAGAATGTTAGTTTTTTTCTCTGTGTCTTAATGTGGTTGATCTCTGGTTCTGGGTTTATGATTTAGGTTTTGAGTCACCCAAGACTATAAACTGAGGGTTTTTGAGTCCCCCAAGACTATAAAATGAGGATGGTCCCCCAAGACTTGAAACTGAGGGTTGTTGTGGTTACATCCTATAGAGGGTGTGGTCAAATTTTCTTTTCTAAATCAAGATCAAGTACTATTGGAATTAAAGAGGGAATCAAGAGATGAAATGAAGTGTTTAGAATTAGCCTTGAATTGATGGATGAGGTGCCTTCTTTTCTCAATGTCCTGTGGATCTCTAGCAGGAGTGGATTGGAAGTAGTGTAGCAGAAGTTGTTTCTGTTGAGATGTGTGTTGTTGGAACTTGGCTTTAATTGTGGGCAAGTGGTTTGGTGTTGGTGGTGCAATGGATCCTACATTGTCATCATCACTGTCAGAAGATGGAGGAACTGAGAAGTCATCAGTTTTAAAGTTGAAGGAAGAAATGAAAGTTCTTTACCATCAGATGGACTAGGGATGGTGGACTTGTGTTTTTAAGGGTTGTGGCACTCTTCTGGGAAGGATGTAGCTTTTTGATGATTCTGGGTATCAGGATGGATGGCCTAGATCTTTTGGTGCTGGTAGAAGATGGACCAGGTTGAGGTGGAGACAAAGGTGTTGCAGAGGATAATGGACCAGGTCTGTGGCAGGTCTTCTTTCTGGAGTGGCAGACATCAAAGGACGTTCTGTATGGATGGGCTGGAGGTGTGATGGTGCAGATTAGGTTATTGTCAATGCAGTATTGGCAGGGGCCCATGTCAGTAGCAGATTTGGAAAGAAAGCTGAACATGGTGGTTGTGGTATAAGAAAATGTGGACATTCTCTATTGGAGGGAGGAGGAGGTATTCCAACATTGGCAGGGGCCTTTTTTGTGTGGTTTGGTGCTGTTTGTGCATGTCTTAATTGACATTGTTTGAAGAATAGGGTGTTTTTATGGATTTATTCCGTGAATATTTGGACTGCGGGTATGTGGGTACTACCATTGGATAGCCCTGGTGTTTCTCTATGTTTCATGTCTTGTGGACATTTTTCATATTCTAAGTTTTAAGGGGTCATTTCCTCATATTTCATTAAAAAGATAGCTGTTTAATTTTGTTTTTCGTGTTTTACAGGCTAACCTTAAGTCTTAGGGTTAAGTTCTTAGTACCAGTAGATAGGGCTAATTTGGCTCTAAGTTTTATGTCACAATTTTGTCATAGCTTAATTTTGTGTTTTAAGGGTTTTAGTAGTGGTAGTGCATTTTTCTGAGTAGATTTGATGTTTTTAGTGGTTTTCTGGCTTCAGGGAGGCGGGGCCGCTTCAGGCGGCCCAGCCGCCTCTGTTTTAGGAGGTTGGGGAGCGTTTCTGAAGGGTTTTTTATGCAATTTGGTTGGTACAGGTGCCAAATGTGTTGCTGTGCATGGATTTTAGAGGGGTGGTCCATGTGTATTTACAAGGGAGGACAGTTTATGGAATATCTATTTATCATACAACCATCCGGAGGTGATATCCTTGTTCCTCACTCAGTTTTTCACTGTTTTTAGCCACAATTTGGCTGTGTCTTGTTGCAAGTAAGTTCTTCATTTAACTTTACTAGCAACTTTTTTCTCTCTGTTATAGTCTTGCAAGCTATAGCAAGTATCATTTCTGTCTCTGGTGTGTATTTGCAACCTACATCAGGTATCATTGCTTTCTCTGGTGTGGACATTGGTCTGCATTTCAGTTCTTTGGTATGGTAGTCTGTCTGGGGACTACTTTCTTGGCTGATCAAGCAGTCAAGTGTTTGGAAAAGAGGCTTTTGGTAAACAGGAACCAATTTACTGTAGCAGGTAAATCTCACTTGTTTTTCTAAAGGGACAGGGGTTTTTCTTTCTGGTTTTACTCCAACTCCCTTGGTCAAGGCCTATAGCTAGTACTATAGGATTGTCTACAACGTTGGTTTATATCACCAGAAGGATCTATTGGAAAGCTATCTTGATTTGTTGAATCTATAACAGGGGAGGCTTGAGTGGAGGAAGAGGATTGGAAAAGATTTGTTTTAAAATCATATTTGGAGATAGGATCTCCACCATCCAACATGTTGGCAGGATTAACACCAGCTTGATTTCCAAAATTAGCATCCATCTCTTCAAACTATGGACATAGAGATTCAAGTTTATCATCTATGTATTTTTTGCCCTTACTGATATTGATGTTGGTAATACCAAAACCAGTAGAAGATGAAAGAGTCTTTGCCTTCTTGTATTTGGCTCAGTAATGCTTGAAACATTCAGATATCTGTTTAGGTAAAATATCAATCCTTCCCTTTGTCTTATTTTTTAATTCATTGGCCATTAGAAGATAGCCATTGACTTTTTATTCAGGAGGCCATCCTACTTTAGTTGAATTCTCAGTACCAAAGTAAGAATCATAATTAGTTTTTATTTTCAGCCAGTTGATAAGTATGAGAAGATCAACTTTTTTTAGTTGAACAGTCTTTGATTTCTCAGCTTAGTGGGGGAAAGAGGGAGTAATGGGATTTGAAGAACAACTGGGGAAAGGCTGTCTTTGAGAAGATATATGATGACAAGGCATGTTGAGATATTTGAAGATGAAAAGGAGAAAAAACAAACAGATGAGATGGGGAGGGGTTTTGAATGGATAGAAGGAATAGACAGGATGGGATTGCGCAGCAAGTTAGGGAGGCTGGCACATCCAGAAATTTGTCCAAGATGTGGTTATGAAAAATTGATGATAAAAATGTCAGATAGAGGTGAACATTGACATGTAAAAGGCTTAATAACTCAATTATTAGCAAAAATAATTGCGGAAGATAATTGGGGTATAATGATTTTTATCTACAATTGATTTAATTGTGGATCAGTCAACATTGATACCACCCATTAAATATCAAATACTTATAAATTATAATTTAAAATTAAAATTAAAATTTTAAATTTATAAATGTAAAAATGAAGAATGAAGAATGTGTAATGCTCTTTGCACCCAAATCCCAAATCCCCAATGGTATGCTTGCTCTCTTTACTTGGTGTCAGAATGAAGAGAGGGGACTCGCATGCACAGTCTACATACATAGAAGGATGCTGTAAGCCGGTCGTCTAGAAGAAGGAGAAGAAGAAGAAGAAGGAATGGAGAGGAGGAGGAAATAGAAATAAGGGATGAAAATTAATGGTAATAAAAAATGTTTTAAATGAGATAAGAAAGTGACAATGACAATTTATGAGGAATGACACAATAGTAAGGCTTGTTTTATTGGTAAAATATTTATTTTAGTAAGTCAAGTTTCTCTGTGCGGCTCAAAATTATTATTATTAATAAACTTAAAGCAACCTTTGACGATTTATATAATATTTAGATTATATTTATAATACTATTAAAAATAGAAATAAATGTGTTATATATTTAAAAATATGTTAAAGATGAGTTTATAATAAGTGATGAGGCTACAGGGGGTTACCCAAGGCCTTTATATAGGCAAGGGGCCCTCTGAAGCGCCACAATAAGGTATATACAAAGTATAATTAAAACATAATAATAAATAACTAATTTTTGAGTAAATGTAAGGGGAAATATGACACAATTAACTAACACACATGAGTTAGAGCCCAAATATCCACCAATTTAAACCCAAAAAGTTACCATGAAATTAGTGATTAATTAAATAAGTTTGAGACACATAAAAATAATTAATTTTATTTAAAACATGTCTTATAATCTTTTAAGTAATAACCAATTTAAATGAAACATGAAAAATAAACTTATTTTAAAAAGTAAAAATAATGTAATTAATTAATTTAGTATAAAACATGAGTAATTAATTATTTTAATTACTTTTATTAGTGTAATATTTATTTTAAATTAAAACAAATACTTATTATAACAAAATTACTAAATTTTAGAATAAAACATTAATAATTTATTTAATAAAGTGTTTTAACTTGTTTAATACTTTGATGACACAATTAGAAATCAAAAAAGCGCCAATATTATTGTTTAATAACATATGTAAGGTTTAATTTAATATATAAATTTAATTAATTAATTTAATTTCATTATAAGTAAAAATTTTATACTTATAATTATAATATATGTTTATAATTAATTAATTATTAAATTATATTTTTTAAATACATAAAAATGCACCATAATTTATAGAATATAACATTAATTATGCTTAATTTCAATGTATATATAATTTATATAATAATAAGATTAATATAATATTTATTTTACTTATATTTAATAAGATACTTATATAATTTCATTATGCAATATAATATTAATTTATATACATAATATGCATATTTGTATGCCCTCTCTTGGTTCCAGTAAATTAACATAACATTTACTGGGCTCCTGATATAGCCTGGCTGACAGCCGCAGTTGCGGTTCTCACTATTCTAAACCTAAGAGGATGTAGTAAGTTGCCCTAATGATGTGGTAAAAAAAATCTTCAAGGATATATTAAAGTTAGGTTAAAATCAATTTCAAGTCCTAAAATGAGATTTCACACCTTGTTTCACTTCGCACCAAGTAAGATATCCCTGATGGGGATATCCAGCACAAGTAAGGGATATTATAGAGAGGGATATAAGGATAGAAAAATATGTGCAAGAAAAATATGTGTAAGGAAAATATGTGCCAAAAAAATATGTGAAAAAAATAAGTGTAAGAAAAATACCTTGCAAGCATGGGAAAAAAAAATTTTTCTCCAAAAAATAATTTTTTATTTCATTTTTTATTTTTTTCTCTGTTTTTCTCACATTTTTTTTTTTGAAAAAAATATTCTCATGGTTGCAAATGATTTTTCTTACACTTACTTTTCTTGCACTTACTTTTCTCACATTTATTTTTCTGACCTTATGTCCCTGCCTAAAATATCCCCAACTCGCGCTGGATATCCCCATCAGGAATATCTGTTAACACAGCATCAGCTAGACTCCAGATAGGACCGGAGGAACCAGTGATGATGTGTCTCCAGGTAGATATAGTTGATAGATAAGTACATAAGGAACTAGGTCTGTAACATCCCCCCGACTTCGCTATCAACCTATATCAGAGTATAACTAAAAAAAGAGAACTAACAATAAAGAAAAGAAATGTATAACTACTTAAACGAGAGTGTGTAAAATGAAGACAAAAGAAAATATTTCAAAGTAACAAAGTATCTAAAATCTAAAGTAAACTAGTACAATAGTTAGATGCATTTAACAAGAGTAAAGAAAATTAAAATGAATAAAGTAAATATATCCCCCCCATCAAGATAGCACCATACCACAAAGTACTTTATGAAAATAAAAGAAAAAAAACTAAAGCACCAGGGAGAATGGATTTGAAGAGTAAGGAAAGAAAAGGGGCTGTTGATATTTGAGATAGTCGGCACGTAAAGTGAAGATCAAACAATAAGGGGATTGGAATAAGTGGTGAAACTGAAGATTTCTGGACTTGCTTTTTTTTGTTGGGGTTGTAGAATTCAGAGAAATGAGAGATAAGGGAATAGGGGATGCTGCCTGTTAAGGCCTGCACATGACAAAGCACATAGATAATGAGAATGTGGTGGTTGCACCTTTTAGGGGTCACACTAATGAGCAGAAGTTTAAGATTTGTAGCCCGTTGAGGCCATGGGAAAGGGAATTTTGGCATATAAAAGATTAAGAGGAATCCAGGGCTGTTTCTGGCCACAAAGTCAAGCAGGAATGAGTCGTCTAAGACCCGAGATGACACCCGTATCCGGCATCAAAGGGAAGGGGAAGGTTTGTTAAACCAGCGATAAGTTGTTGGACTCAAGAAGCTGGTGGGTTTGACTTTTACTTTTGTTACAAAGTGGAGCTGCTGAACTACCATGCGGGACAGCCCATAACCTGTTGACACGGCATCAGCTAGACTCCGGATAGAACCGGAGGAACCAGTGATGACGTGTCTCCAGGTAGATATAGTTGATAGCTAAGTAAATAAGGAACTAGGTCCATAACAATATCTTACTTGATGCATAGTGGGATATTGTAGGGAGGGACATAAGGATAGAAAAATATGCGTAAGGACAATATGTGCAAAAAAAATATGTGAGAAAAATAAGTGTAAGAAAAATATCTTGCAACCATGGAAAATTTTGTTTTTTATTTTTTTTTTCCTAAAAAAATGATTTTTTATTTCATTTTTTATTTTTTTCTGTTTTTTCGCAAATTTTTTTTAGAAAAACTACGCACCAAGTAAGATATCCCTGATGGAGATATCCGGCCCGAATTAGGGATATTTTAGGGAGGGGCATAAGGTCAGAAAAATAAGTGCGAGAAACGTAAGTCTAAAAAAAATCATTTGCGACCATGAGAAATTTTTTTTCAAAAAAAAATTGTGAAAAAACGGAAAAAAAAAAAATTGAAATAAAAAATCATTTATTAGGAGAAAAAAAATTAAAAAACAAAATTTCCCATGGTTGCAAGATATTTTTCTTACACTTATTTTTCTCACATTTTTTTTCCACATATTTTCCTTACACATATTTTTCTCGCACATATTTTTCTATCCTTATGTCCCTCCCTACAATATCCCCAACTCGCGCTGGAAATCCCCATGAGGGCTTATTGCTATTAGTTTCTGCTCATTAAGTTTGGTCTCCCCTCAGTTTGTAAATACCTTCTTATTTAGTTTGTGTCTCCTTCATGCCCCTCGTTGGGTGAGATTGTAAGATATAAAAAAAAAGACAAAAAAAATTCCCATCAGGGATATCTCACTTGGTGCGTAGTGTTTACTATTTTTCCCTCTGTGTCAAGACATTACTAACTTTTTTCATTAATTTAAAGAATATCTTACTTGCTTCAAAAATTTCTTGGAAATAAAGTCTAAAAATTACAAGATGATTCGTTTCATGTTTCCAAATGGCTGAAGTGGATACAAATGCTTTTTGAAAAAATATATTTGACATTAAATTAAATCAAACCCCTGAAAAAATGAAACACAATATTTAAGTGTTCCTATGGTATGTAAACTGATCACTATGCAAACAAAGTATAAAGTATTTCTTAGCCCTGGTTTTAATGTTTCAAAGGTTAGAATGAATATAATTTTGGGTAGGAAAATACCCAAAAATCTACCCAAACCGTTAAACAAAATCAGGTGAAATATATATCGGCTTCGAAAATGGGCCTGCTGTTCCATTTACACTAACACCACGAACGGAAAACCATGCACCTACTTGTGCCTTTCTCCTTCCACCAGCTCTTCGCCAAAGTCCACTGACTAAACTCCTTTTTTGTAGCATCCAGTCCATGCTTCGGCGAATTAAGTTCACATCAGCCCCTGCATTTGTCACTTGCGGTGGGTCACCATAATAAGTACGCCACTTATTATCTATCCAGTGTGGATAAGAAGTTATGATTGGCACAAATGGGCGAGGTGTGACTGAAACGGACATAGTCCCTGTATCTTCGATGGTGATTGGGTAGAATAAATCGCCGCTATCAACGTTATCGAATACAGGTGAAGCGACCTGTAATTATTGTGATATCCCGTTAGACTTTTTGATGCAAATATATAAGCGTGTTAAACCTACCCGGACAAATGAGTTTCCAGCAGCCTTAAGATAATATGTGAGAATTAGATCATTTAGGAAAATAGTAGCTGAAGACTTACCACCCAAATTTCATAATGCTCTGCCCAGGCCGCACCTTTGAAAGAAATACCAGTCATGCTTCCATTAGTAGCAAAAAATGGAAAAGGCGCTTTAGGAACGGGATAGGCTGGTACAGGTTTGTTCAAAACATCAAAACTAGAAGATGAGTGCTATTAGATCAAAACTCTATGTCATTTCGTAATTTAAAATCAGTGCAATACCTTGCTTGATATGTTGCACGAACAACACCATATTCCCTTTGGTCGAACCGGTTTGATGTTTGGTTGAGCCATCCTGGTACGTGGTAACTAAATTTTTATAAGGTTACAGCCATCAATATCATACATATTTCAAGACTGTCATGAAGATTTACGAGAAAACACCGTTTCCTTCGCTGTGGGTAACGAATCCTGATTGCTCTGAGTGAGGTCGTAGAGACCAAGTCAAGGCTCCGCCAGAAGTAATAACTTTATAAGATCTCTCAAATGTAGATACATTGGAATCTAAGGTAAAAAGTTAGCGGATAATAAATATGTAATAGAAAACCTGCTTACAAAACCCTTGTTCAGCTATTACTAAAGTTTTTCCAAACTGATTAACCCGGTCATTTAACCTTATGCGCAAAGATACTAAAATCAAAAAATTGCGTTAAAGTTTTACATTAAAACTCTTACCTGGGAAAAAAATCAATATCTCCATCACCATAGAAATGATAATCAAAAGCATCAACAAATTCTGATTTTAAACTTTCTTCAGGCCAAGCCACCAGAGGATCAGGATTTCGAGAACTGTTCAATAAAGGCAGATTATGTTAAAAATTGCAGCTTGAAAAGAATGAGATAATAAATATCTCTGGGCGCAAGATCAAGACATGCAAGTGTTTCCGAACTTAATTGCGCGCCCAGTAGAAATAGCTCACTAGCTTCCATCAATCACTAAAGTGTTGGGCGCGAAACCTTTGATGTATCTTGCAATGTCGATGGTCCACTGTGGCCATGAAAACACATCATCATTAGCAAGTAGTCCCTGAGTGAACAATTATTCAATTACCTCAGCTGGAGCCGGATTGACACCTAAAAAAAATATCATCAGATTGGAAAGTATCAACCAGTTCAATCAATCCTTACGTGTAAAGCTGGGATCAGTTCCATTGAACACTCGAATACCATGGTTCATTTCGTTTCCAGTTTGGAATCCAAGAAAAGTGTCGTCCTGACCGTATATTCGCCCATTTACAGTGTTTTTCCTCGTCAACAAATATTTAATGATTTTTTTGAAGTCGTCACGAATTCCTTTGTCCACGAACCAGTCTACGCGTGCTTGGGCTTCCCCATAGTTAGAAATATTATACCTATGGCGTATGAGCTACGCAAACATTTTAGAACGTATTTTGTACAAGTATTTGTTGACCAAAATCTTACATCGTTAAAATTTCCTACATAATCTGTGTCAGGTGCTCCATAGTCCTGGAAACATTTTTTCTGTAAGTAACATCTCATCCTCATTCGAATATTGGACTAATGCTAACTTGATTAATAATTGGAAACATGATCTTGACTCCATATTTGGCTGCTAAGTCAAGTCTAAAAGAATGTTTAAACAAAAAAATGTTAAAATTAAGAGCACCAAATTAGTTTTGGATATTTTTCTCACGCTCGGTCAAATTGCTGCCACTTGGATTCCGTGTAGATCCAATCTAAATGGGTAAATTTTGGGATGTGTGCAATATTGTAAGTTAGGGGTCTATAAAATATATTTCATGATTCATTGTAGGTGAAAATGAGGCATGATTGGCGATCGCTTGGCAAGTTACGGTATCCCCAAAGGACAAGCTCATGGATGTGCTCTTGTTTGAAGCCAATCAATCAAATGAAGATGCTGTTATGGGTCTTATTCATCACTTTAACGAGCTACACATTCTTTAATCAAGCTTCTGTCTTGTATCAGCTTTGATTTCGAACTGCCAAAACAGGACCCTGTGCAGGCCGGAAATCCTCAACTAGCGTGTCATTTGATATGTTACTGTCAGATTCAGTGGAGACAGATGTCGCATTTCAAACAAATGTTCCACTTCTTGTTTAGAGTACCGTAACTTGCAGCTTGATCGCCACTCTTGACTTAATTTTGTCCCTGGTGATTTCAAAAAGAGTGAAAACTTATTACGTACCTTGTGTTTGATTATTCCAACCAGCAATGTGAGCATCACTTGGTGGAGTGGACAGGTTGAATTGTGAATTAGCAACCTTGAGGGTATATATTCTCGTGGCGGGTGAGCCAAAACCGGCAATGGAAGCCATAGTGTCAGCATTTTCAAAAACAGTTGCTAAAGCAGACAGTTGTCAATTATTTCACTACTTTTATATTTTGTTTCAAGTTTCGGCTCACCGTCTAATGTATGAGGAGTGCTGAAAATTTAAAATAATAACAGTCAAGTAAGAAGATGAATTGTGTAAAACCATACTAGAACACTTACGTGAACCCCCTAAAGTCAAAAAGACGGTCTCCAATGTAGAAACGACCCCTCCTAGTAGTAACAAAACCAGGTAAGGTTTCCTCATGTGTACCATCGGCAACTACATCTGGCAAAGGAGGCGGGTTAGATGTAGCTTCGGGTACAGCCATCGGTTTGATAGTGCCCCCTTTGCCTTCAACATGAAGAAGTGAAAAAAAATGAATGTAGACGGTAACAATGAGATATCTACAAAACATATTTATATTTTAACAAAAAAGGTGATTTTGGAAGAAATAGCAATGCTAGAGATGGGATGGAGAGGGTGCTTATATACACCCTTTTCAAAATTTGAGCTAATAAAAAAAGCTCTCACTCCTTATGAAAGATTTTGAACAAAGAATTAGAAGGTAATAATGTTGAAGGCTCATATTTATACTGAAAGATTACCAAGCGTTTGGGGAGGAAATGGTAATAACCTTCTGCTCAGAGAAAAAACTAGTGTCTGCTCTATAAGTTTCAGTTTGGCTATTGGGTTCGTCGGAGATGTTTTAGATATTCATAAACTTTAGGGTCGGGATAAAATTTGGAAACGTGATAGAGAGTTGGTTTCCTCCGGGGGAGAAAAAAAAAAGGAAGAAGAAAATAGAAAATAGAATGTCTTGAAAACAGCACAAATCTCGGACCCAGCCATGAAATGAGCCAAGGTTTAAAAAGATCAGAAGATTATGGATAAGAATGAAACTGAGGAACTCAAAGAATCCAGATGATGATGATTGAAGAGTTTTAACGTGATCTCAAGCATATGGATTTCACTAAAGTTTGAGATGATTTTGAAACAGGGTACACACACCCTAGTCAAAACACTCAAGTAGAAAAAAAGTAGATGCGGGGGAGCTACTTTAGTTATCGTCGCGCGAGTTGATTCATGTTTATTCCTATTTCGGTTCTCTTCGGTTCCTGCTTCGTTTCTGCTGCCTATCTCCTGTTTTCCTTTTATTTTTCGTCTTTTACACTCAACAACTAATTGAAAAAAGAACACACAATAAGTACCTC
Source organism: Hemileia vastatrix (assembly GCA_030280995.1). Classification (NCBI taxonomy): domain Eukaryota; kingdom Fungi; phylum Basidiomycota; class Pucciniomycetes; order Pucciniales; family Zaghouaniaceae; genus Hemileia; species Hemileia vastatrix. The sequence continues at coordinate 22,211,953 of JASXTE010000001.1, read as the reverse complement.
AATGAACTTTATAGGAAATTTTGAAGGGATCATTAACTTCACACTTTTTTCTTGTGATATCGTCGGATTTATAGAGTATATTTTACTGATTAATTTCCCACGATCGCGCGTCTATCGTTCATGAAACTTCACAGGGTAATGCTAACAATAATAAAACAGAAAAATAATACTAACATGGTAAATGTGATGGATTTATTGGAGTAATCGGTTTTCACGGTCTTACAAGGATTAATTACAAATATATTTGTATTCAACTGAATATAATATTGCTTAAATAAGTAATTCTAATTTCATTACCTCATGTGACAACAGGATTGTATAGCTACTACAGCAAACCTCACGGTATTCTAGAGCTAAACCCACACTCTGGGTGATAGGAGAAATAATTTTTTCCTAAAAAATGAAAGTTTTCCTGAAACAACTGAGACATCTGATTCAAGCTTTTGGATTTCACAGTTGCTATGCAGTGTATCTTGGTTGGAAGTATCTCGTGAACCATCACTCACTAATAAGAAATATTGATGAATCTCTTTGGTTTTTTTACCCTTTTTTTCATGATTTTTGCTGCATTCTTGAAACATACAGAGCCTTGCTTGAAAAATAAGTGACACATGTTTTGGTCAGTTGACTTCAACAGTAAAGGAAAAGAAAAAAAGACCATTGCAACGACGACATTTTATCTGCTGGAATAGCAACAGTACAGCCAGGCTCTAAAAACTTTTAAGAATCTTTGACGAAAAAATCGGAGTTACTCTCGCGAAAAAAAAAAATACTTTGCCAACTTAAAAACTTTGGGGATTGGTCGGAGGTACTCCTTTTTGAATGATGAAATATTTTCTTTTTATTTTTTTTTATTTTTTTTGCAAATGCAAATTTGATTTTTTCGCTCAAAATTCTGCAATCTTTAAAAAAACTGGTGTAAGATATCACAGCGGTGCTAATAAACAAAACCCTTGTGTGGTTTCATTTAAGTTGATCCTTTCCTGGCTTCCCGGTCTCCAGATTTTTTTAAAAAAAAAATAATCTAGGATAGATCAATCAACATGTCGAATGAATTTTCTATAATATTCTTTTCCGAAAAAAAAAAAAAACTTTGCCGACAGTTTGAACCACCTCCAGCGGCAACAAAGGTAATGATGCAATCATGACAAAAAATCAGGAAGGGGACACTTTTTAGCTAGTCCACAACCAAATCCAATAGGATCATGATTCCAAATGGAATTGATCAATTCCATCTGGTTGTAAACTTTTTAAAACCCGCAATTATTTTTTATTTTGAGTATAGTTCATTAACTTACATTTATTTTAAAGAAGCTATCAGCTTTCACATCCCTCATCCTCCCTACCAAAAATATGAGTCAAGGTTGTTTATGGCAGGGAATGAGAGGGGGAAAAAGCAGCATAATTAGGGAAGTCTTACACTTGAGTTTCAAACATTCTTGAACTTCCTCACCTTAAGCACAGTTCCAGGGTAGTTCCCAAATTTTAACATTTGAATTAAGATCAAGTGAATGAAGTGGTGTCATGCGCCATGTGACACTCAAAGCAAAAGTCAATCTTTTAATCCATAAATCAGTACACAAATCCATACTTGAAGCGCAGAAAGCAACATCTACTTAGTAACTGCTTTTCCCTTTGTTGTCTCAATTCAAATGTGCTAGCAACTGTGCTATCTAAACCTTAAATCTAAATTAGTCAATCATCTGCTAATACTTTTCAACTTTAAGCAAATGCGTCATGTATTAGTGCTTGGATAAATAGTATAATTTCAATTTTGGGTTATTGTGTGTTTAATGGTAATTAAAGGTCTGTGGGTAGTAATAGGAGTAAAGTTAAAGGATCTGTGGGTTATAGTGAAGGGTCTGTGATAAATTAAGGGTTATTTATTAAAGGGGTCTGTCAAGGGTCACTTTTGGTCTAGAAGATTTTTCCAGCAGTCCAACGGCGTTAAAGGTAAAGGTTACTCAAGAATTCAAGATTTTAGTATGTATTTAATTCTTAATAATTTATTACTCAATAAAAAGGTAAATAGTTTGTATTATTATTATTATGTTGAAATCCTAGAGATACTCAAATTTAAATACTAAGAGTAGTAATAGTAGTAATAGATTTATTGTGTATATAATAATTGATTGTAAAGTAAGAATGGGATGAAATAAAACAGCCAGATTGAGGGGCCTTATATAGGCAAAAAAGAGAGAGAATACAGAACCACAAGTCTACATACATGAGTATCCCAGGGAGAACAATCCCACAATAGAAATTTCTAAATTAAAAATTGTTCTAGAAAGAATGTTCTTATATACAGTATTTATCTGTATATGTCAGGTTTATTAAAAGTATTGAATTTACTTAGGTTTTTTGGTATATGTCAATGAAGATAAAATAATTTGATTTTAATATTTAAGTATTAATATAATTTAATCTACTTTTCAACTGTCATGAGGACACTGTCTAGGAATAAAAATGAGGGAACATTATAATTATATATTTAATTAATTTTACTTATTAATTAGTTAAAATATTATAAGTAATTTATAAAGTAAGCATAACTAATAAAATGAGAAGTAAAGGCATAGCTCTACTCTAGTAAATAGTTAATTATTTACTGTATAAGTCTGGTAGCCTGGCTGACACTCCCTCACTCCAAAAAAAAAAAAAAAATGCTATGATTTTTTCTTTTTATATTTCTTTAGTAGAGCAGGAGGGCTAGATATCTCTTTCCCAGGTGTCCAACAATTATATTCATAAGATTTATTCTTGAACCTCAATAAGTATTCAGTACCCTTTTCAATAGTGATAGTTCTGTCATTTAGAATCCTAACAATTTCTGCTGTCTTGGTGATTTCTTTAGGATTCTTCTTTGGTCTTCCCCTCCTTTGTGGTAATAAATCACTATTGCATGTGTAAGGTTTCAAAAGAGATATTGGAAAAACAGGATGTTTCCTGTCATATAGAGAGTACAGGATAACTTCAACTGCATTATCACCAACCATTATTCTGAAAACAAATGGACCTAAAAATGGGTAATTTAATTTTTTATTACCTTGTAAATTGAAGTAGAATGTATAAATCAGTACTTTATCACTCTTCTTAAAGGTGTATTCTTTATGGGATTTGTCCCACCTTTTCTTCTCATATTCAAAAGATCTTTCAATACATTTTTTAGCATTAATTCTGTAAAGCTGTTGCATGTGAAGAAAAGATTTTACACCAGGATGTAAATCCAATTTAGGTATTTTATTATTGAGACTTTGGGCAGGAGTATAAGTAAAATATCCAAGCCAGAGCTCAAAAAGCTTTCTTTGAGTAACAGAGTGAACAGTGCTATTATAAGCAAATTCCAAACCAGAAAGTAAGGTGACCCAATCATTATTGAATCTGTAATTGTCTTTATACTCAAGGCCTAAGGCATATTAACTTCTTATAATGTCCTCTAAAGTCTGAATCATCCTTTCAGCTAATCCATCAGTTTGAGGGTGATGGGCAGTAGAAAGCTTCATATCACAACCACAAACATCAATAAGAGACATCCAGAATTCAGAAGTAAATTTAGGGTCTCTGGCAGAGATTATGGCCTTTGGGATACCAGCAGTATTAAACAAATGAGACCACCACAAGAAGGCTAATTCCTTAGTGGAAAAACTTTGTGAGTTGGAATTAATTTACAAATTTTTATACATCTGTCCACAATAACCCAGAAAAAGTTACAGCTGTCTTTCCCAGAAATGGGTAGTCCTGTTACAAAATCCATGTTTATAATTTTCAATGGTGCATTAAGAGATTCAATATGTTGCATTAATCAAGCTCTTTTCCCAGTTAATCTTTTTGATTTCTGGTGAGAATCACAGGATTCAACATATAGTTTGGTGTCTTCAACATATTATTCCACCAAGCAGTGTTCTTAATTCTAATCATTTTTTTAAAGATCTAAACATTCTTCCAACATTTCATCATGACAAATTTTCAAGATGACTTCTTTCATAGAAGGAGGAATAAAAATAACATTACTCAACTTTATTCTATAATATAGGTAGCCTTCATCAATCAAAAATTTTCCCTTGTCCAAATCATTTTGGTACTTTGGTGGTAGGGTTTTGATTAAATCCTGTATTAAAGAATTCTTTGGATCATTTAATTTAGTATGCAGATTTTTCAAGTCAGTGTCTTTATCATATGAATCCAGAATAAGCTGTAATAGCTCTTCCTCCATATCAAACACATATATCCCATGAATGTGAATTATTTCATCCTCAGTATCATATGCAGGATTTGAGTCATCATTTGGCAAAGGTAATCTTGAAAATATATCCACATTTTAGTAAACAATACCAGCCCTATGAATTATTTACATCCTTCCTCTGTATTCCTGAACAGCCAACTGCCATCTGAACATGTGCCTGTTAGGTGTTTTTAAGTTTAAGAGGTACTTCACTGCACTACAGTCAGTAACAAGTTCAAATTTCTGGTCATCCAGATAATAATGTAGTTTTTCCAGAGCCCACACAACTTCCAAACACTCAAGTTAGGTGGAACCATATTTCAATTCACTATTTCTCAAGGTTCTTGAAATATAACAAATTACTACTTCTGATACTTTGTCATTCATAACTTGTTTTTGGTGGAGGGAAGCATCAAGGCCAATAAAACTGGCATCAGTGTATAAAACAAATGGTTGATTAAATTAAGGCAAAGAAAGAATTGGAGCTGAAATAAAACATTTTTTCATGGTTTCAAAAGCTCTTTGTCTTTCACTGCTCCAAACAAAAGCAAAATCCTTCCTAATTGGTTGGGTTAGTGGTAATGCTATGACCTGATAATTTTTTATATATTGTCTATAGTATACACACATTCCAAAAAAACTTTGAAGCTCCCTAACTGTAGTAGGAGAATTTACCTGTTGTATGGCTTCCACTTTGTTCTGGTCAACACATATCTGTAACCCTGAGACAACATGACCAAGCACTTTCAAATAATGAAAGCCAAATTTGCATTTTTTCAAAGCAAGTGTCATATTTATCTCATCCATTTTATGGAAAAATTTGCATAGGTGGTTAAGGTGGTCCTCAAATGTTTTGGAGAATATGATGATATCATCAATTTAAACCATTAAACATCCTTCAATTATTTCTTGATGGAATGTGTTATCCATAACTTTTTGAAAAACAGAAGGGGAATTTTTGGACCAAATGGCATCCTAATATACTTATAAATACCCATATGTGTAGAAATCATTAGAAAATTCTGTGAATTCTTCTCAACAGGTACATGGTGATAACCTTTATTACCATCTAGACAGCTGAAATATTTAGTACCTTTTAAGGTAGCACAGATAGAGCTAATTCTGGGTAAATGATAGATATCATCTACAGTATAAGTATTCAATGCTCTATAATCACCACATAACCTGGCTTTTTCTTTCTCATAAGAAATTAGGACAGATGAAATAACACAATGTTTAGATGTTTCAACTACCTTTTTAATAATCTTCATTTTTAAAAGGGTAGAGATGTTGTCTTCAATATATTTTCTCTTTGTGGGGGAAGCAGGATAAGGCTTCTTCTTTAAAATAGGTGGTATTACAGTTAATGGGCAAGATAATGAAATTTTAATCTCTTCTTTGACCAATCCTAATTCATGTGACCCATGAGCAAAGGCCCATAAGAAAATATTTTATCAACTGAATGATGGAATCTTTTTCCTCACCAAAAAGTTGTTCTCCAAAAGAAGCTGTGTCAATTTCAGACTGGAGGGCAGACATTTCTTTTGTAGATCTTCCTTTATATTGAACCACTGAATTACATGTGTTCAATACTGGTGTTATTAATTTTCTGGTGGAGGATATTTTAAATTTTCTCTTCCCATTCAATAACATTGTGAAGCATTGGTTTGAGAGATCAAGTTTAATGCCATATTTTGTTAATATATCATTTCCCACAATGAACCAATTGTTTAATTTATCATTTTTCATAACTACAAAGTCACACATTGCTCTAAAAAAGCCATGGCTATATTTGAAAAAATACTGTAGCTTTGTATTTACCAATGGGTGACAAAACAGAGCCATAACCTCTCCAATTTTCAGAATTTACAGGCATAAGTTTTGATTAAGAATCCTGATAAATTGAAGCAAGTGATTTTTCATATACAGCACTTCCTCCAGCTCCAGAATCCAAAAAAACCTCAATGTTTTTTCCATTAATCAAGACTGGTGCCTTGAAAGGGGTAATAATTATTGAGGTGTCCTCAAAATTTCTTATGATTTCAGAATCTTCAAATGTGGACAAATCTTTGTTATCAATTTCAATATTATTAAAATATTGAATATCTTCTTCCACCATCAAGATTTCCTAGTGTGACTCATAAGAAATGTTGCTGGCACAATCACTTGAAGTATCATTCAGCTCAAATGTGTCATCTGCAGGCTCCTCTCTTTGTTCAACAAGTTTTTTTTATTGTCACAAACATGGCCTTTCTTCCAAGGCTTTCTGCATTTAAAGCATGTGTTTGTTGCACATTTTTTAGGTGCAATAGGGGCAGAAGGTTTACCAAATTTTTCAGGAAGTTTTTGTTGGTAATTGGAGGGTTTCTCGACTGAAGGTCTAGGGAAGAACTTCTTAGATTCATACCAGTTTTTCAAAAGGACTTAATTACAAGTATTAATAAAAGAAGAAGGCTCCCTTGAGAATTCAGTTCCAGCAACAATTAAGTCTCTTAAAGACATTGTCAATTTATAAAGGATCTTGTCCTTCTATAGTTAATAATCTATTTTTGAATCCATTACTCTCAGGATTTTCACTAATTTCATCAGGAACTGAATAGTTTTTTTCTGTTGAGGATGATCTATATTTAGATTACTTGTACTGCCTTTGTTGGGCTTACCTAAGCTTTGAACCACCATATTGTGCTTTAATTAATTTCTTCCAATCCTCTCAAGAGTAATCATTATTATCCAAGAGGACATATTCATACCACATGAGGGCAACATTGGAAAAAAAAGAAAAAAAATTACACACAATTTCTTCATCTTGTAGTTTTATAAGAGTTTTTTAGATTATCAATTCTGCTTATGAATTGCTGCCAATCAGAGGAAGAATCACCATCAAATGTTGGATATTGGTCAAGTTTGGGCCAATTTTTCTAATTTGGGGTGATCACCTTGTGGCTTACTAGATTCTGTGTAAGAAGAAGTTTTAATTTCTCTAATTGAGCAGTAATCTCATTATTTAACCCATTTTTAGATGAACAGGGTGCACCATCAATTTTTGATGGAAACTCAGAAATATCTACAGGTTTCTCTTGTACTAATTCTTCTCTAGAGGAAGTTGGCTCAGGTAAATTTGGAGTAGCTTATGCAACAGTTTCATACAAAGAAGTGACAGAGTATTTTTGGTCAAATAACAATGAGTTCAATTTCTCTTCAATGTTGGTTAACCTAGTTTTCACCCCTGGAATACTAGTTAATGTCTCATTGATGGTTATAAAAGATTTTAGGTTCTTATTTTGCAGAGATAAATAATGGTAATTTCGTTTTTTCAAGTTTGATTTATGACCTTCTATTGCTTGTAAACAGATAGACATAGTCTCTTTCAACTTGGATAGATCATTTTTAATATTTTTACACAAAGAAAAATTGTTTTCATAATTTACCTTGTCCCTAGACAATTCATCAGAAACCCTATTCAACTCATTTTTCAATACCTGGTAACCTTGTTTGATTGACAAGCTATTAAAATTTTTGTGTCAATTGTAGGTTGTTCATTATCTGATTTTGTTTGGTGATAATGTCTATCAAATATTGGTCATCATTAGTTGCTACATCAGGGGCATTTCTCAGGAGAGAGACAGAGTAATTTTCAAGAGTCTCATATACTTCAGGATCAATTGATTAATCTATAATAGCCATATCTGGGTTTATCTTTGAGTTAACAATTAAAACTAAAGGAGTATTTACATGAGTAGAACATTGATTAATTTATCTGCTAGAACCAGCTTCTACTGGTCTCAAAGTGTTGTCTCCAATCCCAGAGCTACCTGAAGGAACTGAATCAGTAACAAGAAAAGGAACTTGAGATTCAATGGAAGGCCTTACCATGGTTTTGGCACAATCTGAATGTGGTTGTTTTTCTTTCTTCTTCCTCCTTGGTGAGGATGAGGAGGGGCTGTATTGAAGAGTTGTGGCCTGGATGGACCTGCTTGAGGAGCATGAAGGGTATCCCATTGGGTGTTCAGCCAGTCCCACTTCCATTTTGACACTTCCATCTTTTCTTGTTGCTGAGGAGCCAACTGTGGAGGGGGTTTTGCTACTTGTAGAGGTTTCTTCTTCTCTTGGAGAAAAGTCTCTATACTTTTTATTTTTTCTTCTAGCAATTCTACTTTTTCCTTTAACTTGAGGTTCTCTGATTTCAACTCCTTGATGTGAGTTGACAGGTTGTTTACCTGCTGCTGTACTGGCATCTTTTTTATTTTGAAGTCTTTTGGAAGCTCTTCTAGGGGGAGTACCTGGGGCTTGGAGTCCAGGGGAGGATGTTCCTTCTTGATTTCCACCTCCTGCATTTCTACATCCTGTTTGGTTTACTAATTGATTAATTTGAGAAAAATTTTTAGTCAAAGGAGAGCTTACAAAATTTGCATCATAATCAATGTGATCCAATTCCTCTTCATGGGTGGTAGAAAGACTTAAATCAGTCATTATTTTAAGAACTTGGGCTGAAAGAAAAATATTTTTAATATTTTGTTAGTAATTATTATATCAAAAACAATAAAATTAAAAAATATTAAAAGTATTTAAGTTTTATTATTACTTATCAGGACCAATAGTCAACTGAAATAATTAATTAATATGATTTTTTTATCAATTAATTAAAATAATATTATAAATTTATTATTAATTACCAGGACTAATATTCAACTGAAGTAATAAAATAATATAATGTTATTATTTATCACCAGGACTAATATTCAACTGAAGTAATAAAATAATATATTAATTATAAGGACCAATAGTCAACTTGAATAATTAATTAATATAATTTTTAAATTAAATAATTTAAATTATATTACTTCTAGGACTAAGAACAATTCTTCTCTATCTTGGTCTACTAGGGAAAAAAGAATGTATATACCTGACACCTACCCCTGTAGTTTGAGCAATTTAATGTTTACTACAGAGTGTAGAGTAGAAAGATATATGTATAATGTGTAATATTCAGAATGACACCTACAGATAATAATCACTATAGTCACTAAAAAAGTATAGGACAACTATGTCTATATAAACCTTAAACTTGGGGCAAGGCTCAAATCCCAGTCTTGGCAAAAAAAGATAGTCATGTGCCTTTGATGTTCATCATTTGTCCAAAAATTGCTATAGGTGCTAGAGTTGATAGTCCCACAGTCACCAGCATCAAGATATTGATGGGTCAACAAAGATTCAGAAAGGCTCCCAGTTTTCAAGGAGCGCTTTTACTCTAGAAGATTTTTCCAGCAGTCAAAAGGTGTTGAAGGTAAAGGTTACTCAAGAATTCAAGACTTTAGTATGTATTTAATTCTTTATAATTTATTACTCAATAAAAGGGTAAATAGTTTTAATTATTATTATTACGTTGAAATCCTAGAGATACTCAATTTTAAATACTAAGAGTGGTAATAGTAGTAATAGATTTATTGTGTATATAATAATTGATTGTAAAGTAAGAATGGGATGAAATAAAACAGTCAGATTAAGGGGCCTTATATAGGTAAAAGAGAGAGAAAATACGGAACAACAAGTATACATACATGAATATCCCAGGGAGAACAATCCCAAAATAGAAATCTCTAAATTAAAAATTGTTCTAAAAAGAATGTTCTGATATACAGTATTTATCTGCATATGTCAGGTTTATTAAAAGTATTTGATTTACTTAGGTTTTTCTGTATATGACAATGTAAATAAAATAATTATATTTTAATATCTAAGTATTAATATAATTTAGTCTACTTTTCAGCTGTCATGAGGACACTTTCAAGGAATAAAAAATGAGGGAACATTATAATTATATATTTAATTAATTTTCCTTATTAATTAGTTAAAATATTATAAGCAATTTATAAAGTAAGTATAACTAATAAAATGAGAGGTAGAGGTGTAGCTCTACTCTATTAAATAATTAATTATTTACTGGATAAGTCTAGTAGCCTGGCTGACAGGGCCAATGTGAGATGGAGTTGTCTATATAATTGGGTGAATTTGGTTTTACATTCCTTAGAATTAAATTATAACATCATTGTGATAGTAGTTAAATTTAAAATGCTATTATTGTTTACTAATTTTCTTAATAATCAATTTATCTTAAAACTATTAAAACTCCTAAATCCCCTTTTAATTATTAAGTTCCAACCCTTTGTGAGATTTTTTGAATTTTAGTGTTACTCTACCATACATTATTATTCATTTAAAACTTAACTCAAAGCAAGTAATTTACCTTTGGCATATCTTTGAGCCACTCCTTTGAATAATTCCTTTGCGCTTCAAAGAACTCTTCAAACACATTAGGGGGTATCAATGTTCAGGGATCAGACATTATTAATTGTGGAAGATTCTTATCCACCAGCCCCGGGGCTAGTGGATAAGGAATCCATCTTAATGCATTATCCCGCCTCTTATACCCCAATTTCCGTTCCTACTTCCTGATCCCAAACTCATCACATCCATGATTGATTTGTATGCAAGTCACATGACATATAATTGCAGATGTTATGAATGAAATTAGGCCAAGATGTGGTTATGACAGAAAGTTGACTGATATGTGGTTATGAAAAATTGAGTAGAAAAATGTCTGATAAGAGGTGAACATTGATACATAAAGTGTCTAATAACCCAATTATTAGCAAAAATAATTGCGGAAGATAATTGGGGTATAAGGATTTTTATCCGCAATTAATTTAATTGTGGATCCCTGAACATTTATACCCCCTATTAAATAATCTCACTTACCCAGGAACACCCTTGACCTTGTTCATAGACCTTCCAGTGACAGTATAATTTGATTCTCCATAGTTCTCATTTTTATTCATACTACTATGTATTTTTGGGGCTAAGTCTAAATGGAACTTGTTCAATGCACTCCTCCTATGGGTGCTACTACTAGAGCTTGCGCCAGGGATAGACCAACAACTTCTCGACTTATTTCCCGCACTTACTCTCTTGAACCACTTGAATTAAGGGAACAAGAACATTCAATTCAATCTTTAGAGGACATCCCTCATGATTTCAAAGATTCTGGTGAGGAGGAAGAGGGTGGGGATACAATGCACAAGGTACCATTGGTCCTGGCTACCAACCCTTCAGGCCAAACCACTGAACCTGGTCCAACTCCTGCATTGGAGTATTTCATGAAATTATTAGTGAAATCTATTTCTAATCCTTCTCCTTTGGAAGACTCTAAATTTAAAACTCCCTCAATGAAATCCCAGGAAAAATTTGATGGAGAACATCCTGATAGATTGTGAAATTTTTTTCAAACCTGAAAATTATTGTTCCACAATTAACCTTCAAAAGTCAATACAGATTTTTCCAAGGTAATATATGCCTCATCATTCTTATCTGTAAAGGCATCACAATGGCTTTAAGCATATTTACTCATGCTTTATTTGATTGAAACTCATTTGCTAATCAACAATTGAGAAACATTTGAAGATCAACTATTTACATTATTTGGGGACCCTAATGAAGCAAATAAGGCAGAAATTGAATTAGATTTCTTTGCATGAATGGTAATGGTAAAGATTCTGAATATATCTCAAACTTCAGGGCTCTTCAAACTCAAGTGGGTTAGAATAATTCAGCCCTAAAGTACCATTTAAAAAACTGACTTCCTTTGAGGATTATTGACCAACTAAACCTTCATGGTCAAAAAATGACAACCTTAAAAGACCTAATGGATAAGACTCTTGATCTAGATGGTTTTTACCAAGACCGTTGTGGTAGCCTAAAGTTTAGTATGGCACCTAAGTAAGTAAATGGAGTTATTACAGAGCACAAGATTGGCATTATTATTTTTTATAAAAGGGTTTTATTTAATTTATTTGAGTTTTAAATATGAAGAAATTGGTTAAAAGCAAATGCCTACGCAAAAACAATTTATTTTACCGAGAAAACTTATTTTTACAGTCTGAAAAGTTTATAAGTATCAAGTCGAGTTACTCAAGAACCTTGGGAAATTTTTCCAGAATTTTTACTATTTTTCTTATATTTTTAAATGAATTTTAAAGATTTATAGAAATATTTACGTTTTTAGAAATTACTTAACTTTGATGAATTTTCACGGGGTGATTAGAGCTGCGCAGACTACGAAAATTAGTTTGGAATGTAAAGGGGAAGTGGCTCTATTATGTGTAATTTTTCTAGATTTTTTTCTATAGTTTTAAAGGTTCTAATTGAGTCCGGACGGACTCCATACGGGCTCTGGATTGACTCTGGCTGAGCTCTGGAGGGGAAACCTAGGCATGTGACTAGGTATACTTAAGAGCCTCTCAGACTCGAAATTGGGCATCATCTTACAATCATGAGAAAACATACAGATTAATCTTTAACCCCCACTGTCTCATTTTTTATTACTCAACAAATTAAATAAATTTGTAATACCCTTATAACTTTATATTTTATAAATAACATTTTAGAAATACTACTCAACAATTTAAATCACACTTCATACAGGGTATCTTTAGAAAGGTCTTCATCACTGGGACTTCATTATTTCTGTCTCATAAAAATTCAAATTATTATAAAAACATAAAAGTCAATCTTTTCAGATCTTTCACTGGTACACCTTAATTGTTGTAATCAGTATTTCTTTCTCAACAGCCACTTTTATTTAAATCTCAATAAGCGTTAAATATTTTAGAGTTTCATTATTTTTATCAATCAGATCCAAGTAGACTGGTTAGCTTAGTGATTTAGAATTCCCATTTTGTTATTTTTGTTGGAAGGACGGGGTTTTCCACTAAATCCACATATCTCCTCTGGATTCTGCTTACAGCAAGGCGACTGTAAGAGTCTACCTTACCATAGTTGGCGCCCAATGTGGGGTTTGATTTCTCTAGCTTTCTTTAAAGACTTACTTGGATCAAGAACGTTCTTAGCCTGCAAGAGGCTTATTTTCTGGAACTCTAATTGGATTTTTGTTTTTGGCCTGCAAGAGGCTTGTTATTTTATTGATTGTTAACGCTTTTCATTACTTATTGGGATGTCTTCTTCTGCTGTTGCTTCTGGATCTCCTCAAACTCTTATTCCCTCTGTTAGGATTGTTTCTTGGGATGGCCCAAAGTTTGATGGGGAGGAGGTTAAATGGTTCATTAGCAGGTATGAAGCTGCTGCTGCTGTTGATGGTGCTTCTCATGTGGATATGGTGAAGCAAGTTAGATTTTTTATTGCTGATAGGGAGGTGGAAAAAGAGGTTATTTCTATGCAGGCATTTAAGGACAAGGATTGGGTTAAGCTTTCTAAAGCTATGGTTGATAGATGGGGTGTTAAGTTTACTATGATGGACCTCAATAAAATTGTTGGAGACTGGCAAGCAAAAGGTGGAGTTTCTTCTATGGCTGACTTCAAAAAGCTCTGTGTTCAGTTTGATGAAGTGGTGGAATTTCTCATACTGGTGGACGAGTTAGTGCATGAGAACCAGGCAAAAGATTTGTTTTGGTCAGCATGCAGTAGGGATATTCGAATGGACGTCTTGAAGGATCTTTCAAGAAAAGATTTGATGAAGGAACTGCCTAATGGTGAGCAGAAACTGCCGGCTCTGGAGGTTATCAAAGAGAACATTCAGGCCCATCTCAAGTTGTTAGCATTGGACAAATATCAAGAGTCCTGCACTCAATATGTTAGCAAGGTTAGCGAAGTTTTGGCTGAAAACAACGATATTATGGTCAAAGCCCAGGAGGCCAAGAAGGCTCAAATGGGACTACTGGCTGCAAAAGTTGAGGGCAATGTAGATAATAAGATGGTCGATCACTTGGCCGATTTAACGAAACAATTAAAAATATTTGTTCAAGAGACACAGAAGGCTAACAAGGCCCCAATCTCTTCTTCGTCGACGTCGACTTCTTATCATTCCAGAGGTTATGAATGTCAAAATTATAATGGCAATAATAATGGTAACCGCTTCCCAGGCAATGGGAGAAATGGTGGGAACGGTGGTAGTAGTTATAGAGGTGGCTATGATGAGCCAAAGGTGTGCTCCTATTGTAATAGGAGGGGGCACAGAGCAACAGTTTGTTTTGCTCTTGATAAGGATATGGATGCTGGGCGAGTTTTATTTGATGGTAAAGTTTATAAATTTCCTGATTGTTAGTTCATCAAGCCCAGTGATGCACAGTCTCCTTCTGATATGGTCAGAAGAAGTTTAACGGCTGAAAGGAGAGCCAGATTTGAAGAGGTGACGGATGAAGATGTTAATGCCAAGGGTGGCAAAAATGGTAATGGTAATGGTGGAAAAGCTGACAAAGGTAAAGAGAAAGAGGTCAGTAAAGCCACATTTTCTACTTCTTTTGGTGGTTTAGAGCTGGCAACGGTTGCCCAGGTGGAGGGTAGCTGTATGGCTGGTGAATACGATGTTAATGCTGTTAGAAGAGCAGCTGCTACTAAGGCGAAGAGTAGCATTCAGAGCCAATTGAGGGCTAATCCTGGCAAGGCCAATAACAAAGTGAACCCTTACTCTAAGGACAAGAATTCTAGTGCTCAAACTGCCGCCAACAAATTGAACCCTTACTCTAAGGACAAATTATATAAAATGCAGAAGGGGATTGCTGATATGGGGCCCCCTAGTTATGGCAAGTTTGATTTAAATGGTGAGCCTATGCCAGAGGATGATTCAGATTCTGAGGAGGACGTACCGTTGGCGTCTCTACCCAGACCGAGTTTTAGCGGTCCCATCCCAATGGAGGGTGTAAGAAGGACTAGCGATGGATCAGGATTAGTACAAGAAGCTGGTGGTGGAGTCAGGGTTATAGAAAGTGAAGATGTTATAATGGGGGGTGAAGATGGCTCAGTTGGACCTCAAGAGGTACCCAGGGCCAAGGTTGTTAAATCAAAGGTCCAGTATGAGCGGCCAGTAGTTTCTGGTCAAGCTAATGCGATGGACGAAGTTTTGAATAGGGTGAATCAACTGCAGATTCCCTTATATTTGGGGGAGTTATTTACGATTAGTCTGGCGCTTGCTGAAAAGCAAAAGAAGAATTTGACAAGGCGTCGGGTTTCCACTGGAGAGGTGGAATATATTTGTGAAAATGCTGAAAAGTTTGGGGAAGATGTAGATACACATTTTTCCGCTCCCCTGGGTTATCTGTTGGTAACTCTTAATGGTAAAGAAGTAAAGGCCTTGGTCGATTCAGGGTCTCAAATTAATTAAATTTCATTGGAGCAAGCAATGAGTATAGGCTTGCCAATTAAAAGTGGCACTGGGGGAAACCTCAGAGGCATCGGAGGGCATGCAACAGAGCTGATGGGTACAGCTGAGCATGTCAGGTTAGGCATTGGTGGATCTGTTGGTAAGGTTCACTTTTATGTGGCCAGAGGAGCAGTCAAAACTGTTCTTGGTGGTCCTTTTTTGATGGATTTTGAGGCCAGGATAGGGTATCAAGCTGGCATGGGTATTAGTTTGGAAATCACTGGTGAAGATATGTGGAGGTTACATATGCGGTTAGCGCCTCCTGGAGATGAAGGTTGGGAAACACGGCCAGGGATTACTACTCTGTGCCAGTGTTGTGTTAGCACCAAGAAGCGGCATATAAAACAGACAGCTTCTGGTGAATTATGTTTGTTGGAAAGGGATGAATGCCCTCATTTTTTGGGGTAGCTGGGGCTGATCACTCTAATGTTGTAATCTCTCCTCAGGATGAGATCCCGGATTGAAATAGGTCAGCTCACTTGGAGATAATTCAAGTGGATTCTCAATTATTTTCTGTTAATATTACTTTGGAGTGCAAATACGTTTTGGACTTTTCTATATGTTTATTGGATTTACCCTGTTTTTCTATTAAATTTAAAAATGGTGAAAAGGGCAAAATGGGCCAAATTAGGTTGGATAAAAATTGGAAGGGTATGTTTTATGACCCCCAGCAAGAGGTTAAACTGCAAGTATCTCCTTCTATTATGGACCTCCAGCAAGAGGGTAAACTGCGAAAATCTTATCAAAATCCAATAAAAAATCTCGGTATAATTAAAACACAAAAAAATAATTTATGTGAAAATGTTATTCTGGACCCCAAGCAAGAGGTTAAACTGCAAGTATCTCCTTCTATTTTGGACCTCCAGCAAGAGGGTAAACTGCAAAAATCACATCAAAATCCGATTAAAAACCTCAGTATAATTAAAACACAAAAAAATAATTTTTGTGAAAATTCAATTCTGGTCCTCCAGCAAGAGGTTAAACTGCCAACTTTCTTTACGGGAAATTTACTGTTGGATAAGGGAAGAAAAGGGGTTGGAAAATCTGTTTATAAACTAGACGAGGGAAAGGAGAAAAGGGTAAAATTTAAAAATGAAATAAAATATTTTTCTAATTTTTCTTATTCTGATTCTGACAATAAAGAAGATTTATTTGATGAAATTTTTAATGGTGAAACAAAAGTAAATGATTTACCTCAAGATTATTTAGATGTGGATGCAGCCAAATATAAGAAGGTAGCAAATAAAGTTTGACCTATTAATGAACCGTTACCTGCTGAATTAAATCCACCCTTGAGAAGACCAAGGTTATCAAGAGATCCTTATGAAAGTCCCTTGGTAAAGAATCCGCCTGAATTTTCTGAGACGTCAAGAATCACTTTTGAGAGACTGGGTGTTGTTAATTTTGGACCTGATGGTTGGTTGTCTGGAGAAGAGAAGAAGTTGTTGTTGGATGTGATGGTCAAGCAAGAGAAGGCCATTGCTTTTGTAGAAGAGGAGAGGGGTGTGTTGAAGCATTCCTATGGGGAGCCTTACAAGATTCCTGTGGTATGTCATAAACCGTGGCAGCAGAAACCGATTCCTATTCCGGCTGCATTAAAAGAAGCCTATATTGAAGTTGTCAGAGAATGGATACGCACTGGACTGTATGAGCAATCAACGTCAAGTTATTCTAGTCCGGTATTTTGTATCAAGAAACCCAATGGCAAGCTTAGAGTTGTTCATGATCTTAGGGAATTAAATAGGGTTACAATAAAGGATGCTGGGATACCGCCTAGTGCTGAGGAGTTTGTTGAAGTGTTTTCAGGGAGAGTGTGTTATGGTTTGGGAGATATTATGAGTGGATATGATGAGAGAGAGTTACATCCGGACTCAAGGCCTCTCACTACATTCAATACACCACTAGGACGTTTACAGTTAACAAGATCACCTCAAGGAGCAACAAATTCGGTTGCAGTTTATCAAGCTCAGATGGCTTGGATCCTTCAAGACGAAATTCCACAATATGCTGGAATCTTTATAGATGATGGAGGAATTAAGAGACCAACAACCGACTATGATAACCAGGTGTTGGAAGAGAATCCCGGGATACACAAATTCATTTGGGAGTTTTCAATTACATTAGAAAGAATCTTGTTTTGAATTGAAGAGGCTGGTTTAACTATTTCAGGTTCAAAATTTTCATGTTGTGTGCCAGCCTTAGAAATATTAGGCCATGTGGTATGTAGAGAGGGTAGGATTATGTCCAAGAAGAAAGTTAACAAAATTCAGTCCTGGCCAAGACCCAAAAATACGACAGAAGTCAGAGGGTTTTTAGGCGTTTGCATATATGTTAGAATGTTTATCAAGGACTTTTCTTCATTGGCAGCTCCATTGAGACGGTTAACAAGAAAGGATGCAGACTGGGAGTGGGATGAAGAGTGTGAGAAGGAGTTTGTGAAGTTGAAGGAGGTTGTAGGGAAGGATTTAGTCCTGCACAAGTTGGATTATGGAAAAGATGCTGGCAGAGTTTATTTAGCAGTTGATTCAAGTCAGGTTGCAGCTGGGGCAGTTTTGTCTCAGATGGATAAAGCTGGTTACATCAGGCCAGTTAGGTATGAATCTGTAGTATTTACTGAGGTCGAATCAAGATATTCTCAACCAAAATTGGAATTATGTGGTGTGGCGAAAATACTGAAGAGACTTCAGCATATTTTGTGGGGGCAACATTTTGAGTTGCAAGTGGATGCAAAATCGTTAATCCAGATGATTAATTCCCCAAGTTTACCGAATGCACCCATGAAGAGATGGGTAGCTTTTATTCAACATTTTTCGTTTGATTTAGTTCATAAGCCTGGCAAAACTTTTACTATGCCAGATGGTTTATCAAGGAGACCACCCACTGAAGAAGATTCAGACTCAGAAGAGTTTGATGAAGATATACCTATTATCAAAGCCAGCACTAAAGGAGCTGAAGACTTTCCATACCTCCCCTATGAGGTTAAACTGGCAGGGATATTGTGTTTAGATTATGGTGATGATGACCTCCACCAAGAGGATAAACTGGAAAATAGTTTTTATGTTAATAAAGGTGTTGGAAAAGGTGTAGATAAATTCGGTAGAAAGCAGTTAGAAGAAGATGTGGTGTATGTAGAGGAAGATGGATTGGTAGTGTGGGATAGTAGTAAGTTAAGGAATGGTGTATATGTTGGAGAATTAGAGAATTTAAATAAAAAGGTGGATAAAGAGAAAGAGGTATTTTTGAATACGGTTTACGAAGGATCCAAAGGTTCAGAAGAAAAACGTTGACATAGCTCGATTAAAGATTTATTTAGGGGTCAACTATTATTGGCTCATTCATGTGCAGGTGATATTGGTGATAGAGAAGTCCCTATTGATGTTATATTAATTGATTTTCAAGATGAAGTCTGGGGTCAGACTGGATTTTATTTTTTGTTAGTCAAATATTTGTTGACTTTAGAGAGGCCAGAAGAGTGTGAAGATGATGAATGGGTGGCTATCAAGAGGAAGTCATCTACGTTTTACCTATCTGGTCGACGTTTAATGAGGAGAAGGTATCCAAATCCTCAAGTAGTTATAACTCAACAGAAGGGGCAAGAATTAGTTTTAAAATCACTGCATGAAGATCTTGGGCATAGAGGCGTTGGAGAAATGTTTAGAAGAATTTCTGATCAATTTTGGTGGCCTGGCATGAAGATGGCTGTTAAACAGTGGGTTCAGTCATGCGAAGAATGTCAAAGACGAAGTTATTTAAGGCCAAAAGAACCTGGATGCGCAACCGGTGAATATATGCTCTTTGGGAGAGTTAGTTTAGATGCCGTTCATATAAAAGAGGGATGGTATAAATATTTAATTGTGGCCAGAGATGATTTATCTGGTTGGGTAGAGGCAGCGCCTCTTATTAATTTAACTGCCAAAAATGTGGCAGAATTTTTGTTGAATAATTGGGTATATAGGTATGGGGTGATGAAGTTGGTGATGGTAGATGGAGGTCCTGAATTTGGGACAGAGTTTAAAGAGGCCGTATTGAAAGTTGGATCAAAGGTTAGGGTAGCAACCCCATATTATCTTGAAGCTGAAGGCATGGTTGAAAGAGGGCATCAAGTTATCAAGGATGCTTTAGTTAAAATGTGTGGGACAAGTGCCGAAAAGTGGAGGCACTATTTACCTTTAGTTTTATTTGCTGATAGAATCACTGCCAAAAGGACGACCGGATTTTCACCTTATGAACTTGTTTTTGGACAGATAGCAGTTTTGCCGGTTGATTTAGAAGCTGAATCATATCTTGGAGTTGACTGGGACATGGTCAAAACTACTGAAGAATTATTGTGTGCAAGAATGATGCAGCTAGAAAAGAAAGAAGAATATTTAGAAAAGGCATATTTGCGGATGATGAAGATCCGAAATCAATCAGTTAGATATTGGGATGAGTGGTTGGCACATTGATTAAGGAAACCTTTGAATCCAGGAGATATGGTCTTGGTGTATAATAGGAGTTTGGAAAGTCAGTGGGGAAAGATGTTTGCAGATAGGTGGAATGGACTGTATAAAATCAAGGAGCAAGTTTCCGGCGCTTCATATGTGTTAGAAGAGTTGGATGGAGTAGTATTGAAGAAGAGGGTAGCCGCCAATCAAGTGAAATGGTTCTATCCTAGAGGCACCAGGAGTGCCGAAGTCTTCCTCCGCAATGAGGATAAACTATGATGTCAACGAAATTTAATGGATACCTCCGCAATGAGGATAAACTATGATATTGACAAAATTTTATGGATCCCTCCGCAATGAGGATAAACTATGACATTTATCAAATTTTATTAACCTCCGCAACGAGGATAAACTAGCTTTTTTTATCAAAAATACTTTACTGTCGTTACACTACATATGGGCGACGAAACTGTGATGAAACTTAATGAAATGCAAGAAAACCTTCTTTGAAATTTTCAAAATTTAAAATTCTTAAAATATGGGTGAAGATAGTGTTGGAAAATTTTAAAAATTTATTGGAAGAAGTGTTCACAGGGGAACCTTCTTAATTTAATATTGGCAAGTGTGGGGGTAATTGATGGGCTGGCTGCTCTATACACAATTACCCCATAATGTTTGTTTCCAAAATTTTCCCTGTGTCTAGTTGAATCCTGGCTTTGTCTTTTAATTTTAGGAAGTCCACTAAGACTATAAACTGGAACAAATCAAGAGACACCGCTCTCAAAGCCGGATTCAAGATTCTTTTTATTTTATTTTGTTTTTGATTTTTTTTATGTTAGATTGTGATTTCTTTTCTTTAATATATATTATGAATTATTGTAAAGGTGATGCTCACTGGTGGTCTCTAATCATTTTTATAATTGGAGGGAGCCCACCCAGTGATCATCATTATAAAAATTATCTTCTAAAACTTTCATTTATTTTCTTTCTGTTCAATTTCTCAAAATTGTGTAACCACATCAAGTTGCACTTGGATGTGGGTATGATGTCGAGGGTACGGCTCATCAAATGGCCAGGGGGCATCTTTTAAAATTTTATTTTGAAATTTTATTTTTACTTTTTTTATCTTTCTTTTCACATTCGTTTATCTTTCTTTAAAAATTAAATTTTAACTTTTATTTCAAAACTATCTTTTTTAAAATCTTTTATTTTAAATTAAAAATAAAAATAAAAATAAAAAAAAACAAAAAAACAAACAAATTAAAATTAAAAAAAAATATTATTAATGGAAAAAATAATAATAATAATAAAAATAAAAATAAAAAAAAATAAAATAAATAATAAAATAACTAAAAATATAATAAAATAAATAAAAGGTATTTTAGTTTTAGGTAGTTTAGATGTTTATATTATTATTTTTCAAACATTATTCAAGAAAGCTACGTACCAGGAAGAACACCATCAAGGGTTGTTATATTTTGAAGAATCAAAATTAGAAAATTTAGAAGGACCTTGATTGATTTCCTGGGATTCGAATCTTATTTCACGGTCACGATAGTGTTGAAGCCAGTTGGCTATTTTGAAAAGATCTCTTAACAGTTGTTCTCTCATCCAAGATTCTGATCTATCAGAGGGTGGGTATTGTTGGAAATAAGCGATAAGGTTATTAAAATTAGCAAAGAGCTTTTCAGACACTAGGTGAATTGGAACTCTAGGGAAGCTTGGACTAGGTTCTGGTAATTCATAAGCTGAATATGGAATTGGAGAACCGGTGGACGCTTATCAAATTAAACTATCAGCAATATTAAAACCTGAAGATTAAAGAAAATAAAAAGGGACAACTAACCTGTGTCAACACTATCAAGATCATAGATAAATGGCTTACTTGGTAATGGAGTGGGATTTTTTATGTTTAAAAAAGGATTTTTAATTTTTGATAGATGAGGAGGACTGGTGTTGGATTTGGAGTTTGAAGTAGATGTTCTGGGCTTTTTAGATGAAACAAGAGAAGATGAAGATTGCTGGCTATTATAGGAACTTTTGTGCTTCAAGATGTTGGAAGTAGGAGAAGAATTGTTTGAAGGTTGAAGCATGGACCTGGGAGCAGTAAGAGTTCTTGGGGGAGTAGCAGCAAGTCTATATTGGAGAGAAGGACCCAGAGGATTAGGTGATGAAGAAAGATTTAAATAGGCTGATGGAGAAAAAGGGATAGGATCTTTAGAAGTTGATGGAATAGGGGGTGAAGTAGAAGGTGAAGAAGAAGGAGGAGGTTTGCAGAAGGAGGCGAAGCTAGTAGCAGTGATGGGGAAAGAACCACAATTCAAGCCAGAACATTTTCTTTTCTTCTCATAACAGGATAAACAGGCCCTGTTATAAGTGTGCTTTTGCTAGTTGAAAGTGAAGATACATTCCCTATGGGTGAAAGCACAATATTTGCAAGATTGATCAGCTGAGGCAATGAAGTCAGTAGGTTTCATCTTGTTAGGAGATATTTTTTTTGAAGAAGAAAACTTGAAACTAGGATGAAGAAAGCTGGTGGCAAAATCTGGGTTCAAGGATAGAGAAGTTGTTAGGTCCACCAAGACCCTAAACTGGACTATTATCAAGCTGTTGGGTCCACCATGACCTTAAACTGGATTTCTTATCGATCAAATGTTTGGTCCATCATGACTTTAAACTGGTAGTTCATTCATTATTTTAGTCCACTATGACTTTAAACTGGAAAATTAATATCTGCAGGATAATTCAACATTCATTGGTCCACTATGGCCTTATACTGGATTACTTGTCGATCAAATGTTTGGTCCACTATGACATTAAACTGGATTATCAAGTTTATTCAATCTTTGGTCAAGCCTAGGCCTTACTTAGGAATATTTCAAGTTATTCATGCACTTAAACGATCTTTGGTCCACCAAGACCATAAACTGGCAATCGATTATATGTTTGGTCCACCAAGACTTTAAACTGGAATGTCAATCTTGTTTGGATAACTCAATTCAATCTTTTAATTTATCGCTGTCCACTAAGACTCTAAACTGGTTATTCAATCATTTCTGGAATTGGGTGCTGATAAGCTTTAGGAGGTTAAAATTTTAGGTGGTGATGATGCTAAGGAAAGCATAATGGTTAATTAGGTGAAATTTGTGGCGCTTTAACATGGTCTAAAGTTAATATTATTATTGGAAGCCTGGAAAAAGTATTTTATGGGTTTGCTGTATAGCAAAGTTTGAAAATTGTGATGAAGGAATCAGAAATTAGGATGGTAGTTGGATTTTAGGGAATGATTTTTTTAGTGCCTCAGTGTTAGGCCATTTTTGGTGTGAAGCTTGGAGGACCTTATGGCGAGATTGGAATCATAGAATTCGGCTCAGTGGGGGGCCCTATGAGATTGGAATCAGGAGTATTCGGCTCATTAGGAAGATCCACTCTCTCAATGCTGTGACATGAAGGAAGACTGGTTAATGGGAGTCTGAAGGGATTCAAACCTTGCTCTCAGAAGTGGAATCATCACAAGATTTATTTTATTTTATGTTATATCAAGCCAGAGAAGAAAGAAACAACGTTTTTATTTTAAAAAATTAAAAAGAAGACCAGCTAAAACAAATTTATCAAATTATTTTACTAGAAAAGATAATTCTTTTGGAATTGCTCAATCACTTATGCAAAGTTTTACAAATGGGGACATTCTCGATTGGAGGGAGGATGTGGTAGCCTAAATTTTAATATGGCACCTAAGTACGTAAATGGAGTTATTACAGCGCGCAAGATTGGCGTTATTATTTTTTATAAAAGGGTTTTATTTAATTTATTTGAGTTTTAAATATGAAAAAATTGGTTAAAAGCAAATGCCTACACGAAAACAATTTATTTTACGGAGAAAACTTATTTTTACAGTCTGAAAAGTTTATAAGTATTAATTCGAGTCACTCAAGAACCTTGGGAAATTTTTTCAGAATTTTTACTATTTTTTTATATTTTTAAATGAATTTTAAAGATTTATAGAAATATTTACATTTTTAGAAATTACTTAACTTTGATGAATTTTCACGGGGTGATTAAAGCTTCGCAGACTACAAAAATTAGTTTGAAATGTAAAGGGGAAGTGGCTCTATTATGTGTAATTTTTCTAGATTTTTTTTTATAGTTTTAAAGGTTCTAATTGAGTCCGGACGGACTCCGTACGGGCTCCGTACGAGCTCCGGATTGACTCTGGCTGAGCTCTGGAGGGGAAT
The DNA here is from genome assembly GCA_030280995.1 of Hemileia vastatrix. Taxonomy (NCBI): domain Eukaryota; kingdom Fungi; phylum Basidiomycota; class Pucciniomycetes; order Pucciniales; family Zaghouaniaceae; genus Hemileia; species Hemileia vastatrix. Next base: position 22,187,863 of record JASXTE010000001.1, on the reverse strand, counting down.
CTTAGGCATGTGACTAGGTATACTTAAGAGCCTCTCAGACTTGAAATTGGGCATCATCTTACAATCATGAGAAAACATACAGCTTAATCTTTAACCACCACGGTCTCATTTTTTATTACTCAACAAATTAAATAAATTTGTAATACCCTTATAACTTTATATTTTATAAATAACATTTTAGAAATACTACTCAACAATTTAAATCACACTTCATACAGGGTATCTTTAGAAAGGTCTTCATCACTGGGACTTCATTATTGCTGTCTCATAAAAATTCAAATTATTATAAAAACATAAAAGTCAATCTTTTCAGATCTTCCACTGGTACACCTTAATTGTTGTAATCAGTATTTCTTTCTCAACAGCCACTTTTATTTAAATCTCAATAAGCGTTAAATATTTTAGAGTTTCATTATTTTTATCAATCAGATCCAAGTAGACTGGTTAGCTTAGTGATTTAGAATTCCCATTTTTTTATTTTTGTTGGAAGGATGGGGTTTTCCACTAAATCCACATATCTCCTCTGGATTCTGCTTACAGCAAGGCGACTGTAAGAGTTTACCTTACCATACCGTCTTCAAAAAATTTGTCATACCAATAAATCTCATGGTTCCAATTTTAAATACAGAACTTCTTTGAATCATCCTTGACCACCTCAATCCTAATCTCAAACAGAACCCAATCAAAAGGGTAAGGAAAAATATTGATAAAAAGATCTAACTCCATGCAATATCAGTAAGTTATTTGATCCAAAAGGGGAATTATAAAAATCTGAAAGAAAAGAAGAGCAGATAATGGGTTGTGTATGTATTGTGGGGGTAAAAAAAAGTTGGATGAATGTGCTGAATTAAAGGATAGAGAATGTAACAGTTTCAAGTCAAAAAGCTAGTGAATAGTTTAATTTTGTGCTAATCAAAATATTTTATATCTATCAATGCACAGAAACTTAATTTCCTAAGGACTGGAGTTTCCCTTAACTTTTTAAGACTAATTCTTTTTAATATGAATACTCTCTTCAGTTGTCTTATTGAATCTGGAGCTTCAATTTCATTTATCAGTATATCTTTTGCCAAAAAACTTAAGCTAAAATTTGTAGAAATTAACCAAATCCCAATTTATCTGGTCAAATAAGAGGAAAAAAATACTGGGTTAGTAAGAAAGTTTTATGGGTTTTAAACTTTCCCAATTTTCCCTCCTTTGAGTAGGAATTAAAAGTCTTTTATGCTCCAAGGATTGACAATACCATTCTTGGCCATGCCTTTTTACAGCATTGGAATCCAGAAATTGATTGGTCACAGAGATTAATCACCCCTCATTCTAAGTATATTTCTGATTTATCAATGCAGGTCAATAGGGAGCTAAACAACCCACCTGACCAAGTCCTGTGAGTGGACACTTCATTTCCAGATGTATTGCAAGCATCTGAATTACCTTTAAATGAGCATATGACTAGCCATTCTAGTTCAACTACTTTACTCAAAGAGGATTTCAATAGCCTCAAAGTAATCAATTTTTGCTCTCTAAATACAGGTCTACCTTCAACAGACTTCTTCAAAGATGAGAAGGATGACAAAATCAATTTTGAAGCCATTAAATCAACTCTACCTGAAGCATATAATGACTTCATCAATGTTTTCTCAATCTTTAAGGCTGAAAAGCTACATCCTCATTGACCCTACAATAATCAAATAGAGTTAATAGGTCCAGTACCATTGGCAGCTCCTGTCCATTCTTTGTCAAAGGAAAAGTCTCATGTTCTTTGAGATTACATTGCAGAGAATGTAGAAAAAGGTTTCATTTGAGACAGTAAGTCTCTAACCAGATCTCTAGTTCTTTTTTTAAGAAAAAGGATAGAAGTCTAAGTTTATGTGTTAATTATATAAAACTCAACACAGTAACTAAGAAGAACACATATCCAGTTCCTCCTATGTCATTACTTTTTAACTTATTTAATGGTGCTAAATTTTATCCTAAAATTGATCTCAGAGGTGCTAATAATCTTATACATATTGCAAAGGGTCATGAACCATTAACTGCAATTCATACTAGATTTAGTAGTTTTGAGTATTTAGTAATGCCCTTAGAATTGTGTAATGCACCATCAACTTTTCAAAAATTTGTCAATGATATCTTCCAAGATATAGTCAAAAAGTTTGTTGTCATCTACCTAGGTGAGATTTTAATCTTCTCAAAGTCCCTCAAAGAACATATTCAACATTTCAAAATGGTTCTCACTTGACTTCAAGAACAAGGACTCTATTCCAAGCACACTAAAAGTGAATTCCACTTAAAATCTATCAACTTTTTGGGTTTTACATTTTTCCCTGAGGGTTTAGTTATGGATGATAAAAAGGTTCAAAAATTTTTGGAATATCCAGAGCCAACCAACCTAAAATCCTTAAAAGGATTTCTGGGTTTTGCAAATTTCTACAGAAGATTTATAAAAGATTACTCTAAAACTATAAAAAATCTTACTTCTCTTCTTAAAAAAGATATCCCATTTGTCTTAACAAATATAGCACAAAAATAATTTGAAGCATTAAAAATTTCTTTCACCACAGCTCCAATTCTTTGAAACTTTGATCCTACATCCTTGAAAATAGTCAAGGCAGATTCTAGAAATTATTCTATAGAAGGGGTAATATCCCAATTTAATCCTGAGACAAACCTGTTTCATCCTGTTGTGTTTAACTCACGGAAATTAATTGCAGCAGAATTAAATTATGAAATTCATGATAATGATTTACTAGCTATTATTCATTCTCTAAATAAATGGTGTTCTTTTCTTCACAGTCTAAATAGCTCATTTCAAATCCTAACTGAAAATAATGCTTAAAAATACTTCATGTCTTCAAAAGTACTAACTAGATTTCAAGCTAGGTAGGCTGAGTCCTTATCTGAATTTTATTTTACTATTAACTAATTCCAAGGAAAAAATTGTGTAGTTCCAGATATCCTATCACATCTGGATGATGTTTATCCGCAGAGGGGGGAGGCATTTGCTGACAAGAATCCAGAAAATTTGAAATCAATTTTTAAAAAATCAATATTAAAAACTCCTCAACTTAATTCAATAACAACACAATCAATTCAAAATCCACTTTCCAACATTTGAGAATCTCAATAAAAGGATAATTATTGTTTGGGGATTAAAGACAAAATACTCTTGAAGCAAGGGGAAAAGAAATTCAGTATAGAATCAGGTCTGTTATTCTTCAAAGGTAGATTAGTCATACCCAACAATAAGGATATAAAGCTGTGGATTTTTGATAGTATACATGACTCTCTATTAGCTGGTCATTTTGGTGTTGATAAAACCTACCAGTTAATAGCAAGGGATTTCTTCTATACAGGGATAACCAAGGAAATTAAGGCCTAAACAAAGCCTGTTATGAATTTAATAGGAACAAGATACCTTGACACAGGATGTATGGGTTGCTTTAACCAATTTCAATTCCCTCTAAAACATAGTAATCAATTTTAATGTATTTTGTTTCTCAATGAACTTTACCAGATCAATTTGATGCTATATTAGTCATAGTTTATGGATTCTCTAAAATGTCTATTTTTATTAAAACTAATAATAGCCCAACTGCAGAAGATTTAGCTAAATTATTTCTAGAATTTGTATTTTCTAAACATTGCTTACCTGCTGATATTATTTCAGATAAAGAATCCCTGTTTTTCTCTACTTTCTGGACTTAACTTTGTCAACAACTAAATATTACGAGGAACCTTTCTACCACCTATCATCCTGAAACCAATGGACAAGCCAAAAGAATAAACCAAATCCTCAAACAATATCTTTGAATGTACTTTAATTACAAACAAGATGATTGGACCACATAGTTACCATTGACCAAATTTGCTTATAAAAACTTGACATGTTCTTTGAAAAAAATCTTCTTTTGAAACAATCTATGGAAGATATCCTCAATTCAATCCAATTCATGTAGGAATTAATCATCCTGTGGAACATTATTTTTGAACCATTTCACCACTTCAAGGCAAACTCTAATATAGCCTTGAGGCAGAAAATCAAAGATATAAGAAACAGGCTGAAAAAAATCAAAAATATGCTGCACCTTATAAACCAGGAAATAAATTATGGCTCAACTCTAAAAATATTTGAACAACTCAACCATCAAGGAAACTATTGTAAAAGGGCTTGGGCACATTTGAAATTGATGCAGAAGTTACTAAAAATGCATTTTGACTCAAGTTACCCTTAAAATAGCAATCAATTCATCCTGTTTTTCATGTATCTCTTCTGGAACTTTCTCAAGAATTATATCCGGGAAAGAACCAACCCCCTCCTGAACCTCTCAAAGTAGAAGATCATCTAGAGAGTGAATTAAGTCAGATTCTTTATTCAAGAAGATACAAGGGGAAACTTCAATACCTTGTGGAATGGGAAGGCTACCTCAATGACTCAAATAAATCATCTTGGGAAACATTCATCAATTTTTAAAACTCTCCTGAAATTTTAAAATCTTTTCATATAAAATATCCTAAAAAACCTAAACCTTAAAAACTAATTTTTCTTTCCTTAAACTTTTTTTAAAAAATTTCTTTCTTTTTTTTTCTTTTCTTTTTTTATCTAAATCAAGTTTTAAATTTCATATATTTCTCTTTTCATTTCTCAGCCTTTGTAAAATTTCTAAATAATTAAAATAAATTAAAATCAAATTAAAATTAAATTAAATTAAATTAAAATCAATAAAATAAAAATAAAACTAAAAATCAATAAATAAAATAAATTAAACCAAAAATAAATCAAAATTTATGTTTCTCTAAATCTTATTACACCAACTTACATTTTTTTCTTTCTTTTCAATTGTTCTTTATATGTTTCACAAACTTCATTTCAATCTCCATTTAATCTTTTCTTCATTTTTTTCAAACTCAAAATTTTATTTTATTTCTACTTTTCTTCTAAATCAAGCAATTCTCAAGCATCAATGTCTTCATGATACAACTCAAAACCATCTTATTTTTCCCAGCTATTCCAAAAATTTTCTTTTTCCTTATTTAAATCAATTTGTCTTATCCTATTAAATTTCTTCTTCAAAATGCAACTTTTTTCATTTTTCTTTAAAACATTTTTTTCTCTTTTTTTTCCCTTTTTTCTCTTTTTCTTTTCCTTTCATTCAAATTGCCAAAATTTAAAATTTAAATTTAAAAAAAAAATATATTAAAATTAACATGTAAAATTAAAAACAAATTTTTTTTTAAATTTTCTTTCATTTTCCTCTCCCAGTTTTAATTTCTATCTTTCTTAAAAACAAAAAAATTTCAACAAAATTAAAAAATATTCAAGATAAAACTTTATACAATTTTCTTTCTTTTTTTTCTCTTCTTTTCTTCCTCTTCTATTTCAACATTTTCTCCTCTACTTTCCTCTGAATCAATTCCTTCATTTCTTCAACTACTCTTTGAATCTCCTTTCTACTATTCTCAAAAACCACTTCCTCCCCAACTGGAACCACCTCTTCAATGTCCAGTAATTCCTTGACTACATAATAAGAAGCTGTGTGTACTATCCTGTCGATTTTGTCACACAATTGTTTGACAAAACTGTTTTTACAAGCCTTCCCTGGCTTCTTTGACCATACCTGATCCAACTCTACCTCCTTATTCAAGGCACCAGTAGTGGGTCTAGTTTTAGTAATCCTCAAGGGACCAGCTTTGACTCAGGGCTTGATCACTACTAATTCTAGTTTGATGGGCCATTATTTATTGAGTTCCACCTCCTATAAAAGAATTAGTTAGCTACTAAAGCAAAAAAAAGAAAATTAAGATTATAGAATTACTTACTTCAAACTCAGGATAAGCTTCAATGAATAACTTAGGCCTGGTGGGTTTAACTACTTCCACTGCCTCATCATCTTCATCTTTGACCACTAGTCAAAGCTATTTCATGGTAGGATCTACCTGCACTTCCAGGTCCAATCCATCCTTGACTAATTAATCAACCTCTTCATTTGGAGCCATTGGTATCTTTCCTTGCTTCAAACTGGCTACCCAACCAGATATTTCCTTCCTCTCCTCCTGATCCAATATCTCCTCATTGCCATCCACCACTAAATCATTTTCAATGGGTACCTCCCAAATGTATTTAACAATTGCTTTATCTTTGGCAATTGACCAAAATTTGGTCATCAAGAATTGACCCTTGATGGCTGAAATCTTCTCCAAAACACCACATGCTACTTGACACCTTGAAAAAACTGGCACTTCTTTAAAGGGCCTTGGGATGTGATACTCTCCACACAAAAGAGATCCATAGCTGTGCAGGATGTGCACACTATCTCAAATTGGCACATGATAACCCCACCATAATTTCAGGGGTGGTGTTGTTATTATCAGTCATGGTAATAATATTGAAGTTAAAACTATTTACAAAATCTATTTAAAATTTTCAAGAAGAGTGAAATAAAAAATATAAGTTAATGATGAGTTCTCATTCTCAACAGAGCTCACCTTTTATGCCCAGGCATCTGTGATGGGCCATGTGACACTTGTAGCAAAATTCAATCTTTTTCTCAGCCTGGATATCCCCAGGACTGATTAAAAAGTACTTATGAGTTATTTTAAGCACATGTACTATACATGGGAGCAATAAATTAGAGTACACAAATAGTATACATAAGTAAATTTATGATAAAATACAAAATATGCCATTATAACACCTTATATACCCACATATATCCTCTTTTTATAGGTCTTATGTACTTAATATTAAGTGGAATATGTTAGGGTAATCTTAAGAACCTTAAATATAAGGCTAAATAATTTTTAAGTAGACTTAAAGCTGCTGTTTTCATTGTTTTATGTGAAAAACAAGAAATGCACTTTAAATCACTTAAAGTTGACTATATGCGCTATAAATTTAATAATATTAAAAATGTGCCTTGACAGATCAATTTTTCTTAATTAGAAACATTAATTTGGCTGTTCAAATGCACAAAAATAACACTTTTTAAATTCAGTGTTTTTTATGCCAGAAATAGCTTCTGTTTACTGGCCACATACTGCCTGCATTTTTCCTGTGTGAATAGCTTCATTTTTAGCAAAGTTAGCTTTTTCACACTATAATTACCCCACATTCTACGCCCACTGTGGGGAATCACACTAAAATAGGCGACAGGCGCTTATTTAGTGTCCTAGCTTAATTAATAATGCATTGACCCTCTTTATATGCACTAATTTCATTAATAACCTCACTCTTGGCGCCTTATTTCACTACCACGCTTAAATTCCCCTAAATTTAGTCAAGGATTTACCCGTGCAAGTGCCTGCCAAGGACTGCATGTAGTTACCCCACATCTTACGCTCTTTTTTGAGTTTTTGGGTGGTTTCTCAGTCAATATTGGTTATTTTTGAATGGGAATTTCAAGTAGTATAATGTCAGGATTAGCCCCATTATTTCTACAGTGAATCCCCCTTATTATTAAGCTATTATTCAACTTAAAAAATCCCCTTTAGTCTTTTATATTATTGTTTAATACACATATACTCTCTTTTTTATCTTATTCTTTAATTTTGATGGATTTTCCTTACTATTACAGGATTTTGACGGTTGTTACTCTTCTAATTATGTCATGGGTTACTGGGAATGTTGATGGGCATGTCTATTAGTCGTTTGAAGGTGTCATTAACTGTGTATTGGGTGGTACATCAAGGGAATCATTGGGGAACTCAGTGTGTATAAAAGGAGGAGGTTTTTGGGTTGTGTTTCTACATTCTTTATCAATACAATTTACACCATATAACCAAATCAATTACAATACACATCAATTAGTACTTTTATAAGACTTTTGAATAGTATCTGAATTATTAAACTCTATTTTTCTACCAACTAAAAAGATTGTAAGCCACATATAAAATAGTTAGAATTATATTACTGAGATCTTTATTTTGGATTATATTTTACTATTTGTTGGATTTGTACTACAGTATTCATATAGGACCATTAAAATCTTCTAGACAACTGACCATTCAAGCTAGTTCATGTCTTTGTACTTGACCTCAGCCTGACACATTTCTTATCAAACTCTCTTAACTAACAATATATTTATTATCTTATTACTTATTTCTTATGAAGTGTTGCAGGAATTTTCTTTCTTAACTTATCATTAAAATTATATAAAAAAAAGGTAAAATAACTAATTTATTTCATAATACTTGATTACTAACAATAAAACTTATTTCATATGAAGCCGTTTTTTTTTTCTTTACTTATCTGTCAGTAAGTCGTCTAGAAGAAGAAGAAAAGGAAGAGGAAAATGGAAGGTGAAAGGAAATAATAACAGCAGAGTTACAAAAGTAATAGGATAGAGAGAAAAAAATGTGATTTATATAAATTATAAAGTTAAAGATGAGAAATGCTACGCCAAGTACTAAGGACTGATATAAAAATGAGTTTTGTTTTATTTGTATATATTTTAATTGAGTAAGTGAATTCTTCTCTGCACGGCTAACAATAGTTATTATTAATAGACTTAAAGCAACCTTGATTTATTTATTTAATATTTATACTAGATTTCTTGTAATACTAATAAAAATAGAAATAATAGTTTATAGGTATTTAAAATAGCTGTAATGTAAGTGATGATTGCTAAAGTGGAATCCTAAGACCTTTTTATAGGAAAGGATACCTCTGAAGCGTTTCAATTGTATGTACAAAAGTGGAAATAGTGTGAAACAAAAAGATCAAGGGAATTTGATTTAAAACATATACTTTGAGGAAGAAAAATGAAACAACAAATTGAACCCGTGAAAAGCAAATAATTTTCTCATCATAAAGTCCCAATCAATTGATTAATATAATAAGTAACTAAATGAGGATGAGACCATGAGAACTATGAGAAAATATATACTAAACAAATATTATAATAAAATGAAAAGGGTTTAATTGAGACAAATAAAATTATTTTCACACCACAATTTATGGAATCAATTTAATCCAGCTATCCAGGGAATTTAACTAAATATTTTTAACTATCTTAGTAATTTAATTGAAAAAAATAATTTATTTAACAGTAACTAATTTAAAGTGAGAGTTTAATATTATTATATTAAATATGTGTTTTTAAGTCATTTAGTAATTTTTCTGACACAGTTAAGGGTCAAAAAAGCACTCAATATTGATGGATAATTTTATATGATGAGTTAGATTTAATATATATTAATTTTATTTGTAATTACCTTATAAGTTAAATATTATTAAGCTTATAATATAATAATAAAATTATTGATTTTTTAGAAATATTAAATACATAGAAAAGCGCCATGTTTTTATAGAATATATTATTTGTTTATGTAATAAAACTTATTTAATAATAAAATTAAGTATAGTAATTATTTTATTTATTCATAATATATTTATAATTTTATTTTAATAATTTATTGTAATTACATAATGTTATTCCTTTATATGATTACAGTAATTTATTATATAAATTACTGGGCTCCTGAGATAGCCTGGCTGACATTATCAATAATAATATATTAAATAAAAGGTAATCTTTCATCTTTATAATATTTATTTCCTATTACTGACTTTAAATAAATCTTTATTGGCTTTAATAGTCCAATTATGAATTTTTAGGTCTTCACGCAATTGAAAGTGGATTGAGGAGTTATGTAGTTTTTGGTTCCTTTGCATATAAGATGTTAAACTATTGAAAAGAGCTGGATCACGATGATCGCTAAGTATTTGTGAAGAAGATGATTCTTCATTCTCATTCACAAGGGATTCTTGAGTAAGGTAAGGGTCAAAAGCTGATTTATCTTCTACAATCATGTTGTGCAATATTACACAACACATCATTAAATTCTTTACTTCACTAATATTCCAAAGGCAACATGGTTGCTTGATAATTCCCCATTGAGATTGTAGTACACCAAAGGCTTGTTCAATATCTTTGCGGGCTGCTTCTTGTAGCTTAGCGTAGTACGGGCTGGCCTCCTCCTGAGGGTGGAGAATTGTTTTTACAAGTGTTGACCATGACAGATAAATTCCATCTGCAAGATAATATCCACAGGTATACTTATGTTTGTTTACTTTAAACCTAACCTCATCTTGTGTTCCGGCAAGTAATTTGTCAAATATGTGGCTGCGGTGGAGGATGTTGATATCATTCAGGGTACCAGGAGAACCAAAGAAGAAGTGCCAAAAGCGTAAGTTTTTGCTTACTACACCCTCTAGTACCATAGTTGGAGTTCCTTCTTTTCCTTGAAACTGACCAGCCCATGCTTCAGGGCAGTTTTTCCACTCCAGTGCATACCATTGATTGATCCCAAACACCCAGGAAAGCCACGTTCTTTGTATTCGTTCAAGATTTTTTTTTCTTTCGTATTTGGCTCACATAAGTATTCTGATTTGTACAACTTTATAATATCTTTAATAAAAAAATTTAGTGTTAATAGTGCCGTGGATTCTGCTATTCGAATATATTCATCAGTGCAATCTGCTGCAATCCCATAGGCAAGTTGGCGTAGGCAACAAGTTAACTTTTGGTGTGGTGTTAAGCCTGGCTTCTTACAACAATCCTTGTGAATAGTAAAAGGTAGTAGCAAAGAAGAAATAAAGCTTTTCAATATTATAAAATACATAGATTAGTGTAATGAAACTTACAGTTCTCCATAACCAGTAGTTGTTGTGCTCTTGAAGATCATGACATATTTTGTTGAATAAATTTTTGCTCATACGGAATCTTCATTTGAATATTCCTTCGTTGTATGTACAATTGTCTTCAAAATAATCTCGCATCAGTTTATAGTGGCCTTCAATACGGTTGCGTTGAATCTTTTTTTTTTTTTTTTTTTTTTTTTTTTTTTAGCTTGTTCTTCAGTGTCTAGTAATATTGATAACATTAGTTCTTCCTCTTCCATTGAATGGAATTTCTCAAGAATGTAGTATCTGTATAGATCCATGTGAAACTTCAATTGAGATGTGGAATGTGTGGAAGGTCGGGTTGTGTTTACAGAAGAGTTACTGTTGCCGAACAAAAAACACGAGTGATGAATATTTTGAAAATATTGAGTTAATTGAGATTTACTTCATACGACTGGGGTTGCATGCAGATCAGTAAGCAAAGTCTCAGGAATATGCGAATAGCTACTGATAATTTGATGCAACGAGTGGAGATGCTCTAACAGTAACAATAATGAGCTGCCAATTTAAATTATCTTTAGAAAAAGGCCCGTCTCTCACAAAAAGCGTTACACAGGTCAACATTAGGTAATTACTTAAATTATTTCTATCTACTTTTTATCATGAGTAAACAAACATTTCCACTTCCAGTACACCCTGATTTGCCTTTTATTTTTACTTGAACAAAACAACACTTTGTTAGTTAAAGGAAAGATACATCATAGACAATTATGTATGCCTCGGACAATGATAAAAATCAGGCCAACCATATTCCAATTAAGAGAATGATTAAAATAACTAACAACAGCTTTGATTCCAAGTACAGAAAAATTCATATGATAACATTATTAAATCACCAGAGAACATGATATGATAAACCAAACAGCTAGTAAACTAACGAGAAGAATGTGCTGAATTAATCAGAGGAGGATAATGAAAACATGTATGAGGGACGCAAGAGGACGAGTGCGGCATCATGATATCTAGCCAAGTATAAAAATTACAAGACAAAAAATGACTGTATTGCTGAAATCATTTTTGAGTTATCAACTAAGAATCAGGATTTTCAAGAAGCTTGACAATTATCCAACTTGCAGCAGCAGCAGCGCCTCCAGCAATAATAGTTGAACTACTGGATTTTAAGTAGCCGATAGGACCAATCGTAGCACCAGTAAAGTAGGCCTAATGATTAAATTAGAGCGATGTGAGTGATCATCGAACAGATGGTTTGACTGATTCAATAATTGAAAAATCATTGGCTTACTTTGAAAGCACCAAAAATTAGCAACACAAAGATCATAATAGCGATGCTCCAGTACAATGCAATTTGTGCATTGAGGATAAAAAAATATGGAGACTGAAACAAAAAATAAAAAAGAAGAAATTCAAGTGAGTGTTCGATTTTCTCATAACCCTACAAATAGTGGTGCCCATCGAGAAACGTACCAAAGGGACTAAGCCACCCACAAAATATGCGGCGCCAATTGTGAAGGCTGAGATAAACAGTCGACTCTGGGGGACATTTTCCTTGCCCTCACGAAATTTCATCAAAAACGCAGTTAAGCCAACATCATGCGACCATCTTAGACTAACGGACTCATTAGGGATCTCGTGTGAGGTTGTGAATGGTTTTCGGGATATTTTTCGGAGACATGACATCCAAAAGCTGTCATTTCGTTCTACTGGAGGGGAGGAAGCCAAATCGCGTTCGACTTCTAAGAGTGCATTAGCCACGTCATAAGAGACATTTTCTTTCAATCCTACGGAGTTGAGCACTTCGTGAACTTCACGGTGAACTTCATCGAGACAAGAGCCTTTGATGCGCTCGCTAGTAATTTTCTGCAAAAAACGAAAATGGTCACGTTCGGCTTCAGCAGCAAGATAGCCACCCACACCCATTGAAATAGCTCCTGACATGAGCTGAAAAAAAGAATGAGAGCAAAAGATTCAAAAGAGATAAGGGAAGACGATTATTAGCCAAGAAGAATCAGCGGAAAAGAGATAAGGGAAGAAGCTTATCAGTCAAAGAGAAGCAGTGGAAAAGAGATAGAGGACAAACCTCAGCAAGTCCACCAGCGACTACTAATTTCGAGGAACCAAAAGAAGATAATCCGGCAGTGAGACCGAACGGGACAGTTAAGCCATCACTGAGACCGATGATTCTGCAGAGAGATTAAGATAAGATAAGAATGAAAGTAAAAACAGACAGAGAGACAAGCACAGATCACGGATGATATCAGGATTGATGAGATGTCTTTGATCTTCAGGGATTCTATCTTTGCAACAGGGTGCATTTCGATTGCGTAATTTTGGACAAGAAAGAAGAGGAGTGAAGGAGGGATTGGGAGGGGATTGTGGAGCATGAGGCCAGAGAGATGGTTGGTGAGGATTTGAGATATTTTGAGGCTTTCTTATTGGGACGGACAGCTCAGTGTTTGGAAGGGGTTGACGTTGGGGTGAAGGTGAAGGTGAAGGTTCTGGTGGTGGAGAAGAAGTTGAAGGCATTGGAACCAAAAAGAAGGCGGCAAGAAATCGGAAGGAAAGAGAATGCAAAATGCAAAATGCAAAATGCAAAATGCAAAATGCAAAATGCAAAATGCAAAATGCGCGATATGCATTCAATATGAGCCCTCCAGCACTCCAGCCCCCGCTTGTCTTCCGCCTATGCATTATGCCCAACCAACAACAGTTTAAAAGTCTGTCCTTCCATCCTTTCGTTCCCTCCTCTCTTTCTGATCTATGCCCCAGATCTCTCATTCACTCCCCACAAACCCAAGTTCCTTCAGAACGTGCATGCTACTCTTTCTGGACAACAGCAACCGCACAACAACGATCATCTTTCTCTCTCTCCTTCCTCTTCCCCAAATCTCTCTTCTTCTCATAAACTAGGCTCTCTTTCTGAGAATGATGAACCCGAAGACGAAATGCCTACTATCGTCGTACTCAATGAGGATAAACATCTATCTCATGCAGAAGTAGAATTTGAAAAATTAAAACGTCTTACACTATTTCCTTCCTTCTTTTCTCCTATATCTATGTGTAAAAAATATCATTCATCTCATCATTCTTTTGTTTCTCTCATCTATTCCTATCAGATCGTTCAGATACAAGGGAAAATGATGAACCTCTTCCTCCTGTTCAGGATCGTTCTGTTTCAAAAACCCCACTCTCCTTCTCATCAGGAAAACGAAAATCTTCTGCTATAGATTCAAATCCTCGCTCAAAAAAATCATCTCAACTCTCAGTCAATCCTGATAGTGGAGAATGGGACGCGCTGTTAAAACGCACCAAAACTCAGGAATCCTCCACGAATCTCACTCCACTTGATAAACCTCTTGAACTTGAAGCCGAAAAACTGAAAAAGTTGCAAAAAAAAGCTCACAAGCAAGAGCTCAAGGCAAAGAATAAAAAAGCCAAAGGACTCATGTCTTTTGAAGATTAATGTGCTATCAAACAATTCTTTTACACACCATGATCTTTTGTCCTTTCAATCTTCCTTCTTTTTTTTTTTACCTCATCTTCTTTTCTTGTTTGATTTTCTCCTTTAAGTCCAAAGTCAATTAAGCCATAGTTTACATAAGTGATTTTTACGAGTTGTATAAATGTCCTGCTTCCAACCATAGCATTGTAATATTGAGGTTAGAGTACTTATTAGCTTTGGCATCTCTATACTCAATTTAAGCTGCTCAAAGTTTGGGTATATTCTCCATGAGAGGTCTATTTTTTTTTCTTGGATTTTCTTCTTATTTTCACAAGCACTCGGAGAAGAACTTATCTTGAATATTATTGTATAATATGTCACAACTTTACATCATTATCAGATCATTTTTTTACTTTGAATCACACAACCAGTTCACCCTGTGTTTATGTTGAGTTCAGAAGACTTATATCAAAGATTCATGCAGTTTACTACTAGAGTCATATGACTGGCATCTACTAACAAGTCTCTTGCTTTCTCAATGTTTACTCTACCAGTGTAAGGTTCTACTCTAAAAATCCCATTCTGCACAGGATTTGAGAGTGATTAGGAATTTATATCCTAACATAACATCACAGGGGAAAAAAAGTGTGCACTAGATGTCTAGTGCGTTTTTTGGCTTCATGTAGTAATTTTGTGCATGATTTTGGTAGTGACTCTGTCCAAGTCTGATACCTCCCCTTTGTGAAACAAAAGGAGGTGATGGGTTAAACCAGAGTTACTCCACAGTTCAAAAAAGAATTAATAACTGAGTTTAACGGGGGACCAATAAAACTTACTAGATGTCTGGTCCACTGGTTTTCCCCCCTATGCATTTTTTATTTATTTTTTTTTTACTATCATGCAAGTGATTACGGTAAAGATCACATCACAATTGCATGAACTTGATTTTTTAAATTTGATACACCTTTCCTAAAATACCATGTTGTATTTAAATAATAATAATCATGATGTTAATGTTAAAATTATATATATATATTCCCTCAAACATTTCTCAGCAATCCAACACACATAAGATTTTACAAATATTTCTAACTTTGAGATACTCACTATTATATAATTATAAAATAAATTGTTCAAGTAATTGAGTGGTTTTAATTACCTACGAAGATTAGATTAAAAGTTAATCATTATCATTTTTAAAATTATTAAAGTAGCTAAACAGACCAGCAAGATAATTTTTACTACTGATATACTGGAGCCCAAATGTTTCACTTAGGGGACAGAGTTAAGTGAGAAGACACATGGTTAATTATGGAAAGTTCAATGGGAAAACTTTAAATTGACTACTGGAAATAACAAGGAAAAATAAATAAAAAAAGAAAAAAAAGATTGAAAGTAAAAATAAATAAATAAAACAAATGATTGAAATTTAAAACTTTACATACAAGAGAAAGGATGGGAGAAAGTCAGTGGGAAAGTGAAAAGAAGGGGTAAGAAGAATGGGTAGATAAATCAGGTGAAATTTTGACCCCACAAAGTTCTAGTGCAAGTGTTACATAGATTCTCAGCTGGTGATACTTGCAACAACTAGACAACATAAGATTAAGAGAAAAAAACAAGGGGAAATGCTGGGTAATTTGGGCAAATTTTTGGAAAGTTGCATTAAAATTTTTCAATATAGTTTTATATCGCTACTGCGCCCTTTGGGTATAAAAGTACTCAAGGGAAACAATAATCCTAATAAAGATGGTATGTTAAGGTTTACAAAGCCAGTAATATATATTACTATCTATGATACCAGAAACAAAACAAAAAAGGACAGCACCTACTAGCAGTTTCTTATCTTTTATTTCTAGTTATCTCAGCTTTAGCTCAGCAGTAGTGTTTCTGTGACCATCTCACCTTTAGCACTGATGGAAGCAAGTTCCATCAAGTCAGAGGTTTTTTAAATTTTTTAATTTTTAATTCTTATTTATTTTTATATTGCAATTAACAATGACCTTTACAATAAAAAGTTGTCAGAAGGTAACCAAATGTTTTATTTTATTTTTATTTTGTGGTGTCAATTGTATTAATCCTTCAATCTTTTTTTCAAATTTAGCTCTACTTTATGATTTATTAAATCTAGAGTCCAATTAAAACTTATTTAAAAAACACAAGCAGCACATGTGAATTTAATGAAGTTATAATCATAATCATACACCAGAAAAAGCCTGCTTTTTTTTTCTAATGTATAATTATAGTTGGTCTATTATAAAAAAAAAATATCACACTGATCTTTCACTGCCCACAGTGCAACTTGGAATGAATTTTTGACTTGATTTAGCGCCGGATGATGCAAGTCTTCCATAACTAAATCCTTAGTTCTTTTAAATATCATTGGGCTTGATTGAATGTCTCATCAATCCATTATTTTTGTGTCACTTTTTTTGAATGAGGTTTTATTCACCTTGCTTTAGCCTTAAATTTTTATTGATTATGATATACTAATGAATTTCAATGGATAATAAAACATCTTTTGTTAACTCTGTGTTGTGTTTAACACTTCAAAACCATGACCAATAGTGATATTTGATTCTTTTTCTCACTTTCTGTCAGGCTGAGGTCAAGTACAGAGATGTGAACTAGCTTGAATGGTCAGTTGTCTAGAAGATTTTAATGGTCCTATATGAATACTGTAGTATAAATCCAATAAGTATTAAAATATAACTCAATATAAGGGTCTCAGTAATTTTAATCTCACTAATTATATATGGCTTACAATCTTATAGTTGGTAGAAAAATAGATTTAATAAATTCAGATACTATTCAAAGACTTTATAAGTGCTATTGATATGTATTGTAATTGTATTGGTTAAATGTTTAATTGTAATGATAAAGAATGTATAAAACAAGACCAAAAACACCCTCTTTTATACACAATTACTTCCCCAATGACCCCCTTGATTTACCAGCTCTATACCCAGTTGATGAAGCCTCATTCCAGCTAATAGACATTTCCAGAAAAAAAAAAGAGTGACCATTAACATAATTAGAATGATATCACCCGCCAAAATCCTGTAGTAATAGGGATAATCCACCAAAAATAAAGAATAAACAAAAAAGAGAGTATAAGCATATTATACATTAAAATAAAAGACTAAAAAGAGAAAATTAAGACTAATTATTAATTAACAATAAGGGGGATTAACTTTAGAAATGTTGGGGCTAATCATGACATTATACTATGTGAAATCCCCATTCAAAAATAACCAAATTTGACTGAGAAACCACTTAGAAACCCAAAAAAGGGTGTGAGATGTGGGGTAACTACATGCAGTCCTTGGCAGGCGCTTGCACAGGTAAATCCTTGACTAATTTAGGTAAATTTAAGCATGGTAGTGAATGAAAGCGCCAAGATTGAGGTTATTAATGAAATTAATGCATATAAAGAGGGTCAATGCATTTATAATTAAGCTAGGACACTAAATAAGCGCCTGTTGCCTATTTTAGTGTGTTTCCCCACAGTGGGCATAGAATGTGGGGTAATTATAGTGTGAAAAAGCTAACTTTGCTAAAAATGAAGCTATTCACATGGGAAAAATGCAGGCAGTATGTGGCCAGTACACAGAAGCCATTTCTGGCATAAAAAACACCAAATTTGAAAAGTGTTATTTTTATGCACTTGAGTAGCCAAATCAATAGTCCTAATTAAGAAAAATTGATCTGTGAAAGTGCATTTTTAATATTATTAAATTTATAGTGCATATAATCAACTTTTAAGTGATTTAAAGTGCATTTCATGTTTTTTTTTCATAAAACAATAAAAACAACAGCTTTAAGTCTACTTAAAAATTATGTAGCCTTATATTTAAGGTTATTAAGATTACCCAAACATATTCCAACTAAATATTAAGTACATAAGACTTATAAAAAGTGGATATATGCCTGTATATAAGGTGTTATAATGGCATATTTTGTATATTATCATAAATTTACTTATGTATACTATTTGTGTACTCTAATTTATTGCTACCATGTATAGTCCATGTGTTTAACATAACTTATAAGTACTTTTTACTCAGTCCTGGGGATATCCAGGCTGACACTTTCCCTTGCTGACTTGAGATGATGTCAACTAAAAATATTCTCTATGACACTTGATATGCCAATAAAAACAGAATTTTGGGCATTGCCATTATTTTATGAGACTTTCTGTAAAGGGGTGCTTTTGGTCTAGAAGATTTTTTTGGTGGTCCAATGGCAATGGAAGGTAGGGGAGACTCAAGATTTAAAGATAGGTACATAATTATTTCTTTATATTTTATTATTCAAATAAAAGGTAAAAAAGATTATTATTATTATTATTATTATTACTTTAAAGACTTAGAAATACACAATTGTAAGTAATAAGGTGGTAATAGTAGTAATAGAGTGTATTGTAAATATAATATTGTTTTTAAAGTGATTAAGAATGGAATGAATGAAAACAGTTAGATTGAGAAGCCTTATATAGGCAAAAAGGAGAGGAACTGCAGAACCAATATTCTATATACATGAGTATCAGAGAAAGAACAATTACACAGATATAAATTTCTAATAATTAAAGTTTTTCTATAAAGAATGTACTCATATACAGTATTTATCTGCATATTTCAATATTAATTTTAATTTATTTGATTTATTTTAAGTTTCTGTAAATTTCAAAGTAAAATAAAATATTTGATTTAATATTTAGTATCTTTATAGTTTAGTTTACTTTCAGCTGTCATGTGCGCACTTTCAAAGAATAAGAAATATGAGGTAACAATAGAATTATATCTTTACTTAATTTTACTTATTACATATTTAAAATTGTATAAGTAATATATAAAGTAAGTATAACTAATTAAATGAGAGGTGAAGACATATCTCTACTCTAGTAAAAAATTAGTTATTTACTGTGTAAGTCTAGTATCCTGGATGACACTTTCTCACTCTAAAAAAATAATAATAAAAATGCTATCACCACGCTATATGGGAGGAAAACTTTCTAGCAAGTCCACAACCTTTAACCCAAATTCATATCTAATTGAGCACACATTGAGGTGGTGTTGAAACAATCATGAGGAAATATTGATTTAAATTTGAACACGACTTGAAATTAATTCAAACATTTATTGAAGCACAGTTGATCATTAGCAAAACAAATCATGATGCTTGACTTAATAGAATTTTTGTAGGAATATTGAAGTAAGTGAACCCCACTACCAAAAAAAAGTGGGCACATCCATAAGATTGTGAAAAATCATGTTTTTTGTTTATTGTTTAAAAATATAAAATTTTTTGTATAAATTGAACTAAATCCCCTTTGCATGATTTTACAAGATTTTTTACTAATTAATGTATTAAGGAGTATCCCAATACTATAAAAAGTTATTCAAGAATAAATTATTAAAATGATACTTTTTATCAAAATTTTATTAGAAAAAATTTCCTGAAGTATATATTTGCTCTCATTGTACAAGTATATATTCTTAAGTATTTCTCAAGCTTTAAAGTATTAGTAGAAGCTACATAAATTTCAAAATTGATGGTAAAAATAATTTATTTAATTGTACAATTCAAAAAATTAATATTTATACCATAACTTTATATTTAAAAATATTTTATTGTCACTATTTTTTCAAAAAAATAATTTACCATTAACTTCATTATAGAAAAAAAATATGTGTCAAATTTCAACAAGAATAAAATATATGGCTAATAAGTTTTGCACAATAGTTATAAGTTTTTTTTTGTTTTGTGCCATTTAATTTTCAATTCTCTATAATTTATTATATATGTATATTATTTATTCTATTTAAAAATTATCCTTCCTAATACTTCCCTCCCATCTTTTGTGCTTCACATATGGTTCCCCTCACACATTCTCTCACTCTCTTAAATTTAGTGCTACTCTCTTAGTCCTCTCCCCTCACCACCCCTTGTATCCCCCTTCTCCACCCCTCTCCCTACCACCTCACCTCACCTAAATCAATTTGTTACACATATCACCCCTTTTGATCCCTTATCCACCCTTATATATCTCATATCTTTATGAATAAAATTAACTGATCTACTTCTCACCCCTCTTCCTCTATTTGGAAAAACGGGGTGAATTAACAAGCCAAAGAGGCTGGGTGAGCGGCAAAAGTATCAAGATGATTTTGAGGCTAAATGGTTGGGATGGGGAAGAGGAAGGTTGGATTTGGAAGCGAGAGGTTTAGGATATCTTAAAAAGGGCTTGGTGGGTTAAAGGGTGGAAAGGAAAGGTCGAGGTGGGAGGTGAAAGAAGTGGGGTGGGGTAGGGAGGAGTGAGAAAGGGGTGAGTATAGATGAGGAGGGAAGCAAGAGCAGTGGGGTTGGGTGAAAAGTAAAAGGGGAGGGGAGGGGAGGGGAGTGGTGAGGAGTATGGAAACTTACTCATGAATGTTCAATACTACAGTAAATGCCTTGGGATGTTTATCAAAAGAAGAGATATGGGAATGAAGTCAGAAGGAATATAAAGTCAGAAAAAGGAATGTATAGAGCTCAAAAGGATGTGAAACAAGGTGGACTCTATCTTTTGGCCGAAGAACAGAGTTCACCCTGTCTGATTTCAGCACTCATTTTCCACAATCAAAAACAACATTTAAAAGTGGTTTATTACTATTCATACCCCTTAACACATACAAGCTATTGGTTCATTCAATGTTTGTAATAAGTACCAAAAATTTATTCTTATCTCAAAATGATTTATATTAAATACTTTAAGTTTCTGGAAAAAATACAAATGATGAATCATTTTGGAGAAATTTTTCATTAAAAATATTTGGATGTTGATTTTCTAATATTATGAAATCATTCTTTTTTCTCCATTAAATATTAAGAAGATAACTAAAAATTATTTTAATACAACAATAAAATATAAAAAAAGGTATCAGATCTTTGTTTTAGATTCATACTAGCTCAAAAAAAAATTGGTCATTTTAAGTACAAATTATATAGATCCTTCAAAGCCTCACATTTTTTCTTGATTTTCATGTGTAAATTAAAGGGAAATCTCATAGGGTAAAAATGGTATCTTTTTAAAAATTAAATAAATATATTTCAAATAAATATATATTGTTGTAAAAACTCAAAGTGTAACCTTAAGTTTCTGTTTTAAATGTGTACTGATGATTTGAAATATTCTCTATCCAACTTCATTTTTTTAAATATATTCATTCTAGTATTTCTTATGTATAAGGCCAATTACAAGAAGATTTTTAAAATATTCGGTTTACATATAATTTAAAAGGGATTTTACTTTAAAGAATTAGATATTTAATAGCAGAATAATATAATTTTTACCTATCAGTGTGAATATCATTTTTCTAATAAATGATTGATAAATTGTTAACTCATATATTCTATTTAAGAAGTATGTGTAAATGTTCAGTTGTGAATCAATCCTGTCAAAAACTTTCTTCCAAAGACTAAAAAAGAAACCTGAAACTTTGTCTGATATTATGGACTTTGGGAGACCAGCAGTATTAAACTTGTGAGACCACCACAAGAAGGCTAATTCTTTAGTGGAAACATCTTTGTGAGTAGGGATGAATTTACACATTTTCGTAAATATCTCTACAATAATTCAGCAAGAGTTATAACTGTCTTTCCCAGAAATGGGAAATGCTGTTACAAAGTCCATTTTTATAATTTGCCATGGTGCATCTGGAGATTCAATATATTGCATCAATCCAGCTCTTTTTCTAGTTAATCTTTTTGATTTCTGGAAAGAATCACAGGATTCAACATTATTTTTGGTGTGTTCAGACATATTAGACCACCAAGCAGTGTTCTTTATTCTAATCATTTTTTTTCAAGATCAATATTTCCTGCTAATATGTCATCATGAAAAATTTAAAAGATAATTTCTTTCTCAGAAGGAGGAATAACAATAACATTACTCAACTTTCTTCTATAATAGGAATAGCCTTCATCAATTGAAAATATACCTTTTTCAAAAGAATTTCAATACTTTGGTGGAAGGGTTTTAATTAATTCTTGTATTGAAGCACTCTTTGAATCCATTAATATAGTACACAGTTTTCTAAAGTCAGTATCTTAATAATATGAATCCAGATTAGCTGTAATAGCTCATCCTCCATATCAACCACATATATCACATGAATGTGAAATATTTCATCCTCAGGATCATATGTAGAATTATAGTAATCATTTGGCAAAGGTAACCTTGATAACACATCCAAATTTGAGTGTATAATACCTTCCCTATGAATTATTGTCATTCTTCCTCTGTATTCCTGAACAGCCAACTTCCATCTGAACATGTGTCTGTTAGGTGTTTTTAAATTTAAGAGGTATTTTACTGCACTGCAGTCAGTGGCAAGCACAAATTTCTGTCCATCCAGATAATAATGTAGTTTCTCCAGAGCCCACACAACTTCCAAACACTGAAGTTGAGTGAAACCCTATTTCAATTCACTATTTCTGAAGGTTCTTGAAATATAAAGAATTACTACTTCTGATACTTTCTCATTCATAACTTGTTTTTAGTGGAGAGTAGCACAAAGGCCAATCAAACTGGAATCAGTGTTTAAAACAAATGGTTGAGTAAAGTCTGGCAAGGCAAGAATGGGTGCTGACATCAAACAATGTTTCATAGTGTCAAAAGCTCTTTGTCTTTCTCTGTTCCAGTTAAAATCAACAACTTTCATAGATAATTAGATGAGGGGTAATGCTATGAATTGATATATTTTAATCTATTGTATATAGTATCCACACATTCCCAAAAAAATCAATGGAGCTCCCTAAATGTAGTAGGAGATTTTACCTGTTGTATGGCTGCCACTTTGTTCTGGTCAACACATATCTATAATCCTGAGACAACATGACCAAGATCTTTCAAAAAATGAAAGACAAATTTGCATTTTTTAAAGCAAGTTTCATATTGATCTAATCCATTTTATAAAACACTTTACATAGGTGGTTAAGGTGGTCCACAAATGTTTTAGAGAATATGATGATATTACCAATGTAAACCATCAAACATCCTTCAATTAATTCTTGATGGAATGTGTTATCCATAAATTTTTTAAAAACTGAAGGGGAATTCTAGGGGCCAAATGGCATCCTAATATACTTATAAATACCCATATGAGTAGCAATCATTAGAAAATTCTGTGAATTTGTCTCAACAGGTACCTGTTGATATCCCTTATTACCATCTAAACAGCTCATATATTTAGCACCTTGTAAGGTAGCAATAATAGAGCTAATTCTAGGTAAGGGATAGATATCATCTAAAGTATAAGTATTTAATGCTCTATAATCACCACATAACCTGGATTTATCTTTCTCATAAGAAATTAGGACAGGTGAGATAACACAATGTTTAGGTGTTTCAACTACCTTTTCAATAATATTCATTTTTAAAAGGGTAGAAATATTTTCTTCAATATCTTTTCTCTTTGTATGGTGTGGCATTCAAAATCTGGGTAGGCTACTTAGGTGAGAATTTGATTGGACCTTGGTTGGAAGAAAATCATGGTGTTAGCAGGTGTTAATTTGGTTGAAGGGAGTTAACTGGATTTTTTTTGGGTGGATTTATGGTGATTTTTGGAGGATTTATGGTGATTTTTTGGAGGATTTATGGTGTTTTGGAATGGATATATGTTGGTATTCCTATTGTTATTTGATGGTTTCATGGATTGGGTATTGGTTTTACTGGATTTTCTAGGGCTCTCTTGGTATTTTTGGTGGATGCAGTGTGCTCATGGAGTAGCCATTTTTTTTCCGGTGATTTTCCGGTGCAAAAGCAAAGTCACTGTGGCAAAGTTGGGCATTGTGGCAAAGTTTGGTCATTGGTGCAAAAAGTCTGGGCACTGTGGCAAAGTTTGGTCACTGCAGAAAAGTCTAGTCACTGTGGCAAAGTTTTGTCACTGCAGAAAAGTCTGGGCACTGTGGCAAAGTTTGGTCACTGTAGAAAAGTCTGATTACCAGTGCAAAGTTTGGTCACTGCAGAAAAGTCTGGGCACTGTGGCAAAGTTTGGTCACTGTGGAAAATTTTAGGCACTGTGGCAAAGTTTGGTAACTGCAGAAAAGTCTGGGCACTGTGGGAAAGTTTGGTCACTGTAGAAAAGTCTGATCACCAGTGCAAAGTTTGGTCACTGCAGAAAAGTCTGGGAACTGAGGCAAAGTTTGGTCACTGTAGAAAAGTCTGATCACAAGTGCAAAGTTTGGTCACTGTGCAAAGTTTGGTCACTGTGCCAAAAGTTTGGCTATTGTGGCAAAATTTGGTTAGAAAGCTATTATGCTTACTAGATCAATAGTTTATTGTAGATCATATGCATGTAGGGTATTGTTGGAAAGGTCTGGAGAAGGAGAATCATATGGGGAGGGGAGAATCTTAGTCTTCTACATGTTTTTTGTCTTTTAGTTTCGATAATAAAGATCTTTTTTGATAACTAACAATATTTAACATATAACAACAATTATAATAAAAAATATCAACAAATAGGGTACCATTGGATAGCTCTCATCCTTGGTGACTCAAATTTATTTATTTTCTTATAAAATTTATAAAATAAAAATATAATAAAGAACACTCTTTAATTTTGGTGGGAAACTGGGTAAATCTGGAGCAGACCTTTAATAAGGCACCTTTGAACAGATCATCCCAAGGGTAGTTTCTGGGGTACTTTACTGTACTTTTCAGTCTCTGGGGAAAGTGTTGCGTCTTGTTCTAGGTATTTGCTGTGACTTGTATCAGTGTAATCTGGTATTAGGTATTTGTTTTGGGGGTGTAATCATTTATTGCACTTATTTTTTTTCTATATTATAGGTTTCCAACACTTTCAAAGTCTTTCTCTCAAATTTTCAACTTATCCAACTGTTCAAGCAGATCTTCAAGCTTAGTTAATTGAATCTTACGTTTACTTAGAGGAACAGGGATTTCTTTTTGTTTTTCCAACTCCCTTGGATTCTGCCTGCAGCAAGGTGAATGTAGGAGTCTACTCTACATTTTTGGCACCCAAGGTGGGGTTCAAATTCTCTAGCTTCTGAAGAAACTTACTTGTTGGACTTCTGGATTTTGGTTTTCTGGTTGTTGGATTGTGATTGGTTGGTTATTTGGTTATTCTGGTAACTGGCTGAACCAGTACAGGATCTGTGGTAGTAGGGATCTAGGTATAGGGCTGAACCCTTGCTAGATCTGTTGTTTTTGTTTTTGCTTGTTGTTTTATCCTAGTAAAGGGCTGAACCCTTGTAAGATATTGTCGGTTGTCTGGTAAAGGGCTGAACCCTTGCAGATTTTATTGGTTTCTGGTGCTATTTGGGATGTCTTCTCCATCTGGTTCTGGTGTTATTGCAGCTGCTGCTGATGGTTTCAGGCCTTCAGTAAGGATTCAAGGCTGGGATAGGCCCAAGTTTGTTGGTGATGATGTAAAGTGGGTTTTGGGCAGATATGAGGCTGCTGCTGGAATTGATGGGGCTTCTCATTTAGATATGGTGAAGCAGGTAATCTTTTTCATTGGTGATAGGGAAGTTGAGAAGGAGATTACTGGTATGGAGGGTTATAAGACTAGGGAAATGGTGGACAGAATGGAAGGAGTCAGATATTCAATGGTGGATTTAAATAAGGTTGTTGGAGAATGGGAAGTGCAGGGTGGAATAACTTCTTTGTTGAGTTATAGGAAACTTGTTGGTAGTTTTGAAACTGTGGTGGAATATCTGGTGGAGGTAGAGGAATTGGCTCATGAAAATGCAGTCAAAGATTTATTTTGGTCCGCTTTTGGGAGGGAGTTTAGGATAGATGTGTTAAAGGAGTTGTCTAGGAAGGGTTTTATTAAAACCTTACCTAATGGGGAGCAGAAGTTGCCTGCTCTTAAGGTGGTTAAAGAATTGTTTTAGTCTCACCTCAATCTTTTGGCTGTGGACAGTTATCAAGAAACCTGTACACAGTATGTCAGAAAAATTAATGAAGTTTTGGCTGATAATAACAATATTATGAAGAAGGATCAGGAGGCAAGAAAAGCTCAGTTGGGGAAACCAGTTCCTAAGGTGGATGAGAATGTGGATAAGGAGATGGTGGATCAATTAGCTGACTTAACAAAGAAATTGAAAATTTTTGTTCAAGAAACTCAGAAGGCCAGGAGGGTTTCAGCTTCTTCTTCATCATCTTATTCAAGTAGAGGTTATGATAGGAGGAATGGTGGTACTTTTGATGTTTGAATTTGTTCCTACTGTAACCGGAAGGGACATAAGTCTAATTATTGTTGGACTTTGAATAGGGATCAGGCTGCTGGTAAAGTAAAATTTGATGGAAAGGTATTTAGGTTTCCTGATGGATCTTTTATCAAGCCCAGTGAAGGTCAGGCTCCTTTGTATTTGGTGAGGAGGAATAGTATGGGTGAAAAAGAGCTAGGTTTGAGGAATTGCCTACTGAGGCTTCTTCTGGTACTGGAAATAATTCTGGAGATAAGGGGAAGGAAAAAGAGGTTAGTAAGGCTACTTTTTCTACTTCATATGGTAATTTGGAGTTAGTAAAGGTTGTTAAGGCGGATGGTGAGTGTATGGCTGGTGTACATGATGTGGAGGCTGCTAGGAGGGTGGCTGCTTCCAAAGCTAGAAGCAGTATTTCTAATCAGTTAAGGTCAAGAGGTAGAAAGGCGGATTCTAAGAAGGCTGAAGATCCCAAGAAGATTTATACGCCTGAAGAGATTCGTCAGATGCAGAAGGGGATAGCTGATATTTGGTAGTGAGGTGGAGACTCATTTTTCTGCTCCTTTGGGATATTTGGTGGTATCTTTAAATGGAAAAGATGTGAAGGCATTGGTTGATTCAGGCTCACAAATAAATTTAATTTCATTGGATCAAGCAACTAGTCTGGATTTGCCAATTAAAGCTGGTGTTGGAGGAAATCTCAGAGGGATAGGTGGGCATGCTACTGAGTTGATTGGTACAGCGGAGCATGTAAAGTTAGGTGTAGGTGGAGCTGTTGGAAAAGTTCATTTTTATGTGGCTAGAGGAGCTGTGAAGACAGTTTTAGGAGGGCAATTTTTGATGGATTTTGAGGCCAAGATTGGCTATCAGTCTGGTGTTGGGATTAGTTTGGAGATTACTGGGGAGGATATGAGGCGGTTAAATATGAGGTTGGCACCCCCAGGTGATGAAGTTTGGGAAACTAGGCCTGGTGTTTCTGCATCTTGCCAGTGTTGCACTTGCACTAGGAAGAGAAAAGATTTGAAGTCCTCTTCTGGTGTATTTGAGGATAGTGGTGATCATTTTGTTGGTGACCCTTCTTTTTTAGGGTAGATAGGGCTGATCAGTCTAGTGCTGTAATCTCTCCTCAAGAAGAAATCCCGGATTGCAGTAGGTCAGCTCAAGTGGAGATATATCAAGTGGAATCTCAACTTTTTGTAGATCATATTACTTTATTATGTCAATTTTTGTCAAATTATTTGTCTGGTTTCAGTTTTTCTTCAAGTTTTTCTCTCAAGTTTATTTCAAGTTCTGAAGATGTTTTAGGGAAAATTTTGTTGGAGTGTAAAAGTTTTGGAGTGGTGGCAAATGGGTCTAAAAGTAAGTCTTCCCAATTGTGCACTGCTAGGGTTTCTTCTACACCTTTCAAAAACATTACCATGGCCACACATGTGAGCATTGGGGACACCCCTGGTTGTTTTTCTAGGAATAGCAAGAAACAATTGGACAAAAATCAAGAAAAAAATCTCAAGATAAATGAAAATCAACAAAAAAATTATTTATGTAAAGATATTGTCAATAGGGCTGAGCCTACTTGGCATGCTGGTAACCTCCTGCATGAGGATAGACTGCCAACTTTTCATACTTTTGATTATTCTTTTCTTATTTCTAAAAATAAAAATCAAATTAAAAATTGTCTGCATAATGAAAAACTAGATAACAATATTTTTGAAAATTCCAATAATTCTGTTTCTAAAAACTTTAATAATTATTTTTCAAAAAATAAAAATAAAAATAAAATTGATAAAATTTCTTTATCTGTTTCTAATAATTCTTTTTGTAAAAATTCTGTAACTCTTAATTCTGATGAAGATGAAGATTCTGTTGATGAAAGGAGCTCAATTCCTCAAGTACATGTGGAAGTGGAAGCAGCAAAATATAAGAAGGTTGCGGTGAAAGTTAAACCAATCAATGAAGCACTGCCAACTGGATTGAATCCGCCGTTGAAGAGACCACTTTTTTCAAGAGATCCATATGAAACTCCTTTAAGAAAGAATCTGCCTGAATTTTCTGAAACATCAAGAATTACTTTTGATAGGATTGGTGTTGTAAATTTTGGGCCAGAGAGTTGGTTATCTGGTGAGGGGATGAATTTGTTGTTGGATGTGATGGTGTTGAGGGAGAAGGCTATTGCATTTGTGGAAGAAGAGAGGGGTGTTTTAAAGCATTCTTATGGTGAACCTTACAAGATTCCAGTTGTTTGTCATGAAACTTGGCAACTCAAGCCAATTCAGATTCCTGCTGCTCTTAAAGATAATTATATTGAAGTTGTTAGTGAAAGGATTAGGACTGGACTTTATGAACAATTGTCATCAAGTTATTCAAGTCCAGTTTTCTGTATCAAGAAGCCTAATGGAAAGCTTAGAGTGGTTCATGATCTTAGGGAATTGAATAGGGTGACTATAAAAGATGCTGGTATTCCTCCAAGTGCAGAGGAATTTGTTGATGCCTTTTCTGGAAGGGTATGTTATGGTTTGGGTGATATTATGGGGGGCTATGATGAAAGAGAATCACATCCAGATTCAAGACCTCTGACAACTTTTGATACTCCTCTTGAACGGTTACAGCTGACTAGATTACCTCAAGGTGCTACTAATTCTGTTGCTGTTTATCAAGCACAAATGGCTTGGATTCTTCAAAATGAAATTCCACAGTAGGCTGGTATATTTATTGATGATGGTGGAATTATAGGTCCTTCAACTGATTATGATAATGAAGTGTTGGAGGAGAATCCAGGTATTAGGAGGTTTATTTGGGAGTATGCAGTAACTTTGGAAAGGATGTTGTTTAGGATTGAAGAAGCTGGTTTAACTATTTCCGGTTCTAAACTTTCTTGTTGTGTTCCAGCTTTAGAGATTCTTGGTCATGTGGTGTGTAGGAAAGGCTGAATTATGTCAAAGAAGAAAGTCAACAAAATTCAATCTTGGCCAAGACCTAGAAACACTACTGAAGTTAGAGGATTTTTGGGAGTATGTGTTTATGTTAGGATGTTTATTAGGGATTTCTCATTATTGGCTGCTCCATTGAGAAGGTTAACTAGGAAGTATGCTGATTGGGATTGGGATGAAGCTTGTGAAGAAGCATTTGTTAAGTTGAAGAAGGTGGTTGGTGAAGATATTATTCTTCATAAGTTGGATTATGGTGAAGGAGCTGGTAGGATTTATTTAGCTGTTGATTCTAGTCAGCTGGCTTCTGGTGCAGTGCTTTCTCAGATGGATAAGGGTGGTTATATTAGACCAGTTAGGTATGAATCTGTAGTTTTTACTGAGGTGGAATCAAGATATTCACAACCAAAGTCGGCACTCTGTGGTGTGGCAAAAATTTTAAAGAAACTTCAAAATATCTTATGGGGTCAACATTTTGAACTTCAAGTGGATGCTAAATCTTTAATTCAGATGATTAATTCACCTAGTTTACCTAATGCTCCAATGACTAGGTGGGTAGCTTTTATTCAACATTTTTCATTTGATTTAGTGCACAGGCCTGGAAAATATTTCACTATGCCTGATGGATTGTCAAGAAGACCACCTACAGTAGATGATTCTGATTCAGAAGAGTTTGATGAAGATATACCTATAATCAAGGCCAGTACCAAGGGTGCTGAGGACTTTCCATACCTCCCCCATGAGGTTAAACTGGCTGGTTCTATTTTTGTTGAATTTGATGAAGTTGATGATCTAGTTGATCATGAGGTTTTTGTAGATGAGGATGGTGTGGTTGTTTGGGATAATTGGAAGTTGGTTAATGGTGTTTATGTCTGGGATCTGAAGGAGGATAGTGGTAGCATGGAAAAATGTTTGAATGAGGTGGATTATGTGAATTTCAGCAAACAGCCGAATGCTCAGAGAATGATTGCTCATTCACAAGTGGGAGATATTGGGGACAGGGAGGTTCCTTTGGATGTTATATTATTGGATTTTTCTGATGAAATTTGGGGCCAGACTGGGTTTTATTTTTTAATGGTGAAATATTTTTTTTCTCTGGGAAAACCAGAAGAATATGATGAAGCTGAATGGCTGGCTATAAAAAAAAGTCACCTGGTTTTTATTTGTCTGGTAGAAGGTTGATGAAAAGAAGACATCCGAATCCTCAAGTTGTTGTATCTCAAAGAAAAGGTCAAGAATTGGTGATGAAATCTCTTCATGAAGATTTAGGGCATAGGGGCTTTGGAGAAACTTATAAGCAGATTTCCAAAAGACTTTGGTGGCCTGGAATGAAGATGGCTGTTAGATCTTGGGTTCAGTCATGTGAAGAATGTCAGAGAAGAAGTTATTTAAGGCCAAAAGAACCTGGAAATGCTACTGGTGAAAATACTATCTTTGGACGGGTTAGTTTGGATGCTGTTCACATCAAGGAAGGTAAATATAAGTACTTGATTGTGGCAAGGGATGATTTGTCTGGTTGGGTTGAGGCTGTCCCTCTTATTAGTTTATCTTCTAAAAATGTAGCAGAGTTTTTGATGAAGGAATGGGTGTATAGGTATGGTGTTATGAAGTTGGTAACTGTTGATGGCGGCTCCGAGTTTGGTGCAGACTTCAAGGAAGCTGTTTCAAAAATTGGCTCAAAGGTTAGGGTGGCGACCCCATATTATCCTGAAGCAGAAGAAATGGTTGAAAGGGGGCATCAAGTTATTAAGGATGCTTTGGTTAAAATGTGTGGAAAAAGTGCTGAAAAGTGGAGGCATTATTTACCCCTTGTTTTATTTGCTGACAGGATTACCACCAAGAGGACAACTGGTTATTCTCCTTATGAATTAGTTTTTGGTCATAAATCTGTTTTACCGGTTGATCTTGAAGCTGAATCTTATCTTGGTGTTGATTGGGATGTAGTCAAAACTACTGAAGATTTGCTCTGTGCTAGAATGCAACAGTTAGAAAAGAAGGAGGAATATTTGGAGAAGGCATACGATAGGATGATCAAGATCAGGGATCAGTCTGTCAGGTATTGGGATCAAAGGTTGGCTCATAGACTCAGGAAGCCTTTGAGGCCTGGTGATATGGTTTTGGTGTATAATAGGAGTTTGGAAAGTCAGTGGGGGAAAATGTTTGCTGATAGATGGAATGGACCATATAGGATTAGAGAACAGGTTTCTGGTGGTTCATATTTTTTGGAAGAACTGGATGGTGTTGTCTTAAAGAAGAGGGTAGCTGCTGATCAAGTGAAGAAGTTTTACCCTAGGGGCACAAAGAGTGCTGAAGTTTGACTCCAAAATGAGGATAAACTACAACATCAATCTTTTAGGAAATCTCACGGTCTTTCGAAAAATCAATCATTACTTCAATTTTAAAATTTTATTATGTGGTGAAAATATGAGGGGGAAACAAATTTTGTTAGGAGTGTTCACAGGGGAACCTTCTAGATTTTATATTGGCAAGTTTGGGGGTAATTGATGAGTTGGCAGCTCTATTCACAATTACCCCATAATGTTTGTTTCCAACCCTTCTCTGTTTCTAGTTGAATCCTGGCTTTGTGTTTGTTATATAGGTAGTCCTCTATGACTATAAACTGGAACCTTACGTTGACACAGCACAATCTTTTGGAAGTCTGGATTCAAGAATTTTGTTTTGTTTCATTTTTTTGTTGTATTGGGGTGGATGATCACTTGTGGTCTCCAATCATTTTTACAAATTGGAGGGAGCCCACCCAGTGATCATTAGTTTGTTTCATTGATTTTCATTAAATTATCATTTTTCAAATCTTCAAATTTTCAAAATTTAATTTAAAAAAAAAAAAATTTCAAAAGTTAATTTTCAAAAAAAAGAAAATTATTATTTTCAAAAATAATTTGTTTTCAAAAATTTCATTTTAGGTTATATTTTTAATTTTTCTTTCCTGTGTATCCACAATCAAGGTGCACTTAGATGTGGGTATGATGTCAGGGGTTCAGCTCATCCAAATGTCTGGGGGACATCTTTTATTTTTTTATTTATCTTTAATTTTATTTATCTTTTTCTTTTATTATATATTTATTTTATTTATTCTGCTAGTCCATCAAGACTTAAAACTGAAATTCTTTTCAAGATCATTTATGATTGGTCCTAAACTTCAAGACCATGGAAAACTGAAGATTTCAATAAAACTAGGAATTATAATGGTCAAGATTTGAGGAGGATTTCTTTTAGTTAGAAGTGTTCATTGGGGATCCTTCTAGATTTTATATTGGCAAGTTTGGGGGTAATTGATGAGTTGGAAACTCTATACACAATTACCCCACAAAGTTCTTTTATATGCTTTATTGTTTATAGATTGATCTCTAGCATTGTTTTTGTGATGCAGGTGGAAGTCCTCTAAGACTATAAACTGGTGATTTTTGCGCTTGATGACTCAAGAAAATTCAAGTGGAGGTCGTTTTTGAAAATTGGAGGACCTCATAGCGATGTCCAGATCATTTAAGTTCTGGCTCAGTGGAGATGAAAGCCCACTCTCTATATTTACTTTTCTGTAGTTGGTGATTTTGGAAATTGGAGGACCTCATGGCAATGTCCAGATAATTGCAGTTCTGGCTCAGTGGAGATGAAAGCCCACTCTCTTAATTTTTTTTTTGTTGGAGGTGAATGGTAGAGGAGTTTGGAGGACCTCATGGCGGTGTCTAGATCATTGCAGTTCTAGCTCAGTAGGTTTTTAAGCCTACTCTTTCATACTCAGCAGATTGAAGCATCAAAAATTAAGTGGAGTCAACTTTAGAAGCAAAATTTTTATTGAAATGATGGTGGAAAAGTTTTTTATGTGATTCAGAATGGAATGAGGACATTCCATATTGGAGGGAGGATGTGGCATTCCAAATCTGGGTAGGCTACTTAGGTGAAAATTTGATTGGACCTTCGTTGGAAGAAAATCATGGTGTTAGCAGGTGTTAATTTGGTTGAAGGGAGTTAACTGGATTTTTTTTAAGTGGATTTATGGTGATTTATGGAGGATTTATGGTGATTTTTTGGAGGATTTATGGTGTTTTGGAATGGATATATGTTGGTATTCCTATTGTTATTTGATGGTTTCATGGATTGGGTACTGGTTTTACTGGATTTTCTAGGGATCTCTTGGTATTTTTGGTGGATGCAGTGTGCTCATGGAGTAGCCATTTTTTTTTCCGGTGCGCTCCGGTTCGCTCCAGTGATTTTCCGGTTCAAAAGCAAAGTCACTGTGGTAAAGTTGGGCATTGTGGAAAAGTTTGGTCATTGGTGCAAAAAGTCTGGGCACTGTGCAAAGTTTGGTCACTGCAGAAAAGTCTAGGCACTGTGGCAAAGTTTGGTCACTGCAGAAAAGGCTGGGCACTGTGGCAAAGTTTGGTCACTGTAGAAAAGTCTGATCACCAGTGCAAAGTTTGGTCACTGTGCCAAAAGGTTGGCTATTGTGGAAAAATTTGGTTAGAAAGCTATTATGCTTACTAGATCAATAGTTTATTGTAGATCATATGCATGTAGGGTATTGTTGGAAAGGTCTGGAGAAGGAGAATCATATGGGGAGGGGAGAATCTTAGTCTTCTACATTTTTTTTGTCTTTTAGTTTTGATAATAAGGATCTTTTTTGATAATTAACAATATTTAACATATAACAACAATTATAATAAAAAATATCAACATATAGGGTACCATTGGATAGCTCTCATCCTTGGTGACTCAAATTTATTTATTTTCTTATAAAATTTATAAAATAAAAATATAATAAAGAACACTCTTTAATTTTGGTGGGAAACTGGAAAAATCTGGGGCAGACCTTTAATAAGGTACCTTTGAACAGATCATCCCAAGGGTAGTTTCTGGGGTAATTTACTGTACTTTTCAGCCTGTGGGGCAAGTTTTGCGGCTTGTTCTAAGTATTTTCTGTGACTTGTATCAGTGTAATCTGGTATTAGGTATTTGTTTTGGGGGTGTAATCATTTATTGCACTTATTTTTTTTCTATATTATAGGTTTCCAACACTTTCAAAGTCTTTCTCTCAGATTTTCAACTTATCCAACTCTTCAAGCAGATCTTCAAGCTTAGTTTATTGAATCTTATGTTTAATTAGAGGGACAGGGATTTCTTTTGGTTTTTCAAACTCCCTTGGATTCTTCCTGCAGCAAGGTGACTGTAGGAGTCTACTCTACAATGGGAAGTAAGATAAGGCTTTTTTTAAAAAAGTTTGTATTTCAGTTAATGGGAAAGATAATGAAAGCTTCATTTTTCTTTTACCAATCCTTATTCATGTGACACACAAGCAAAGGCCATAGGAAAAGATTTAATCAACTGAATGATAGAATCTTTTTTCTAACCAGAAATTTGTTCTCCAAGAGAAGCTGTGTAATTTTCAGATAGAAGGGAAGGCATTTCTTTTGTAGATTTTCCTTTATATTAAACTACAGAATGTCATGTGTTCAATCCTGGTGTTAATAATTTTTTGGGGAAGAAATTATAAATTTTCTTTCCCATTAACCCCCTTTGTGAATCATTGGTTTGAGGGATCAAGCTTAATACCATATTTTGTTAATATATCATTTCCCACCATGAACCAATTGCTTGAGTTATTATTTTTCATTACTAAAAATTCACACATAGCTCTTACAAAGCCATGGTTATATTTGAAAAATACTGTAGCTTTGTATTTGCCAATGGAAAAAAAAGAGCCATAACCTCTCCAATTTTCAGAAGTGACAGGAATAAGTTTTGATTTATAATCCTGATCAACTGAAGCAAGTGCTTTTTTAGATACAACACTTCCTCCAGCCTCAGAATTCAAAACAACCTCAATGGTACTTCCATTAATCAAGACTGGTTCCTTGAGAGGGGTAATAATAATTGAGATATCCTCAATATTTCTTACGATTTCAGCATCTTTTAATGTGGAAAACTCATTTTTATCAATGTCAATATTATTCAAATATTGGATATCTTCCTCTAGAATCAGGATTTCCTGGCTAGAATCTAAAGAAATTTTTCTGGCAAAATTACTTGAAGTATCATCCAGTGCAACTGTGTCATCTGCAGGCTCCTCTGTTTGTTCAACAAGGTTTATTTTCTTGACAAAAACATGGTCTTTCTGCCAAGACTTTTTTGGCATTTAAAGCAAGTGTTTGCTGTATATTTTTTAGGTGCAACAGGGGCAGAGGGATTACCAACTTTCATATGAAGTTTTTGTTGGTAGTTGGAGAATTTCTCCACTGAAGGTCTTGGGAAGAAATTACTAGATTCATACCATTATTTAAAAGGAATTCATTACAAGTATAAATAAAGGAAGAAGGCTCCCTGGAGAATTAAGTTCTTGAAACAATTAAGTCTCTCAAAGAAATTGGAAATTCATAAAGGATCCTGTCCATCCAGAGTTCATAATCAATTTTTGAATCCATTGCTCTCAAGATTTTTACTACTTTCATCAGGAACTAAATAGGTTTTTCTGTGTAGAATGAGCTATATCTAGACTCCTCATACTGCCTTTGCTGGGCTAACCTGAATTTTGAACCACCAAATTGTGCTTTAATTAATTTTTTCCAATCCTCCCAAGAGTAATCATAATTATCCAAGAGGAAAGGCTCATACCACATGAGGGAAACATTTGAAAACAAAGAAATTAATTTAGACACAATTTCTTCATCTGGTAGTTTATAAGAATTCTTATAATTATCAATGCTACAGATGAATTGCTGCCAGTCAGAGGAAGAATTACCATCAAATGTTAGATATTGGTCAGGTTTGGGCCAATTATTCTGATTTGAGGTAATTTCCTTCAGGTTTACTTGTTTCTATGTAAGAATAAGTTGAAATTTCTATAATTGAGCTGTAATCTCATTATTTAACACATTTGCCAATGGAAAGGGTGAAACATCAATTTTTTATGGAAACTCAGAACTATCTACAGGTTTCTCTTGTAGTAATATTTATCTAGGGGAGCTTGGCTCAGGTACATTTAGATTAGGCTGTGCAACAGTTTCCTTCTTAGAAGTGAGAGAGTATTTTTGGTCAAATGAAAATGAATTCTATTGTTCCTCAATGTTTGTAAACCTAGTTTTCACCCTTGGAATACTAGTTAATGTTTCATTGATGGTTTCAAAAGATAATTGACTCTTATTTTGCAGAGATGATTAATGTTCATTTAATTTTTTCAAAGCTGATTTCTTACCTTCTAGCTCTTTGCAACAGATAGACATAGTCTCTTGCACTTTGGATATATCATTCTTAATATTTTACCACAAAAAAAATTCTTTTCATAATTTACTTTGTGCCTAAACAATCCATCAGATACCCAATTCAACTCACCTTTCAATGCTTGGTAACCTTGTTCAGTTAACAAACTATTAAATTTTTGGGTCAATTGTAAGTTATTCATTATCTGATTTTGTTCTGTGATGAAGTCTCTCAAATATTAATCATTAATAGTTGCTACATTAGGAGCATTTTTCAGTAGAGAGATAAAGTAATTTTCAAGAGTCCTATAAACTTCAGTGTCAATTTATTCATCTATTATAGCCATCTCTGGATTTATCATTGAAGTAACAATTAAAACAAAAGGAGGATTTACATGACTAGAACATTTATTACTCTTTCTGCTAGAACCAGCTTCTCCTGGTCTCAAAGTGTTATCTACCATTCCAGAGTTACCTGAAGAAACTGAATCAGTAACAAGAAAAGGAACTTGAGATTCAATGGAAGGCCTTACCATGGTTTTGGAATTATTTGAATATGATTGTTTTTCATTCTTCTGCCTCCTTGGTAAGGGTTGAGAGGGGTGGGATTGAAAGGTTGGGGCCTGGAGGGTCCTGCTTGAGGAGCCTGTTGCATTTTCTGAGCTTGAAGGGTGTCCCATTGGGTGTTCAGCAATTCCCATTGCCATTTTGACACTTCCACTTTTTCTTGTTGTTGAGGAGCCAACTGTGGAAGGGGTTTTGCTACTTGTGGATGTTTCTTCTTCTCTTGAAGAAAAGGTTCCATGCTTCTTATCTTTTATTCTAAGGACTCTACCTATGCCCTTATTTTGAGGTTCTCTGACTTCAACTCCTTGATGTGAGTTGACAGGTTGTTTACCTGTTGCTGAACTGGAATCTTTTTTATGTTAAATCCTTTTGGAAGCTCTTCTAGGGGGAGTACCTGGGACTTGGAGCCCAGGGGAGGATGTTCCTTCTTGATTTCTACCTCCTGCATTTCTACATCCTGTTTGGTTTACTAATTGATTAATTTGAGAAAATTTTGTAGTCAAAGGAAAGCTTACAGAATTTGCATCATAATCAATAAGATCAAATTCCTCTTCATGGGAGGTAGAAAAATTTAATTTAGCCATTGTTTGTATAACTTGAGCTGAGAGAAAGAAAAAATATTAATATTTTGTCAGTTATTATTCTTTTTTGTTAAAAAATATAAGAGATAAAATAATAATATTGAAAGTTTATTATCAATTACCAGGACTACTATTCAACTGAAATAATGAAAATATATCAATTATCAGGACCAAAAATCAACTGAAGTAATTAATTAATACAAAATTAAATCAATTAATTTACTAAAATATTGACATTATTTATTACCAGGATTTTTCAAAAAATCAACTGAAATAATAAAATAATATATTAATTATCAGGACCAAAAGGTCAACTGAAATAATTAATACAATTTCTTAACCAAATAAATAATTTATATTTTGTAATGTTTTAATTACCAGGACTAAATGTCAACTGAAATAATTTATTATTATAATTTTTTAATCAAATAATTAATTTATATATTGTTATTATTTTATTTACCAGGACTAATTGTCAACTGAAGTAATAAAATAATATTTTAATTATCAGGACAATTTGTAAACTTAAATAATTAAATAATATTATTTTTATTTAAATAAATAAAACTATATTACTTCTGCAACTAAGAACAATGTTGCTCTATCTTGGTCAACTAGGAAAAAAATTTTTTATATACCTGACACCCCCCCTGTAATTTGAGCCATTTAATGGCAACTACAGAGTGCTGAGTAAAAATATATACATATATAATGAAATATGCAGAGTGAGACCTACAGATAATAACCATTATAGTGACTACAAATATATAGGACAATTATGCTTATATAGATCTTAAATTTGGGGTGAGGTTTTAATCCCAGTCACAGTAAAAAAGTTAGTCACATGCCTTTGACATTTGTTGCTTGTTGTTTTTCCAAAAGGTTGCTATAGGTGTTTGAGTCAATGGTCCTTTGGTTGCTGGCATCAAGATAACAATAGGTCAACAACTATTCAGAAAGGCCCTCAGTTATCAAGGGGTGCTTTTGGTCTAGAAGATTTTTTTGGCAGTCCAATGGCAATGGAAGGTGAGGAAGACTCAAGATTTCAAAATAGGTATGTATTTATTTCTTTATATTTTATTACTCAAATAAAAGGTAAAAAAGATTATTATTATTATTACTTTAAAGAGCTATAAATATGTAGCTGTAAATACTAAGGTGGTAATAGTAGTAATAGAGTGGGTTTGTAAAGTAAGTAAGAATGGAATGAAAGAAAATATCAAGATTGAGAGGCCTTATATAGGCAAAAAGGAGAGAAGCTATGGAGCAAAAATTCTATATACATGAGTATTAGAAAAAGAACAATTCCACAGATAGAAATTTCCAATAATTAAAGTTGTTCTATAAAGAATGTACTCATATACAGTATTTATCTGTATATTTCAATATTAATTTTAATTTATTTGATTTATTTTAAGTTTCTGTAAATTTCAAAGTAAAATAAAATATTTGATTTAATATTTAGTATTTTTATAGTTTAGTTTACTTTCAGCTGTCATGAGGACACTGTCAAGGAATAATGAAAAATAAGGAAAAAATTAGAATTATATATTTACTTCATTTTACTTATCAATTAGTTAAAAATATTATAAGTAATTAATAAAGTAA
Organism: Hemileia vastatrix; assembly: GCA_030280995.1. Classification (NCBI taxonomy): domain Eukaryota; kingdom Fungi; phylum Basidiomycota; class Pucciniomycetes; order Pucciniales; family Zaghouaniaceae; genus Hemileia; species Hemileia vastatrix. The sequence goes on along the minus strand of JASXTE010000001.1, from coordinate 22,148,684 downwards.
GTATAACTAATAATATGACAGGTAAAGGTTTAGATCTACTCTAGTAAATAATTAATTATTTACTGTTTAAGTCTAGTAGCCTGGCTGACACTTTCAGACAACCAACGTTCAAGTTTTACATTTAAAATTCCTGGGCCATCCTTTCCCTGTGTTTTATTACAGCGAAATAGCACCAGAGGGCGATAAAAGTTTGAAGAGAGAATATGAACATCAGTTTTATTTCCAAAACCAAAAGTATAATATTTTAAATAGCGAAAAAACCATCTAAGATAGAACACGCGGTAAAAAAACTGACTTCTTTCCATATCAATTCACGAGTCCGTCCAAGGCTCTCAATTGCACTAACTCGATTAATAACGTTGTCCAATTTCTCTTGAAATCCAGGATCATTGCAGATTTCACATATTGCATTCAGCAAGGCAACTGAATCAACTCGTACTCTTATTATAAAACATGTGAAGTTCAGATAAGATGAGGCAGTAAAATCAGGCTAAATATAGAGAAAAGAATAAAAGAACGCTGACTGATATTCTGTGTCGATGGAAATGATATTTTCGTGATCTAACTGTGCTAAAAAGTCTGCACGAGTCTAAATTCAAATGGCTGTTAAAATTTAACGATAGAAAAGAAAAAATAATAAACGATAGATACCATGATTTGGCGGGCATCACCATATGTGATTCCAGTTTCCAAAAATTCTTGAAAACCTTCAGTCTGTAAGTTGGCATCCCTGGCTTCATATTTTTGTTTCGCTAAAGCTTGAAGAAGAAGAAATGAGGATGAAGACCATTTTTGCTCGTCCATAACGTCTGTTAAAACACTTGTTTTAATTACTAATTGATCGGTCACTAACAGCGTCATGATTAACTTACCATCATCGCAATCCTGAAATGATCAAGAGACAAGCTGTGTACGTCACAATTGAAAACCCGCAGCCAATTGTTATTCAACCCAACATACCTCAATTAATCCTATTCTAGAGAGTAACCAAGCCTTTTCCCGCTTCAGTATTGTCCGAGCAGCACCAACCATATCACGATGCTTAACACAGAACTTTAAATGGGACAATCTACCGCCCACCAGTTGCCACACTCTTTCACACTCTTCTTCTGGTACATCATATTCTTTCCATATACTCGCTCGTTCAAATTTGATAGCACGGATTGTCTCATCTCGATTCAGATCTCTTATAGATAGAATATTCATCCGAGAACCCAATTTACGTAAGGTGGCGTATGGCCAGTGATCGTCTGAACAAAAAACCATCGTTAGAATACCTGCTTGTGCCCAAGTTTCTGCTCTTTGTTGAAGAGATAACAATAGTCCATATGATTCTTCGTTTTGCTGAAGATGACTTAACACAAAAGCACACAATATATAATTAGTTATTCAAAAATCAGACATAAAATTTAACAGATCGAAAATAGATGATTTTTATCCCACTGAATATTGTTGAATATGAGAACCAGAGGTTTGCCTTTGCGTTTATAGTACTTCAATGCAACCTAAAGACACGTCAAATTTCAAATTTCAAATTCCTCATTTAATTAACATTAGAAAAAAATCTACCTTTTCCAGTTTGTTCATAGCTCTCTATTTATAAAAATAAAGTATCTAATTGAGTGATACTGTTTCTCTTTGAACACCTGCTATGACATCATTATATAAAAATGCGCACCTCTATATCCACTATAGGCCCAGCCTCTCGTGGGTCTCGACGAGAAAACAACCCACCAATATAATCCTCGCTGTACTCAAAGTTCAGACATTTTCCCAGCCTCAGTCTCACTACTTCAATATTGCTATTGCATTCACAAACAGCAATGCCTGAAGAAACAGCGCAGGGGGAGTTAGATTCAAATAGGAACCAGCACGCAAACTAGAAAGGTCAGATCTCACCTTCTCCATTATTTCGAGTCATGGCATCTACAATCAAAGAGAATTTTCCAGTTCCCTTTGGCCCTGTAACATCACCGATCAAAAGAGAGCCAAAGCAGTTAAAACTCTTCATTTGTAAGGATTCTCAAAATTCTAATTATCGAAAACTCTAACCTAGAATAAGCCAATATCGACCTGATAGCTTTCCATGAATGATATCGTCAATTTGGCCTTGCTCTTTACGAACAATCCATTCGGGTTCCTGGCTACTTGTTTCGTTATCAATGTTATTGCCATCGCCATCAATGAATACGCCAGATTGGCCTGGTTGAGATTCAGATTCAGATATCTTTGCAGCCTTGTCGAGAACCAACACAGGATCATTGCCTGGCTCAAAGGCAACTGCCATTTTCTCTAACACCGAATATTTATACCTTTGTCATCCGGGGAGTACAATTCAACCATCTACTCTGTTGGATATCAAGGGCAGCAAACCCACCAATTGTGATACAGAATTCTACCATATCCCAAATAAACATTCAAAATGGTGTCTAGTCAGCTTATTTGGGGGCTTGAGAAATTACCTACCCACCAAGGCCCAGAACCATGATACCTGCTAGAGAGCCTGCGGCGGCTTGGACTGCCATTCCGTCCATCCACCCTGGTTTGTCATCATTTCGCTTCCTCTTCGTGTTCTGAACATCGGGTGTGGTGAGAGTTGAAGTTGTGCGCAGTCGCAACTGGAGTCTAAAGCCCATCAGCCGCACGGAAGATAGGTAAATTGATGGCGGTGGAGGATGCATCGTGAGAGACTTATGAAAAATTGTGGACTGTGGTGCACTTTTAAGCCACTCCTTCAACCCAAAACATTCAAGGTGAGGATACTCAAATCTCCTTGAATCAAATGACGCGACCGACAAATAGCTGGTGGTTAAAAACTCAACATCTTCTCAAAGCCGGAGTTGCCAAGAGCAAAATACCATCACATCCGATGTGGTTCAGATGCTCTATTCTAACTAAAGTGCTTTATACATCAACTAGTGAGATTTCTTCTATAAATTTCAGAATTATTTTACAGCTAATCTTGGAAAACTTGCGGAGGTGTTGCATTCCATTCCGCACCAAAATCATGAGTCTAGGTCAGCTGATCTATGCTTTGGACAGGGGATGAGAGGCAAGATAACTGCAAGCTTTCCAGGATTAGCTCTATATAATTTTTTATCTTCTCATTTGCTCCCAGAGCATGTGGTATGTCTCTTGATGGCACAGCCGTATCGAGAACGGTTGGTGCAACTTGCCATTATAATGGCAAGTTTGTCACAGCATTTTTAGTGCAAAAATGGTGACAGATCTTCCACTACTGGTGGATCCCTGAGGTTGAATCAAGAGTCTAGGATCCACCATGTGGCCTCCAGACTCCCCCATCACCCAGAATCCTCCCCCTCCCACCCAACCCACCACCCCTGACCACTCCACCCACCCAATTTTATTTTCCTTTCTCATAAACCTGCAGCTTTTTCTTGGTAATGTATTTTTTTCTTTTGTTTCTTTTTTTGTTTTTTGTTTTTTGTCAATGCTGAGCTTCCAGTTCAAAATGAGAGTCATGATGCTTTTCCCACTCTGGCTCCTCTTGGTGAAAAAAGGAACGGATTTGATGAAATTATTCCTGCATGGATTACAAAAAATCTGGAGTTAATTGTGTTTGTCAAGAGTCAATCTAAGACACTTGCATCTGGTTGCAAAAGAAAATCAACCACTGAGGATCACACTAAAATGGATAAGATTTGTTTGGTCCCAGAAAAACTCACTTTTCTCTGGGAGGTTGGCAACAAAAACTTCCAAGCTTCCAAACAAAAAGCAATCAAGACTATTCATGTAGAAGAAGAATCAGGTTTGTTCAAGTGTTTACAAATGGAAATTAACAGAAATGCTGTTTCTTGGATTGGCATTATTCCACAAAGTGTCAATTTCTCAAACCAGAAAAAAACAAAATTCCTCAACAATAATGGTTTCAAAAAAATTACTCAGCATAGTGGCTTGTGTTTTCAGGACACATTGAAAAGTTTTTTTGTTTGGAGCATAACAACCCACATTGTGCAATGCAGGTTGGTGTGATTTTCTGTTTTGTTTTCATACATACTAATTTATTTATTTATTTTATTCTTTCTTTTTGTGTTTGTAGTGTGATTTAGTCATTAAGTGTCTTCAAGAGGCTTGTCAAGGGGTGCTTTTGGTCTAGAAGATTTTTTCAGCAGCCCAATGGCAATGGAAGGTGAGGAAGACTCAAGATTTCAAGATAGGTACATATTTATTTCTTTATATTTTATTACTCAATAAAAGGGTAAAAAAAAATTATTATTATTACTTTAAAGACTTAGAAATATGAAATTGTAAATACTAAGGTGGTAATGGTAGTAATAGAGTGGATTGTAAATATAATATTGTTTGTATAGTAATTAAGAATGGAATGAATGAAAACAGCCAGATTGAGAGGCCTTATATAGGCAAAAAGGATAGGAACTGCAGAACCAATATTCTATATACATGAGTATCAGAGAAAGAACAATTCCACAGATAGAAATTTCCAATAATTAAAGTTGTTCTATAAAGAATGTACTCATATACAGTATTTATCTGTATATGTCAATATTAATTTTAATTTATTTGATTTATTTTAAGTTTCTGTAAATTTCAAAGTAAAATAAAATATTTGATTTAATATTTAGTATTTTTATAGTGTAGTTTACTTTCAGCTGTCATGAGGGCACTGTCAAAGAATAATGAAAAATAAGGAAAAAATTAGAATTATATATTTACTTCATTTTACTTATCAATTAGTTAAAAATATTATAAGTAATTAATAAAGTAAGTATAACTAATATTATGAGAGGTAAAGGTGTAGCTCTACTCTAGTAAATAATTAATTATTTACTGGGTAAGTCTAGTAGCCTGGCTGACATTCCCTCACTCTAAAAAATAATAAAAAAAATCACTACACAATATAGGGGGTGGACTTGCTAGCAAGTCCTCAACATGAACTCAGATGGAACTCAGACTGAACTCAGACTGAACCCATACTGAACTCTACTTGAACACCCACCTAAAACTGTTCTGCTGAGTGGTGTTCGTCCCTGATTGTATGGATCCTTTATGAATAGCTCAATGTGTGTTCAATCTGTGGTGAGTTTGGGTCCGAGGTTTCTAACTCGCTAGCAAGTCTACCCCCCATATTGTGTGGTGAATGCTATGATTTTATCTTTTTATATTTCTTTAGTAGAGCAGGAAGGTTTGATATCTCCTTCACATGAATCCAAGAATCATATTCTGAAGATTTATTCTTGAATCTCAATAAGTATTCAGTACCTATTTCAGCAGTGACAATTCTGTCATTTAGAATCTTATAAATTTCTGCTGTTCCAGTGATTTCATTAGGGGTTTTATTTAGTCTACCCCTCCTTTTTGAAAATAAATAACTATTGGATGTGTAAGGTTTCAAAAGAGATATTGAAAAAACAGGATGTTTCCTGTCATATGGAGAATACAGGATAACTTCAACTGCAATATCACCAGCCATTCTTCTAACAGCAAATGGACCTACAAATGGGTCTTTTAATTTGTTATTATCTTGTAAATTGAAGTGGACTTTAGAAATCAGTACATCATTACCCTTCTTAAAAGTGTATTCTTTGTGGGATTTGTCCCACCTCTTCTTCTAATATTCAAAAGATTTTTCAATACATTTTTGAGCATGACTTCTGCAAAGCTGTTGCATTTGAAGAAAATAATTTACCCCAGGATGTAAATCCAATTTAGGTATTTTATTATTGAGAATTTTAACAGGGGTATTCGGAACATATCCAAGCCAGAGCTTGAAAGGCTTTCTTTGAGTAACAGAGTGAACAGTGCTGCTGTAAGCAAATTCAAGACCAGGAAGTAAAGTAACCCAATCATGAGTAAATCTGTCATTGTCCTTGTACTCAAGGGCAAAGGCACAATACCTTCTTACCATGTTCTCTAAATACTGAATCATTCTTTCAGCTAATCAATCAGTTTGGGGGTGATGGGAAGTAGAAAGCTTCATAACACAACCACAAACATCCATCAGAGACATCCTAAATTCAGAATAAAATCTAGGGTCTCTGTCAGATATTATGGACTTTGGGAAACCAGCAGTATTAAACATATGAGACCACCACAAGTAGGATAATTCTTTAGTGGAAACATATTTATGAGTAGGGATGAATTTACACATTTTTGTAAATATGTCCACAATAACCCAGCAAGAGTTATAACTGTCTTTCCCAGAAATGGGCAATCCTGTTACAAAGTCAATGTTTATAATTTTCCATGGTGCATCCAGAGATTCAATATGTTGCATCAATCCAGCTCTTTTTCCAGTTAATCCTTTTGATTTCTGGCAAGAATCACAGGATTCAACATATTGTTTGGTGTATTCAGACATATTAGACCACCAAGCAGTGCTCTTTAATCTAATTATTGTTTTTTAAAGATTAAAATTTCCTGCTAATATGTCATCATGACAATTTTTTAAGATGATTTCTTTCATAGAAGGAGGAATAACAATAAAATTACTCAACTTTCTTCTATAGTAGAGATAGCCTTCATCAATTGAAAATTTACCTTTTTCAAAAGAATTTCAGTACTTTGGTGGAAGGGTTATAATTAATTCTTGTAATGAAGCATTCTTTGGATCAATTAATATAATAAACAGTTTTCTCAAGTAAGTGTCTTTATCATATGAATCCAGAATAAGCAGTAATAGCTCAACCTCCATATCAACCACATATATCACATGAATGTTAAATATTTCATTCTCAGGATCATATGCAGGATTAGAGTAATAATTTGGAAATGGTAACCTTGATAACATATCCAGATTTGAGTGAAAAATACCAGCCCTATGAATTATTTTCATTCATCCTTTGTATTCCTGAACAGCCAACTGACATCTGAACATGTGTAAATTAGGTGTTTTTAAGTTTAAGAGGGATTTTACTGCACTGCAGTCAGTGACAAATTCAAATTTCTGGTCATCAAGATAATAATTTAGTTTCTCCAGAGCCTGCACAACTTCCAAACACTCAAGTTAAGTGGCACCATTTTTCAATTCACTATTTCTCAAGGTTCTTCAAATATAACTGATTACTACTTCTGATAATTTCTCATTCATAACTTGTTTTTAGTGGAGAGCAGCACCAAGGCCAATAAAACTGGAATCAGTGTATAAAACAAATAGTTGAGTAAAGTCAGGCAAGGCAAAAATGGGTGCTGACATTAAACAATGTTTCATAGTGTCAAAAGCTCATTGTCTTTCACTTTTCCAGAAAAAAGCAACATTTTTCCTAGTTAATTGGATAAGGGGTAATGCTATGACTTGATTATTTTTAATATATTTTCAATAGTATCCACACATTCCCAAAAAATTTTGGAGCTCCCTAACTGTAGTAGGAGCTTTTATCTGTTGTATGGCTGCCACTTTGTTCTTGTCAACAGATATCTGTAATCCTGAGACAACATGACCATGAACATTCAAAGAATGAAAGCCAAATTTGCATTTTTTTAAAGCAAGTGTCATATTGATCTCATCCATTTTATGGAACACTTTTTATAGGTGGTTAATTTGATCTTCAAATGTGTTGGAGAATATGGTGATATCATCAATGTAAACCATTAGCCATCCTTCAATTATTTCTTGATGTAATGTGTTATCCATAAATTTTTTAAAACCTGAAGGGGCATTCTTGGGGCCAAATGGTATCATAATATACTTATAAATACCCATATGAGTAGCAATAATTAGAAAATTCTGTGAATTCTTCTCAACAGGTACCTGGTGATATCCCTTATTGCCATCTCAACAGCTGATATATTTAGCACATTTTAAGGTAGGATGGATAGAGCTAATGCTGGGTAAGTGATAGATATCATCTACAGTATAAGTATTTAATGCTCTATAATCACCACATAACCTGGCTTTATCTTTCTCATAATAAATGAGGACAGGTGAGATAACACAAGGTTTAGGTTTTTCACTACCTTTTCAATGATATTCATTTTTAAAAGGGTAGAGATATTGTATTCAATATCTTTTCTCTTTGTGGGGGAAGCAAGATAAGGCTTTTTTTAAAAATTAATTGGTATTTCAGTTAATGGGTAAGATAATGAAAGCTTCATCTCTTCTTTTATCAATCCTTATTCATGTGACCCACAAGCAAAGGCCATCTGAAAAGATTTTATCAACTGAATGATGGAATCTTTTTCCTAACTAGAAAGTTGTTCTCCAAAAGAAGCTCTATGAATTTCTGATAGAAGGGCAGGCATTTCTTTTGTATATCTTCCTTTATATTGAGCTACAGAATGACATGTGTTCAATCCTGGTGTTAATAATTTTTTTGGGGAAGAAATTATATATTTTCTCTTCTCATTTAACCCCATTGTAAAGCATTGGTTTGAGGGATCAAGCTTAATGCCATATTTTGTTAATATATCATTTCCCAAAATGAACCAATTGCTTGAGTTATAATTTTTCATAACTACAAAAGTCACACATAGCTCTTACAAAGCCATGGTTATATTTGAAAAATACTGTAGCTTTGTATTTTCCAATGGGGGAAAAAAGATTCATAAACTCTCCAATTTTCACAAGTAACAGGCATAAGTTTTGATTTATAATCCTGATAAAGTGAAGCAAGTGCTTTTTCAGATACAACACTTTCTCCAGCCTCAGAATCCAAAACAACCTCAACAGTATTTCCATTAATCAAGACTGGTGCCTTGAGAGGGGTAATAATAAATGAGGTGTCTTCAAGATTTCGTATTATTTCAGCATCTTCAACTGTGAAAAAATCTTTGTTATCCATTTTGATATTATTCAAATATTGAATATCTTCCTCCAGAATCAGGATTTCCTGGTTAGAATCATAAGAAATGTTTCTGGCACAATCACTTGAAGTATCATCTAGTGCAGTTTTGTCATCATTAGGCTTCTCTGTTTGTTAAACAAGGTTTATTTTCTTGTCAAAAACATGGCCTTTCTTCCAAGGATTGCTGCATTTAAAGAAAGTGTTGTTGTATCTTTTTTAAGTGCAACAGGGGTAGAGGGCTTACCAACTTTTTCATGAAGTTTTTTTTAGTAGTTAGAGGGTTTCTCCACTTCAGGTCTTGTGAGAACGTCCTAGATTAATACCTTTATTTGAAAGAAATTTATTACAAGTATTAAAAAAGGAAGAAGGCTCCCTGGAGAATTCGGTTCTTGAAACAATTAAGTCTTTCACAGAAATTGGAAATTTATAAAGGATCCTGTCCTTCCAGAGTTCATAATACATTTTTGAATCCATTTCTATCAAGATTTCTACTACTTTCATCATGAACTAAATTAGTTTTTTTGTATAGGATGAGCTATATCTAGACTCCTCATACTGCCTTTGCTGGTCTAACCTGAATTTTGAACCACCAAATTGTGCTTTAATTAATTTTTTCCAATCCTCCCAAGAGTAATCATAATTATCCAAGAGGACAGATTCTGTCAAGGGGTTCTTTTAGTCTAGAAGATTGGTTCGAGGTTTTTACGAGGAAATTTAGGGCTTTATTGAACTTTCAAAGAATAGTACATATCTCTTAATCAAAATGATTGTTTTACTCAAATAAAAGAGGTAGTTTTAAAATATTAATATAGATTCTAGATTAGGATTACGCTGTTGTAAATACTAAGGTTATAAAATATAGAAATAAGTGTTGTATTGTAATTGTAATAATAAAGTAAGTGATGAAGGAATGTCTTGAAAAGCACAAAATAAGAGGCCTTTTATAGGCAAAACATGAGGGAATAAAATATACGGAATTTACACCATCTACTGTAAGAGTGTGAAAAAAAGGATAACAAAGAAAAGGAGTACATATATGACATAAGAAATAAATAAACTGGTACGTCAACAAGGGCATCAAATTTATTAGCAATAAAGTTTGAGTTCCTTGGACTGTCACAATTAATTAGACAATAATTAATTAATTATATTACTTTCACGGGATTCCAGATCTCTCACTGAGGTAATATAATTGTTTTAAAGTTTTTTTTTATTATAATTTTATTAATAAATTTTATTCCCATTGACTTATACTATTGAGCACGGTGTTAGGGAGTAAAATTGTAGGGGACATTTTATTTACACTAATTATTTATACTACTTATTGTACTTAACTAGTTAATTGTAAGTAATACTTAAGTAGATAATTAATTATTAGTAAGAAGAAGAGGCGTGGCTTCAAATCAGTAAAATAATCAATTATTTTACCGGTTACATCTAGTAGCCTGGCTGACACTCCCTCACTCTAAAAAAAACAATAAAAAAAATGCTATGATTTTTTCTTTTTATACTTTTGTAGATAAGGAAGATTAGATATCTCCTTCCCAGGTATCCAAGAATCATATTCAGGTGATTTATTCTTGAATCTCAATAAGTATTCTGTACCTTTTTCAGCAGTGACTATTCTGTCATTTAGAATTTTTTCAATTTCTGCTGTTTCAGTGATTTCATTTGGGGTTTTCTTTGGTCTTCCCCTCCTTTTTGGAAATAAATCACTGTTGGATATGTAAGGTTTCAGAAGAGATATTGGAAAAACAGGATGTTTTCTGTCATATGGAGAATACAAAATAACCTCAACTGCATTATCTCCAATCATTCTTCTGACAACAAATGGACCAACAAATGGATCTTTCAATTTGTTATTACCTTGTAAGTTGAAGTGGACTGTAGAAATCAACACTTCATCACCCTTTTTAAAAGTTTATTCTTTATGGGATTTGTCCCATTTCTTCTTCTCATATTCAAATGATTTTTCAATACATTGTTGAGCATGATTTCTGCATAGTTGTTGCATTTGAAGAAAAGACTTTACACCAGGATGTATATCAAATTTAGGTATTTTGTTTATGAGAATTTAGGCAGGAGTATTTGGAACATATCCAAGCCAGAGCTCAAAAGGCTTTCTTTGAGTAACAGAATGAACAGTGATATTATAAGCAAATTCCAACCCAGGAAGTAAGGTAACCCAATCATGAGTTAATCTGTCATTATCTTTATACTCAAGGCCAAAGGCACAATACCTTCTAATCATGTCCTCTAAAGTCTGAATCATTCTTTCAGTTAAGCCATCAGTCTGTGGATGATGGGCAGTAGAAAGTTTCAGATCACAACCACAAACATCCATCAGAGACATCCAAAATTCGGAAGTAAATTTAGGGTCTCTGTCAGAGATTATGGCTTTAGGAAAACCAGCAGTATTAAACATATGAGACCACCATAAGAAAGCTAATTCTTTAGTGGAAACATCCTTGTGGGTAGGGATAAATTTACAAATTTTTGTGAATCTGTCCACAATAACCCAACAAGAGTTATAACTGTCTTTACCAGAAATAGGTAATCCTGTTACAAAATCCATGTTTATTATCTGCCATGGTGCATCAGGAGGTTCAATATGTTGCATTAATCCTGCCCTTTTACCAGTTAATCTTTTTGATTTTTGGCAAGAATCACAAGACTCAACATATAATTTTGTGTCTTCAGACATATTAACCCACCAAGCAGTGTTCTTAATTCTGATCATTGTTTTTTAAAGATCAAAACTTCCAGCTAATATTTCATCATGACAAATTTTCAAGATGATTTCTTTCATAGAAGGAGGAATAACAATAGTATTACTCAACTTTCTCCTATAATATAGATATCCTTCATCAATTGAAAATTTACCTTTTTCCAAATCCTTCTGGTACTTTGGTGGAAGGGTTTTAATTAATGCTTGTATTGAAGCATTCTTTGGATCATTTAATATGGTGCATAACTTTTTCAAGTAAGTGTCCTTATCATATGAATCCAGAATAAGCTGTAATAGCTCTTCCTCCATATCAACCACATATATCCCATGTATATGAATAATTTCATCCTCAGGATCATAAGCAGGATTAGAGTCATTATTTGGTAAAGTTAACCTAGATAACATATCCAAATTTGAGTGAACAATACCAGCCCTATGAATAATTGTCATTCTCCCTCTGTATTCTTGAACAGCCAACTGCCATCTGAACATATGTCTGTTTGGTGTTTTCAAGTTTAAAAGAGATTTAACTGCACTGCAGTCAGTGACAAGTTCAAATTTCTGGTCATCTAGGTAATAATGAAGCTTTTCTAGAGCCCACACTACAGCTAAACATTATAATTGAGTAGCACCATATTTCAATTCACTATTTCTCAAAGTTCTTGAAATATAACAAATTACTACTTCTGAAACTTTATCATTTATCACTTGTTTTTGATGGAGGGCAGCACCAAGACCAATGAAACTGGCATCAGTGTACAAAACAAATGGTTGATTAAAGTCAGGTAAAGCAAGAATTGGTGCTGACATCAAACAGTGTTTCATAGTGTCAAAGGCTCTTTGTCTTTCACTATTCCAGACAAAAGAAACATCCTTTCTAGTTAATTGGGTAAAGGGTAAAGCTATGACTTGGTAATTTTTAATATACTGTCTATAGTATCCACACATTCCCAAAAAACTTTGGAGCTCTCTCAATGTAGTAGGAGCCTTCACCTGTTGTATGGCCGCCACTTTGTTCTGGTCAACACATATCTGTAAGCCTGAAACAACATGACCAAGAACTTTTAAAGAATGGAAACCAAATTTACATTTCTTCAAAGCAAGTGTCATATTTATTTCATCCATTTTCTGGAATACTTTACACAGGTGGTTAAGATGGTCCTCAAATGTTTTTGAGAATATAATGATATCATCAATATAAACCATTGCCCATCCTTCAATTATCTCTTGATGGAATGTGTAATCCATGACTTTTTGGAAAACTGAAGGGGCATTTTTAGGGCCAAATGGCATCCTAATATACTTATAGATACCCATATGAGTGGCAATCATCAGAAAGTTCTGAGAATTTTTCTCAACAGGTACCTGGTGATATCCCTTGTTACCATCCAAACAGCTGATATATTTAGCACCCTGTAAAGTAGCATGTATAGAGCTAATTCTAGGTAAAGGGTAGATATCATCAACAGTATAAGTATTTAGTGCTCTATAATCACCACATAACCTGGCTTTATCTTTCTCATAATAAATTAGGACAGGTGAGATAACACAATATTTAGGTGTTTCAACTACCTTTTCAATAATATTCATTTTCAAAAGGGTAGAGATATTGTCTTCAATATCTTTTCTCTTTGTGGGAGAAGCAGGATAAGGCTTCTTTTTTAAACTAGGTGGTATATCAGTTAATGGACAAGATAATGAAAGTTTCATTTCCTCTTTTACTAATCCCAGTTCATGTGACCCATGAGTAAAGGCCATAGGAAAAGACTTTATCAAGTTAATGATGGAATCTTTATCCTCACCAGAAAGTTGTTCTCCAAAAGAGGCATTGTCAATTTCAGTCAAAAGGGCATGCATCTCTTTTTTAGATCTTCCTTTATATTGAACCACAGAATTACATGTGTTAAATTCTGGTTTCAATAATTTTTTAGGGGAGGAAATCTTAAATTTTCTCTTCCCATTCATCCCCATTGTGAAACATTGGTTTGAGGGATCCAATTTTATGCCATACTTGGTTAAAATCTCATTCTCTACAATAAAGCAATTGCTTAAGTTATCATTTTTCATGACAAAAAATCACAAATAGCTCTTACAAAACCATGGTTATATTTAAAAAACACTGTGGCTTTGTATTTACCAATGGGGGACAAAACAAAGCCATAACCTCTCCAATTTTCAGAAATGATAGGCATCAGTTTTGATTTATAGTCTTGATCCACTGAAGCAAGTGCTCTTTCAGAAACTACACTTCCTCCAGCTCCAGAATCCAGAACAACTTCAATGCTGGTCCCATTAATCAAGACTGGTGCCTTGAGAGGGGCAATAACAATTGAGTTATCCTCAAGGTTCTTTATGATCTCAGCATCTTCAACTTTAGATAAAGCATTATTATCAATATCAATAGTATTTAAATAATGAATATCCTCTTCCAGAATCAAGATTTCTTGTTGAGATTCATATGAAATATTGCTGGCACAATCAGTTGAAGTATCATCCAGTGCTACTGTGTCATCAGCATGCTCCTCTGTTTGTTCTACAAGATTTATCTTCTTGTCACAAACATGGCCTTTCTTCAAAGGCTTGTTGCACTTGAAGCAAGTGTTTGTTGCATACTTTTTTGGTGCAACAGGGGCAGAAGGTTTACCATCCTTTTTCAGAGGTTTCTGTTAGTAAGTGGAGGGTTTCTCTAAAGGGGTCTTAGGAATGAATCTTCAGGCATCATACTTGTTTTTAAGAAGGATCTCATTGAAAGTGTTAATGAAAGAAGAGGGTTCTCTGGAGAACTCAGTCCTAGCCACTATCAAGTCTCTCAGAGACATTGGTAGTTTATAAAGGATCCTGTCCTTCCATAACTCAAACTCCATATTTGGGTCCATTTCCCTTAAGATTTTTACAAGTTTTGTCAGTCAGTCGTCTAGAAGAGAGGAAGAAAAATGGGAAGAAGTAGAAGAGGAGAAGGAGGAAAGGATTATGGGTAATAAAAGAAATAAAAATTATGAAAATTATTTAATTTATTGAGGAGAATCAATGACGGTTTTGTTGAGAGGTGACAAAAGTGAGGTTCTTATAAAATAATAATATTATTCTAATGTAAGGGCTATGCGCGGCAGACACTGTGATCACTATCAGACTTAAAGCAACCTTTAAATTGTTATATAGAACTTTAATTATAACTTTATTACTAATAAAAAGAATATAAACGTAATGTAAAAGTGTATTTAATTTGTTGAGTGTATAATAAGTGATGCCTCTACAGGGGATTATCCAAGGCCCTTTTATAGGCAATGGTCCCCTGAAGTGCTACAAATGACTATATGCAAAAGAGTAATGAATTAAAACAAAAAGATAAGAGTAGACATTTGTAACATAGTAACTATGAAAAATAACAAGTATCCCAATTAAGACTGTAAAATTCCCATCCCACATTCCCCAAATTAGTTTCTATAGATTAATAAGTAACTAAACAACCATGTGATCTACTAACTATGGGAAAAACAAATCAAAACAAGTAATACAATCTGTTTTCAGTATTTCTAAGTGAAACAATTGACATGTTTTGACGCAACAAGGTATGAAATCAATTTAATTCAGCATAAGTTTATATAATTTAATTGTTTTCACTTATGTAGTTAAATACTAGTTAACTGAAACAATTAATTAAATTACTTTGAGAAATTATAATACTATTTTATAAAATAAGTATTATAATTTATTTAATTTTCTTTCTGACACAATTAAGGGTCAAAAGAAGCGCCATTACTTATTGTTTAATACTATATGGAAGATGTAATTTAATATATAAATGTAAATAATTAATTTAAATATATTATAAGTCAATTTTACACTTATAATTATAATATATATTTTTAATTAATTAAATATTATTTTATAATTATTAAATAGATTAAAATGCGCCATTTATTTGTAGAATATAAAATATATTATGTTTAATTTAAATGTATAAAATTTATATAAATAATAAAATCAATATAACACTTATATGTAATAAGATATTTATATAATTTTATTATGCAATAAAATATTAATTTACATACATTAAATATAATTCATACTCCCTCTTTCAGGTTCTATAAGGTAACACATCATTTACTGGGCTCCTGGAATAGCCTGGCTGACACTCCCTCACTCTAAAAAAACAATAAAAAAAATGCTATGATTTTTTCTTTTTGTATTTTTTCAACAGAGTAGGCAGATTTGAAATCTCCTTGCTAGGTATCCATGCATCATGCTCAGATGATTTGTTCTTATATCTCAATAAATATTCAATACCCCTTTCAGAAGTGATAATTCTATCATTGAGAATTTTATCAATTTCTGCTGTTTCTGTGACTTCCTGAGGGTTTTTCTTAGGTCTTCCCCTTCTTTTGGGAAATAAGTCACTGTTGGAAGTATAAGGTTTAAGAAAAGAAATGGGAAAAACAGGATGTTTCCTATCATATGGAGAATACAATACAACTTCCACTGCATTATCACCAACCATTCTTTTAACAACAAATGGTCCTACAAAAGGATCTTTTAATTTGTGGTTACCTTGTAAATTGAAATGGACAGTAGAGATCAACACTTCATCACCCTTGTTAAATGTGTATTCTTTATGGGATTTATCCCATCTTTTCTTTTCATATTCAAATGCTTTATCAATACAGCTCTGAGCATGTTTTCTGCATAGCTGTTGCATTTGCATGAAAGATTTTACACCAGGGTGTAGTTCCAACTTACGTAATTTATTATTGAGAATCTGAGCAGGAGTATGTGGGACATAACCTAACCAAAGCTCAAAAGGCTTTTTCTCAGTGACAGAATGAACAGTGCTATTATATGCAAATTCAAGACCAGGCAATAGAGTGACCCAATCATGAGTAAATCTGTCATTGTCTTTATATTCTAAACCAAAGACACAATACCTTCTAATCATATCTTCCAGAGTTTGAATCATTCTTTCAGCTAGACCATCAGTCTGAGGATGGTGAGCTGTAGACAATTTCAACTCACAGCCACAAATATCCATCAAAGATGTCCAAAACTCAGAAGTAAATTTTGGGTCTCTATCAGAGATAATGGCTTTTGGAAAATCAATAATATTAAACATATAAGACCACCATACGAAAGCTAATTCTTTGGTGGATACATTATTGTGGGTTGGAATAAATTTGCACATTTTTGTAAATCTATCTACTATTACCCAACAAGAGTTAAAGCTGTCTTTACCTGCAACAGGAAGACCAGTGACATAATCCATATTAATGATTTGCCAGGGAGCATTAGGTGCTTCAATATGTTGTAATAACCCTGCCCTCTTACCTGTTAACCTTTTAGATTTTTGGCAGGAATCACAAGATTCAACATATAACTTTGTGTCTTCAGACATATTAGCCCACCATGCAGTGTTTTTGATTCTAATTAATGTTTTCTCAAGATCAAAATGACCAGCTAATATGTCATCATGACAAAGTTTGAAGATAGTTTCTTTCATAAAAGGAGGAATTACTATTACATTAGTAAGCTTTCTTCTATCATATATATAACCATCTTCAATAGAAAACTTTCCTTTACTCAAAGCATTTTGATACTTTTCAGGAAGAGTTTTTATTAATGCTTGAATTGAAGAATTCTTAGGATCATTTAAGATAGTAACCAATTTATTTAAATCAGAATACTTCTCATATGAATCCAGTATTAATTGCAATAACTCTTCTTCCATATCTACTACAAATATACCATGGATATGAACAGTATCATCTTCAGGTACATAAGCAGGATTTGAGTCATTATTTGGCAGAGGCAATCTTGAGAGCATATCAACATTGGAGTGAACATTACCAGCCCTATGGATAATTGTCATCTGTCCTCTATATTCTTGAACAGCAAGTTGCCACCTGAACATATGTCTGTTAGGTGTCTTCAGGTTTAAGAGGGACTTCACAGCACTACAGTCAGTTACCAACTCAAATTTTTGGTCATCCAAATAGTAATGAAGCTTCTCAAGAGCCCAAAAAACTGCTAAGCACTCCAATTGAGTGGCACCATATTTCAATTCACTATTTCTTAAGGTTCTTGAAATATAACAAATTACAACCTCTGAGGATTTATCATTAATAATTTGCTTCTGGTGAAGGGCAGCACCCAGACCAATAAAGCTAGCATCTGTATATAGGACAAATGTCTTGTTAAAATCTGGAAGAGCCAATATAGGGGCTGTCATTAAGCAACTATTTAACGTATTAAAAGCTTTTTGACAGTCATTATTCCAGAGAAAGGCAACATCTTTTCTGGTCAGTTTTGTAAGAGGTAAGGCTATGACCTGATAATTCTTAATATATTGTATATAATAGCCACACATCCCCAAAAAACTTTGGATTTCTCTTACAGAAGTTGGTGCTTTCACATTTTGGATGGAAGCAACTTTGTTGTGGTCTACACAAATTTGTAAGCCTGACACAACATGGCCAAGGACCTTCAAAGATTGAAAACCAAATTTACACTTTTTTAAGGATAAGGTCATATTGATTTCATCCATTTTTTGGAAAACTCTATTCAAGTGAATCATATGTTCATCAAAAGTTTTAGAAAAAACAATAATATCATCAATATAAACCATGAGCCATCCTTCAATAATTTCTTGATGGAAATTGTTATCCATGACTTTCTGGAAAACTGAAGGAGCATTTTTAGGGCCAAATGGCATCCTAACATACTTATATATTCCCATATGAGTAGCAATAAGCAAAAAATTTTGAGAATTTTTCTCAACTTGAACTTGATGATAACCTTTATTACCATCCAGACAACTAATAAATTTTGCACCTTGCAAGGTAGCATGTATTGAATAAATTCTGGGTAAAGGATAGATATCATCAACAGTATAAGTGTTCAAAGCTCTGTAATCTCCACATAATCTAGCCTTATCTTTTTCATAAGAAATCAAGACTGGGGAGATGACACAATATTTAGGGGTGACATCTACTTTTTCAATGATATTCATTTTTAATAATGTTGCAATATTATCTTCAATATCTTTTCTTTTTGATGGAGAAGCAGGATATGGTTTTTTCTTAAGGGTAGGAGGAATATCACTCAAATTACAGGATAAGGTAATTTTCATTTCTTCCTGAACAATTCCCAAGACATGAGAACCATGAGCAAAAGCCATAGGGAAAGAGTTAATAGAGGAAACAATAGAATCTTTTTGTTCACTAGTCAACTGATCACCAAAAGAAGCAGTATTTATTTCATTTAATAAATCATCCATTTCAGATGTTGTTCTACCTTTACACTGAATCAGTGAGTTACAAGATTTCAACAAATGCCCAGAAGTTCTAGGAGAGGAAATTTTGAATTTCCTTTTCCCATTCATTCCTAAGGTAAATCAATTATTTGCTGGGTCCAGTTTCACACCAAACATGGTTAAAATATCATTTCCCATAATAAACCAATTGCTTAAATTATCATTTTTCATGACAACAAACTCACAAATAGCTCTGACAAAACCACCATTATATTTGAAGAATACAGAGGTTTTGTATTTGCCAATAGGAAATAAGGTAGAACCATACCCTCTCCATTTTTCAGAAGTTATAGGTAGTAATTTACTCAAATATTCCTTATCCACTGAAGCTAAAGCTTTTTCAGACACTACACTTCCTCCAGCACCAGAATCAAGAACTACATCAACATTTTTACCATTAATGATAACAGGTGCCTTCAAAGGGGATATAGGTATAGAATTGTTAGTAATATATTTAATTATCTCAGCATTTTCTACTGAAGATAAATCCAATACACATTCTTCAGATATATTATTTAAATAATGGACATCATGTTCCAACATTAAAACATCTTTAACAGAATCATTTTCATAGGAGATATTACTTTCACATTCACTGGAAGAATTATTGACATCAAGTTCAACTTCATCAGTGTCTTCATTTTTTTCAACAAGATGAATTTTCTTGTCACAAACATGACCCTTCTGCCACGGTTTGTTACATTTATAACAAGTATTTGTTGCATATTTTTTAGGTGCAACTGGGGCAGAGGGTTTACCAGATTTTTCTGGGAGCTTTGTAGAAGGTTTATTCTGATCATTATAAAATTTACCAAGGTAATTCTTTGGTTCATATCTATGGTTGAGTAGTACCTCATTACAGATATTAATGAAAGAAGAATTTTCCCTTACACGCTCAGTTCTAGCCACAATCAAATCTCTAAGAGAATTTGGCAATTTATACAATATTTTATCTCTCCAAATACAATAATCCAACTTTGGATCAATTGCTCTTAGGATTTTTGTCAGTTTCATAAGAAAACCAATGGGCTTTTCAACAGAGGAGGGTAAATATCTAGTATTCTCATACAGTCTTTGTTGAGCTAACCTGAATTTTGAACCACCAAACTGATTCTCAATCAAGTATTTCCAATCATTCCATGTATAATGATTGTCATCTAAAAGAACAGATTCATACCACATCAAGGCTACATTGGAAAATAAAGAAATTAGCTTAGAAACAATTTCCTCATCAGGTAGTTTATAAGATCTCTTTAAATTATCAATTCTTTGGATAAAGTGTTGCAAATCAGAGGAAGAATCACCATCAAAGGTAGGATATTGGTCTAACTTAGGCCAATTTTTCTGACTACTTGGATGGTCTACTTTTTGGTTTGAATTATTCATTATTAATAATTCCTGAAGTTTAGCCAGGTGTTCAGAAATTTCATTATTTACAGAAACAGCTGGTGCATGACCATCACAAGATTTTTTGCTAGTAGCAAAAGATTTTACAGACTCATTGTCAGTTTGTTTAATAGTTGAAATATGAGGAAGAAAGGATGAACTTTGCTCAGGTTTTTTTCCTTTATTTTTATGCAGCTTATTGACAGCATTATCATTCAATTCATTATTGATGGTTAAGGTTGAGAATTTTTCCTGCAGGTCAGACACATAGTTTCTTATTCTTGGAATTTCAGACATCTGGTCATTTACTTTTGCAAGAGATAGAACATTTCTGTCCTCAGAAACTGAGTGTTTGGCACTTAGTGCATGGAAATCATTTCTTAGCTTTTTAAACTCATTTTGCAGAGATTTTATTTCATTTTTTAATGAATAATTTTCTTCAATAAGGGGTTTCAATTCACTCAAGGTCTTATGTAGACTGATATTTCTATCTGAAATAGCTCTATGGTCACTTCTTATTTGTTTTTGTTGACTAAGAATAATATTAAAGGTTTCTTTGATTTTTAAATAAGCTGTATCTTGTACAGAAGAACTCACTTTACATTGCAAGTGTAAATTATTTAATCTATCATTTTCATGGATTAACACATCTCTCAAATGTTTGTATTTCACAACATTAAAATCAAGGGTATCTTTCAATATTTCCTCAGAAGTTCTTTCAATTAAGGTATAGATTTCAGGGGGAACAGAATCATTTTTAATTGCAAGAGAAGGATTAATTAAAGAAGTAGAAGTTAAATGTAAAGGTTCATCAAATGACAATTTGCTAATTACATCAATAGGGCTACTAGTTACAGGAAGCTGTCTTTTAACAGGTTTAACTGTTCTTTCACCATGTTCAATAATATTACCTGCAGAAGAAGTTTTATTAGAAAACATACCCAAGTGACTATCAACCAAATTACTTACCATGGCAGAGGAGGAAACTTCCCCTGAGACTGGGTTTGGGATTGTGCTTGGGCCTTCTTTCTCCTGCCTTGTTGGTAGGGATGAGGAGGTGGATGGAAATTGGGTGTTTTGGATGGGCCAGGCTGATGATGAGGAGGGTGTTGCACATTCTGTTGGTAGTGACTCATTATATAATCTGAATTCCATTGCTCTACTTCCATAGTATTTGGATTTTGGATGGTTGAGCTGGGTGGCTGTGAAGGTTGAGCCTGAAACTGAGGCTGATTGGGAGGCAACTGAGGAGGGGCCTGGGCCTGATTTTGGTTCCTGAGTTCTTGAACCTGATCCCACAAGGTCTCTACTTTTTCTTTGTACCTCATATTTTCTGTCTTCAGCTCTTTTATATGTCTGGACAGGTTGCTGATTTGTTGTGGTAGAGGAAGCTTTTTTATTATGAATCCTTTTGGAAGACCTTCTTAAGGTACTAGAAGCTTTACTTCCTTCTGTTGTGCTGGGGGAAGGGGGTTTGGTTTGTTTACTTCTCCTGTCATTTCCACATCCTGAAGTATGTGAATTTTTTGTGTTAGCATAAGATTTTTTATGTTCAACTTAAGAAGAACTCACAGTATCAGCATCATAGTCAATTTCAATTTCATCCACTTGCATGCTATCCATTTTTTCAGCCAAATTGTTGGACATAATAGTCGGAAGATTAATTAACTTTTTTTAAAAAAAATTATAAAAGTTAGTTAATAATTGCTCCAAAAATAAAAAATTTTTAATTAATTAAATTATAAAAAAAAATTTTTTTAATATAAAGTAATAATTATAAAAAATTAATTAATAAAATCGATTGCAAGGTTAAATTGGGAATAAACAATCAAGTTAATTCAACCAATTAATTACCAATATTAAATATGGCAATATATTTGGGACTAAGCACAAAGTACTTTTAAGTCAACCAAAATTAACAATAATTAATAATAATAAAAAATTAATTTAATAATTCAATTTGTATTAATAATAATGTCATTTATTCTAGGACTAAGAGGATTTAACACTCTATAATGGTAAACTAGGAAAAAAAAATTTATAATTGAACACTTACACTCAGTGAATCAGCAATTAAGCCACAATCACTGTTATTGCAGTAAAAATATAGTAATATGAGTGAGAGGTGAAAAGGAGAACTTACTATAGTGATCAAAAAATCACTTCAAAATAATATAAGAATTAAAATAATATAAACCTAAGAAATTGAACCCAAGTTTGAAACACGGTCGCGGCAAAAGTTTCTTTATTGCTAGGTGGTCCGTGCATTTGTCGTTTGTCGCCAGGCTCGATCGTCGTCGTCGTTTGGAAAGGCCCCCAGTTGTTGGTCAGTCGTCTAGAAGAGAGGAAGAAAAATGGGAAGAAGTAGAAGAGGAGAAGGAAGAAAGGATTATGGGTAATAAAAGAAATAAAAATTATAAAAATTATTTAATTTATTGAGGAGAATCAATGACGGTTTTGTTGAGAGGTGACAAAAGTGAGGTTCTTATTAAATAATAATATTATTCTAATGTAAGGGCTATGCGCGGCAGACACTGTGATCACTATCAGACTTAAAGCAACCTTTCAATTGCTATATAGAATTTTAATTAGAATTTTATTACTAATAAAAAGAATATAAACGTAATGTAAAAGTGTATTTAATTTGTTGAGTGTATAATAAGTGATGCCTCTACAGGGGATTATCCAAGGCCCTTTTATAGGCAATGGTCCCCTGAAGCGCTACAAATGACTATATACAAAAGAGTAATGAAGTAAAACAAAAAGATAAGAGTAGACATTTGTAACATAGTAACTACGAAAAATAACAAGTATCCCAATTAAGACTGTAAAATTCCCATCCCACATTCCCCAAATTAGTTTCTATAGATTAATAAGTAACTAAACAACCATGTGATCTACTAACTATGGGAAAAACATATCAAAACAAGTAATACAATCTGTTTTCAGTATTTCTAAGTGAAACAATTGACATGTTTTGACGCAACAAGGTATGCAATCAATTTAATTCAGCATAAGTTTATATAATTTAATTGTTTTCACTTATGTAGTTAAATACTAGTTAACTGAAACAATTAATTAAATTACTTTGAGAAATTATAATACTATTTTATAAAATAAGTATTATAATTTATTTAATTTTCTTTCTGACACAATTAAGGGTCAAAAGAAGCGCCATTACTTATTGTTTAATACTATATGAAAGATGTAATTTAAAATATAAATGTAAATAATTAATTTAAATATATTATAAGTCAATTTTACACTTATAATTATAATATATATTTTTAATTAATTAAATATTAATTTATAAAATTAAATACATAAAAATGCGCCATTTATTTGTAGAATATAAAATATATTATGTTTAATTTAAATGTATAGAATTTATATAAATAATAAAATCAATATAACACTTATATGTAATAAGATATTTATATAATTTTATTATGCAATAAAATATTAATTTACATACATTAAATATAATTCATATGCCCTCTTTCAGGTTCTATAAGGTAACACATCATTTACTGGGCTCCTGGAATATCCTGGCTGACAAGTTTCATTAAAAACTCAATAGGTTTATCTGTAGAAGAGCTATATCTAGTTTCCTCATACTGCCTTTTTTGCACCATTCTGAACTTGGAGCCACCAAATTGTGCTTTAATCAATTTCTTCCAATCCTCCCATGAGTAGTCATTCCCATTCAGGAGAACAGATTCACACCACATTAGGGAAACATTAGTAGACAAAGAAATTAACTTGGACACAATTTCATCATCTGGGAGTATGTAAGAATTTTTTAAGTTATCAATTCTGCAAATAAATTGTTGCCAATCAGAGGAAGAATCACCATCAAATGTTGGGTACTGGTCAAGTTTTGGCCAATTCTTTTAATTTGAAGGAGTCTCCTTAGTACAAGCTTGTTTCTGAGTAAGGAGCAGCTGTAACTTCTCTAGATGGGCAGTAATATTATTGTTTAATCCCTCTGTTAAGGGTCCTGGTGCATCATCAGTTTTTGATGGAAACTCAGTGGTATCAACAGGTATTTCTGGAGCTATTTTTACTTTAGATGAACTAGCCACAGGTAACTCTGGAGCATCCTGTACTATTTGTTCCTTCAAAGAATTCTCAGAATACTTTTGATCAATAAACAATGAGTTCAATTTCTCCTCAATGGTTGTTAGTATAGTTTTCAATCTTGGAAGACTAGATAAACTCTCATTGATTGTTGCAAAAGATAACTGATTCTTGTTTTGAAAAGATGAAAAATGGTCATTCAATCTTTTCAGATTCATCTTATCTATCTCCACCTCCTGGCAACAGGCAGATACAGTATCTTTTAGTTTAGACAAATCATTTTTTATATTTTTCCATAAAGCAACTTTCTTTTCATGGGTTGCTTTGTAATGAGACAATTCATCAGAGACTCTCTGTGATTCACTTCTTAATGCTTGATAACCCTGATCAGTTAACAAACTATTATATCTCTGAGTCAATTGCATGTTGTTCATTATATGGTTTTGTTTGGCAATAATATCTCTCAAGTACTCATAATTAATCTTCGCTACATCTGGAGTGTTTCTCAATAATGAAACTGAGTAACTTTCCAGACTCTCATAGAACTCAGGGTCAAGAGTTTCATCAATTACAGCCATATCAGGGTTAATCATTGAGGTAGCAATTAAAAGTAATGCATTAGATACATGAGTTATTTGTCTACTTCTCCCAGCCTCTACTGGTCTCAAGGTTTTTTCTTCCCTCTCAGATTTACCTGAAAGAAAAGAATCAGCTACAAGAAATGGCACTTGAGAATCAATAGAGGGGCGTACCAGGGTTTGCTGGGTATGACCATATTGGGGTTTCTTCTTCTTTTACCTCCTTGATAGGGGTGTGGAGGTGTGGGGTTGACCTGGTTGGGTCTTGACGGACCTGCCAGAGGTAACTGATGCTGATTTTGAGACAGGTAGTCCCACTTCCACTTGAACACTTCCACCTTTTCCTGGGACTGGGGAGCCAATTGTTGTTGATCCCTGGGAGGAAGAGGTTTCTTCTTCTCTTGAAGAAAGTTATCTATCTTTCTCACCTTTTCTTCCAGAGCATCTACCCTTGCCTTTAGTCTCAAGTTTTTTGTCCTTAGCTCTTTTATGTGAATTGAAAGATTCTTTACCTGTTGAGGCAATGGCATCTTTTTTATTCTGAAGCCTTTTGGAAGTTCTTCTGGTGGGTTTATAATAGGCTTCTGATCCTGAGTTGTGTCTACTAGGATTTCCACTTCTTCCATCTATACATCCTGTTTGGGGCAAGGATTTATTAATCTGAGAAATTCTTCTTGTTAAAGGAGAACTTACAGAAGTAGGCTCATCATAATCAATCAAGTCTAGTTCCTCTTCACGTGCAGCAGAACCACTTTGGTCAGTCATTTTAAGATTTAACTGAAATGAAGAAAAGAGACAATAAGATGAATTAGTCTTTATTTTTAATTTTTATTTAACAGAAATAAAATATAAATAATAAAAAAAATCTTTTTAGGATAAAAATCAACTAAATAAAATTAATTTATTAATTCAAAAAATAATTTAAAACAAGGATTATAATATAATCAACTGAAGAAATAAATTAAAAATTTTTATTAAAAATTTTAATTAACTATTTTCAGAATTTAAATCAACTAATTTATTACCAGGACTTTATGTCAACTGAAGTAATTAAATATGAATTTTAATTAAAAAAATTTTTTTATTGTCAGGACAATTTGTCAACTGGAACAAATAAAATTTAAATTAATCAGGACAAAATGTCAACTGAAAATTCTAATAATTAATATTAAAATATAATTATTTATTACTTCTGGGACTAAGAACACTATTACTCTATTATTGTCAACCAGAAAAAATAAAAAAAAAAATATAATAATAAAATTAAATCCAAGTTACCAGACACCTCCCCCTGTAAAATGAGCAAATTAATGCCACTTACAGAGTGCTGAGTAAAAGGAAAGATGTAGCAAATGAAGAGTGCAAAGTAACCCACAAATAGTAATATCAATAATTACCACAATATATACGACGTTTAGTCAATATATGAACCTAATTTTTGGAGCGCGGTTTGATTCCTGTTTGCAGCAAAAATTTTTGTCACATGACGTATGATGTTCGTCATTTTTGTCACTCTCTCGTCCTTATAGGTACTTGAATGCCAATGGTCCCTTCAATTTACACCCTCAAATCACAATGCGCCGTCAATAATTCGGGAAGGCCTCCAATTGTCAAGGGGTTCTTTTAGTCTAGAAGATTGGTTCGAGGTTTTTACGAGGAAATTTAGGGCTTTATTGAACTTTCAAAGAATAGTATGTATCTCTTAATCAAAATGATTGTTTTACTCAAATAAAAGAGGTAGTTTTAAAATATAAATTTAGATTATAGATTAGAATTACACTGTTGTAAATACTAAGGTTATAAAATATAGAAATAAGTGTTGTATTGTAATTGTAATAATAAAGTAAGTGATGAAGGAATGTCTTGAAAAGCACAAAATAAGAGGCCTTTTATAGGCAAAACATGAGGGAATAAAATATACGGAATTTACACCATCTACTGTAAGAGTGTGAAAAAAAGGATAACAAAGAAAAGGAGTACATATATGACATAAGAAATAAATAAACTGGTACGTCAACAAGGGCATCAAATTTATTAGCGATAAAGTTTGAGTTCCTTGGACTGTCACAATTAATTACACAATAATTAGTTAATTATATTACTTTCACGGGATTCCAGATCTCTCACTGAGGTAATATAATTGTTTTAAAGTTTTTTTTATTATAATTTTATTAATAAATTTTATTACCATTGACTTATACTATTGAGCACGGTGTTAGGGAGTAAAATTGTAGGGGACATTTTATTTACACTAATTATTTATACTACTTATTGTACTTAACTAGTTAATTGTAAGTAATACTTAAGTAGATAATTAATTATTAGTAAGAAGAAGAGGCGTGGCTTCAACTCAGTAAAATAATCAATTATTTTACCGGTTAAGTCTAGTAGCCTGGCTGAAAGATTCATACCACATGAGGGAAACACTTGAAAACAAAGAAAATAATTTAGACACAATTTCTTTATCTGGTAGTTTATAACAATTCTTATAATTATCAATCCTACAGATGAATTGCTGTCAGTCAGAGGAAGAATCACCATCAAATGTTGGATATTGGTTAATTTTGGGACAATTATTCTGATTTGAGGTAATTTCCTTCTGGTTTAATTTTTTCTGTATAAGAACAAGTTTCAATTTCTCTAATTAATCTGTTATCTCATTATTTAACACATTTGCAGATCAACAGGGTGCATTATCAATTTTTGATGGAAACTCAGAACTATCTACAGGTTTCTCTTGTACCTATTCTTCTCTAGAGGAGCTTGGCTCAGTTACATGTGGAGTAGGCTGTGCAACAGTTTCCTTCTCAGAAGTGACAGAGTATTTTTGGTCAAATAACAGTGAATTCAATTGTTCCTCAATGTTAACCTAGTTTTCACCCTTAGAATAATAGTTAATGTTTCATTGATGGTTGCAAATGATAATTGATTCTTATTTTGCAGAGATGAATAATGGTCATTTAATTTTTTCAAATTTGATTTCTGACCTTCTAGTTATTGGCAACAGATAGACATAGTCTCTTGCACATTGGATAGATCATTCTTAATATTTTGTCATAAAGAGAATTTCTTTTCATAATTTACTTTGTACCTAAAAAATTTGTAAGATACCCTATTTAACTCACGTTTCAATGTTTGATAACCTTACTCAGTTAACAAGATATTAAATTTTAGGGTTGATTTTAAGTTTTTTATTACCTTATTTTGGTTTTTGATGATGGTTCTCAAATATTGATCATTAATATTTGCTACATCAGGAGCATTTCACAGGAGAGAGATAGAGTAATTTTTAAGAGTCTCATAAACTTCAGGGCCAATTGATTAATCTATAATATCCATCACTGGATTTATCATTGAAGTAGCCATTAAAACTAAAGGAAAATTTACATGACTATAACATTGATTGCTTTTCTGAAAAAGCTAGCTTCTCCTAGTCTCAAAGTGTTATCTACCATCCCAGAATTACCTGAAGGAACTGAATCTATTGGCTGGTATGGTAAGGTAAACTCTTACAGTCGCCTTGCTGTAAGCAGAATCCGGAGGAGATATGTGGATTTAGCTGAAAACCCCGTCCTTCCAATAAAAATAACAAAATGGGAATTCTAAATCACTAAGCTAACCAATCTACTTGGATCCGATTGATGAGAATAATGAAACTCTAAAATATTTAACGCTTATTGAGATTTAAAGAAAGTGGCTGTTGAGAAAGAAATACTGATAACAACAATTAAGGTGTACCAGTGAAAGATCTGAAAAGATTGACTTTTATGTTTTTATAATATTTTGAATTTTTATGAGACAGCAATAATCAAGTCCCAGCGATGAAGACCTTTCTAAAGATACCCTGTATGAAGTGTTATTTTAATTGTTGAGTAGTATTTCTAAAATGTTATGTAAAAATAATAATGTTATAAGGGTATTACAAGTTATTTTAATTTGTTGAGTAATAAAAAATGAGACTGTGGTAGTTAATGATTAAGCTGCATGATGTGTCCCCCCTTTCAATTTCGAGTTTGAGAGTCGCTTAAGTATTCCTAGTCACGTGCCTAAGTTTTCCCCTCCAGAGCTCTTCCAGAGTCAATCCGGAGCCCGTACGGAGTCCGTACGGAGCCGGAACGGAGTCGAAACGGAGTCCGTCCGGACTTCCGGACTCAATTTAGAACCTTAAAACTATAATAAAAAATCTAGAAAAATTACACATAATAGAGCTACTTCCCCTTTACATACCAAACTAATTTTCGTAGTCTGCGCAGCTCTAATTACCCCGTGAAAATTCATCAAAGTTAAGTAATTTTTGAAAACGTAAATATTTCTATAAAACTTTAAAATTCATTTAAAAATTTAAGAAAAATAGTAAAAATTCTGGGAAAATTTCCCAAGGCTCTTGAGTAACTCGACTTAATACTTATAAATTTTTCAGACCGTAAAAATAAGTTTTCTCCGTAAAATAAATTGTTTTCGTGTAGGCATTCGCTCGTGACCAATTTCTTCATATTTAAAACTCAAATAAATTAAATAAAACCCTTTTATAAAAAAATAATAACACCAATCTTGCATGCCGTGATAACTCCATTTACATACTTAGGTGCCGTACTAAACTTTAGGCTACCACATCCTCCCTCCAATCGAGAATGTCCCCATTCTTATAACTTTGCATAAGTGGTTGAGAAATTCCAAAAGAATTATCTTGTCTAATAAAATAATTTGATAAATTTGTTTTAGCTGGTCTTCTTATAAATCTTTATAATAAAAAAAACGTTCTTTCTTCTTCTCTGGCTTGATATAACATAAAATAAAATAATATAAATCTTGTGATGATTCCACTACGAGAGCAAGGTTTGAATCCCTTCAGACTCCCATATACCAGTCTTCCTTCTTGTCACAGCATTGAGAGAGTGGATCTTCCTATGAGCCGAATACTCCTGATTCCAACCTCATAGGGCCCCCCACTGAGCCGAATTCTATGATTCCAATCTCGCCATAAGGTCCTCCAAGCTTCACACCAAAAAAAAATGGCCTAACTATGAGGCACTAAAAAAATCATTCCCTAAAATCCAACTACCATCCTAACTTCTGATTCCTTCATCACAATTTTCAAACTTTGCTTTACAGCAAACCCATAAAATACTTTTGCCAGGCTTCCAATAATAATATTAACTTTAGACCATGTTAAAGCGCCACAAATTTCACCTAATTAAACATTATGCTTTCTTTAGCATCATTACCACCTAAAATTTTAACCTCCTAAAGCTTATCAACACCCAATTCCAGAAATAATTGAATAACCAGTTTAAAGTCTTAGTGGACAGTGATAAATTAAAAGATTGAATTGAGTTATCCAAACAAGATTGACATTCCAGTTTAAAGTCTTGGTAGACCAAACATATAATCGATTGCCAGTTTATGGTCTTGGTGGACCAAAGATCGTTTAGGTGCATAAATAACTTGATATATTCCTAAGTAAGGCCTAGGCTTGACCAAAGATTGAATAAATTTGATAATACAGTTTAATGTCATAGTGGACCAAACATTTGATCGACAAGTAATCCAGTATAAGGCCATAGTGGTCCAATGAATGTTGAATTATCCTGCAGATATTAATTTTCCAGTTTAAAGTCATAGTGGACTAAACAATGAATGAACTACCAGTTTAAAGTCATGGTGGACCAAACATTTAATCGATAAGAAATCCAGTTTAAGGTCATGGTGGACCCAACAGCTTGATAACAGTCCAGTTTAAGGTCTTGGTGGACCTAACAAATCCAATAAAAAAAATTTTAACGATAGTCTTGAAAATTAGCCAGTTTAAAGTCTTGGAGGACTAACGATCCAAAATTCGTATAAAACCTTAAGGAAAGTCTTGAACAGTAGCCAGTTTAAAGTCTTGGAGGACTAAAAGATCCAAAATATGTATAAAAAAACCTTAAAGAACGTCTTGAACAGTAGCCAGTTTAAAGTCTTGGAGGACTAACAGCTCCAAAATACGTGTAAAAAAAACCTTAAAGAACGTCTTGAAAAGTAACCAGTTTAAAGTCTTGGAGGACTAACAGCTCCAAAATTAGTATAAAAAAAACCCTTAAAGAATGTCTTGAACAGTAGCCAGTTTAAAGTCTTGGAGGACTAACAGATCCAAAATACGTATAAAAAAAACCTTAAAGAACGTCTTGAACAGTAGCCAGTTTAAAGTCTTGGAGGACTAACAGCTCCAAAATACATATAAAAAACCTTAAAGAACGTTATGAACAGTAGCCAGTTTAAAGTCTTGGAGGACTAACAGCTCAAAAATTCGTATAAAAAAAACTTAAAGAAGGTCTTGAAAAGTAGCCAGTTTAAAGTCTTGGAGGACTAACAGATGTCTTGAAGTAAAATCCCATAGGTTTTGAGCTCCCCTAGACCCTGTTTCCTGTCTAAACTAAATGAATAAAACTAAAAAGAATGAAGACTGAAAAATAAAACTAAGAAATATAATAATTTTGGTTTAATTAATTAATTTTTTTTTTTTTTATTATTTTATTTTTATTTTTTTATAATTATTTTATTTATTTTATTTATTTATTTTATTTTTTTATTTTTATTTTTTTTTAATTTAATTTTTTTTTTTTTTTTTTTTTTTTTTTTTTTTTTTAATTTTTTTTTTTTTTTTTTTTTTTTTTTACTTTAAAATAAAAGAGTTTAAAAAAGATAGTTTTGAAATAAAAGTTAAAATTTAATTTTTAAAGAAAGATAAACAAATGTGAAAAGAAAGATAAAAAAGTAATAAAAAAATTTCAAAATAAAATTTTAAAAGATGCCCCCCGGCCATTTGATGAGCCGTACCCTCGACATCATACCCACATCCAAGTGCAACTTGATGTGGTTACACAATTTTGAGAAATTGAAAAGAAAAGAAAATAAATAAAAGTTTTTAGAAGATAATTTTTATAACGATGATCACTGGGTGGGCTCCCTCCAATTTATAAAAATGATTAGAGACCACCAGTGAGCATCACCTTTACATTAATTCATAATATATATTTAAAGAAAAGAAATCACAATCTAACATAAAAAAAAATCAAAAACAAAATAAAATAAAAAGAATCTTGAATCCGGCGTTGAGAGCGGTGTCTCTTGATTCGTTCCAGTTTATAGTCTTAGTGGACTTCCTATAATTAAAAGACAAAGCCAGGATTCAACTAGAAACAGGGAAAATTTTGGAAACAAACATTATGGGGTAATTGTGTATAGAGCAGCCAGCCCATCAATTACCCCCACACTTGCCAATATTAAATTAAGAAGGTTCCCCTGTGAACACTTCTTCCAATAAATTTTAAAATTTTCCCAACACTATCTTCACCCATATTTTAAGAATTTTTAATTTTGAAAATTTTCAATGAAGGTTTTCTTGCATTTCGTTATGTTTCATCACAGTTTCGTCGCCCATATGCAGTGTAATGATAGTAAAGTATTTTTGATAAAAATAAGAAGATAGTTTATACTCGTTGCGGAGGAATCCATAAAATTTCCTTGATATCATAGTTTATCCTCATCTCGGAGGTATAAAATTTGATAAATGTCATTAAAATTGTAGTTTATCCTCATTTCGGAGTTCGTCCATATAATTTCATAAATGTCATAGTTTATCCTCATTGCGGAGGATCCATAAAATTTAAGAAGTTTCATAGTTTATCCTCATTGCGGAGGATCCATAAAATTTAAGAAGTTTCATAGTTTATCCTCATTGCGGAGGATCCATAAAATTTAAGAAGTTTCATAGTTTATCCTCATTGTGGAGGAATCCATAAAGTTTCATTGATATCATAGTTTATCCTCATTGCGGAGGAATCCATAAAGTTTCATTGATATCATAGTTTATCCTCATTGCGGAGGATCCATAAATTTAAGAAGTTTCATAGTTTATCCTCATTGCGGAGGAAGACTTCGGCACTCCTGGTGCCTCTAGGATAGAACCGTTTCACTTGATCGGCCGCTACCCTCTTCTTCAACACTACTCCATCCAACTCTTCTAGCACATATGAACCGCCGGAAACTTGCTCCTTGATTTTATACGGTCCATTCCACCTATCTGCAAACATCTTTCCCCACTGACTTTCCAAACTCCTATTATACACCAGGACCATATCACCTGGGTTCAAAGGTTTCCTTAATCGATGTGCCAACCGCTCATCCCAATATCTGACTGATTGATTTCGGATCTTCATCATCCGCGAATATGCCTTTTCTAAATATTCTTCTTTCTTTTCTAGCTGCATCATTCTTGCACACAATAATTCTTCAGTAGTTTTGACCGTGTCCCAGTCAACTCCAAGATATGATTCAGCTTCTAAATCAACCGGTAAAACTGCTTTCTGTCCAAAAACAAGTTCATAAGGTGAAAATCCGGTCGTCCTTTTGGCAGTGATTCGATCAGCAAATAAAACTAAAGGTAAATAGTGCCTCCACTTTTCGGCACTTGTCCCACACATTTTAACTAAAGCATCCTTAATAACTTGATGCCCTCTTTCAACCATGCCTTCAGCTTCAGGATAATATGGGGTTGCTACCCTAACCTTTGATCCAACTTTCAATACGGCCTCTTTAAACTCTGTCCCAAATTCAGGACCTCCATCTACCGTCACCAACTTCATCACCCCATACCTATATACCCAATTATTCAAAAAAAATTCTGCCACATTTTTGGCAGTTAAATTAATAAGAGGCGCTGCCTCTACCCAACCAGATAAATCATCTCTGGCCACAATTAAATATTTATACCGTCCCTCTTTTATATGAACGGCATCTAAACTAACTCTTCCAAAGAGCGTATATTCACCGGTCGCGCGTCCAGGTTCTTTTGGCCTTAAATAACTTCGTCTTTGACATTCTTCGCATGACTGAACCCACTGTTTAACAGCCATCTTTATGCCAGGCCACCAAAATCGATCAGAAATTCTTCTAAACGTTTCTCCAACGCCTCTATGCCCGAGATCTTCATGCAGTGATTTCAAAACTAATTCTTGCCCCTTCTGTTGAGTTATAACTACTTGAGGATTTGGATACTTTCTCCTCATTAAACGTCGACCAGATAGGTAAAACGTAGATGACTTCCTCTTGATAGCCACCCATTCATCGTCTTCACAATCTTCTGGCCTCTCTAAAGTCAACAAATATTTGACTAACAAAAAATAAAAACCAGTCTGACCCCAGACTTCATCTTGAAAATCGATTAATATAACATCAATAGGGACTTCTCTATCACCAATATCACCTGCACATGAATGAGCCAATAATCGTTGACCCCTAAATAAATTCTTAATTGAGCTATGTCGACGTTTTTCTTCTGAACCTTTGGATCCTTCGAAAACCGTATTTGAAAATACCTCTTTCTCTTTATCCTCCTTTTTATTTAAATTCTCTAATTCTCCAACATATACACCATTCCTTAAATTACTACTATCCCACACTACCAATCCATTTTCCTCTACATACACCACATCTTCTTCTACCTCCTCTCTGCCGAATTTATCTACACCTTTTTCAACACCTTTCTTAACATAAAAACTATTTTCCAGTTTATCCTCTTGGTGGAGGTCATCATCATCATAATCTAAACACAATAGTCCTGCCAGTTTAACCTCATGGGGGAGGTATGGAAAGTCTTCAGCTCCTTTAGTGCTGGCTTTGATAATAGGTATATCTTCATCAAACTCTTCTGAGTCTGAATCTTCTTCAGTGGGTGGTCTCCTTGATAAACCATCTGGCATAGTAAAAGTTTTGCCAGGCTTATGAACTAAATCAAACAAAAAATGTTGAATAAAAGCTACCCATCTCGTCATGGGTGCGTTTGGTAAACTTGGGGAATTAATCATCTGGATTAATGATTTCGCATCCACTTGCAACTCAAAATGTTGCCCCCACAAAATATGCTGAAGTTTCTTCAGTATTTTTGCCACACCACATAATTCCAATTTTGGTTGAGAATATCTTGATTCGACCTCAGTAAATACTACAGATTCATACCTAACTGGCCTGATGTAACCAGCTTTATCCATCTGAGAAAAAACCGCCCCAGCTGCAATCTGACTTGAATCAACTTCTAAATAAATTCTACCAGCATCTTTTCCATAATCCAACTTGTGCAGGACTAAATCCTTCCCTACAACCTCCTTCAACTTCACAAACGCCTTCTCACACTCTTCATCCCACTCCCAGTCTGCATCCTTTCTCGTTAACCGTCTCAATGGAGCTGCCAATGAAGAAAAGTCCTTGATAAACATTCTAACATATACGCAAACGCCTAAAAACCCTCTAACTTCGGTCGTATTCTTGGGTCTTGGCCAGGACTGAATTTTGTTAACTTTCTTCTTGGACATAATCCTACCCTCTCTACATACCACATGACCTAATATTTCTAAGGCTGGCACACAACAGGAAAATTTTGAACCTGAAATAGTTAAACCAGCCTCTTCAATTCGAAACAAGATTCTTTCTAAAGTAATTGCAAACTCCCAAATGAATTTGCGTATCCCGGGATTCTCTTCCAACACCTGGTTATCATAGTCGGTTGTTGGTCCCTTAATTCCTCCATCATCTATAAAGATTCCAGCATATTGTGGAATTTCATCTTGAAGGATCCAAGCCATCTGAGCTTGATAAACTGCAACCGAATTTGTTGCTCCTTGAGGTAATCTTGTTAACTGTAAACGTCCAAGTGGCGTATCGAATGTAGTGAGAGGCCTTGAGTCCGGATGTAACTCTCTCTCATCATATCCACCCATAATATCTCCCAAACCATAACACACTCTCCCTGCAAACGCTTCAACAAACTCCTCAGCACTAGGTGGTATCCCAGCATCCTTTATTGTAACCCTATTTAATTCCCTAAGATCATGAACAACTCTAAGCTTGCCATTCGGTTTCTTGATACAAAATACCGGACTAGAATAACTTGACGTTGATTGCTCATACAGTCCAGTGCGTATCCGTTCTCTGACAACTTCGATATAAGCTTCTTTTAATGCAGCTGGAATAGGAATCGGTTTCTGCTGCCACGGTTCATGACATACCACAGGAATCTTGTAAGGCTCCCCATAGGAATGCTTCAACACACCCCTCTCCTCTTCTTCAAAAGCAATGGCCTTCTCTCGCTTGACCATCACATCCAACAACAACTTCTTCTCTTCTCCAGACAACCAACCATCAGGTCCAAAATTAACAAAACCCAGTCTCTCAAAAGTGATTCTTGACGTCTCAGAAAATTCAGGCGGATTCTTTACCAAGGGACTTTCATAAGGATCTCTTGATAACCTTGGTCTTCTCAAAGGTGGATTTAATTCAGCAGGTAGCGGTTCATTAATAGGTCGAACTTTATTTGCTACTTTCTTATATTTGGCTGCGTCCACATCTAAATTAACTTGAGGTAAAACATCGCCATTAAAACTTTCATCAAATGAATCTTCTTCATCGTCAGAATCGGAATAAGAAAAATTAGAAAAATATTTTATTTCATTTTTAAATTTTACCCTTTTTTCCTTTCCCTTGTCTAATTTATAAAGAGATTTTCCAACACCTTTGCTTCCCTTATCCAACAGTAAATCACCCGTAAAGAAAGTTGGCAGTTTACCCTCTTGCTGGAGGACTGGAATTGAATTTTCACAAAAATTATTTTTTTGTGTTTTAATTATACTGAGATTTTTAATCGGATTTAGATAAGATTTTCGCAGTTTACCCTCTTGCTGGAGGTCCAAAATAGAAGGAGATAATTGCAGTTTAACCTCTTGCTGGAGGCCCGGAATAACATTTTCACATAAATTATTTTTTTGTGTTTTACTTATACTGAGATTTTTAATCGAGTTTTGATGTAATTTTTGCAGTTTACCCTCTTGCTGGAGGTCCATAATAGAAGGAGATACTTGCAGTTTAACCTCTTGCTGGAGGCCCGTGATAGAATTTTCACAAAAATTTTTTTTTTGTGTTTTACTTATACTGAGATTTTTTATTGAGTTTTGACGAGTTAATTGCAGTTTACCCTCTTGCTGGAGGTCATAAAACATACCCTTCCAATTTTTATCCAACCTAATTTGGCCCATTTTGCCTTTTTCACCATTTTTAAATTTTATAGAAAAACAGGGTAAATCCAATAAACATATAGAAAAGTCCATAACATATTTGCACTCCAAAGTAATATTAACAGAAAATAATTGAGAATCCACTTGAATTATCTCCAAGTGAGCTGACCTATTGCAATCCGGGATCTCATCCTGAGGAGAGATTACAACATTAGAGCGATCAGCCCCTGCTACCCCAAAAAATGAGGGCATTCATAAAAATTTGAATCCTGAATAAATTGAAGACATAACAATAAAAAAAAAAAAAATTTCAGCCGAGTTTAGGTAGTTTATCCTCATTTCGGAGGAATTAAATTCTTGATATCCCCTGGAGATAATCCATAATTTTGCCCCAAGGGCTTATCCACCAATTCCATAAAACCCAAAAATAAACCCTCATAATTTGTCCTACCATTGGACATAAAAAATAAACAACCCTTTTCCAAAATATGAGTGCATCCAATTTATGCACTCTATTATCAAATGCCACTACACTCTTTATTAGTGCAGGGAAAACCATATCCTCCATAAAAATCTCTTCCTGAGATTGAAACAAATCCACCATACATATATTAGATTCATAAACCATATCCACATCTGAATTGCAGACAGTCTCCACTTTTGAAGACAAAACCTGAGGTAAATATTCCTCTAAATCAAATTCCAAATTATCCAAAACAAAATTATCCCCAACATCCAAATTTTCTTCATCAGTGACAATAATATCTTCATCTTCAGAAACCTCTTCTTTCCAAACAGAAGAGTCAACAAAAATAATATCTTCAGGCTGGACAAAATCTTCAGGAATGGCTGAATCCGAAATTTCATCAGTAACTAGTTCTTTTACACCATCCTCTTCTATCTCTTGAGTGACCTCAGTGTCTTCTCCAGAGTCCAAATCAACAGAATTATGAGTATCCAGATGTTCTAAAATAGCCTTCTTTAGCACCTCCATACCAGGAATCCTAGTTTCTCCATCTGGGCAATCCTTCATTAAATTCGCATTAATAAGCACCATCAAAACATCTTTCTTAACCTTTTCCCCCATAGCATCCCAAAAAATATACTTTGATGCATTATCATGAAATAAAATTTCATACTCCAACAAATAATCCAGAACCACCTGAAATTCAACCATAAACTGATGATACTGATGCAGAGATGTTACACCACCTTTTGATTCCCATTTCCTAGCTATATCCTTTAGATCCTCCAATGAATAAACTTTTGGCCACCTTTTTTCCATTTCCATCTTGAGCTTTCTCCAATCTTGATCTTTATAACCATCCATAGAAATAACCTCCTTTTCCACCTCTCTGTCCAAAATAAAGAACCTAATCTGCTTCACCATATCCAAAGGTAAAGCACCATCAATCGCAGCTGCAGTTTCATACCTATGTAAAAATCCTTCTAAATCATCTCCAGAAAACTTGGGCCCAACCCAAGATACAATCCTTACTGATGCCCTAACAGGTACACCAGCAGCCAACACAGCAGTTCCACTAGTAGAAGACATCCCAAAACATAAGAAAAGCGTTAACAACCGTTAAAATAACAAGCCTCTTGCAGGCCAATAACAAAGATCCAATTAGAGTTCCAGAGAATAAGCCTCTTGCAGGCTAAGAAAGTCCTAGATCCAAGTAAGTCTTTAAAGAAAGCTAGAGAAATCGAACCCCATGTTGGGCGCCAACTATGGTAAGGTAAACTCTTACAGTCGCCTTGCTGTAAGCAGAATCCGGAGGAGATATGTGGATTTAGCTGAAAACCCCGTCCTTCCAATAAAAATAACAAAATGGGAATTCTAAATCACTAAGCTAACCAATCTACTTGGATCCGATTGATGAGAATAATGAAACTCTAAAATATTTAACGCTTATTGAGATTTAAAGAAAGTGGCTGTTGAGAAAGAAATACTGATAACAACAATTAAGGTGTACCAGTGAAAGATCTGAAAAGATTGACTTTTATGTTTTTATAATATTTTGAATTTTTATGAGACAGCAATAATCAAGTCCCAGCGATGAAGACCTTTCTAAAGATACCCTGTATGAAGTGTTATTTTAATTGTTGAGTAGTATTTCTAAAATGTTATGTAAAAATAATAATGTTATAAGGGTATTACAAGTTATTTTAATTTGTTGAGTAATAAAAAATGAGACTGTGGTAGTTAATGATTAAGCTGTATGATGTGTCCCCCCTTTCAATTTCGAGTTTGAGAGTCGCTTAAGTATTCCTAGTCACGTGCCTAAGTTTTCCCCTCCAGAGCTCTTCCAGAGTCAATCCGGAGCCCGTACGGAGTCAAAGCGGAGTCCGTACGGAGTCGAAACGGAGTCCGTCCGGACTTCCGGACTCAATTTAGAACCTTAAAACTATAATAAAAAATCTAGAAAAATTACACATAATAGAGCTACTTCCCCTTTACATACCAAACTAATTTTCGTAGTCTGCGCAGCTCTAATTACCCCGTGAAAATTCATCAAAGTTAAGTAATTTTTGAAAACATAAATATTTCTATAAAACTTTAAAATTCATTTAAAAATTTAAGAAAAATAGTAAAAATTCTGGGAAAATTTCCCAAGGTTCTTGAGTAACTCGACTTAATACTTATAAATTTTTCAGACCGTAAAAATAAGTTTTCTCCGTAAAATAAATTGTTTTCGTGTAGGCATTCGCTCGTGACCAATTTCTTCATATTTAAAACTCAAATAAATTAAATAAAACCCTTTTATAAAAAAATAATAACACCAATCTTGCATGCCGTGATAACTCCATTTACATACTTAGGTGCCGTACTAAACTTTAGGCTACCACACCGGTCTTCTAGAAGAAGGAGGGAAAAGGAGGAAAGGAATGAAAAAATAATAAAATAGATTTTTAGAAAAATTGGTAGCTTAAGAAAGTAAGAGAGAAAATTTAAAGAAATGCTACGCCTATATTTGAGCAGTGAAAAAACAGTGAGGCTCAATTTATAATATTTAAATCTTGTAAGTTATATAGCAGTGCACAGTTCTCAATTATAATTATTAATAGACTTATAGCAAACTTAGATAATTTATTTACTTTTAAATATAGACTTATAATGAATATAAAAAATAAAATAAATGTAATATATTTAAAATTGTATTTGAATTGAGTGGATAATAAGTAATAGAGCTACAGGGGTTTTCCCAAGGCCCTTATATAGGCAAGGGGCCCTCTGAAGCGCCACAAGAAATTATATTCTATAAAAAATAAGATAAGAAATAATTAATAGTTAAAATTAAGTGTACCAAATCTGTAAGGGAAAAAATATAAAACAATTAATTAAAAAAAAAGTAAGAGCCCAAAAAATCCACCAATTTAACCCCAAAAAAATCTTTAAAATAAGTGAGTAATTAAATTAGATCGAAACACTTGATGTATTAACTAATTAAATTTATAACTTGTTTGATAATAGCCCATTTTAAGTGAAACATAAAAATTAAACTATTTTAATATAATAATTAGTGTAATTAATTAATTAAGTCTGGAACATAAGATATTAATTAATATAACCCATTTTATTGGTGT
Source organism: Hemileia vastatrix (assembly GCA_030280995.1). Lineage (NCBI taxonomy): Eukaryota > Fungi > Basidiomycota > Pucciniomycetes > Pucciniales > Zaghouaniaceae > Hemileia > Hemileia vastatrix. The sequence continues at coordinate 22,108,212 of JASXTE010000001.1, read as the reverse complement.
AAGAATTAAGTTAGGTTAAAACAATTTATTAATTTAATATTATTACTAAATTTTAGAATACAACATTAGTAATTAATTAAATAAAATGTTTTAACTAATTTAATACCTTAATGACATAATTATGAGTCAAAAAAGCGCTTAATATTCATAATTCATATGATATAAAAGTTTTATTTTAATACTTTAATTTTACTTATTTAATTAATTATATTATAAGTTAATATTTTGATTTTTTAACTATAATATATTTAATAAATTAATTAATAATTTATAAGTATTAAATACATGAAAAATGTGCCAAAAATTTATAGAATATAAAGTATTTTATGAGTTTTAATTGTATCTATAATTTATTTAATAATAAATTTAATATAACCCTTATTTTAGTTATATTATAATACAATTGTTATATAATTTTATTATGCAATATAATATTAATTTATATAGACAAAATGCATAATTTTTCGCCCTCATTAAGCTCCAATAGATTAACATACAATTTACTGGGCTCCTGGTATAGCCCGGCTGACACTCCCTCACTCTAAAAAAAACAATAAAAAAATGCTAAGATTTTTTCTTTTTGTACTTCTTTAACAGAGTAGGAAGATTTGAAATCTCCTTGCCAGGTATCCATGAATCATGTTCAGATGATTTGTTCTTATATCTCAATAAATATTCAGTACCTCTTTCAGAAGTGATAATTCTATCATTGAGAATTTTATCAATTTCTGAAGTTTCTGTGACTTCCTGAGGTTTTTTCTTAGGTCTTCCCCTTCTTTTGGGAAAAAAGTCACTGGTGGAAGTATAAGGCTTAAGCAAAGAAATGGGAAAAACAGGATGTTTCTTATCATATGGAGAATACAATACAACTTCTACTGCATTATCTCCAACCATTCTTTTAACAACAAATGGTCCTACAAAAGGATCTTTTAATTTGTTGTTACCTTGTAGATTGAAATGGACAGCAGAAATCAACACTTCATCACCCTTGTTAAATGTGTATTCTTTATGGGAGTTATCCCATCTTTTCTTTTCATATTCAAATGCTTTATCAATACAGCTTTAGGCATTTTTTCTGCATAGCTGTTGCATTTGCATAAAAGATTTTACCCCAGGGTGTAGTTCCAACTTAGTTAATTTATTATTGAGAATCTGAGGAAGAGTATTTGGGACATAACCTAACCAAAGCTCAAAAGGCTTTTTCTCAGTGACAGAATTATCAGTGCTATTATATGAAAATTCAAGACCAGGAAATAAAGTGACCCAGTCATGAGTAAATCTGTCATTGTATTTATATTCTAATCCAAAGGAACAATACCTTCTAATCATATCTTCCAGAGTTTGAATCATTATTTCAGCTAGACCATCAGTCTGAGGATGGTGAGCTGTAGACAATTTCAACTCACAGCCACAAATATCCATCAAAGATGTCCAAAACTCAGAAGTAAATTTTGGATCTCAATCAGAGATAATGGCTTTTAGAAACTCAATAATATTGAACAAGTAATTTCACCATAAGAAAGCTAATTACTTTGTGGATACATCTTTGTGGGTGGCAATAAACTTGCACATTTTGTGAATCTATCCACTATTACCCAACAAGAGTTATAGCTGTCTTTACCTGCTACAGGAAGATCAGTGACAAAATCCATGTTAATGATTTCCCAAGGAGCATCAGGTGCTTCAATATGTTGTAATAACCCTGCTCTTTTACCTGTCAACCTTTTAGATTTCTGGCAGGAATCACAAGATTCAACATATAATTTTGTATCTTAAGACATATTGGCCCACCAAGCAGTGTTTTTGATTCTAATTAATGTCTTTTCAAGATCAAAATGACCAGCTAATATGTCATCATGACAAAGTTTGAGGATAGTTTCTTTCATAGAAGGAGGAATTACAATTACATTAGTAAGCTTTCTTCTATAATATTTATAACCATCTTCAATAGAAAACTTTCCTTTAACCAAAGCTTTTTATACTTTGCAGGAAGAGTTTTAATCAATTCTTGAATTAAAGAATTCTTAGGATCATTTAAGATAGTAACTAATTTATTTAAATCAGAATCTTTATCATATGAATCCAGAACTAATTGTAATAACTCCTCTTCCATATCAACTATAAATATACCATGAATATGTATTGTATCATCTTCAGGTACATAAGCAGGATTGGAGTCATTATTTGGCAGAGGCAATCTTGAAAGCATATCAACATTTGAGTGAACATTTCCAGCCCTATGGATAATTGTCATTCTTCCTCTGTATTCTTGAACAGCAAGTTTCCACCTGAACATATGTCTATTAGGTGTTTTCAGGTTTAAGAGGGACTTCACAGCAATACAGTCAGTTACCAATTCAAAATTTTAGTCATCTAGGTAGTAATGAAGCTTCTCAAGAGCCCAAACAACTTCTAAGCACTCTAATTGAGTGGCACCATATTTCAATTCACTACTTCTCAAGGTTCTTGAAATATAACAAATTACAACCTCTGAGGATTTATAATTAATAATTTGTTTCTGGTGAAGGACAGCACCCAGACCAACAAAGCTAGCATCTGTATACAGGACAAAAGGTTTGTTGAAATCTGGAAGAGCTTAGATAGGAGCTGTCATTAAAGAACATTTCAATGCATCAAAATCTTTTTGACAGTCAATATTCCAGATGAATGCAACATCCTTCCTACTTAGTTTGGTAAGAGGCAAATCCATGACCTGATAATTTTTAATATATTGTCTATAATAGCCACACATACCCAAAAAACTTTGAATTTCTCTTACAGAAGTTGGTGCCTTTACATTTTGAATTGCAGCAACTTTGTTGTGGTCTACACAAATTTGTAGGCCTGTCACAACATGGCCAAGGACTTTTAAAGATTGAAAGCCAAATTTACACTTTTTTAAGGACAATGTCATATTTATTTCATCCATTCTTTGAAAACTCTATTTAAGTGAATCATATGTTCATTAAAAGTTTTAGAAAAAAAATATGATATCATTAATATACACCATAAGCCATCCTTCGATTATTTCCTGATGGAAAGTGTTATCCATGACTTTTTGGAAAACTGAAGGTGCATTTTTAGGGCCAAATGGCATTCTAACATACTTATATATTCCCATTTAGTAGAAATAAGAAAAAAAATCTGAGAATTTTTCTCAACTGGAACTTGATGATAACCTTTATTACCATCCAGACAACTAATAAATTCTGCACCTTGCAAGGTAGCATGTATTGAATTAATTCTGGGTAAAGGATAAATATCATCAACCGTATATGTTTTAATGCTCTGTAATCTCCACATAATCTAGCCTTATTCTTTTCATAAGAAATCAAGGCTGGGGAGATGACACAAAATTTGGGGGTGACATCCAATTTCTCAATAACATTCATTTTTAATAATGTGGCAATATTATCTTCAATATCTTTTATTTTTGTTGGAGAATCAGGATATGGTTTTTTCTTAAGACTAGGAGGAATATCACTCAAGTTACAGGATAAGGTAATTTTAAATTCTTCCTGAACACTTCCTAAGACATGAGAACCATGAGCACAAGCCATAGGGAAGGAGGCAATTGAGGCAATTATAGAATCCTTTTGTTCACTAGTTAACTGATAACAAAAAGAAGCAGTATTTATTTCATTTAATAAATCATCCATTTCAATTGTTGGTCTTCCTTTACACTGGATAAGTGAGTTACAAGACTTTAACAGATGCCCAGAAGGTTTTCTAGGGGAGGAAATTTTGAATTTTCTTTTGCCATTTAATCCCAAGGTGAAGCAATTATTTGCTGGGTCCAATTTCACACCAAAAATGGTTAAAATATCATTACCCATAATAAACCAATTGCTTAAATTATCATTTTTCATGACAACAAATTCACAAATAGCTCTGACAAAACCACCATTATATTTGAAGAATACAGAGGTTTTGTATTTGCCAATAAGACACAAGGTAGAACCGTACCCTCTTCATTTTTCAGAAGTCATAGGTAACTATTTACTCAAATAATCCTTATCTACTGAAGCTAAGGCTCTTTCAGACACTACACTTCCTCCAGCACCAGATTCAAGAACTACATCAACATTTTCACCATTAATGATAACAGGTGCTTTTAAAGGAGATATGGCTATAGAATTTTTAGTAATATCTTTAATTATTTCAGCATTTTCCACTGAAGATAAATCCAATACACATTATTCAGATATATTATCTAAATAATGGACATCCTGTTCCAACATTAAAACATATTTAACAGATTCATTGTCATAGGAGATATTACTTTCACAGTCACTAGAAGAATTATTGATATCAATTTCAGCCTTATCAGTGTCTTCATTTTTTTCAACAAGATGAATTTTCTTGTCACAAACATGACCCTTCTGCCACGGTTTGTTACATTTATAACAAGTATTTGTTGCATATTTTTTAGGTGCAACTGGGGCAGAGGGCTTACAAGATTTTTCTGGGGGCTTTGTAGAGGGTTTATTTTGATCATGATAAGATTTTACAAGGTAATTCTTTGGTTCATATCTATGGTTGAGCAGTACCTCATTACAGATATTAATGAAAGAAGAATGTTCCCTCACATGCTCAGTTCTAGCTACAACTAAATCTCTAAGAGAATTTGGTAATTTATACAAGATTTTATCTCTCCAAATATCATAATCCAACTTTGGATCAATTGCTCTCAAGATTTTTGTTACTTTCATAAGAAAAACAATGGGGTTTTAAACAGAGGAGGATACATATCTAGTATTCTCATACAGTCTTTGCTGAGCCAACCTGAATTTTGAACCACCAAACTGATTCTCAATCAAGTATTTCCAATCATTCCATGTATAATGATTGTTATCTAAAAGAACAGATTCATACCACATCAAGGCTACATTGGAATATAAAGAAATTAGCTTAGAAACAATTTCCTCATCAGGTAGTTTATAAGATCTCTTTAAATTATCAATTCTTTGGATAAAGTGTTGCCAATCATATGAAGAATCACCATCAAAGGTAGGATATTGGTCCTATTTAGGCCAGTTTTTCTGACTACTGGGATGGTCCATCCTTTGGTTTGAATTATTTATCTTTAATAATTCCTGAAGTTTAGCCAGGTTTTAAGAAATTTCATTTTTTACAGAAACAGCTGGTACATGACCATCACAAGATTTTTTGCTAGTAGCAAAAAATTTTACAGACTCATTTTCAGTTTTTTTAATGGATGAAATATGAGGAAGAAAAGAGGAGCTCTGTTCAGGGTCTTTTCCCTTATTTTTATGCAGCTTATGGGTGGCATTCTCATTTATACCATAATTTTTGATGGTTAAGGCTGAAAATTTCTCCTGCAGGTCAGACACATAGTTTCTTATCCTTGGAATTTCAGACATCTGGTCATTTAATTTTGAAAGGGATAAAACATTTCTGTCCTCAGAAACAGTGTGTTTGGAACTTAGTGCATGGAAATCATTTTTTAGCTTTTTAAAATCATTTTGTAGAGATTTAATTTCACCTTTTAATGAATAATTTTCCTCAATAAGGGGTTTCAATTCACTCAAGTTTTTATGCAGATTGATATTCTTATCTGAGATAGATCTATGGTGACTCCATATTTGTTCATGTTGGCTAAGAACAATATCCAAGATTTCTTTGATTTTAAAATAAGCTGTATCTTGTACAGAAGTACTTACTTTACAATGCAAGTGCAAATTATTTAATCTATCGCTCTCATGTATTAACACAACTCTTAAATGTTTGTCTTTCACAACATTAAAATCAAGGGTATCTTTCAATATTTCTTCAGAATTTTTCTCAATTAAAGTATAGACTTCAGGGGAAACAGAATTATTCTTAACTGAAAGAAAAGTATTAATTAAAGAAGTAGAAGTCAAATGTAAAGGTTCATCAAATGATAACTTGATAATTAAATTATTGGGGCTATTCATTAAAGAAGTTGTCTTTTTAAGGGTTTAACTGTTCTTTCACCAGGATCCACAATATTACCTGAAGAAGATTTGTTATTATACATACCAACATGTTTATCAAACAAATTACTCACCATGGCAAGGGAGGAAACTTCCCCTGTGCCTTCTTTCTTCTGCCTCCCTGATAAGGATGGGGCTGAGGAGATGGATGGTAGGTTGGTGTCCTGGATGGGCCAGGGTGTTGAGCTGTTGGTTGCTGATCATTCTGTTGGTAATGGCTCATCAAGTAATCCCATTTCCACTGCTTCACCTGCAGAGTGCTTTGATTTTGCATGAAGGAGCTGGGTACCTGATTGGGATGAGGTTGAGGCTGAGGATGGGAGGCTGGTAAATGAGGAGGTTGAGCCTGTTTGGGATTTAATAATTCCTGCATCTGCTGCCAGAGTGTGTCTACTCTTGCCTTGTACTTCATACTTTCTGCTCTCAGTTCTTTGATGTGACTGGACAGGTTGTTTACTTGTTGAGTCAGTGGTATCTTTTTTATCTTTATACCTTTGAGTTGATTTTCTTGATTTATTTGAGGTTTTGCTTCTTTCAGAGGTGTTTGGTGAGGAAGGTTTGCCACTTCTCCTTCCATTTCCATGTCCTGAAGGTTTTTTGTCAGATGAATAATTTTTGTAAGTTAATTTAGAAGAACCTACAGATTCAGTGTCAACATCCACTTAAATCTCATCCACATGTAGGTTATCCATGCTGTTAGCCAAAATACTGGAAATTTAAACTGTGAAAAAAGAATAAAAATTATTTTAATTATTCCAATTGTTAATTTCAAAATAAAATATAAATTATTGAATTTTTAACAAAACAAATTTTTTTTAAATTATTATCAAAAATCAATCAATTAACCAAAAAATGTAATACAACTAAATGTAATTACAATTATTTTTATTAAGAAATAACAATAATTAAAATGGGACCAACCAACAAAGGTTTAAAATTCAACCAAAATAATTAATACCAAAATTAATATATTGGCAATATTGGGACTAAGTACTGAGTACTATTATGGTCAACCAATAAACAAAAAATAATAAAGAAATTAATTTAATAATTTATTAAAATTTAATTTTCTTCTAGGACTAAGAGTTTTACTCTATTATGGTCAAATAGGAAAAAAAATTAAAAAATAATGAACACTTACACTCAGTGAAGCAGCAATTAAGCCACAAACACTGTTATTGCAGTAAAAATATAATAATATGAGTGAGAGGTGCAAAGGTTAACTTACTATAGTGATCGTAAAATCACTTCAAAATAATATATGATTTAATTTAATATATGCCTAAATGATTGAACCCAAGTTCAAAACACGGTTGTGGCAAAAGCTTACTTTTTGGTTGGGTGGTCCGTGCGCTATTTTGTTTGTCGCAAGTATCGTAGTTGTTGTTGTTGTTTGGAAAGGCTCCCAATTATTGGCTGGTCATCTAGAAGAAGGAGGGAAAAGGAGGAAAGGAATAGAAAAATATTAAAATAGATTTTTATAAAAATTGGTAGCTTAAGAAAGTAAGAGAAAATTTAGAGAAATGCTACGACTATATTTGAGCAGTGACAAAACAGTGAGGTTCAATTTATAATATTTAAATCTTGTAAGTTATATAGCAGTGCATGGTTCTCAACTATAATTATTAATAGACTTATAGAAACCTTAGATAATTTATTTACTTTTAAATATAGACTTATAATGCTAATAAAAAATAAAATAAACGTAATATATTTAAAATTGTATTTGAATTGAGTGTATAATAAGTGATAGAGCTACAGGAGTTTTCCCAAGGCCCTTATATAGGCAAGGGGCCCTCTGAAGCGCCACAAGAAAGTATATTCTATAAAAAATAAGATAAGAAATAATTAATAGTTAAAATTAAGTGTACAAAATCTGTAAGGGAAAAATATAAAACAATTAATTAAAAAAAAAGTAAGAGCCCAAAAAATCCACCAATTTAACCCCAAAAAAATCTTTAAAATAAGTGAGTAATTAAACTAGATTGAAACACTTGAAGTATTAACTAATTCAATTTATAACATGTTTGATAATAGCCCATTTTAAGTGAAACATAAAAATTAAACTATTTTAATATAATAATTAGTGTAAGTAATTAATTAAGTCTGGAACATAAGATATTAATTAATATAACCCATTTTATTGGTGTAAGAATTAAATTAGGTTAAAACAATTTATTAATTTAATATTATTACTAAATTTTAGAATACAACATTAGTAATTAATTAAACAAAATGTTTTAACTAATTTAATACCTTAATGACATAATTATGAGTCAAAAAAGGGCTCAATATTCATAATTCATATGATATAAAATATTTATTTTAATACTTTAATTTTATTTATTTAATTAATTATATTATAAGTTAATATTTTGATTTTTTAACTATAATATATTTAATAAATTAATTAATAATTTATAAGTATTAAATACATGAAAAATGTGCCAAAATTTTATAGAATATAAAGTATTTTATGAGTTTTAATTGTATCTATAATTTATTTAATAATAAATTTAATATAACCCTTATTTTAGTTATATTATAATACCATTTTTATATAACTTTATTATGCAATATAATATTAATTTATATACATAAAATGCATAATTTTTCCCCCTCATTAAGCTCCAATAGATTAACATACAATTTACAGGGCTCCGGGTATAGCCTGGCTGGCAGAATCAGTAACAAGAAAAGGAACTTGAGATTCAGTGGAAGGCCTTACCATGGTTTTGGAATTTTTTGAATATGATTATTTCTCTTTCTTCTGCCTCCTTGGTAAGGGTTAGGAGGGGTAGGATTGAAATTTTGGGGCCTGGAGGGTCCTGCTTGAGGAGCCTATTGCATTTTATGAGCTTGAAGGGTGTCCCATTGGGTGTTCAGCCATTCCCATTGCCATTTTGACACTTCCACTTTTTCCTGTTGTTGAGGAGCCAACTTTGGAAGGGGATTTTCTACTTGTGGATTTTTCTTCTTCTCTTTAAGAAATGTTTACATGATTTTTATTTTTTCTTCTAGGGACTCTACCTTTGCTCTTATTTTAAGGCTCTCTGACTTCAACTCCTTGATGTGAGTTGACAGGTTGTTTACCTGTTGCTGAAATGGCATCTTTTCTATTTTGAAGCCTTTTGGAAGCTCTTCTAGGGGGGTTTCTTGGACTTGGAGTCCAGGGGAGGATGTTCCTTCTTGATTTCCACCTCCTGCATTTCTACATCCTGTTTGGTTTACTAATTGATTAATCTGAGAAAATTTTGTAGTCAAAGGAAAGCTTACAGAATTTGCATCATAATCAATAAGATCAAGTTCCTCTTCATGGGAAGTAGAAAGATTTAATTTAGCCATTTTTTGTATAACTTGAGCTGAGAGAAAGAAAAAATATTAATATTTTGTCAGTTATTATTCTTTTTTGGTTTAAAAATAAGAGATAAAATAATAGTATTGAAAGTTTATTATCAATTACAAGGACTACTAATCAACTGAAATAATGAAAATATATAAATTATCAGGACAAAAAATCAACTGAAGTAATTAATTAATACAATTTTTAATAAATTAAGTTACTAAAATATTGATATTATTTATTACCAGGATTTTTCAAAAAATCAACTGAAATAATAAAATAATAAATTAATTATCAAGACCAAAAGGTCAACTGAGGTAATTAATACAATTTCTTAACCAAGTAAGTATTTTATATATTGTAATTTTTTAATTACCAGGACTAAATGTCAACTGAAACAATTTATTAATATAATTTTTTAATCAAATTATTAATTTATATATTTTTATTATTATAATTACCAGGACTAATTGTAAACCAAAAAAATAAAATAGTATTTTATTTATCAGAACAATTTTTCAACTGAAATAATTAAATAAATAATATTATATTACTTCTAGGACTAAGAAAAATGTTGCTTTATCTTGGTCAAATAGGTATGAAAATATTAGGGGGTATCAATGTTGACCGATCCACAATTAAATTAATTGCGGATAAAAATCCTTATACCCCAATTATCTTCCGCAATTATTTTTGCTAATAATTGGGTTATTAGACACTTTACGTGTCAATGTTCACCTCTTATCCGACATTTATTTACTCAATTTTCCATAACCACATCTTGGACAACTTTCTGGATATCCCAGCCTTCTACCTTGCTGCGCACTTCCATTCTCATCCCATCCTGTTCATTCTATCCGCTCAGAATTTCTCCCCATTTCATCTATTTGATTCTTCTCCTTTTCATCTCGCTATCTCATCTGCTTGTTTCTGCTCCTTTTCATCTTCATTTATAATAACATGCCTCGTCATCCTAGATCTTCTCAAAGGCAGCTATCACCCAGTTGTTCTTCAATTCCCACTACTTCCTCTTTTCCCCGCTCAGCCAAGAAATCAAAGACTGTTCAATTAAAAAAAGATGATCATCTCATTCTTATCAACTGGCTGAAAACCAAATCTAACTATGATTCTTGTTTTGGTACTGAGTATGCCACTAAAGTAGGACGGCCCCCCACATCAAAAGTTAATGGCTATCTTCTAATGGCAAATGAATTACGCAATAAGACCAAGGGAAGGATTGATCTTTTGCCTAAACAGATGTCTGAACGCTTCAAGCATTATCGAGCAAAATACAAGAAGGCAAAGGCTCTTTCATCTTCCACTGGTTTTGGGGTTACTGACATTGATATAACTAAGGGTATAAAATCCATAGACAATAAACTTGATTCTTTATGTCCTTACTTTAAAGAGATGGATGCAATTTTTGGAGAGCGAGCCGATGTTAATCCTGTAAACATGTTGGATGGAGAAGATCCTATCTCCGAACATGATGTTGAAGCAAATCTTTTCCCATCCTCTTCCTCCACTCAAGCCTCCCCTCTTCTAAATTCTACGAATCTAGATAGCTTTGCTATTGATCCTATTGGCGATTTAACCCAACCCAATCTAACTCAGGTCTGTTTCTTTTATCTTATCAATTCTATTTTTTTATTTACTTATATTTTTCTTATTTCTTAAAAGGCTGATGAACAAACCCAGGATCCTCAATCAACTGAGTCTGAAGCTAGTGACAATGATGAGGAGGAAAATGCTACGTTGAACAAAAAGAGAAGGGCTTCAACTAGTCTAAATTTCCTCTCCCAAAGAAGACAAAAAAGTGATACTTCATCACAAACACCTTTTTCTTCGATGGAACAGTTTTTAGAGAAATGTGATGCTGGTAAGTGATATCATACCTCTTATTACTTTACTCTGCTTTTCTTCTACTTTATGTTAATTTTTATTCTCACTCTAGAACAAGTGGAAATTGCTAAAGAGACACTGAGCTTTGAAAAGAAGAAATACGAGCTCTCTTTAAGGAGGGATGACAGAGTACAAGATTTGGAAGAGAGGAAGTATGAGCTCTCCTTACGGAAGGATGATCGGATCCAAGATTTGGAGGAGAAGAAGTTTGAGCTCTCTTTACAGAAGGATGGTAGGGCCCAAGATTTGGAGGAGAAGAAGTTTGAGTTAACTCTTAGTATTGAAAAATCCAAAAATAAGGAAAAAAAACTCGAGCATCAAAACTTAATGGAACAGATGAAGTATAAGCATGATCTCCAAGAAAGTTCTAAAAAGAAAGATTTCTTGATCGAATGCATTAAAGCAAACAAATCTGTTGAAGAAATAGAACGTTTAATGAAATTTTTTGTTGACTAGTTTCTTTTATTTCTTTCACACTTCATGTGTTCATATTTATTTGTACATAAATTTTACAATTATTTTCTGTATTATACATACAATGGGGCTGGGAGGATAGCGAAAGGCATGGGGAGAGAAGACAAGCATGTGTTGATAGAATTGAAAGGGATGGAGATTGGTGCAAACAGAGTGTGAAAATAGGAGGATGAACTCTGTTCTTCGGGCGAAGAACAGAGTTCACTTCCATAAAATATTGAAAGCGATGGAGATTGGTGCAAACAGAGTGTGAAAATAGGAGGATGAACTCTGTTCTTCGGGCGAAGAACAGAGTTCACTTCCATAAAATATTGAAAGCGATGGAGATTGGTGCAAACAGAGTGTGAAAATAGGAGGATGAACTCTGTTCTTCGGGCGAAGAACAGAGTTCACTTCCATAAAATATTAGCTGAAACACAGTTTTCAATTCTGTAAAAACAGTTGTAAGTAATAGAAAAAGTCACTGATTTTTTTTATATTTAATCTGAAATTTTTTAATAAAATTATTGTATTTAAGAATTGCAATATTGTCAATCAATTTTTATTGATAAACTTAATTTAATAAAGTATTATTTAAATAAGTTGCTTCAAAAAATACTTTGCATTGAGTAGACTCATGGAATGATTTTTTCTGGCTTCCATTCAGTTATCCTCACACTTTCACAATGTTTTCAATATAGATCCATTATTATTTGTGTGATACTTCAAGTGAAAGTTCAGTATTACTTCAGTCTGAGTTCCATCTGATTTCCATCTGACTTCAAGTTGCCGACTTGCTAGCAAGTCCGCCCCCCATATTGCGTGGTGTCTGTTTAAAGGAGGATATAATGATTAGGTAGGGCGGTAAAGTGAGTAGAAGGGGGGGAAGGGGGGGTGTTTGAGGCGCCTAAAGAGAGGGAAAGGGGGGGGTTTGATGTGGGTAAAGAGAGGTGAAGGGGGGGGTTTGAGGCGCCAAAAGAGAGGTGAAGGGGGGGGTTTGAGGGACATAAAGAGAGGGGAAGGGGGGAGTATTGAAGCACCTAAAAAGAGGGGAAAGGGGGTGATGAGGGACCTAAAGAGGGGGGAAAGGGGGGATTTGAGGCAGCTAAAAAGGGGGTAAAAAGGGGGTCAGAGACAGGTAAAGAGAGGGAAAAAGGGGGGCCTTGAGGATCATAAAGAGAGGTGAAGGAGAGAAAAAAAAACAAAAAAATAAAAAGATAAAAAAGAGAAAAAAGCAAAACAAAAATTAGTTTACCCTAGAACAAAAATAATAGAAGCACTTACAAAAAAAACAAAAAAAACAAAAAAAAAAGCAAAAAAAAAGCAAAAAAAAAAATCATGATTAGCAAATAAAAAACCATGAAAAAAGAAAAAAAATGACCTACCTGGTGAGTTGAGTTGAGAAAATAAATGCAACCAAAATATTTGAGGGATGTTTGAGGAGAATAGGAAAAGGATATGAGTGATGAATGAAAAAAAAATCACTGACAAAATATGCGATATAAGAAAATATGCGATTTCATGTTGAGGAAGTGAAAGAAAACCAATGAGCAATCCAAAAAAAGATATTCACCATAAATTCAAAAAAAAAAATTAATATGCAACAAACCAAAATACAAAACCAAGTGATTAAAGAACACAAAGAGGACATTTGGAAAGTATGAAAACATAAAAATTAAAAATTAAAAGGGTGAAGAGAAATGTTGAAGAGTAATTGGCATTATAATGGGGCGTATGCCGGTTGATTGAATGATTTGTGAATCAAGGGAGGGGAGTGCCAGTGGTGGTTCAGGATCCTCTTCTTCATAAAGATCATTCCACTCATCCTTTAAATCAGCTAGAATATTGTGGAGTATTACGCAAGTCAAGATCCAATGATTTGCAGTTTTGATCTCCAATTTTTTTTGAAATTGGATTCTGAGCTCCCGAAGACTAGAAAATCGTCCCTTTAAAATACCTATAGCATGTTCAATTCGTACTCTTGATTGTGCAAGGTGATAATTAAATTTAGTTTTGGGGTCATTTTCTGAAGTTGCACCACGGAAAGCAGGTATAATGTACTTTCCACTTGCATATGCTGAGTCTGCAAGGAGGTACTGAGATTCGTCAAAGTATGATTCAGGGGATTGAGAAATCCTCATTCTTTGGAAGACGGAAGAGTCATGACATGATCCAGGGCAGCCACTGTGAAAAGCAATAAATTTTTTATTGACATCGCATACAAGTTGAACGGCAATAGAGTATCTAGAAAGAAGATTAAAAGTTAGATTGTGAAAGATGAGAACTTGGAGAAGATTTTGAAGAAACCTTTTTTTGCGATCAAAATAATGGTTGCCATCATGAGCAGGCTTTTGACTCAAAGGGATGGTTGTGCCATCAACAAAACCTATACAGCCAGGGAAACCTTCAGCTTGCATTACTTGAGAGGATTCAAGTCGCTGTTCTGGAGTTGGCCAAGCAAGAGTTTGAGACTTGAGGGAAAGGATAGCAATCATACAGCGCTTGGTGTATAATATCACGGTACCATATCCTATGTTAAAGAGATTATCCAAATGTCTTACGGCAGCACCATTTCCATTTGAGCCAAAGCGACATAGAGCAACAGCAAGTTGGATGGCAGGATTACGCTGTTTGTTATGAGAATTGTTATGGAAGATAGGATGATCGGAGATGAGTTGATAAAGTTTGAAGAAAGAATCGGGAGAAGTTCTAAAAAGTTGTGTGAAGTTTAAATGAGGAATGTTGAGAATGGAGGCCAGATCATATCGGGGATCATGATAAAGATTTGGCCCCCTGGTGATGATGTAACGCTTTTTGGAAAGAAAACACATATAAGCTAAAGCATCTTCCAAATCAGAGTCAGATTTATAGTAAAGAACTAAAAGAAAAGTGATAGCATTCATTGTTGAGTGAAGTAGCTTCCTAGTAGAGAGGTGTTTCATTGTTGCCGGTGGAAGGGTTAAGTGATGAGGGAAGTGGGAATTCACCGCCAAATGTGCAGTTGGGGTGTGTAGATAGAAAAAAAACTTAAGTGTTTGCCACCAAAATTAAGTAGCATAGAGTGAGGAAATACTTAAGGATGGCATCAGCAATTATAAGTCATGTGACTTTCTTAAAAATCCATCATGGATGAGATGAGTTTGGGATCAGGAATTAGGAATGGAAATTGGGGTATAAGAGGCGGGATAATGCATTATCGTGGATTTCTTATCCACTAGCCCTGGGGCTAGTGGATAAGAATCTTCCGCAATTAATAATGTCTGATCCCGGGAAAAAAAATTCCTGATCCCTGAACATTGATACCCCCTATTATATACCTGACACCTCCCCCTATAATTTGAGCATTTTAAAGCCAACTACAAATGGCTGAGTAAAAAAGATATATATATATAATAAAATATGTAGAGTGAGACCTACAGATAATAACTGCTATAGTCACTACAAATATATAGGAAAATTATGATTATATAAACCTTAAGTTTTGGGAAAGGTTAAAATGGCAGCTGCAGAAAAAATTTTGTCACGTGCCTTTGACGGTTGACATTTTTTGTTTGTCCAAAAAGTTGCTATAGGTGTTGGAGTCAATGGTCACTTGGTTGCTGGCATCAAGATAATGATAGCTTGACAACTATTTGGAAAGGCCGTCAGTTTTCAAGGGTTGCTTTTGGTCTAGAAGATTATCTTGGCAGTCCAATGGCAATGGAAGGTGAGGAAGACTCAAGATTTCAAGATAGGTACATATTTATTTCTTTATATTCTATTACTCAAAAAAAGTTAAAAAGATTACTATTATAACTTTAAAGACTTAGAAATACAAAATTGTAAATAGCAAGGTGGTATTAGTAGTAATAGAGTGGATTGTAAATATTATATTGTTGGTGAAGTAAGTAAGAATGGAATGAATGAAAACAGCCAGATTGAGAGGCCTTATATAGGAAAAAAGGAGAGGAACTGCAGAACCAATATTCTATATACAATAGTATTAGAGAAAAAATAATTCCACAGATAGAAATTTCCAATAATTAAAGTTGTTCTATAAAGAATGTACCCATATACAGTATTTATCTGTATATATCAATATTAATATGAATTTATTTAATTTATTTTAAGTTTCTGTAAATGTCAAAGTTAAATAAAATATTTTATTTAATATTTAGTATTCTTATTGTTTAGTTTACTTTCAGCTGTCATGAGGATACTGTCAATGAAGAATAAAAAATGAGGAAAAAATTAGAATTATATATTTACTTAATTTTACATATTAATTATTTAAAAAAAAAAATTTAAAAAGTAAGTATAACTAATAATATGACAGGTAAAGGTTTAGATCTACTCTAGTAAATAATTAATTATGTACTTGGTAAGTCTAGTAGTGTCAGTGTATCTAGTATATAAGTATGATTTAATAGTATTTATTAATGGTCCTACTACTTATTTATAAATGATTTAGTGATTAAACCTCAGGGGAAGACTAATAAAATAGTTATACTCAAATAAAACTCACAATACTTGGATTTAAATGTGTGCTAGTGGTGGAAAGTAGATGAATATAATATATTTATAGCTTATATAAAGATAATATCAATTTATAAAGGCTTTATAATATATTTCTAAATGATAATAATTTTTTTATAATGCTTATTTGAATTTTAGTAAGTAAGTGATGTCTAATAACTGCCAAAATCCACTGGAGTGCGCAGACCTTCAATCCAGATGATGTCACTGCTATCCCTGGCAATTACAGCACTTTGAGGGCCCATCACCTCCCCATGGCGTCCACTTCAAGTAGCTTCAACACCCAGACCTCCAGTAAGGGCCCTCCATCACAATTAATGATAACACAGACCCATACCATAAATAGAAAGTCCAGATAAAAGCGGATACCATAAAGAAACAGGTAAAATAACTCATCCAAAGAGAATTAAATGAAACAAAAAGCATATAAAGGAAACAAATGAAATTTCCAAGCCCCCAATAACATCCCCAAGCATCCATATTAACCCAGCAATGACCTCCCAACCCATAAATCTGTGAATATCCATCCAAGGAGCAGATTAAGTTGTCCAAACTGAGTTTATGCGCCTGAAATAGATGTTTATGCTTCTTTAGGCGTTGTGAGTCAACTGGATACGTCCATATGACCTAAAATAAGCTAAAAAACAAAGTTACAGGCTATTAAGAGGCTAAAACCCACTTATATACCTAAATATACATAATATACTGCATATTTCACTGAATATGAGATTTAAGTATACATATAAGCTTATGTATGTCAATAATTACTTAATATCACTTAAGATAAGTATATTATGACTCCATTAACACCTTAATAAGTATTATTAGGCTATGGATAAGCTTTTTAAACTACTATAATTTATATAATAGAGTAATAATTATATATATATGTAACATAATCATATATATTATTTTTAACCTTATTTTTAAGATATAAGCTTAATTTAATTAAGGTGATCTTATTTTAAGTATAAGAAATACTCAGTTCTAGCAATATCTAGGCTGACAAGTAGCCTGGCTAACAAGGCTCTTGAATCATCTGATGAGAATGAAAATAAGGCATCAGGTTCTCCTAACTCTGGTTTGCAACATGATGCTCTTCACTTTGAGAGAGTGAAGGCATTGTTTTGAATTCATAAAAAATTCTAAGATATAACAAGGGGTGAGCTTGTTCATTGTTTTATTGACCCTGTAAGTCCTCAAGAATACTCCATCCTTACATTTGACAAAGCAAGGACTTGGGCTGATGTGATGGTAAGTAATTAATTTTTTTTTGATTGTTTCTATTGCTAAAAATAATTTAATTCAAGGAAGAAAATACTTGTGAGGTAAAACACTTTATTCCTACTATTTAACCCAATTTTGTTTTTCAGAAGATCAAGAAAAAAATTCAAATTTTGGTACCGGTACCTAGCCCTAGCACCCAGTTTTCTTCACCTTTGGAAATTTCAAGCAGTTATATCAAAGTCTTTACTAAAACTGATTTGACTGACTTCATCATATCAGAGGATCCCAAATCTATGTCTGCATTCTTCTTCAAAGCATGTGTCAATGGTGAGAACTAAAATCTTCATTATGGCTTATGAAAACTAGGCCTCACTCACTGTTCATACTTCCAAGATTTCTACCCTGAAAAGCTCATAGGAGTGGGTATACCTGATGCTCTAGAAAGAGCTTCTATCCACACTTCAAAGGTGTACAGTGCACATGTCAAAGAAATTCAAAAGGCAAGTAGGAAGGGCAAAGGTAAATAAGTACTTAAGGAGTCTGCTTAGATGGATGATTTTTTTATATTTAAAATCTTGTGTATTTATAGATTCATTCAGCTGAGTCAAAAATATATTTTTAGCTTTAGAGATGCAATCTGATATATTTAGGTTTTGTAAAGTAAATTTTGAGGGAAATGAGAGCTAGTAATGTATTCGAGTTTAAAATCATGTCAAAGAATTAAGTCTTAACAAATCATCTTTTAATTTAAGTATTTTTTTATTTTCTCAAGTTGGAAGCTGATATCAAAGTGATATATAAATTTATAGCATATATAGTGTCCAAAATAAATGAGAAATACATCATCAAATTACTCTAAATAACCAATGGATTTAAAGAGTGAACACATTAACTCTTCTGTTACAAAAATATCTGAAATCATATGTATTGTAATCACATCCTCTTTCAAACCAGTTATATTGGCCAGTCAGGTATGAATCTGTGGTTTTTACTGAGGTGAAATAAAGATATTCTAAACCTAAATTGGAACTTTGTGGTAAGGTAAAATTCTTAAAGAAGATTCAGAATGTTTTATGGGGACAACATTTGGAACTGAAAGTTTATGCAAAATCTTTAATTCAAAGATTGATTCTCCTAGTTTAACAAACACAACCATGACTAGATGGGTAGCTTTTATTCAACATTTCTTTTTTGATTTAGTTCATAAGCCTGGAAAGATGTTTACTATGCCAGATGCATTGTCAAGAAAACCACCCCCTGAAGAGGATTCTGACTCAGAAGAACTCAATCAAGATATACCTTTTATCAAAGCCAGCACAAAGGGCTCTGAAGACTTTCCTTACCTCCCCCATCAGGTTAAACTGGAAGGTTTAATATTTTTAGATAGAAATAATGACCTCCACCATGAGTATAAACTGGAAAATGATAAAAATATGGTAAATTATGTGCTTGGGGAGTTTGATGATGGTGTAGATAAATTTTGTAAAAAAGAGGTTGAAGAAGGGGTGTATATGGATGAAGATGGTGATATTGTGTGGAATAGTAGTAAGCATGTGAATGGTGTAGATGTTGTATTATTAGATAATTTGGTTAAAGAGAGGTTGGTTGTTTGTGAAAATTTGGTAAAAAGGAGGTTGGAAAAAGATGAAGTTGATGAAGTTGAAAAGGGTGAAAAAGAAGAAAATTGGGTTTTTAAAAGGTTGGAAGGTTAAAAAGTGGAAAACTCAAAATATTTTATAATAAATAGGCAAAGCCAAGAATTGAAATTATTGGCTCATTCATGTGCAGGTAATTTAGGAGATAGGGAAGTGTCTGTTGATATTATATTAATTTATTTTCAAGATGATGTCTAGGGACAGACATGTTTTTATTATAAAATGGTTAAATACTTATTTACGTTAGAAAGGCCAGATAAATGTGATAATTATGAATGGGTGGCTATCAAGAGGAAGGCATCAGAATTTTATTTTTCAGGATTAGATTCACCACGGGAAATCTAGGGGTGAATTGCTAGCAATCCCCTCTCTTGAAATTTAGAGTGTCCCTTAATTATTCCAGGTTTATGAATACTTTATAAACATAAGTAAATTACAGTTAGATTTAAATTTATTCTCAGATTGATTATAGACAGAATATCAACTGATTCCAAATTATGCACAAGTTGATCCTCCAGAACTTGATTTTGGTCCTCTGTTGAGCACAAATTGAGCACAAATTGATCTAACCTAAGCTTATGCATATATAATAATTCAGGATACTTCTTCTATTAAATTTGATAATAAAATAAAATATTGATGAACTTATATATAAAAAATTATTATGTAAGATATTAAATTATAAATTTTAGCATCATAGGAGGGCACTTAATAGAACTTAATTATACTATGTGACACCTTAATACTGTATCACGCAGTTTGAAACATTTAAAACAAAATGTGTCATGATGGGCAATGAAATTGCTTGGACAGACACTTTCAAAATTAATACTGACCATAATACACAAGTATGAAACCTTGGCATCTATCCAATAACAGATTTTCCTTCTGATAAATGGATTTTTCTCAGTTACTCCCTGCTAAAAAGTGTCCTTGTGAGGTTTTTCTGACCTTCAGGGGGGTAATTTGGCCACATCAAACTACTTCTATTTCCATGATTGACCAAAACATTATCCTCATTTCCATCTAAAGAGTTGATCTCATCTGACTGTGGCTGATCAAAGGGGTCCACCACAAGTTTAGCCAAAATTTTGGTGAACACTTTTTTGATGGATAGTGACTAACTTGTGCTTTCCGAAATTGTCCACCTAAAGTTAGGCTAAACTTCAGGAGGATAAATTTATTATGAATACCAAATTAACTGAAGAATACTTTTGCCCTAGCTACTCTGCATCATAAAAGTGTCCAACTGAGGTTTAGCCATAATTCAGGTAGACACTTTTGGAAAGGCACAGTCTGATGGGTTAAATATCTATATATGTCAATAAGTATCAGTTTTTTATCAACATGGAACTAGAATTAATTTAATATGGCCAAAGTGTCCACCTGAAGTTTGGCAAAAATACAGGTGGAAATTTTTATGAGGATTACTTGATGAAATGAAGAAGACTTGCAATTACTTTCCATCATAAAATTTTCAAACTTAAGTTTATCAAAAATTTTGGTGACACTTTTGCCAGATCCAGTCATATGGGATCAACTCTCTATATGGCAATGAGAATCAATTTTTAGTCAATAATGGCATTAGAAGTAATTTGAGATGGACAAACTTTCCACCTGATTTTTG
The DNA here is from genome assembly GCA_030280995.1 of Hemileia vastatrix. Lineage (NCBI taxonomy): Eukaryota > Fungi > Basidiomycota > Pucciniomycetes > Pucciniales > Zaghouaniaceae > Hemileia > Hemileia vastatrix. Next base: position 22,087,512 of record JASXTE010000001.1, on the reverse strand, counting down.
GCAAAAATAAGTTGGAAATGTTTATGAGGAATACTAGATTAACTAAATAAGACTTGCACCCTACAACTGTCCATCATAAAAGTGTCCACCAGAAGAATTCACAAACTTGTGGTTGACACCTTTGGCCTGGCCCAGCCATATGGGATCAATTCTGCTTATGGAAATGAGGATTTAATTTGGTCAATCATGGTACTAGAAGTAATTTGATATAGACAAAGTGTCCAACTAAATATTGGAAAAAAATCAAATTAAGTACAATTTTATTCCTGATGATTCCCATTTTATCCAACACCTCTTCTGAGCCTTGAAAGTAGGCATTTAGCTTGAATTTTTAATCTCATATAAAATCCCTTTTATTCAACCTATTTCTTTTTATCCCTTTTTTTTTCTATTAGATATCAATTAATTTTATGTAAAACAAATCATTTTCATAATTTTTTACCTGTATTTAATAAAATTATTAAAGGTTTAACATCACCCTGTAAGAATTCGGCACATGTTTTTTTGCTACACTAATAAAAATAATAATATACTGGTGACAAAAAATTGATCAAATGATAAAATATTAATAAAACAGAAAGATAAAATACCAGTGGATATTTTTTAAAAAAATAACAGTTGCACTGAAGAAGACCTGCACCCTAGCTACTCTCCATCATAAAAGTGTCCAGCAAAAGTTCGGCCGAACTTGTGCTGGACACTTTTGGTCAGGTGCAGTCATATGAGATCAATTCTCACTATGGCAATAAAAAAAATTATTTGATAAAAAACTTCACTAGAAGTAGTTTTACATAGCCAAATTTTCTACCTAGAGTTCATCCAAACCACAGGTGCACAATTTTTTATCTTTAAAAAATAGTCAATTTAGTACAATTTATCCTTGATGGCTCTCATTTGCTTCAACACCTCTACTGGCCTTGATAGTAGGAATATTACTTTGGTTTTTTTTTCATATTTGATCCCTTAATAATATTATAAATGGCATAACATCACCTGGTATGCATTTGGCACATGAGTTTTTTCTATACTTATAAAATTAATAATATAATGGCAACCAAAAATTAATCAAATGATATTTATGAGTGAGGAACAAAGATAAAATACCAGTAGACATGTTTGTAAGAAATACTAGATGAACTGAAGAAAAATTCTACCCTAGCTACTCTCTCTCATAAAAGTGTCCAGCACAAGTTTGGCCGAACTTGTTCTGGACACTTATGGTCAGGTGCAGTCAGATGGGAGCAATTCTCTCTATGGAAATGAAGATAAATTTTTGATAAAAAATTACACTAGAAGTAGTTTGATATGGCAAAATTTTCATGCTGAAGTTTTGGTAAAGCTCAAGTGGATTTTATTTTTATTTTTACAAAAACGAAAATTTAGTGCAAGTTTAGCCCTGATTGTGCTAATTTGATTCAACATCTCTTTCTTCTGTTTATGGCAGGAATTTAACTTGGATTTTAATTTTCATCTTTGATTTCTTTTATTTTACTTTATTCCTCTCATATTGCTTTTGGATAGAAGTTTATTTTTTGTAAAATAAATAATTTTCATATTTTTTTACCTTTATTTAATAATATTATAAAAGGTGTAACATCACCCAGTATTCATTTGGCACACAAGTTTTTGCTATACTGATAATATTAATAATATAATGGTGACAAAAAATTAATCAATTGATAAATATGAGTGAGGCACAAAGATTTAATAACAGTGGACATGTTTATAAGAAATTCCAGATGATTTAAAATGACTTTCACCCTGGCTACTCTCCATGATAAAAGTGTCCAGCACAAGTTTGGCCAAACTTGTGCTGGACACTTTTGGTTGCATGCCGTCAGATGCAATTAATTCTTTTTATGGAAATGAGACTGAATGATCACTCCATCATTGCACAGAAAGTAGTTTTATATGGACAAATTGTCCCCCCGAAGTTTTTCCAAACCTAATGTAGACTATTTTTTACTTTGGTAAAAAGTAAATTTGATCCATGTTAATCTATGATGGTGCCCATTTTTTCTAAAGCCTCTACTGTCTCATGATAGCAGAAATTATACTTAATATCTTAATTTCATGTTTGATCTCTTTAATTTTAATTTTACCCTTTTATTTATCCTTTAGCTTTTAAATATCAATTTTATTTTGGTAAAACTGATAACTTTCACATTTTTTTACATTTATTATATAATATTATTAAAGTTGTAAAATCACACAGTGTACATTCAGTACACATGTTTTTTCTATACTAAAAACATTAATAATATAATGGTGACTAAAAAATAATCAAATAATAAATATGGATGACACAGAAAGATCAAATACCCATAGAAATTTTTAAAATGAATATAAGATTAACTGAAGAAGACTTGCACCCTAGCTACTCTCTATCATAAAAGTGTCCAGCCCAAGCTCAGCTGAGCTTGTGCTGGACACTTTTGGTGGCATGCAATCAGATGGGATAAATTTACTCAATGGAAGTTAAAATGAATTTTTGCTCAATCATTGCACAAGAAGTAGTTTTATACTGCTATACTATCCTCCTGATTTTTTGGAAAACATCAGGTGGACACTTTTATTAATTTAAAAAAAATGAAATTATATTCCAAATCTAGAACTGGTGGTGCAATTTTGGTCTGAAAACTCAAATTTTCTTTGATGGCAGATATTTTATTTGAATGTTTAATTTCATATTTAATCACTTTTGTTTTACTTTTTTATTCCTCTTTTTGCTTTCAAATATCAATTTATTTATTGTAAAACTAATACTTTTCATATTTTTTTTACTTTTATTTAATAAGATTATTAAAGATGTAGCATCTCCCAGTATGCATTTGGCTTATAATTTTTTTCAATACTAATAACATTAATAGTATAATGGTGAAAAACAATGAATCAAATGATAAATATGAATGACACAGAAAGATCATATAAAAGTGAATTTGTTTTTAAGGAATACCTGATGAACTGAAGAAGACCTGCACCCTAGATACTCACCATCATAAAAGTGTCCAGCATAAGTTCGGCCGAACTTGTGCTGGACACTTTTGGTTGCATGCAGTCAGATGGGATAAATTTACTCTATGGAAATGAAAATGACATTTTGCTCAATCATTGCACAATAAGTAGTTTGATATTGCCAAAATGTCATCCTGATGATTTTTCAAAACTCATCAGGACAATTTCTTTGGTTTAACAAAAAAGAAAATATAGTCCAAGTTTAGCCCTGGCGGTGCACATTTGATCTAACACCTCTACTTGTTATTGATAGTGGGAATTTTCCTTAGATTTTTTTTTCTTATTTTATCCCTTTTATTTTACTTTTTTATTGCTCATATTGCTTTGGATATCAATTTTTAATTTTTAAATAAATAATTTTCATACTCTTATACCTTTATTTAATAATATATGATTAAAGGTGGAACACCACCTGGTATGCATTTTTCACACAAGTTATTACTATAGTAATAATGTTAATAATATAATGATGACAAAAAATTAATCAAATGGTAAATTTAAATGACACAGAAAGATCAAATACCAGTGGAAATGTTTATTAGAAATCCCTTTTGAGTTTAAGAAGATTTGCTGTATGCTTACTCTCAATAAAAAAAGTGTCCAGCACAAGTTCGGCCGAACTTGTGCTGGACACTTTTGGTTGCATGAAGTCATATGAGATAAATTCTCTCTATGGCAACGAAAATGATATTTCACTCAATTATTGAAGTAAAGAATGTTTAATATTGTAAAATTTTCCCATGGAAGTCTGTCCAAACCTCAGCTCAAAATTTGTTAGCTATACATAAAAGTAAGTTTAGACCAAGTCTTGACCTAGGGGTCCCCAACTGTCCCAACACCACTTCTGGCTCTTGATAGTAAAACTTTACTTGTATTTTTTATTTTTTATTTGATCCCATATATTTTCATTTTCCTTTTCTATTACTCTTTTTAATTTTAAATATCAATTTATTTTTTAAAAACCAAACATATTCATATTTTTTTAACTTTATATAATAATATTATTAAAGGTGTAACATCACCAATTTTGCATTTGGCATGCAGGTTTTTGCTATACTAGAAACATTAATAATATATATGGTGACAAAAAATTAATTATAAGATAAATATGAATGATAAAAAAAAGTTAAAAAACCAATAGAAATGTGAAAAACAAAAAACTGATGTACTGAGAAACACTTCCACCCTAGCTACTCTCCATCATAAAAGTGTCCAGCACAAGTTTGGCCAAACTTGTTCTGGACACTTTTGTTAAGGTGCAGTCAGATGGGATCAATTCTCTCTGTGGAAATTAAATTAAAAAAATGCTAAATAATTCAATTAGAAGTAGTTTGATATGGCTGAATTATCCACCTTGAGTTTTTCCAAACCTCAGGTGAAAAATTTTTTATCATTAAAAAAAATTAAATTTTATCAAATTTAGCCCTGATGGCACCCATTTGTTTCAACACCTCTACTGGCTCTTGAAGGCAGGAATTTTCCTGAATTTTTCTTTTTCATATTTGATCTCTTTTACTTTACTTTTTTATCACTCATGTTACATTTGGATATTAATTTATAATTTTGGAAAAAAAATCATTTTCATATTTTTTTAACATTCTTTAATAATATTATAAAAGGTTTAATATAACATGGCATGCATTTGGCGCACAAGTTTTTTCTATACTAATAAAATTAATAATATTCTAATGACAAAAAATTAATCAGATAATAAAATATGAATAACACAGAAAGCTCAAATACCATTTGACATGTTTTTAAAAAATAACAGTTGCACTGAAGAAGACCTGCACCCTAGCTACTCTCCATCATAAAAGTGTCCAGCACAAGTTTGGCCGAACTTGTGCTGGACACTTTTGGTCAGGTGCAGTCAGATGGGATCAATTCTCTCTATGGCAATGAAAAAAATTATTTGATAAGAAAATTCACTAGATGTAGTTTGATATAGCTGAATTATCCACCTAGAGTTCATCCAAACCACACGTACACAATTTTTTATCTTTAAAAAACAGTCAATTTAGTACAATTTATCCCTGATGGCTCTCATTTGCTTCAACATCTCTACTGGCCTTTGATATTAGGAATAATACTTGGATTTCTTTTTTCATATTTGATCCCTTTAACTTAATTTTTTATTCCTCATATTGCTTTTGGATATCAATTAATAATTTTGAAAATAAATTATTTTAATATTTTTATACATTTATTTAATAATATTATAAAAGGTGTAACATCACTCAGTATGCATTTGGCACACAATTTTTTTCTATACTTATATAATTAATAATATAATTAAGACAAAAAATTAATCAAACAATGTATGAGTGAGGCACAAAGATAAAATACCAGTAGACATGTTTTTAAGAAATACCACATGAACTGAAGAAAAATTCTAACCCAGCCACTCTCCATCATAGAAGTGTCCAGCACAAGTTTGTCCGGACTTGTGCTGGACACTTTTGGTCATGTGCAGTCAGATGGGATCAATTCTCTGTATGGCAACAAAAAAATTTTTTTATCAAATTTCACTAGAAGTAGTTTGGTTTAGCTGAATCATCCACCTGCTGTTCTGCCCAATATCAGGTGTATAATTTTTTATTTTTAAAGAAAAGGTCACTTATTACAATTAAGCCCTGATGGCTCCCATTTGCTTTAACACCTCAACTGGCTCTCAATAGCAGGAATTTTACTAGTATTTTTTTCATATTTGAACTCGTTGACTTTTATTTTACTCTTTTATTCCTCTTTTCACTTTATAATTTCTTTTTAATTTTTTTAAAACTAATCCTTTCCATATTTATTTATGTCTATTTTAAAAAATTAGTGAAGGTATAACTTCACATGGTATGCATGTGGCACACAAGTTTTTGCTATACTAATAACATTAATAATATAATGGTGATAAAATATTAATCAGATGATAAATATGAAAGATACAGACTGATCAAATACCAGTAGACATGTTTATGAGAAATACAAGATGAAGTAACTAAAGAAAATTTCCACCCAAGCTACTCTCCATCATAAAAGTGTCCAGCACAGGTTTGGCCAAACTTGTGCTGGACACTTTTGGTCATGTACAGTCAGATGGGATCAATTCTCTCTATGGCAACAAAAAACATTTTTTTATTAAACTTCACTACAAGTAGTTTTGTTTAGCTGAATCATCCACCTGTCATTCTTCCCAACCTCAGGTGTATAATTTTTTATCTTTATAAAAAAAGGTCACTTATTAAAATTTAGCCCTGATGGCTCCCATTTGTTTCAACACTTCTACTGGCTCTTGAGAGCAAGAATTTTACTAGTATTTTTTTCTTCATACTTTATCTCTTTGAGATTAATTTTACTTTTTTATTTCTCTTTTTTTTTAATATCTATTTAAATTATTGTAAAGCTAATCATCTTCATATTTTTTTACTTTTATTTCATAATATTATAAAAGGTGTAACATCACCTGGTATGCATTTGGCACATGAGTTTTTTCTATACTTATAATATTAATAATATAATGGTGACAATAAATTAATCAAATGATATATATGAGTGAGGCACAAAGATCAAGTACCAATGGACATGTTTATAAGAAATACCAGATTAACTGAAGAAAAATTCTACCCTAGCTACTCTCTGTCATAAATGTGTCCAGCACAAGTTCGGCCAAACTTGTGCTGGACACTTTTGGTCACATGCAGTCTGGTGTGATTGATTCTCTCTCAATCATTGCACTAGAAGTTGTATGATATGGCTAAATGGTTCTACTGAAGTTTTGTTAAACCTCAGATTGGCACTTTTTTGTTTTTCAAAAAGCAATTATAGTCCAAGTTTAGTGCCACTGGTGAGCTTTCACCCCAACATGTCTACTTGCTCTTGATGGCAGTAATTTTATTTTAATGTTTTATTTCATATTTGCTTCCTTTAATTTTACCTTTTTATCCCTCATATTGCTTTTGTATATCAATTTATTTTTCATAAAACAAATCATTTTCATATTTTTTTACCTTTATTTAATAATATTATAAAAGGTGTAACATCACCAGGTATGTGTTGGGCACACAAGTTTTTGCTATACTTATAATATTAATAACATAATGGTGACTAAAAATCAATCAAATGATAAATATGAGTGAGGCACAAAGATCAAATACCAGTGGACATTTTTATAAGAAATACCAGATGAACTGAAGAAAAATTCCACCCTAGCTACTCTCCATCATAAAAGTGTCCAGCACAAGTTTGGCCAAACTTGTGCTGGACACTTTTTGTCACATGCAGTCTGATGTGATCAATTCTCTCTATTGCAATGAAAATGATTTTTTCTTCAATAATTGCACTAGAAATTGTTTGATATGGGAAAACTTTCATCCTGAAGTTTTGGTAAAGCTCAAGTGGATTTTTTTTTATTTTTACAAAAAAGAAATTATAGTCCAAGTTTAGTGCCACTGGTGGGCGTTCACCCCATCATGTCTACTTGCTCTTGATGGCAGGAATTTTACTTTAATTTTTAATTTCATATTTGATCCCTTTAATTTTACCTTTTTATCCCTCATATTGCTTTTGGATATCAATTTATTTTTTGTAAAACAAATCATTTTCATATTTTTTTACCTTTATTTAATAATATTATAAAAGGTGTAACATCACCCAGTATGCGTTGGGCACACGAGTTTTTGCTATACTTATAATATTAATAACATAATGGTGACAAAAAATCAATCAAAACCAATGAATCAATAGTTCTTTTTAATATTATAAATTTTTTGATTAAATAAAATGGTAATAATGAATTATATTTTTCATCCACAATTCCACTCTAATGATTCCCACTGCACAAAAAGGGTTCACTCAGTCCTTTCTTTACTGCTTGTGCATATATTTTATTGCCCACAGTACTACAATTTTTTGTAGTGATTATCCCACATCTGATTCAGGAATTTTTTTGAACAGTATAAGTTTTTTTTACAAAAGACCTTATCATATCCAATATCCCACAAAAAATACAACCTGTTTTTGTATTAAAACCCATTAATTATTAAGAAATTGTTAAAATAATTAGATTAGACCCTGGCACAGCTAGATCCATACCAACCGACCTAAAGTTTTTTCAATATTGAAAACAATTAAATAAAATTATGATATCATACTAAATTATGGGCACCAACCATAATTCAGCACTTCTCATTTGCTCTGCTACAAAATGAGTGCATGTAGCATTTTTCTAACGTCGGACTGTTTTTCTTCCTTCCCTCACACCTTTAGTCCAGAATGAAAATTTAGTATGAGTTTTGGTCAAGTTGGTTAGCCAGTGTTATCTGTATGCAATATGAATTCATATTGCATATTTCTATTTATGCATAAAATATACTCGTTAAGCATCATTTTTTTGCATTTTTCAATCATTATGCATATTTATGGATATGCATATGAATATTCATTATACAGATTTATATGCATATTAATATATTTTATTCATATACATATATGCACCTTTTTTTCATATTCAATATGCATATTTTTAATGCATATTCAATATGCATGTTTTTATGCATATTCAATATGCATATTTTTTGTGCATAATCACTATGCATTTTTTATGCATATTTTTATGCATATTTATTCTTCATAGTCATTATGCATACACTTTAGATAGGCATTTCACATCAATTTTTAACATGCAATAAGTATCACCATGCAAATTCAAATGCATATGCATCTATATCATACATGCAACATATATTCAAGTTTAATATTTGAATATTAAGGTATGCTAAGTGATGTTGTTCAACCTTTTGCCAAACCTGAGATTAACTGATGTTCAATGTGGTTCCTAAGCTCTGCTGAAGGAGGGATTGTTCTGGATTCAATCTGTGACAGTTTATTTTTTCAATGTTTTTTCATCAGATTTAAAAACATATTTCTGACAGTTTCAGGATGGTTTCCCAACAGTTTCCTGACAAATTCCTGATAGTTTCAAATAGAGGGAACTGCTAGCAGTTCACCCCCAGATTTCCCGTGGTGGTTAATGAGGAGGAGGTATTTAAATCCTCAAGCTGTTATTACTTAAAATAAAGGGCAAGAATTAGATATGAAATCATTGCATGAAGATATTGGGCATAGAGGAGTTGGTGAAACTTATAGATAAATTATTGATATATTTTGGTGACCTGGAATGAAGCTGGCTGTTAAATAATGGGTTTAGTCATGCAAAGAATGTCAAAGGAGGATCTATTTAATGCCAAAGGAACCTAGACATGCAACCAGTGAAAACACTCTTTTTGGTAGGGTTAGTTTGGATGCTGTTCATATTAAGGAGGGGAGATATAAATATTTAATTGTAGCCAGAGATGATTTATCTGGATGGGTAGAGGCAGCACCTCTTATTAATTTGAGTGCCAGGAATGTGGCAGATTTTTTGATGAAAAATTGGGTATATAGGTATGGAGTGATGAAGTGGGTAACAGTTTATGGAGGTCCTGAATTTGGGAAAGAGTTTAGAGAGGCTATATCAAAATTTGGATAAAAGGTTAGGGTAGCAACCCCATATTATCCTGAAGCTGAATGAATGGTAGACAAAAGGACATCAAGTTATAAAGGATGCTTTAGTTAAAATGTGTGGAGCAAGTGCTGAAATGTGGAGGCACCATTTACCATTAGTTTTATTTGATGACAGAATAACTTCATAAAGGACCATTGGATATTCACCTTAAAAACTAGTTTTTGTTCAGAAAGATGTTTTACCAGTTGATCTAGAGGCTGAATAATATCTTGTAGTAGATCAAGATAAGGTCAAATCTACTGAAGAATTACAATGTGCAAGAATGTTTCAGTTAGAAAAGAAAGAAGAAACTCTGGAGAAGGCATATTTAAGGATTATGAAAATTTGAAATCACTCAGTCAGATTTTGGGATAAGAAGCTGGCTCATAGATTAAGGAAACCTTTGAAAACTGGAGATATGGTCTTGGTGTATAATAAGAATTTGGAGATTAAGTGGGGAAGAATGTTTTCTGATAGGTGGAATTGTCCGTACAGAATCAGAGATCAAGTATCTGGTGGTTCATATGCATTAGAAGTGATGGATGGAGTAGTGTTGAGAAAGAGGGTAGCTGCTGACCAAGTCAAGCAGTTTTATCCTAGAGGAACTGGGTGTGAAAAAGTCTAACTCCAAAATGAGGATAAACTAACAACCATTGTTTATGAAGATTTCCTTCTAAATGAGGATAAATTACTTTACTATCTTTTAAAGAAGAATTACTCTGCAAAAGAGTAAAAACTAAAAACTATCATTAAAAAATTTGAATGTTGAAAATTATAGGATGAAGAATTGTGATGGAATGTATTTATTTTTGGTAGAAGTGTTCACAGGGGAACCTTCTAAATTTAATATTGGCAAGTTTGGGGGTAATTGATGGGCTGGCTTCTCTATACACAATTACCCCACAATGTTCTTTACCAAAGTTTCCCAGTTTCTAGTTGAGTCCTGTATTTGTTTTTGTTACATAGGTATTCCTCTAAGACTTTAAACTGGATCACCATGATGTCACTACAATTACACTCATTTGAAGTCAGATTCAAGATTTTTTTTATGTTTTGTTTTTGATTATAGAAATTTTTTTATGTTTGAATTTCACATTTAAAATTTATTATTAAATAATTGTTCAGGGATAATGATTGCTGGTAGTCTCCAATCATTTTTACAAATTAGAGGGAGCCCACCCAGTGATAATTTCTATTTTTTGTTTATTATTTTTTTCAAAAGTTTCAAAAACTATTTATGTTTATTTTCAATTTCTTTCTTGTGTATCCCACATCAAAGTGCACTTGGATGTGGGTATGATGTCAGGGGTTTGGCTTATCAAATGGCTGGGGCGCATCTTTATATATATTTAATTTTAATTTTAAAACTTTAGGAAATCATTTAAAATAATTTTTTTATTTAATTTAAAACTTAAAAATTTATAATTATATATTTTCTATTTCAAATATCTTTTCTTTCAAAATTCTATTTTTTATTTAATCTAAAAATAAAATAAATAATTAATAATAGTAATAATAATTAAAATAAATAAAATAGAAAAAATAAATAAATAAATAAAAAATAGTAGTATGTTTTTAGGATTTATATATATATAGATTTTTTTAGTTTCTTTGAAATTTTTAGCAGGAGCTGGAAGAGTTAAGGAAGTTTTTCTTTCAATGAATATAGCATAGTAAAGGTTTCAGGAGAGGCTCTAGGGAATCTTTCAAGTTCTTTAAATTGAGGACATTGTTTATGGTTAAGCCAAGTGGCCATTTTAAAGTGAAATTTTAAGGCTTTCTCTCTTGAAAATACTTCTGCATGATCTTTTGTCAGATAATAATTGTAATGGGCCAAGTTAATGTTTAAAATAGAATATAGTTATTGAGCAACCTCATTACATTTAACCATAGCTGAAGTTAATTCTGAATCAAGAATATAATAAGCAGATGGAGAATGATAGGATCCAGAAGAATCTAGATCAGGTCATCAATAAAAGTCAAGAGATAAATTTAAAAGAAGAAGGAAAATTTTAATTGCTTACTAGAGTCAACTGTGTCAATCTCAAGATGTAAAGGCAGGCTTGATAGAAATTTTTCTTCAAGAAGGGACGAGTAGGGATTTTTAATGTTGTGATAAGATAGTGGTTTAAGGAAAGTTAGGAAGTCTCTTGATGGAGTAGAGATAGGTGATCTATTAAATTTTGGAATATTTATTTCCTTACAAAAAATTAATGGAGGACTGGGAGATCTGGGTCTTTTTGAAGAAGAGAAATAAAAAGGATTATGGGGGCTGCTAAATTTAAGTCAAGGAGTAATTGGCTCTTTTATAGAAGGTGGAGGGAAAGTAGAAGGAGAAACATCCGGAACTGATTTAGGTGCATTTGACATCACTTTTGGAGAAGTAAGAGTTCTAGGGATGACAGAAGAGAATCTTAATTGGTGAGATTGAGCAGCATGAAGAATATATGGAGGTGGACCCAGAGACTCAGAGTAAGAAGAAATATTCAAAGAGACTGATGGTGTGAAAGGAGTAGGCATTTTAGAGGTGGATGATTTTGGAGATGGAGTAAAAGGTTTGCAATGGAAGGCAAAGCTAATGGCAGGAAGAGGGAGTGAGCAATATTGAAGGCCAGATAATTTTCTCTTCTTTTTAAAGCATTTGGAACAGGACCTGTTGTAGGTATATCTTTTCTATTTGTAAGTGTAGGTACACTTTTGATGGGTAAAGGAGCAGTAATCACAGGCTTGGTCTCTAGAGGCAGTGAAGTTGGAAAGAGTCATCTTGAATATTGGATAATTAGGATGAAAAGGATAACCTGGATAGGAGAATAGTGAATGGAGAAAAAGGATAGTGGCAAAAATGGGCTCAATGACAGTAGAAGGCAGTGGGAATCAATACAGCCTTTGGGCCCACCACAACATAAAACTGGAATGAACTATAGGGATTGGGTCCTCCATGAACTTAAAATGGAAATAAAAAGAAAAAAATGTCAATAATAGGTCCCCCATGACCTTAAATTAGTAAATTACTATCTCTTTGGTCCACCAAGACTTTAAACTGGGAATTGACTCATTATTATGGAAAATTTATGTGGTTTTTGTAAAAGGGTAGTCCACCAAGACTATAAACTGGAAATTGATTAAAAATTTAGTTTTCAATTATTTTAGAAGGGAATTTCAATCTAGTTGGATATTCAATTCAGTCATTTTTAATTTATCACTGGTTCATCAGTACTCACACATATACTCACTCATTTGTACAACTCAATCATTGATGAAAGCAGTGCAACAAACTTTAGGGAATGAATATGTCATAAAATAATTTATTATGGTTAAAGAAAGATGGAGATATTAATTTTTTTTGATGGAGACTGTTAAAAAGCTGAAAATAAAGATGTTAAGAAATCCTGGAAAAGATTATGAATTCTGATAAAGTTTGGAGTGTTTTAATGGGTTAGAAATTTATTTGAATTTTGTGATTCTGAATAATAGAAGATGGATAGGATTTGGAATAGTGCATGTATTTGGTAGACTATTTAGGTGAAGCTTGGAGGACCTTATGGAAATAATGGAATCAGAGTACTTGTCTCAGGAGGAAGCCCAATGAGAATGGAATCAAAAGAATTTGGCTTATTAGGAAGGTCTTCTCTCTCATGCTGTGAAAAAGGTAGATATTGGTAGAGGAGAGTCTGAAGGGATTCAAACCTTGCCCTTAGTAGTGGACGCAACACAAGGCAAATAAAATTTATTAAAAATTATTACAAATATGACAATTTAAAGACAATTTAAAAAAGTATTTAAATGAACCAGACTGAAACAGTTATCAGAACCAAAATAAATTAAAGTATTAAATTTTAAAAGAAGAGAAGACAATCAAAATAAATAATCTCTTTGTAATCTTTCAACATCATTATCAAAATTTTGCATCATAATTCTTCCCTACATTAAATCTTCAGTATTATTAGCAGAGTTTTCCTGAAAGTAAGTTAAAATTTATGTTTCATATTATCATCACAAAAATCAAGAAAGAGATATCTATGAAGCTTGGGATAGTGATTAATGTAATCATTTGGCACCTGGACAACGTCATCTGTATTGGTGATTTTAATAGCTTATAAGAGTTAAGAGTTGGAAGAGATAGTAGGAGGATTATTAAAATGAAAATAAAGGTCTAACTTTTTGAGCCAGGAAATAAAGTCTCAGCAAAACCCAATGGTGATACTGGCAAAATAGGATTAATATCTTGAGATGGAGGAGAAAGCTCAAGATTTGGATTTTTAGATGAAGAAGCTGTTTTGGCCTTTATGTTTTGAAAAAAGGTGGGAATTTTGAATAGTCTTTTTTAAGGAATTTCTGGATCAGGAAGGGCAGCTGGTCCAGTATAGACATTACTTCTGGAAGGAATAATTTGATGATTACACTTGATTTTCTTAAGCCTGAAAATATTACAGGCAGTTCTTCCAGGAAGACCAGGGTTAGAAATAAGACAAGGTACCTGGTATTTGGAAATAAGCTCACATGAAATGGCAAGGTCTTTTGATGAAATGTTGGTTATAATATTGATTATGAAATGAAGTAAAAATTTTCACAAGTAGTTGGAGTAGATGGTTGAAGAGGATGAAGAGGTGATGAATATGAGATGAAAAAAAATATCCAAAATTTAATTAATGGGGACATTCATCATTGGAGGGAGGATTTGGAAGCCTAAAGATTAGAATGTCACAAAGTTTTATCAAAAAATCTTTTATTGAGGTCAATTATTGAGGTTGGAAAATCCAATCTAATTTTATACTGGTTTATATTTAAAGGAATGAATATTTAAAAGGGTTAAAAAGGGTTAGCTTTACAAGTCTAGATTAAGCAAGTAATTAATGGTCAGAAAATGTAAGTTTAGGTCTTAAAGTGTATTCAAACTAAAGTTAGGAGTCTCAAGAATCTTTGGGAAAGTTTTACTATTTTTTTCTATTTTTTAATAACTTTATAAAATATTTTTGATTATTTTTGATTTTTTATAATTTACTTAAATCTGATAATTTTTACTAGATGAATAGGGCTTCCTATATTACAAAAAATAGATGGAACCATAAAGGAGAAGTCTCTCTATCATCTTTAATTTTTCTAGATTTTTTATTTTATTTTAAAAGTTCTAATTGTGTCTGGAAGTCTGTACAAGCTCTGGAATGCCCTGGACAAGCTCTGGGATGCTCTGGCTGGAAAAAGGGAAGCACATGACATACTATGCATATAAAGCCTGTAGACTCAAAATAAGAACATGATATAGAATCTTGTATCTTAACATCAAGCAATCACAAAATCACATATGAACAACCATCATCAATATTTTACATAACAAAATTATAAATTGTAATACCCTTATAAATATAACACTTTTACATAACATTTTATAAATTTCACTCATGAACTCATAATTATATACTTATAGGGTACCATTATAAAGTTCTCAACATCAGGGACTGGAAATTAACAGCCAAATCTTATAAAAACAAAAGATTCATAAATAATAATATTCAATCATTTAAATAACTTTTCTGAATACAGATTCACTGTTGTATTTCTTTCCCTCATTTTAACAAACACAGATTCTACTTCTCAATACTGTTAATATTAAATAGTTTATTGGTCATTTTATATCAAGTAGAGGTTATAGCTTAGTTAATTGTTAAATCTTTATTAAGTTAAAGGGACAGGGTTTTCTTTGGTTTATCCAACTCCCTTGGATTCTGCTTACAGCAAAGTGACTGTGAGAGTCTTTTTACAGCACTAATCAAAGATTTTTTTGGCACAAGAGCCTATTCTCTACATGAAAGTACTAGACCTGATTAATTTGAAGATATAGTCAACTACTTAGTTATTGTGCATTTATTCTCCCCAAATATGAGAAATGAAATATCAACTGATTGGAAGGCATGTCAAACTTATCTCCATATCAGCAACAAATTCACCAGATCCAATCATACCTCTGCAAAGACTGTGATTTTAAACTCCCTAACTCAATTCACAATTCACAATGAGTATTTAGAAGTGTTCAACAAGTATTTTGAGGCAATTGAACAACAAGGAATTGTTTTTTATCAAAAAGGTTTTAAAGCTCTTATGTCTCATGCTTTATTTCTGTCATCCCTGAAGGACCTTTATATTGGTCTGTGTGCTGCTCTGTATAATTTTTCTGAATCAAAATTGGTCACATTTGAGAATTTCTTCCAGCTCATGCCAACTCTATCCCAGAACAGAGAAGATAGGGAAGCAGTCTCATCAAATCCTACTGCTTCTTTGTCAACAGAACCCATTTTTAATGCGCCGGCTCACCCACAGCATAAAACTGACTCTTACAGACCTCCTGGTGCTCAAGGAGAATGTCATGAATGCAAATCCATTGCCCACATTTTTTCTCACTGTCCTTACAACATTCACTCTTCCACATTTTCCCCAAGACTTTACATTATGAGGGATTGTGCCTTTACTTTTGAATATAATCCAAATGCAAAAGAAAAACCAGTCAACATCCCATACAAGAGACCGCAACACAGGCACATTAGAGCCAGAGATGTCTAAGCTGAAGCCAATGAAGTCACTATTTTTGAGGAAAATTCTGAGGCCTTGTATGAACAAGTTGCACAAATTGACCTGAACAGTGCGGAACGGTCACCTGAAGCAGTTTCAGGGAATGTGGAAATCTTGGATTCTGGAGTAACCCATCATGTCACTGGCAGTGTGAGACTTCTCAGAAATTTCCTACTTCTTAAAAATAAAATCCCAATTAAATTAGATACTAATTGTCCTTCCTCATTTATTACTGGTATAGGGGACTGAAAAATAAAGATAGATTGAAAATTTGCTACCATTGCCAATGGTTTTTACTGTCCAGATGTTAGAACTACTCTTATTTCTCTTTTTGATCTGGTGGATAGTGGTTTATGTTTTAGTTTATGTTCTGAATATAAGAACTTAGGAATTTACTTTAAAGATAATTTAATTATGAAAGGGTGTTTAAAAAGCACAAGGAGACATTGGATCCTAGATGTAATTAGGTATAGTGATAGAAATCCAAATGATGTTTCTCTTTACCATTATTCCTTGCATCCTTTTCTCTTGCCTATTGTTAAAAAGAATGATCATATTAACTGTCCTCCAGCTGTGAAGGGCTTTATTATGAATTGGCACAGAAAACTTAGTTATACCAGTGAAACCACAGTCAGAAGTATCATCAAAACTGGAGTTGGTATGGGATTTCCCTCTACTATGCCACCAGGAAAAATTGATTGTGAAAATTGCCTGATAGCCAAAAGTACCAGAAAACCTTCAGCTACACATGAAGCCAGACCTGATTCATTTATGAGCCTTATTGTTGGAGACCTGGTTGGCCCTATGGATCCAACCATTAATGGTTCAAGATGGGAAGCTATGTTCAGGGAAAGTTCAACTTCTTATGGTGAGGTGTTTCTACTCAATGCCAAATCTGAGGCTACATCTGCTTTTGTTTACTTTTATAAAAAGCCTGAAACTTTCACTGGAAAAAAGATTCAAGAATTACAAACCAATGGGGGGAATGCACAGCTGGAATATGGATCAGATCCTGACTGACATTAGAGCTACTCACAAATTTACTTATCCTCACCACCATGAACAAAATGGATCAGCTGAACATTTCAACAGGACAGTTGGAGACATTTCTAGGACTAATCTACTAGATAGTGAGCTTTCTGAATGCTTCTGGGGCCTGGCATACAAATGGGCACCTCATGTTCACAATTAACTTCCCAATGTAAAGACTGGTGACAACACTCCCCTAAAGCTCATGTAAAACTGCAACCAAACTTACTCCAACCTCAGAATTTTCAATGAAAAAGCTTTTGTCCACATTCATAAAGAGACTTGATGAAACTTAGACCAGAATGCTTTGTTTGTAAGTGTGTAGGTTATTCTTTGAATAATGCAGGCTGGATTTTTTGGCATCCAGAATCAAATTTCTTTTTCAAATCTGCTATGTCTGTTTTCCCTGTCAACCAAATTGATTCTCACAAAGCTTCTTATCAACCTCCACCATCTATAGGTTCTCTTGATCATATCCTTAACTCCATGAACCTATGAGATTTTAAGGATTAAGAAGCCCTTATTTCTCAAGAAAAAGTTGTGCATGACACAATAGAGAAAGGTTTGTCTCAATCATCCATTATCCCAAAAACTCATTTGTAAACTATGCTCTCACCTGAAATTAGAAAGTGGTACAAAGCATAAAAAAAGGAAGTGCTAAACATGAAAGAGATGGATGTGTGGTATGAAGAAAAGATTCCTCCTGGTTCCAAACTGACCAATGCAAAATGAGTCTTCACCATAAATAAAATTTCATCCAAATCTTTAACCTACAAAGAAAGATATGTGGCCAGAGGTTTTTTACAGGAGTATGATATTGATTTAACTGAAACTTTTTCTCTAACCACCACTTTTGCCTCACAACACATTCTACTCACACTGGAATCTTTTAACAAATGGCCTGTAAAATCTCTTGATGTCACTTCTGCTTACCTTCACAGTCCAATTTATAAGGCGATTTGGGTCCCTCCTCCTGAAGGTTACCAGCTACATGACATTTTAAATTCCCTACATTTAAAGAAGGAACTCTATGGCACTAAACAGGTAACAAGATTCCAGTGGCTTCATATTTCCAGCAAATTGTATGCTCTTGGGTATAAGACAAGTCAATATGATAAAAGTTTCTGTGTTCTCAGGAAAAAGGGATGTGTGAGTTTTATTTGGATTCATGTTGATGATGGTATAGCTACTGGAAGTAGTGAAGAGGTGTTGAAGAAATTGGAGGATGTTTTGGATGGTAGCTTGAAGGTAAAGTGGAATGATAATGTGGATTTTATTTTAGGTGTTTCTATCAAAGAGGTTCCAGAAGGTTTTGATCTGCACAATTTTCAGCTCATTGACAAGATTCTATGAGCTCATAACCCCTCTGGATTAACAAAAAGATCCCCCCTACCAACCAATCTAGAGATTATCCCCACCAAGGATGATGAAGTAGCTATTGAAACAACTAAATACCTCTCTATTTCAGGTGCTCTCAGTTATGTGGTGGTGGAAACTAGTCCGCATCTGTCTTTCCATCTCAATTTCTTAGCACATTTCTCCTCCAAACCCACTTCCACTCATTGGATTTCTCTAAACCACCTGCTCAGATATGTTCAACACACTGCCAACCTGTGTCCCCACATTCATCCTGACCAAAATTCTCCACTTGAACTCCTTTCTTTTTCTAATTTCACTTGGAATCGCAAAGAACTCTCAAGAGCTCAAAGTGGACATCTCCTTCTCCTTACCTCTTCCCCTATTGTGTGGACCTCAAGACACCAATTGAAAGTTAGTGATTTATCATGAACTGTTGAATATGTGGCACTTGGTTGTGGTATGAAGGATGCCATTTGAATCTCAAATTTTCTTAAAGACATATTCCCTGATATCCCCCCAAACAAAATCTTCTGTAACAACAAAGGAGGAATTGCCAATGAAAAAGAAAATCTGTGAAATAGGAGGACATGGCATGTGGATAGGTGTTTCTATATTGTGAATGAACAGCACTTCCTCAAAAAGGAAACTTTGGAATGGGTTCCCACTGCTCAAATTCATGCAGATATACTCATAAAATAACTGGGATGATCTCTAACAATGCTTAGAAGGAAGGATGTCTGTGTGTGGTGATGGGTTTATACTTTCTTTCTCTTATTTTTTCCTTTTTTTTGGAGTTGGTTATGTTTACATGGGGGGGATATCAGTAATATTTTTCATAACTAAGTGGGGGGATGGTATGTACTGGCTACTATGTACTTAGTTATGTATTTTTTTATACAGGCTGTAGTCATGGAGTCTCTTGCTCTTCAGCTCTTTCCAAAGTTCTACAGGCTGACACTCTGCTACAAGAAGAACCCAGAGGAGTTGGAGAATGTAGAAAAAACCCCTTTCTTCCTGGAAAAGTAACATGGAATTATCTTAATGTAGTGAGGTGGGAGTGAGATTTTTCAGCCAAAAAAAATAGAAATAAATACCATGATATTATCAAAACTATGAGCATGAAAATAATTTTCTAATGATGTATAGAAGTCCTATACAATCTCTAGAATTACTCTAAATAAATGATTAATAATAAGAGAATAATAATAATTATTGACTCTTTAAAATATTCCTGATTGACTAACTGAATGAATATTAACAACAGATTATGGTTAACTGATTCCCTAATTAAATACTTATGGTGGTTAAAATATAATAAATTCCTATATCTCTCTTTATTATTCCATGGCATTCCATTGGCAAAGATGCCATGGGTGTGCCTTAGAGTTCTGTGCCTTAGCATGCCATTGGCAAATGCCTGGCCTTACCACCACATAAAAAATAAAACAATAAACTTATAAACTACCCCAACTTAAAACCAAAATATTAATACCCAAATCCTAAATATCTCAAAAATATCATCTAGACATAAAAATAAGACTAAATACTAAGCTATCTAGCAGTACCACTGGACAGTCCTCTGGAATAAAACCTGCTGAGAAATTTTTTTAAACATTGAAACTGACAGAGACAGGAATACCAATCACCCAAATAGCTCCCATAAATCATCCAAATCACTAAACAATTATCAAGACATTAATTAAAGAGAAAATCATCAGCTATTTGAAAATACAATACTTTTAATCAGTGCATGAGCCTTTACAACTCTTGGCAGAAAATAATGATCATTCCATGTGCCAAATGACTGCTCCTTTCTTTATGCATACCACACTGTATCTGAATATTATCATTTCAAAAGATAGGGCATGTATCAACCAAGCAAAAGTAAAATCAGTAGCATAGTGGCCAATACCAGCATCAGTAAAGAGACTCCAGTAGTTCTTTTGTTTTCATAATTTTTAACACTGTTTTATAAAAAACTATTACCACATTTTCTGCCCACTGTGTGACCTCACAAAGAAGGAAACTAAGCTCACTTGGATAAGTAGCCAACAAATTTTTTTTTGACTACCTGAAAAGGAACTTTGTGATGGCCCCTTTTCTTGTGATCCCAGACTTACTAAAGCCATTTGTTCTGGAATGTGACAGCTCAGATATTCAACTAGGCATGATATTGTCCCAATATGATGCTCAAATTGTCTTACACCCAGTAGAATATTTGTCACATACATTGCTAGGTGCCAAACTGAAATATGAAATATAAGATAAGGAGCTATTGGCATTGGTGTAATCTTTATGCACCTGTTGACACTATTTGGAATGGGATCACACCTTTTACAAGTTATAATATATACAGATCACAAAAACTTTGAAACCTTCCTGACCACAAAAATTCTGACTCTCTGGAAAGTGCATTGGGAAGAGCTGCTAAGTAGCATCAACTTTGTTGTTAAATTCCATTCAGGGAAGAAAATTAGAAAACAGGATGCACTATCATGATGCCCTGACCTGACCCAGCACCAAACCAGCTACACATTGTTGGAGAAACTTTATTGAAGGGGAATCTTGAAGAGGGGTTTATCCTAGATGAGGTGGAATTGGCAGATGAAAATATGATGGAATGGATAAGGAGGGAGCAGAAAAATGATGAGGGAGTTCAGGAGTGGTTGAAAGCACTTTTATCTAAGGAGGTATTTGTAAGGAAGGGATCAGAAGAGTATCACTTGGAAGTGGAAGCACTTTATTGGAATGGTAGGATAGTGGTGCCAAAAAGTGAAGAGTTCAAGAGGCAGGTGGTCAAATCAAGGAATTATTCTCAAATTGTAGGACAACCAGGACTCCTAGAGACAGTAGAGCTGGTAAATCACAGCTTTTATTGGAAGTTCCACAAGGCATATTTCCAGCACTATGTAGAAGCATGTGACTCACTCCAGAGGAATAAGTTCAGACCACCACTATCTGCATTAGTCATACCCAAGCAGCCATGGAGGGAGCTCTCTTATGATCTTATATTGAAGCTACCCAAGTTGCAAGGAAGGAGACTATCCTCAAAGTAATTGAATTCTGCACCAAGATGGTGCACATTTCCCCATCACTACCATGGCTACATCAGAGGGTATTGCATACTTAATGGTGGCACATGTCCGGAAGTTACATAGACTGCCTAAAGGTATAGTGTCAGAAAGGGGAAGTAATTTTAACTCTAAGTTTTTGAAGGAAATGTATGAGAAACTAAACATTAAGCACATCTTATCAACAGAATGGAATCCACTTACTGATGGGAAATCTGAGATAGTGAATTAGGCAATTGAACAATTGCTACACCATTTTATTAACTATCAAAAAGATGACTGGGTGCAGCTGCTTCCATTAGCTGAATTCTCTTAAAACAACTAGACACATGCTGAAACTGGCATGTCACCTTTCTATTCCAACTATAGATATCACCCAATATTCTCAATTGGTATCCCATCAATTTTGAAAGTTCCAGAAGCTAAAGAGCAGATTCAGAAAGAACTGAATACAAATGAAGAATTAGAAGTATTTCTCAGACTATCCCAACAGTCAATGAAGTGCCACCATGATCAAGGGAAATCTCAAAATCAGGTATACAGGTAGGTGATAAGGTTTAGCTAAGCTCACAATACCTTTCAACACTACTCCCAAGTGCCAAGTCAGATCACAAGAAAGTAGGCCAATTTAAGATCAAGCGCAAGATATCTGATGCAGCATACAAACTGGAATTACCAATTTCAATGTGACAATTGCACCCAGTGTTTAATATTTCATTACTTACAAAGTTAAAAGAAGATAAAATATCAGGCACCACAAAAAATCAAGTGGAATCTGCTAGCAGGTTCCTATCCCTATATTTAGTTTTGATTTACGAGTAAATTTGATTTTATGTTGTGTGAGCTAGTCTGCTTATTTTTCAGTGCGCAGTATTTTCAGAAGAGTTATAGCTGAGCCAAAATTGAGTTAAGTCAAAGATAGGGATTGGAAACTTCTATCAGGTGCCCATATTTTTTTCTGGTGAGGGTGTCCAGAAGAATCACAAGCACCATTCTATGTAGGAAATGAAGGGGACTTTTAATTAGAAAAGATTACTTCTAAGCAGATTTACTGGGGAAGGTTCAGTATTTGGTTCACTGGAAAGTTTATGGGGTACCAGATAGGTCTTTGGAACCAGTGGAGAGCTTATGTAATGCTAATAGAAAGGTGAAGTAGTTTGAGAAGAAGAACAGGGGGAAGTAATGATAAAATGGAAGGTAATTTTAGGATTTGAATTAAGAGGTGAGAAGAAGGGGTGCTATGGGAACAATGCAATGTAATAGGTTGGAGAGAGATACATTAAATAAGGGGGTTTTTATGGGGAAGGCTCTGTGGGGTGTTCCTCATCAGAAAACTTATACATTAATTTGGTTACTTCTTAGTCTCTATATTTGTAACCCTCACTGTTGTTAGCCCCAACATAGTCAGTATTAATTAGTCTCACTGCTGTTCTCCTTATAGTCAGTTCAATCTTAGCACTAGCAATAGTCTGCGCTCTTAGGTAATAGCATTCACCATCTTATTAACTCATTCTCTATGTTCATATTGTATTTTAGTGACCTCTTCCCCTGAGGATCTTAAAAGATATGAGCTCCAGCCCCAAGAACAACTATTCTTTCCCACCAGGAGTCATATTCTTGACTCTAAACCTTGAGTACATGATTTTGTACCTAGAGTGTGAGCTTTTCCTTGTGTGTGAGTTATGTATTTGAGTGTAAAATCTTCTCTTTCTCTGTATTGTATTTTATTATTGTTTTTTAAAATCCCATTGTTTTCTATTTTTTTCATGGTGAAATTTGTCATATAGTCAAGACTCTGCTTTCTGTTTCTGTTTTCCCCATCCAAATATTTTTCTTTCTATTCCCTTTTTTCCCTCTCATTTCTCCCTCCTGTTCACTGATTCTCCCTTGGCCACATCTGACAGTCCTCACACTGTATGGAGAGAATAGAGTCTTTTGTTCAGGTTCTTTTCTTTTCTGTTTTTTTTATACTGACTCATTTAATGCAAACCACAGAGACTCATTATCTTGTTTCTTATAATTTTAGCACACACTTTGTTGTAGTTACTTGTTGTTGTAAGGTGCAAAGTTTCTGACTTACCTGTGTTTAGGTATGTTTGTTTTTTCAATGATATCCAAACCTTTTTCTCTCTATTTGCCTTTGTTCCTCTCATTGCTCCCTCATCTACACTTCTTCCTTCTTGTCTTCATCTGACAGTAGTTGCACTCTGTGGGTAGAGAAGGGTCTTTTTTGAGTTTTAGCACATGCTTTGTTGTAGTTACTTGTTGGGTTATGAATCACAGTTTCTGACTGACCTGTGTTTAGTCCTTCTCTGTGCTAAAGCCTCTACATTTAATAATATCTTTTTCACCAGTTAGATTTTTTATTGATCTTTCATTGTCTCAGATAAATCAGGAATTCATTCAGGTGTAAATTTTAATAAAGGAAGGTAAAAAGCCAGTTTTTTTGAAAAAAAGGAAAAAAAAGAACTGGGAAAAAATAATGGGGGATTTGAATGTAAATTTATACCCAAATTAATTCAGTAGGGATCATGACTTGAAACAAGTCACCCCTCATTTTTTTCTGGTGAGGAAAGAGCTGTATAATTTTATGAAATTACTCCAGGGGTATCATTTTCTGGTTTAGTTAATACAACCATTCAATCTGGAACTATGGCTTGGTCATATTTTAAGTTCTTTCTGGATTATATCTTTGTAAGAAAATATATATTTATATAAAAATTATACCTTCTTACTTTTGTGAGTTAATTATAGCTTCCTGGAATGTAATTTCACATTTATTCTATCTTATATAGATCCCAATCATACTGTTTTAATCTATTATCTGGCCTTTTATTATTGGAGAAATATTGGTGATTTTTTTGAAAAATTTGGGTTTAGCCTCCTCTAGTTCCTGGCCTATTCACCTGAACTAAATCCAATTAATTTAATAAGATTAAAATTTAATACATATAAAAACTATGACATGTTATATATATATATATAACTAACTAAATTAATCAATACTAGTAAAACCCATTTATATCCCTCAATCTGAAAATGTACATGTCAACTAAATTTGTTTCTCTAGTGAGATTTCAAATAGAAATGTACTACTATTCCTCTTGAAGTTTCCCATATCACATTTTTTATCAGTATGGATAGAGGTGTGTAAAATGAATTAACACTGATTTAAAATGATTTAATAACTTAGAGACTATAATGAAGTTAATTTTTTTAATTAATATACCAGTGACTAAATCTATCTACACAAACTAGAATAAAATTGAGCTATAATTTTTAAATGAGAGTATTGAAGTTACTAGAGTTTAAATAAAAAATCAGAAGATGATAAAAGATTTCCTCTTCCCCATAAAAACTCGCTCCTATTATAGACAAAAACTAAAAACTATGTATAAATTATAAATATAAAGAAAGAAAAACAAGGTGAATAGATTATATACTTTATTTCAAATGAGTGTAAAAATATTTAAAATAATAAGTAAAAATTTACAGGAACTCCTAATATATCAAATACTCAACATATTAGGGGGTATCATTCTTAAGGGATCCACAATTAAATTAATTTCAGATAGAAGCCATTATACCCCAATTATCTTCTGCAATTATTTTTGCTAATAATTGGGTTATTAGACCTTTTACATGTAAATTTTCACCTCTATCTGAAATTTTTATCCTCAATTTTTCATAACCACATCTTTGAAAACTTTCTGGATGTGTCAGCCTCCCTACCCTTCTGTGCACTCCTATCCTGTTGTTCTATCTATTCAGAACCCCTCTCCATCTCATCTGTTTGTTTATTCTGCTTTTCATCTTAAAATATCTTTCCACACCTTGTTTCCATAGATCTTCTCAAAGGCAGATTTCCCCCAGTTTCTCTTCAAATCTCATTACTCCCTCTTCCCCCTGCTCAGCTGAGAAATCAAAGACTGTTAAACTTAAGAAATATGATCATCTCATATTTATCAACTTGCTGAAAATTAAAACTAATTATGATTCTTGTTTTGGTACTGAGAATGCAACTAAAGTAAGATGGCCCCCTGCATAAAAATTCAATGGATATCTTCTAATGGACAACAAATTAAAAAATAACACAAAGGGAAGGATTGATCTTTTAGCTAAACAATTGTCTGAACACTTCAAGAACTATTGAGCTAAATAAAAGAAGGATAAGACTGTTTCATCTTCATCTGGTTTTGGTATTACTGACCTTGATATCAGTAAAGGAATCAAATCTATAGACAATAAAATTGATTATTTATGTCTTTACTATAAAGAGATGGATTCCATATTTGGAAAGAAAGCCAATAATAATCTGGCAAACATGTTGGATGGAGAAGATGATATCTCCAAAAATGATTTCAAAATAAATCTCTTTCCTTCCTCTTCTACTCAAGCCTCCCGTTATTTGACTTTTACCAGTCACAATATCCTTTAAATAGATCCTTATGGAAATACAAACCAACCCAATATAACTCCAGTAAGAATTTATTTCTTTTCTAGTTGTTTTATTTTTTTTAGTTCTAAAAAGGCTAATGAAGCAACCCAGGATCCTCAAGAAAGCAAGTCTGAAGATAGCATCAATGATGAAGAGGAAAATGTTACCTCCAAAAAAAGCAAATACCATAAAATACTCTGAATTTCAATAGTCAAGGAAAACAAAACAGAGATATTTTATCTCAAACCCATTTTTCTTCCATTGATAATTTTTTGGAGAATGGTGAAGCTGGTAAGTGATAGCATACCTCTTAATAATTAACTAATATTTTCTTTTCTTTTTTTAATATTCCTTTTCACTCTATGTAAAGTTGAAGTTGAAAGAGATACTCTTAATTTTCAAAAGAAAAAATCTGAGCTCTCTTTATGCAGGGATGATAGGACACAAGACTTGGAGTAGAAGAAGTTCAAGATAAAGAAAGAGGAGAAGGCTCTTGAGTAAAATTTCCTATTGGATCAGATTAATCTCAAGTATCAAATTGAAGATGGTTCAAAAAAGAAAGTTTTCTCAATAGAATGTGTTAAAGCTAATAAATCTGTTGAGGAAATTGAATGGTTAATGAAAATCTTTATGACTAGTTTTTTTTATTTTGCTCATATTTCATTCAAAAAAATTTTAGAAGTTTTTCTTGATAGAATGTGTTAAACATAATAAGTCTTTTGAAGAGATTGACCACTTAATTGAAAATATTTGATGACTAGATATTTTTATTTCCTTCATATTTCATTCTAAATTTGTTTCAAGTTGAAAATTTTACAGATCTTATTTGAAAATTTGGTATTGCCCCCCCTGAAATTTACTCTGGGAGGGGGTAAGGATTACCAAATTCTCATTTTAATTTCATAAATAATTAAGTAAATTAATTTAAAAATATATTAAATCAAGTAAAGGAATCCCAAATACTATATTCCAATGATTTCATGTGGATATCTCAGAAAAGATATTACAAGAGTTGTATTATGAACTCATTAATAGAATATAATTGAATGAACACCTTTATACAGCGCAGGGGCTTGATGGTACAATACTCAAAGTTGATTGATTATCTTTAATAAATGATAAATTAAAAATGTAAGAAAACAAATAAAAATTTAGAAATCCTTTAATTACCATATTTATAACCTCTCCCTAATGTTTTAGTAGCCATTGAACCTTCACCCCCTTCTTTACTTACCCAGTTTATTAAACTTTGATTGATCTGAATAGAAAATTCAAAATGAGTAGCTTTTTTCAAGATTCTAATCCAGGAGGTTCATTAGTAGCCTGATGATTATCTCTTGAAGAATTAAAAATTGCTTTGATAATCCCATTTCCTAAACCAAAGTCCATGATACATTTATGACCCAGAAAGTGCAGTCCATGGCCTTTGATTTTAGCCAGTGAAGGGATGGGTCTTCCAGTAATAGGATTGATATAAAAGAAAAGGAAAAAAGTGAGCATATTAGAATTTTTTTTGTCAACATGGCTCTGGCTATGAGATACTCCATAGGTTATATTAACATTAGAATATAAGATATATTCTTTACTGAGTTCAACCCAATCTATATCTGTTCAATTGGAAAGTTCTTGGCCAGTTTATGATTAGATTGAGATGCACCAATATATAATTATTTCAAGTGATTGACAAAAAAATAATTGAGTTATCATAAGCTTTGGGAGATAAAAGCCTATATAATCATCATATAAGTGTTTCAGAAGCCTTATTCTCTAATTATGAAATATAAAAACAAGAAACAAATTAAGTGAAAATTGGAAAAAAAGGGTCAAATTTAAAGTTCAATATCTTAGCAACAATGGAACCAAATTCAAATTTGTTAATGGGAAATGAAAAATTGGCTACATAAGCATTTTTAGCAAAAAGGACATTAGATTCAAATAAAACTAACCCTAATTCTGACTCTGCTTTTCAAAGTTGGATAAAAATTTGAAAAGTTATGATGAAAAGTCCAAAAAGAGGGAGACAAAAGCCTAGATAAACATCAGATAAGAGTTTCAGAAGCCTTATTATCTGATTATGCAATATAAAAACATAAAATAAAATAAGTGAAATTTGGAGAAAAAGGCTCAAATTTAAAGGTCAAAATCTCAGCAAAAACTGGACCAAAATCATTGAAAAATAGGTTTCAGGAAAATCTTCAGTTAAAGAAAATGTGATTTAAATAAGCCTTACCCTAATTTTCTACATAAAAACATAAAATAAAAAAAACTCTAATTGGGAACAAAAGGCTCAACTTTAAAGGTTAAAATCTCAGCAACCACTGAGCCAAATTCAAATCCATTTGTGGAAAATGAAAGATAGCCTTCAGGAGAATCTTCAGTTAAAAGGACATTAGATTGGAATAAACCTAACCCTATTTCTAACTCTGATTTTCAAAATTTTACAAAAAATTGAAAAGTGATAATGAAAATGACAACATGAGGAGTTGAATAAGTCTGCTGTTATCCAGATAAGAGTCATACATATATTTAAGTATAAAATTTTCATAGAAGGAAAGAGATATCATATAGGCATGAAAAAAAGAAGATGAAACTTACCTTGATTGAAAAGTAGGAAAAATAGAGTGAGAAAGATTGATGTTAGATTTTGGGGGAAATTGAATATGGAGTAAGTGGAATGTATAAATAATGGGTATTGTATGTGTTTTAATGACATGGAGCCAAAAAAAAGGGGAATAGTGGAAAGGGGGATATTGACAATGCCAAGGAGGGGCCAAGAGTAGGGTGATGGAGCTAAAAAAAGAAAGAAAAGAGTGAGAAAAAAATGGTTAATTTTACCATTAAAATCAAAAATAACCACTTACAAAAAAAATTAGATAAAAAAAAGAAAAAAAACAGAGA
The DNA here is from genome assembly GCA_030280995.1 of Hemileia vastatrix. NCBI lineage: Eukaryota > Fungi > Basidiomycota > Pucciniomycetes > Pucciniales > Zaghouaniaceae > Hemileia > Hemileia vastatrix. The sequence goes on along the minus strand of JASXTE010000001.1, from coordinate 22,058,606 downwards.
AAAAATTATAATTAGCAATCAAAAAATCAAAAATCAAAATGAAGAAAATGACTTACCTGGAGAGATGAGATGAGAAAATAAATGAAACAAAACTGTTTGAGGGATGTTTGAGGAGAGGAAGAAAAGGATATGAGGGATGAATTAAAAAAAAGAAACATTGAAAAATTGTGAAATTCCAGAAAATATGTTATTTCATGTTGAGTTGGTGAATGAAAAAATGAGACATCCAAAAAAGAGAAATTCACTGTAAATTCAAAATAAAAATGAATATGCAAAAATTAAAAACACCAAACCAAGTGAATAAAGTACAAAAGTTGAACATTTGGAGATTATGAAAAAAATTTAAAGGGCTGTGTTTCAAAATATTGGAGGATGATCGGCATAATGACAGAGCATATTCCAGTTGAAAAATTTTTTTGTAATTCAAGGGAGGGAAGAGCTGGTGCAGGTTTGGGATCCTCTTCTTCATAAAGATCATTGAAAAGATATATAAGCTAAATTGTCTTCCACCCTGCGTCAGAATCAGAGTCAGAAGCTAATGTTAAAGTGAGAGCATTAATAGCTGAGTAAATTTGCTTCTTAGTAGAGAGGTGCTTCATTATTGTTTGTAGAAGGTTTAGGTGATGACTGGTAAGGTTTAATTCACCACCAAATGAGCAGGTGGGGTGTGTAGATAGAAATTTTTTTTAGGTGTTGGACACCAAAATTATGTAGCATAGAGTGAAGAGAGACATAAGATGGCATTGGCAACTATATGTCATGTGACTTTCTGAAAAATCAATAATGGATGTAGCAAGTTTGGTATTGGGAATTAGGAATGAAAATTGGGTTATAATATTAGAAGTTATAATTTAACTTCTTATTTTTCTTTTACTTTTCCCTGAACTCTCCCGTCAACATTATCTACATTCCTCAGCACATTCCTAGCCTCAGCTGAGAATGTATTTACTAAGTTACTTTTCCAAACATCCTTGCTTCGCAAAGTTTCCTCTTTTGACATCTGCTCTGACAAAACCCAATGTATGGTAAGATTTTAGACTACATATATTTAAGTAGGCTGTAGTTGCTATTTTGTTTCTTCATCTACAATTTTACTAACACTCTCTTTATCTTTCCTTTGCATTTTTTTTGCTTGGTGTCTCCTTATCCCACTCTCTCACATCACACTACAGGTATTCCAGAATTTGTCCCTAATTTGTACTTTCTCTAATATTATCTTGTCCTTCAGGTAAATTTGGGGTTTACCATAGTAGTTGTGCTTAGTGTTCTAATAAGACTCCTTGTCTTTATTCAAAGGTAAATTTTACTTTTGTTTCCAGTCTAGTGTGCAATTTGATCTACAATTTTACTCATACTCTTTTTATCTTTACTTCATGTTTTGTTTGCTTGGTGTCTCCTTGTCCCACTCGCTTACTTCACACTACAGGTAAACTTGGGGTTTACCATATTAGTCGTGCTTAGTGTTCTAATAAGACTCCTTGTCTTTATTCAAAGGCTGCAGAAACAATTATCTCTGGTAAGAGGTTATGGGCCCAGAAGCCAAAAATTAAATTAAATATAGCACACTCCTCATAGTCACACTTCCATTAATTGACATGTCCACTGATACTCTCACTGTCACCACTGGCTCAGACGTCCCAGTCTTGAATAAAAACAACTATACATTGTGGTCCATGAAAATGAAAGGGTACTTACTACAGAATGGACTGTATCATCTTGTTGCCATTCAATCCACTCAATCCCCAATTTCTCAGTCAAAACTCCGTTCCTTCCCCCGCTTCTTCTCTATCTGAAGACACTGATCTTCAAGGACAGAAGATTATGGGAATATTCTTTCTTAAATTGGACTCTTACCATATTAATATCTTTATTGGTACTTCCAACGACAACAACCCTGCACTTGTCTGGAAATCTCTTTTTGATCATTATCATTCACGATGTTCCTCAAATAAAGTGGCAGTTCTGTACAGACTGTATACTTTTTCTTTCAATTGCAATTTCAGTGCAATGATGGAAGAAATTAAGTTTCTTGAAAATGAAATTAGCCTTGTTCAAGCTGGAGTCAGCAAAGAAGCTTTATGTATCATGATCCTACATTGCTTACCATCTCAATTTGTAATCATGAAACAGACACTGTTCTTTAATTCTAATTTTACCCTAATCCCACTCACAACTCAGTCCCTGATTTCTTCTTTAATGGACTTTGAGCCAAATTCCATCAATTCCCCTGAAAATCCTACCACGTCTGCTCTTGCCTCAAAGAAAGGTCCATCCAAATTCTGTACAGGAGAGAAGCACAACCCCAAGACAAAACACCGTGAAAGTCAATGTTTTCAACTATATCCATACCTTTGAAAAGAAAGAGATTCATTAAAAAATCAAGCCAAGGCAAATTATGCGTCCCATATTGACATTATTGACTTGTCCACATCAAGAATGTGTTTATCAACATTTGAATTCAATTCTGTACCTAAATTTAACTCCATTCTGGACAGTGGTGCAACGCAACACATCTTTTATGATAAGTCCTATTTTCATGACTTCACTCCAGAAGATTCTTCTGTCATAGTTGGTGATGGTCATTCTGTCAAGTGCCAAGGAACAGGCAGCATGGTTGGTAAAGTCAACAACCTTGACATTCTTCTTAAATACTGTCTCTATATCCCTTCCTTTAAACAAAATCTCATCTCCTTAATCGACATTAATAAAAAATGTCCAACTCTCAACTGTTTTGAAACTCATTACAAAGTCAAAATCAATGACAAAGTCATCATCTCGGGACCTATCTCAAATAATCTGTTGGAATTCAACTTACTCCCTTGTAAGCCTTCTCATTACAATACTGTATCTGCACTTTCAGCTAAATCCTTTCTGGTTTCTGTTTGGCATCAATGACTCAGGAATCCCAGTCTTGAATATTTAAATGAGCTTAAAAAATTACAAATTATTAATTTTCCTCATGTAAAATCTCTACCATTTTTTGAATCTTGTGTCAAAGCCAAATTTCACAAGACTCCTTTTTGCGGTACTCTTCCCTCTGCATCCTGACCACTTGAGTTTTTATACAGTGACCTCAGTGGAAAAATTTCTCCTCCTTCTCTCAATGGTGCTAGATATTACTTCAGAATTACAGATGCCTTCTCTAATTATTGATTCATTTTTACCCTAAAAAATAAAGATGAAACACTTCCTGTATTTAAAATTTTTTAAAAGTTTATCAAAAGGCATCTTAATCATAAAATTAGTAATCTTGTTAATGACAATGGCGGAGAATATATTAATCATCAATTTGATTCCTTCCTCAAAGAAGAAGGTATACAAATGATTACCACCTCACCTCATCACCTGGAGAAAAATCCTATTGCTGAGCATGGTAACCGCACCACCACAGAAAAAGCCAATGCTTTGCTTTTCACTGCCAACTTACCCCTTGAGTTTTGGGCAGAAGCGGTCAATACCTCAGTTTTCCTGGAGACTAGGTCACCCACTAAAAGCAATAATATGATTACTCCATTTGTAAAACATTTCAATATTAAACCAGAAGTTGATAGTCTTTGCACATTTGGCTGTGCAACTTGGCCCCTGATCACCAAACATGTTTGAGCTGGAAAATTCATGCCTAACAGTAATAAATGTATACTTCTAGGTTATGTGGAAAACATGAAAAGTTACCAATTATTTGACTTAAAAGACAAGAAGATCATTACTTCTCATAATGCTCAATTCAATGAATCTGAATTTCCATATCAAAATTTTTCTTCCTCGCAAAATTCACTTACGGAAGATTTCTCTGAATTCACTGTAACTAATCCTAAAGTTATTTCCCATCCTTTGTCATCAAATGATGGGGTCTCTTCGAATGATCAGTCTTTAAATTATGAGGATCCTCTAGACATCACAGATATTTCTGCTTCCTCTAACAATATTGCAGAAGAACTTTTTCCTCCTCTACCTGATGCACAAGACACAGAAACTTGCATTCCTGTTTCTCAGCGGTGGACCACCACCAATCAACCTCCGCTCAATGAAATTTCTTGTGCCATTGATCTGAAAAACACCGTCAAGCCAATTCCACTTTAAAGCACAACTTTCTTGCAAAAAATGTACCTACTCCTAAGTCTTATGCTCAGGCCATCGATGAAACTTTCAATAAAAACTGGATTGAAGCTATAGATGAGGAACTCACCAACCTTTCAAAAAATGATGTATGGGATACCATTGAATCTCCACCAGATATTCATCCTATTGGTTGTACATGGGTCTTTAAAGCTAAAGAAGATGTAAATGGGCATATTAAAATTTTTAAAGCACGATTATGTGCTCAAGGCTTCTCTCAACAACCTGGCATTTATTACAATGAGACATATGCACCAACTGGACGACTGAATACTCTTCAATCTCTTTTTGCTGTTGCTGCTTCCAAAAATTAGCCCTTCCACCAAATGGATGTTAAGGGAGCATTCTCGTATGGTATTCCCAATGAAACAATCTACATGAAGATACCTTTGGGATTAATTACTCCTTCCTTTCTCTCCAAACCTGTCCTTAAACTAAAGAAGAGTCTCTATGTACTTAAACAGTCCCTTTGCTGTTGGTACCAACATCTCAAAATCTTCTTCAACTCTCTAAACATTGAACCCAGTTCTTCTGACTCATACTTGTTTCTCGAAAGAAATTCTGATAATCCTACCTATTTCTTTTTACATGTAGATGACCTAGCTATTTTTGGACCTGATACCTCATGTTTTCGACGAGCAATACTAAATAAATTTGACATGGATGATTGTGGAATAGTCAAACATCTGCTTGGAATTCATATACACCATGACACTGTTAACTCTACCTATTCTCTTCACCAAAAACTATACATCAAAAATCTTCTTGCCTTGTATGACATGCTCAATGCTAAACCAGTTCATACTCCCATGATAGCTAATCAACAGTTAATCAAAGACACTGAAGAAAACATCTCCCAATTTAAGAAACTAAATGTCAACTATCGAAGTGCCATTGGCTCCCTCAACTATCTAGTTCAATGTACACGCCCTGACCTTTCTTTTGTTATCTCTCAACTATCACAGCACTTAGAAAACCTAGGAATGACACACTGGATTGCCTTCAAGCGAGTCTTATGCTATCTTGTTCATACAATTGACAAAACACTTGTTTACAGAATTAACAGGGATTCTCTCAAATCTCTCTCTGTGTTTACAAATTCTGACTATGAAGTGCTCAGTGATTCTGACTGGGCAGGTTGTCATATTACTAGAAGGTCAACTAGCAGTTATCTCTTTATATTTAATGGTGCGGCCATTTCTTGGAAATCAAAAAAACAACCTACTGTTGCCTTAGCCACTTCCGAGGCTGAATACAGAGGTATGGTGGATGCTGGCAAGGAAACCCTATGGCTTGTCTCACTGTTAAAAGATCTCAATGTCACTCTTCCTAATCCTCCTGTGCTACAAGGTGACAATCAAGGAGCTATGGATTTAGCAAATAATCCACAATTTCATGCCCGCTCAAAACATATCGAAATTCATTACCATTGGTTTCGAGAACAAGTCTTGGCTAAAAATATAGCGCTTCAATATATTCCAACCAAACATATGATTGCTGACTTACTCACTAAATCACTTGCTTTCCCAAAATTTGAAACTCTTCTTGCACGAATGGGTCTAAAAAATCTTGCCTGAAGTATTCAGGTAAGGGGGGTATTAGAAGATGTAATTTAACTTCTTATTTTTTTTCTTTTACTTTTCCCTGAACTCTCCCATCAACATTATCTACATTCCTCAGCACATTCCTAGCCTCAGCCGAGAATGTATTTAATAAGTTACGTTTCTGAACATCCTTGCTTCGCAAAGTTTCCTCTTTTGACATCTGCTCTGACAAAACCCAATGTATGGTAAAATTGTAGACTACATATATATAAGTAGACTGTAGTTGCTATTTTGTTTCTTCATCTACAATTATACTAACACTCTCTTTATCTTTCCTTTGTGTTTTTTTGCTCGGTGTCTCCTTATCCCACTCTTTCACTTCACACTACAGGTATTCCAGAATTTGTCCCTAATTTGTACTTTCTCTAATATTATCTTGTCCTTCAGGTAAATTTGGGGTTTACCATAGTAGTCGTGCTTAGTGTTCTAATATGACTCCTTGTCTTTATTCAAAGGTAAATTTTACTTTTGTTTCCAGTCTAGTGTGCAATTTGATCTACAATTTTACTCATACTCTTTTTATCTTTACTTCATGTTTTGTTTGCTTGGTGTCTCCTTGTCCCACTCGCTCACTTCACACTACAGGTAAACTTGGGGTTTACCATATTAGCCGTGCTTAGTGTTCTAATAAGACTCCTTGTCTTTATTCAAAGGCTGCAGAAACAATTATCTCTGGTAAGATATAAGAGGTAGGATAATGCATTATAGTGAAGCTCTTATCCACAAGCCCTGGTGCTAATGGATAAGAATATTCCCTAATTAATAATGTCTGATCCTGGTAAAAAAAATTGTTGATCCCTGAACATTGATACCCCCAATTAGTTTGTAAGTGCATGCATTTTCTATTTTATTCTTTGGAAAAAATACGCATTTCACTTATACATTTAATATTGTTTTCATCTTCTGAAATGTCAAGATTTAAAGTTTTAGATCTGGTGTGAAAATTTATAACTTTTTTATTTCTGCTATATTTGTAGTATTATTCCAACCTATGACTATAATTACGTTGAGTATCTCTATTCAGTAGAATATGTACATGTGTCAATGTACACATTAATTTATCTCTGTATGTGTTTTGTTGAATCACATTATATATACATATGGAGAAAGATTGATAAGTTACATAGGGAGCATCTTGTGTATGGGAGGCTCTTTGTCTTTTATTTTTCTTCTAACTAAATATATATTTATATTTTCACTTTCAGGTTATATTATCTCATTGTACCTGTTATGACTTCTTATCAATTAGTTTACCTTCTGGTAATATCTTAATATTAGGGGGTATCAAAGTTAGAAATTTTTAATTATTTATAACGTATTTAATGACACAAAAATATAGTTACAGAGTTGACATTATTTCTCAGTAAAAAGGTTTTTTTGGGGCACAATATGCCATATATGAGAAGCTAATCATGGTTGTTTTGGTGCGAAAAAGGTGTATTTAAATATGGAAGATTTCTAACTTTGATACCCCCTATTGGTGGCAGAGACCTTCTTATTGATTGAGACACAAGAATATTTAACTAATATGTTTCTATTAGGGGGTGTCAGTTCTGGAAAATCTACACTTGAATTAAGTGCATATTTCAAACCAACTCAGCACTTAAATTTTGTAAAAAAGTCACTTATTTCAAAAATGGGTTTCAGTTATCACCTCAAATCAGAACTTTTTCCCCAATTTTTCTTTCACAACCACATGTTTTCCACATCATCCCTTACTTTCCCACCCCATCCCTGTCACATGTGACACCCATACTTCTATCCACTCATCAATTCTCAGCACACACCCCTCAGATATTTAAAACATTTAATTAAAAATATTTTAACAGGAATGTTTTTTTCCTTTGTTTTTTATTTTTTCAACCTCATAATCTATTTTCTTGTAACATACCAGCTTCATAATGCTTTCAGAAAATCCAACACTCAAAAGGCAACTCAAAAAAATGCTTTATCACAAAGGTCTGCCTGTAATGCAAGCTCCTCACCTGAGAAATCAAAGTCTGGAAATCTTGAAAATTAAGATTATCTCATCATCATCAACTTCCTCAAAATTAAAATAAATTATGATGTTTTTTTGGATGTGAGAAGTCCACCCAAAACAGATGTCCACCTTGATCGAAGGTCATTGGCTTCTTGTTGATGGAAAATGAAGTAACAAATATAACAAATGGGAGAATTGACATAAATCCTAAGAAAATGAAGGGGAGGTTCAAAATTTATCAATAAAAATATAAAAAGGCACATTTTGCTTCCACTTCCGCTGGCTTTAGTATTGATGATGATAATGATTTTGAGAATTGAATCACTACTGTTTCCAAAAAGCTCAATGTCATGTGTCCTCTCTATGAGGAAATGGATATTCTTTTTGGTTCCTGATTTATTAGTAACTTTTAATCTTATAAAAAATAGTTATATCATGAGATTCAGATAACACCATTTGTCCTTACTGGAATGTATAATATTTCTCTTTTGGAATTCCAGATGGTAAAATAATACTGATGCCTGTGCAAAAATCCTCATCATCAACATACCTTTATCACCTCACCACCAATTTGCATTTCTAAATAAAGTTAAGTCAGAAAACTTTTACATCTGTTTGAAAATTTGGAAATACCATCCCATGAATTTAATTCAGGTAAGGGGTGGGTGTCACCAAAACTTTTCCAAGTCATCAATTTTGCATGTCAGATTTGAAAATTTGGCAATACCCTCCCCTGAATTCTATTGAAGTAAGGGGTGAAAGTCACCAAAATTTAATATAACTACACAAATCGATAGATAAATTAATAAGATAATTTACTAGTTTTAAAGTAATTAAATTTCCTCAAGACAAAATGAAGATTAAGTCTAGAAACTAAGTTTGGGACTTTCCACAGGTATAGGATAGAGGAACCCCATGATACAAATTAATTTTGTCATCATTACCTGTTATACAACACAAGGTTGCTGGCCCATTATTTTAAATTAGTTAATTGAAATATCAGATTTATCTATTAAAAATTTATGAGAAAATAATAAATATTTGATGACTTTAAAAATCCCCATAATTTTTTGATATATCTAAAGATTAATTAAATTTATTACTTTTAACTTCTTATTTTACCTTTTTAATTCATTGGACTAACTTTTGACTGATCTGATAAGAGTGGAAAAATGAGTGAAGTTTTTGACATATGAAAATGGTAAGAAAAAGAAAAAAAACACACCTTGGTGAAAGGGAAGAGTAATAAGTAAAGAGACAGTTAGTTTGAGAAATCTTGAAGGATAAATGCATGATGTTGACATTATGATATGCATTATGAAATAAAAAAAATGAAATTGAGAAAAAAGGCTCAAATTTAGAGGTCAACATCTCATAAACAACTGAACCAAATTAAAATCCATTTGTGGGAAATAAAAGATACGCTTCTGAAGAATCTTCAGCTCAAAGGACATTAGATTTGAATAAACCTAGCCCTAATTCTGACTCTGATTTTCAAACTTTTACAAAAACTTGAAAATTGATGATGAAAATACCAACAAGAGGCAGATAAAAGCCTAGATTTTCATCAGATAACAGTTTCAGAATACTTATTATCTAATTATGTAATATAAAAACATAAAATAAATTAAGTGAAAATTGAAAAAAGGCTCAATTTTAAAGGTCAAAATCTCAGCAACCAGTGGACCAAATTCAAACCAGTTTGTGGGAAAATGAAAGATAGGCTTCAGAAGAATCTTGATTTAAAGGAAATTTAATTTAAATAAACCTAACCTTAATTTTTTATATAAAAACATGAAATAAAAAAATTCAAATTGGGAAAAAAAGGCTCAACTTTAAAGGTCAATATTTCAGCAACCACTGGACCAAATTCAAATCTGTTTGTGGCTAATGTAAGATAGACTTCAGAAGAATTTTTATTTAAAAGGAAATTAGATTTTAATAATCTTAAACCTACTTCTAACTCTGATTTTCAAAATTTTACAAAAACTTGAAAAGTGATAATGAAAATGACAACATGAGGAGTTGAATAAGTTATCTGTTATTAAGAAAAGAATCCTTCATGTATTTAAGTATGAAATCTTCATAGAAGGAAAGAAATATCATATAGACATGAAAAAAGGAGATGAAAATTACCTTGATTGAAAGATAGGAAAAATAGAGTGAGAAAGAGTGAGAAAGAGTGAAGTTGGAACTTGGTGGAAATTGAGTATGGATCAAGTGAAATTCTTAAAGAATGTTCAATTTAACATCAGAAAAAGAATGTGGGCACCTGATAGAAGATGCTAATCCCTATCTTTGATTTAAAATAATTTCAGCTTGGTGGGAATTCTTCTGCAAATTCTACACACTGAAAAATGAGCAAATTAGCTTGTGCAATATCAAATCAATTTTGCTCTCAAACAATAACTGGATTTAGGAATAGGCACCTTCTAGAAGGTGCACCTTGTTTTTTTGTGGTGTATGTGTTTCAATGATATGGTAAAAAAATAAAAGTGAATTAGGGGAATAGGGGAAGAATGACCATTCCAAGTAGGTCTGAAGAGTAAGATGATGGAGCTAAAAAAGAAATAAATGAGGGAGAGAAGAAAAAAGTTTAATTTTACCTTTAAAATCAAAAATTAAACACTTACTAAAAACATTTTTGATACAAAAAAAAAAACAGAAAAAAAAAGAAATATTTATAATTAGAAAATATACAAGTTAAAATTAAAAAATTCTTATCTGGAGAGATGGGTTGAGAAAAGAGTTGAATTCAATTTATTTGAGGGATAAAAAAGAAGAGGATAAAATGGATATGAGTAATGAAAGAAAAAAAGAATGACTAAGAAATTACGCAATTTCATGTTGAGCAGATGAAGGAAAACAAAGAGACTACAACAAAAAATTCAAAATCAAATACAATATGCAAAAAAAAACCATTCTACGGGGAAATACCTTGAAAATCCAGAAAAACTTTCTAAAACTGGTTACAGATAGGTTAAGAAATGTTTTAATGGTGTACTTGGGGGTATGAAGTACTTGAGCCTTTCTTGGAAGAAGGTAACATTTTGTGGACATTTGTGATAAGAAAAGAAAATATTTTTCAAGATCAGAATCAGAATTTCAATCAGAGTTCAAGAGGAGATCAATTGCTGTGAAAGCCTTTTCTTGATGTAGCTTATCATTCTTTGAGAGTAAGGAAGGCATGGCTCTTATATGGTATAATAATGTAAATGATGTGTGATGTTTTAAGTTATAAATTGTTATGCTGTGGAGTGCTTTGTATGAATGGGATGATGTTGAAAAATAAGTGAGATGAGAAGTTAAGAAGAAATAAGCACTTTTGGTTGGGAAAGTGCTGATTTTAGTGAAATAAGAGACTTATTTCATTTTGAAATCCACCAGTGTTGGGGCTAGTGTGTTTCAGAAATATTCACTTATATAAGTGTGGATTTGGTCAAATTTAAATTTGTATTTTCTAGAGCTGGAGCCCCCTATTATATGTATCTATAAGTTTGGATTGATATGTCTATTAATTATAATTTTTTCTTGGTATTTTGTTTTTCTTCTTTCTCAATATATATTTATATTTTACCTTTCAGGTATTAGTGGAAGAGACCTTCGCACAGATTGAGACACAAGCCATGTTAAATAATAATTTTTTTTTGTTTATATTTTTAATTCCTTAAAAATACTGTCCCTGGGCCTTATTAAATTTCAACAAGTAAAAACTTTGGTATACCATAATCAGCTCACTCTACTGATTCAACTAAAACTTTACTACCTCAATCATCATACACTATGGAAAATCAAGACCCTAATACTGATTATGCTTTCAACATTCTCATTCTATCTTCTGAAAATTTTAATTAATGGAAACTTCAAATGCTTGCTTTACAAACTCGCCATAACTTGAGCCTCTTGCTCTAGGAAAGGAGACACAACCAGATAATAATACTCCTTAAATCACTAGATATGATTTTCAATAAAAATTGGATCACAACAGAAAATTTGGGGGGGTATTGCTAGCAATACCCCTCATTTAAAAATGTTGGGAAGTTGTTAGAAAGCTGTTGGAAGGCTGTTGGGAGTTCATTGTGAAACCAGATTTAAATTAATTGGACAAAGATTTGGTAATCAGTTAGACCTAGGTTCAACCGAACTCAATCACAGGTTTCTTGGAGCTTGGTGATTAATTTGATTTTGAGCTGAGCACAGATTGAGCAAAGCTTGAACATATCACTTAACATATCATAATATTCACTTTCCCATCTTGTGGAAAGAAAAATTTGATATTCGTTCTAAGAATATCTACATATATTTTCTTGCCAAGTTGGTAACAGAAGGTTAAACTGTAGTATCTCAACTATTACACTAAACTACATAGATATTTGATAAAACATACAATTTAAATCAATTTTAATATTATTGAGATCACCATAAGTGTCTGTCCAAAGACTTACAGAAAGTATGTTAGTATCAAGACATCGTTCTAGGTAGTAGTTTCAATTTGGATTTTGAACTGACATCTAAAGCATTTTACTATTAGAAATAAACATAAATAAGTGTAATAAGAGTGAAGTTATTCTATTTTGTGATTATAATGTAACAATAAAGCACATTTTTATTGAGAAAATTTTTCTTCCTCCACCAACCAAAATCTTCTCTATAGGCTCAAGATTTATTTTTAAACCATATTATTCATTTCAGTTATCATTGATTTACTTCCAATATTTTTTAAAAAGATAATAATAATACATGTGAAAGAATTATGAGCTTAGCATAGCATATACTAAAAAGTTATTTTGTCTTTTTATTCAAAACTGATTATTCATTTTTTGCTTCAATTCATCTTTTAACAACCACTATCTTCAGATACTATTCTTACTTAATATGTCAAGTATCAGATGTGTTGGACAGTTCTCAATAACAATTGATCAAATTTATATGAATGTAATTTCAAGATTTCAAAACTCACCAACCCCCACGATTTTACAGCAAGGCCATTTGAATGTTCATATTTTTGGACTATTTGAAGAAAGAAAACCAACCCTTGACGGTAATCTTTCTCAAGTGCAGATTCAGAACATTGGACCACTATTGGGTGACATTGGGTCTGGATCTCACCATTTAAACCAAAGAAGTGCCTTGAATCCTATGAAGCCTTTCTATTTTCATGCTTACTTGGTTCCAGTTTTTGGTAATCAGTATCAACTTTGGGGATGCCTCCTTTCTTCAAGTACACTAATCAGTCTTGCTAAAGAAGCATTTTCTTCTGCTCAAATCGATTTATGTCCGATCCTGAACTACGACTCCACTATATTTTTTAATATCCCGCATGTAATTTTTGAAGGCTCTTTCCAAATATCTCAGAGTACTCAAGATTGGAAAGCTTATCAACTTATCCGAGGAATCAAACCAGTTCTCAAAACACATCAACTTCAAGCAATAAATTTTATGATTGACAATGAATGAATGTTAAAGGAAAATTTGGATATCATGTGGAGGCACCAGGACAAACATTGGCTTAGAACTGGATTTGATGACTATAAAGATCAGTTTCCTAACAATCAATTAACCCCTGAAGGAAATGGGTCAATACTTGCTGATGATATGGGTTTGGGAAAGACGCTTTCAACTCTTTCTCTTATAAGTGCAACTCAAAGTGAAGCAAGACAATTCCAGGTATTGGAAAATCAAGAAGGTATTAATCAGAGTTCAGCCACACTGATTATATGCCCCCTGGCAACACTATCAAATTGGATCAATGAAATAAGTGTGCACTTTGAAGATAATGCGCTTCCTTTCAAGGTTCTTTATGGGAAGGATTGTCAAAATACTAACTTCAATGAGCTACAGGACACTACTATTGTTTTAACAACCTATGAAACAGCTAGCCTAACAATGTCAAAAAATAAAAGCCAAAAAAAGATACCGGTGACTCAAAAGCTCTTTTGGTATAGAGTTGTTTTAGATGAAGCTCAGTTAGTGCCCATTTCTATATCTAAAACTTGAAACTTAATTTTTATAATCAATTTTTATAAATATTCTTTTAGTTACATTAAAAATCCTTACTCGCAGAGGGCTCAAACAATATTTGACTTGGAATCCCAACACCAACTATGCTTGACTGGAACTCCACTTCAGAACAGGCCCACTGACATTCAAAGTCTCATATTTTTTCTTAGAATCGAAAAGTGGCAAGAAGACTGGTCATGGAAGAATTTCCTTCATCCAGGTTTGCAAAAAGGAAAGGCTAATTCTATTAAATCAATCAATCACTTAATGAAAGTCATAAGCCTACGTAGAACAAAGGATGAAATTTTGTCTCTTCCAAAAAAGATTCAAAGGGGGATATCGGTTCAATTAGCAGATCCATGGAGGTCTAAACTTGATGTGCTTCAAGAAGGATTCACTGAGCGATATGGGCCCTCCAGAAGCACTGACATCCCTTGGGACTCATCTGAGTTTCTAAGAGAGCTGATGATTTTAAGAAAATTCTGCAACCATCCAATCTACGAAAATCTGGATGAAACTCCAACTTTTGATTTCACCTTGCAGCATTCCGCAAAGATTTTTCATCTTATAGGCCACTTAAAAAACTTTTTGTCTGGTGAAAGGGGTATAAATTTTCCAAAAGCTGTTATATTCTCCAACTTTGCAGACTTTTTGCAGATGTAAGTGATTCTATAATGAATTGTTTTACAAAATTGTGTTGGCTTATTAAAAACAATTTTCTAATATTTCAAAATAGAATAAAAATGGCTTTAGATGACCACAATATTAGGTATACCCAGCTTATTTGTGAACTCAGAAGGAAAAAAGCAAGACAAAAATATTTATGAATTCCATTTTAATAAAAATTGCCAAGTTTTATTTGGAACAATTCAGGCTGCAGGAGTGGGTATAGATCTCATGGGAGCTCAAAACATATATATAATGGTGAGCTAAATGTCTTATATTTCATATTAAGAACAAGAATATGGAATGTTTTATATGTTCAATGTTGAAATAGGAGCCGAATTGGAATCCAGCAGTTAAGCAGCAGGCTGTTGATTGGCTGTATAGAATGGGGCAGCAAAATGAAGTAAATGTTTTGAATTATTTTGTACAAGGAAGTATAGAATTCAGCATGTATAAGATTCAAAGGAAAAAAATGGAGCTAACAATGTAAGCCAAATTTCATTTCTATAAATTTTAATGATAATAGTAATCATTAAAATTATGTTTTTGTTTTCAAGGCTAAGTGTCCCAAACAGTGGAAATGAGGAGTATGAGTGTGCAAACCTATTATTAAGGGAGTTTTTCAATCACTCACATTAGAGGAAGAAAGAATTTCAAGGAGAGCAGGTAAATTTATGGGATTCTGAGGATTTAAAAGTCTGAGTTATTGAGGATTTAGAGATGCAAGATATAAGGGAGAATAACAGTCATTCGGAAAACCCTGGGGGACATGAGAAGGATTAAGGTTAGGGGATAATGTTGAAACCAAACTGATTCTTTTGTAAATGGCCAAGTCCTTTAGCACACTTCCAGAGTAGGTTGAAGTATCTCGAATATCAAAGTGTTGTTGGTCAAGATATTGTGAAACTTTAGAAAATTCTTCAGACCTCCATTGCATTAAGATACGTCTTAACAATCCATCATTATCAATTTCGGTGTCTGAACAACACTTGATGTTTGTGAAAAGGTTGTGATAAGTTTCACAATGTGGAAGTTGTTTAAGAAGTTTAGTTCAGTTAACTGAATTCTAAGAATCTTTGTTATTTGAAATAAAGGTCATAAATAAAAATGGTTGAAAAAAAGGGGATTTTCATACTTTTTTTTTATTCTATATTTATGCTTTCTCATTTTGATTATTTCTTGAGAGCTATGAGAGTCCTTCCCAAGTCTTAATTTATCAGCATGACCTAAAAACCAATGGTGAAGAACTCCCATTTGATTTGAGAAGCTAATTTGAGTTGAGTCAATTGGATATGCAATCAAATTATTGGTTTTTAAGGCATTGTCCCAGTGTTTAATGAGAATATTTGCCAAGACCTGGTTCCATTTGTCAAACCAATCTAGGTTCCAAGCAAAAGTTGACCCTGGGAAACCGCACATGCAAAGGTAGTCAATAAAAGATTCACTGAAAATTGGTGGAAACTTTTCTGAAACCGCTGAATTTGATTCTGGATGATGTAGTTCAAAGGTGATGTTGCATGAATTCATGTCGAATGATGAAAATCTGTCCAATTGCTCTTCAGTAGGGTTTTGTTTCCATCCATTTGATTCTGGTGACATATCCAAAAGTGAATGACAAAAATTGTGTATAGATCTACAAAAGTGAGAATTGAATGGAGGTAAAGTCTCATTAAAAATTCTATTAAGTGTTTGTGTGTTTGTGGGCAGGTTTCCATGAGGAAAGTAAGAGCTACTAGGGTTCATAAAGAATTAGATTAAGAAAGTGTTCAATTAAATTAAACAAAGAGGAAGGATAAATTGTTGAGCTCCAAAACTTTATGATCAAAGTTGATTAAAGGAGAAATATCACAAAAATTAAGAATAAGAAATATTTCAACTTTATGGCATTATAATATGCAATTTGAACTCAAAAGGAATGGTATAAAATTAAGAGAATGATTATGTGATAAAAGCAGACTCATTTGAGAAACGGATTTTTTTTTCTTTTCAAAAAATTCTTCCACAAAAATAATTTGATAAATGTGAGGCTATGTTCATTTTTTGATTACCAAAAAATTATTTTTGGTCCAATATGATAGTAATACATATTCCATTGAGTAATTTTTGTTCAACCTGAATAAATAGGCTAGAGTGTCACTTCATCACATTAATGTATAAAAATTTATACAAGGTTTCAGATTTTTTGTAATGCTTTAAGGTTTACACTTTTGTAGCATCTATTATTTGAGTATTTTTGATTTTTTCTTTATGGAAAATTCTACCTAGTACAGACAAATTTTCAAAGTGAAAGAAATATGTTTGTGATTGTTTTTCACAAAATATTAACCTTATTTTTGGGTTTAAATTTGATTTTTGGGGTAATTTTTAAAATAATTATGTTAAAAATATGGATTAATTTTCTTATAGTCCATAACTAAGAATTTTTATCAAAATCAAATAATTATAGGGTAGTTAGATATAACTTGGAAGGCATTTGATAGAAAAATAATTAAGATGCTTGTGCGTACAATAGAATTTTTTCTATGATAGAAAATATTCTGATAAACATGCATGCATTGTTGTACAAATGCAGAGAGTATACAGAATACAAATAAAGTAGACTGCATAACTTTTAATTAATATATAATTTATCTGATTAAAAATTAAACATTTAAAATTAAATAATTTCAACACATATTCCATCATATTCTTTTGATAAAAAAATGTAGCTTATATTAGCTAGTGCCTTTCAAAAAAAGGAATACCTTCAATCGGTAACATCCAATAGCTAACTTATTCCTACAATTATCACAATTACAATGCCTCTATTTTTTCATGTATGTCAATGTCAAGATCTTGGATGTTTCAATAAAAAGTATCAAACTTCTTCTGGGTCCTTTGAAGTTGGTATGGCTTTCAAAAGCTCTAATTCTTACGCAAAAAATCAAGAGGAAAGAAATAGGAAGGCCCAGATGGTTATTTCTTCCAACAATCCACTTAACATTGGAAGTTCCAGATCCACAGAAACAGTAAGCTGTATATCTATAGTTCAATGTGAGAATAAAAATCTTTATGATGTTTCAATGATTTATTACATAGGGGCAGTTGCTATTGGGGGCAGAAGTATCTTCAACAGTCTCTAGAAACTCAAATCTTGGGGAATGGTATAGCCAAATAATTATGTGGCAGACAGCAAAGCTTTCTCTGATTCATCATTTGAGCAAAGAAGGTTGTACTCAATTTTTGGATGAAGAAATTAAGAAGCTCAAACTTCTAGGTGATAGTGGAATACTGGATTCTGATAGCATTGTCCGCCTGATCCCACGCTCGATAGATACAGTTTTTAGTTGATTAAAGCTCAATCAATCATTTTTCACTTAAACATGTTGTCCTAAATGCTTTGCTCTTTATGAGTATAACTCTGAATCTCAACCATCTATACTATGTTGCAATCAACTGTTTCTTTCATCATCAAAGCTCTATTTAAAAATGATTGGAGCAGGACAAATTGCAGTTAAATGTGATGAAAGGCTGTATTTGATGGAGGAGCATCAAGAATATGTAAAATACTTATCTCTTAAAACATTTCATCACCATTCTTTTATCGACTGGCTTAAGGAAAAGATCAAACTTTTCAAATTTGAGCTTCTGATTGAGAAGAAAACCCCTGTGGCAGAACATGTAGAGTGTGAATCAATGAGGGATGTTTGCGATGGTTCAATTTGGAAAAACTTTCCCATTACCACTCCAGCTCTGGATAGCAATGATGATGAATATATGATAACTTCAGGCAACTTAATGTTTAATTTATATGTCTACTGGTTTAGTCCTGGTGGCAATAGGATTGAAGGTCATCAGAAGTCTGTAGGAAATATTATGATGGTGTGTATGAACCTACCTCAAGAAGATAGATACAAAATGGAAAATCTTTTTTTGTATGCTATTATACCTGGACCAACAGAACCCACAAGTGAACAGCTTAATCACCTTCTAAAACCACTGGTTAATGATCTAAAAACTCTATGGGATGCTATATTGATTGAAAAGACGCATCTTTATGCACAAGTCCAGAAATTAAGAGTTGCATTGTTCTCTTTGATAGGTGACATTCCTGCAATACAAAAATTGGCTGGCTTTTTGAGTCACTCTGCAAGAATGTTCTGCTCTTTCTGTAATATCTCTAAAGATGAAATTAGTGAAAAAAATGTGGGAAATTTTTCATTACGTAATCATGAGGATAATATGTGCTGGGAAACAAAGTGGAAAAATTTTAAGTCACATTGGGAGCGTGCATCAATTGTTCAGAATCATGGGGTACGATAGAGTGAGCTGAATAACCTTGAATATTGGCATCCAACTGAATATTTCTCAATTGATGTTATGCATTCACATATGCTTGGAAACCTAAAAGATCACAGTCTAAGCTATTTTCAAATCCAAAATGCAGCAAAAGATATAGAAAGAAAGCTGTAAAAGGATAAAAATTGGCATGTAAGAGAAGAAGATGACGATTTCTTTTCTGATACTTCACTGCACAAACATTCGAAAAAACGTAGAAGTAGCTTAAGCACAACAAATAATGATGATGATGATACAGGACACGCAAGACAGCACAAGCAGCAAAGAATTACAAGTTCAAGACAGTCATCAAGTCATCATGGACTAGATAGTGAAGGATTGGGAAAAAATCGATCAAGAAGCCAGAGTAGGTCATCCAGCTCCAAATTTATTCCTCCATATAGCGATTTGGCCTCAATACAGTCTCATAGCAGTGACAGTAGGAATTCATTGTATAACTTAAGGCAAAGGAGCATTAGCATATCACAGAGTGAAGGATCTCACTCATAAAATGAGACAGCTAGAGATGAAGAAAATAAAAGAAAGGTAAGGAGAAAGAAAATGAAGGTAGTAGTAATCCAGGAATCACGGCAGCAGAGCTACAGGTTGTATGGAAGATGATTGATCAAGTAAGAAGACCTTCCTGGCTAACACAAGTTCCAAAATCAGTAGGATCTAAAAAGGCAGGATCCCTCAAGGCAGCAGAATGGCACATGCTGTATACTCTCTACTTCCCTTTGTCACTTATACCCCTTTGGTTTGAAAAATTTAAAGAATCTGAATCTTCAGCTTCCTCAGCTGAAAAACCAAGAGAATATTATCTTCTCAAGTCACTTGTAACATTATGCTCAATCACCAATTTTTTGACATTAAAAAATATACAGACTAATGAGCTTAAAGATCTAGATCAATTTCTGTTAGAGTATCGTGAGTGCCTGGAAGAGGGTTGGAAGAATATTAATGCAAAGCCAAATCTGCATATCACTCAACATTATCCTGAAATGATAAAGTGTCTTGGTCTACCATCAGGTACAGCTACTTGGTCTGGAGAGCGGGTGAATCATATATTATCTGAAATTCCAAACAATCACCATCCACGTATGTAATGTTTGTAAGCAATGATTTAAAAACTCAGCTGTGCTAATTTATTAATATTTACCACAGGAGAGATACCTCTAACAATGCTCAAACATTGTTATCGGAAGTCTAGGGTATTAGATCTTGGTGAAGATGAAGATAATGATCAATGTCAGACTAAAAAAATCCATAATGATCTCAATAAACAAAACAAATGGATCCATCTAAGTATGGCATTATTTACTAAATTGGTAAGGGCACGAATGGGAAAAGAAACTTCAAGACGGGCTTTGACACCATTGGAGAAAAGTGGCGATTGGGTAGTTGAAAATGTAGCAAGCATATTGATACATGGAAAGAGGTTTACTAGTTACCATCGACACATTGCTAATTCAACAATTGAATTCTACTATGGAAAAGATAGCCAGTTTGGGCAAATTGCTGATCTTTTCAGGTCAAAGGAAGGGAATGATCAAATATATTTAATAGTAAGTCCTTTCAAGGAGCTCCGTCCAGAAGAAACATCAAAGGATCCCTATGAGCTTTTCCCACAAGTGCATTGTCGGTTAGTAAGAGTAGCCAAAGCAACTCAAATTGTGATTAAGAAAGATGCAATAATTGGACATGCAGCTACTTTCAAGCACAAAAAAGGAATTTTTGGAATCAAAGACAAGGTTGTCACTGCCATTGGACTGCAGACAGTAGTGAGTGAAAAAATTAATCAAATTTATTTTCTGTTGACTAACATCTTTGTGTTAATTTGGGATTCGGGAAATTTGTAGGATTGGTGATGTTTGTAAATGGTGAAAGAAACAATTCAATGCTCGATTAAAAAATGCAATGCATTCAACTTACCTTATCATAAATCAGTGAAAAATTACTTTGGTTGCTTTTATTGCGAGAGAACCCATGCTTTCAATGAGTCATTTTTATCTTAAATGTAAGAATGAAAGAAAGAAAATCATGATAATGAGAAATATGATGAAATGTTACTTAATGAATAATATTCTTGTTCATTCTTCTACTATAAATATTTTGACCTTCCCACTTTAGCTGATAGCTATATATTATTCACTTTATTTTTCCCCAAGATAACATACATGTTAACAAGACTATAAACATAGTATATTTTTTTACTTTAACTTTGATAGGTATAAATGTTAAAGACTGATTATTTTTCTTTTCTTTTCTTTTATTAAAGTTCATTATGGATGATAATTTTGAAGGGATGTCTGTTGACCAAACTGATTCCGATTTTTTTCCACCTCAACATACTAATACTGGAAATACTCCACCACCACCCGCTGCTGATCCACCTCGAGATGCATCTCAATCTGTACCGCCTTATCCTAACCCACCACCTAATCCCAATCCAGGCCAAGAGTCTCATGCAGAACCAAGAAATTTTAATCCCAATCATCCTTCTTCTCCTGAAAGTGCTGATAAGCATGCAGATCAGCTAGGAAGAGATTGGGCTAGTGGAGTATTGAGGGAATTTTTTGGAGACCAATCATCATCTGCTCAGCCTAACCGAGGAGCAAGCACAAGTGGAGCTGGTAAGTCAAATTTGTAGTGTATTCTTTTATTGAAAAATAAGCAATTTAATTAACTTATTTGAATTGTTAGTGAATCCCTCAATCCTTATGAGTATCAGTGATTACCACAGACTCAATTCAGCAGAGTCTCATGAACAAGAACGGGGGTTAAGGGCTGTAAGAGGCTTAGTTAGAAGGAATGATGTTCCCAGGAGTTCGGAAAGTCTAAATAGAAATATTTACCACTTTCTGAAGTATTGTCTTGGGGGACCAACACAAATAAAAAAATATCCTGCGAGCCCAACACCTTTGGAGATTGAAAATTGGAAAGCTTGGAACCAATTCAAACTGTCCTAACCCAAGTCCAATCTTCTAACCGTGCAAATTCTGCAGCTGATTGACAATTTCTGATAACCAATTCTATAGCCTTCTTGTGATCCAAAATTTGGCTACCCAAATTTTTTCCAGCACCTGAGCCTCGAGGACTAAAAGGAGGAGCACTGATCCCACTTTCTGTCAAAAGAAACTTAGAGCGTGAATTGCAAGAAAAAGGTTTTCGGAAATTTGCCTTTGATTGGACTTGCCATGATTTTTTGGAATCAACTTGGAATCAAGTCATGGGAAGCATAGTATGCGACCACTGTACCAGATGGCTCACCACCTTGAATACAATCAATCATTCAAAGCTTCAGTTCACTCAATGTGTTATTGAGAAATGGGTAGTTAATAAGGGGAAGGAGCTGATAAGGTTATTTGGGCAAGAAGAGGAAAGGGTAGCAAGAGAAAAGATTGAAAAGAGGGCAAGGGCACAAGTAAAACATTATCGGACCAAGGTAAGTTTTTTATTTTACTTTGCTTTTTGTTATTATGAAGCTGATTTAGTTGGAATTCAGATTGCTAGTGCACGCTACAAGTTAGTAAGAAATCTCTGCAGTGATGTGCCAGGTTTTGTTGTGCTTTTTCATGATACTAGGTGCATCTCTGATATCGAGGAAGGCCCAGAACCAGCCCCAACTGCACCTATTCAAGCTATTCCTGGATGGCGAAATCCTGAACTCAATGATTTGTTTAAAAAAATGGATAAGATGACAAAGGACTTAGCCCATACACCAGCTCAAAGAAAATCAGCATTAAAAACATATTCACGGTCATCAGAAAAGACAGTTGCACAAAATGGTGTATTCAATGTTCCCAAATACCTCCCCAAGAATTGCTATTCAGCAACATTTTTGCAAGGATTATCTGTGAATGAACGTGAGTCACTTGGGGTTGGAGCTGATATTGATCTGGTAAAGATTTTGGAAGCAATTAATAGAGCATCAACATCATCATAACTTAGGTATAACGGTGATCTTCTGTGTAATATAGCTATCTTATATTGAATGTTATGTATTCTGTTTTTTTTTCAAAGCAGCTTGGTAAATGTTATAAGGTGATATTGAGAGAGAGTAACATTTTTTTAAGAAAAAAAAATAATGTATGAGATATAAAAATGTATTTTCAACAAATTGATGGCCCATACCTCTTTATGTCACATTTATGTATCCATATTAATCTCAATTGAATTTAATGTTGACCAATACATAGTGAATACATGCTATGCCACTTACACTTGCCAGGCATAGCTACCATTAAATATGCCAGTATCAAAATTATTTTTGATCAAAATCAATGAGCATGTTAATCATGAATTACAGGAGTCAACTGCATATTATAATGCATGGTGCCCTTCCAACATTAATTTTGATCAAAATTTGTTTTGATATTGGCATATTGCATGGAGTCTATTCCTGGAAAGTTTAAGTGGCATAGTGTGTATTCATTATGTATTGGTCAACATTAATTTCAATAGAATTTAATATTGACATTTGCATATTGAACCCAAACCAGCAAACAACCCAAAAATTTCTTCATAAAACTGCTCATTAATTTCGATCGAAATTAGGGTTGACCATATACATATTGAATGGTAGTTATATCTGGTGTGTGTAAGTTGTAAAGCTTGTGTTCAATGTGTATTGGTCAACATTAATTTTTATTTAAATTAATGCTCAATATGCATTGTAATGTGTTTACTTAAGAATAGAGGGACCTACTTTTCATCTTACAGAAAAATGCTTGGTGGCATGTCAAATTCAATTTTTATTAAAATTAATGTTGACATGTTACCATTCATAACAGTAAGCAACTGACTGCATAAATTGATGATAATCATGAACCTTAATTTCGATAGAAATTAATGTTTCCAAGTGCAGATTGAAAAAAAGCTATGCCACTTACACTAACCAGGCATATTTACTATTTATTATGTATTGGTCAACATCAATTTTTATAGAAATTAATATGGATATGTAAATTTTATATTTACCCTCAACATGTATAGTAAATTTCTATACTTAAAAATACTTGCTGTCCTTTATAAGTCATGAAAAAAAGCATTATATCATTTCAACATTAATTTTGATCAAAATTAATGTTGGCATGCCATTATGCATTGAAACAACTAACAGACTAAAAAATTTCATGATCAAAATGCTCATTGATTTTAATCAAAATTAATTTTGACCAATACATATTGAATATAAGTAATCTCTGCTTACTCAGACCAGATATAACTACCATTCAATATGTATATGGTCAGCCTTAATTTTGATCGAAATTAATGGGCAGTTTTATGAAGAATCTTTTGGGTTGTTTGCTGGCTTGGGTTCAATATGCATATGTCAATATTAAATTCAATTGAAATTAATGTTGACCAATACATAATGAATACACACTATGCCACTTACACTTTCCAGGCATAGCTACATGCACTATGCCAGTATCAAAAGTAATTTCGATTGAAATTAATGTTGGCAAGGCACCATGCATAAAAATAAGCAGTTGACTCCAGAAATTTATGATTATCATGCTCATTAATTTCGATATAAATTAATTTTTGATACTGGCATATTTAATGGTAGCTATGCCTGGCAAGTGTAAGTGGCATAGCATGTATTCATTATGTATTAGTTAACATTAATTTTGATTGAAATTAATATGGACATGGACTATGCATAAAATTCCAATAAGTATTGGTAAGCTAAGCAGTTAGATTAACTGGCTTGATCAAGTACACCATATAAAAATTGATGTTTTAATGCCTTGGTTAATTTCAATCAAAATTAATTTTAAGCCATGCATGTTGAATTTTATCTATGTCTGTGTAGGCCATGTGAAATGGCTTGTATTCAATATGCAGGGGTCTACATTTATTTCAATTGAAATTATGAGGTGCATTGCCTCATAAATTTGGTGGTTTCTGTCAGGGTCTCATGCATGGTGCCATATGATACTTGTTAATTCCTATCAAAATTAATTTCAACACCAATATATTGAATACAAACCATGGCACTTACAGTACTTGGTCATAGCTAAAATTCAATATGCCAGTCTCAAAATTAATTTCAATAGAAATTAATCAGGATCCAAGAAGTTTATCAATAGTGTATGAGTTAAGTTTCAAGTCATATGTTTCATAATTTTCTTGCACCCATTTCTAGGTTATCTCAACAATTTTTTTCAAGTTTTATTATATTAATCAAAACTGTGGTAAGTTGTGAAAAATTAGCTAATCCAAATCTCAAATTGAATATTAATGTTTTAATAATTTTGAATGTTGCTTAAGGTATTTCATTGGGTGATTCATAATAATATTTTATCAACTTAGTAGTCCTATAACTTTTGAAAAGTAACAATATTGGTATAGTTAGGGACAACAATGCAATATCTTGTGCAGACTAAGATATATTGTTAAATAAAACTATTCAATTTTTTTTCCCTTATTTGTATCCAAGTTTATCAATGGTTTGGTCACGGTGCCCACACCCTAGCCTGACACTCCTCCTGTCACTTAAAAAACAAATTCTTATCTTAAATTTAAATGTTGCCAATTTTATATTTATAATTCATTTCTTGTTTGATGAGGCATATCAGTATATATGTGAATCTTGCATTGTCATCTGAAAGTAAATTTAACAAATATCCATAAAGTATTATCATTTTTTCTCATATAATATAATAATTAAGTGTATCTCCATTGTTTAGGAGTAAATTCTAATTTAAAAAATTTTGTATTTACCCGTGGCAATTTGCATATGGGATATACATTTGTTATTATTTGTTTTTCACACTAAAAGTCCCCAAAGAATTACTAGTATTTTCTGTTAGCTACATCAAATTTTGCTTCAATATAAACAGATTGTGATTTAGCATGTTACTCAGTTTACCTCACTATGAATAATACATGTTAAAAAAAGCTCAAATAATATAAAATCCCCCTCTTTATGTTTTCTGTTTCTTTCATCCTCACTTTAATTTTAATCTTATTCAATTTTTTATCCTATTAAATTATCAACTTCAATTTTCTAGAATAGAGTTTCTTATAATTATTCATCATATTACATCATAATTTTTTGATATCAAATACTTTTTTTTAATATTCATTAATCAATATGTCTAGTATACAGAATCCTACACCTCCACTTTGTATGTATATCATGTTCCTCTCTCTTAATTTATATATTTCACTTATGTTCTATATATTTTTTTTCAAAAAATTGATTTTCCAGCGCCCAAATGTGTTTCATCCCACTCTCTGATTGATACTCTCTTTGAAGCTTTTGAGCTTGCACCATGTCTGCCACATGGCATGGCACCTAACCCTCCTGTACTTAGCAATGAGAGGCAGGAAATAACGAGAGTTCAGTATCGCAATTTACTTGAATTGGCTAGAGATAAAACAGAAGAACTTGTCAAGATCCTTAACAATAATCCTTCTCCTTCATATTTATCTAACCCTTGTAATGACTTACTCCAATATGTGAAAAGCCTTGAATAATGTATGTTCTTCACTTTTTTTGTCTCCTTTTAAATTAGTAGATAAGATTATTAATATTTTTTTTCTTCATATATATTTGTAGCTTAAGAGGAGGGTATGATTCATCCTGATGAAATCATTGTCATTAGGGATGATGATGAGACAGATGAACCATCAGCTTCAACTCATGCTTCAACTTCTAAGGAAAATCTTGAAACACCTGTTATCTGCTCCAAGAAAAAGAAATTATCCCAAGGCTCCTCTTTTGTTCGACATATTAAACCGGCTTCTGCTAATGAATTTTCTGATGTATCAAATAATAAATCTCAAAAAAAAGCAAAGGCTTTGATAATGAGTATATTCTTGTTTCCTTTTTTTTTATTGTTATTCTTTTATCTTTAAAATTCTATCATATAACTCTTTTATTGCTTACATATTGTACTTTTTATCTTTCTTTTGATATTTTGTACCAGAAACTCACCTACTGTAGATTGTTCCATCCATAAACGCCCTCTCCCCGATGAAGATGATGAAAATAGCAATGAAAATAGCAATGAAAATAGAAATTAAAATAGCAATGATGAACTGCCAGAATATGAAGCTATTCTTGCTCATCAAAACAAGCAAACTTTAAAATCCTCTTCAAGACATGACGATATTTTTGATAAAGATTATGATTCAAACCACTCATCACCGAATTCCTTCATTTCTAAGAAGCAATACCCATCACCTCCTAAATTACCTTTTTTTTCCACTTTGAAAGCTTCTCTACCAATGAAATCAACTCCAATCAAGATATCAAAAAAACCTCTAACTTATTCACCCTCAGTTCTAAAAGACTCTGATTTGCTGGAGGAATTCTGTAAAATTCATAATTTTTATAAAGGTAGAATCAGCACGGCAAAGGTCCTCAGGTCGTGGTTGGAAATTGTTACTCTCCTCAAATTAAACTCTTCTACTTCTTCCCAAGAACCCATGTTAAATATTCCAATGTTTACTTTTCATTGGGAAAAATCTTGTGGAGAAGATTGGCTTTCAAAACTTACTGAGTTATGTAAGTTACCTTAATTTTCAGTCTTTACTTTGTTCTTTTACTTATTTTTTTTCCTTTTGTAGCAAATATTTTTTAGAGATTGATAGCTCACAGCTATGGGTACTCGATAATATTGATTTCAAAAAAATGGAAGATTTATGTGATCCTGATGGTTTAAATACTGAAATTCTTTCCTCAACAAAGAAAACGGATCACCCTGAATCCAATCTTATCCAAATTCTCATGAGATTAATGATCCCAAGTGACCACTGCCGTTCTTCATGGGTATCTCTTATATCATCTTCACTTTATCTGACCGCACATGAATTCAGCCATCTTCCATCACATCAAAACATTAACTCATATTGTCCAATTGAACGTGGTCTTCAGCTTCTAGCTCACCTTTCAAATCTGAATAGTCCGATTCCTGATGGCTTAGAATTTGGTCCCACTGCACTTCAAACCCGTGATATATCAATGTCAACTCTTCTTCAAATCAGAAATATTATCATTGATATAATTATGTCAATTATAATTCTTAAATCAAAATATTGTGCTTCAACAATATCAAGTGGCAAGACTAGCAAAGCTCAACAATCAAGTCAGAAAAACGAAAATACTGAACTGACTATAATGAGACAGAAACAAAAGGCTGCACTAAACAAGATAAATTCTGAATACTCCCACCACCAATATCAATCTTTCACAGTCTATATAATTGATGGTGTCCGTGGTTTATTTCTGAGCTCTCAAGATCATAGATTGGCTTCAGCAGCTGATTGCTTGGAGGTAATATCAGAAATTAAGTTTCTTAATTTACATGAAAAAAAAATCATTTTATGGAAGAAATAATTTGGAAAAATTTAAATAACTATATTTTAACATTAATAAAACCTTTTATAGGCAAGTGTGATCCATTTCCTTTAAAATTTGATCCCCAAGTCCTCCGGAAATTTCTAGGGCTATTTCTGCAGATTTTCTTAATCACTGGAGCTCCATTCAGCCAGTATCACCTTTTTTTGCTAAACATAGCCTTTCAATAAATTAATATTCCAACATGTAAATAGATAAAGTTCTGTGTATATGATTTATCTTGTATAATTCAAGTTATTTTCCTTCAAATACGTCAAACATGTGACCATCTTTGAAATTTATTAAGAAACCTTTGACATGATTTTCTAAATTAATTATTAAAAAAATTATTGTAAGTCCAGAAATAACAAAGATTTTAAAATCTACTTATATGATTTCAAATACTTGTATTAAATTCTTAAATATTTTATTGTTTATATAAAAATATGATAACTGCTCTAGTTTTGTTACTTTACCTTTAATATTAAATAATCTATTAATTATTACAAATTTTTTCATTGATTGTAACATTTTTAATCAGAAGTAGAACAACTAAAATAATTAAATGTGTTTATTCTTAAAAAAATACAATTTAATCTATTTTTGATTCAAAATTCTTTCATCAACTCTTTATTATTGACTTTTTTATTAATAAGCTTGTTTGACCTAAAATACTATACAGTTAATTTGGTAGCATTAAAAGCACATTTTTATGGCTAATATATTTCAAATTCTTAACTATAGTTTTTGTATTTTAGAACCTTTGCTACCAATTTAATAAAAATGACATTAGGGGGTGTCAGTTCTGGCAAATCCGCACTTAAATTTGACCAAATCCGCACTTAAATAAGTGCGGATTTCCAAAACACACTAGCCCCAATACTGGTGGATTTCAAAATGAAATAAGTCACTTATTTCACTCAAATCCGCACTTTCTCAACCAAAAGTGCTGATTTCACCATCAAGTCCCATTTCACTGATTTGTCAGCATCATCCCATTCATACGCAGCACTCCGCAGCATAACACTTCATAACTCAAAACATCGTACATCACTTACATCTTAATATCATATCATATAAGAGTCATGCCTTCCTCACTTTCAAATCATGATAAATTACATAAAGCAATGACTTTCATGGCGCTTGAACTGCTCTTGGACTCTGATTCCGATTCTGATCTAGAAGAAGATTTTGTCGTTTTATCAAAAATGGCCAGGAAACGTTACCTTCTTCCCAGAAAGCCTCAAGTACTTCATACCCCCAAGTACACCATCCAAACACTTCTTAACCTATCTACACCCAGTTTTAGACAGCTGTTCAGGACTTCTCAGGAATGTTTCCTTAAATTGCTTGAGCTTATTCAGGATCATCCCATATTTCACAATAATTCTCAAAAAGAACAACGACATCCTTCAATTCAATTGGCCATCACACTATGTCGTTTGGGTTCAAATGGTAATGGAGCCGCTTTGAAACGTTTAGAAAATGTCTTTGATTTAGGGTATGGTTCAGTTAACACTTATACCAAACGATGTATCACTGCCATCAACTCCTTGGAATCTCAACTTCTCACCTGGCCAACAAAAGAAGAGCGACTTGAATCATCTCAGGTTATGCAAGCAGAGGGCTTTCCAGGATGTATTGGTTTTGTTGATGGTACTACTATTCCTTTGAGCCAGAAACCTGCTCAAGGTGGAAACAATTACTTTGACCGTAAAAAGAGGTAGATTATTTTTAACTCCTTTCATCCTCCTTGAAACTAACACAAACAAATATATCTTCTTTATAGATATTCAATTAACGTTCAGCTTATATGTGACATAAACCAAAAATATATATCATTCTTCGCTGGCTATCCTGGCTCATGTCATGACTCCTACGTCTTCCAAAGAATGCATATTTCAAATGAACCTGAAAAATTCTTTGATGAAAATCAGTATCTTCTTGCAGATTCTGCTTATGTGAATGGAAAGTATGTACTTCCTGCTTTTCGGGGAGCAGCTTCAGAAGACAGTCAAAATGCCAAATTCAACAATCATTTGGCAAAGTCAAGAGTCCTTATTGAACATTCTATTGGAATCTTGAAAGGCCGTTTTTCTAGTTTAAGGGAATTAAGAAGTCCTCTTAGAAATAAATCTGAAATGGAGGCGGTGATCAACTGGATTCTGTGTTGCACTATACTTCATAACCTACTTGCTGACCTCAAAGATCAATGGTTAGAGCTGTATGAAGATGAACAAGTTGATTCACCTCCGACTATATCCAACACTTCTATTTCTCAATCAACTAGTATAAGGGTGAAAATCCTTCCAATAACACTCCAACATTTTTCAACGCAATTTTAATTTTTTTCTCTTTCTCTTCAAATTATCAATTTGCATGTATTATTCACTAAGAATGGTAAATTTTTTTGCATATTTTTTTGGTTTTTGAATTTGCTGTTAAAGTCTTATTTTTTTTTCTCTGTGTTTTCTTTCATCAACTCAACATGAAATCGCATATTTTCAGCAAACACCACACAATATAGGGGGAGGACTTGCTAGCAAGTCCGCAACTTGAAGTCAGATGGAAATCAGATGGAACTCAGACTGAAGTAATAATGAACTTTCACTTGAAGTATCACACAAATAACAATGGATCTATATTGAAAACATAGTGAAAGTGTGAGGATAACTGAATGGAAGCCAGAAAAAATCATTCCATGAGTCTACTCAATGCAAAGTATTTTTTGAAACAGCTTATTAAAATAATACTTTATTAAATTAATTTGATCAATAAAAATTGATTGACAATATTGCAATTCTTAAATACAATAATTTTATTAAAAAATTTCAGATTACATATAAAAAAAATCAGTGACTTTTTCTATTACTTACAACTGTTTTTACAGAATTGAAAACTATGTTTCAGCTAATATTTTATGGAAGTGAACTCTGTTCTTCGCCCGAAGAACAGAGTTCATCCTCCTATTTTCACACTCTGTTTGCACCAATCTCCATCCCTTTCAATTCTATCAACACATGCTTGTCTTCCCTTCCCATGCCTTTCGCTATCCTCCCAGCCCCATTGTATGCCATCCTCTTTTGATCCCCATTTCACCCCTCTCAACCTCTCCCAGACCCTTTTCTTCATTTAAAATGCCTCGGAACCCTTAATCTTCCCTTCCAACTCTTTCCCAACCTTTTCGCTACCCCATACACCCTTCCTCACCCCTCTCTCCAGCCTTAGTCCCAAACCTAGTTTCTAGACTTGATCTGCATTTTGGCTTAAGGAATTGTCATTACTTTAAAAGTAGTATACTTGACATATCTTATTTATATATTAATTAATTTATGTAATTATATTAAATTTTGATGACTTTCACCCTTTACTTCAATAAAATGCAGGGGAGGGTATTGCCAATTTTTTAAATCTGACATGTGAAATTGATGACTTAGAAAAATTTGGTGGTACCCACCCCTTGTTTCAATAAAATGCAGGGGAGGGTATTGCCAATTTTTTAAATCTGACATGTGAAATTGATGACTTAGAAAAATTTGGTGGTACCCACCCCTTGTTTCAATAAAATGCAGGGGAGGGCATTGCCAATTTTTTAAATCTGACATGTGAAATTGATGACTTAGAAAAATTTAGATAAGCAAACTTATTGACTAGAAAGTAAAGATAGAAAATTTTTATTATACATTCAAATTTTTGTCAAAAATAACGTACTATATTCTTTTCCTTTTATAAGTCAGCATATAAGAAAATATTACCAAAAAGAAATCAAACAAAATTAAATTAACTAGAAAAACAAATTATCAATTGAAAAGGTCAAGTAATTTTTTAATGTCCTCATAAGATTGGCCATTTTTAACACATTCCATAATGAAATCTTTTTTTTTAAAACTCTCTTGTTTTTCCAATTCACAAGTAGCCATTTCTCTTTGAAATTGACGGTCATTTACTCTTTCCATCTGCTCTACCTCAAATTTTTTTTCTTCCAAATCTAAGGCTTGCTGATCTTTCCTTAGCATATGATCAAACTTCATCTTCTCAAAGTCAAGGGAATTATTTGCAATAGTTGATTTCGCTGAGAAAATTAAATTGAAATAAATAAATAAATGAGTTAATGATTAAGATATATAGTAAACAAAACTTACTTATATCTTTTTTTTCAAAATAATCCTCAAGGGAGCCAAATGAGCTTGTTGAAGTATTACCACGTTTTAATAGATGGTTCAAGTTCATTGAAGTTGAGGCTCGACGCTTTAGTTTGGAGTTTGAACAAGAGGCTTCAGGAAGTTCTTCTAAAGCAGCTTCTAAAGAGGTATTCGCATTTCCAGAATTGAGATAATTTAATGGAGATTGAGTTTGAGTAGGAGGAGACTAGAAAGAAAGAGAAATTCAGAGAAGAATTGAAGAAAAAACAAAAAGTAAACATACATTTAAATTTTGGGCCTCTGAGGATTCAGATCTTCTGCGATATAATTGTTCTGCTTGATAGTTGGGATCATCTTCAGCTGAACTATGGTTAGAAGGTGGAGGGGATTGATCTTCTTCAAGTAAAGGTGTGTTGGGAGGATTATAGGAAGGTTTGGATCCAGAAGGTATATGCTTAGTAGTATTGTGTAGAAACCAAGGGTTTACATCAACTCGGGTGCCAAAAAGATTATCCATTTCCTCATAGAAAGGACACATGACATTGAGCTTTTCGGAAACAGTAGTAATTCCAATCTCCAAATCATCATCGTCAATACCAAAGCCAGTTTCATTTACAGCATGATGAGTCTTTTTATATTTTGAATGGTAACTCTTAAATCTCTCCTTCATTTGTTTAGGATTGATATCGATTCTCCCCCTTGTTTTCTTCCTTACTTCATTGGCCATCAACAAGTAGCCATTAACCTTTGAAGAAGGCGGACGTCCAATACGAGTGGACTTTTCACATCCAAAACATGCTTCAAAATTTGATTTTATTTTAAGGAAGTTGATTATGATGAGATAATCATCCTTTTTAAGCTGACCTGAACCTGCCTTTGATTTTTCAGGTGTAGGGCTTGCTTTACGAGGAGACTTTTGTGACGAAGCAGATTTTTGAGTTACCTTTTGAGATTTGGAATGTCTGGGAGGCATTATGAAACTGGCACATAACAAGAAAAAAGATTAAAAAGTAGAAGAAATAAGTAAAAAAGAATGTAAACATGCCTGGTCAAAATATTGAAAATGTCAGGAAGGGGTGTGTGCCGAGGATTGATGGGTAGGTAGCGAGGAAGGTCAGTGTGTCACATGTTACAGGGATGGGGTAAGAAAGGAAGGGATGTTTTGTGGCCAAAATGTGGTTGTGAAAAAAAACGGGAAAAAAGTGCTGATTTGAGGTCATAACTGACACCCTTTTTTGAAATAAGTGACTTTTTTGCAAAATTTAAGTGCTGATTTGTAAGTGCTGATTTGGTTTGAAATCCGCACTTAATTTAAGTGCGGATTTGCCAGAACTGACACCCCCTATTTAAAGATTTCACAACTTATATATTTTCTCAAAAGTAAATCAAATTTTCTTATAATATTATGAAAAAAAAATTATTCTATTTCACAAATAAAAAAAATAGATAATACTTTAATCATCACAACTGAAAATGTTACAGCTAATCCCAGTATTTATCATGTTTAATTTCACATTAAGTTGTATAAATATGATATAAATTTTTAATATTTAATTATCAAAATTTTTTAGATTTGTCTTAACATTAGATAAATAATACTTTGCTGAATTTATTTCTTCCTCTATTAAGTCATCTCTTTTCAAAAAACTCTCAAAGCACTAATCAAATATTTATACCTATCTTTTTCTTCTTTAATTTCCAAGTAATCTTAAATATCAATATCAAAAACATTAAGCTTTTCTATAGCATGAAAAATTCTAGTGCTGATTTGAATAGAAGAACCTATCCTTGTGAAGCCATGAATTTCGTGACATCTTGAGGTAAAATGCCTCAGTTGATTGGCAGGCCATAACGTCACTGTTGTTCCATTAGTTGCTTCAAATTTAATTTTACTTCCAATTTTGGGAAACATAAGTTCTCCACCTGTTTGTTGTGGTTGGGTCTTATTGTACTTCATATGAATGGTATTGTTTTCTGTATCTTTAGGAAAAAATATTCCATAAGTATACTCACTTGCATCCTTATCACAATGAACCTCATTGGAGAACCCATTACCATTTGCTCTAGATGTCCAAGTTAAATTACTAGCAAACGGTACACCCTCTTCTTCACTATAAACTTTTGAAAATCCAGGAATACCAAGTTTTGCACAAAGATTAGTTGCCTTGTTGTACTTTACATATGATATTTTTTTAAAAAAATATTCAAAGTACATTGCAATCCTCTTCATTTGTTTTTTATATTCATCCGTGCGTACAATCTTATCAGTGTATTCATCTTCAAGTAAAAGCATTCAAAAATTCAGTATTTAAATTAAAAAAAGTGATACTTATGAATATATAAAGATTTCTTCCTATCTAAAATAAAGCCACCACCAAAAAATTTTCCAAAACCACCAGCTCTTTGATGATAACCATTATTTGTAATTTCATGTTTGCAGTAAGAAAAATCCTTAATGCATTGCACCGTAGCTTCTAACATATCTAGTTCTTTGATCTCATGAATTTCAAAAGTCTGCACAAGAACATTAGGTATTAAGACACCTTTTAGTTTATAAATACTACAACCAGGAAAAAAATTGTAATAATTATTGCAATCTGTCATATTAGGGGGTATCAATGTTCAGGGATCCGCAATTAGGGATCAGGAATTTTTTTTCCCGGGATCAGACATTATTAATTGCGGAAGATTCTTATCCACTAGCCCCAGGGCTAGTGGATAAGAAATCCACAATAATGCATTATCCTGCCTCTTATACCCCAATTTCCATTCCTAATTCCTGATCCCAAACTCATCTCATCCATGATGGATTTGCAAGAAAGTCACATGACTCATAATTGCTGATGCCATCCTTAAGTCTTTCCTCACTCTATGCTACTTAATTTTGGTGGCGAAAACTTAAGTTTTTTTTCTATCTACACACCCCAACTGCACATTTGGCGGTGAATTCCCACATCCCTCATGACTTAACCCTTCCACCGGCAACAATGAAACACCTCTCTACTAGGAAGCTACTTCACTCAACAATGAATGCTATTACTTTTCTTTTAGTTCTTTACTATAAATCTGACTCTGATTTGGAAGATGCTTTAGCTTATATGTTTTTTCTTTCCAAAAAGCGTTACATCATCACCAGGGGGCCAAATCTTTATCATGATCCCCGATATGATCTTGCCTCCATCCTCAACATTCCTCATTTAAACTTCACACAACTTTTTAGAACTTCTCCCGATTCTTTCTTCAAACTTTATCAACTCATCTCCAATCATCCTATCTTCCATAACAATTCTCATAACAAACAGCGTAATCCTGCCATCCAACTTGCTGTTGCTCTATGTCGCTTTGGCTCAAATGGAAATGGTGCTTCTGTAAGACATTTGGATAATCTCTTTAACATAGGATATGGTACCGTGATATTATACACCAAGCTCTGTATGATTGCTATCCTTTCCCTCAAGTCTCAAACTCTTGCTTGGCCAACTCCAGAACAGCGAGTTGAATCCTCTCAAGTAATGCAAGCTGAAGGTTTCCCAGGCTGTATAGGTTTTGTTGATGGCACAACCATCCCTTTGAGTCAAAAGCCTGCTCATGATGGCAACCATTATTTTGATCGCAAAAAAAGGTTTCTTCAAAATCTCCTCCAAGTTCTCATCTTTCACAATCTAACTTTTTATCTTCTTTCTAGATACTCTATTGCCGTTCAAATTGTATGCGATGTCAATAAAAAATTTATTGCATTTTCACAGTGGCTGCCCTGGATCATGTCATGACTCTTCCGTCTTCCAAAGAATGAGGATTTCTCAATCCCCTGACTCATACTTTTACGAATCTCAGTACCTCCTTGCAGACTCAGCATATGCAAGTGGAAAGTACATTATACCTGCTTTCCGTGGTGCAAATTCAGAAAATTACCCCAAAACTAAATTTAATTATCACCTTGCACAATCAAGATTACGAATTGAACATGCTATAGGTATTTTAAAGGGACAATTTTCTAGTCTTCGGGAGCTCAGAATCCAATTTCAAAAAAAATTGGAGATCAAAACTGCAAATCATTGGATCTTGACTTGCGTAATACTCCACAATATTCTAGCTGATTTAAAGGATGAGTGGAATGATCTTTATGAAGAAGAGGATCCTGAACCACCACTGGCACTCCCCTCCCTTGATTCACAAATCATTCAATCAACCGGCATACGCCCCATTATAATGCTAATTACTCTCCAACATTTCTCTTCACCCTTTTAATTTTTTATTTTTATGTTTTCATACTTTCCAAATGTCCTCTTTGTGTACTTTAATCACTTGGTTTTGTATTTTGGTTTGTTGCATATTCATTTTTTTTTTTGAATTTACGGTGAATATCTTTTTTTTGGATGGCTCATTGGTTTTCTTTCACCAGCTCAACATGAAATCGCATATTTTGTTAGTGATTTTTTTTTTCATTCATCCCTCATATCCTTTTCCTATTCTCCTCCAAAATCCCTCAAACAATTTGGTTTCATTCATTTTGTCATCTCATCTCTCCAGGTAAGTCATTTTATTCTTTTTTTTTGATTTTTTGATTACTAATTATAATTTTTTTGTTTTTTTCTGTTTATTTTATTTTTTTTATCTAAATTTTTTTTGTAAGTGGTTATTTTGGATTTCAATGGTATAATTAACCTTTTTTTTCTCTCCCTCTTTACTTTATTTTTTAGCTCCATCACCCTACTCTTCATCCCTCCTTGGCATTGTCATTATCCCCCCTTTCCCTTATTTCACTTTTTTTTGGCTCCATTTCATTGAAACACATACATTTCACATTCTTTATGCATTTCACTTACTCCATATTCAATTTCCCCATAATTCCAACATCAATCTTTCTCACTCTATTTTTCCTACTTTTCAATCAAGGTAAGTTTCATCTCCTTTTTTTCATGCCTATATGATATCTCATTCCTTTTATGAAAACTTCATACTTAAATATATGTATGACTCTTATCTGGATAACAGTGAACTTATAAAACTCCTTTTGATCTCATCTTCATTACCACTTTTCAAGTTTTTGTAAAATTTTGAAAATCAGACTTGGAATTAGGGTTAGGTTTATTCAAATCTAATGTTCTTTTTACTGAAGGTTCTCCTGAAGGCTACCTTTCATTTCCTGCAAACAGATTTGAATTTGATTCAGTGGTTGCTGAGATATTGACCGTTAAAGTTGAGCCTTTTTTTTCCCAATTTAAATTTTTATTTCATTTTTTTATGTAACAAATTAGGGTTAGGTTTATTTAAATCGCATGTCCTTTAACTGAAGATTCTACTAAAGCATATCTTTCATTTTCCACAAACAGGTTTGAATTAGGTTCAGTGGTTGCTGAGATTTTGACCTTTGAAGTTGAGCCTTTTTTCCAAATTTCACTTGTCTTATTTCACATTTTTATATTGCATATTTAGAGGATAAGGATTCTGAAACTCTTATATGATTATTATCTAGGCATTTCAATTATATAGGCATATATTCTTTGGTCAAGAATATCACTAAAGCTCAAAAAGATGAAGATTTTCGCTTATGGGACACTCTACCTTCCTTTGACTCTTTTCTTGCTTTTCAACTCAACAAGCTCTGTAATAAAGCATTTGAAAAAAATCATGAACTTGCAACCAAAGTTGGAATACCGAATTGGTGTGACTCCGAATTGGAAGATATCAGCCACGAATATCTTTTATTTTCTAATGTTATTATCACTCATTCTGGATTCCACAATAGGATTCATATTGATAGGAATGATGCCAATTTTCTTACTTTTGGAATATTCTCATATATCAATCCGATAACTGGCCACCCAATACCATCTCCAGATAAAATCAAAGGACATGATTTATATTTTCCAGACCACCGGTGCATCATTGATTTTGGTTTGGGAAATGGTATCATAGAAACTATTTGGAATTCTTCTAAGGATAATCATCAAACGACCAAAGCTCCTCCTGGTTTGGAATCCTGTCAAGATTTCACTCATTTCGGTTGCTCATTTCAAATCAGTAATAAGTTGATACAAAGAATCAATAAGGTAAAGAAAGAAGGTAAAGTTATTCGATTTAAAAAAACTTTATCTAGATCCAAAAAGTATGGGGATTAGAGTTGTCATTGAAAATTTTATATTTTTTAATAAATTTTTAATAAATATTTTTTATATATCAATTTTCTCAAGTAATGTGATGAGCCATCGACCTTGTGTTGTATAACAGGTAATCATGATAACATTTATTTGTTTCATGGGGTTCCTCTTGCCTATACATGTGGAAAGTCCCAAACTTTTGTTTCTCGACTTGGTCTGCATTTTGGCTTGAGGGATTGTCATTACTTTAAACTAGGGAAATTGATATATATTAGATATTTATTTAATAATTTATGTAATTATATTAAATTTAGATGACTTCCACCCCTTACTTCAATAAAATGCAGGGGGGGTACTGCCAAATTTTCAAATCTGACATGTGAAATTGATGACTTAGAAATATTTTGGTGATACCCACCCCTTGCTTCAATAAAATGCAGGGGAGAGTATTGCCAATTTTTTTAAACAGATATAGAATTTTTTTGACTTGTAAATATTTTTGTGATACCTGTCCCTTACTTCAATAAAATCCATGGGGGGTTGTGCCAAAATTTCTTATAAGACTTGTGAAATTTTTGACATGTAAGAATTTTTGGGATACCGGTAAAATGCAGGGGGTAGTAAAGCCAAATTTTCATAAAAAACTTTCAAGATTCATGACATGAAAGAATTTTTGTGATACCCACCCCTTACTTCAAAAAAATCCAGGGGTGGTGGATTGTCAAATTTTCAAAGGAGACTTGAAAATTTTATTTAAAAAAAGAATATTTAACATTAAAATACGATATTTCAAGAAATACAGAAAATAATTGTAAAATTTATGTACAAATAAATATGAACACATGAAGTGAGAAAGAAATAAAAGAAACTAGTCAACAAAAAATTTCATTAAACGTTCTATTTCTTCAACAGATTTGTTTGCTTTAATGCATTCGATCAAGAAATCTTTCTTTTTAGAACTTTCTTGGAGATCATGCTTATACTTCATCTGTTCCATTAAGTTTTGATGCTCGAGTGTTTTTTCCTTATTTTTGGATTTTTCAATACTAAGAGTTAACTCAAACTTCTTATCCTCCAAATCTTGGGCCCTACCATCCTTCTGTAAAGAGAGCTCAAACTTCTTCTCCTCCAAATCTTGGATCCGATCATCCTTCCATAAGGAGAGCTCATACTTCCTCTCTTCCAAATCTTGTACTCTGTCATCCCTCCTTAAAGAGAGCTCTTATTTCTTCTTTTCAAAGCTCAGAGTCTCTTTAGCAATTTCCACTTGTTCTAGAGTGAGAATAAAAATTAACATAAAGTAGAAGAAAAGCAGAGTAAAGTAATAAGAGGT
Source organism: Hemileia vastatrix (assembly GCA_030280995.1). Classification (NCBI taxonomy): domain Eukaryota; kingdom Fungi; phylum Basidiomycota; class Pucciniomycetes; order Pucciniales; family Zaghouaniaceae; genus Hemileia; species Hemileia vastatrix. The sequence continues at coordinate 22,018,991 of JASXTE010000001.1, read as the reverse complement.
ATGATATCACTTACCAGCATCACGTTTCTCTAAAAACTGTTCCATCAAAGAAAAAGGTGTTTGTGATGAAGTATCACTTTTTTGTCATCTTTGGGAGAGGAAATTTAGACTAGTTGAAGCCCTTCTCTTTTTGTTCAATGTAGCATTTTCCTCCTCATCATTGTCACTAGCTTCAGACTCAGTTGATTGAGGATCCTGGGTTTGTTCATCAGCCTTTTAAGAAATAAGAAAAAGATAAGTAAATAAAAAATAGAAATGATAAGATAAAAGAAAAAAGAAACAGACCTGAGTTAGATTTGGTTGGGTTAAATCACCTATAGGATCTACAGAAAAGCTATTTAGATATGTCTCATTCAAATGAGGGGAGGCTTAAGTGGAGGAAGAGGATGAGAAAAGATTTGCTTCAACATCATGTTAAGAGATAGGATCTTCTCCATCCAACATGTTTACAGGATTAACATCAGCTCGCTCTCCAAAAATTGCATCCATCTCTTTAAAGTAAGGACATAAAGAATCAAGTTTATTGTCTATGGATTTTATGCCCTTATTTATATCATTGTTGGTAATCCCAAAACTAGTGGAAGATGAAAGAGCCTTTTCCTTCTTGTATTTTGCTCGGTAATGCTTGAAGCGTTCAGACATCTGTCTAGGCAAAAGATCAATCCTTCCCTTGGTCTTATTGCGTAATTCATTTGCCATTAGAAGATAGCCATTAACTTTTGATGCGGGGGGCCGTCCTACTTTAGTGGCATACTCAGTACCAAAACAAGAATCATAGTTAGATTTGGTTTTCAGCCAGTTGATAAGAATGAGATGTTCATCTTTTTTTAATTGAACAATATTTGATTTCTCAGCTGAGCGGGGGAAAGAGGAAGTAGTGGGAATTGAAGAACAACTGTGTGATGGCTGCCTTTGAGAAGATCTAGGATGACGAGGCATGTTATTATAAATGAAGATGAAAAGGAGCAGAAACAAGCAGATGAGATAGCGAGATGAAAAGGAGAAGAATCAAATAGATGAAATGGGGAGAAATTCTGAGCGGATAGAATGAACAGGATGGGATGAGAATGGAAGTGCGCAGCAAGGTAGAAGGCTGGGATATCCAGAAAGTTGTCCAAGATGTGGTTATGGAAAATTGAGTAAAAAAATGTCGGATAAGAGGTGAACATTGACACGTAAAGTGTCTGATAACCCAATTATTAGCAAAAATAATTGCAGAAGATAATTGGGGTATGCAGATTATTTTCCGCAATTAATTTAATTGCGGATTGGTCAACATTGATACCCCCTATTATTTGCATAAGATCGTGCGTAGAAATGTGGCTTCTTCCCATTTGTATCCATTCCAAGAGCATTTACAAGTTTCATTCCGGTAGCAATGTCTTTGGCCCACCTATTGTTAGAGTTCTTCCCTGGCCATTTTTTTTTCAAATTGTTACTCATTGATGGTTCAATCCTAAGAGAATTCAATTTTGATTTAAAATAGAAAAAAATCAAAAATCAGAAAATAGTAACAGAATTTCAATTATCAGTCAATGATACCTTTAACTTTATCATATCTTAAATATTAGAAATACAAAATTTAGCATATCTACATATTAGTAAATTTATATACTTTTTCTTTATTTCAAATATTAAAAAAGTGTTTCAAAGGTATACTTTATTAAATTATACATATAAAGAGTATAGCTTTATCCTGTATGCATTCAGCAAGTACGAGATTTGGCTCTACACTTAATATTAATAAGATAATGAAAGTATAACTCCAATACACTAGTAATATTAAAAAATTTACAGAATTATCATATCCACACATATAAAATGAAAAATCTTGCTCTGACCAATATATTGACTTAGAAAGTTATACTTCAATAAATTATTAATTTTTAAATTGTAGCATTGTCCTGTATGCTTTCAGCAAGTATGAGACTTTGAAACAACTTAAAAATCAATAAATTAAAGTTAAAGTACAAACAATCTAATTATTATCATGAAAAGTAAAACATTATCCTGTATGCTTTCAGCAAGTACGAGATGATGTTCTACTTTTCATATTAATAATATAATAGTTGAGAAAGTATTAAAGAAATATAGAAAAATGATAAGCAAAACATGAACTTACATGTCTATAAAATCTTCTTACATTTGTAGCTGATTGATCAAAATTAATTATAAAGTTTATTTTATAATTACTGTTTTAAAAAATAAATGGTTAGATAAATAAATTTAACATTTTTGATAAGGAATAAAGAAAAGTAAATTGGCAAACAAATAAAAAAACTTTAAGTTAACTGAAAAAGAATTTTTTTATAATGAATCGAAAGGGTACAGTAAAAGATACCATAAAAATAAATTCAGAATTAGAATCATTAGATTAACTTGTCAAAAGTGTAAAAAAGAGTAACAAACCAAAATGATATGAAATGCAATAGAAAGAAAAATTTGCTTACCGGTAATCAGATAAGGTCAAGAAAATAGTACCAATAATTCAAAATGATAAAGCAAAAATATGATTGATAATTTTTGAAAAAGGTAAGTGAGAAAGAGAAAGGAAAAATAAATTGGGTGGCAAACAGATGTAGATATCATGAATTTTCACTGATCTCATTTTCAAAAAAATGCAGCTCTCCAAGTCATATGATAAACTTCATCTAAATTCCAAGAATAATGTTGCCAAGGCACTGTACACAGCATGATCATTTTTTCCTATGCATATACTAATTCCAGCTAGAATTTTCTTGGCTGCATGTTGTACAGATGAAAGTTTGTGGAACGCTGAATTTCACATCTAAAAAAAATTGATGCCACATAATTCTAGCTACCATTTTTCACGTAGCTAAAAAACATACACTCATCACATTTAAATTTACATTGCGTCAAAATTAATTCATTTTTGAATTTTTTTAAAGGGAACTATAATGTGCACCACCTATTTCTAAAATATGAACCTCTTCACCATATCAAATTTGTAGATTTTTAATTGTGCAATTTTTATGCCTTGGCCTTTTTCCTGATCTTACTTGGCTCAAAATATCAAAACATGGCCAATGTTGCTGAAAGCAACATTTGATTTTGTTTCTATGTGTATCAATGGAAGGCCGTTTATAACTGGCTGCAGAGTGTTGTATATCTTTTTAAACAAATTTTTTTTATTTATGTATTTTAATTAGATAATTTACTTTTTAATGCAGCCAGATTTATACTGGCTGCTTTTTGGAAAGCTTAATTTATGACCCAAGCCTTTGAAATTGGCTTGGGTCCCTTACATTGCAATTTTGTACTTCCAGCCAGGTTTCCCCTGGCTGGAAGTGTCTCTTTCAGGCAATCAAAGTCGCTAAAAGTGACTTTGATTGCTTGCTGTAACATTTTCCACCCTCCCAGCCACCTTACTAGGCTGGGAGGTGGCCAAAGCTGTGTGCAACGCGTGTTGCACAATTGCTTCCATATCTCATGCAGCTGATATCAAGTCAGCTGCATGAGATATGGGCAGCACATGCAATGCGCGCTGCATGCAGCAGAAATGCGCGTGTGTTGCATGTGCTGAATGCAGTGCATTGCACAGCCAGTTTTTTTCTGGCTGTGCAATGCACACAGAGAAACCAAAGTCCTTGCAAGGGACTTTGGTCTCTAAAATGGAAGCGACTTTCCCTACCAGGTGCAAACTGGGGGGAGAGTGAGAGACAAGTTAGACTGAAGTTTTTTGAAAGCAACTTCAGTCTTAAAAACATTAAAAATCATAAAAAAAAATGAGAAAGCTAGAAAAAAAATTTAAAAAAAATTCAAATGTGAGTATAAGAAAAAAAATAAGTGCTAGTGATACCAAAAACCCAAGCCGATTTCATTTGGCTTGGTTATTTAATAATTATTTTTTAATACATTAAATTTAAAATTCAAACACCATGAAATTTATGAAATTTTTTTATATGAATATTATAAATTTAATTTACCTCTTTCTCATAATTATATTTATAATTTTGTTTTTTTAATTTTTGACTTTTAAGTTGATTTTTTGGAAATACAAAATTAAATTTTCAACTAAATTTTTTAGTAAGGTAAAAATAATTATAAATTTGACATTTTGTAATTGAATAATGAAAAAAATTTTAAATTTATTTAAAAAAATATTTTTGTTAGAAGAATACCAATATTTTAAGGGTAGAAATATGGTGGAAATTTTAAGTAAAAAAATTTATATTTTTTTTGTGAGGGGTTATTTCTATTTTTGTAAATATTTTTCAAAAACATTCATTAAATACTGAATTTAATTACTTTGTAACTCAAATTTTTTGTAAAATAATTAAAATTTAAATAATTATATTGATATATTTGATATAAAATTTGAATTGGTAATATTAATGTCTCTTTAAGTAAATTTGAAAATCATTAAAAAAGGCCATGTTGATAAGTACTTCATTTTTGATATACAATGGTTATATGTATATCTTATATATATTTCTTGAGTGTTATTTTTATATACATTCAATAAAATTTGTAATATATAATGCCATTTAATCATTAATTATTGTTCAACTTAGTAATAACAACTTCATATTTAATACCAGCCACTAGTATTTACTTTTTAATTTAAAACTCCAATATAATATGAGAGTATCCTTATTTTGTCTGTATGTAATTAACAACAATAACAGACCATAAATGAGTGGGTAATTAATTACAATAAATAGTTGAAGAACAACCTATAAGAAATGATAAGTTTATCAAAAAGAGTACATTAAAAAAATATACTTTTGAATTTTTTTTAATATAATTTGGGTAGTTAAATGGAAATTTAAATTATCAGACTTCAAAATGGAAAAAATGTAAAAGTGGTGTTTATATAATAAGCCTCATATAAAAAAAAGGATAAAAAATCTACTATGTAACTAAATTATTAAATATTAAGGTATTATTAAAATTATTAAAAACTTATTTTACAGTTATAATGAAATCTAAATGTGAAAATTATGGTGGGATAATTGTAAGACTATGTGGAAACACTTTAATTTATACATACTTTCAACTATGTTCAGATAAAAAAATTGGTAAAATTGTATAATAACATCTAGTTAATAGTGATGCAATTTTATTTAGATCAAGAATAAATTTTTCTGAGGAAAAACTAATTAAATTGAGATATGGCCATCTCCTTTCAAGAGATAAAATAATAATAAAAATTTAAAAAAATTATAATAAGTATTCTTAATCACCATTTTTGAAAAGTCTCTAGTAAAATTCATTATAATATATCATTCATTTATTACATTATATGGAGTTTCATCTTGAAGTAGTGATGGGAAGCTTTGAACTTATGTTATGAAAAACAAAAAAGTTAAAAAATATATAGTTATACTAATGAAAAAGCCAAAAATAAAAATACTATTATAAATTAATAAAATAAAACTACATAAATTTTATTCTGCTCTAATGATGGAAGGGTGCTATGTATGAATTTCCACATGTTAAATCTAAACCTGCTTTAAGGCTAGTTTACAGGTAGAGCTATTAAGTTTCCTTAAATTCTAAAAATAAATTATGCATTTTACTAAATATTTTTTTCTTGTTTTCTTTCCAAAGTTGTTAGAGTTGCTTAATTAATACTGTTATCTTGATTGTAAGATATATAATTTTTTTGAATACATGATTTATTGTTTCAAAAATTATATTATAAAGTTAAATCATTTATTTCATTATCTAAAGCTTCATTGTCAAAGACACCACTCCATTTTCTATTACTTAACAAATATATAAAATTTGATAGTAAAATTTTTAGAATTTTCTTTTTGAGAGGGTCAAACTATATTGTGAAGATTTTTATCTAGTAATTCTTGTACTCTAAAACTAAATAATTTTCTCCCTTAAGTAAGCTATTTCAAAAATATGAAAATATAAACAAGAATATTAACTTATCTTATTTTTATTTTCTTTACTGAAATTTTTAGTTCAATCCCTTTTTTTATATGACATTAGTATAAAACCATGGTTAAATGCTACTATATAATTAATTTTTATTATATATATATATATATATATATATATATATGAAGTATTTAGAAGGTCATCCTTTTTTATTTACTTGAATAAATGGCTCAATTATAATTCCCAACACTTATTAATCTTTCCCAAACTCAATAACAAATTTCTCATATGAAATATTAGCTTCTAATATAAGAAGTTTATCTATAGATGATATTCAACATGTGATTTTCCTCTTTAGATTCAGCTAAAATTAAACAAAAGGAGAAATCATGCATATGTGTATAAATGGTAACCATATGTTACTTAGAGGATTGTGAAATTCACTCATCAGAATGGTTTAAGTATTAAAATAAATTGAGGTCATTATTTTCTAGTATTTGAAACTAGTTAGGAAATTATTCTAAAAATATATTTTAATGTGTATCATGTTTAAAAAGTTGGAAATATGATTTTTGAAAATTGTGAGTTTCTTATGAGATACCAAGCTTTAGTTTACATTGTTTCAAGTAGAATAGAATTTTAGTATTAGAAATTGAAAGCAATGTACCATTATCAGATTTTAACTGTGTTCTACTTATAGAATGATTACATAACATTAAACATTATTTAAATCAAAAAGGTTTAAAGGATATTTAGAATTTTACAATATTTCACCATTTATTAATCTTTGATTTGAAAACCAACTATGATGTACACTCCTTAGAAATAAGCAATCCTAATTTTAACATAATTTATCAATCCAAAAATAATGAGTCAATTAACATGAAAATATATATTATTTCAAAACCAAATCTCTAGATTTAAAATATGATGCTTTAATGAAAGAATTATAAAAAACTTTAATGCAATGGACTCTCTTAAAAATTCAAAAATAGAATATCAAAACAAGTAATTTCTTCAAAAAAAACTACTAACTATTGTAGATAAAGCATAAAAATAAGTCATATTTTAAAAAAAAATGATCTAAAAATATTTATTTTTGTTAAAAAAATCAAAAACATTGTTAAGTTTGCTTGTTATAATAATGTTAAAATCCACTAAACATTATCTAAAGGTGGCAAAATATGTCAAAAATATGTTGATTTTTGTGAGCCAAAAATCAACAATTTTGTATCATTTCCTGTTGTGCTATGACTTTATTCCACCCTTTTTATCTGATTCTTCCAGTATTACCTTGCTATGATCACTAGTTTTCAAGTTAAAATTTACAAATGTTCATTATACTTGATAATATGAAAATTAACTCATAATTTTATAACTAAAAAATAAGATTTTGAAACTCCTTCTTTCAATCAATATTTGAAGAAATTTTTAGTTTATTTGAGTAATGATTTTGAGAATAACAAAAAATTTGAAATTCACAAGGACTTATTTCCAGAGACTATAATTATTTACTTGTGTAATGCATGAGCTACTTATCAATGATGTAAAACATCAGAAAAGTAAGTTATAGTTATAAATCTACAGATTATACTGTGTCTGGTATATATATCTTCAATAAATCTTTTAAACTTATCTTAACCTACATACCACACAATAGAAAATCATTATCTTAAAAAAGGAAAAAATTCTATGATAATATCATAAAGAATGATAACCATGGATTGATATTCCATAAAATTGGTTAATAAAATTTTAATAGAACCTAAATCAGTATTCTTTCATCAAAATATATCCTTTTTGTCTTTGTAATTTATTCCAAACAAATTTTTTGAAACTTGAATCTATATATCTAATGCCAAAACCACTATTAAGTTCCCTCTTAGACTTTTTAAGCAATTATATATATATATATATATTATTTATCAAGAATTGAAATAAAGAATAAAAAAATAATTTTATTTACCTTTAATTATTTAAATATAGAGTATTTTCAGAATGCATTGTGGTTACTTGTGAAGGTTAGAAGATTTGAAGTTGGATTTATGAGTTTTTAGAAGGGCAAATATTGTAAAATTCTTTCATAAATATTTATTTCATAGTTTCAAATGTTGAAATCTACAAACTAATGGGATTTAAAATCATATTGAGATTGAAAATCTGTTTTCTACTCAAGTAAAATAAAATAAAATGATGATATCAAAATTGAAATTAAGTTTAAACTTTTGATATGCTCTATCTTCAATTTTATTGATAGTGCATCAAAAATTTAATAATATTTTTTTCCTTCATCACTTTTTACATAATAGATAGTTCTATTGTTTTATGCATTAAAAATTGCTTATATAAAGTTAACATCTATGTCAACTGTTTATGACTATTAATCTATATAATAAATTTTTTAGAAGAAAAAATAACATCAGTATATACTGACTTTGAAATTATAAAATTTAAAATAGTTTACAGGGAGATAATGAAGGGTGATTTCATTTTTGAATATGAATTATAGAAGTCTAATTTTGTCAATATTAATTCTTTTTGAGCTCAAATGTATCCACTTCAACTTATGTAAGAATAAAAATTATTTTTATTGAAATTTTCATGGGAAAGTATGCCTATTATTCAAAATCAAACTTGCTCTAATGGTGTTTTTCAATCATTATTTCCATTCATAACAATAAAAAACATTTCAATTTGCTGATGTTTTAGTTTTTGATATCCCCAAGTTTATATCTAAGGTGTACTATTCACAAAATTATTAAAAATATAATTTTTGAAATACATGATAAACTTGAAAGTGAGGGGGAATTAAATTTTTTAAAATGAAATCTAAATTCAGGATGGATAGTATTTTTTCTATTTTCACAAATGAAAAATTTTTTGTTTCAATTAATCCAGAAAAAAAATTTTGTTGTAAGCATATTATATTATATTTATTTTGATTTTAAATACTATATTCTCAAGATTTGTGTTTAATATTTCCTGTGAAAGTTAATGTTAATGTGAATTTTAAGTAAGCTTGAAGAAATTTAATCAATAGGCATATTGGATATGTAAAATAATATTTTGCTCCAATCTTAAATCATCCTGGGCTAAAAAATATCCCGAATAAGGTTTTTGTGGGTCAATTTGGATTTAAGTAGGATTAAGTGAGGTTTAATAAAGGACAGATAAAAGGCTAAATTCATTACTAGTGACTTTTTTCTCAAAATAGTTATAAAATATGTATCATTCTGGAATCAAGCTTCAATAAAGTTGAATTGAAACAGAGATAATTTCTAGCAGCACAACACCATATTTACAAAGGTGTGCAATATGTCAAATATTACTCATAATATAGGAAGGCAAGGAATCTACAAAATTCACATTTGAAATGAGGATTTATATTTTGAATTTGAAATTGAGAAATGGAATATTATTTTCCAATTTAAATATCTATTAGTCATTTTACCAAACGTTTTCAGTAATCAGATTGAATTTTGATGGTATTTTATTGTAGATTAATCATTTTGATGAGCCATTTACTCAAAATAACTGGTTTCGGTTCTAATATTCCATGTGAAATTCATTACGAATCTTTTTGAAAGTGAATAGTTGACATATTGGATATGCAAAAGCTTATGTTAGATCAAGTGAGATCAAAGGGAGTTCAACTCATGATCAAATTAGGATTTTGCAAGATCAAACAGTGATCAATGTAGGTTCATCTTGAGCTCAATTTGTGACAAATCTCTGACTAAATGTAAGGCCAAAAAATTTCCTACATGGTGATGATGTGTGCATTATACAGGCATAGATTTGTGGCTCAACGGAGTTCAAGAAAGGGGTATTGCTAGCAATACCCCCCCATTTTTTCTGTGGTGGATAGAGCTACCAATCTCATAATCTCAAAAGGTGAAACAGGAAATCTTTCTTCTTTCATTACTGATAAAGATATGGATATTCTGTGACTAATCTAGTTAAAACTAACTAATCAATACACTGCTGATGATGCTTGAAACAGAGAATCAATATTCACCTCTTATCACAATGTCAAATTTCATGAAAAAGGACTCAAGACATTTTTTAAAAATCTCATGGCCAGGATAAATAAATTTGGAGCCTTTTGAATTTCTGTAAATAATGAATTTGAAGCCCATAACATTTTACATCTCCTTCCTGAGTCTTATCAAAATCAAAAATTTTAGTTCTTCATTCCTCAGAAGCTTCTCATCAAACTCTTTCCATTCAAAAATGTCATTCTTGCCTCTCTTGCCTTTTCATTGAAGTTTGACCCAATGAGTCTGGGAATTCAGCTCTGATTTCAGCTGAAAATCTGACAAACCTAACTGGCCTTTGTGTCATTATGGGAAGAATAATTCCAATACAAAGCACAGTGGGGAGTGCTGCTTTTAAATTTATCCAGAAAAGAGAAAGAGTTGTACCATTTCTCAAAATTCAGTGTCAATTGATTCAGAATTTCATTCCAGTGAAATTTGTGGCCCTGAAAAACTTTTTAAGGCTAGTAGCAATTTTTTGAATAAAAAAATCTCTTTATTTTTGATATTGGAACAAAATTGCACATGTTTAAAAATTGTAACAATTTTAAAGACAATATACCTGTCAAAAAACCCATAAAACTTGGAGTTGGTTCCATCATTTACAGTCAAGTTTCTGGTTCATTCAATTTAAGAGAATCAATTACCCTCACTAATTACCTTCATTTAAATGGAATAAGTCAAAATATCATTGGGATTGGTCCTTTCATTAAACTCAGGTGTGCTCAAACTACTCTTCCAGATGAATATTTTTTCATTGCAATGAATGAAGAGACAATCCTAGATGGAAAATGGGACCCTGAAAAGGGACTAGTTGTACTAGATGCCAAAATAAGTGAGTCTTTAATCACCTTAACTAATTTTTCTATTTCTCATAACTCTAAATCATTTTGGCATTACAGGCTTCGCCACTTAAAGAAATATTATCTATGTAAGACAGAATCAAAAGTCAATCTAAAATTTACAATTATCTATCTACATGTGGATCATGTATTGATGCTAAGCATCATTGATTACCATTTTCTGGTACTTTGCCTCAAGGAATAAGACTTTTAGAATATCTTCATATTTATCTAAGTTAAAAAAACAACCCTCCATAGAAAGGAGGAGCACTTTATTATTTTAAAATATCAGATTCATAAACTTCTTTCTGTTCCATATTTACTTTATCAAACAAACCAGATACTTTTAGCACTTTTGTTATCTTTAAAAATGCAATGAAAAATTCTTCTCTCAAAAAAATTGTGAATATTGTTTGTGATAATGACATAGAATTTTTTAATAAAGAGTTTAAAAATTTTAGATGAAAATGGAATAAAGTCTATAAAAACCTCACCATACATCCCTCAACAAAATCTAATTTCTGAACAAGGCAATCAAACTACAACTGTAATGGCAAAAGCACACCTTTATCACTCAATTTTTGGGGAGAAGAATTAAATACTGCTGTATACATTTAAAATGTACTTCCCTCATCTTCAATTATTTTTAAAATTCCATATGAAATGAGATACAATAATTTCCCAAAAATTTAACATTTGTGCATCTTTGGTTGCACTGATTATAGGTTAATTGACAGAAGTTTGAAAAAAGGAAAAATTTCACCCAACTCAATCAAATTCTTATTTCTTGGCTATTCCAAGCACAAAATCTCTTATTGATTACTTAAATTATATAATATTATAATAATCTATTCTCACAATGTTATTTTTGATGAGTTAAATTTTATGCTCTCAAATTTTATAAATATTCAATAAAGTCTGGTCAAGACTTTCTCTGATTTCAATTCCTTTCAATTTTCAGATGAGCTGAACATGGATTCTGATGATCATTCTTATTGTGACTCAGATCCCAACTTCACAAATGATTGTGACTCACCTGAGACTCCAAGTGCATTGAATAAATTTTGGTAATATAAGTTAACCCCAGATATTTCTGAAAGAGAAATTAACTCCACAATCAATCCAAACAAGATTTTTGAGGGGAGAAGAACTTGCACTGAGAGAATTCTAAATTCATCTTTGTTGAGAAATTAAAATATTTTCTGACTTCTGCATTATCTTCTCATTCAATCCACAATTTCACATCAAATTCAGTGTTCTCTGACCCCATCACATATTATGAAGCTGTGAATAAATCTTATTCCAGTCAATATATCACTCCTATCAGTAAATAATTGAAGATTATTGAGGATCAAAAAGTGTGAAAAATTGTGGAACAGCCTTCATATGTTGATTTAATTGGATCAATTTGGGTGTTCAAAATAAAACAAGATTCTAATTGCAATATAAGCAAATATGAAGCTCTCTGTTGTGCAAGGGGATGCTCATCAAAGGCCAGTGTCAACTATTTTGAAATTTTTTCACCTACAGGTTGATTGATGAATTTTTGTGTTTTAATTAGTTTTTCAAACAATGAAGATTGGGAATTCATGCAAATGGATGTAAAAGGCACTTTCTTATATGGAAAACCTGATGAAGACATCTATATGAATTTTCCATCCAGAATGGCTAAATCAGAAAATTTTAAGAATACCATTCTCTTTCTGAAATGTTCTTTATATAGGCTAACACGAGCCTCATACTTCTGGTATAATGAATTACTCAATTTCTTTTACTCAATCAATTCCTATCCATCGGCAGCGGATCCCTACTTATTCATTCATGAAGTAGATTCTAATCCTTGTCATGTACAATTATATGTTGATAATCTTTCTATTTTTAACAAAATAGTTTTGTGATTTAAAGATGCAGTAAAATTGTATTTTGGAATGGAGGATCTTGGTGATGCAAATTTTATTCTTGAAATAAGAGTAATCCCTGACAGAATTTCTAAAATGCTATCTCTTTGTCAAGAATAAGAGATAAAAGATCTAATCAGCTCATATGATATGCAATATTGCAAGCTGATAGACACACCAATGATTCCAAATACACAACCTGACAAGGCTACTGAAAAAGAAATTGAGGTTTTCAATAAATTAAATATAAATTATAGATGTGCCATTGTAATACTCAATTACATCTTGCAAGAAACTTGACCTGATATATCATTTTTAAATAATCAATTAGCCCAGAATCTTAATAATCCTGGTATTCAACATTGGATAGCATTTAAAAGATTTCTACCCTATCTTAGAGGAAGTATTAATTTATCACTAAACTTTAATTGTTTCAATTTTTCCTCTAATCATGGAAATCTTATTCATTCTATGAAAGAGGGGTTTACTGATGCAGATTGGGTTGGTGTTTGAGACACTCACCATTTGACAACTTGGTATGTCTTTACTATCAATGGGACTTTCATCAGTTGGAGATGCAAGAAACAGCCAACAGTATCATTAAGTGCTTCAGAGGCAGGGAGAAAAGCCACTTTAGATTCATAACAAAAAGCTATTTGGATGCAAAACCTATTAGTGGATCTTGGCTGCAATCATAAAACTTCCTAAAAACTCTTTTCAGATAATCAGGGTAGAATTTCTCTTTCTAAACACCCTTCTTTTCACACCAGAACTAAACATATATAAATTCAACTTCATTTGATTAGAGAGAAAATAATGGCTGGCAAAAGAAATTTACAACACACTCCAAAATCCGGTATGATTTCTAATATATTTACCAAATCACTTAATAAAGAAAAATTCATAAAATTTTCAACTGAAATTGGCTTAAAGAATATGATTAACAACAAGGAGGATTGTGAAAAATTATAACTTGTTTATTTATGCTATACTTTTAGTATTATTCCAATCTATAACTGATATTACATTGAGTAGCTCTATTCAGCAGAATATGTAAATGTGTCAATGTAAACATTAATTTGTCTCGGTACATGTTTTATTGAATCATATTATATATACATATTGAGAAAGATTTATTAGTTATATAGGGAGAACCTTGTCTATTGGTGGATTTTTTTCTTTTGTTTTTCTTCTCACTCAATATATATTTATATTTTAACTTTGATGTTATATTATCTCATTGTAAATTTTATAACTTCTTATTGATTAGTTTACTGTCTGGTTATACCTATTTATTAGCAACAGAGACCTTCTCACTGATTGAGACACAAGAAATGTTAACTAATAAGTTTTTATTATTTATATTTATAGGTCCTTTATATGTTAACTAGTCCTTTTAACTATAGGGTAAAATCCAAGTGACACATACAATTACTTAAGTGATTCTTAAGATAAAAATTCTGTAGATCTTTATGTCCCTTACTCATTATGATAGGCTGACACTATTCCTCTTTACTCTGTTAGCTATTACTTCACCAATATCATGATGCTTTCTTTTATAAACTCTTCTATTGCTTTTAATTATATAAGGATGAATGACTTAGATGAATTTAATCTGTTACTTCTTTTCTTTATAAATTTTTTCTTTATATTTTTTCTAGTTCTTTTTCTTAAAATATAATTTTTATCATTTATTTTTCTACACCACCTATTTATTTTCACTTTTATATCTCTAATTTTACCAATTCTTTTGATTATTTGAATGTATTATTGTAGTGTACATAGAGAGTTATATGTTTTGTTTCCTTGGTAACTTCTGTGCTAGATATTTGTACTTGATGATTGAAATGGTTGTGACTGAGAGATATTGAGGAGACTATCTCTATGTTTTCTTTTGTAATATTAAAAAATACAATTTTTTGCAGATTTAATTGGAAGCCCAGAATATCAATGTATCACCTACCAATTTGTACAATATGAATTACTGATTAGTTACTGCACAATATGTGTGGAGTAGACATAGTTTATGATTTGAGTTTCTGTTAGAAAATTTTTTTAGGTTCAACTGATGCGACCAATTTATGTAGATTCACCAAATCAATAAATAAATAAAATTTTATTTTTGAAAGTTGAAAACTCCTATTAGGGGGTATCAAAGTACTTACTTCTTCCATTATGGATTGGCCCTTTTTTTCTGCCTGAATCAAACATTATAAATGATAAAAGAGTCTTATTTACTAGCTCAAGGGCTATTGGATACAAAAATTGAAATAATGTACTAACTTTTTTCTAACACCCAAATTTTCAACCATGAAGGTGGATCACACACTAAATATAAATTTCAAAATGAGCTCAAACTTTGATATTTCTTGCATCAAATAACACATTTATTTTCAAAAGGAATGAAAAAATAATTGGAGTATTTAATTTCTTATTCATCATTAATTTAATGCTGGATTGGTGGCTCTGATACCCCCTATTAATAGATTTTTGAAATGAATTAATACTGGAGAAGATAAATAGCAAACATCAAGTGGAATTCAGATTTAAAGCATTTAATTTTATGCATGGGGTGAAAATTGATGTTTGTACAAATAACTGCATTCTTCATCTAATTTTATGGATATGAATGCTTTTTCCCACTCATAAAATAGTCCTCACCATGCAGATTTTTTACATATGAACACTGTTGTAATTTCCAAGCACAGAATTTTCTAGGTAAAATAATATTCAATAAAATAAAATAAGATATGAAATAATATGGTGAAATAAAAGATAGTATAACAGAGGCTCTCAAAGCTTTCCAAATATTTCAAGTGGGTTTCATTTATAAATTACATACAAAAATTCTGTGAAACATGGTTAATTTGGTACTAGGGGTCTCAAACATGGGATCAAATATGCCCTACTTTTGTCAACTTTTCTGAACCACAAATCAGCCCACCAATACTGAAATCCCCCCAATCCACTGTGCATAACCTTTCTTTCATCCTAATACATATAATCATATACTCCATGTTACATCTCTTCTCTCCCAATGCTTTTCCAAATCAAATTTTTCTCCTTCACACCAAAGTAAGTCTTTTACTTTTTATTCCTTTCTTTATCAGATTTCCTGTTCAAATTTCTATCATTACAACCTGAAATTTTTTTCTAAAGCTTCATAAATATCCCAAAACTTGGTTAGTTTTTCCTTCCTGTCAATAAAATTTTCTTTTTTCACTAATTTCTTTTTTTAGTGTTAATCTATCATGCCTCTCCCAAAATATAATTCTTAAAAATTTACTCAATTGAAACCATCTGAACTTCAGATTGTAACTAAATGGCTGTGAATTAAATATAATTTTGAAGCCTTTTTTGGCTATCAAAATTTCACTCAAGTTGGTCATCCACCCACCTCCAAATTATGTGGCTTTAATCAAATTGAAGTGGAGTTAAAATCCAAAATTAGAGGTACTAATGATTTGAAAATAAAGCAAATGAGGGAAAGATTGAAAAATTATTAAGAAAAACACAAGAATGTAAAAATGGATTCCTTTTCAACTGGGTTTAGAGTAACCAAAGATGATTAGAAACTTTGAAACACATCTGTTTTTTAAAAGCTCAACTCTATGTGTCCTCTCTTTTATCAAATGGATGAACTATTTTGAAAAGGACCCAATGTCTACCCCTTTCACATGAATCAAGGTTTTAAAATTTCTGAATCTCATACAAATAGTCAAGAATCTCCCTTAGATCCTTTACTCAACTCTACTTAATTTGAAGAACCAATGGCATATTCTAAAATTGAGATCAATGATCCTGTCATAGTAAGCTTAAACTACTTTTATTATTATTATTTTCTTTTGAATAGCAGATTTACTCCCCTTTATCAAAGTTAGGATTCAAATGGAGGATAAAGAAAAATTTAAAAATAATCTATTTGAATTGGAAAATGCTAAAATTCATTCACAATTTGTTGATTTAAAAATGAAATGAAGAAATTCAATGCTGAAAAATCAAGAAACCAAGCTTTTTTACTTGCCTGTGTTAATGCATATAAATACAATAATGATATAAAAAATTTGTTTGTTCTACTAGTTTAAATTTCAATAACTATTAATACATTTCTTTCTTAATTTTTTTTATAATATCAACACAAAATTCTTCCAAAAAATTTTGTATCCCTTCCTTAGACATTCAAACTGTTCAAAATTTAAAAAATCAAACAAAACTACTGATATCTAATAATCTAATCCAAATTCCTCAATTATACTTTTTAACTTTCCTTTAATTACATTAATGAATTTGTCTTTTGTTTTTAATCTATCACTTCCTTTTCATTTGCTTCAAAATACTATCTTCATCCTCAGATGATGCTGATCACCAAATTTTTTCTAATTCAAAAAAATTTAAGTCAGAATTTTTTTTGTTGGAAATATCCTCCCCTTCTATTTACCATAGCAGGGGGCAGGGATCACCAATTTATTTCTAAGTCAAAAAATATTTTGAAAAAAAATAAAATTGTAATACCCTCCCCTGTGTTTTATTGAAGTAGGGGCCTAGATTTCCATAATTTAAGGTTTTTGCATATATTAAAATGTAAACAGGTCATATAAGATTAAAAAAATAAAAATATTTGAAATCATCTGTGAGCAGAGTAAATGGATTCAAACATAAGTCTATACATGAACCTAATGAGGAACCCAAATTTCTCCATGACTACCATTATTTGACACATGGACTGATGGCTCATTAATTTATTAAGTATAGTATCATATATTACTTTTTAAATTTAGATCCATGAAATAAAATAGAACTTGAAAGCCTTCATCAGACCCCATACTTATGCTGCTTGTCTAATGTTTTACTTTTTAAATTACCTTCATTTCTTACCTTATGAATCCATTGGAACAACTCTATATTTTGAGCCATTTTTATGTAAACAATGCAAATAGAATGAATATAATTGAAAAATAATATACAACTGGATTATAGCATAGCTACAAAGATTTTCTCAAATTATCTGAAAGAAATAGTCCAAAAATTCCCTTAAAAATTCCTGAAGATTCTCAGAAAGTTAAAAAAAAGTTTCGAAAAAATGCTCCCAAACACCAGAAAGAAAATGTTGGCACCTGCTAGAAGGTGCCTCCCCCCAATTAACTACCATGTTTCAGTCTGGGATGGGCACCTTCTAGCAGGTGTAAGCTTTTTTTTCTGGTGAAATTTCTTCAAAAAAGTCCCATGAGTTCCCAGAAAATTTCCAAAATGTTCCAAAAGAAGCATCCAAAAGTCCTCAAAACCATTCCCAAATGTTCCCAGAAAAGCACTAAAAAGTTACAAAAAAAGGGTCTGAAAACACCTATAAATGACTGAAAAATTCTTAGAAAACATTTCTGATCATTTTAGCAAAGAAAAGACCAAAAATAGCCCAGAAACACAAAAAAACGAGTGAAAAATTCTTGGAAATATTTTACAAATGATTCTGAATCAACTTAGCAAAAAAAAAGGCCAAAAAAAGAGAAAAATATTTAAGATGATTCAAGATGACCAAAAAAAAACTAAGCTAAGGGGGAAAACTATCTGAGCTAGATTTCTAGTTCATTTTTTAGTTGCAGGGTACAATTCTGGGTTTGATTTGTGGAGTGACCCTGTTTGAGCCCACCTTATTTTTTTGCTTTTTCTGGAATTGGCATCTCCTTGGCTCCTGCCCTCTCATCTTCATGGGTTCATCCAAAAATTCTATTTGCACCTCCTCTTCCCTTATCTGACAAGCATACCCACACCATACCACCTTAATCCTCTTCCAAAGGCAAAAATCAAAGTGCGCTCAAAAAGTGACATTCAATGGTTTGTTGCAAAAAGGCACCAAGGAATGGAAGGGGGTCACAAAACTGAACTAGAAATCTAGTTCACAATTATTTCCCCCTGTGAAGAAGTCAATAAAACAAGAATGAAAAGATTTATAACCAAGAAAAAATGGAAAAAATTACAGTTCAATCTGAAATTAAAATTAAAAAGATGATCAAAAAAGATCAAAAAAAGAGACATAAAAAGATATATTTCAATCAGCAATCAAATAACCAAAATTTTGAAAGTGAATTACGTTGAGAGATGTGAAGTAAGAAGTATCAAAACCAAAAATTAGTGATTCAAGTGAGAGATGAAGAGAGGATGAGATATCATGGTGATACAGAGTCATGGAAAGGTGATGCAATTTCAAAGCTTGGAGCTGAACAAAAATAAATGAAACTGGGAGACTGGGAAACTGAGAAACTGAGGAAATTCTTTTCAAAAAAAGTGAGAAGTGATGAGTACTAAGGTTAAGTGTATAATGATAGAATTATTTAAGTTCTGGTAAGTATTTCACCTAAGTTCTATGAATAAGCCCTTAAGGAATATGTGAAAAAAAATAGGTTTTGGTGTTTTTGTACCTAGTGCTGATTAATCATGATGAGGAAGTGAAGTGTTTTAATGACTTTTTTGACCCAAAGGAAGACATTATTGGGTAGAAATACACTGTTGAAATACACCTGTCTAGAGCCGTTGTATTTAATTTTTAATGGAAGTTTTGGTACTTTTTTGTGGAATTTTTTATGGGATATTTGGTAAGGTTTGAGACTCCCTAATATGATATGATAAAATAAAAGAAGAAAATAACTTACAATAAATAGGGTTTCTAAAACATGGAAAGCCATCCATTATAAAATCCCATTTTTTCAATCAAAAAAAATGTTAAAATTTCTATTTTGATGTGATTAAATGCTAAAAGGCCTCCTCCTCATGAAGTAAAATGGAGGAGATTCCACTTTTTATTAATGGAAATTAATTTAATTTACTTCCACATCTGACCTATTTGAAACCCAATAATTTAAAAAAAAATGGGAAACATAAGTTAAGAAACATAAATATCACTAGGAAAAAATGAGGAGGAACTTTCACGTGATTCCACACCCAAATAAATGCAGTTGTCATATAAGCCTTCACTTAATTCACTGCTTAATTTTTCTTTTAATTATTATTTTTTTTTTTGGTTCTTTTTTCATTTTTATTGTCGATTAATACCATATTGTGAAATACTCTAGAATAATTATTCACCACAAAATATTTGGAAGGACTTTCTAACAAGTCTGAAACTATAACTCCAACTGAAAGTGGACTATTCTCATATAAAATTGAGACTTAATTCTTAAAAAAAGCTTTAATTGAACACCTTCTGAACCTCAACTGGATTTTAACTTAAACTTTTCTTAGAACTTACTAATCACTTACAAGGAATTTGCTAATCTCTTACTGAGCTGCTACTGAACAGTGACTTAGAGCTCTTTCAGAAGTTACTGAGAACTGAATCAACAGTCTCAATACAAAAAAATTGAACTATATTTCTAGTTTTTGTTTTGGTTTTATTCAAGAAATTTTTGAATCGTTCTGGTAATAACTCTGACACAGCTTGGTACATCCCCCTTCAAGACAAAGTGAGGGAGGGGCTCAGCTAAGGTTACCCCATGTTCCAGAAAATAATCACAGACTGTACTCAAATAGTAATAAAAAAACATTGGACTTCCAATACTCTTTTTTTGTTCTTGTGAGTGACTGAGAATTATGTCACACGCCATGTGACACTCGAGGTAAAAGAAGCTCATTAAATCAATAATACAGAGGTATAAATCCATACTTGAAGCGCAGAAAGCAATTCTACATAGCAACTGCGACTTTCCTTTGTGTACTCACTATTCAACCACGTTAGTCTTAACTCTAAATCTAAATTAGTCAATCTCTAAATAGTGTGTCTTAGTCTTTTCCTCCATAAGCGACACACAGCGCAATAGTCAATGTAATAGTCCGCTAAAAGGTTTATTAAATATCTGTGGGTTATTAAAAGGGGTAGTGAGCATGGACGGGATGGTTAGTGGAGGATTAAAGGGTTAATGGTTGTTAGTGAGGAGGGTCCAGGTGTAACGGGTGTATTTTGGTGGTATGTGGTGTGCAAAATAATGGATGGGTATGAGGTCAATGTGAGGAGGAGTAATGGATATAAAAGGGGTTGGATTTTGGTTCGACATTCTTTAGAATTAAATAATAAAACGTATATATAGTTAATAGTGGTAAAGCTTCAGGTTAAATCATTATTATTGTATCTTTCCTTATTTTCTCAGTAATCATTTCTAAATCCTAAATCTTTGATTATTGAGTTTCCAACCCTTTGTGAGATCTTAAGAATCTTAATATTACCTTTAAATTATATTAGAATTCTTCTCGAACATATCTCAAAGCAGTAGCTCTTCCTTTGAGTCATCTTCAAATCACTTCCTTGAACATTTCCTCTGTGCTTCGAAGAAGTTTCTAAACTACCCTCCTCATCTCACTTCCAGGAACACCCTCGACCTTGTGTGTAGGTTGTCCGGTGACAGTATAATTTAATTCTCCGTAGTTCTCATTCTTTGGAACTACTACATCCTTTTTTCAGGTGTTTTAAATTCTTTAAATGGCACCTGTTCAACACACTCCTTCTACGGGCGCTACTACTAGGGCTTGGGCCAGAGGCAGGCCAACAGCTACACGGCCTGTTTCCCGCACTCACTCCTTTGAGCCTCTTGACCTTAGGGAACAGGGACATTCAGTCCAATCTGTAGAAGACATCCCCCAGGATTTTGATGATTCTAGTGAGGAAGAAGAAGGAGAGGATACAATGCATGAGGCACCATCCGCCCCCTCTACTCACCCTTCTGGTCAACCTTCGGAACCTGGACCATCTAATTTGCTGGAAGACTTCATGAGACTTTTCATGAAAACTCTTTCCAATCCAATGTCTTCGGAGGGATCTAAATTCAAAACTCCTTCCATGAAATCTCCTGATAAATTTGATGGAGAGCATCCAGAAAGATTGCAACCCTTCTTTCAAACCTGAAAGCTCCTGTTCCATAACAACCCTCAAACCTTCAATAATGACAAATCGAAGGTTGTTTATTCTTCTTCATTCCTAGCCAGGAAAGCAGAAAGATGGTTTGAACCTTATCTTCTCATGCTATCTTCGACAGAAACCCACTTACTTATTAATAACTGGGAAAAGTTTGAAGACCAACTCTTTACATTGTTTGGTGAACCTAATGAAAGTGACAACGTAGAAATTGAACTTAATTTCCTTCGCATGATTGATAATGGTAAAGCCTCTGAATATATCTCGAACTTCAGAGCACTTCAAACTCGAGTAGGTTGGAATGATGCTGCCCTCAAGTATCATTTCAAAAAAGGACTTCCTTCTATGATTCTGGATCAATTAAATCTTCATGGTTGGAAAATGACTACTTTAATGGATTTAATGGATCAAACCCTCAAACTCGACGGTGTTTACCAAGAACGACTACAACATTGTCGATACGCCAACAAATCTCAAGGCCTAAATTTTAAATTGGGACCTTCTTCACACCCATGGACAACTCAATCTTCCTCAACTCAATCCAAACCCAATAAGGGAAAGGACAAACCTCGACCAAAAGGCTCGTCCCCAGGCGATATCAGCAAAGTACTGGATCCAAAAGGGGAACTTAAAGAAGCTGAGAGGAAGAGGCAAGCAGAAAATGGGTTATGTATGTATTGTGGGGGTAAGCACAAGCTAAAAGATTGTGTAAAGTTGAAGGAAAGAGAAGGTACTATTTCAAGGTCAAAAAACTAGTAGATAGTTTACTTGTGTGCAAAGCAAACTATCTTATCTCTCCCAGTGCACAGAACCTCCATGTCTTAAGAACTGGAGTTGCCTTAAACCGCTTGAGATTCATTCTTTATAAGGAGGATACCCCCTTCAGTTGTCTTATAGACTCTGGAGCTTCAATTTCTTTTGTTAGTTTATCTTTTCCCAAGAAGTTAAAACTGACATTCACAGATATCAATCAAACTCCAATATATTTGGTCAAATCAGAGGAACCCAAATATTGCGTAAGGAAGAAAGTTTTATGGGTTTTAAACTTTCCGAACTTTCCCCCCTTCAAGTGGGAATTATCAGTCTTGGACGCCCCAAGAATGGACAATACCATCCTTGGCCATGACTTTTTAATGCATTGCAATCCTGAAATTGATTGGTCATGGGGATTGATCACCCCACCCACTAAGTATATTTCTAATTCTTCAATGCAGGTCAATAGGAAGTTAAACAACCCGCCTGACAATGTCCTGCTAGAGGACAAATCTCTTCCAGATGACTTTCAAGCATCTGATCTTTCTCTAAATGAGCAATTGGATAACTCTTCTAGCTTGATCACTTCACTCAAAGAGGATTTAAATTGCCTCGAAGTAGTCGAATTATGCTCTCTCAATTCTGGTCTTCCCTTGACAGATTCTCTTGAAGATGATGAGGACAACCAAATCAATGTTGAAGCCATTAAATCAACTCTACTGGAAATCTATCATGATTTCCTCAATTTTTTTTCAATCCGCAAAGCCGATAAGTTACCACCTCATCGACCCTACAACCATCAAATAGAATTAATAGATCCAGTACCTCTGGAAGGTCCTGTCTATTCTTTGTCAAAGGACAAATTTCAAGTTCTTCAAGACTACATTGCAGAGAATTTAGCCAAAGGTTTCATCAGAGCCAGTAAATCTCCAACCGGCTCCCCTGTTCTTTTTGTAAAGAAAAAAGACAGTAGCCTTAGGTTGTGTGTTGACTATAGAAAGCTCAACACAGTTACAAAGAAGAATGCATACCCAGTTCCTCCTATGTCATTGATTCTTACCCTTTTTAATGGTGCTAATTTCTTTTCTAAAATTGATCTTAGAGGCGCACATAATCTTATTCGCATTGCTGAAGGTCATGAACCACTAACTGCAATGTGCACTAGATTTTGTAGTTTTGAATATTTAGTCATGCCTTTTGGATTATGTAATGCACCATCTACTTTTCAAACTTTTGTTAATGACATCTTTTTAGATGTTGTCAAACAATTTTTTGTCGTCTACTTAGACGATATTTTAATTTTCTCGAAGACACTGGATGAACATATTCATCATGTTCGGCAGGTTCTAAATCACCTTTTAGATCACGGTCTCTACGCCAAGCACAATAAATGCAAATTCAATCTTAAATCTATTGATTTTTTGGGGTTTACATTATCCACTGATGGTTTAGTCATGGACAACAAAAAGGTCCAAAAAGTCCTGGAATGGCCTGAGCCCAAAACCGTTAAATCCCTCCAAGGATTTTCGGGTTTTGCCAATTTCTATAGAAGATTTATTAAATATTACTCTAAAACTATTTCCAATCTTACTTCTCTTCTTAGAAAAGATATTCCTTTTGTTTTTACTTCTACAGCACGAAAGGAATACAAAGCATTGAAGACTGCATTTACCATAGCTCCAATTCTTTGACACTTTGATCCTTCTGCTTTGACAATAGTTGAGACAGACGCTAGCAATTATGCTATCATAGGGGTCATTTCTCAATTCAATCCTGAAACAAAATTGTTTCATCCTGTTGCTTTTGAATCACGCAAACTCATTGCAGCAGAATTAAATTACGAAATTCATGACAAGGAGCTTATAGCTATTATCCATTGTCTTAAAAAATGGCGCTCTTTTCTTCTCAGCCTAGATAGTCCTTTTCAAATCCTGAATGACCATAATGCTTTGAAATACTTTATGTCTTCTAAAGTGTTAACCAGGCGTCAAGCAAGGTGGGCTGAATTTTTGTCTGAATTTCCTTTTTCTATTTCCTATTGCCTAGGTAAGAACTGCATTGTCCCAGATATCCTGTCATGTCAGGACAACATTTACCCACAGCGGGGGGATGCATTTGCTGAGAAGAACCCAGCAAATGTGAAATCAATTTTCAACTAATCAATGTTAACAACTCATCAACTTAATTCGATGACAATTCAATCTTTCCAAAATCCACTATCCAACATCCTCGAAGCTCAGTTAAAGGACAATTATTGTTTATGGTTATAAGACAAAATACTCTCAAAGCAAGGGGCAAAAATATTTAGTGTTGAATCAGGTCTATTAGTTTTCAAAGGTAGAGTAGTCATACCCAACAACAATGAAATAAAATTATGGATTTTCAATAGTCAACATGATTCTCCATTAGCTGGTCATTTTGGGGTTGATAAAACCTACCAGTTAATTGCGAGGGATTTCTTCTGGCCAGGAATGACCAGAGAAATCAAGGCCTATATAAGATCTTGTTATGAATGTAATAGGAATAAGGCTCCCCGTCACCGGAAGCATGGGTTGCTTCAACCGCTTCCTATTCCCTCTAAACCTTGGGAATCTTTATCAATGGATTTTATTTCTCAACTTCCTCTCTCTAATAATTTTGATGCTATATTAGTAATAGTAGATAGATTTTCAAAGATGTCTATTTTCATTAAAACCACTACTACTGCTACAGCAGAAGTTTGTCAAAATTGTTTCTAGAATATGTATTTTCCAAACATGGCTTACCTAATGATATTGTTTCAAATAGAGGCTCATTGTTTGTATCCACATTCTGGACTCAATTGTCTCAACAACTCAATATCACAATGAAACTCTCCACGGCCTATCATCCTGAAACCAATGGGCAAACAGAAAGGGCCAACCAAATCCTCGAACAATACCTTTGAATGTATGTCAGTTACTAACAAGACAATTGGACCACATGGTTACCATTGGCCAAATTTGCTTATAATAACTCGACTCATTCTTTGACATGACAATCTCCTTTCAAAACTGTTTATGGAAGACATCCTCAATTCAACTCAATCCATGTAGGAACTAGTCATCCTGCTGAACATTATCTTTGAACCATATCACGACTCCAAGAAGAACTTAAATCAAATTTGGAATTAGCAATTCAAAAGTACAAGGAACAGGCCGACAAACATCGACAATCTGCTCCTTCTTTTAAACCAGGCGACAAAGTATGGCTTGATGCACGAAATATTTGAACAACTCGACCATCAAAGAAACTGGCTGAAAAATGCTTGGAACCATTTGAAATCTACTCCAAAGTCTCTAAAACTGCATTTCGACTCAAGCTACTTCTTAAATGGCAGGCTATTCACCCTGTTTTCCACGTATCTCTCCTGGAACTGGCTCGAGAAACATACCCGGGAAGGAACCAACCTCCTCCGGAACCGGTCAAAGTAGAAGACCATCTAGAGTGGGAAGTAAGTCGTATCCTTGATTCAAGAATGCGCAAGGGGAAACTTCAATACCTCGTGGAATGGGAGGGCTTCCTCGATGACTCAGACAAAACATCTTGTGAACCAGCCATCAATGTTTCTAATGCCCCTGAACTCCTAAAATCTTTTCATCTTAAATATCCTTTAAAACCAAAACCTTAGAACTCTCTTTTATTTTTTCTCTTCTCTTCTCTTTTCTTTTCTTAAAAATCCTAAAACTTCTTCTCTTCTAAAAATCCTTACTCTGTTTTCTTTTTTTTTCTTCTTTCTTCTTCTCCTCAAAAGTTTTTTTTCTTCTTTCAACCTTCTTTAAATAAATAAATAAATTAAATAAATAAAATAAAATAAACTAAAATAAACTAAAATTAAAATAAATTAAAAGTTAAATTTAAAAAATAAAATAAAATAAAATAATAATAATAAAAATCTTAAAATTCATTAAAATAAAATCTTAAAAATCAATAAATTCCTTTAAATTTTCTTTTCTCTTTTCAAAATTTTCTTCTTTTCCCTTATTTCTTTTTCTTCGAACTATCAAAAAAAAAATTCACAAACTCAATATGAAAATCTTTCTCAAACTTTACTTCAACCTTTAAATCTCTCTTTTAAAATTCTTCAAACAAATTACTTCTTTATTTCAAATTCTTTTTCAAAAACTATTTTTTCTTCTTTCTTTTCAAATGACCAAAATTTCTCAAAACTTCAATAAATAAACTTTCACAAATAACAAAAAATTTTTTTCTCATTGAATTTTCATTTCAAACAAAATTGTTTCAATCAAAAATTTCTTTTTTCTCACTTAATTTTTTCTTTTCAAAACTTAAAACTTAAATTCCTTCAGTTAAACATTCTTTCTTTTCTTCTTTCAAAATTTAAAAACAAAATTTTATTCAAATCTTTTCTTTCTTCCTTTTTTTCTTTTCTTTTCTCAAAATCTTATAAAATATATATCAACATTTTTAATTAAAACAACAAAATAAAAAAAATAAATAAATAAATATACAAATTGCTTTCTACTTTTTCCTTCCCTCTTTCTTCATTTTCCTTTTCCTTCCATTTCAAATTTTCACCTGTATTTTCTCTCAAACCAATTTCTTCATTTTTTCCAAAACCACTCTTATTTCCTTCCTGCATTTCTCAAATACCTTCTCCTCTCCTACCGGTACCACTTCCCTAATTTCTAGTAATTCTTTGGCCACGTCGAAGGAGGCAGCATTGACAATCTTGTTGACCTCACCGCTTAAATCTTCAATGAATCGAGTTCGTCGACCCTGCCGAGGTTTCTTCGACCATTCCTGGTCAAGAGTCTCTTTGTTGTCCTCCCTTGAATCAACCACCGGTTGATTTGCCTCAACTGGCAGCGATGGCGCAGCTTCCACAATCGGAACTTCTGCAATGACATCGCAATTCTAAAACATAGGTCATCAGTAACAAAATTTTTTAAATAAAAGAAGAACAGACTTACTTCGAACAATGGGTCAGCTTCTAAGAATAATTTTAGGGTGACTTCCACCGTCATTTCCTTCTCCTCTTTGTCATCCTTGATGACCATCCGCCGCTTCTTTGGCATCCTTCTCGAGATGGTGACTTCATCCTCATCCTCTTCAACTAATTCATCTACCTCTTCTTTGACCCCTCTTTTCTTACTTGTGGCCTGGGTTACCCAGGTTGCCACAGCATCTTCAACCTCCTCCTCAATCTCTCCCACCAACTGATTGTCCCAGATATCTTAGACCACCTCTTTGGTCTTCGGTATTACCCAAAATTTTTTTTTTGTAAATTGGCGCTTGATGTCCGCATTTTTCAATAAGGCATCACACGCCACCCGTCTCCAGCAGCAAAACTCACATTTCTGGAGAGGACCTCATGTCGCCGTGCTTTCAACGCAGAAGTATTCCATAAATTTTCAGGCTGTGCAGGCTTGAGAATACTGCCGGGTAATGATTCCACCATCTGCTTTGGGGTGTGGAGGAATGGGAGTTGGGGTAGGACAATTTGACATAATAAATTATAAAGTAATTAAAGTAAGAAGGGAGAGAAAGTAGTGTGGGAAAGTATGTCTCATGCTCAATGGAGCTAGCATTTTATACCTGGGCATCTGTCACACGCCATGTGACACTTGAGGCAAAAGCAGCTCATTAAATCAATAATACAGAGGTCTAAATCCATACTTGAAGCGCAGAAAGCAATTCTACATAGCAACTGCGACTTTCCTTTGTGTACTCACTATTCAACTTTGTTAGTCTTAAATCTAAATCTAAATTAGTCAATCTCTAAATAGTGTGTCTTAGTCTTTTCCTCAATAAGCGACACACAGCGCAATAGTCAATGTAATAGTCTGCTAAAAGGTTTATTAAATATCTGTGGGTTATTAAAAGGGTTAGTGAGCAGGGACGGGATGGTTAGTGGAGGATTAAAGGGTTAACGGATGTTGGTGAGGAGGTTCCAGGTGTAACGGGTGTATTTTGGTGGTATGTGGTGTGCAAAATAATGGATGGGTATGAAGTCAATGCAAGGAGGAGTAATGGATATAAAAGAGGTTGGATTTTGGTTTGACATTATTTAGAATTAAATTATAAAAATTATATATAGTTAATAGTGGTAAAGCTTCAGGTTAAATCATTATTATTGTATCTTTCCTTATTTTCTCAGTAATCATTTCTAAATCTTAAAACTTTGA
This sequence comes from Hemileia vastatrix, assembly GCA_030280995.1. NCBI lineage: Eukaryota > Fungi > Basidiomycota > Pucciniomycetes > Pucciniales > Zaghouaniaceae > Hemileia > Hemileia vastatrix. The sequence continues at coordinate 21,990,542 of JASXTE010000001.1, read as the reverse complement.
TTATTGATTTTCCAACCCTTTGTGAGATCTTAAGAATCTTAATATTACCTTTAAATTATATTAGAATTCTTCTCGAACATATCTCAAAGAAGTAGCTCTTCCTTTGAGTCATCTTTGAATCACTTCCTCAGACATTTCCTCTGTGCTTCGAAGAAGTATCTAAACTACCCTCCTCATCTCACTTCCAGGAACACCCTTGACCTTGTGCGTAGGTTGTCCGGTGACACATTAACTCAACAGCTACTGAGAGTTGGATCAGAAGTTAGTGAGAATTGAATAAACATAGACTAAGAAAAGATTTTAAATTAACACCTATTACAAGGAAAAAATGAGAGGATACTTTCATGAAATTTCTCACACATTTTTACTGGTAAAATAAGCTTCAATAAAGTTTCAATATGGGTTCAATTTAATTTCAGTAAATTTTCACCCATAATCTTCTATTTCTAAATTACTACTCAACTTCACCAGAAAAAAAATGTGGGCACCTGATCCCAGGTGCCAATCACTATCTTTGATTTGATTCAGCTCTAGCTCAGCTTTAATTCTTCTGGAAAGAACACACACTGAACACTGAGCATTCTAGCTTGTGTGGAATTAAATCTGAGTTATTCTTGTGTCACAAATGAATTGGGGGATTGGAACCTGCTAGCAGGTTTCAGGTGTTTTTTGTGGTGCTTATTATCGATTTTTGGGACAATTATGGTTCAATTTCACTGGCTTGAAAGCAATTACACCTTCCTTATTTTGTATTGATTGAGTCTATTCTAAGACTTTAATTATTACTCTTTAAGGTGTATCCAATTTTTTTTTCTGCTTTTTATCTAAAATATGTGACTATCCAATTTTTATTTAGGTGGTAAGGGGTTTTTCCTTGGTTTCATGAGTTCTCTCCATCCCTTACAAGGTGTGCTCTTTACCCTTAGTGCATTGAGACTTCTAAGCCACAATTCATGTATAGTAATAATTTCTTACTGCTACAAACAAAAAATTAAATTAAAATCATATATCATTCATTGATAATATTAAATAGTAGGTTTAGTAGATCTAACTGGCCTTTTTATTTTTATAAACATTTTTGCACATTTTATATTAATGTAATTCAAGCATGACTGACTCAGTTTTTTGGAGCAGGAAGACATTTTTTGCCAGTCACAGGTTCAACTCCTATGTAAGGCACTATCTTACATGTCTCTTAAATTTTTTTAAATATATTATAAATTAGTAAAATGTGCTGGTAGTTTTCTATTGATCTTTCTGGTCATTATATTGTTTAGTATGATTTGGTAAGATGCACTAGTAGATTTTTATTAATGTATCTGACCTTTGATTTGTCTGGTACATAAATAAAAACACTTAAATTCATTTTAAGGCTATTATTCATCTATATGGAATCTATATTTTTTATTACTTAAGTATATTTTAAGATTTCATCTAGTTGGCCCTTGTGTTTTACAATTCATATTTTTATCTTTAAAATCCAGTTGTAGGTTAAAAATTTTCTGGCCTTCCCTTGTATTTTTTGTAACCAAGAGAAAGAAGATGAAGAATGGACAAGAGATAGAGAGAAAGTTTTTGAGAGGGTAATAAAGTGAGATAGATCTAATAAAAGAGGCAGAAAGAAAAAGAGAAGGAGAATAAAGATAGATAAAGTGAGTAGATAAAAAAGAGGAGGAAAGAGAAGACAACAAATGAAAAATAATTTACTGCGTAAGAAAGTGAAGAAAAAAAAGAGGGGGTTAAATTAAAAGCAAGAGAGATGCCAACAACAGAGAAGCAAGAAAAATACAGGCTTCAGTAAGGTATCTCTTATAGTTACATCCAGGGCTCAAGCAGAATCACTCAATTTGTTTTCCCTGAAATGCACCTATGTATGGAACAGGGTCTTGGCACTGAAATTGCCAGGCTGATTTAAAGTACTGAGACATGAACAGCTTGATTAGTCAGTTGTCTGGAAGATTTAAATGGTCCTATATGAATACTGTAGTGCAAATCAAATAAGTTTTAAAATATAACTCAATATAAGGGTCTCAGTAATTTTTAATCTCACTAATTATAAATGGGTTACAATCTTATAGTTGGTAGAAAAATAGAGGTAATAATTCAGATACTATTCAAAGACTTTAAAAGTACTATAGATATGTATTGTAATTTTATTGGTTTTATATTTTGATTGTAATGATAAAGAATGTTGAAAACAAGACCAAAAACCCCCTCCTTTTATACCCAATAATTCTCCTATGAACCCCTTTTGATTTACCAGTCCTATACACAGCTAATGATGCCTCATTCTAGCTAATACACCTGTCCAACAACATACAGAATGGCCAATAACATAATTAGAATGATATCATCTTCCAAAATCCAGAAGTAATAGGGATAATCCATCAAAATAAAAGAATAAGCAAAAAAGAGAGTATATGCATGTAATATCTTAAAATAAAATATCAAAAAAAGAAAGAATAACACTAAATATTACACAATTTTAAGAGTTATTAACAGTAGAAATGATGGAGCTAATTATTCCAAATTACTACATGAAATCCCCATCCAAAAATGATCAAAATTAGCTGAGAAACCACTAAGAAACTCAAAAAAGGACGTGAGATGTGGTGTAACTACATGCAGTCCTTGGCAGGCACTTGCATGGGTAAATCCTTGACTAATTTAGGGAAATTTAAGCATGGTAGTGAATTAAAGGCACCAAGATTGAGGTTATTAATTAAATTAGTGCATATAACAAGGTCAATGCACCTATAATTAAATTAGGACACTAAATAAGTGCCTGTCACCTATTTTAGTGTGTTTCCCCACAGTGGGCATAGAATGTGGGGTAATTATAGTGGGAAAAAGCTAAATTTGCTAAAAATGAAGTTATTCACATGGGAAAAATGAAGGAAGTATGTGGCCAGTACATGGAAGCCATTTCTGGCATAAAAACACCAAATTTGAAAAGTATTATTTTTATGCATTTGAGTAGCCAAATCAATAGTCCTAATTAAGAAAAATTGATCTGTCAAGGCGCATTTTTAATATTATTAAATTTATATTGCATATATTCAACTCTTAAGTGATTTAAAGTGCATTTCTTGTTTTTCACATAAAACAATGAAAACAACAGCTTTAAGTCTACTTAAAAATTATGTAGCTATATTTTTAGGTTCTTAAGGTTACCTTAGCTTATTCCAACTTAATATTAACTACATAAGACTTATAAAAGGTGGATATATGTGTGTATATAAGGTGTTATAATGGCATATATTGTATTTTATCATAAATTTCACTTAAGTATACAACTTGTGTACCTTTATTTATTGTTCCCATGTATACTCCATGTGTTTAACATAATTTATAATTAATTTATACTCAGTCCTGAGAATATCCAGGCCGGAAGAAATTAGCATCCAGTTCAACATTTTTCCTCCTGTAAAATTAAACTATAAACCTATTTTAAAAAATTATCTTACTTCTCGTATAAAACTTTCTAAAAAATAACTTAAACCCTATCTTAAAATATAGATTCACATATTTTTGTGCTAGAATAAACACTTAAAAATAGTTCCCATCACTGATAAGAATGTATTAGATGATATCAAAGTACTAACTTCTGCCATTAGGAATTCACCTTGCTTTCCCTCAATTGGAAATTATAAATGGTAGAAATTCTTATCCACTAGTACAGGGGCTAGTAGATAAGAAAATCAAAATAACCCATTTATTTCATTTTTTTACCCCAATTTTTAGTCATAATAGTGGATCTTGTTAATATTAGTCAATAATCTATAAACATAATACTTTTACTACACACAGTCATATATAGATATATATATTTAGCTATAGAACCTATAAACCTATCAGTAGAGCATGCTTCTTTATCATCACTTATATGCTTACCCTAACAGAAATGTATTTAGGAATGGCTGTTAATCTCTGATTTGGCATTCACTCTTTTTCCTTATTTTTACCTTACGTTATTCTTTCCGCTCACATTTCTTTTATCTTAGTTTCTTTTTGTCCTCTTTTCTCTGTCTTGTCCTCGCTCGTCTGTCCTACTCCCTTGTCCACTATTGTCCCACAATTATAAGTCCTATTGTCCAACTAACACTATCTGTTGATTGTTATCAGGTAAACTGTATGTACTCTACGACTGCAATGAATTCACTCTTTCTCCTTATTTTTACCTTGCGTTATTATTTCCACTCACATTTCTTTTATCTTAGTTTCTTTTTGTCCTCTTTTCTCTGTCTTGTCCTTGCTCGTCTGTCCTACTCCCTCGTCCACTATTGTCCCACAATTATAAGTCCTATTGTCCAACTAACACTATCTGTTGATTGTTATCAGGTAAACTTTTCTTTTTGTCCTCTTTTCTCTGTCTTGTCCTCGCTTGTCTGTCCTACTCCCTCATCCACTGTTGTCCCACAATTATAAGTCCTATTGTCCAAATAACACTATCTGTTGATTGTTATCAGGGTTATGGGCCCAGAGCCCCTGCATTTAATCTAAACTGGCAACCCCTCAATCAATAAATACTTCATCCCCTCCTCCAAGTCCATCTGCCTCCACACAACAAACTCCTACTCCTAGAATGACCTCAACTGCCCCTCCTCCAAAGTTTTCTTATCTTCAAGACTCTTCTAATTACTCTGAGATTAAAGGCATCAAAAAATTGAATGATAAAAACTATAGCACCTGGAAAACAGACATTAAATATGCCCTTACTGTGCAAAATCTTGATCAGTTTCTTCTTGAGACTGCCCTATACCTATCTATTCAGACCTCCTCAATGTTTTTAACATTCGACAAAGGCAAACAAACACTATAATTAAGATGTTCATGGATAGGCCGAATCAACACAAATTCATTCTTGACAATAATATAGTGGAACTGGCACAATTATGGAAACAAATTAGGGACCACTACGCTTCCAAATCGACTCAAAATTTCTCCTATGTTGTCAATCAACTATTCAAAATCAAATTTACAGAAGGGAATTTACTTGAATCGATGAATGAATTTAGAGGGACAATGAAATTACTTCGGGAGGTGGCACCCGACTTATTCAAGGACAACATACTCTCATACGTTATGGGGAACTACGTACTCAATCTTTTACCGGAGTCTTACCAAACTTCTGCTACAATCATCCTGAGCAAGTACAACATTACCAATCAAAGACCTACAATTGAAAACATCTTCTCTGACATAGAAGCTGAAGTTACCCGTCGAAAAGCTCTAAATCTATCTAACTCTGGTTCAGTCTTGGCTGTGAACACCAAGACAAAACAACTCTGTTCGAAGGGCAAACATAATCCCTTAGCACCTCATTCGGAATGTTCCTGCTTTCAACTTCATCCCAAGAAACGTGATGAATTTCTCAAAAGGAAAAAGGAAAGGGAGAATCGTAGTAATGAAAACTCTCACAAAGTATTGTCAATTATAGACAAATTACCAAACGATCATGCCATACTGGACAGTGGCGCATCATTCTCTATTTTCAATAATCAAAACTTCTTCGACACTTATCACAATACGAAAACTTCATTGTCAATGGCCAATGGAGATGAGTTAACTGCCCTTGGACAAGGCAAAGCTCTATTTTCATCAAATCTAGGGCATAACTTCAATATTGACAATGCTCTTTATGCACCTGACGTCAAAGCAAATCTAATTTCTCTAGTGGACATCTTATCAGATGGTTGGAGCTTAATTAATGAAAAGGGACAATTTAAAATTAAAGAACAAAACACTACTCTCATGGAGTGTTCTTCAAAAGGACAAATATTAACATTTCCATTACTTAAAAACTCAGTCTTAAACTCTATCAACAATATCAACGCAACAGACGAGAAGTTGAGACTTCTTCATCATAGCTATGGACACCCCAATAATCAAATCATGGAAAAGATATCACCAGGTTTGAACTTCTCTGACTTTTCCTGTAAAACATGTGCTCTTTCTAAAGCTCATGTATTAACTTTCTTGGGAACTTTTCCGACTCCTGAATGTCCTCTGGATGTTATTCACATGGACTTATGTGGCCCTATTACTCCCGAATCCAAAGGAGGAAAATCATATTTTCCCCAAATAGTTGATGGACACTCTCGATTCCTACATGTCAAGTTCTTACAACTCAAATCTGAAACTTTTGAAAACTATAAAGAATTTGAAACTCTGGTGGAGAATCAACTAGAGCAAAAAGTCAAATGTATAGTTTCAGATAACGGTGGCGAATTTGTCAATTCATCGATGAAGAATCACTTAAAAAATAAAGGAATCATCCACTTACGCACAGCCCCGTACTCACCCCAACAGAATCCGATTGCTGAAAGAGGGAATTGCTCAATTGTCGAAAAGGCTAAATGCCTACTTATTGAATCAGGACTGGATGCACACTGGTGGGGAAGAAGCAGTCAACACTGCCACCTATCTGCTTAATATCTTACCATCCGCTTCTCTTGAAAACAACAAATCACCATGGGAACTTTGGAATAAAAATTCAAAACTGCCATCTAAACTACACCCCTTCGGATCTGACATTGTTTTCAATCTTCAAAAACATAAACGTCTTGGAAAATTTGGTAAGAGTGGTGAGGAAGGAATATTCATTGGGTATTGTGACGGTCATGTCAACTATCGCATCTATTCTCCAGCCTCCGACTCAATCATCACTACTCATGATGTCAACTTCCTAAACACCTTCAACTTGTCAAGTCAAATCTCAAAAGGGATGTCTGTCGATTCTCTACAATTTCCCGAAATTGCTATCGACACTCAATTTTCTTTCTTGCCTTCAATCCCCACTAATCCTGACCCACTAGAGGACATCCCTACTCACATGCCAGAATTTTCCGATACACCTATCCTAGATACTGAAGTTCCGCCATCAAACAAATTTAAGAACTATGATTATGTTCCTTTTGACACCAGACCTTCAAAAGAAATTTCTTCTCAAATTGACACATCCAATATTCTAACCTCTAAACAAAGAGCCAATGTTGCATGTATGATTGTCACTCCTTTTGACACACCACGTAATTACCACGAGGCTATTAACTCACCTGAAAGTGAAGAATGGATGAATTCTATCAACAATGAATTGAACAGTATCAGTGAGCATGGAGTATGGGAAGAAACACCTCCACCAGCCAACAACCACCTAATAGGATCAACTTGGACCTTCAAAAAGAAGACTGATTCTGAAGGAAATATCATCAAATATAAAGCTCGATTCTGCGCTCAAGGCTTCTCTCAAATAGAAGGCATTGAGTATAACAAAACATATGCCCCCACCTGTCGATTAGCTACTCTCAGATTTTTACTTGGCCTCGCAGCATACAAAGACTGGGACCTCTGTCAAATGGATGTACGGTCAGCCTTTCTCCATGGTAATCTGGATGAAGACATCTATCTACAATATCCTCTTGGCTACTCTCCCAAAAACAAAAATCAATGCCTTCACCTCAAAAAGTCACTCAATGGTCTAAAGCAGAGTCCTCACTTCTGGTACAATACCCTAGTTGATTTCTTTAAAAGTATTGAATTTAAAGCTAGCATAGCCAATCCCTGTCTATTTTATCATACTGATCATTCTCGTCCATGTTACATGTTCATACATGTTGATGATCTCATTATTGGCGGCACCCACATTGACGATCTCAAAAGCCTTTGATATCAGGGATCAAGGCGACTTAAGCTGGGTTCTTGGTATGAAGGTGATCCGGAATCGACCTACAAGGACACTTACGCTCACTCAACAACTATACATTCAAAAACTACTTAACGAATTTAATCATGCTAACTGTAGGACGGTAACAACTCCCCTAGTTCCCAACTCTCAATTCTCACAGACCAATGAAACAAAGCTGACACACCTATTCAATTACCGAAGAGCCATTGGGCTACTCAACTACTTGGTATTATGCACAAGACCTGATCTGGCCTTTGCAGCTAGTTCCTTAGCTCAACATTTGAACCAACCGACTGATGAACAAATTGTGGCCTTCTTCCATATCTTGAGATACCTTCAACTGACGAAGAACTTCGGTCTAACATTGGGAAATGTTCCCAACAGCGAACTCAGCTCACTTTCTGGCTTTGCTGATTCAGACTACAACAAATCTCACGATTCTAAATCAACCTCTGGTTCACTGGTCTTTCACTTGGGTCTGCTGAGCTGGAGTTCATGTAAGCAACAGTCCGTCTCACTATCAACTTCTGAATCAGAATACTATGCTATGACTGAATGTGGCCAGGACTTATTATGGGCAAAGGAGCTATTCAATGACTTCTCCATTCAACTTACCTCCACTAAACTCTACGGTGACAATCAAGGTGCAATCAATCGAGCCCTGAATCCTTTATATCAACACCGAACTTGCCATATCAACACAAAAGTGTGCTGGTTACGAGAACTAGTCAACACTCAACAACTTAATATCAAATACATTTCAAGTAACATGATGACTGCCGACATCCTTACAAAACCCTTACCGAGAATTAAACATCATGAATTCTTATATAGTCTGAACTTAGGCCCATTGCCGTCTTGAGCACGGGTGGGTGTTAATATTAGTTGATAATCTATAAACATAATACTTTTACTACACACAGTCATATATAGATATATATATTTAGCTATAGAACCTATAAACCTATCAGTAGAGCATGCTTTGTTATCATCACTTATATGCTTACCCTAACAGCAATGTATTTAGGAATGGCCGTTAATCTCTGATTCGGCATTCACTCTTTTTCCTTATTTTTACCTTACGTTATTCTTTCCGCTCACATTTCTTTTATCTTAGTTTCTTTTTGTCCTCTTTTCTCTGTCTTGTCCTCGCTTGTCTGTCCTACTCCCTCGTCCACTATTGTCCCACAATTATAAGTCCTATTGTCCAACTAACACTATCTGTTGATTGTTATCAGGTAAACTGTATGTGCTCTACGACTGCAATGAATTCACTCTTTCTCCTTATTTTTACCTTACATTATTCTTTCCACTCACATTTCTTTTATCTTAGTTTCTTTTTGTCCTCTTTTCTCTGTCTTGTCCTCACTCGTCTGTCCTACTCCCTTGTCCACTATTGTCCCACAATTATAAGTCCTATTGTCCAACTAACACTATCTGTTGATTGTTATCAGATCTCACTCAAAAAATAAATACCAAATTAAAATCAAACTTTGATTCATCCTACATCGAATCACTCATTTATTTTCAATAAAAATGGTGGAGATTATTTGGGTTATCTCATTTTTTATCTTCCTACTCACCAGCAAAAAAACATGGGCACCTGATAGCAGGTGCCAATCCCTATCTTTGACTTAACTCAAATTCTGCTCAGCTGTAATTCTTCTAGAAAGACTGCGCACTGAACAATGAGCACACTAGCTCGTGCAACATCAAATCATATTTACTCTTAAATCAAAACTGAATATAGGGATAGGCACCTGCTGGCAGGTGCCACTTGATTTTTTGCGGTGACTATTTATATTATTTCACTATGTGATATTTTAAGAGGTGGTCATTCTAATTATTTTTTCATTTTTCTTTTAATATATGTTCTAATGAAAACTAAATCACCGATATTCACTTCTCAGTTAATTATTCGGAATCAGAGATATGTGAAAAATTTAGGCAGCAAGTTTTGATTCATGGTGGCATCTGTTACACTTAGCTACTGCAGATATACCTTTTAGGTATGAATTAAACACTTCAAGTAAGCACATGTGGAACTCATGGAGAGGGACAAACTAAATTATACCTGCAGAAAAGGACAGACTTGTCGAGTAGATTTCAAACAAGAGATGAACTAAATACAGACAATGAATCTTTTAGGTATGAACTAAAAACTCCAAATTAGCACACGTAGAACTCAAAGTGAGGGACAAGCCAAGCTATACTTTAAAGTAAGCGGGCCAGAAATATTTAAGATTTTAACAAAAAGGTCATGAAAGAATACATTACCTGCAGAACCGGACGGACGTGTTAAGGAATAATACCCAGAGGTGGTCTCCTTATAAAGTGAAAAAGTCCTCCGTCTGCAGCATACACTACAGCACATGTTTGTTTCGCCATGGGGCGCAACAATCACGCAACAGTTGTGCAACAGTTACGAAACAATTGTTTTTTGCACTTAAGACCCACCTAAGAGACTTAAGTGCCAAAAATAATTGTTACTTAACTGTTGCGTTATCGTTGCGCCAATGTTGCGCCCCAAGACGAAACAAACATTTATTGTAGTGATAATGACAAAACGAAGACTATTCATCAGAATATTGGTAAGCAACTAGACAAATGCAGGGATAGTGTGAATGCATAAGTATGTGATAATCAGTGATCCAATATTATCAAATCAGAATTACAACATAATCACGCACTAAGTGGTAGTTGCACATATCATGAGGTTGTATTAGGTTACAAGAGTAAGATTGGCAGAAAAAAAACCAGTAAATAATAACGAAATAAAAATAAGGAAAGATGAGGGAATAGATAAATGAATATAGATGAGAATCAATCATAAATCTCACAACATCTATGTCCCCTGATAAAAATATTTGCACTATAAGTCCTACACAGATTAGTCCACTGTCTTTCAACTTTTTTTTTAACTTTGTCTAAACTAGGCCCAAATTTGGTACAACGAAGAAACTTTCTAGAATGTTCCCCTTATTTTTTTTTTCTCATGATATTGGCTAGAAACTTGATTTTGTATGATTCAAAGTTGAAACCCATATTGGAAATATTTTTTCAACAATTAACCTCTAAAATTAATTTTTTGAACTGATTTTTTTACGTACTCAACCAGTGAGTCAAACTTCAAGATAATAACAAGTAAGCAAACTACAAACTTACAAAAATCACAAGTTAATTTTCTTTCACTATTTAAAAAAACAAGAAAATATAAAAAGTATTACTGGAAGCTAATAATAAACCTTTTAGAATGTAAAGACCATGTATTATTCCTATAAATCTGAGAGTTGGTTAACTATTTCTTTTCGTGATACACAAACTTATTAAAGACAGAGCATGACTTTAATTGAGATGCCTTTGGACAATCCATTAAATCAAAGATAAAACCAAAGAAAATCATGTTACAAGTTTTACACAAATAATTTAGTTAATGAGGGATAAAGCTCTCCTGCACGAATTGCAGCAAATATTTTCGAAATGTCGCTGGATACGGAGCCTATAGAAAGCTGGGTTAGTTTTCTTGTGGGAAATTAACATTGAAGTATGGAAAAACAAACCCCCATGTTGGCCTTCCTTGACATCACCACGACGTGGTTTTATATTTAAATGCTTCCTAACAAAAAAATACAACACTTTTGTTTTTCCCATGTATTCTGCTGCTGACATGTCTTTCTGAAAATAATCTTCTACAGTTGCAACATAACAAGAAGCTATCTGTTCCGAAGAGTTTTTTAAAAATTTCATTATCTTCTTCAGCATTTCTTTTTCAGAATCGGGCTTTATTGTTGATAAAAAAAATAAGATTTCACTACTGCATTTTTCAAGAGAATCTTTAAAACGAGCGCTTGAATCCAGGCTAGAGTTGTGCTCCATTTGCTGTAGAATAGATGATACTATCTTTAAACTAAGATTGGTCTGGTCCTGTAATTCAAGCATAGTTCCAAAATGTCTTTCCACCAACTGGGGCATAAGCTTTCTGAGATTTTGACTGAAAATGATCATCATCACTCGCAAATCGATTGCCATGCAAACTATATAGAGATGACAGCTATGTTGAAAAGATGCATATATTTTTCAAGTATTGTAATTAATATGCAGCGTAGTAAGAAAATCAAAGTGTAAACCCACCTCATTAACATTGAAAGGACCTCAACAGCTTCAATTGTATATCTGGATGAAACTAACGCCATCGAATTTATCTACAAAAATTTACAATACATCAATTTTGATCATTTGATAATTAGTTTGGATGCCAGGCTAACAGCTTGATTATGTTGTTCTGCTGACTTAAAAACGGAAACAAAGATCAGAAGGAAGAAATTATTTATCTGTTGAGATAAATTGAAGTACCTGAACATGTGTAGACACAGGCGTGGCAAGGAACCCCAATTCTGCTGCGTATGCAGCAAGGTTGATGTCAATCCCTTTAGCATGGTAGTTGGTTGATGGCTCGTCTCCGGCTAAACAAGAAGGTAGACCTTTGTTCATATTACAGTTAATAAGCTCTGTGGCTTGGGCGAAACTTAACTTTCCAATAGATTGAAGTGCCATTCGAGTTTTCTCCATGATGTTGGTTATTGCCATTGCTTGGAAGTTTCCCCCATTGTGAATATATTTCTCAGTCAAATCGATCAAAGGATTGTCTTAGTAAATTATCTACTATTTAGTTACATGCAACCAATAGAAAGATACTATGTTAAATACATACCAGTTGTCGAATTTATCTCACACTGTAATGTGGAGTGGACGGTTACAAGGTCTTCAATTTGAGGTCCCAACCACTTTTAAATTGGCATAGAAGATGTAAAGTATTAAGAGGAAAATAAAAATACAATATAAAATGGAAATTTATTTACTTGAGGGGCAGTTCGTAAAGGATAACGATCTTGACGAAGAAAATTTTGATTTAGTTCAGCTTCTAGGCTTTTTTCCCCTTCTCTACGAACTGCAAGCTTGCTTCCAAGTAACTAGATCGAAAGAAAAAAAAATTGATAAAATTTTAATGGTAAAATTTCAATTTAACTTGAAAGAGGCTCACCATTTTATATATATTTTCTGCAGACTCTACTTGGCCAGGATGAGGTCTGCAAGATTCATGAATAAAACTGAATAATATAGATTAGCTACCATTAATACATCGATGCAGAAGCTGAAACTGATTCTTACGGATGAAAATTTCCTGCTTGCCCCACCATGGCTTCAGTGGTCATGGCAGTCAGAGCTTGCGCCAGAAGTGCCAAAAAGTGACTATCGTGTGCTGCTAGGCAAGCTGCGCTAGCACTAAAGGCCGTTCCATTACTAAGTGCAAGTCTTTAGGAAGAACAAATTACCTGTCAGATAATCTTCACACAAAAGTAGCTCATTCCAGCTCCTTACCCTTCTTTAGGCCCCAATGCCATTGGTATAATATTATTGATAGCTAATGCTTCCGCAGCAGGAAGTATTTTCAAATTCCCTGATGACCGGTCCAATACTCGGACGTCAGGATGAGCACAAATCGTAGCAGCAACGTAACTTAGCTTGTAACATGAAAAAAAACCAATATGAGTACACCGGTTCAAATCAATCCATATTTTACAGCCTTAACTCACAGGCATCAAATCACCACTAGCAGAAATAGATCCTCTCAATGGTACGATGGGGGTAATGTTTTTTTTCAACAATTGCAATAGATTATTCAATATTTCTAACCTCACGGCTGAATGGCCTCTATTTGACGAAGGAGAATCAAGTGCTTGATTAGCGCACATCTTTCAAGAGTTTGATTATAAAACAAACCTCAATAAAGAATTAATTCTTATTAGAATCGCTCCACGTACTATAGCTTCAGGCATAATATTGGACATTGGATCAGTCACATGAAAGCTACTCGCTTTGATGCCTGTTCCACCCATAATAGGCAAGACACCTGACATTTGATGCTCCAGAAAGGAAATTTGGAGACTTTCAGGGGCCTGTGTTCGGGTGCCCGCTGAACCACCAAAACCACTAGGTAAAATCACATTATGGCTTTAAAAAATACTTGAGTTTCAAAAATTTACGCAAAACACTTCTTACGTGTTCACTCCATAAATAGCTGTATGGAGTTTAGAGTGTAAAAACCCTACCGCCTCATTCATTTTACGATGAACTTCAGGATTGGTGGTAATTATCGGATTGACTTCGTAGCTATTTCACAAAATTATTATTAGTATAGTGAAGAGAATCCAATGAATGTGTAAGTAGTTACCGAGCAGTGGCCACCACTGCTGCAGGTGACAATAAGTAACCATCGAGGGACGTAGATATCTTTTTGTCCGTTAACTCTTGTAACTCCTCAAGTATTTTTATCGTGAGGGCGGAATGGGTGCATTTCTCTACTAGTGTACCCATTTCACTAGAATTTTTATCATTAGAAAGAGTAGATGATCTAAGCTCAACTGGGTGGAATTCGCTTTCTATACTTTTCAAAGGAAGGGTAACAAAAAAAGGAGCCATCTGAAAAAAATTGCGTTTACGAGTGAAGAGTAATTAATTCAAAATATTACTTGAAAGTGAGAGTATATCAGAACAAGAAGAACTGGAAGAATAAAGCAAGCATTGAAAAGCAGCGTGGCACGCGTATTTATAGTAGACGGCCTCCAACGCCTTAAAAGTGCGTCTGAATCGCCAGATGGGCCAACATTCTTTGAAGATCTAGGAAAACATTTTTATTCTGCAAATTTCATGCTCTGTTGTCGGTACAGCTATTTGGAAGAAACTTATGGTTTTCTTATCTCCTCTACCCTGCCAAAAACATGAGCAATGGTCAGCTGACCTATGCTTTGGTGGGGAAGGGGAGACAAGAAAACCGCAAGTTTTTTCCAAATAGCTATATCTAAACTTTAGAAAACTGTCCAAAACTAGTCCCTCAAATCAAGCTACCAAACTAAGAATTGATGAAGTTGGAGATTTATTATACCCAATATTAACGGTCAACCCATTAAATGCAGTCGATTGGGCGAGTACCCCTAAAAATAAAGCTAAACATCTTACTAGATAGAATTTTGCTAACTCACCAGCAGACGAACGTCTTCCACTTACTCATCAATTGCTTGTGCTATCTTGCCTTTTTTTAGATTTTTAATAAAAAAAGAGCCTCCATTTTTACACAATTAGCTGCAGAGGAAAGTTTGCTTTTCTTTGAATAATGCCAATGTATTTAAGTTATGTGTATGATTATTAGTAAATAAAATATTAGCTATAGCCATCTGCAATAATAATTAGAGTCAGACTTAGCTTTTTCGCATATATCATGCTGCTAGATGAATCAAATTATTTGCAGGAGACTTGCTGGCTAGTCCCCCTTAGACTGAATTGAATGAAGAGGAGACTAGTAAGAACTTTTCTACCCAATTTTTGGGTGGTAAAGTTTCTTTTAATTTTCCCTCGATGCACCTTCTTGCTTCAATGACCCTTTTATAAATGTATATTTATTCCCAAAAATATTTCTAAAAATGATTCACTGAAAATCCATTCTGAAAATATCAGTACTAATTAAGATTAAACATTATAGCCATTTTTCTCTCACTGTTACATAGGGTAAAAAAACTGACGAGTACACCTCTACCCGCGAACACAAATTGAATTGACTGAATTCATTTTATGAATCTGACTTCACTTCTAGCCATCGCTTTTTTGCCCTGTGTTACTCTCCTCAATTACATAAACTCCATATAGTTTTACTGTAGTTCATTCTGGTTCTTTTCACTCCTGTTTCTAATTACTACCTCAATCCCACTATCGTATACTGTGGCAGGTCGATCAGGAGTTGCAATGTAATCATTCCAGGTCGCAAAAATCATAGACTTGTCTCATCGTTTACAGGAAACTAATTTATACTTCACTCATATTCCTCAGTGAATTTTTCTTTGGTTGCAAATATTAAACTTAATCTGACGTGAGAAGTTAGAATTTGGCAGTCTGAATGGTCAAGATTATTACTAGTTCCACCTTGTAATGCCGCGGGGTAATGGTGATGAATTTTCTTGTCACTTTTAGTTACTTCTTTGTCAAAATCATTATCTCCCACGGACAATATAGCATTAGTTTCTTATCAGCAGAAACCAGAAAGTGTTTGAAAATCGAAGAAGCAAACGTTGCGGTAAGCCAAAGTTTCAACGAGTTTCTAGATCGAACGGACAAAATGAAGCAGTTTTTGCATTTCTGAGATTCTTTCTATCACAATCATAATACCTAATCTTCCCTAAGAATGATTATTTCTTCGAGAACGTACAATTTTTCGTGAAATGGACTAATTTTAGGTTAGTCTTGATTAAAAGCGAGGCTGGACTGATCTACAATTAGTTAATTTTAGGAATAATTGCACACTTACTGAGTAAAAGTGATACCGAAGAAGTTAGCGCTGTAGCCAAACCTTACCTCACCCCAGGCTACAGCTTGGATCGAATGATTGAAGGGATCGACCAACTGAACAGCACAATCGCCTATTCCACAGCAGATGCCATCATTTCTCTATTTTTTTGAGTTACATTTTTTAGTATTGTTATCTTTTTTTCGCTTATAATTATCTTCGGAATTTGCGTGAAAGGTTGCAAAGGCATCTTACCACGTAAGTTCCCAGCACACCAGGTGCTTTAAGACGTTTCAAAACCGCCGAACCTGATTTCGCAAGTCTACAGTGTTTAAATAACGGAGGCTTTTGAAATTTCCAGGAGTAGTAGTGCGGGCTGATTTTTTTCACACTTCTAGAGTTATTTAACTCACCGCAAAAATCAGCAAGGCGTAATGAATCTCACTCCGCCCGGTCGTTTCCGCCGTTTTAAAAAAAACTACATTCATATTTAAAGCATTGGCTCACAAAACAAAATACCTTACGCCGAGAAAAAATCACTTGGTGTTTTTCGAAGGTGAATTTCTCCACCAAACTTCGCTCACCTAGCCCCCTACTCGAAGACCGCATTTATCTCACCAGCCGCACTCAGTCTTTCTTGTTTTAGCAGCTCTCACTTCAAACCGCCAAAAAACTCTCCCCTTGGTTACTGCATAGAATCATTAGTTTAGTAAGCGAGATGTGCATCCAAACTTTTTCATTGCTCCCTTTCCACATCTGAATCCCTATTTTGCAATATAACTATGAAATTTACCCTTGCACTCAACTACATAGCAAAATTACATCTTCGTTTTGCCCCTCTGCACTAGTGCGACTTATTTTAATATACAATAAAAATCATTACTTTCTCTTTTATTGATTGGTTTGTTCCTCCGAATTAAGAGGTGAAAGTCTTAGGCGTTGCTGAAAAACAAAATAAAAACTTACACTGTTCAATGAACATACTTACCTGTAAAAAATATTTGAAGACACACGCACCCACGTATATATATTTATGCGTAACTTCCCTTCTTAATGGGCTCCTTGGCCAACATACAATAATATATATATATGTGTATGTATGTGTGTGTATCATATTAGATAATACGATGTAAAAAATTACTCATTTTGTTGACCACAAGCAAATGTGGGCCCTTCCCTTCCCTTTTCTTTTCTTTTTCTTTCTTTTTTTCTTTTTTTCTTTTTTTCTTTTTTTCTTTTTTTCTTTTTTTCTTTTTTTCTTTTTTTCTTTTTTTCTTTTTTTCTTTTTTTCTTTTTTTCTTTTTTTCTTTTTTTCTTTTTTTCTTTTTTTCTTTTTTTCTTTTTTTCTTTTTTTCTTTTTTTCTTTTTTTCTTTTTTTCTTTTTTTCTTTTTTTCTTTTTTTCTTTTTTTCTTTTTTTCTTTTTTTCTTTTTTTCTTTTCTTCTTTTCTTCTTTTCTTCTTTTTTTCTTCTTTTTTCATTCTTTCTCTTTCTCCTTCTCTTTTTTTATTTTATTTTATTATCTATTCCTTATTAAGACTAGTAAATCTATCCATCTTCATTTCTTCTTTTTCTTCATATTCTCTTGTTCTAATTCTTCAAGTGTTGCCTATTCAGTAGGAGGTATCAAATATAGTAAGTACCAACCACTAGATCAAGTTCATTTCTTCACGAAAAAAATCCAATAAACAACCCATGTCTAATTATGAAAGAGACTTATATTAGTAGTAAATATTTTTGAATTAAAATTCATCAATGGCTGATTTAGTGAAAACAAAAATGTGAATTTCCAATGGCGTATTTGAAAAATCTAATACCCCCTAATTTAGTCCATTTTGGCGTATTGTTTTGCAGTAAAAGAGAGTTTAAATATTATTCACTGATATTATTATATCCATCTATTATTGATTAAATCATACATCTGTCATCTGAATTCAAGCTTTTTCAATGGCCAGCTGGAGGATTCAAGCGAGAAAACTCTCAGAAAATGATTGCGGTTGAAATGTAGAAAATAGAAAACAGTTAATAGACACCAGAAAAAAAACCTGGCACCTGCTAGCAGGTTCCTACCCCTGGCTTAACTATGGTAGCTCAATTGGGGGGAGGCACCTGCTAGCAAGTGCCAACCTTTTTCTTCTGATGAAAGTGTATAAAAGTTAAAAATCTGCAATTAAAAAATGCCCTTTTCTTCCACCAAAGCAGCCATGACTACTTTTTTATATATGGCATATCTTGCACTAAAAATCCCTCTTTTCTAATAATTAAAGTTGAGTTTGTAGTTGAATTTTGCTACTTTACTTTCATATTTTACTTAATGACGGATTCCTAACTTTCATACCCCCTATTACGGATATTTATTCATATTTCTAAAGTTATTTGAAAGACCACCATATCCTACTTCTCATAATGGACATCAGTGTCTTGAAGCCAATATAAATCATGATATATAAGGTTATTTTAGTAAGTAGAATGAATTTGGTCCACTACCCAATAAAAACCTTTTTTTTTGTTTTCAAGATCTGAGAAGTAATATCATTTGCACCCAACTTAAAAAGATTTTGCTCATATAATGGTATGTTGTTCAATTTACCTTGCTGTTGGCCCTCGAAAAACGCCTCAATATTTTTTTCAACACTTAAAAGCATTCTATTGTAGATAACAAGAAATTTTTTGATACGAGTGGTCGGACGGAGGCCAGACAAGCGTGGTTTGGTAGGGGTGCTGATGTCCACAAGCCTGAAGGTGATTTTTCTCTTGAGGAAGCGATGTTTCATAAACGTGTATAATTATTTTCTTGTCAGGAGAAACGACCGGGCGGAGTAAAATTTCAAGCCATTTGCTAAATTGTTCACAAAGATCTTGACTTCTATTTTTTTTTTAAAAAAAAAACTTTAAATTCAAGTGCAGACCTCAAACTAAGGATAGCTCGAAAGTACAAAGCCTCGCTTACTTGCACCCTGAGTGAGCGGAGTGAGCGATTGATCGTTCCGCCCGCGTCTGACTTGTAATGAACAAAAAAAATTAATAAAAAATTCAAGAAAATCGCATTGCAATGAAAATAGGGTAAAAAAAATTCAATTCAATTAAATAAGTATGTTATATTTCAATGAGATAAAATATAATTAAATGCAATCTTGCAGTTTTAACTAAGTGTACGAGATTCATTGTAGTGATACAGTTGAGAAATAACTGAGTTTATTCAAACTTAAAAAAGTCAGCAGATTCTAGGTGTCACTATTTTTGCCTTTCCATGACCAACTGAGACATAAATAGTAGTTATATCCCACTAAAAAATACAGATATATACATATTAGGAGGTATCAAAATGGCAAATCAGCCATTATAAAATCCAAATCTTTCCAATCAAAAAAATAATTAATAAACTTTCAACAATGATGTTTTTTACTTCTAAAAACCCTTCTTTTGATGACTTAACATGGAGGGGATTCCTATTTTTAACGGCTAAAAATGAACTTAATGGATTTCCACACTTGCCATGTTTGAGACCCCCTATTCACAGGGGAAAAAATCCCTGAACTAAATGTCTAGTTCAGTTTTTGGTTTCAGGGTATGACTCTGGGTCTGATTTGTGGAGTGACCCTGTTTTTGATCCCACCTTATTTTTTTGCTTTTCTGACATTGGCATCTCCGTGGCTCATGTCCTCTCATTTTCATGAATTCATCCAAAAATTCTATTTGCACCTCCTCCCCCCTTCTCTTACAAGCATACCTGCATCAAACTACCTTAATCTTTTCCAAATACAAAAATTAAGGTGGGCTCAAAGAGTGACATTCAATGGTTTGTCACAAAAATGCACATAGGAATAAAATAGGGTCACAAAACTGAACTAGGCATCTGGTTCACCATTTTTTCCGCCTGTGATTTATATATATAATATGGGGTATCAAAATTGAGGAATCTGCAATTAGGGATCAGAAATTTTTTTCCTGAGATCAGAAATTATTAATTGTGGATGATTCTTATCCACTAGCCCCAGGGCCAGTGGATAAGGAATCCATGATAATGCATTATCCTGCCTCTTATACCTCAATTTCTATTCTTAATTCCTGATCCCAAACACATCACATCCATGATGGATTTTTAAGAAAGTCACATAACTTATAATTGCTGATGCCATCCTTAAGTCTTTCCTCACTCTATGCTACTTAATTTTGGTGGAAAACACTTAATTTTTTTTTCTATCTACACACTCCAACTGCACATTTGGAAGTGAATTCCCACTTCCCTCATCACATAAGCCTTCTACCAACAACTATGAAACACCTCTCTACTAGGCAGCTACTTCACTCAACTATGAATGCTATTGCTTTACTTTTAGCTCTTTGCTATAAATCTGACTCCAATTTGGAAGATGCTTTAGCCTGTATGTCTTTTCTTTCCAAAAAGCATCACATAAACCCAATGGGACCAATTATTCATCATGATCCCAGATATAATCTCCACTCCATTTCTCAACATTCCTCAACTAAAATTCACTCAAATATTTAGAACTTCTCCTGATTCTTTCTTCAAACTTCATCAACTCATCTCCAAACATCCTATCTTTTCTAACAATTATTAAAATAAACAGTGTAATCCTGCTATTCAACTTGCTGTTGCACTATGTCACTTTGGCTCAAATGGAAATGGTGCTGCTGTAAGACGTTTGGATAATCTCTTTAAGATAGGATATGGTATGGTGATATTATACACCAAGTGCTGTATGATTGCTATCCTTTCCCTCAAGTCTCAAGCACATGCTTGGCCAACTCCACAAAAGTGACTTAAATCCTCTCAAGTAATGCAAGCTGAAGGTCTCCATGGATGTGTAGGTTTTGTTGATGGTACAACTATACCTTTGAGTCAAAAGCCTGCTCATGATGGAAACCATTATTTTGATTGAAAAAAAAGGTTTCTTCAAAATGTTCTCTAATTTCACATCTTTCATAAACTAACTTTTTATCTTCTTTGTAGATACTCTATTGCCGTTCAACTTGTCTGTGACATCAACAAAAAGTGTATTGCTATTCATAGTGGCTTACCTGGCTCATGTCATGACTCTTCTGTCTTCAAAATAATGAGGATTTCTCAAAGTCCTGACTCATACTTTAACAAATATCAGTACCTCCTTTCAGACTCACCATATGCAAGTGGAAAGTACATTATACCTTCTTTCTGTGGTGCAACTTTAGAAAATTACCCCCACAACACCTTTAATTATCATTTTTCCCAATCAAGAGTACAAATTGAACATGCTATTGGTATTTTAAAGGGAAGATTTTCTAGTCTCCGGGAGCTCAGAATCCAATTTCAAAAAAAATTGGAGATCAAAACTGCAAATCATTGGATCATGACTTGTGTTATACTCCACAATATCCTAGCTGATTTAAATGATGAGTAGAATGATCTTTATGAAGAAGAGGATCCTGAACCAGCACTGGCTCTCCCCTCCCTTGAATCACAAAACATTCATTCAACCAGCATACACTCTTTCATTATTCCAATCACCCTCCACCATTTTGACACACAAACCTTTCAATTTTTTGTTTTCATACTCTCCAAATGTCCACTTGGTATACTTTATTCACTTGGTTTGTTATTTTTGTTTGTTGCATATTTATTTTTATTTTGAATTTACAGCAAATATCTCTTTTTTGGATGGCTCATTGGTTTTCATTCACCAGCTCAACATGAAATTGCATATTTTTTCAGTATTTCTTTTTTTCATTCTTCACTCATATACTTTTCCTCCTCTCCTCAAACATCCCTCAAATATTTTGGTTGAATTTTTTTAAATAATCTCACCAGGTAAGTCATTTTTTCATTTTTATTGGATTTTTATTTGCTAATCATGATTTTTTTTTGTTTTTTGTTTTTTTTATTTTATTTTTATTTTTATTTTTTATTTTTTATATTTTTTTGTAAGTGCTTCATTTATTATTTTTCAAGTTTAAACTAATTTTTTTTGTTTTTTTCTCTCCCTCATTTCTATTATCCTTCTCTTTTTCCCTCCTTTCCCCCCTTCTTGACTTCTTCAATCCCCACTTTAGGCACTCTTTTTCCTCCCTTTACGCCCTTCCCCCCCTTAAGGCCACCTCTCAACTCTCCCCCCCTCCCCCCTCCCCCATCTCTCCTCCACCGCTTCCATCCCTCCCCCCTCCCCTCTCACCTCACTTCCACCCTCTACATATTAGCTAACAAATGTCTATGCGATTTGTTAGCTAGTTAAAAGGGAAGGGGGGAGGGGGATAAGGGGAGAGAGAGTATTTTGAGATAGCCTAAAGGGGGGGAAAGGGGGGAGGACCTGGTGAGAAAGGGGGAGAGGGTTTTGAGGACACCAAAAAGAGGTAAATGAGGCAGACAAGGAGGGGTAATATGGGAGTATGTAAAAGAAAATATTTGTTATTTTTATTAACATTATTTTGTTTTTTTTTGCTTTTTTACAGAATATTAAAAAAAAAGTTACAGTTAAAGCTGAATCAAAACTAAATTTGGTGTGTTTATAATTTTTATTTTTATTTTTGGGAAAAAAATTTCTCATTCAAAATTTTTTTCTTTGGTTTAATTTTTTGATTATGATTTTTTTATAATTTTTTTTCAAGGACATTAGGTGGTATATCTAACACCAAATAACTTTAAAATTCATTTTTTTGGCAAATAATTTTACTGATGTTTGTTTTTATTTTTTTGGTTCAATTTTTTTTCAAGGACAGTTTGAGTAATTGATTTCTTTTCAAAAAAATTATTTGGATTAATTTTTATCAATAAAACTCTTAAGGTTGAATATACAAACTAAATTTTGTGAGTTGTTTATTTTGCCATTTTTTTTCAGAGAAAAAAATGTCTATTTCATCAGTATTACCTCTTATTTCTCTATCATCATCTTCTTTATCATCTTTATAATCTTTTTCAAATTTAACTTAATTTCAATCATCATCCAAAATATCCAAAATAATAATAATGATGTTTGAAGTCAGCAGAATAAAAGAAATTTAAAAAATAAAATTCATTTGGATTGTTTATTTGGCCATATATCAAATATCAAGTACTATAAAACTAGAGTGGATTAAAAAAATTCTTATCCAAATGAGTTACCAGAAGATTTAAAATATTTGACTGAATCAGGAGATGATGAAATTAAAGCAGTTATCAGTAATTCCTTTAAACCTCAATTTATTTATGAAAAGTATTCTTTTAATGTTTCAAATGATGAAACCTTTCAACTACTATCTGATCTCATAATAACACTATATCAAATGTCTTTGGTTTGTTTACCAATAAGGAATATGAATTTGTTGGGTGGTATTATGATTGGATTTGGTTGGAGACCAGGATTTGTTAAAGGCTATTCTCTTGGTATTTCTGATAATATATGTTTCATTCTTAAAATCATTTCCCTCATTTTATTTCCATAGGCATCTATTTTTTACTTAAAAAATTATCTAAAACTGAAAAAGATGAAGATTTTCACTTATGGGACACCTTACTTCTTTTAATACTTTTCTTGCTCTTCGCCTCAAAAAACTCTGCAATAAATCTTTTGAAAAGAATCATCAACTTGCTACCAGAGTTGTTATACAAAATTGGTGTGACCCGGAATGGGAAGAAATTAGAAACTAATATCTTCTATTTTCATATGTTATTATTACTCATTCAGGATTCCACAATTAGATTCATATTGATAGGAATGACACCAATTATCTTACTTTTAAAATTTTCTCATATATCAATCCAATAACTGGCCAAACAATACCATCTCCAGCTAAAATCAAAGGACATGGCTTATATTTTCCAGACCATAAGTGCATGATTGATTTTGGTTTGGGAAATGGTGTGATTGAAACAATTTGGAACTCTTCTCAGGATCATCACCAAACAACCAAAGCTCCACCTGGCTTGGAATCTTGTCAAAAGTTCACACATTTTGGATGTTCATTTCAAATCAGTCAAAAATTAATCTTCCAAATAAACAAGGTAAATTTAACAGATATAAAAAAACTTAATGTAGATCAAAAAAGTATGGGGATAAGTAAAGTCATCAAATATTTTTTATTTTTTCATAAATTTTTTATAAATAACTCTTATATTTCAAATTACTAAAATAAAGTAATGGCTCAACAACCCTGTGTTGTATAAATGGGAATCATGACAACATTTATTTGGTTCATGAGGTTCCTTGGCCTACAGTTGTGGAAAGTCCCAAACATTTGGTTCTATATTTTATCCACATTTTGGCTAGAGGAATTGACATTACTTTAAAACTAGGGATATTGATATATATTAGTTGTTTATATATTAATTTATGTAATTATATTAAATTTTGGTGATTCCCACCCCTTACTTCAATAAAATGCAGGGGGGGTATCAACAAATTTTCAAATCTGACTTGAAAAATTTTTGACTTGAAATTTTGGTGATACCCGTCCCTTATTTCAATAAAATTCAGGGGGGAGTATTGCCAAATTTTCTTTTAAGACTTGCGAAATTCTTGACTTGAAAGAATTTTGGTGATAACCGTAGAATGCAGGGGGTAGTAATGCCATTTTTTCATAAGACTTTCAATATTCTTGACTTGAAAGAATTTTGGTGATACCCACCCCTTACTTCAAAAAAATGCAGGGGGGGATTGGCAAATTTTAAAATGAGACTTGAAAATTTTATTTAAAAAAGAATTTTTAAAATTAAAATACAAAAATTCAACTAATGATAGAGAGAGTAATGAAATACAGGAAATTATTGTAAAATTATATGTACAAATAATTATGAATAGTTGAAGTATGAAAGAAATAAATCACACTAGTCATTAAAGAGTTTCATTAGACATTTGATTTCCTCATAAGATCTATTGGCTTTAACACATTCCATTAAAAAATTTTTCTTCTTTGAATTTTCTTTGAGATTATGCTTAAATTTCATCTGTTCCATTAAGTTTTGATGCTTGAGTTTTTTCTCCTCTTTCTTTGATTTTTTAATACTAAATGTTAGCTCAAATTTCTTCTCCTCCAAGTCTTGTGCCCTATCATCCTTCCATAAAGAGAGCTGGTACTTCCTCTCCTCCAAGTCTTGTGCCCTATCATCCCTCCTTAAAGAGAGCTTTTATTTTTTCTTTTCAAACTTTAGAGTCTCTTTAGCAACTTACACTTGTTCTTGAGTGATAAGAAATATTAAAAAAAAGTAGAAGAAAAGCAGAGTAAAGTATTAAGAGGTATGGTATTACTTACCAGCATCACATTTCTCCAAAAACTCTTTGATAGAAGAAAATAGGGTTTTGAGATGAAGTATCACTTTTTCTTCTTCTTTGAGAGTGGAAATTTAGACTACTTAAAGCCCTTCACTTTTTGTTCAAAGTCACATTTTCCTCCTCATCATTGTTTCTGGCTTCTGACTCAGTTGATTGTGGCTCCTGCATTTGTTCTTCAGCCTTTTTAGAAATAAGAAAATGTAAATAAAAAAATTGGTAAGATAAAAGAAAAAAAACATAATTGAATTAGATCAGGTTGGTTTATATCACCAGAAGGATCTATTGAAAAGATATCTTGATTTGTGGAAGTTAAATGAGGGGAGGCTTGAGTAGAAGAAGAAGGAAAAAGATTTGTTTTGACATCATTTCTGGAGATAGCATCTTCACCATCCAACATGTTTTCAGGAATAACATCAGATTGCTCTTCAAAAATAGCATCCATCTCTCTAAAGTAAGGACATAAAGATTAAAGTTTATCATCTATGGATTTTATGCCCTTAATGATATCAATGTTCGTGATAACAAAACCAGTGGAAGATTAAAGAGTCTTTGCCTTCTTGTATTTGGCTTGGTAATTCTTGAAAAATTCAAATATCTGTTTAGGTAATATATCTATCCTTCCCTTGGTATTATTCAGTAATTCATTGTCCATTAGTTGATAACCATTAGCTTTTTGATGTGGGGGGCTGTCCTACTTTAGGTTCATTTTCAGTACCAAAACAAGAATCATAATTAGATTTAGTTTTCAGCCAGTTGATAAGAATGAAGTGATCATATTTTTTTAATTGAGCAGTCTTTGATTTCTTAGCTGAGTGGGGGAAAGAGGTAGTAGTGCAATTTGAAGAACAACTGGGGGAAGGCTGACTTTGAGAAGATCTATGTTGACAGGGAATGTTAAGATAATTGAAGATGAAAAGGATAAAAAATAAGCAGATGAGATAGAAAGGTGTTCTGAAAGGAGAGAATAGACAGGATGAGATGAGAATGGGAGTGCACAGAAAGGTAGAAAGCATATCCAGTGATTAGTCAAAGATGTGGTTATGAATGAAAGTAGGCCAAGATGTGGTTATAACAGAAAGTTGTCTGATATGTGGTTATGAAAAATTGAGCAGAAAAATGTTGGATAAGAGGTCAACTTTGGCACATAAAATGTCTAAGAACTTAATTATTAGCAAAAATAATTTCAGAAGATAATTGGGGTAAAAAAGATTTTAATCTGCAATTAATTTAATTGCAGATCGTTCAACTTAGATATCCCCTAATAAGAGTATGAGTAACTATCTTTGATTTATGTATGCTCATTTGTAGTATACAGAAATAAATAAAAATCAAGTTCCACATAACTCTCAGATTTGACTCAGATTGGGTGCAGATTTTTCAGAGATACTTAAAATTGACTTTTCTCTCAGTGATCTTTCTTTTTATATCCTTTGTCAATAATAGTTAATTTTGTGAATCTCCAAGTTCAAATTTTAAAATATAGTAAATACACTGGCTCCATTAGTTTCTATATTCTCTGGGAGACTATCACCAGAGGGAAGGTTAGGGTTTCATCAATGGGTTCTTCCCAAACCCCTTTCAATTTTGGAGTAACTTCCTCCATGGCTATGGAAATGAAGTTCATGATATTCACTACTTGGCCATCAATAGATGTAGTTTTCATCTCATCATTCAAAATGGTTCAAAAATTATTGAATAAGCATCTGGCACAAAAACCTGTGATGGGGAGATGCCTAATTGTTATTAATAAGTAAATAGAATTGAGAATTGAATATAATGAGGCTGGTTTACAAATATCACAAAACTTATTATTTCACTCAAGTAAGGGAAAATTTAAACCAAAATGTAAAATCAAAATATATTATTTTTGGGTTTAGTATTTTTGGAAACCTATATTGTATTTTGGGAACCCCAAAACATAAACACAGGTAGTTAGAGGGACTTTCTAGAAGTTCAACTTATTGAAGCTTGTTGTGAAATGAACCTAAAGCTTTATAAGCTTAGTATCTTAGCAAATTCATTAATAAAATGACATTTTTTCTTTGTTCTTCTTCAAAAGGAAGCTCAAAGTGTTTTCCAAAGTTCTTGTCATAGAACAAGATAAGAAAACTTGCTAGAAGTCTCCCTCCTCTCTTTTTTCTCTGGTGCATGATTTTCCTTTCACATGTTTTTTTTAATTCCATACTCTCTATTTTATAGATCTTACACAGTTTTTTCTTACCAGAGAAAGACTTTTTTTAAGTATATGGTTTTCAGGGAATTTTAAGAAATTTTAAACCAGCTTATATGTAGCTACTTTGAGGCAGGAACCATGAATACAGATGATTAACAGTTGATTTCACACTTCCTATCCAAAGAAGTAAACTAAAATCTATATGTGAGATGAGGTGATATAAAATATTCAATAAATTATGAGAGATTTTTAGCAGGAATTTTTACAGAATTTAAATTTTCTAAAGTAGAAAAATTATTTTAATATTACTGATTTCAATTACACTAATTTTTTTTTAAAAAAATTGGTAAGAATTGAAGACAATTTTCTTTCAGTGAATTGATAGTTCTGCACTGGCATGAAATAGTCTCTTGGAAAAAATGGGGGGACTTTCATGCAAGCCTCCCCCTTTTTTATGGGGTTTGGTAATATAACTAAATAACTTAAATAGTCAATAAAATCATAAAAGCAGGTTGTAATGGTTGTATATAAGATTTTATATGCATTAAAAAATGAGGGTGAGAATTTCTAGCAAGTTGGAATCCAAAACACATGAAAGCAGATTAATTTGGTTTCAGATTTGATAACAGGTACCCCTTTATTTTTGATAGAAATATATTTATTTTATTGCTATTTCAAAAGGGAAAGGTAAAAATTAAATATAACTAAAACTTACTCTAATGAGATTAGAAAAAACTTAATAAAAGAGTTTTGTGGAGCTCAAACCTTTAAAGTCTACTTAAAAGAGTAATGTTTATGTATCAACACTAAAATATATAGTGAATTTTAATAGTAGGGTAGTAACCAGTTTATATAGAATTGCAGAACTTTTAGAATTTAACTATTTATTTTCACACTTATAAAATAGCCTATCATTAAGGAATAAAAATGTAGAATATATGTTCAAGAAATGGATGCATTTTATTTTCAAGATGTAAGTTACTGCTACTGTAGATTTTCAAGGTAATTTTACCAAAAAAAAATGTGAGCACCTGATAGCAGGTGCCAACCCCTATCTTTAATTTAACTCAGCTTCAGCCTAGCTGTAATTTTTCTAGAAAGACCGTGCACTGAAAAATGAGCATGCTAGCTTGTGTAGAATCAAATCTTAATTACTCTTGAATCAAAGATGAATTTAAGGATTGGAATCTGCTAAAAGGTGCTAGAAGTTTTTTTGTGGTGTTTCCTACAATTAAAATTAAAATAAATTGAGTATAAAATAACTCTTTTTTTAAGTAGAAAAACCTTTTCTATAGTAAGCTCTCCTACACATGCTGAAAAGTTTCACCTGAGAAAATGGGGGGACTTCCATGTAAGTCCTGCCCAATTTCTACCTTTGGGAATTAGAGACTTCTGATGCCTTTTACCGTACTCTATTTTATTTCCAATTTCTTTTATCTGAATATTTCTTATTATTATTCAATTAAAATTTCTTATTATTCTCCTAAAACATTCCCTGTTAAAATTCTCATGCAAAATTTTTTAAAAGATATAATAAGAATAGAATGATGAGATGTGAAAAAAATTAAAATAAACCTGTAAAGAATATATATATATGTCAGCCTGTATATCTCCAGGACTGAGTAAAAAGGAATTATAAGTTATGTTAAACACATTAACTATACATGGGAATAATAAATAAGAGTACACAAATAGTATACATAAGTAAAATTATGATAATACACAAAAAATGCCATTATAACACCTTATATACACGCATATATCCACCTTTTATAGGTCTTATGTACTTAATATTAAGTTCGAATATGTTAGGGTAATCTTAAGAACCTTAAGTATAAGGCTACATAATTTTTAAGTACACTTAAAGCTGTTATATCCATTGTTTTATGCAAAAAACAAGAAATGCGCTTTATTTCACTTAAAAGTTGACTATATGCGCTATAAAATTGAGAATATCAAAATTGCGCTTTGACAGATCAATTGGTCTCATTTAGAACTATTGATTTGGCTATTTAAATGCATAAAAATAACACTTTTCAAATTTGGTGTTTTTTATGCCAGAAATGGCTTCTGTGTACTGGCCACATACTGCCTGCTTTTTTCCCGTGTGAATAGCTTCATTTTTAGAAAAGTTAGCTTTTTCACACTATAATTACCCCACATTCTACGCCCACTGTGGGGAAACACACTAAAATAGGCGACAGGCGCTTATTTAGTGTCCTAGCTTAATTAATAATGCATTGACCTTGTTTATATGCACTAATTTCATTAATAACCTCACTCTTGGCACTTTATTTCATCACCACGCTTAAATTCGCCTAATTTTAGTCAAGGATTTACCCGTGCAAGCGCCTGCCAAGAACTGCATGTAGTTACCCCACATCTCACGCTCTTTTTTAAGTTTTTGGGTGGTTTCTCAGTCAATTTTGGTTATTTTTGAATGGGAATTTCACGTAGTATAATGTCAGGATTAGCCCCATTATTTCTACAGTCAATCCCCCTTATTATTAAGCTATTATTAACCTTAAAAAGTCTCCTTTAGTCTTTAATATTATTGTTTTATACGCATATACTCTCTTTTTGTCTTTTTCTTTAATTTTGATTGATTTCCCTTATTATTACAGGATTTTGGCGGTTGTTACTCTTCTAATTATGTCATGGGTTACTGGGAATGTTGATGGGCATGTCTATTAGTTGTTTAGAGGCGTCATTAACTGTGTATTGGGTGGTACATCAAGGGAATCATTGGGGAACTCAGTGTGTATAAAAGGAGGAGGTTTTTGGGTTGTATTTCTTCATTCTTTATCATTACAATTCAACCAATATAACCAAATAAATTACAATACATATCAATTAGTACTTTTATAAGACTTTTGAATAGTATCTGAATTAAATAATCTATTTTTCTACCAACTACAAAGATTGTAAGCCATATATAATAATAGTGAGAATTATATTACTGAGACCTTTATATTTGATTATATTTTACAACTTAGTGGATTAAAACTACAGTATTCATATAGGACCATTAAAATCTTCTAGACAACTGACTATTCAAGCTAGTTCACGTCCTTGTACTTGACCTTAGCCTGACAATTGGGGACCTTTCCTCAAGAATTCCGTTATAATCCTGTAAGTAAAATTTTCAAAGAAGGTACACGTAAATAATATCCCTATAGAAATAATTGGATAATTACAACAGGTTGGGGTCACTTATATTAGTGATTTCAGAAAAAGAAGCCCTGTTATATAATAAAATTGTGATATTGAATCATCAATTTTACCACTAATTTAACATATAATTCTTCTTAGTGGGAGTCTGTCAATAGACCAATTAAATTTGTGATCTTTGCAGATAATAACCAATTAAACTGATTAATTGTTTTATTTTTTACAGGACTCTTAATCCCTTTTTATTGGTTTGTAAAATTCATTTAATATTTAGAAATAATCTTACTAACAAATTTTCTTTTTTAAATATAAATACACAGCTACATATTGTAGACCAGTTAAATCAAGTGACCACATAAAAGCACATTTGACTTTTGGCACTTAAAAATTCACTTAATACCAATAAGTAAGCAATAAAATTGTCTTCAGTGGTAATAATAAATACTGATTAAACTCCTTTTTGAAGTTTTTCAAATCTAAACTTTCAATTCTCCAAAATCCACGTAAAAATGTGTGACAACAATGACATTGTAAGTAATAAGGCAAAACCTTATAACTTAAGAACTAGAGCTGAAAGACCTGTTACAGGACATCTAAATGGAGGTTCAAGAATGACCAGTAACAATAAACAACACCCCACCAATGTCCATGGAGGAAAAGGAAAAGCTCTTAAAACAAATGTCAATAAAGAAGTCCAAAAACACCTTACAAGAGCAAATTCACTCCCTCTCAACCCTACTGAATACACTAACAATAAGAGTAAACAATATGTTAGACCAGATCAACAATCTGGAGAAAAGGGCGGCACAGGGCTTTATAGAAGTCAACCAGGCTCTAGTGGATATAAGGTCTCATCAACAACCAGTGGCACCAAATACCACAGCAACACCTCCAGTCCCAGAAGAGGACCAAAAGATAACTTTAAGCAAATGGAAGTGGGATTGGTATGCCCAAAACTACAACAGTCCTCCTCAACAGGGATCCAGCAGTCACCCTTACAGGGGAAAGCCAAGGAGAGGCAGGGGAAATGGAATAAGACCGTGGTAAGTCATCCATCTTCTCAAGATCAATTATATAATCCTAACAATGAATTACTTATAGGTAATGAAATTGATAGAGAGTTATTGGATATAATTGATAAGGATTTAAAAAATTATTCATTTGAAAATAACATGTTAGACTTGTCATTACATGAGGACAATGTACATAGTTTTATTGATCACCAGGAAAATACTATTAATATAAAAATGGAATCAAATGAATTAAAAATTGACCCTGATGATGAATCTTCTGAATTGGAAACAGACAAAATTGAATATTTTCTGAAAGAAAATCCAATGGAATCAAAAATAATTAGTAAATTATTATTAAGAATTGAGAAATTGGAAGAATTCTCTAGAGAGTCCAACAATAATACAGAAAGTGTATTATTAAACATCACACAATCATTGATTACAACAGCCAATAAGTTAAAAGTTATTGAGAATTCAAATAATGAATTGATCAATGAAAACAAAAGATTAAATTCTGAGATTAAAAATTTAGAAATTAAATTAGAACATTCTCAAAATATTATGGCCACCATAGAGGGACGTGTAAAATTGTCTTTTTCAAATGTAAATGATACTTTAACTCATTTACCTGTAATAAAAGATAGGTTACAAAGAGTAGAAATTGAGGTAGCCAACATTTTGAAAAATACTGAAACAATAAAGGATAATACCTCTTATGTAGAAAGAGTACCAGTTTTTATGAAACACTCTGATGATAAACCAATGATGGAACATGAACATAGTGTCATGGGCTCTGAGAATATAAAATCAGTAAAAGATGAAATTAATGATCATCTTTCTAAAGTGAGTGAATTACTCAATATTCCTCAGGTTAGGGAAGCTAAAACTAGCCAAAAGAACTGGTCTAAGTTAGATCAGTACCCTTCTTTTGACGGGGATTCAAAATCTGATTGGCAACAATTCATACAAAGAATTGATAACTTAAAATTTTCATATAAATTACCTGATGAAGAAATTACTTCAAAGTTAATATCTTTATTTACAGATGTGGCTTTATTATGGTTTGAATCTGTAATGAGTGAGGGAATTAATTACTCCTGGAATGAATGGAAGGCACTAATTGAAAGGCAATTTGGTGGCCCAAAATTTAGAATCACTCAACAAAGACTGTATGAAAGGGCCAGATATAATCCAAATGCTGGAGATAAACCCATGGTATTCTTAATGAATTTAATAAAAATCATGAAAGCTATGGATCCAAAAATGGATTATGAAGAGTGGAAAGAAAAAATAATATACAAGTTGCCTATATCAGTTAGAGACATTATTGTAGCTAGAACTGAGACTGTCAGAGACACCTCTGGATTCATTAATATATGCAATGAGATATTATTAAACCACAAGTATGAAACCAAGTATAGTAATTACAGACAAAGTGTTGACGTGGTAAAACCTACTACAAGTAAGTTACCAGTGGAAAAGAAAAAACCTTCAGCTCCCCTTGTCCCTAAGAGACAAGAAAATAACACTTGTTACAAATGTAATGAACCTTGGGTTAAAGTTCACACGTGTAAGAAAAGAATAAATGTTATTGAAACCTCACAGAATTCTGAACCTAGTAATCATGAAGATGAGAACGTGGAATCCAGTGAGGATTGCAAAAGTAACATATCTTACAGTGATGATGAAAATGAGATATTTGTATTAGAACAGGATATAATGTTCCTGAATGATGCTATACCTCATACAGACACATCTTTAACTTCCATAGAGGAAGCTGAAATAATCAAAGATGTATCTCATGACACTTACAAAATAACACCTATCAGAGCACCTATTATCATATGTGGAAAAGAAATGAATGCCATTCTTGACACTGGGGGTGCAGGTAGTGTAGTTTCACTTAATGCATTGATGAAACTTGATAGTAAGTACCAGGAAAAACTAGAACCTGTTCAGAAAAAGAACTGGAGGGGTTTTGGTTCAGTATTAAATCCAATTGGCAAATACAAAACTGCTGTATTCTTTAAATATAATAATGGATATGTTAGAGCAGTTTGTGAATTTGTAGTAATGGATAATAATAATTGTAGTGATTGGTTTATTATTGGAAATGATTTATTGACAAAATTTGGCATTAAACTAGATCCTGCAAACAGTTGTTTCACCATAGGGGTGAATGGTAAAAGGAAATTCAAAATATGTTCTGAAAATTCAGTATATGCCGTTTCTCCTAGAGAAGAACAACTGCAAGGTGGAAGAACCACCAATGAAGTGGGTGAATTGGAAAATGAAATCCAAAAGGCCTCTTTCAGTCCTCAACTCTCAAAAATTGAACAAGAAGACATTTTGAGATTGATTAAATCATATCCTATGGCATTTGCTCATGGATCAAATGAACTAGGATTGGTCAAAGACCATGAGATGAAAATCTCTCTAAGCTGTGATCTGGATAATATTCCTGGCAGCTTAAAAAAGAAACCTTACCCAGCATCTCCTGCAAAAAGGAAAGATATTGAAGACAATATAAAATTGTTGTTGGAAATGGGTATTGTTGAGAAAGTGGACACAACACCTAAGTATTGTGTCATTTCACCAGTATTAATCTCTTATGAAAAAGATAAGGTAAGATTATGCGGTGATTATAGAGCTCTGAATACATATACAGTAGATGATATTTACCCTCTACCAAGGATAGCTTCTATCCATGCTACCTTACAAGGAGCAAAATATATTTCCTGTCTGGATGGGAACAAGGGTTACCACCAGATTCCTGTGGAAAGAAATTCTCAAAATTACTTATTAATAACCACACATATGGGTATATTTAAGTATGTGAGAATGCCATTTGGCCCAAAGAATGCGCCTTCAGTCTTCCAAAAATTGATGGATAGTGTTTTTCATCAGGAAATGGTTGAAGGATGGCTATTGGTCTATATTGATGACATCATAGTGTTTTCAAAAACATATGATGAACATTTAAATCACCTGAAAAGAGTCTTTCAAAAAATGGATGAAATTAATATTACTATTGCATTAAATAAATGTAAGTTTGGATTTCAATCCTTGAAAGTACTTGGACATGTTGTATCTGGATTACAAATTTGTGTTGACCAGAATAAAGTGGCAGCAATTAAAAACATTGGGATACCTAAAAATGTAAAAGAGGTTCAAAGTTTTTTGGGTATGTGTGGATATTATAGACAATATATTAAAAATTACCAATCCATTGCAGCCCCTTTAACAACATTAATCAGGAAGAATGAAGCTTTCATTTGGAATAATGAAAGACAACACGCCTTTAATAAATTAAAGGAATGTTTAATGTCAGCTCCAATATTGGGACTGCCAGATTTCACCCTACCTTTTATCTTGTACACTGATGCAAGTTTCATAGGTTTGGGTGCTGCTTTACAGCAAAAACAGATAATAAATGGAAAATTATCTGAAGTAGTTATCTGTTATATATCCAGAACCTTAAGAAAAACAGAATTAAGGTATGGTGCCACACAGCTAGAATGTTTAGCCATGGTGTGGGCTTTGGAGAAACTTCATTACTATCTGGAAGACCAGAAGTTTGAACTTATAACAGATTGCAGTGCAGTAAAATAATTACTAAACATGAAAACCCCTAATAGGCACATGTTTAGATGGCAACTAGCTGTACAAGAGTACAGAGGAAGAATGACAATCACTCACAGAGCAGGAACATTGCATTCAAATGTGGATTTATTATCCAGAAGTCCTTTGCCAAATGATGCTAAAAACCCAGCTTATGTGCCTGAAAATGAGGTTATACATATATTTGGGATTTATATAGTGGATTTAGAAGAAGAGTTTATGCAAACTATATTGGAAAATTATTCATCTGTTAAAGATTTGTCTAAACTATCTGCCATTCTTAATGATCCAACAAATGCCTCCATGAGTGCATTAATTAAAACCTTGCCTCCAAAGTATAAAAATGCGTTGGAAAAAGGTAAACTATCAATTGAAGATGGATATATATATTACAGGAAAAAGTTAAGCAATGTAATAGTAATACCACCTTCTATGAAAGAGTTAATGTTGAGTACTTGTCATGATGACATCTTAGCTGGTCATTTTGACTTTAACAAAACATTAACCAGAGTTAAAAATACAGCCTGGTGGATAAACATGAAAGAGGATGTACAAAAATACATTGAAACATGTGACTCTTGTCAGAAATCTAAAAGATTAACTGGGAAGAGAGCTGGGTTGTTACAACAAATAGAGCAGCCAAAAGCTCCATGGGAAATTATAAACATGGATTTTGTAACTGGCTTGCCATTAGCAGGAAAAGAAAGTTTCAATTCTTGCTGGGTAATAGTGGATAGATTAACAAAAATGTGTAAGTTTATCCCTACCCATAAAGAGGTATCTGCTAAAGACTTGGCATTACTATGGTGGACTCAGATGATGAATACTGCTGGGTTCCCCAAAGCCATAATCTCTGACAGAGATCCTAAATTTACTTCAGAGTTCTGGACATCCTTGATGGAAGTATCAGGTTGTCAATTAAAATTGTCTACAGCACACCATCCACAAACTGATGGGCTGGCTGAGAGGATGATACAAACTCTAGAAGACATGATCAGAAGATATTGTGCCTTTGGATTAGAATACAAAGACAATGAGAAATTCACACATGACTGGGTAAAATTAATTCCTGGCCTTGAATTTGCTTATAACAGCACAACTCATTCTGTAACAGAGAAGAAACCATTTGAACTCTGGCTGGGATATGTACCAAATACCCCAGTAAATCATTTAAATAAACTACCAAGGTTGGATATACACCCTGGCACTAAATCCTTTATTCATATGCAACAAATGTGTAGAAAGCATGCAGAAGAATGCATCCAAAAAGCATTTGAATATGAAAAGAAAAGGTGGGACAAATCTCATAAAGACTTTGAATTTAAAAAGGGAGATGAAGTCCTCATATCAACACTACATTTTAACTTACAAGGTAATGTTAAATTAAAGGATCCCTTTGTAGGACCTTTTGTAGTAAATAAAATGGTTGGGAATAATGCAGTGGAAGTCATATTATATGCTCCATATGACAGGAAACATCCAGTTTTCCCTATCTCATTATTGAAACCTTACCATGCAAATGATCCTGACTTATTTCCAAAAAGAAGGGGAAGGCCTAAAAAGCAACCTGAAGAAATTGTGGAAAAAGCAGAGATTGAAAAAATACTCAAGAAAAGAATCCTTACTAAAGAAAAAGGAACTGAGTATTTACTAAGATTTAAAGGGAAATCAAATGAATTTGATAAATGGATACCTGAAAAAGAAATTTCTAATTTATCCACCCTTCTTAAAAAATTTAAACAGAAATAAATTTCTGTTCAACCAGCTGAGGGGTTAAAAAAACCAGTACTCATAATATTTTATTATGTTTTATTTCTTTAAAGTTGAATCTTTAATGCTACAGATTTATTCTGAATACCTGAAAATTACAAATTAATAAAAAAAAATGTATAACTTATCATTTTTTTTATTGTTTTTTTTTGGGTGGGAGAGTGTCAGCCTGTATATCTCCAGGACTGAGTAAAAAGTAATTATAAGTTATGTTAAACACATGAACTATACATGGGAATAATAAATAAGAGTACACAAATAGTATACATAAGTAAAATTATGATAATACACAAAAAATGCCATTATAACACCTTATATACACGCATATATCCACCTTTTATAGGTCTTATGTACTTAATATTAAGTTGGAATATGTTAGGGTAATCTTAAGAACCTTAAGTATAAGGCTACATAATTTTTAAGTACACTTAAAGCTGTTATATTCATTGTTTTATGCAAAAAACAAGAAATGCGCTTTATTTCACTTAAAAGTTGACTATATGCGCTATAAAATTGAGAATATCAAAATTGCGCTTTGACAGATCAATTAGGCTCATTTAGGACTATTGATTTGGCTATTTAAATGCATAAAAATAACACTTTTCAAATTTGGTGTTTTTTATGCCAGAAATGGCTTCTGTGTACTGGCCACATACTGCCTGCTTTTTTCCCGTGTGAATAGCTTCATTTTTAGCAAAGTTAGCTTTTTCACACTATAATTACCCCACATTCTACGCCCACTGTGGGGAAACACACTAAAATAGGCGACAGGCGCTTATTTAGTGTCCTAGCTTAATTAATAATGCATTGACCTTGTTTATATGCACTAATTTCATTAATAACCTCACTCTTGGCACTTTATTTCATCATCACGCTTAAATTCGCCTAATTTTAGTCAAGGATTTACCCGTGCAAGCGCCTGCCAAGAACTGCATGTAGTTACCCCACATCTCACGCTCTTTTTTAAGTTTTTGGGTGGTTTCTCAGTCAATTTTGGTTATTTTTGAATGGGAATTTCACGTAGTATAATGTCAGGATTAGCCCCATTATTTCTACAGTCAATCCCCCTTATTATTAAGCTATTATTAACCTTAAAAAGTCTCCTTTAGTCTTTAATATTATTGTTTTATACGCATATACTCTCTTTTTGTCTTTTTCTTTAATTTTGATTGATTTCCCTTATTATTACAGGATTTTGGCGGTTGTTACTCTTCTAATTATGTCATGGGTTACTGGGAATGTTGATGGGCATGTCTATTAGCTGTTTAGAGGCGTCATTAACTGTGTATTGGGTGGTACATCAAGGGAATCATTGGGGAACTCAGTGTGTATAAAAGGAGGAGGTTTTTGGGTTGTATTTCTTCATTCTTTATCATTACAATTCAACCAATATAACCAAATAAATTACAATACATATCAATTAGTACTTTTATAAGACTTTTGAATAGTATCTGAATTAAATAATCTATTTTTCTACCAACTACAAAGATTGTAAGCCATATATAATAATAGTGAGAATTATATTACTGAGACCTTTATATTTGATTATATTTTACAACTTAGTGGATTAAAACTACAGTATTCATATAGGACCATTAAAATCTTCTAGACAACTGACTATTCAAGCTAGTTCACGTCCTTGTACTTGACCTTAGCCTGACAATATATATCCAAGAAAAAACTCACTTGTTATCTTTCATCAAAAGCCAATTCCTAAATTCATTTATAACTCAAAGAAAACCTTAACTTTAAGATGTGATATGTTAGATCAGGGATAAAATATAGTGAAGTTAAAATACAAGATCAACTTATTCAAAGCAAAAATTTGAGATGTGAGGGACAATAAATTGAAAACAAATCTGTATAGAAAATATATATGTATATCCCAAAAAAAACTCACCTGTTATCTTTCATCAAAAGCCTATTCCTAAATTCATTTGTGGCTATAAAAAAACTTAAATTTAATGACATGAAAACTGGCCTGCATATTATTTAATGTTTCGAAATCAGGAAACTTTAATTCCTGAACTAAAGCTGAGTTAAATTAAATGTGTGAACTGTGACAAGATACTAGAATCCCACATTTTTTCCTGGTGATATATAAGAAGAATTTGAGAAAAGGAGCCTAGATAGAGAATAAGATAAATATATAGAAGTACAAAAAAAAAGTTGTATATAATTTCATTACTGAAAAAGTAATAAAAAAACATCAGAATTCTATATTGAAAAAATTACTGACAATATAATGAACTGAAAATATCTTTGTTGAATAACATAATAGGGGGAGTCAGAGTTAAAAATTGGAAATTATTCAAAAAATGTTCTACAAAACAAAAATAAAGCCACAGACTTAGTTTTAATTATCAGTAAAAAGGTATTTTTAGGGAAAATTATATCATCTATAAAATTAAAATTATGACTGATTTGGTGGAAAAAAGAGGAATTTTGAACTGTAACATTTCTAACTCTGACTCCTCCAAATAACTAGATTATAATAAAGTGACCTATTTTTATATATGATAACTAAAGTTGTATGTAGCCACCTGATAGCAGGTGTCAATTCTTATATTTGATTCAACTCATTTTTCACTTTTCTGTAAAATTTCCGCAAATCATAGGCATTAAAACCAGAGAAAAAAACTCTAAAAAGCTTCAAATTAATTTTTTCTATAAATAAAAAATGAATTGTGTCCTGGGACACATGATAAAAAGTGAAAGTTTATTTTTATTTGTGGTGAGATTATAAAAAAAATATCAGAAAAAAACAAGATAAAGAGAAACTGATATAGGCCCATTAATTACCTTATGAGATCTTTTGATGGTCAATGAGTGATATAAATAGTTTTAATGTTGAAAGATAAAATTCAATTTTACCTGTGAATCTCATTTCTCAAGTCAGAATGGTATACTTTTTTCTTGCTTTTCACTCCAGGTAATATTCATTGGGGATAATTATTCAAGTTTTTGATATTTTATCTTAAATTTTTTCGTTATATTTTTTCTAAATTTTTAAATAATATTTTCTGAAGGTGTTTTTACCATTTTACTAATAGTACTTTATTAACTGACTTTACTTGCTCATTTTTTATTAAATATAAAGTCAAGATATTAGAGGGGTTTCAAAGTTAAAAATCTTGAATTAAAAAATAACTTTTTTTTGACAAAAATTGTCAAGGGGTCCTTTTTGGGTCTAGAAGATTTTATGGCAGTTCAAACGGCAGAGAAGGTGGATAACTCAAGGATATCAAACAGGTATGTAATTTTTGTCTTTATATTTTAATTACTCAAGTAAAGAGGTAAAATGATAAGATTATTATTACTTATAAAATTTAGATTTTAGGCAAATGTAAATACTAAAGCAGTGGTAGTAGTAATAAAATAGTTATTGGGTTGTAAATAATAAAATTTTTAAATAATTTAGAATGATCAAAAACAGCACAAAATATAAGTCCTTTTATAGGAAAAAAGAATAGAGAAAACACGGAGTTAAGAAGCCTACATACAAGGCTGTGAGAGAAAAGACTTTTCCAAAATAAGAAATAACCAATAACAGAGAGTACTAAAAAAGATGTGCAAATAAAATATGTTTTAGTATATATCAATTTATTTGATATATTTTAAAGTTCATTTTTAAATGTCACACTTAGTACAAAATAATTTGAATTTTCAATTTTTAGAAATTTGAATATTTTTTAAATAAACTCATTTGAATATTTTATCATTTTTTTTAGTATTAGTATAATTTTATTTCTGTAACTTGTCATTGAGAATGGTGTTAGGAAATAAAATTATAAGGGACATAAATATTAATTTTAAATATTTACTAAATTTAATTATTGTAATTAGTTAATTTGTTATAAGTAATATAAAGTAAATATAATTAATAATAAAATAAGAAATAAAAAAGGCATGGCCTCATCCCACTAAATAATTAACTATTTTACTAGGTAAGTCTAGCACCCTGGCTGACACTCCCTCACTCTAAAAAAACAATAAAAAAATGCTAAGATTTTTTATTTTTATATTTCTTTATCAGAGTAGGAATATTAGATATCTCTTTCCCAGGTATCCAAGAATCATATTCAGAAGATTTATTCTTGAATATCAATAAGTATTCAGTACCTTTTCAGCAGTAATTATTCTGTCATTTAGAATTTTATTAATTTCTGCTGTTTCAGCAATTTCCTTAGGGGTCTTTTTTGGTCTTCCCCTCCTTTTGGGAAGTAAATCACTATTGTATGTTTAAGTTTTCAGAAGAGATATTGGAAAAACAGGATGTTTTCAGTAATATGGTGAGTCCAGGATAACTTCAACTGCATTATCACCAGCCATTCTTCTGAAAACAAATGGACCAACAAATGGGTCTTTTAATTTTTTATTACCTTGTAAATTGAAGTGGACTGTGGAAATCAGTACTTCATCATCCTTCTTAAAAGTGTATTCTTTATGGGATTTGTCCCACCTCTTCTTTTCATATTCAAAAGATTTTTTAATACATTTTTGAGAATGACTTCCGCAAAGTTGTTGCATTTAAAGAAAATATTTTACACCAGGATGTAAATCCAATTTAGGTATTTTACTATTGAGAATTTAGGAAGGAGTATTTGGAACATATCCAAGCCAGAGCTCAAAAGCCTTTTTCTGAGTAACAGAATGAACAGTGCTATTATAAGCAAATTCCAAACCAGGAAGTAAGGTGAGCCAATCATGAGTGAACCTGCCATTGTCTTTGTACTCAAGGCCAAAGGCACAATACCTTCTTATCATGTCCTCTAAGGTCTGAATCATTCTTTCAGCTAATCCATCAGTCTGGAGGTGATGGGCAGTAGAAATCTTCAGATCACAACCACATACATCCATCAGAGACATCCAAAATTCAGAAGTAAATTTAGGGTCTCTGTCAGAGATTATGGACTTTGGAAAGCCAGAAGTATTAAACATATGAGACCACCACAAGAAAGCTAATTCTTTAGTGGAAAAATCCTTGTGAGTAGGGATAAATTTACACATTTTTGTGAATCTTTCCACAATAACCCAGCAAGAGTTATAACTGTCTTTCCCAGCAATGGGTAATCCTGTTACAAAGTCAATGTTTATTTTTTGCCATGGTGCATCAGGAGCTTCAATATTTCGCATTAATCCAGCTCTTTTACCAGTCAATCTTTTTGATTTTTGGCAAGAATGACAGGATTCAACATATAGTTTGGTGTCTTCAGACATATTTAACCACCAAGCAGTGTTCTTAATTCTGATCATTGTTTTCTAAAGATCAAAATGTCCAGCCAATATGTCATCATGACAAATTTTCAAGATGATCTCTGTCATAGAAGGAGGAATAACAATAACATTACTCAACTTTCTTCTATAATATAGGTAGCCTTCATCAATTAAAAATTTACCTTTTTCCAAAGCCTTCTGCTACTTTGGTGGGAGGGTTTTAATTAATGCTTGTATTGAAGCATTCTTTGGATCATTTAATATAGTACATAAATTTTTTAAGTCAGTCTCCTTATCATATGAGTCCAGCATAAGCTGTAATAGCTCTTCCTCCATATCAACCACATATATCCCGTGAATGTGAACTATCTCATCTTCAGGAACATATGCAGGATTTGAGTCATCATTTGACAAAGGTAACCTTGATAACATATCCACATTTGAGTGAACAATACCAGCCCTATTAATTATTGTCATCCTCCCTCTGTATTCTTGAACAGCTATC
This sequence comes from Hemileia vastatrix, assembly GCA_030280995.1. Lineage (NCBI taxonomy): Eukaryota > Fungi > Basidiomycota > Pucciniomycetes > Pucciniales > Zaghouaniaceae > Hemileia > Hemileia vastatrix. The sequence goes on along the minus strand of JASXTE010000001.1, from coordinate 21,947,810 downwards.
TGCCATCTGAGCATATGTCTGTTAGGTGTTTTCAAGTTTAAGAGGGATTTAACTGAACTGCAGTCAGTGACAATTTCAAATTTATGGTCATCCAGATAATAATGTAGCTTCTCTCGAGCCCACACTACTGCTAATCACTCCAGTTGAGTGGCACCATATTTCGATTCACTATTTCTCAAGGTTCTTGAAATATAACAAATTACTACTTCTGATACTTTATCATTCATAACTTGTTTTTGATAAAGAGCAGCAACAGGACCAATAAAACTGGAATCAGTGTATAAAAAAAATTGTTGATTAAAGTTAGGAAAAGAAAGGATTGGTGCTGAAATCAAACAATGTTTAATAGTGTCAAAAGCTCTTTGTCTTTCATTGATCCAGACAAAAGCAACATCTTTCCTAGTTAATTGGGTAAGGGGTAATGCTGTGACCTTATAATTTTTAATATACTGTCTATATTATCCACACATTCCCAAAAAATTCTGGAGCTCTCTAAATGTAGTAGGAGATTTCACCTGTTGTATGGCTGCCACTTTATTCTGGTAAACACATATCTGCAAACCTGAGACAACATGACCAAGCACTTTTAAGGAATGAAAACCAAATTTGCATTTTTGCAAAGCAAGTGTCATATTTATCTCATCCATCTTATGGAAAACTTTACACAGGTGGTTAAGATGGTCCTCAAATTTTTTAGAGAATTTGATGATATAATCAATGTAAACCATCGGCCATCCTTCAATTATTTCCTGATGGAATGTGTTATCCATAAAGTTTTGAAAAACTGAAGGGGCATTTTTGGAGCCAAATGGCATCCTAAAATACTTATAAATACCCATATGAGTTGCAATCATCAAAAAATTCTGAGAATTCTCCTCAACAGATACCTGGTGATATTCTTTATTACCATCTAAACAGCTGACATATTTAGCACCTTGTAAGGTAGCATGTATGGAGATAAATCTGGGTAAAGGATAGATAACATCAACAGTATAAGTGTTTAATGCTCTATAAACCTGGCTTTATCTTTCTCATAAGAGATTAGGACAGGTGAAATAAAACAATGTTTAGGTGTTTCAACTACCTTTTCAATAATATTCATTTTTAAAAGGGTAGAGATATTGTCATCAATATCTTTTCTCTTTGTGGGGGAAGCAGGATAAGGCTTCTTCTTTACACTAGGTGGTATTTCAGTTAATGAGTAAGATAATGAAAGCTTCATTTCTTCTTTTACCAATCCTAATTCATGTGACCCATGAGCAAAGGCCATAGGAAAAGATTTTATCAATTTAATGATAAAATCTTTTTCCTCACCAGAAAGTTGTTCTCCAAAAGAAGCAGTGTCAATTTCAGAAAAAAGGGAAGGCATTTCTTTTGTAGATATTCCTTAATATTGAACTACAGAATGACATGTGTTCAATCCTGGTGTTAATAATTTTTTGGGGAGGAAATCTTAAATTTGCTCTTCCCACTCATCCCCATTTTGAAGCATTAGTTTGAGGGATCCAATTTTATGCCATATTTGGCTAAAATATCATTTCCCACAATGAACCAACTGCTTAAGTTATCATTTTTCTTGACAACAAAATCACGCATAGCTCTTACAGAACCATGGTTATATTTGAAAAATACTGTGGCTTTGTATTTACCAATGGGGGACAAAATAGAGCCATAACCTCTCCAATTTTCAGAATTGATAGGCATAATTTTTGATTTATAGTCTTGATCCACTGAAGCAAGTGCTTTTTCAGATACTAAACTTCCTCCAGCTCCAGAATCCAGAACAACTTCAATGCTGGTTCCATTGATCAAGACTGGTGCTTTGAGAGGGGCAATAACAATTGATCTATCCTCAATGTTCTTTATGATCTCAGCATTCTCAACTGTAGATAAATCATTATTATCAATATAAATAGTATTTAAATAATGAATAACTTCTTCCAGCATCAAGATTTCTTGTTGAGATTCATATGAAATATTGCTGGAACAATCACTTGAAGTATCATCTAGTGCTATTGTGTCATCAGCATGCTCCTCAGTTTGTTCAAAAAGATTTATCTTCTTTTCACAAACATGGCCTTTCTCCCAAGGCTTGTTGCACTTGAAGCAAGTGTTTTTTGCATAATTTTTAGGTGCAACAGGGGAAGAAGGTTTACCAACTTTTTCAAGAGGTTTCTGTTAGTAATTGGAGGTTCTCTCCAATGAAGTTCTAGGAATTAATCTTCTAGAATCATACTTGTTATTTAAAAGGAGCTCATTACAATTATTAATAAAAGAAGAAGGTTCTCTTGAGAACTCAGTCCTAGAAACTATTAAGACTCTCAGAGACATAGGTAATTTAAAGTGGATCCTGTCCTTCCATAATTCAAACTCCATATCTGGGTCCATCGCCCTCAGGGTTTTCACAAGTTTCACCAGGAACTCAATAGGTTTTTCAGCAGAAGAGGAGCTATATCTAGCTTCTTCATACTGCCTTTGTTGAGCTAACTTAAACTTGGAACCACCAAATTGTGCTTTAATTAATTTCTTCCAATATTCCCATGAGTAGTCATTTTTATCTAAGAGGACAGATTCATACCACATTAGGGCTACATTGGTAAACAAAGAAATTAATTTTGACAAAATTTCCTCAGCTGGGAGTTTGTAAGAATTTTTTCAAATTATCAATCCTGAAAATAAATTGCTGCCAATCAGAGGAAGAATCACCATCAAATTTTGGATATTGGTCAAATTTTTGCCAATTCTTTTGATTTGAAGTAGTCTCCTTATTACAAGCTTGTTTCTGAGTGAGAAAAAGCTTTAACTTCTCTAATTGAGAAGTAATTTTATTGTTTAACCCTTCTGTAGATGAAAAAGCTACATCATCAATTTTTGATGGAAACTCAGTAATATCTACAGGCATTTCTGGCACTAATTTTGCTTTAGATGAACTAGGAACAAGTACAATTGGAGTATCCTGTGCAACAGGTTCTTTCAAAGAAATGTCAGAAAACTTTTGGTCATGTAACAATGAATTCAATTTCTCTTCAATGGTTGTTAGTCTAGTCTTCACTCTTGGAATACTAGATAAACTCTCATTGATGGTTTCAAAAGATAACTGGTTCTTATTTTGAAAAGATGAATAATGGTCACTTAATCTTTTTAAGTTCAACTTATTTCTCTCTAGCTCCTGGAAACAGATAGACACAGTATCTTGTAATTTAGACAAATCATTCTTGATATTTTGCCACAAAGCAACTTTCTTTTCATGAGTTACTTTTTACTTAAAAAAATCATCAGAAACTCTCTGTAATTCACTTCTCACTGATTGATAACCTTGTTCAGTCAAAAAACTATTAAATTTTTGAGTCAATTGCATGTTGTTCATTATATGATTTTGTTTAGCAATAATATCCCTTGAATATTCATAATTAATGGTAGCTACATCTGGAGTATTTCTTAATAAGGAAACAGAATAATTTTGCATATTCTCATAAAATTCAGGATCAAGTGTTTCATCAATAATAGCCATATCAGGATTTATCATTGAATTAGCAATCAATACCAAAGGATTAGTTACATTTGAATATTGAGCAATCTGCCTACTATAGTCAGCCTCTACTGGTCCCAAAGTATCATCTTCTCTTCCATAATTACCTGAAGGAACTGAATCAGTAAAAAGAAAGGGTACATGGGATTCAATAGAGGGGCTTACCATGGTTTTGGTAAAAATTTAATTTGATTGTTCTTCATCTTTCTTCCTCCTTGGTAGGGGTGAGGAGGTGTTGGGTTGAGCTGATGGGGCCTGGAAGTACCTGCCTGACCTGAGATGCTTGCTGTTGTTTTTGGGCCTGGAGGTAGTCCCACTGGGTGTTTAGCCAGTCCCATTTTGATTTTGAAACTTCCACCTTTTCTTGTTGTTGAGGGGCCAATTGTGGAAGGGCTTTTGGTGCTGGAGGAGGTTTCCTCTTCTCTTGAAGAAAGTATTTTATGTTTCTTACCTTTTCTTCTAGAATTTCTGCTTTTGACCTTAGTTTGAGATTCTCTGCCCTCAACTCCTTTATGTGAGTGGAGAGGTTGCTGACTTGCTGTTGCAAGGGCATCTTTTCTATCTTTAATCCTTTTGGAAGCTCTTCTGGGAGGTTTACTGAAGGCTTTTAATCCAGAGAAGTTATTTTCACTATTATTTCGATTTCTTGCATTTCCACATCCTGATTGGTCCAATAATTGATTAATTTGAGCAAGTTTTGTAGCCAAAGGAGAACTTACAGAAGTCTCATCATATTCAATCAATTCTAGTTTCTCATCATGGAAAGTAGAAGCACTTTGATCAGTCATTGTTGTAGATAACCTGAACTGAGAGAAAGAAATATTAATATTTAATCAGTTATTATCTTACTTTTCTGAAAGAAAAATAAGAGAAAAATTAAAATATTTCAAGTATATAATGAATTACCAGGTTTATTTAATCAACTGGAATAATGAAAACATAATGTTTATCAGGAAAAAAAATCAACTGAAATAATAATCACAATTTTTATTTATTAAATCAAGATATTTATATTTTATTACCAGGATTTAAAATAAATCAACTGAAATAATAAAATAATTTATTAATAATCAGGAAAAGGAGTTGACTGGAATAATTAATACAATTCCCAATTAATTACTAATATATATGTTGATAATTATCAGGACTAAGATTCAACTGAAAAATTTAATTACCAGGACTTAATGTCAACTGGAATAATTTAATATAATTAATTTTATATATCTATTATTTTACTGCCAGGACAATTTTTCAACTGAAACAATAATATAATATTTTAATTATCAGGATAAAAGGCCAACTTAAATAATTAAAATAAATATATATATAATAATTAATTTAATTTATATTACTTCTAGGACTAATAATAAAATAGTTTTATCTTGGTCAACTAGGAAAAAAAAATTAAAAAAAATTATTATTTACCAGGAACCTCCCCCTGTAATGTGAACAAATTAAAGCCACTACATAGTGCTGAGTAAAAAGATATACGTGAAAGATGAAATAAGCAGAGTGAGACCTACAGATAGTAACTGGTATAGTCACTACAAATGTATAGTACAAAACCACTTATATAAACCTTAGATTTGGAGTGAGGTTCAATTCCCAGTAGTGGAAAAAAAGGTAAGTCACGTGATTTATGACATTTGTTAGTTTTTGGTCATCTACAAGTCCTTATTAGTCCCTTGGTTACTGGCATCCAGATAACAAAGTGTCTACAACAATTTGGAAAGTCTCCTAACTGTCAAGGGGTCCTTTTGGGTCTAGAAGATTTTACGGCAGTCCAAACGGCGGAGAAGGTGGATAACTCGAGGATATGAAACAGCTACATAATTTTTATCTTTATTTTTTAATTACTCAAGTAAAGAGGTAAAAGGATAAGATTATTATTACTTATAAAGTTTATATTTTAGGCAAATGTAAATACTAAAGCAGTGGTAGTGGTAATAAAATAGTTATTGGGTTGTAAATAATAAAATTTTTAAATAGTATAGAATGATCAAAAACAGCACAAAATAGAAGGCCTTTTATAGGAAAAAAGAATAGAGAGAACAAGGAGTTAAGAAGCCTACATACAAGGCTGTGAGAGAAAAGACTTTTCCAAAATAAGAAATAATCAATAACAGAGAGTACTAAAAAAGATGTGCAAATAAAATATGTTTTAGTATATATCAATTTATTTGATATATTTTAAAGTTCATTTTTAAATGTCACACTTAGTACAAAATAATTTGAATTTTCAATTTTTAGAAATTTGAATATTTTTTAAATAAACTCATTTGAATTTTTTATCATTTTTTTAGTATTAGTATAATTTTATTTCTGTAACTTGTCATTGAGCATGGTGTTGGAAAATAAAATTATAAGTGACATTAATATTAATTTTAAATATTTACTAAATTTACTTATTGTAATTAGTTAATTTGTTATAAGTAATATTAAAGTAAATATAATTAATAATAAAATAAGAACTAAAAAAGGTGTGGCTTCATCCCAGAAAATAATTAATTATTTTACTGGCTAAGTCTAGCAGTCTGGCTGACAAAAATAGCCATGATCACCTTTTTTTTATATCTCTGGGATGATTGGTTGGTTGATTGATTTATTTCTAATGATAATGGGGTAAAAAAAAATGGATAGATAAAAAGGTTGTGGCTATTTTTCATGGCATCATTCTTATTGAAGGAAACATCCAGATACACTCAATTAAGTGAAGTTTTTTGATTTTTAAAAACAATATATACATATATATATATTGATACTTATTTCTACTTCAGAAAAAAAGGAGCAGACAGTGAAAATTTACTTGGTAACTTTCTTTCTTTTTTATTTTTTTTAAAAAAAAAAACTTCACCAAACTTCACTAACTTTGACTGAAACACAATTTTTAATTTTTTTTAATTTATTATTAATTTAATTTTTTTCTTGAAAAAAAAAAAAACCTCATCATTGTCTTATCCTTTTTTTTTTTTTCAGTGCTACTACATCCCAGGATATCAATTTAAATCAAAACTAAGTATTTGGAAAATGAAAGTCATTCATTTCCACAAGAACATATAATTTAACAACACAAAATCATCTATCCAAAAAAAAAACTTACATTTTAAGTCTGGATTAGAACCTGTTAACGGGCTGGAATTTTGAGGGTAGTCTTTTGTAATCATTTGACTTGGAAATTTTATTTCTTTTTCATTTTTTTTAATTTTGGGGGGGGAACAAAAAGGTGCCAGGATTTGGATTGATCTCTAAAGTTGAGCATCATAGCTGTGATTTAAAGAGTTGTTCTTTTTTCAGACATTAAGGGGGTATCCAAGTACTTTCCAATCTATTATTAAATGAATGGATGATAAAAAAAAATAAAATTCCTCAATTATTTTCCATCAGTTTTGATTGACAATAAGTGAGGTATTTGGTGTAGAATGAATCAAAGTTTGATTTTAATTAGAAACTTATTTTTTGAGTGAGATCCATTATTGTCACTTACCATCTTGAAGTATTAGATTAAAATAAATCAGTTGCTATGATTTTCTTAATCTTTAGTCTTAGGGCTTGTGAATAAGAATCTCCTGCTATTAATCATGTTGGATCTGGGGAAATAAATAAAAGTGGATCCCTAATGGCAGAAGCAAGTACTTTGATACTCCTTCTCCACTCCCCCATCCACCCCCTATGCTAAGACCTAAGAGGGAGTACTACTTCTAATGCTAATACTAGTCAAAGAAGGGACTGAATATGTTGATACAGCAGTGAGACTAACTAAACTTACTATGATGGGGCTTCCAACAGTGAGGGTTACAACTGCGGAAGACTGTTAAGTAACTGGATTACTAAATAGATTATCCAATGAGGAGCATCCCATAGAGCTTTCCCCTTAAGATCCCCTTATGAAATTTCCCTTTGTCTTGCCTATTAAAATACATGGCACTCGTAGCACTCCTTCTCCTCCCCTCTCAACCCAAATCCTAACATTACCCCCTATTTTACCCTTCCTTCCCCCTTCACTCCTTCTCAAACTCTTTCACCTTCCCTTTAGCATTATCTAAGTTCTCTATTAGTTTACAAGATCTATCTACTACTCCATAACCTCTCCAGTTCACCAAATACTGAACCTTTCCCCTGTACACACATTTAGCAATAATCTTCTCTACTTCAAATTCCTCTTCATTTCCAAACTAGACTGGTGCTGGTGGTTCTTCTGGGTGCCCTGGTATTTTGTTTTTTTGGTTCTTTGTGAGTAAGGAGAAATTGAAAACTGGGTGTACTTTTCTCATTTAAATTGGTAGTTTGTTAGGATTTGGTTGAGAGGTGGGGAGGAGGAGTGCTATCAGCACTATGCATTGTAGAGAGGCCAAAGAGAGGATCTTGCATGAGGGATTTATATGGGGTAAGCACTGTGGAGCACTCCTCATCAGACAACTTATACAGTAATCCAATTACTCTCTAGTCTCACTTCTGTATTAGCATATTCAGTCCCGTCTTCCCTCACTGTTGGCAACCCCAACATAGTCAGTCTCGTTAGTCTCACTGCTGTATTAGCGTAGTCAGTCCCATCTTTCCTCACTGTTGGAAACCCCAAAATAGTTAGTCTAGTTAGTCTCACTGCTGTATTAGCATAGTCAGTCCCATTTAAAGGCTAGCTCCAGAGCTAGTAGTTGTCCACCTTACCAGGTCATAACATTTTGTCCAATCTCATTTGGAACACTACTAGAGAAGAATGAACCCCACAGGCCAACCCAAGGCAGCACTTCTTGCTGCAATGAAAGAGCAGATGGCACACCTGTAGGAACGGAATTCAAGGCTTATGGAGCACCTAGCAGAGTCAGAACCCTCATACCGCTGCCCCACTGAAGCAGAATTGGACATTGCTGAAGCTGAAGCCAAAACACACAGGTGCCACCCCCCACACCAGCACCACTTGTCAAAGGTCCAAAGATTGTGGTCCCAGCAATCTTAGATGGAAAACAAGGTCCCCAGGTTTATCAGTATGTGTTGCAGGTAAACCTCTATGTCATGCTCAATGGACATCAGTTCCCAGACAACTAACCAAAAAATTGGGTTCACAATATCATACCTCACAGATGAGGCAACATGCTTGTCAAGGATTTACACCAAGGAGCTCCTCAAAAACTCTCAAGCAGCGACAACCTTCCATCAGTTTATGGCAGCTTTTGAATTAGCCTTTGGCAACCCAGATGTGGCCACAACCTCAGAGCATGCGCTCAATCAGTTGCAACAAAGAAACTTGGTCTCTGAGTATGTGTCAGAATTCTGGGTCCACACCAGCTACATCACAACATGGGAAGAAGGGGCGCTCATGTTTCACTTCAGGAATGGGCTCTCATCTAAATTTAGAAATGCCCTAATCAGTCACCTTTGCCCAACCTCCCTCCAAGCACTCATAGAACTGGCCATCCAAGGCAACAATGAGTTTACACATCAACAAACAGATGGTTTCAGTGGTGCTTGTCTGTGGCGCAGCTATGCCTCATCAAGTGGGGCCAGTGCCAGGGACCCAAATGCCATGGACATTGATGCAGTCAATGTATGCATCACTAAAGGGAAGAGAAGGCTATCTGACAAGGAATACCAGAGGCGTATTAGTAGAGGGATGTGCCTCCAATGTGGAAATGGTGGACATCCTTCTAGGGAGTGTAAGGGGAAGATCAGAGTTAGTGAGGTGGAGGATAGTGCAGGTAGGGTGCAGGTAAAAGACAGCACTCAGGAGTGAAGGCTGCACCCTCCTTGAGAAGATTAGAGGGAAAGAATAAAGAAGGTTTTGGTAGAATAATTATTAGCATGTAAGCCACTTGAAGTAAATGATAATTGTATTATACTAAACTTACCTTTAATGACCCTTGGCTCCACAATAAATGTACAAGCCCTACTGGACTGTGGGGCCACAGACTGTTTTATTTCTAACAAGTTTTACAGAGAAACAAAATGAAAAGTAAAAAGTTGAACTACCCTAGGCATCTAATTATGTTTGACAGATCCTCAGGTGGGGGAGGAGAAGTAAGAGAAAAGGTTTTTTTGCAGGTTTTGATGTGACAGAAATAAGTTGCAGTGCAGGGCATATGCGACAAACCTAAAGGACAAGTATGATATGGCTGGACCAATATAACCCACACATTGACTGGAAAGAAAAGATGGTTCATATGGGAAGGAAAGGGGACGCTGGTGCTAAAGTATTGCCCCCCCTGGCCCCTTCAGGGGTCAGGGGCCCATCCCAGCAAGTCTTACAATGTTTTTTTATCATAAGTAGACTTGCCGCCAGAAATGGTGCTTCATCTTGATTCTAAGCAGCAGGCTGGGGATGGGCCACCAATGGGCAGTGCCAAAGAGAGCTGGAGGAGAGATGAAGCACACCAAGAAGAGGAGAAGGCACAAAAAAGATGGTGGAAAGCAGGAGATGTAAAGGTGGATGGTGCAGAGAAAGTATTTGTCCCCTGGCCCCTTCAAGGGCCAGGGGCCCCTCCAAGTGAATCTCCTGGTGTTTTATTATCATCAGTAGACTTTCTGCAAGAACTGACACTTTCTCTTGATGCTAAGTTTCAGGACTTGGAGGGGGCACTGGAGGAAGAAGAACAATTGGAATGCAACGCAACAGCATGGAATATATCTGCCAAGATTTCAGCCAAGGTTCAGTCCTCAAAGCCAACAAAAAACCTCAAGGAGATGGTATGATAGAAGTGGAACTTATGTATCACTGGACCAAAGTCACAAATTATCACTTGGGTCCAGTGGTGCCCAAATCTGACCCTTTCGCACTTGTGGTGAATGGTGTGACGCATGAGATGATGACGCAATATGTTGTCTCATGTAACGTATCCATCTCAACACACGCAGCATCATCACAATGAATAACACATTCATCATTTATTACAAAATTTTGTGCATACTCTTCCTCAATTCAAAGACAGCCGAGGGAAGGAGCAGCCGCTTCCATGTTTTTTCTAGGTTAGTTAGAAAAATCTCAAGGTCATACACGCCATCTGTCAGTTTGATCCCGCCAATAGGATCTCTTATCGAACAACAAACTCATCTCATATCAATACTAGGGGAGAGAACAATATTTTTTCAATGTTCAAACTCTTCCTCACCTTTCAATATCAGAATGCAAGTGTGAGATTTCATTATAATCAAGATATTAAAAGTAAAACAGAATAGACACAAATGCAAAAAGAGAGAACATTTTCGCAACTGAAACACTTACCTGGCATTCATCAGGAAAACTTGAGGCAAGAAAGTGAAGCTGTACCTTGTCATACACTTGATCGAACAATGCAATACTACATTGTTCCAAAAGAATCCGTTAGCTATATATATACCTTGGTTGACTGCCTTCATCCAATGTCTGGAGAAATGTTCAATTCAATCCGAATATTGCTGATATTCCTTGGGAAAGCTTGGAATTATTGTGAAGCAGCCAAATGGTGGGTGAGTTGAAGATATAATGATAAACATTCATGGCAATGCGACGGCAGGTACTTGACACAGTGGCACCCTTTGATGATAGCTATACTACAAGAGAAATTCATATTTGATTCTGGGCAGGTACAGGGTAGTAAAACCTTAGAACATGTACAATTGTCCGTCACATTAACAAATTAGTACAGTTACGCCAAGAAACATGGAGTGGATTGAACTAAAATTTGTTAATTTAACGGACGACTGTACATGCTCTTATACCTGAACACTGACACGAATGAGCCCAAGAACTCTAATATTGTAAAGGACGCGGCAGCCCCATATGAAACTTTGAGATGATCGGCTTTAAGTTTCTCATCCACACATTTTTCTGAGACTTGTATAGTATTCAGACAGTTTCAGGACTTGAACTAATTTGACGAACACTGTGAAGTAAAAAAATAAATAAAGTATATTGATGACATGTGGATAGACATCTGCCGGAACAGGGTTTTATTTTTATTTTTTTCTATTTTTTTTTTGAAAATTTGGAAACTTAATGGCCGAACCTAACACCCCGGCGCAAGCACACTGGGGCGTACATTTCACGCATCTTGAGTTCATCGTTATCAAATTTTCATTTCGCGAAAATCCTTGTACTGCAGGAGCCGAAATGGCTTGCCACTTGCATCACACACATAGAGTAATCTCGACTGAACAATGATTTTTGAAAGGCAACCAAAATATAATAGCGAAAGCTTCACTTGTATTCTGTATTCATTTCTGGGCAATAAGGAGATATGAACTTGACTCTCTTCATCTTCACGTCTTGCTCTTATGCGCCCACCTTTTCTCTTGCCAATCGCCGCACCCACGACTTTTTCTTACTTTTCTTCTTTCTCATCGAGACACAAAACAGGCAAAGTACATATATTATGAAGTGCATGCCATACCATGAATAAATAAAAGGTTTCAAAATCCCTGAATTCCCCCTTCCCACTCACGAAGCCTCTGTAGATAACTGTCAAAGTCAGTAAACACAAGTATCCAGAAGATAACATGAGACCATACCATTTGCACCAAGAGCGCAAGTTGCATATTAAATTACCACTTGGCTGGCTCCAGGGGAGGAGGGGGAGGGGGCAAATTTGAATGGCCAACATTATCGTAATCATGAGCCCGACTAGGAGGTGTAGGCCTTCGACGACCCATTCCGACCGGGCTTCTAGATCGACTTAAAGATCTTCGTCTTCTAGGGGATAGATCACCATGTCTGAACACTCAAACAATATTAAGCGACTCAAGGTAAACTTGCTATAATCATTGGGCTTACCTCATGCGCCTAGGAGGACTTCGCCTATCGCTATATCTGGGGGCAGATGAATAGCCACCGCCACCACGGCCGGAATGATATCCATCATCTCGTCTATAATCATCCCTTCTCATATCATCACGACGACCACCTCCATAGGCACTGCCGCCATAGTGACCGCCGCCACCGTAATGACCATGCCCATGAGATCCGTGACCGCCACCATATCTATCATAGCCACGATCGTCATCTTCACGCCTAATTCCCATGTATTGACCAGGAGTAGGCTGGTGAGGCTTTGTGGTGACTGAATAATCAACCCTTATGGGGCGGCCATGGAGATCCTAGCAAACAAGAGATGAGCAATTGAATATGTAGTTGAGAGACCTAAATCAAACTCATACAAATCCATTAAGCTCCCTGATGCAGGTGGTAGCATCCTCCACATCACGCATGGTGACAAAACCGAAGCCACGTGATCGTTGGCTCTAAATTCAAGTCAAACTGTTGGTTAGACGTCGAACAAAATGGAAAAGAGATTAAGGATGAGGGAGAAAGAAACACCGATGGATTGAATACCTACACGTTGATCAAATACAATGACGACCTTTTCAACGTGGCCAAATTTAGAAAATTCGTCTTTAAGATCCTCCTCACCAGTTCTTATGCTTAATCCAAACACCCCAAGAACGTTTGTGGGTGCGACATCCTGTGCAGCGTGACGGGAGCGGGCGGGAGCGGCAGAACGATAGCCCCGATGTCCCATCCCTGAGCTGCGCAGACCAGGACTAGGGGAGCGACGAGAGTTAGAATAAGCGGGCAAAGGAGATCTGGGCATGAAGGTAGAGGAAGGGAAGAGAAAATGTAATATTAGGAGAGTGATTAGGAGAGGGGCGAGGAGAAAGAAGTGAGGGATGCAGCACGTGTCAAATGTATAGGGACATAAGGGAGGGTAAAAAACACACCTGCTGCGGCGACGCTCATGCCCGTTGGAATGGGAATATGAAACGCGAGGAGAGCGATCATAGGCAGCACGTGAGTCACGACGCTCATGATGAGATGCATAGGCAAGCCCTCTGCCATCAGGCGAGGGCGAATTGCGACGCTCATGCGCAGGGGGAGGGGGAAAGCCAGCAGACATTGCAACTGAGCAGTGGTCTAGTTAGTTAGTTAGTTGGTTGGTTGGTTAATTAGGTAGTTGGTTGGTTGGTTAATTAGTTAGTTAGTTAGTTAGTTGGTTGGTTAATTAGTTAATTAGTTAATTAGGGAGTGCGGGAATGAGAAGACAGCAGGCAAAAGAACTCAGAGCAAGGGCGCAGAAAGCAACAGGGAGGGAAAGACGGAAAAGACTCCAAGCTTTCGAGTGCGGGGACTTTCAATCGATCGGCGTCGGGCGAGCGACACTTTAACCGCCACGGGGGACTTAGGTCTGCCCCATCCACATCTAGGGTTAGATTGGTGAGACTCGCCCCGACTCAACTTCAATCCGCCCCTGCTGCTTTCGGCTCCCCATCTCCAGGTCTCATCAACACACACGCATCATGGCAAGCATTCTTCTTGTGTGGCTATCCACTTTCTTTGAATACTCAACTAATCTCTCACCCTCTTTCTCAGGGTATCGATCTCAAGCACCACCATGTCAAGAAAGGCCATAGGACTGCTCCAAAATCTCAAGATCCTTATCTGCTTCTTCTAGTCAAGGTAACTCTTTCTTTATTTCCTTTCCCTCACAAAACTCACCTTTTTTGTTTTTATCCCTTCTTCATCTTGGCTTGATTTACTCCCCTTCTTGCACCAGCTCTATCGATTTTTGGCCAGACGAACGAATAGCAACTTTAATAAAGTCATCCTCAGGCGTCTTTACATGAGTAACACCAATAAGCCACCCATGTCTATTTCACGTCTTGCCCGACTGGCCAAAGATAAAGGTAAAATTGGCTGGCCTTGTTAGAATATGTTTTTTTGCTCAGGCTAATTGGTTTGCACTTCAAGACAATAAAACTATCGTCACAATCTCTACTGTCACTGACGATGTTAGGTTTTTACAAGTCCCTAAGCTTTCGATTGCTGCTTTGCGATTTACGGCTGGGGCTCGAGACCGGATCCTTGCTGCTGGGGGTGAATGTTTGACCCTTGATCAGTTGGCTCTCCGATCCCCCACTGGTTCCAACACTCTGCTCGTAAGAGGCAAAAAGACAGCCAGAGAGGCACACCGTCATTTCGGACATGGTCCTCATCAACACAAAAGACCGTATGTCATCTCCAAAGGAAGGAAATTCGGTCAGTAACTTTCCCAGCTTGGTCATCGTGTCCAGGCATCTGAACTGTTTCTATTATTTCTTCCATCCATTAGAAAGGGCCCGAGGTCGAAGAAAGTCTCGTGGTTTCAAAGTTTAGAATGGTATACTTTGGGACTTTATGCTATGAAGATAGGCATTGCTGCGTTACATCATGCGTGTATGCTACATACCACATCAATCCGTGTGCTTATAATGCATGGTGGCCCTGTCAAAAGTGCGCTTCAAATGAGAATTTTTTTTCATATTTATTTAAGAAAAGTCGCATCGTTGCTTCTGTATTGAAATGATTGAGCCAGCGCTCCTACTGGCCATTACCTGTTACCAAATTTGATTGTGTCCCTTCTACTATTAGCACCTAAGTAGAAACCTGTGTCCTCGATTAGTGCCTTGGTTGCAAATCTGAGATGAACTGTGTAGTGACTTGAGACGAGCCTCTCTCTGTGTAATGCTCTTATATATCAAGAGCAGTATCGGTGGGAACATGTGTGCACTGAGTCTTATAAGGCCCATTATCATGCCTAGTGCATGATTTGCTTCACCTTGCGTAGCACAAGTAGAAGTGTATATTAGGGGGTGTCAGTTCTGGCAAATTTGCAATTACAAATCTGCACTTATCTAAGTGCTGATTTCCAAAACACACAAGCCCCAACACTGGTGTATTTCAAAACTCAAATAAGTTAAGTCACTTATTTCACTCAAATCTGCACTTTCTCAACCAGAAGTGCTGGTCTTGCCATAAAGGACCATTTCATTGTTTTAATGAGCATCATCCCATTCATATGTAGCACTCTGCAACATAACCCTTTATAACTCAGAGCATTGTACAGTGCCTGGAAGGTGGTCCTCATGATTTTTTATGCATAGGATCTTTCACCTTCCACTACTTCCACCTGCTCCTGCTGCGTCACATTTACCTCTGGTGCCTCAAGATTTCAAGAATTTTTTTTTTCATTTTCTATAATTAAAGGTATGTTTTTTATGCTCATCATAATTTGTTTTAGTACTTTTTTTTTTTTTTTTTTTTTTTTTTTTCTGTTTTTGCAGTATGGGCAGTTCTAGATGAGGCACCAAGCAAGTCCCTGACAAACAGCAAGTAATGATTGTTGGCATGGTTTGAGGTGGTATGAGGCCTGCTGCTGTTGCCTGTGAACTAAAAATTCCAGACTCAACTGTTTGCACCATCATGAAGAGATGGTATGAATGTGGCTGCATTGAAACTGGCCCTTGTAAAAAAAAAAAAAAAAAAAAAAAAAAAAAAAAATCAACAACAATTGTGATAAGTGTCAGCTTCAATGCATCCTTTGGAGCCAACATATGGCAACTCTTAGTGATGTAACCAATTTGATCACCCCTAATGTATCCCCCAAACAATGGGGGGTATCAATGTTGACCGATCCACAATTAAATT
Organism: Hemileia vastatrix; assembly: GCA_030280995.1. Lineage (NCBI taxonomy): Eukaryota > Fungi > Basidiomycota > Pucciniomycetes > Pucciniales > Zaghouaniaceae > Hemileia > Hemileia vastatrix. Next base: position 21,931,854 of record JASXTE010000001.1, on the reverse strand, counting down.
AATTGCGGATAAAAATCCTTATACCCCAATTATCTTCTGCAATTATTTTGGCTAATAATTGGGTTATTAGACACTTTACGTGTCAATGTTCACCTCTTATCCAACATTTTTCTACTCAATTTTTCATAACCACATCTTGGACAACTTTCTGTCATAACCACATGTTGCACAACTTTCTGCCATAACCACATCTTGGACTACTCTCTGGATATGCCTTATACCTTGCTGCACACTCCCATTCTCATCCCATCCTGTTCATTCTATCCGCTCAGAACTTCTCCCCATTTCATCTATTTGATTCTGCTCCTTTTCATCTCACTCTCTCATCTGCTTGTTTCTGCTCCTTTTCATCTTGCTATCTCATCTGCTTGTTTCTGCTCCTTTTCATCTCGCTATCTCATCTGCTTGTTTCTGCTCCTTATCATCTTTAATTATCATAACATGCCTCATCATCATAGATCTTCTCAAAGGCAGCCATCACCCAGTTGTTCTTCAAATCCCACTACTCCCTCTTTCCCCCCCTCTGCTGAGAAATCCAAAATTGTTCAACTAAAGAAAGATGATCATCTCATTCTTATCAACTGGCTAAAAACTAAATCTAACTATGATTCTTTTTTTGGTACTGAGTATGCGACTAAAGTAGGACGGCCCCCTGCATCAAAAGTTAATGATTATCTTCTAATGGCCAACGTATTACAGAATAAGACTAAGGGAAGGATAGATCTTTTACCAAAACAGATGTCTGAACGCTTCAAGCATTATCAAGCCAAGAACAAGAAGGCAAAGACTCTTTCATCTTCTACTGGTTTTGGTATTACTGACCTTGATATCAGTAAGGGCGTCAAATCCATAGATGATAAACTTGATTCTTTATGTCCTTACTTTAAAGAGATGGAATCAATTTTTGGAGAGCGAGCTGATGTTAATCCTACAAACATGTTTGATGGTGAAGATGATATCTCCGAACATGATGTCAAAACAAATCTTTTTCCTTCTTCTTCTACTCAAGCCTCCCCTCATTTAACTTCCACAAATCAGGATATCTTTTCAATAGATCCTTATGGTGATATAAACCAACCTGATCTAACTCAAGTATGTTTTTTTCTTTTTTTTATTTACATTTTCTTATTTCTAAAAAGGCTGAAGAACAAGCACAGGAGCCACAATCAACTGAGTCAGAAGCCAGTTACAATGATGAGGAGGAAAATGTGACCTTGAACAAAAAGAAAAGGGCTTCAAGTAGTCTAAATTTCCACTCTCAAAGAAAAAGAAAAAGTGATACTTCATCTCAAACCCCTTTTTATTTTATCAAAGAATTTTTGGAGAAATGTGATGCTGGTAAGTGATACCAAACCTCTTAATACTTTACTCTGATTTTCTTCTACTTATTGTTAATATTTCTAATCACTCTAGAACAAGTGGAAGTTGCTAAAGAGACTCTAAAGTTAAAAAATCAAAAATACGAGCTCTCTTTAAGGAGGGATGACAGGTTATATGATTTAGAAGAGAAGAAGTTTGAACTCTCTTCACAGAAGGATGATAGGGCACAAGACTTGGAGGAGAGGAAGTACAAACTTTCTTTATGGAAGGATGATAGGACACAAGACTTGGAGGAGAAGAAATTCAAGTTATCTCTAAGTATTGAAAAATCAAAGAAAGAGGAGAAAACACTTGAGCATCAAAACCTCATGGAGGAGATGAAACATAAGCTTGAACGTGAAGAAAATTCAAAAAAGAAAGATTTCTTAATAGAATGTGTTAAAGCTAATAAATCTGTTGAGGAAAATTCAACGTTTGAAGAAATTGTTGGGTGACTGGTTTGTTTTATTTATCTTAAACTTCAACTGATCATAAATAATTGTACATAAATTTTTATCTTAATTTCCTGTATTTTTTTACTCTATCCATCATTAGTTGAATTTTCATATTTTTAATGTTATAAATTCTCTTTTAAATAAAATTTTCAAGAATTTTTAATGTTCAAAATTCTTTTTTAGTTTAAATTTTCAAGTCACCTTTAAAAATTTCCCAATCCCAGCCCTGCATTTGATTGAACTAAGGGTCAGGTATCACCAAAATTCTTTCAAGTAAAGAATTTTTCAAGTCTTATATGAAATTTTGGCAATACTCCTCCCTACATTTTATTGAAGTAACGGATGGGTATCATCAAATTTTCAAGTTAAATTTTTTTTTAAGTCTGATATGAAAATTCGGCAATACCCCCCCCCCTGTATTTTATTGAATTAAGGAAAGGGTATCATCAAATTTTCATAACAATTTTTTTTAAAGTCTGATATGAAAATTTGACGTTACCCCCCCTCCCTGAAATTTATTGAATCAAAGAAATCAAATTAAAAAAAAAAATTAAAATTGAAAATTTTGACAACCAATTATTTTCACCAGTCCCAATCAAGTTTTCCTATTTTATATAATAGCCATTAGAATGACCTAAGGCCAGATGCACCATTAAATAAAAAATTAATCTATCTTGATGTAACTTTAAAAAATAATTGGAAGAGACAAATCCAAAATTAAAAAAAAAAAAAATTGAAATTGAAAATTTCTACAACCAATTAATTTCACCAGTCCCAATCAAGTTTCTTTGATGATTATTCTTGGAGCTTTCAAGATTTGAAAACAAGGAAGAAAGTGATGATAAAGATGATTCAGAAGAAATTGATGATAATGAAGATGAGGGAGTTAGATTTTTCATAGTAACTTCCTGGAAAAAAAAAATTATAAAACCAAAAAATTAAAAATTAAAAAATTAAAAAAACCCCCCAACAATAAAAAATTATCAGTAAAATAATTGAAAAGAAAAAAAAAATGGTAAAAAAAAAATAAATAAAATTAGTTGCAAAAAAATCAGTAATTAATTTTGAAAAAAAAAAAAAAAAAAATTCAAAATAAAAACCTGAATTATAATTAAAATACAAGGTAAATCAAAATCACCCAAAAAAAAAAAAAAAGAGTAACTAAAAAAATTTTATAATAAATTCAGTAAATTTAAATTAAAAAAATAAAAAAATAAAAATTAATTACCTGCTATTGGAAATACTTGTTGATATCATTCAATCCAATTTATTAAAATATAAATAAAAAAAATGATTTCAGTAAATTTCAGAATAAATAATTATTTGAAAAAACAAACACAAATATTAAGAATTAAATTACCTGATTTATTTTGAAAACAGGGGGAAATGTCCAGAAACTAAGGGAAAGAAAATAAATTCTGTAAAAAAAATTAAAAAGCAGAGATTAGTCTTTTTTTTTTCTTCAAAATGCCCTCCTTGCCCACCTCAACCCCCCCTTACCCACCTCAAACCCCCCTTTAGTCCCCCTTTACCCTCCCTTTACCTCCCCTTTACCCCTTCTTTACCCCTTCTTTACCCCTTCTTTACCCCCCCTTTACCCCCCCTTTACCCCCCCTTTACCCCCCCTTTACCCCCCCTTTACCCCCCCTTTACCCCCCCTTTACCCCCCCTTTACCCCCCCTTTACCCCCCCCTTTACCCCCCCTTTACCCCCCTTTACCCCCCCTTTACCCCCCCTTTACCCCCCCCTTTACCCCCCCTTTACCCCCCCTTTACCCCCCCTTTACCCCCCCTTTACCCCCCCTTTACCCCCCTTTACCCCCCCTTTACCCCCCCTTTACCCCCCTTTAACCTCTCCTTAGCCACCTCAAACCCCCCTTTACCCCCCCTTTGCCCCCTCCTTGGCCCCCTCAAGCCCCCCCTTTACCCCCTCAGACCCACCTCAAACCCCCCCTTGGACCCCTCCAAACCCCCCCTCCACCTAACTTATTGAATTGGTAACAATTTGATAAGTAGGTGGTGGGAGGGGTGTGGAGCGGTATGAGGGGTGATTTGAGGGGGGCTTGAGGGGGCCAAGGAGGGGGTAAAGGGGGAGGTAAAGGGAGGGTAAAGAAGGGGTAAAGAGGGGTAGTTTGAGGCAGGCAAAGAGGCCGTAAAGGGGGGGTTGAGGTGGGCAAGGAGGGATTAAAGGGGGGAGTTGAGGTGGCCAAGAAGGGGAGAAAGGGTGGTATGGAGGAAGACAAGGAGGGGGGAAAGGGGGGGAAAAGGGGGGACTTGAGGTGGTCAAGAAGGGGAGAAAGGAGGGTATGGAGGCAGACAAGGAGGGGGGAAAGGGGGATGATGGAGGGTGAAAAAAAGGAAAAAAAAGATAGAACAAAAAAAACAAAATTAGTCTAACCTTGAAAACCAAAAAAAAAAAGCAATTACAGGACAAAAAAAAATAGAAAAAAAAAAGAGAAAAAATAAATTATTAGCAAGTAAAAAAAACCAAAAATAAGAAAAAGGATGACTTACCTGGAGAGATGAGATGAGAAATAGAGGAATGAAATAGAGGAATTGAAAATATTTGACGGATGTTTGAGGAGAGGATGAAAAGGATATGAGTGATGAATGAAAAAAAACAGACAAAATATGCAATTTCATGTTGAGCTGGTGAAAGAAAACCAATGAGCCATCCAAAAAAAAGAGAAGCGCTTCCAAGCCTCTTAGAACCAAGGCAGGGAGTCCGCCCACCTAGAGGCGGCTGGAACACCCTGAAGCCAGAAAACCACCAAAAAGTTCCAATAAAGCCCAAAATACTTAGAAAAATCCACCACAACTACTAAAACCCTTAAAACACATAATTAAGCTATAACAACATTTAGACATAAAATATAGAGCCAAATTAGCTCTACTTAATGGTACTAAGCACTTAACCCTAAGACTTAAGGTTAGCCTGTAAAACACAAAAAACAAAATTAAACAGCTATCTTTTAGAAATGAAAAATGAGTAAAGGACCCCTTAAAACTTGGAATATGAAAAATATCATCAAAACATCAAATATAGAGAAAAACCAGGGCTATCCAATGGCAGTACCTACATACCTGTAGTCCCAATATTCACTGAATAAAACTAGAAAAACACTCAATTATTCAACCAATGCCAATTAAAACATACCAAAACAATGCCAAACAGAGCAAAAAAGGTGTCTGCCAATTTTGGAAAACCACACCATAAATTGAAAAAAAAAATGAATTTCATCAAACAAAAATACCAAACCAAGTGAAAAAATTACAAAAAGTGGACATGTGGGGAGCACCAAATTAAAATTTAAAAAGTGTTGTGAAGTGAAATATTGGAGAGTGATTGGCATTATAATGGATCGTATGCTGGTTGATTGAATGTTTTGTGATTCAAGGGAGGGGAGAGCTGGTGCTGGTTCAGGATCCTCTTCTTCATAAAGATCATTCCAATCATCCTTTATATCAGATAGGATATTGTGGAGTATAATGTAAGTCATGATCCAATGATTCGCAGTTTTGATCCCCATTTTTTTTTGAATTTGGATTCAGATTGTCCCTTTAAAATACCTATAGCATGTTCAATCCGTACTCCTGATTAGGCAAGGTGATAATTAAATTTAGTTTTGGGGTCATTTTCTAAGGTTGCACCACAGAAAGCAGGTATAATGTACTTCCCACTTGCATATGCTGAGTCTGCAAGGAGGTACTGAGATTCGTCAAAGTATGAGTCTGGGGTTTGAGAAATCCTCATTCTTTGGAATATGGAAGAGTCATGACATGATCCAGGGAAGCCACTGTGAAAAGCAATAAATTTTTTATTGACATCACATATAAGTTGAACGGCAATAGGGTATCTAGAAGGAAGATAAAAATTTAGTTCATGAATGATGAGAAATTGGAGAAGATTTTGAAGAAACCTTTTTTTGTGATCAAAATAATGGTTCCCATCATGAGCAGGCTTTTGACTCAAAGGTATAGTTGTGCCATCAACAAAAACTACACAGCCAGGGAAACCTTTTGCTTGTGTTACTTGAGAGGATTCAAGTTGCTGTTCTAGAGTTTTCCAAGCAAGTGTTTGAGACTTGAGGGAAAGGATAGCAATCATACAGCGCTTGGTCTATAATATCACCGTACCATATCCTATGTTAAATAGATTATCCAAAAGTCTTACAGCAGCACCATTTCCATTTGAGCCAAAGCAACATAGTGCAACAGCAAGTTGAATGGCAGGATTATGGTGTTTGTTATGGGAATTGTTATGAAAGATAGGATGTTCAGAGATGAGTTGATAAAGTTTGAAGAAAGAATTGGGTGAAGTTCTAAATAGCTGAGTGAAGTGTAGTTGGGGAATGTTGAGAATGGAGCAGAGATCATATTGGGGATCATGATAAAGATTTGCCCCCCTGGAAATGAGGTAACGTTTTCTGGAAAGAAAACACAAATAGGCTAAGGCATCTTCCAAATCAGAGTCAGATTTATAGAAGAGAACTAAAAGTAAAGTGATAGCGTTAATAGTGGAGTGAAGTAGCCATCTAGTAGAGAGGTGCTTCATTCTAGTCAGTAGTATAGGTGTCGCTAGAAGGTTTAGGTGATGAGTAGGAAGTGGGAATTCACCACCAAATGTGCAGTTGGGGTGTGTAGATAGAAAAAAAACTTAAGTGTTCACCACCAAAATTAAGTAGCATAGAGTGAGGAGAGACTTAATGATGGCATCAGAAATTATATTTCATGTGACTTTCTTAAAAATACATCATGGATGTGATGAGTTTGGGATCAGGAATTAGGAACGGAAATTGGGGTATAAGAGGCAGGATAATGCATTATGATGGATTCCTTATCCACTAGCCCTGGGGCTAGTGGATAAGAATCTTCCGCAATTAATAATTTCTGATCCCTAATTGCGGATCCCTGAACATTGATACCATCTAATTTGTAAACATATTCATGAATTGGGTTTCCATAAACAAGTTGCTGTGAAGAAACCCATCATCAATGAAATCCACTACCAAAGACGTTTGGCTTTTGCTCAAAAATACAGCCATTGGACTGTTGCTGACTGAAAGCAAGTTATTTGGTCAGAAAAAACCTCTTTTGAAGTTGGTTCTGCCTCTGGGCCCACTTTGGTTTGGCAACAAAAAGATGAAAAGTATCTTCCTGAATGCCTCAAGCCAACATTCAAGAGTGGCCAATCATCAATAATGGTATGGGGTGCTTTCCATGGCACAAAAAAAATTCCATTGGTTTTTTTCCCCATGTTCAACACATTATATCAGCATGCTTCATTAAGCAAGTGTATGAAAAGCAACTTGTTCCTTACCCTAACCAAAATGACCCAACACACAAACAAATACTTCTTGAAGACAACGCACCAATCCATACTTCTCTAGCTTCTTGGAGACTCCAACAAGAGTCTAATATTGTCAAGATTGATGACTGGCCTTCTCAGTCACCCAATCTTAACTCAATTGAGAATATATGGCATGTTCTCAAAGACTGTATTTACAAAGAATTTAAACCAAAGAGCCAGGCTGAAATGTCAAACTGTCTGGAAATCATTTGGATAGAATTTACAGAATCAATTCTTATAAGTCTAGTCACTTCAATGCCTAAACACATTGAATTTGTTACCAGATGGCCCCCACACAAGGTCAAGGGTGTTCCTGAGTAAGTAAGACTAGTAAAGATGATTGAGGACTCCTTTGAAGCACAGAGGAATACTTTAAGGGAGTGGTTCAAAGATAATTCAAAGATAAATTAATACTTCTTTGAGATAAGTTCAAGGTGAATAATAATGTAATTTTAAAGTGACACTAAATATTCAGGTTAATCTCACAAAGGGTTGGACTTTAACAATCAAAGAAAGATTTAGGAATTTTAAGATTGAATAAAATTGATTATTAAGAAAGGTAGGAAGAAATAATAGCCTTATATAAATTCAACTTCTATCACAACAATATTATAATTTAATTCTAAGGAATTTTGAACCAAATCCACCCAATTATATAGATAACTACACCTTGCATTGAACTCTTTAATAATCTGCCCTTAATTTATCACTGACCTTAAAATATAAACCACAGATCATTTAACCATACTCCTATTCCTACTCACAGACCTTTAATTACCCTCAGATACACAATAACCCAACATTGAAAATATACCATTGACCATAGCACTAATACATTGCACATTTTCTTAATATTGAAAAGTATAAGCATATGATTAACTAATTTAGATTTAAGGTTTGGATAGCATGGTCAAATTGAGACCCATAAAGGAAAAAGGTAGCTGAATATATAGAAGTTGCTTATGTGATTTTCATATGAATTTTTGTACTGATTTATGGATTAAAAGATTAAAATTTACTTTGAGTGTCATGTGGTGCTTGACTTGTGCCTGGGTATAAAACACAAGCTCTGTTGAGCGTGAGAACTCTTCATTAACATTATCTCCTTTGTTTTTTTTTCTTGACATTTTTAATAAAGTCTTTTAGATTAAAAAAAATACTTTAATATATATTTTAATGCCTGAACATCAAGATCCAACTCCAACTCCTCCTCATCCTTGCACTAATGGCAGTATACCCACATGAAATCACAAGGTAGCTTGCAAAGCTTGTGTAGCTATGGACTTGTTTTGCATCAAAAGCACAGCTTCTTGGGGGCCTTACAGGAAGTGAAATTTTTGTTGGTGGAATTGGGTTGCTTGTGATGAATTGGAGAAGAATGAAGTCACTGAAGGATGTTGTAGAAAGAAAGAGTTCTATATTACTTAGCTATAGACACAATTCTAAGATGGGTTGGTTCTCCTATCTAAAACTAATTTAAGAAAAAAGAGCCTACCACTCTAATTTTAAAGACAGTGTAAAAATGCTGTAAGTATGGTGGTGGAGAAAGAGGAGTGGAAAAAATTTTCTATAAGAGTCTTTTTAAAAGAAAAGAAATAATATATTTAAAAAATAAGTAATCTACTGATGGCTAGATCTACTCTCAGTAAGTTCTAGTATTCTCAGTAACTCTCACTTTGAAGTGATATATTTAATACTATCCTTACTGTAGCAATAAAATAATGCTACAGTGCTACTTCTGGCTATGTACACCTACCTATGCACATAAAAATAAAATATATCTATGTTTCTTTTAATGTAATATAATACTCTTATATTCACACAAAACTTTTCTAGTATAACTATTCTACACTTTTCAAAGAGTGAGTTCCTCTATATATATATACACACTGTATGTCTAGAGCCCTTTCCCTATTCCTTCTTCCCCTACTGGATTTCCAACACAAGTTCAATGCTAACCCAAGTGTATCAAATGGTAAGCTAAGTACAGCTTTAGTATGAGACCATTATAATAGTGTTTGCATTATAAAGACAATAATCAACTATTAGAGCCTTAAACTACACCTATCTTTACATACCCAATGCTTCCTGAGATCCTTAGCTTCATAATAAGTACTGTACTGCCTTTCATACTTATTATGGCAAAGTGCTCTTCCATATGAGTATCCACTAGCCATGAAACCCTCTGCGCTAAGTAAGTACCCTCCCTTATTTAGAGTTTTACTTGTATTTCCTTGTCATCAAATGATGTTTTTTTGAATCTCCTGTTAATCACCTGCTCTTTTAGCACCATGTCTAAGAATTCCTACAGGTTCCTATTAGCAATGGGTATTTTGTAGCCCATTTTTAATTGCTTTTGTGTTTATCTAAGTGTGAAACCTATACTCTCACTTGAATCTTCCTCCTAAGTCTATAGTATGCCTTTAGATCTAGCCGTATTTTCCTCAAGTACATACCATACTCTTGTCCTACAGTCTAGTATAAACTTCCTTCTAAGTTTTTGCTTGCCATGGTCTATATTTTCATACTGTACTAAAAAACTGTGCATGGAGATTAAACTTTTTCTGTGCTTCTGAAAACCCCTTTTTTGTGATTTTATAACTGTCATTCCTAACAACCCCTTTGTTGTAATTGCTGCAAATTGCAACATTGATGCATTACTGCAAGATGTGTACCACAATGTTTTACTTCAACTAAATTTTGGTCAATCATTAAGGATCAAACCATCATTGAGGACATCTAGGAGGTTCTTGTCAAAAGTGAATTTGTAGTAGATGGCGCAGATAATTCACTTAATCAGGAGGAAAGGAAGGAGATTTCAGGTTGGGTGGCTTCCCTTAATATTAAGAATTGGCCAATGGCCCCAGAAGATGAGGTAAAAAAACTTGTAAAATATGGGTCAGATCCAGTAGTTGAGGTAGCTCCTACCACAAAACATTGTTGACTGATTGTCAAAGATGAAAATGATGTGGCAGTGGAATTAGTTGAAGCCACCAAGACTACTTTATTCATCAAAGTATATCCTGAGTTTGAAGTTAGTTTTTTTTTGATTTAATAGCTAACTGGTTCTTTGTTTTGTAGAAGGCAGAAATCATTGAAGAATTGCCTATCAAGCCAGTAGTCAACCCCACCCTCAAACCTTGACCAGAAGTAGAGCAACCAACTGAGGCTGGTCCTTTTAGGATTAAAAATCCTGAACCAATTATATATGATTCAACTGGGGAGGTTAAGTTGGATTAGGGTCAGGCTTGCCAAAACACTTTTGTCAAAAAACTTTGCAATAAAATTGATGGGATTGTAAATGTGGCTTCTTATGATGTAGACAAAGAGTTTCTGGAAATTGGAGAACCAGTTCCAGCTGGGGGAGAAAAATTATTTGAAAATGGTAGAAAATAGATTTGAAAGGTGGTAGAAAAAATGAAGGATTTGATTAGAAGAAAAAAAGAGGAAAGAATATTGAAATAGAAGGAAGGGAAATAGAAAATAAAAATTATATATAGTTTTTTCTTGAATATTTGTTAAATTTATTTGATTTTTTATTACATTGAAAACTCATTTATTTTGAAAAAAGAAAATTGATATTAGGGGGTGTCAGTTCTGGAAAATCCATACTTAAGTGTGGATGTTAAACCACATCAGCACTTAAATTTTGCAAAAAAGGCACTTATTTCAAAAATGGGTGTCAGTTATAGCCTCAAATCAGCACATTTTCCCCAAATTTTTTTCACAACCACATGTTGGCCACATCTTTGCTTCCTTTCCCACCCCATTCCTGTCACATGTGACACCCAGAACTCAATCCTCTCATCATATATTGGCACACATCCCACACTGAGATTTGAAACATGTTGTTGTGAAATTTTAACCAGGCATGTTTTTTCCTTCATTTTTTATGTTTTCAACCTCCCCAAATCAGATGTCTACCTTCATTAAGGGTCAATTGCTTTTTGTTCATGGAAAATGAAGTAAAATAGAAAAAAAGGGGAGAATTGACATCAATCCTAAACAAATGAAGGAGAGGTTTAAACATTATAAATCAAAATATAAAAAGTCTCATTTTGCTTCCACTTCCACTGGCTTTTGTATTGATGATTACAATTTGGAGAATGGAATCACCACTGTTTCCAAAAAGTTCAATGTCATGTATCTTCTCTATGAGGAAACAAATATTCTTTTTGGTTCCCAATTTAAAAGTTACTTTTAATCTAATCAAAAATAGTTATATCATGAGATTATGGCAATACCATTTTTCCTTACTGGACTCTAAAATATTGCACTTTTGAAACTTCAGATAGTAAAATAATACTGACACCTGTGCAAAAATCCTCATCACCAAAATAATTTTATCACCTCACCACCAATTTGAATTTCTATAAAAAGCTAAGCTAACAAAACTCCATATCTGTTTGAAAAATTTGGCAATACACTCCCATGCATTTTATTGAAGCAAGGGGTGGGTATCACCAAATTTTTCTAAGTCATCAATTTTACATTTCACATTTGAAAATTTGGCAATAACCTCCCCTGCATTTTATTGAATTAAGGGGAGAAAATCTACAAATTTTAATATAATACCATGAATCAATAAATAAAAAAATAAGATAATTCAAATTTACTAGTTTTAAAGCAATGACAATTCCTCAAGCCAAAATGCAGACCAAGTCTAGAAACTAAGTTTGGGACTTTCCACAGGTATAGGCAAGATGGACACCATGAAAAAAATTAATGTTATCATGATTACCTTTTATACAAAACATGGTTGTTGGCTCATTACTTTAGTTTAGCTAATTGAGATATCAGATTTATTTATTTAAACTTTATGAAAGAATAAAAAATATTTGATGACTTTACAAATCCCCAAAAAAATTTTTATCTACCTAAAGGTTTGTAAATTTATTAATTTTACCTTTTTGATTTGTTGGACTAACTTTTGACTGATATGATAAAAGAAGAGAAAATTATTGAAGGGTTAGCCATGTGAAAATGGTAAGAAAAAGAAAAAAAACACACCTTGATGAAAGGGCAGAGTAATAAGTAAAAAGAAAGATAGTATGAGGAATCTGGAAGGATAAATGCATGATGTAAGTGTTATGATATGCATTATGAAATAAATAAATGTTAAATTGTGATAAAAAGGCTCAACTTTAAATGTCAATATCTCAGCAACCACTGAACCAAATTCAAATTGGTTTTCTGGAAATGAAAGATAGGCTTTAGAAGTGTTTTCAGCTAACAGGACAGTAGATTTGAATAAAACTAACCCTAGTTCTGACTATTATTTTCAAACTTTCACAAAAAATTCAAAAAAGTGATGATGAAAATCTGAACAAGAGGGAGATAAAAGCCTAGATAATCATAGGAATTTTTAAGAATAAATGCATGATGTAAACATTATGATATGCATTATGAAATAAATAAAAGTGAAATTTAGAAAAAAAGGCTCAAGTTAACAGGTCAATATCTCAGCAAGCACTGAACTAAATTCAAATTGGTTTTCTGGACATGAAAGATAGGCTTCAGAAGTGTCTTTAACTAATAGGAGAGTAGATTCAAATAAAACTAACACTAATTCTGACTCTGCTTTTCAAAATTGAACAAAAACTTGAAAAGAAATGATGAAAATTCCAAAAAGAGGGAAATAAAAGCCTAGATAATCATAAGATAAGAGTTTCAGAAGCCTTATTCTCTAATTATGCAATATAAAAATGTGAAATAAGATAAGTGAAATTTGGAAAAAAAGGCTCTACTTCAAGGTTCAATATCTCAGAAACCACTGAGCTAAATTCATATCTGGTTGTGGGAAATACAAGATAGCCTTCAGGAGAAGATTCAACTAAAAGTACATTAGATTTGAGTAAACCTAACCCAAATTTTGAGTCCAAATTTCAAAATTTTACAAAAACTTGAAAAGTGATAATAAAAATGACAACATGAGGAGTTGAATAAGTCTACTGTTATCCAGATATGAGTCCTACATATATTTAAGTGTGAAATTTTTATTGAAAAAATGAGATATCATATAGACATGAAAAAAAGGAGATGAAACTTACCTTGATTGAAAGGTAGGAAAAGTAGAAAGGGAAAGAATAAAGTTGGAATTTTGGGAAAATTGAATATGGAACAAGTTAAATGCTTAAAGAATGTGCAATGTATGTGTTTCAATGACATGGAATTTAAAAAAAGTGAAATAGGGGAAAGGGGGAGCAATGATCAAGCCAAGGAGGTATAAAGAGTAGGATTATGGAGCTAAAAAAAGAAAGAAAAAAGTGAGAGAAGAAAAAAGGTTGATTTTACCTTTAAAATCAAAATTAAACACTTACTAAAAAAATTTACATACAAAAAGCAAAAAAAAACAAAAAAAATTATTAGAAAATATATAAGTGAAAATGAAAAAATGACTTAACTGGAGAGATGAGTTGAGAAAACAATTGACTTCAAATTATTTGAGGGATGAAAGAGGAGAGGAGGAAATGGATATAAGTGATGAAAGAAAAAAAAGATTGACTGAAAGATTATGCAATTGCAGAAAGTATGTGATTTCATGTTGAGTTGATGAAGGAAAACAAAGAAATTTGAGAAAAAGAGACTATAACAGAAAATTCAAATCAAAATCAATGTGAAAATAAGAATAAAAATTCTAAGGAAAAATTCCTGAGAAGTCCTGAAAAACTGTATAAAACTGGGTACAGAAAGGTTAAAAAGTGTTTTGATGGTGTTCTTGGGGTATGAAGTACCTGAGGCTTTTTTGGAAGAAGGTAACATTCCCTGGTCATTTTAAATAAAAAAAGAAAACCTTCTTCAAGATCAGAATCATATTTGCAATCAGAGTCCAAGAGGAGATCAAGAGCTATAAAAGTTGTTTCTTTATGTAGCTTATCACTATTTGAGAGTGAGGAAGGCATGAATCTTATATGGTATAAAAATTTAAATGAAGTACAATTTTTTGAGTTATGAAGTGTTATGCTGCAGAGTGCTGTGTATAAATGAGATGATGCTGACAAATTAGTGAAATGGGAATTTATGATAAAATCAGCACTTTTGGTTGTGAAAATGCAGATTTGAGTGAAATAAGTGAGTAACTTCATTTTGAAATCCACCAGTGTTGGGGCTAGTGTGTTTTGGAAATATGCACATAAATTAGTGCAGATTTGCCAAAACTAACACCCCCTATTAAGAAAGAAAGAAAATGTAATTTAACATTATTTAGTTTGTTTTATTTTAATTTTAGTAGTTCAGATAAAAAAGAAGATAAAAAGAAAAAATGTTGTTTTAGAGAAAATTTTAAAAGAAAAAATAGGGGGTGTCAGTTCTTGAAAATCTGCACATACATTTGACCAAATCGGCACTTATTTAAGTGCCGATTTCCAAAACACACCAACCTCAACAATGGAGGACTTCAAAATGAAACAATTAAGTTATTTCACTCAAATACACACTTTTTCAACCAAAAGTGCTTGTTTCACTATAATGACTCATTTCACAGATCTTTCAGAATCATCCTTTTGCAACTCATCTTACAAGGTAAGTAATTTTTTCATTTTCATTTATATATTTACAGATTCTTATTTTTTTCTTTTTATTTCTTTCTTTTTTTGTTCTGTAAGTGCATTTTTTGGTATTCCAAGTTAGACTAATTTTTCTTTCTTTCATTTTTTCCCCTCCATCATCCCCCTTCCACCCTTCCTTGGGTTCCTCCCACCTCTCCCCCCTACCTGAAAGGGGTATTTATGCCCCCCACCTCTCCTCCACCTCACTTGCCTCTAAAACCCCAGCCATGCAGCTTGCCTGCCTAGCTGGGGTACCTTAACCCTCCCCCACTTCACCACCACCTCTCACCACCTCCCACCACCTCTCACCTCCCTCAATGGCCTCCTCCACCCCAGCCAGGAAGCTTTTCTGCCTAGCTAAGGTATATTTACCCTCCCCCATAAAACCACTACCTCTTACCACCTCTCCCCCCCTCATTGCCTCAGAAACCCCAGCTAGGCAGCTTTGCTGCCTAGCTGGGGTACATTTACACTCCCCCTCCCCCACTTAAATTTTTCCTTTAAGTGCTACATTGGAGAGACTTTCAAATAAAGCATAATAATTTTCTACAAAAGTAATTTTCAATTGCTTCAATGATAAAAAAAAGATAAATTTTACAAGCAAATCAAACACAATCATGGGTGGCTAGAAATATTCACCTTCATACACCAGACAATATGGG
Source organism: Hemileia vastatrix (assembly GCA_030280995.1). Taxonomy (NCBI): domain Eukaryota; kingdom Fungi; phylum Basidiomycota; class Pucciniomycetes; order Pucciniales; family Zaghouaniaceae; genus Hemileia; species Hemileia vastatrix. Next base: position 21,916,482 of record JASXTE010000001.1, on the reverse strand, counting down.
GGGAGGACTAGCTAGCAATTCCACAACCTTGAACCCAAATTCATATAAAATTGAGAAAAATTGAGGTAGTGATGAAACAATAATGGTGAAATAGTGAATTTACTTTGAAAACACTTTGAAGCTATTTTGAAAATTTATTGAAGCACAAGAAATCATTGGTAACAATAATCTTGAGGCTTGAACTACAGGAATATTTGAAGGAATATTGAAAAAATTGAACCTCACTACCCAACCAGGCTGGAACATGAAAAATATTAAAAAAACATCATTCTTATAAGATAATAAAAATCTCATATGGATTTAACTAAGAAACATTTCAAATATTTTTATAATATTTTTTAGCTATAATTATATATAGAAATTATCCAATGTTATAGAAAATTATCAAAGAAAAAAAACATTGAATTGATTATGTTAATCAAATTTTATTAGTTAAATTTTTCAAAAATACATATTTGTTCTTATTGTATGAATAGATATTTTTAAAGATTTTTCAAGCTTGAAAATATTTGTGGGAGATAAAGAGCTCTTTAATATGAATTTAAAACAGATTCAGTTAAATTTATAAGTTATAAAATTTATTACTATACATACTTCAAAATTAATAAAAATATATGAGTACTATCTTTTGAAAAAATAACTTACCATTATTTTCATTATATAAAACAAGTAAGTTTCAAACATTTATTGGAATAAAAAATATTGCTATTAAAAAGTGTGCAACACTTCTTGTCAGTGTATGCTAGTATCTAAGTATGATTTAATAGTAAATATTAATGGTCCTACTACTTATTGATAAATTATTTAGTGATTAAACATCAGGGGAAGACTAATAAAATAGTTATTCTCAATATAAACTCACAATACTTGGATTTTTTATGCATGCTAGTGGTGGAAAATAGATAAATAAAATATAGTTATAGCTTATATAAAGATACTATTAATTTATAAATGCTTTATAATATATTTATATATAATGATAAATGTGTTATAGTGTTTATTTGATTTGTAGTAAGTAATTTATGTCCAATAACCCCTCAAATCCTCCCTTACCTATACCCAAATCCACTGGAGTGCACAGACCTTAAATCCAGATGATGTCACTGCTATCCCCAGAAATTACAGCACTGTGAGGGCTCATCACCTCCCCATGGTGTCCACTTCAAGAAGTTTCAACACCCAGACCTCCAGTAAGGAACCTTCATCACAATTAATAATACCACAGACCCATAACATAAATAGAATAAACAGATAAAAGTGGAGACCATAAAGAAACATGTAAAACAACTCACCCAAAGAGTATATAATGAAATCCAAAGCATATAGAGGAAAACAATTAACTATTCAAGCCCCCAACAACATCTCCAAGCATCAGTATTAACCCAGTAATCATATCCCAACCCATAAATCTTTGAAAAATCCATCAAAGGAATCAGATTTAGTTGTCAAAACTGGATATATGCACCTGAAAAAGGTGTATATGCTTATTTAGGCGTTGTGAGTCCACTGAATATGTCCATATGACCTAAAATAAGCAGAAAAACAAACATTATAGGCTATTAAGAGGTTAAAACCCACTTATAGACCTAAATATACATAATATAACTACATATTTCACTGAATATGAGGTTTATGTATACATATAAGCTTATGTATGTCTATAATTACTTAATATCACTTAAGATAAGTATATTATGACTCGATTAACACCTTAATAAGTATTATAAGGCTATCTATAAGCTATTTAAACCACTATAAGTCATATAATAGTGTAATAATTATATATTTAAGTATTATAACTTTAATTTTAACTTATAAGCTTAATGTAATTAAGGTTATCTTATTCTAAGCATAAGAAATATTCAGTCCTGGGAGTACCTAGGCTGACACTTATAGGTTTCTTTTTTGTTTTCACACCATTTGACTTTCCATTCCTTATAGTTTATTATATATTTATATTATATTATTTTTTTAAGATTATTCTTCGCATTGCTTTATTTTCTGCTCTTGTTCATCCCATGCTCCTACCCTGTAGAACCCCCTCCCTCTTTAAAATCCATATTTAATCTCCCCATTACTCTCCCCTCCCCTACCCTTGTGCCCCCTTTCTCCACCCCTCTCCATCTTAACTCACCCCACCTTGTTTTTTCATCCCATTCTACCCATTTTGATACCCTCTACTCCCCTCTCTATCTCATATCACTAGGCCTCACTTTTTTATCTATCCTTTCCACCTGTTTTACTCAATAGGGGGCGAAAATAGTTATTTAGAAAGAAAAAGGGGTGGGGTCAGACTAAAAAAGTCTTGCTTGTGGTGGGGAAGAAACGATTTGGGTCTGGAGTATAAAAAGTGCATATGCAAGCAAGAGGAATTAGATGGGATAAAAAAGGGGTATTATGGGGTAAAGGAGTTAATAAAAGGGTGAGAAAAAAGGAAAAAGGGATGTTTTGGGGTATCAAGGCATTTGAAAGGGGTTAGGAAGGATGAGGAGGAAAGAAAAAGGGGTTGGGTGGGTTGAAAAGTGAATGGGGAGGGGAGGGGTGAGAAGCATTATAAAATATTGTGGGAGGGCTGGAGAGTGTAAGAATATTATAAGAACAGTTTTTTAAAGGGGAGGGGTGTGAATAAATTTGAGAGGGGTGAAAAAGCAGCCAAAGGTGAGAAAAGGTCAAAAGTGTGCCAAAGGAGGCAGCAAAAAACTGAAGGTGGAATCTATTATTCAGCCAAACAAGAGATTCCACCCTGTCAGTTTTCAGCACTTTTGTTCTATCTTATAAAAAATTTGATACCTCTACTATCTTACTATATGTACACCTCCATCCACAAACAATACAGCTTTATTAGATGATGGAATTAAAGGCTTCAAATTATGACAGAATATTTATTAATATACAGATATTATCCATAAAATATTATTTCACTTTCTTATAAATTATTTTACAAAATGCTTCTGATAACTACAAATTAGATAGAAAAAAAACTAGGAACATTTTTATAAAAAATTTGAAAAAATGAACATAAACTATGTCAAAATTTTTAATTTATGCTCTTATTGAATTCATGAGATAAATGTATTTGAATTTAAACTTAATGATTAATTCTTTTGATGAGACTACAAAAATTATTGAATTAAATTATTTAATCAAAATAAAGATTTAACAAAACATACATTATAATGTTTCAACTTTTTGCTTGATATTTTTTTTATGATTACTATAAATACATAAAAATGTACCTGTAATAACTATGAATTTGAGAAAATAAAATAAGTAAGATTTCTTAACATATGTACCTTTTTCAATTCAGTAAAAAAATAAACCACTTGAGTCCTTTATTTTACTACACTATTTTAACTCCAATGACTATACAAGTTTTTACATCAATATATAAATTATTATTTATTGAAATTAGATTGGACTACCATTGAGATCTGTTGTAAAACTGTGTTTAAAACAAATTTAAACTATGAGAAAAAAATTTAATATAAAAAAAAATTACATTAAATTTTCTAATCTAGAAATTAAATGTATTATTATATTAAAAAGTTATATATTAAATAATTTTCAGTTCCAAAAATAAATAGAGGTTATTGATCAATTTGAAAAAATATTATATAAAAATTGATTGTAATTCTTTTTTCTATTATTATGATATGACTTTTTTTCTGTATAATATCTTAAGAAAATTAATAAGATCAAGACTCACAAATGATAAGATTTATAAGAGGTAACAGATCCTCTGTTTAATTTAAAAAAATTAAAGATGGATTTTTTTTCTAATACAAATTATTTAGGTACTTCTTATTATCTCCTTTTTTTGTATTTATATATATAAGCTCAAGTGAAGCCTAAAAATATAACCTGGGTAGTTTTTTCTTAAAGGCAATAAATATTGTTACATAAATTGATATTTTTATACAAGAAAAGTGTAAAACTAATTTTATATGAAATAGTTACTGAAGAGATGAAAGATTCTCTTTTTAAATTAATTTACATAAATATAAATTAATACTGTTATATATTTTCCATAATTCAATTACTATAAATATTAATATTTTTTTTTCTAATAAAATTTCATATTAATTTTATATTATATACTTTTGCATTGGATAGCACCATGATATAATGTTAAACTATCAGTGTAAGTATCATACTTCTAATAAATGATTGACAAATCATTAAGCCATATACTTTTACTTGAGAATAAGCTTTTAGTTTTGAGTTGTGAATTAATTCTGATAATTCATTTTTCAAGAAATTATAAGTGTATACCTGAGCCAGTTTATTTATTTATATTTGAACACCATGAAATTGAGGAATTATGTCTATTAATTAAGAATATGAAGTAAGTTTTATATTAACCAAAATTTAATCCTTTTAATGCTATTCTTTTCCCATAGGGATATTAAAAAATACCTATTGTATCTCTTGTACAAAATAAACATCATATAGTCAATCATTAATGAGAAACTGATAGAATGATAAAAAACACCACTTCCACCTACTACAGAGGGTCCTTGAAAAATATTAAAGTCTAAAATTAAATTATAAACACATCTTTTCACCACAGAATTTTTTTTTAAATGTGTGGTTTATATTTCCTGGTGAGCACTTTTATTATCCCAAAAAATAATATTCAAGCACACTTTAGATTTAGAATTACATTTTGAAAAATTTTATATTTTTAAATTTATTTTATCTTTAAGATTTATTTTAGTTTATATGTCTGTTTGTAACATTAAAAATTTACTGAGTAGTGATTAATTTTTTAATTCATGAAATAACTATACCAACTTATAATATTATTATGAAATGGTGATAAAATATATTACAAAAATTTCCATAATCTCAGCTATGTACTTCTTTTAATAAGCTTATAATATGAAATTCTTAGTATTTGAGGAATATATAGAACTGTAAAAGGCAGAAATTAATTTTACTTTACTTTTAACCATCTTTTGAATTTAACAATCTCAAAAACTGGATTTAACTCTACTATCATAAGAAATGGACTTCCTTCAAGAAATATATAAAAATAATATTTAAAATAATAGTTCTTAGTATAAATAAGGTGTGAGACTCTTTTATTGAGTCTGAAATCAGGAAAAAACACATTCCTGTATTTGAACTCTTTAGTCGTGTCTGTTTTCCACTGAATTCTAGGCTATAAAATTTAAGAATTTTGATGGTTCAATGGGTTTTTTAGTTAAATTAATTTAACTAAAAATAGTTATAATGCATAATCCAAAATTATAAATTTAAATCAAAGAAAAAATAAGTTTATACAGTCCAAACTTAAAAATAAAAGTTTCAAATTTTGAGTTGACAGTAATTTCAACAAAAACAGTCACTGATTGTGATTTATATGTTTGCCAAAAAAATTAATGAAATAATTAAGCAGGTTAAAAGTGTTATTTTTGTAATGAATAATACAATTTTCCACCCTTTTATTGATCAGTTTCAATTCAAAACTAAAATTGAATTATGTTTCATTAAAAAATGCTGTGAATTAATCTGAATTTTAAGCTTTCCTTATTTTATTTCTAATAATTGTGCATTAAAATCTCAATATCCTTTCAGTAAAGATCTGTCCATCATTGGAAAAGAGCATAAGATGAGTTCAAATTAAAGCTCAGAATGAGTTCAGTATGGGTTCAGTCTGAGTTCCATCTGAGTTCCATTTGCTTCTCTCATGAAGAGCTGCAGCTCAATAAATCTTATTTTCTGTCTTTTTTGCATCAACAGTTATTTTTTTGTGAATCAATCATTATTTCTTTGTGTCATTTTAAAATCTGTGCCAAAACTGATTGATAAATGTTTTAACTTGTTAGTGGCTTTGGCTTGAAGTTGAGACAGTGGATACCTTTTTTCAACTACATAATAAGTATTAGTAAGAAACTTTTTGCAAAATATCAATTACATGACCCCTGACTTACATGGTGGTTTTAGTATCTGTTGAATATTTACTAGAAGCATCCTTTTAGAGAATTTGACATATTTAAGATAGCAACCAGAATTTCAAAATTCTATGAAATAATCTTATTTTCTTTTCATAGATATGTCACAAAGATCATTCACTTTATCCTTTCCATTCAGAATTATTTTATTCAAAATTCCTTTCACATTACTTGGTAAGTTTGTTTACAGATATGTATTAGAACATTTATTAATTTTATTACTGGAAAACCTATTTCTTCACCTGCTAAAAATGAAGGACATGATTTATATTTTCCAGATCATAGGTGTATAATTGATTTTGGATTAGGAAATGGAATCATCAAGTCTGTTTGGAGTTCTTCTCACAATAATCACCAAACAACAAAAGCTACTCCAAGTTTGGAATCTTATCCCAACTTTTCTCATTTTGGCTGCTCCTTCCAAATAATTCAAAAGCTAATCCAAAGGATAAACAAGGTGAAAAAAAGGTAAAAGTAATAAATTCAATAAAACTTTAGGTATATCAAAAAAGTATGGGGATTTGTAAAATAATTGAATATTTTTTATTCTTTCATAAAGTTTTAATAAATAAATCTGATATTTCAAAAAAACTAAAGTAATGAGCCAACAACCTTGTGTTGTATAAAAGGTAATCATGATAACATTAAATGTTTTCATGGTTTTAATATTTCCTATACCTGTGGAAAGTCCCAAACTTATTTTCTAGACTTGGTCTGCATTTTGGCTTGAGGAATTGACATTGTGTCAGCCAGGCTATTCCAGGAGTCCAGTAAATAATATATAAATTATAAAACCTTAAAGAGTGGGTAAGACTTGTATTTAATGAATATAACTTAATATTTTATTGCATAATGAAATTATATAAGAATTTTATTATATACAAATGTTACATTAAATTTATTGGTTATATATATTTTTATATACAATTAAATTGAGCATAATATAATATATTCTACAAATAATGGCGCATTTTTATGTATTTAATAATTATAAATTTATATTTAATTAATTAAAAAAAACATATATTATAATTACAAGTGTAAATTTGATTTATAATATATTTAAATTAATTACTTAAATTTATATATTAACTAATACCTCTCATATGATACTAAACAATTATTAAGGACGCTTCTTTTGACCCTTAATTGTGTTAGAAAAAACAAATAAATTAATTTGAACTAAATTGAGATTAATTGCTTGTTTTGTTGCGTCAAATTATTTTTTGTTTCACTTAAAATGTCCTCTAATCAGGATGTACCATCTGTTGGGAATTATATTTCTCATAGTTCCTATGTTTCCACTCTTGTTTAGTTATTTACTATTGTCACTTACTGATTTGGGGATTAATGGCGGGGAAATTGGATTCTTAATTGGGCTTTTAATTATTTGTTTCATGTTTTTCTCTATATTGTTATGTTTCATTTACTCTTTTGATATATTTGTTTTATTCCATTCTAATCATTGTATTTACTGATATAATAGCGCTTCAGAGGACCCATTGCCTATAAAAGGGCCTTGGATAATCCCCTGTAGCCTCATCACTTATTATACACTCAACAAATTAAATACAATTTTTATATTACGTTTATATTCTTTTTATTAGTAATAAAATTCTAATTAAAATTTTATATAACAATTTAAAGGTTGCTTTAAGTCTGATAGTAATTATATTGGTTGCCGCGCAGAATTCTTACTTAAATAATATTAATATTTATAAAACCAAATTGTTATCTCTTCTCAGCTCACTCGTCGTTGCCTTTCTCTCAATAAATTAAATAATTTTATTAAATTTTATTTGTTTTATTACCCATACTCCTTTCCTCCTTCTCCTCCTCTCTTTCTTTCTTCTATCCTTCTCCTTCTTCTAGACGACCAGCCGACAACTGAGGGCCTTTCCAAACGACGACGACGATCGAAGCCTGGCGACGAACGACAAAACGCACGGACCACCTAGCAAAACGAAACTTTTGCCGCGACTGTGTTTCGAACTTGGGTTCGACATCTTAGGTTTATATAATATTAATTTTTATATTATTTTGAAGTGATTTTTCGATCACTATAGTAAGTTCACCTTTGCGCCTCTCACTCATATTACTATATTTTTATTGCAATAACAGTGATTGTGGCTTAATTGCTGATTCACTGAGTGTAAGTGTTCAATTTTTAAAAAAAATTTTTTTTTCCTAGTTGACCATTATAGAGTGTTAAATCCTCTTAGTCCTAGAAGAATTGACATTATTATTAATACAAATTGAATTATTAATTTAATTTTTTTTTATTATTAATTATTGTTAATTTTGGTTGACTTAAAAGTACATTGTGCTTAGTCCCAATATATTGCCATATTTAATATTGGTAATCAATTGGTTGAATTAACTAACTTGTTATTCCCAATTTAAACTTGCAATCCAATTTTTTAAAAAATTAATTTTTTAATTATTACTTTATATTGAAAGTTATTTTTTCTATAATTTAATTAATTAAAAAATTTTTTTTATATTATTGGGAGCAATTATTGACTAACTTTGATTATTTTTTTATAAAGTACAAAGTAAAATATTAATCTTCCCACTAGTATGTCCAACAATTTGACAGAAAAAATGGATAACATGCAAGTGGATGAGATAGAAATTGACTATGATGCTGACACTGTAAGTTCTTCTAAAGTTGGTCATAAAAAATCTTATGTTAACACAAAGAATTCACATACTGCAGGATGTGGAAATGACAGGAAATGCAAACAAACCAAACCCCCTTCCCCCAGTACCACAGAAGGAAGTAAAGCCTCTAGTGCCTCAAGAAGGTCTTCCAAAAGGCTTCAAAATAAAAAAGCTTCCTCTGCCACAACAAATCAGCAACCTATCCAGTCATATAAAAGAGTTGAAGACAGAAAATATGACGTACAAAGCAAAGGTAGACACATTGTGGGATCAGGTCCAAGAACTCAGGAACCAGATTCAGGCCCAGGCCCCTCCTCAATTGCCTCCCAATCAGCTTCAATTTCAGGCTCAACCTTCACAGCCACCCAGCTCAACCATCCAAAATCCAAATACTATGGAAGTAGAGCAATGGAAATGGGATTATCTAATGAGTCACTACCAACAGAATGTGCAACACCCTCCCCATCATCAGCCTGGCCCATCCAGAACACCCAATTTCCATCCACCTCCTCATCCCTACCAACAAAGCAGGAGAAAGAAGGCCCAAGCACAATCCCAAACCCAGTCCCAGGGGAAGTTTCCTCCTCTGCCATGGTAAGTAATTTGGTTGATAGTCACTTGGGTATGTTTTCTAATAAATCTTCTTCTGCAGGTAATATTATTGAACATGGTGAAAGAACAGTTAAACCTGTTAAAAGACAGCTTCCTGTAACTAGTAGCCCTATTGATGTAATTAGCAAATTGTCATTTGATGAACCTTTACATTTAACTTCTACATCTTTAATTAATCCTTCTCTTGCAATTAAAAATGATTCTGTTCCCCCTGAAATCTATAACTTAATTGAAAAAACTTCTGAGGAAATATTGAAAGATACCCTTGATTTTAATATTGTGAAAGACAAACATGTGAGAGATGTGTTAATCCATGAAAATGATAGATTAAATAATTTACACTTGCAATGTAAAGTGAGTTCTTCTGTACAAGATACAGCTTATTTAAAAATCAAAGAAACCTTGAATATTGTTCTTAGTCAACAAAAACAAATAAGAAGTGACCATAGAGCTATCTCAGATAGAAATATCAGTCTGCATAAGACATTGAGTGAATTGAAACCCCTTATTGAGGAAAATTATTCATTCAAAAATGAAATAAAATCTCTACAAAATGAGTTGAAGAAACTAAAAAATGACTTCCATGCACTAAGTACCAAACACTCAGTTTCTGAGGACAGAAATGTTCTATCTCTTGCAAAAGTGAATGACCAGATGTCTGAAATTCCAAGAATAAGAAACTATGTGTCTGACCTACAGGAAAAGTTCTCAACCTTAACCATCAATAATGAATTAAATGAGATTTCTGCCAGTAAGCTGCATAAAAATAAAGGGAAAAAACCTGAACAAAGTTCATCCTTTCTTCCTCATATTTCAACCATTAAACAAACTGACAATGAGTCTGTAAAATCTTTTGCTACTAGCAAAAAATCTTGTGATGGTCATGCACCAGCTGTTTCTGTAAATAATGAAATTTCTGAACACCTGGCTAAACTTCAGGAATTATTACTAATGAATAATTCAAACCAAAAAGTGGACCATCCCAGTATTCAGAAAAATTGGCCTAAGTTAGACCAATATCCTACCTTTGATGGTGATTCTTCCTCTGATTGGCAACACTTTATCCAAAGAATTGATAATTTAAAGAGATCTTATAAACTACCTGATGAGGAAATTGTTTCTAAGCTAATTTCTTTATTTTCCAATGTAGCCTTGATGTGGTATGAATCTGTCCTCTTAGATAACAATCATTATACATGGAATGATTGGAAATCCTTGATTGAGAATCAGTTTGGTGGTTCAAAATTCAGGTTAGCTCAGCAAAGACTGTATGAGAATACTAGATATGTATCCTCCTCTTTTGAAAAGCCCATTGTTTTTCTGATGAAAATAACTAAAATCCTTAGAGCAATTGATCCAAAGATGGATTATGATATTTGGAGAGATAAAATCTTGTATAAATTACCAAATTCTCTTAGGGATTTGATTGTTGCTAGAACTGAGCATGTAAGGGAAAATTCTTCTTTCATTAATATCTGTAATGAAGTACTACTCAACCATAGATATGAACCAAAGAATTACCTTAGTAAATCTTATAATGATCAGAATAAACCTTCTATAAAGCTCCCAGAAAAATCTGGTAAACCCTCTGCCCCAGTTGCACCTAAAAAATATGCAACAAATACTTGTTATAAATGTAACAAACCGTGGCAGAAGGGTCATGTTTGTGACAAGAAAATTCATCTTGTTGAACAAAATGAAGACACTGATGAACTTGAACTTGATGTCAATAATTCTTCCAGTGACTGTGAAAGTAATATCTCCTATGACAATGAATCTGTTAAAGATGTTTTAATGTTGGAACATGATGTCCATTATTTAAATAATATATCTGAAGATTGTGTATTGAATTTATCTTCAGTAGAAAATGCTGAGATAATTAAAGATATTACTAACAATTCTATTCCTATATCCCCTTTAAAGGCACCTGTTATCATTAATGGTAAAAATGTTGATGTAGTTCTTGATTCTGGTGCTGGAGGAAGTGTAGTATCTGAAAAAGCTTTGGCTTCAGTGGATAAGGAATATTTGAGTAAATTATTGCCTATAACTTCTGAAAAATGGAGAGGGTATGGTTCTACCTTATTTCCTATTGGCAAATACAAAACCTCTGTATTCTTCAAATATAATGGTGGTTTTGTCAGGGCTATTTGTGAATTTGTTGTCATGAAAAATGATAATTTGAGCAATTGGTTTATTATGGGAAATGATATTTTAACCATGTTTGGTGTGAAACTGGACCCAGCAAATAATTGCTTTACCTTAGGAATGAATGGGAAAAGAAAATTCAAAATTTCTTCTCCTAAACCTTCTGGGCATTTGTTGAAATCTTGTAACTCACTGACCCAATGTAAAGGTAGAACAACAACTGAAATGGATGATTTATTACATGAAATAAATTCCGCTTCTTTTGGTGATCATTTGACTAATGAACAAAAGGATTCTATTGTTGCCTCTATTACCTCTTTCCCTATGGCTTTTGCTCATGGTTCTCATGTCTTGGGAATTGTTCAGGAAGAGATGAAAATTACCTTATCCTGTAATTTGAGTGATATTCCTCCTTCCCTTAAGAAAAAACCATATCCTGCTTCTCCATCAAAAAGAAAAGATATTGAAGATAATATTGAAACATTATTGAAAATGAATATCATTGAGAAAGTGGATGTCACCCCCAAATATTGTGTCATCTCCCCAGTCTTAATTTCTTATGAAAAAGATAAAGCTAGATTATGTGGAGATTACAGAGCTTTAAATACTTATACTGTTGATGATATTTATCCTTTACCCAGAATTAATTCAATACATGCTACCTTTCAAGGTGCAAAATTTATTAGTTGTCTGGATGGTAATAAAGGTTATCATCAAGTTCCAGTTGAGAAAAATTCTCAAAATTTTTTGCTTATTGCTACTCATATGGGAATATATAAGTATGTTAGGATGCCTTTTGGCCCTAAAAATGCTCCTTCAGTTTTCCAAAAAGTCATGGATAACACTTTCCATCAAGAAATTATTGAGGGTTGGCTAATGGTTTATATTGATGATATTATTGTTTTTTCTAAGACTTTTGATGAACATATGATTCACTTAAATAGAGTTTTCCAAAAAATGGATGAAATCAATATGACCTTATCTTTAAAAAAGTGTAAATTTGGTTTTCAATCTTTGAAAGTCCTTGGCCATGTTGTGTCAGGCTTACAAATTTGTGTAGACCATAATAAAGTTGCTGCCATTCAAAATGTGAAAGCACCAACTTCTGTAAGAGAAATCCAAAGTTTTTTAGGTATGTGTGGCTATTATAGACAATATATTAAAAATTATCAGGTCATAGCCTTGCCTCTTACAAAACTAACCAGAAAAGATGTTGCTTTTCTCTGGAATGATGACTGTCAGAAAGCTTTTAATACATTGAAAAATTGCTTAATGACAGCCCCTATATTGGCTCTCCCAGATTTTAACAAGCCATTTGTACTTTATACAGATGCTAGCTTTATTGGCCTGGGTGCTGCCCTTCACCAAAAGCAAATTATTAATGATAAATCCTCAGAGGTTGTAATTTGTTATATTTCAAGAACCTTAAGAAATAGTGAATTGAAATATGGTGCCACTCAATTGGAGTGCTTAGCAGTTGTTTGGGCTCTTGAGAAACTTCATTACTACTTGGATGACCAAAAATTTGAGTTGGTAACTGACTGTAGTGCTGTGAAATCTCTCTTAAACCTCAAAACACCTAACAGACATATGTTCAGGTGGCAACTTGCTGTTCAGGAATACAGAGGAAGGATGACTATTATCCACAGAGCTGGAAATGTTCACTCTAATGTTGATATGCTCTCCAGATTGCCTCTGCCAAATAATGACTCCAATCCTGCTTATGTACCTGAGGATGACACTGTTCATATACATGGTATATTTATAGTTGATATGGAAGAAGAGTTATTACAGTTAATACTGGATTCATATGATAAAGATTCTGACTTAAATAAATTAGTTACTATTTTGAATGATCCTAAGAATGCTTCAATTCAAGAATTAATAAAAACTCTTCCTGCAAAATACCAAAATGCTTTAAATAAAGGAAAGTTTTCTATTGAAGATGGTTATATTTATTATAGAAGGAAGCTTACCAATGTAATTGTTATTCCTCCTTCAATGAAAGAAACTATCCTCAAACTTTGTCATGATGACATATTAGCTGGTCATTTTGATCTTGAAAAAACATTGATTAGAATCAAGAACACTGCATGGTGGGCTAATATGTCTGAAGACACAAAATTATATGTTGAATCTTGTGATTCCTGCCAAAAATCTAAAAAGTTAACAGGTAAGAGAGCAGGGTTATTACAACATATTGAAGCACCTAGTGCTCCCTGGCAAATCATTAATATGGATTTTGTCACTGGTCTTCCTGTTGCAGGTAAAGACAGCTTTAACTCTTGTTGGGTAATAGTTGATAGATTCACAAAAATGTGCAAATTTATTCCAACCCACAAAGATGTATCCACCAAGGAATTAGCTTTCTTATGGTGGTCTTACATGTTTAATATTATTGGTTTTCCAAAAGCCATTATCTCTGATAGAGATCCAAAATTCACTTCTGAGTTTTGGACCTCTTTGATGGATATTTGTGGCTGTGGGTTAAAATTGTCTACAGCTCATCATCCTCAGACTGATGGTCTAGCTGAAAGAATGATTCAAACTCTGGAAGATATGATTAGAAGGTATTGTGCCTTTGGTTTAGAATATAAAGACAATGACAGATTTACTCATGATTGGGTCACTCTTTTGCCTGGTCTTGAATTTGCATATAATAGCACTGTTCATTCTGTCACTGAGAAAAAGCCTTTTGAGCTTTGGTTAGGTTATGTCCCAAACACTCCTGCTCAAATTCTCAATAATAAATTACCTAAGTTGGAACTACACCCTGGTGTAAAATCTTTTATGCAAATGCAACAGCTATGCAGAAAACATGCTCAGAGTTGTATTGATAAAGCATTTGAATATGAAAAGAAAAGATGGGATAAATCCCATAAAGAATACACATTTAACAAGGGTGATGAAGTGTTGATCTCTACTGTCCATTTCAATTTACAAGGTAACCACAAATTAAAAGATCCTTTTGTAGGAACATTTGTTGTTAAAAGAATGGTTGGTGATAATGCAGTAGAAGATGTATTGTATTCTCCATATGATAGGAAACATCCTGTCTTTCCCATTTCTTTGCTTAAACCTTATACTTCCAACAGTGACTTATTTCCAAAAAGAAGAGGAAGACCTAAGAAGAACCCTCAGGAAGTCACAGAAACAGCAGAAATTGATAAAATTCTCAATGATAGAATTATCACTTCTGAAAGAGGTACTGAATATTTATTGAGATATAAGAACAAATCATCTGAACATGATGCATGGATACCTGGCAAAGAAATTTCAAATCTGCCTGCTCTGTTGAAAAAATACAAAAAGAAAAAATCTTAGCATTTTTTTTATTGTTTTTTTAGAGTGAGGGAGTGTCAGCCAGGCTATTCCAGGAGTCCAGTAAATAATATATAAATTATAAAACCTTAAAGAGTGGGTAAGACTTGTATTTAATGAATATAACTTAATATTTTATTGCATAATGAAATTATATAAGAATTTTATTATATACAAATGTTACATTAAATTTATTGGTTATATATATTTTTATATACAATTAAATTGAGCATAATATAATATATTCTACAAATAATGGCGCATTTTTATGTATTTAATAATTATAAATTTATATTTAATTAATTAAAAAAACATATATTATAATTACAAGTGTAAATTTGATTTATAATATATTTAAATTAATTACTTAAATTTATATATTAACTAATACCTCTCATATGATACTAAACAATTATTAAGGACGCTTCTTTTGACCCTTAATTGTGTTGGAAAAAACAAATAAATTAATTTGAACTAAATTGAGATTAATTGCTTGTTTTGTTGCGTCAAATTATTTTTTGTTTCACTTAAAATGTCCTCTAATCAGGATGTACCATCTGTTGGGAATTATATTTCTCATAGTTCCTATGTTTCCACTCTTGTTTAGTTATTTACTATTGTCACTTACTGATTTGGGGATTAATGGCGGGGAAATTGGATTCTTAATTGGGCTTTTAATTATTTGTTTCATGTTTTTCTCTATATTGTTATGTTTCATTTACTCTTTTGATATATTTGTTTTATTCCATTCTAATCATTGTATTTACTGATATAATAGCGCTTCAGAGGACCCATTGCCTATAAAAGGGCCTTGGATAATCCCCTGTAGCCTCATCACTTATTATACACTCAACAAATTAAATACAATTTTTATATTACGTTTATATTCTTTTTATTAGTAATAAAATTCTAATTAAAATTTTATATAACAATTTAAAGGTTGCTTTAAGTCTGATAGTAATTATATTGGTTGCCGCGCAGAATTCTTACTTAAATAATATTAATATTTATAAAACCAAATTGTTATCTCTTCTCAGCTCACTCGTCGTTGCCTTTCTCTCAATAAATTAAATAATTTTATTAAATTTTATTTGTTTTATTACCCATACTCCTTTCCTCCTTCTCCTCCTCTCTTTCTTTCTTCTATCCTTCTCCTTCTTCTAGACGACCGGCCGACACATTGCTTTAAAACTAGTGAATTCGAATTATCTTATTTTTTTATTTATAAATTCATGGTATTAAATTAAATTTTGATGATTTTCACCCCTTACTTAAATAAAATGCAGGGGAGGGTATTGCCAAATTTTCAAATCTGACATGGAAAATTTATGACTTAGAAAAATTTGGTGATACCCACCCCTTGCTTCAATAAAATGCAGGGGAGTGTATTGCCAGATTTTTCAAGAAGATATAGAATTTTGTTGATTAGCTTTATTTAGAAAGGCAAATTGGTGGTGAGGTGATAAAATTATGTTGGTGATGAGGATTTTTGCACTGGTATCAGTATTATTTTACCATTGGAAATTCCAAATATGAAATATCTTAGAGTCCAGGAAGGAAGAATGGTGTTTTCAGAATCCCATGATATAACTATTTTTGATAATATTAAAAGTAACTATTAAATTGGGAACCAAAAAGCATATCCATTTCCTCATAGAGAAGACACATGACATTGAGTTTTTTGGAAACAGTAGTAATTCCATTCTCCAAATCATAATCATCAATATCAAAGCCAGTGGAAGTGGAAGAAAAATGAGGCTTTTTATATTTTGATTGATAGCTTTTGAACCTCTCCTACATTTACTTAGGATTGATGTTGATTCTCCCTTTTGTTTTATTTTTTAATTCATTTTACCTCAACAAAAAGCAATTGACCTTTGATGAAGGTGGACATCTGATTTGGGGAGGCTGAAAAAATAAAAAAGAAGGAAAAAACATGCCTGGTTAAAATTTTACAATAAATTTTTTCAAATCTCAGTGAGGGGTGTGTGCCAAGGATTGATGAGAAGATTGAGGTCTGAGTGTCACATGTGACAGGGATGGAGTGAGCAAGGAAGCTATGATGTGGCCAACATGTGGTTGTGAAAAAAAAATTGGGAAAAAAGTTCTGATTTGAGGTTATAACTGACAACCATTTTTGAAAAAAGGGACTTTTTTGCAAAATTTAGATGCTGATTTGTAAGTGCTTATTTGGTTTGATATCTGCACTTAAGTTAAGTGCAGATTTGAAAAGAGTGATACCCCCTAATATGTGTTTTTTAGAAATAAAAAATTTTAGAGAAGAAAAAAGAAATAATTTAAAAAATGAAAAAAGTTTCTAATTTGAAGATAATTGAGGCATAAGATGGTTTTGAGTTGTTTTGAGGAGATGTTGAAGGTTTGAGAATTGTTAAGATAGAGGAAAAAAGATAAAATAAAATAAAATTTTAGGTTGAATTGAAGTTGTAGAAATAAAAGATTGAATTGAGGTTGATTTGAAGTTATAGAAAAACAAAAAAATTAAAAAGAAAAAAAAATGTAATTTGGTGTAATAAAATTTAAAGAAATGAAATTTTGATTTATGTTTTATTTGATTAATTTTTTATTTATTTATTTTATATTTATCTTACTTTTATTTTAATTTAATTTAATTTAAATTATTTACAGTTTTAAAAAAGAGAAAAGAAATGAAGGAAAAAGAAAAAACATAAGAAAATTTGGAATTTGATTTAAAGGAAAAAGTGTAAGAAGTTTAAGGAAAGAAATATGAGTTTAACGTTTAGGTTTTTTAGAATATTTCAAACAAAAAGACTTTAAAAGTTCAGGAGAATTCGAAACATTAACAGCTGGTTCCCAGGATGTTTTATTTGAGTCATTGAGGTAGCCCATCCATTCCACAAGATGTTGAAGCTTTTCTTTGTGCCTTCTTGAATCAAGAATCCAGCTTACTTCCCATTGTAGATGATCTTATACTTTGACAAATTCAGGAGGGGGTTGGTTCTTTCCAAGGTATATTTCTGGAGTAAGTTCCAGAAGAGATACATGAAAAAAAGGATGAATTGATTGCCATTTTAAGGGTAAATTGAGTCCAAATACATTTTTAGAGACTTCAGAATCAATTTTGAATGTATCCAAGCACTTTTCAGATAGTTTCTTTTATTTTAAGTTTTATCAAATGTTTTTAGAGTCAAGACTTACTTTCTTGCCTGATTTGAAAAGGGGAGCATATTGTCAATGTTTGTCAGCCTGTTCTATATACTTTCAATTTGCCTCCATGAGGTTAGATTAAAGTTTTCCTTGAAGTTGTGAAATTTTTTGAAGATAATGTTCAGCATGATGATTAATACCTACAAAAATTGGAATGAAATGAGGATATTTTTCATAGATTGTTATAGAAGAAGATTATTTTGTTGAAGAATGTTTTGAGTTGTTATAAGTAAATTTGGCCAATGGTAACCATGTGGTCCAATCTTCTTATTGACAATTGAAATAAATTTGAAGATATTTTTTGAGGGTTTGGTTTATTCTCCTGTTTGCCCATCGGTTTCAGGATGATAGGTGGTGGAAATATTCCTCATAATATTTAGTTGTCAACAAAGATGAGTCCAGAAAGAAGACACAAACAGGGTTCCTCTATCTGAAATAATATTAGTGGGTAAGCCATTTTTAGAAAATACAAATTCTAGAAATATTTTAGCTAAATCTTATGCAGTTTCACTAGTATTAGTTTTAATAAAAATAGAAATTTTAGAAAATCTATCAACTATGACTAATATACAATGGAAGTTATATGATGGAGGTATTTTAGAAATGAAATCCATTGAAATTGATTCCCATAGTTTAGAGGGAATTGGAAGTGGTTGAAGAAACCCATACTTCCTGTGTCAAGGTACCTTGTTCCTATTACATTCATAACAGTCTTTAACATAGGCCTTAATTTCACTGGTCATTCCTGGCCAGAATAAATCCCTTGCTATTAACTGGTACATTTTATGAACACCAAAATAAACAGCTAATGGAGAATAATGTTTTCAGACTAGGTATCCCCAGGACTGAGTATTTCCTGTGTTTAAAACAAGATAACCTTAATTTAATTAGGCTTATAAGTTAATATTATGGTTATAATGCTTATAAATATAATTACTACACTATTATATGACATATATAAATTTAAATAGCTTATCCATAGCCCCATAATACTTATTAAGGTTCTAACATAGTCATAATATACTTATCTTAAGTGATATTAAATAGTTATAGACATACATAAGTATATATATGTATACATAAACCTCATATTCAGTAAAATATGCAGTTATATTATGTATATATAGACATAAATGCAGGTTTAACACTTGAAATAGCCTATAAGCATTATTTTTCTGCTTATTTTAGGTCATATGGATGTATTCAATGGACTCACCATTCCTACACAAGCATATACATCTTTTCCAGGGGCATATATACAGTTTAAACAACTTAATCTGCTTCCTTTAATGGATTTTCACAGATTTATGGGTTGAGATATGATTAATGGGTTAATGTGGAGGCTTGAAAAGTTGATTTAGTTCCTTTTTATGCTTTGAGTCTCATTTAATTCACTTTGGATGAGTCATTATACCTTTTTCTTTATGGCATCTGCTTTTATCTGTTTTTTCTATTTATGGTATGGGTGAATGATATCATTAATTGTGATTGAGAGTTCTTTCTGGAGGTCTGGGTGCTTAAAGCTCTTGAATTAGAAGCCATGGGGAGGTGATGAGCCCTCGAAGATCTGTAATTTATGGGGATAGAAGTGAAATCATCTGGATTGAAGTCTTTGCACTTCAGTGGATTTTAGTATAAGTAAGGGGGGATTTGAAAGATTATTGGACATCACTTATTTACTACACATAAAATAAGCATTATTAAACATTTATTAGCATATAAAAATATATTTAAAAGTTCTCATAAATTGATAATATTATTATATTAAATATAACTTTATTTTATTAGCCTATTTTCTACCACTAATCTGCACAAATCCAAACATTGTGAGTTAAAAATTGAAAATAGCAGTTTTATTAGTCTTTCCCTGAGGTTTAATCTATAAATCATTTAATGTTAAGTAGTAGGACCATTAATATTTAATACTAAATTATACTTAAGTAATAGCATACACTGACACATTTCAACTATTAAAAATCCATAATTTTATATCCTTATTGTCAGGTATGACTACTCTACCTTTGAAGAACAAAAGACCTGATTCTATACTGAATCTCTTGGCCCCTTGCTTCAAGAGTATTTTGTCTTTAATCCGCAAAAAATAATCATCCTTTGGCTGAGATTCTTGAATGTTGGATAGTGGAATTTGAATTGATTGTTTTGTCATTGAATTAAGTTGATGAGTCATCAAAATTGATTCATTGAAAATTAATTTTACATTTGCTGGACTATTGTCAAAAAATTCCTCCCCCTGCTGTGGATAAATGTTGTCCCAACGTGATAAAATATCTGGAACTACACAATTTTTTCCTGGATGGTAGGTAATGGTAAAATACAATTCAGATAAAAACTAAGCCCACCTAGCCTGGAATCTAGTTAGCAATTTGGAAGAAATAAAGTATTTCAAAGCATTATGATCAGTTAGGATTTGAAAAGAACTATTTTGACTGAGAAGAAAAGAGCACAGTTTTTAAGACAATGAATAATAGCTAATAACTCTTTATCATGAATTTCATAATTTAATTCTTCTGAAATTAACTTTCATGATTAAAAAACAACAGGATGAAACAATTTTGTTTCAGGATTTAATTGGGATATTACACCTTCTACAGGGTAATTTCAAGCATCTTCCTTGAATATTATCAAGGCTTTAGGATCAAAGTGCTGAAGAATCGGAGCTGTGATGAACACAGTTTTCAATGCTTCAAATTCTTTTTGTGCTATTTCTGTGAAGAAAAATGGAGAATCTTTTTTAAGAAGAGAAGTAAGATTTGTAGTAGTTTTGGAATAATATTTAATAAATCTTCTATAGAAATTCACAAAACCCAAAAATCCCTGTAAGGATCTTAGTGTTGTTGGCTCTAGCCATTCCAAAAAATTTTGAACCTTTTTATCATCCATGACTAAACCATTGGTAGAAAATGTAAAACACAAAAAATCAATAGATTTTATGTGGAATTTTCATTTATTCTGCTTGGTTTAGAGTCCTTGTTCTTGAAGTCAAATAAGAACCATTTTGACATGTTGGATATTTTCTTTAAGGGTCTTCAAGAAGATTAGAATGTCACATAAGCAGAAAAAAACAAACTTTTCAACAATATCTTTGAAGATATCATTGAAATTTTTTTTAAAAGTTGATGGTTAATTACAAAATATAAAGGGAATTATTAATTATTCAAAACTACCAAATCGGGTACGCATTGTAGTTAAAGTTTCATGACCTTCTGAAATATTTATAAGATTGTATGCACCTCTGAGATTAATTTTAGAAAATAAAATAGAGCCATTAAACAACATAAGAAGTAATGAAATAGGAGGAACTGGATATGTGTTCTTCTTAGTCACTGTGTTGAGTTTTCTATAATCAACACATAACCTAAGACTTCAATCTTTTTTCTTATCAAAAAGGACTGGAGATCCAGTTGGAGATTTACTGGCTTGAATAAAACCTTTTTCTACCTTCTCTGCAATGTAGTCTCAAAGAACTTGAGATTTGTACTTTGACAAAGAATAGAAAGGACCTGCCAGTGGTTCTGGACCTATTAAATCTATGTGATGGTTGTAGGGTCAATGAGGTAAAACCTTGTTTCCCTTACGTATTGAAAACACATCAATGAAGTCATGATCAACTTCAGGTAGAGTTGATTTAATGGCTTCAATATTGATTTGGTCATCCTCTTCATCTTCAAAAAAGACTTTCAAACGTAGACTAGTATTTAGAGAGCAAAAATTGATTAGTTCAAGGTGATTGAGATCCTCTTGGAGTAAGGTAGTACATCTTGTTCATTCACTTGTTTTTTTAATCATGAATCTTAAAAATTTTCATTGTGATGGATTCCAAATAAGTTTCGTGAAAACAATGAGCCAGTTTAAGAGTGTTTTAGATTTCAAAAAACAAGTTTGAAATTTTATATTAGTTTAGATTGAAAGTTGGAAAAAACTAGGTAAGCAGGACCATGGAAAGGGGGATTAAAAATAAAAAAAATGGAAGGAAGGGGTGTTAATTAATGACACAAAGTATGTATCAGTAAGTATAAAAACTTACACTAACAGAATATGAGACATGTTACACATGAAATTTCACAAAAACATTAAAAAAGTTAATGCATTTGACATGCATTAACTTGTGTAGCAGCAACTGTGCCTTTGGTGCACTGTGTAATGTCAACACCCCAACACCACCACCTACATCTCTACAAGAAAAGGAAGCTGGTGGTGTGAGTGAGGTGAAGGATGTTAGAATTGTTCTTATAAAGATTTTGCTAAAGAGCTCCTGTAGTTGAAAGATAAAAGATGACTAATTATTTGACTGTTAATAAGTGGTTTAAACCAATAGAAGTAAACCACAAGTTTTACTGTTACCAATTTATTATATAAGTAGACTGGTTTGGAGTCCATCATTATGGCAATTTTTAAGATTCATGATTACATAAAAACAAGTGAATGAGTAGGATGAAATTTATATAACATATCTGAAATATACACAAGTAATCTGAATGGACTAATGGAACATGGTTGAAGCATTTTGAATTCAGGATATATACCAAAATAAAAATTAGCCAGAACACTTGTCTGTCACTTCACAGTCAGTAGAACATAAATTCCAGAAGTAAACAACAAAAATGAGTATATTTTGGGGATATTTTCTACTAAAAACTGCAGATTTAAATTCCTGATGATAAATATCAATTGAGTATTAATGAAAAGATTCCAAAATCTGATGTTTGGATATTAATTTTATTCAGTTATTATTAAAAGATACTGCATATGGTTCTTGAATAATCCAATTAAATATAAAATGACTCAAGTAACACACAAATATATACTTATATTTTACTTCAACAGTGGTAGACACCCTAATTTAGTTAGCTAATTGGTTTATTACAACTTAGCATCTTTATTTATTTTGTTGGTTTATTACTACTTCAGATACTTAGTTATTTAGTTTATTTATTACTACTTTTCTTTTTTAGTTAGTTAATTACTACTTTAATTTTTTAGTTAGATTAGTTGATTGATTGCTTTTTTGCTTTTCAAGTTATTTAGTTGTTTTAATACTGCTTTGATTTTTTTGTTAGTTAATTAGTTTATTACTATTTCATGTTTTTAGCTAGATAGTTAGTTGATTTCTGCTTTAAATTTTTAGTTAGTTGGTTACTTTGTTACTGATCCTTTTTTTAGTTATTTTTAGTAGAGGGGAATGGTGGACAGAATGGGAGTTATGCAAGGTGATTATGAGAGATGGGGATAGGTGATGGGTGGCTTGAGGAAGGGGAGAAAGTTGAGGAGAGGTGAAAGAAGGTGAAAGGTTGAAAAAGTTGCAAAGAATTAGAAACCAAAAGGGAGGGGAGCCAATTGCACTAAAGTAGAGTGTATGGGGGTGAGCATGATTTGCAGTGACAAGATGAGGTGAAAGATGACAGGGATTGGTAAGCCTCATAGTTTGCAGGGTTTTTTTTTCTGTAAAATTGTGAGGATGAGGAGTGGTAGAGAGGAGCAGAAAATGGAATGAAAACTCACAATGGGGTGGGGTGACTTGTGAGAGGAAGAAGAATGGGTGGCACCAGTTGATTTGAAAGTGGTAGAGGGTGGTGTGTGGTGGTGTGGCTAGGTTTTCAAGTCAAGGTAGGTGATGGGGTGTTTTGAGAATGGAGTAAGGTGGGAAGGTTTGTAAGAATGGGGGAGATGAGCTGTAAAAAGTGTAATGGGAGGTTACAGAGAGGTGAAATTGTGTAAAGAAGATGATTTAGGGGAGAGAAGAAGAGAATATGATGAACTGTGGGGGGGAAACTTACCATAAATGAAAGTAAGGAGATAGGGGGTATCAATGTTGACCAATCCACAATTAAATTAATTGTGGATAAAAATAATTATATCTCAATTATCTTCCACAATTATTTTTGCTAATAATTGGATTATTAGACGTTTTACATGTCAATTTTCATGTCTATCTGACATCTGTATCCTCAATTTTTCATAACCACATCTTGGACAACTTTCTGGATGTTCCAGGCTCCCTAACTTGCTGCGTACTCCCATCCTGTCTATTCATTTCTTTTAAAAACCCCTCCCCATCTCATCTGTTTATTTCTTCTCCTTTTTATCTTCAAATATCTCAACATGCCCCATCATCATAGATCTTCTCAAAGGCAGCCTTCACCCAGTTGTTCTTAAAATCCTATTACTCCCTCTTTCACCTGCTTAGCTGAGAAATCAAAGACTGTTCAATGAAAAAAGATGATCATCTCATACTTATCAGCTTGCTGAAAATAAAAACTAATTATGATTCTTGTTTTGGTACTGAGAATGCAACTAAATCAGGATGGAACCCTGCATCAAAAGTCAATGGCTATCTTCTAATGGCCAATGAATTATGAAATAAGACAAAGTGAAGGATTGATCTTCTGCCTAAACAGATGTCTGAATGTTTCAAGCATTACCAAGCCAATTAAAAGAAGGCAAAGACTCTTCCATTTTCTACTGGTCTTGGTATTACCAAAATTGATATCAGTAAGGGCATAAATTCCATAGATGTTAAATTTGAATCTCCATGTCCATACTTTAAAGAGATGGATGCTATTTATAAAGAGCAAGCTGATGTTAACCCTGACAACATTTTGGATGGTGAAGATGCTTTCTCCAAGCATTATGTTGAAAGAAATCTTTTCCCATCCTCTTCCTCCACTCAAGCCTCCCCTGTTCTAAATTCAACAAATATAGATAGCTTTTGGATAGATCCTTATGGTGATATAAACCAGCGAGATCCCACTTCTGTAAGTTTTTATTTCTTGTCTAGTTGTTTTATTTTTTTTATTTTTAAAAATCTAATGAAAGAACCCAGGATCCTCAAGCAAGTGAGTCTGAAGCTAGAATCAATGATGAATAGGAAAATGTTACCTCCGAAAAAAAGCAAAGGCCATAAACTACTTTGAATTTCAACAGTCATAGAAAGCAAAACAGGGATAGTTTTTCCCAAACCCATTTTTCTTCCATTGATGATTTTCTAGAGAAAGGTGAATCTGGTAAATGATAGCATACCTCTTAATAATTAAGTGAGATTTTCTTTTATTTTGTTAATATTCCTTTTCACTCTAGGTAAAGTTGAAGTTGCAAGAGATACCCTAAAATTTCAAAAGAAACAATACAAGCTCTCTTTACAAAGGGATGATAGGACAAAAGACTTGGAGGAGAAGAAATTTGAGCTTTCTTTACAGAGCAATGGAAGGGTACAAGACTTTTAGGAGAAGAAATTTGAGCTTTTTTTAAAGAGGGATGAGAGGTCACATGACTTGGAGGTGAAGAAATTTGAGATAAAGAAAGGGGAGAAGGCTCTAGAGTAAAATTTCCTATTGGATCAAATAAAACTCAAGTATCAACTTGAAGATGGTTCAAAAAAGAAATATTTCTTGAGAGAATGTGTTAAAGCTAATAAATCTATTGAGGAAATTGAAGACTTAATGAAAATGTTTGATAAATACTTTTTTTATTTCATTTAGAAAGTTTTCTTGATACACTATGCAATATAGGAAGTGGACTTACTAGCAAGTCCCCAACCTGAACTCAGATGGAACTCAGATGGAACTCAGACTGAACTCATATTAAACCCATACTGAACTCTACTCGAACACCCACCTAAAACTGTTCTGATGAGTGGTTCTCATCCCTGATTGTATGGTTCCTTTGTCTATAGCTCAATGTGTGTTCAATCTGTGGTGAGTTTGGGTCCAAGTTTGTGGACTTGCTAGCAAGTCTGCCCCCCATATTGTGTAATGATAGAGTGCATTAAAGCTAATAATCACTCCTTGGCACACACCCCTCACTGAGATGTGAAACATTTTAAATTATTTGTTTGTTTGCTTAAATAAATTTTGTTTTATTTCTTTTTGGTGATAATTTCATATACGCTGACTTTTTAAAGGTCTTGATTCTAGATAATTTTTTTTTGCAAAAATTTGAAAAACTCATACATTTTTTCTTCTTTACATTCAAATCATTAAATTTACCATTCTAAATACATCTAAGTCAACAAAACTCTATATCTGTCTTGAAAATTTGGAAATACCCTCCCCTGCATTTTATTGAATCAAGGGGTGGGTATCACCAAAATTTTTCTAAGTCATCAATTTCACATGTCAGATTTAAAAATTTGGCAATACCCACCCCTGCATTTTATTAAAGAAAGGGGTGAGAATCACCAAAATTTAATATAATTACATAAATTAATATATAAACAAATAGTATATATCAATTTCCCTAGTCTTAAAGTAATGACAATTCATTCCTCTAGCCAAAATGTGGATAAATCTAGAAACAAATGTCTGGGACTTTCCACAAGTGTAGGCTGAGGAACCTCATGAAACAAATAAATGTTGTCATGATTCCCATTTATACAACACAAGGTTGTTGGCCCATTACATTACTTTAGGAATTTGAAATATAAGAGTTATTTATAAAAAACTTATGAAAAAATAAAAAATATTTGATGACTCTACTCATCCCCATAACTTTTTGATCTACTTAAAGTTTTTTTATATCTGTTAAATTTACCTTCTTTTTTTACCTTGTTTATTTGGTGGATTAAGTTTTAAGTGATTTGAAAAGAACATCCAAAATGTGTGAACTCTTGACAAGATTCCAAGCCAGGTGGAGCTTTGGTTGTTTGGTGATGATCCTGAGAAGAGTTCCAAATAGTTTCAGTGATTCCAGTTCCAAATCCAAAATTGATTATACCTTTGTGATCCAAAAATTATAGCCCATGACCTTTTATTTTAGCTGGGGAATGAATAGGTTTACCAGGAATAGGATTAATATAAGAGAAAATCACCAAAGTAATATAATTGGTGTCATTCTTATAGGTATAAATCTTGTTATGAAAAACAGAATGTAATTTTTTAAAGCAATTGGCCAAGAAATAATTGAGTGATCCTAATATTTGGGAGATAAAATCCTAGATAATTATCAGATTAGAGTTTCAGAAGCCTTATTCTCTAATTATGCAATATAAAAACATGAAATAAATTATGTGATATTTTGAAAAAAAGGCTCAACTTTAAAGGTCAATATCTCAGAAACCAATGAACCAAATTAAAATCTATTTATGGGAAATAAAAGATAGGCTTCAGGATAATTTCCAGTTAAAGGAAATGTTATTTAAATAAACATAACCCTGATTTGTTACATTAAAACATGAAATAAAAAAATTTTAAATTGGGAAAAAAAGGCTCAACTTTAACTGTCAACATCTCAGCAACCACTGAACCAAATTCAAATCTATTGGTGGTCATGAAAGGTAGCCTTCAGGAGATTTTTCAGTTAAAAGGAAATCAGATTTGAATAAACATAATCCTAATTCCAAGTCTAATTTTTGAAATTTTACAAAAACTTGAAAAGTGGTAATGGAGAGGAGAACAAGAGGAGTTTAATAAGTACACTGTTATCCAGATAAGAGTCATACATATATTTAAGTATGAAATCTTCATAAAAGGAATGAGATATCATATAGGCATGAAAAAAAGGAGATGAAACTTACCTTGATTGAAAAGTAGGAAAAATAGAGTGAGAAAGATTGATGTTGGAATTTGGGAGAAATTGAATATTGAGTAAGTGAAATGCATAAAAAATTTGCAATGAATGTGTTTTAATGACATGGAGCCAAAAAATAGTGAAGTAGGAGAGAGGGGGGATAATGACCATACCAAGGAGGGATGAAGAGTAGGGTGATGGAGCTAAAAAAGAAAGTAAAGAGGGAGAGAAAAAAAGGTTAATTTTACCATTGAAATCAAAAATAACCACTTACAAAAATAATTTAGATCAAAAAAGAAAAAAAACAAAGAAAAAATTATAATTAGCAATCAAAAAATCAAAATAAATGAAGAAAATGACTTACCTGGAGAGATGAGATGAG
This sequence comes from Hemileia vastatrix, assembly GCA_030280995.1. Taxonomy (NCBI): domain Eukaryota; kingdom Fungi; phylum Basidiomycota; class Pucciniomycetes; order Pucciniales; family Zaghouaniaceae; genus Hemileia; species Hemileia vastatrix. The sequence goes on along the minus strand of JASXTE010000001.1, from coordinate 21,888,690 downwards.
AAAATAAATGAAACCAAGCTGTTTGAGGGATGTTTGAGGATATGAGGAAAATGATATGAGGGATGAATTAAAAAAAAGAAACATTGAAAAATTGTGCAATTGCAGAAAATATGTGATTTCCTGTTGAGCTGGTGAATGAAAACAAACAAAACATCCAAAAAAGAGACATTCAGTGTAAATTCAAAATAAAAATGAATATGCAAAAAGCAAAAACACCAAAACAAGTGAATAAAGCACAGAAGTTTAACATTTGGAGAGTATTAAAAAAATTAAAAGTGTTGTGTTTCAAAATGTTGGAGGGTGGTTGGCATAAGGAAAGAGCATATGCTGGTGGAAAGAATGTTTTGTGATTCAAGGTAAGGGGAGAGCTGGTGCAGGTCTGGGATCCTCTTCTTCATAAAGATCATTTAAAAGACATATAAGCTAAAGTGTCTTTTAACCCAGAGTCAGAGTCAGAGTCAGTGGCTAAAACTAAAGTGATAGAATTCATAGCTGTGTGAAGTTGCTTCCTAGTAGAGAGGTGCTTCATTATTGTCGGTAGAAAAGGTTGTCATTAGAAGGTTTAGGTGATGAGTGGGAAGTGAGAAATTGCCACCAAATGAGAAGATGGGGTGTGTAGATAGAAAAAAAATGTTATGTGTTCACCACAAAAATTAAGTATCATAGAGTGAAAAGACACATAAAGATGAGAAAAAGTGTTATGTGTTTGCCACCAAAATTAAGTATGATAGAGTGATGAGATACATAAGTATGGCATCTGGAATTATATGTCATGTGACTTGCTTACAAATCAATCATGGATTTGATGAGTTTGATATCATGAATTAGGAATGGAATTTGGTGTATAAGAGGCGGGATAATTCATTATTGTGGATTCCTTATCCACTAGCCCTGTGGCTAGTTGATAATAATCTTACAAAATTAATAATGTCTGATCCCAGGAGAATAAATTCCTGTTCCCTAATTGGGGATCCCTCAACATTGATACCCCCTAATTAAGAGAAGCGTAAAAGAGGAAAGTAGTAATTTAAATAAAGAGAACAAGACACTTACAAAAAATAAGCATAATTGGGGGATGACTTTATGATGATGACATGACATGACCCAAGAGGATGCTAATTCCAGAAAGTCAAAATACTAAGGTGGACTCAAAGATGGCTACTTTGTAAATCAGACCCAGACTCATACCCCACAACAAAAAACTGAACTAGGCATATAGTTCAAAGTTTTTTCCCCCTATGACATAGCACATTTTCTTAAAGTTGAAAAGTATAAGCAGATGATTGACTAATTTAGATTTAAGGTTTAGATAGTGCATTTGCTAGCATGTTTGAATCAAGAAAAGAAAGGTAAAAAGCAGTTACTAGGTAGATTTTGCTTTCTGCGCTTTGAGTATGGATATGTGTACTGATTTATGGATTAAAAGATTGACTTTTGCTTTGAGTGTCACATGGCGCATGACAGGCTGGCCAAAAATTCAGGACTGGGGGATAATTAAATAACACGTTATGGTGCCTGTATCATACATTTCTTAAACAAAGTCTCCCAATTTGTCAACTTCATTTTTTATTAGCAATATTACTTCTTGCTTGAATAGGAACAATTTATGGCTACTAATAGGCCATTTAAAGTAGAGCTTTTTGGAATCAGATGATACCTTTATATCAAGGTTTTACTTTTGTTTTTTTGATGAGGTGCTTGCTTTATTGGGGAGATAGAGAGTAAATTTAATAGTGATTTTATTAGTGGTGCACTGGGGTTTATAAGACAAAGTCATATCATCTTGGGAATGTTGAGACCCTATGACATAATATTTAAAAATCTCATCTTCTTCAAATTCAAAGTGGTCAGGAAATTGCATAGACCAGTTTTCAATGGGAGAGATTGAATTGCTTAATATATATGGATATAGCATTGTTTTTTTCCCCTAATACAAGATTTTTAGTTAAGAAAAGAATAGAGAAAAAAATACATACATGAATATAGAATACAGCTTGAAGAATTCAGGGAAAGTAGATGGAATGAAGATTTATGGTGCTGTGGAATAATGAAGAAATAAAATAATAATAATAATTAAGAAAAATGGTGAGAACAAGAAGAAGGAAAGAAAGAGATGAGAGGTGAAAAAAGGGAGATGAAATAGAAATAAGCAAAATAACAAAGAAGAACAGAGATGAGAAGGTAAGGAGTAGGAGGTTTTGGAAGAGGTGAGTATTGTGGATTGAGGCCGTAAGCAAGATGATTTTCATTGGCTAAACTCAGTTATGGTGGGGAAACTTTAGTTTTCTGCAAAAAAAAACATCACACTTTTGTGCGGTAGCTGTACATTGTATGTCATCCATATAGATCTATGTGGACCAATCAATCTAGAGCCAAAAGGTGGAAAATTGTATTTCTTCCAGATTGTTTATGGACATTCAAGATAATGACATGTGTACTTCCTTGAACTTAAATAAGAGGCATTTCATTTTTACAAAGAATACAAATCCTTTGTTGAAAATCAATTATAAGTAAAAATAAGATGTATTGTGTCAGACAACAGCAGGGAACTCAAAAATAATGGCATAAGTATTCACCTTGAAAATAAAGGCATACTTCATCCACAAACTGCCCCCCATTCCCCTCAACAAAAATCCATTGTTGAGAGGAAAAAACCACTCAATTGTTGAAAGGGCTAAATGTCTATTAATCAAATCTTTCTTAGATTCTCACTTGTGGGCCAAAGAAGTAAATACTGCAACATTTATGCTAAATATACTTCCCTCATTATCACTCAAAAATAAAAATTTCCCTTGGAATCTATGGTATAAATTGGCAAAGTTACCCTCTAAATTATACTTCTTTGGTTCAAACATTATATTTCACCTTCAGAAACACAAACAAAGTGGTAAATTTCATAGAAGTGGTGACAAAGGGATATTCTTAGGATACTGTGAAGGACACATTAACTATTATATATATTCCATTGCTTCAGACTCAATTATAATTATGCACAATGTTAAATTTCTAAACACATTCAACTTTGCACACACAAGATATCTAAAGGTGAATCTTCTGAGAACTTCAGTTTCTAAATATTGATATTAGTGACCCAATGAAATTCTCTTCACCAACTCTTGCTTTGCCTACAAATCCTGACGCTATATCTTCTGAAACTCCTGAACCTACACAAGAAGTCTACTCACCCTCTACCTCTAAAAATTATGCCTATGTTGACCATTTATAAAAACCACCACAATAAATATCATCTTATATTGACACATCTAGTATACTCAGTACCAAGAGAAGATTCAAGGTTTCTTGCCTAGCTTCAACTCCATTTGACACTCCAAAAAACTATTACCAGGCTTTAAACTCACCTGAAAAAAATGAGTGGTTGAAAGCTATTAATACTGAACTAGAGAGCATTTCTAAGCACAATATGTGGGAGGAAAATGTACCTCCTTCCAAAAATCATCTTCTTAGAACCACATGGACCTTCACAAAGAACACAGATGCACAAGGGAACACCATTAAGTACAAAGCTTGACTGTGCATACAAGGCTTCTTGCAAATAGAAGGAATAGAATATAATGAAAATTATACTCCCACTGGAAGACTCACCACTCTTTTATTTCTAATTAGTGTTGCTGCTTTTAAATACTGGGAAATTCATCAGACAGATGTTAAATCAACCTTTCTCCATGGTGAACCTGATGAGGACCTGTATCTTAGATTTCCTAATGGTTACACTCCAAATAACAAAAATATTTTTTTTTCTTTTTTTATCTCAAAAATTCTATCTATTAACTCAAACAAAGTCCTTGGTGCTGTAACAACAAACTTGCCAGCTTTTTCACTAGCATTGAATTTAAAGCTAGCAAGGCTGATCCATGTCTCTTCCTCAACATGGATAAATCAAAACCTTGCTATGTGTACATACATAAAGATGACTTGATCATTGGCAGCCCATCTATTAAAGATTTCAAAACTAAAAATTTTCAAGTCTTTGACATGGATGACCAAGGAAAACTCAATTGGGTACTTGTCATGAAGGTTACACAGGACAGACCTAATTGAACTATTAAACTACCTCAGCAGTTATATGTCAACTACCTACTAAAATAATTTAATCATGAAAATTTTCAAAGTGTCACTACTACCTTAGTACTTAACTCACACTTTACCAAGTGTTCTACTAACAAATTAACTAGTCTTTTTAACTACTGATGTGCAATAGGACTCTTAAACTACTTTTTCTTATGCACTCAACCTGACTTGGTCTTTGCTTCCAGCTCCCTCAATCAACATCATAAAAAACCAACCAATCAACAGATTAATGCATTTTTCCATATCCTACAATATCTTCAAAATCAAAAGATGTTGGCTTGACCCTAGGGAATGTCAACAATTCTCAAATTGGATTACTGACTGGTTTTGCTGATTCTGACTATAATAAATCACTAGACTCTAAGTCAACATCAGGAACTGTAGTTTTATACCTAGGACTTCTTTCCTGGAAATCAAGCAAACAGCAATCTGTTGCCTTATCTGTCTCTGAAGCCAAGTATCATTCAATGACTGAATGTGGACAGGATCTGCAAAGGATGAAGGAATTATTTAATGATTTCTCAATCCCCTTAACTTCTACAGCTCTTCATGGAGACAATCAAGGAGAAATCAACTTGGCTCTCAACCCATTATATCAATATTGTACAAGGAATATTAACACTAGGGTCTGCTGGTTACAAAAACTTGTAAACTCAAAGGAAATATCTATGCAATATATCTCAACCAACAATATGTCTGCTGATATCCTCACTAAGTCACTACCTTGAGTAAAACATCAATATTTTATGAGAAAATTACATATTAATTCATTGCCGCTTTGAGCACGGAGGGTGTTGAACTCCAACAGTTATTCTTAATATTTAGTCATAAAGCAATATTAGTTGAATCTATTTTACTTTTACTAGTATTCTTACAACCTAGTCTTAGCTATGAGGATAATCTTACTCAGTCTACTTTCTCACATACTTTTCAACATCTAACTATTAGTTAAATACACATCAATTAGTAAACTACTATATATGGATGCCACACTCATTTCTATTTTGGAATCCATTTTTCCCTCTCTTCATTTGTCTTGCTCGTCATCCCTCCTCGCTCACTATTTTCTTTATAGCTTTCCTTTTATCTATCTTTATTTCTTTATCTCTGTCCGCTTGTCCACTGGTCCTTCCCAAGTTGTCCATTGTCTATTGTCCACTGAATTAACTAACTAAAGTAACTTTTATATTATCAAATAGGGGGTATTAAAGCTAGAAGTATGCCATTACTTGAAATCAATTTCTTTGAGAGAAAAATAGAGCTTTTAACTATCATAACAATGGGTTTTTTTTTGGCTCACAATATGCCATATAGGAAAATGTAATTATGGTTTATCTCGTTAAAAAATGCAATTTTTTTAATTGAAAATTTCTTACTTTGATACCCCCTAATGTAATCTGATCTGTAAATCCATTCCATTATAGACATAAAATGTAGAAAACAAAATTTCCCAAAGGACCGTAACGCAGAAGCAAAACGGCGTGATTTTATTTCCTATCCATAGAAAGGATATCAGTATGATATTCGAAGGCAAGATAACTCTTTGCAATAGAATATTTGAATATTATTCTCTATCTTAGTACCAAAGAAAAAAATATTCAAATAGCGAGTTCAACTAGTCAAAAAAAAATGTTGATTGAGCTTTTAGTATTATTATTCTTTTTTTATATGATTAATTTCTTTCAAGTGATTTTTGTAAATTAGGTGCGCTCTGCTTCGTCCCATTTGTTTCAAAATTTCCCATATTTACCGGTAATATGCTTATTTTATCTTTTGTATTTCTCAGTTCTTCTAACTGGTAAGGTCTTAATAAACGATAAAGAATTCCATGACTGATTGCTGCAGAAACAGCTAAAATGAAACGAATAATGTTAAAGAAAAAGATTATTTTTATGTATAAGTAATTTATTGGTGAATTTGAAGGAAAAGTTTATTTTATTATTGTTGGTTCAAAATTTATTAGGCTTACTGGGGATCCAAAAGATCCAATCGTCTACGAGTGCGATAGACCATTATTTGATGGGAGGAAAGCATAAATGAACAGCCACTTTGATTAAATTATACTTGTTGCCAGAGAAAAATGAGATAAAACATACCACGAGTAAATTCACCAGTGTCAAATGCTAAACCTACGCATCGTGCTGGGAAACCGTTCGCACCATTGTAAACCTCGTCAGGGCTAAAAGCTGCCGAAAAAAAAACAATAAAGCTTATTTGAAGAGAAAAATGATACATAATTAACAAACCGTAGTTTGGATTAATATTGCATGAAAAAAGAAGCAGACCCGATTGACATTCCTATCAACAGAGGCGCTAAACGTGGTCCATGTGTAGAAGCTTGTACTTCAGCCATTCCCAAACCTTCAAGCGGCGCATAAATGAGTAATTAAAAATGAAAAAAGGAGGTGAATTCGTGAAGTAAGATAATTATGTCTGTTCTTTCTTGCCCCTGTTAATGAAGATTTTTTCTTTTTTACTTTTTTTTTTTGTCAAAATAAGAGGATTTACCGTAGATTAAAAATAACATGATAAAACAACTCATGAATTCAAGTATACCTGCCTGAGGTAAACCGAAATTTAGATTTGGGGCTAAACGACATCCATATCGTTTAAAAGGTCTTATTCTTTGTCGGCCGAGTCCGACAGCAACTGTAAAACCACCAACAATGGCCCCTACAAGTTGTGAGAGTATGTAGGCCAATGCTCGTTTGGGTGAAACTAGCCTTGTGATACATGCTGAAAGTGTGACTATTGGATTTAGGTGAGCTCCTGAGACTTCGGCCCTGAATTCGAATATTATTTGTTAAATCGGATGAAATGGCAGAAAAAAAACATTTGTTCATATACTCTTCTTAAGAGCTGGTGGCATACTTTTGAAACCATTAGATATTACTAACAATGAGTAAACCAAAAAGCTGACGATTATACCGGTACTCAAACCTATAAACACACCAGCTATTGGTGGAGTCAAGGTAGAAAAGTTGATTAAAGAAACCGATAAAACCCAGACAATAATTGCACTAGCAATGCCTTCAAATATCTGCCAGCCAAACATATCAAAATAAACAACCTTGGACAGCTTTCTAAGAAAAAGAGTTATTAAGGAAAAAAGAAAACTCACACTAGCTTTGAAAATTGATAACATCAGATTTTTCACAGCATTAATCTCGGAGGGTGGTGTAAATCAACGTTGAACCGAGGAGCAAAGGCAGGAAAACAGGCCTCAGCAAGAGGCAAGTGGGGCTTCAGCTCGTTAAAATGAGCATTTGCTGTTTAGAGTAATCAAAATAATTTAGCCTTGCCACCTCTTTATATGCCTGGTTCATTAAGCGAAATATTATGAAAATATGGTTGCTTACCCAATGGAATTTCATTTTTTTTTATACTTAAATCTTGTAACCAAAAAAAAAAAAAACGTTATGCCCGATTAATTAAAGAAAATAACAACTCATTTCACGCAGTGGCGGTTTTCAAAACTACTCTCTTGGCCTAGGCCTAGTTTGATTTAATGTATGTAATGTTACGAAAAGCAAAACGTGCGCTAAGGTTGTACTACCAACTAATTCTTCCAGCACATTATCAAAGTACCTCATAGTCCGCACCATTTTTTTTTCCAGTTCACCAGCAGTATAAGAAGCTTCACAAGTATGATTCCTAAGATTAGCGCCTGTAATAGATATTAAACATATGTCATTTTCAGTGCGCCGAGAAAAATCTTTTTTCTATCATTTTACATGTAATTGTGAGCCAGGTTATAAAGCCAGATAGAACAGAATATGGGATAGTGGTCCAAGTAAAAATTAAAGGAATAAAAGGCCAAATAGATTAAAGCAAAACTACGAATAAGAAACTGTATCAAATCTTTTTATTGATGTCCAGTGAATGCGACGAGTGGATGTGCTTTTTTTTCTTATTAAGTGATAAAACCAACGCTAAAAATTTGAAGGGGGGAGTTTTTAAATTTTTGAACTTTAATTTATAATTATTTCACTTAGAGCATGTACAATCGTCCATCAATTTAGCCCAATTATGCAATTTTTTTGCATTAATTTGCCATTTTCGCTCCTATCATCACTTGAGCTAATGTTCATCAAAAAATTATCTTTATAAATACAAATTGCATGATTGACAATAATGGAGGATAATTGAGCACCATATGATCTTAACACCACAGGACATAAGGTTGCTATGTATTTTTATCCCTTTTTGGTTTTCATTTATGTCCTTTATGTTACTTTCTATATTTCTCTGACTCACCTTTATTTTAACTCAAATTAATCTCAACTTCTTTTGTTTTCAATGCCATGCCTACAACATAATCATCAGGCACAAAATTAAGTTTCAACATTTTCACGACTCATTCAGATTTTTTAAGCAATCAGATTGCTTCAAATGAGACTGAAGTTGTCTCAAGACTTAGGAAGGACACACATTTCATTATTCCGTATCCATAGAGCTAGCCAGATTCAAAATTGGAGAAAAATTGAGCAAGATATGGCCATTATTGGCAGAAAAGCTCATGTGGCACTGATATAGCCACATCTCAGTCAATATCGAGCCAATGTTAAATCAGATTAGCTCAACATTCAATTTGCACAGCATCTTCAATCAAAGAAAATGAATATGTGATTCCAAATGCATAAAAGATAATGTGAGGTCTTGTATCCCGTTAAATTTAGTTGGATTGGTGTGATTTGGCATGAAAAATAGCTAATTTCCATTAGCTATTGACTGATTGCATATGAGGTAGGATTAATTCAATATTGTCAGTATAGTCTAGTATATAAGTATGATATAATAGTGTTTATTTATGGTCCTAATACTTATTGATAAATGATTTAGTGATTAAACCTCAGGGGAAGACTAATAAAATAGTTATACTCAAATAAAACTCACAATACTTGGATTTAAATGTGTGCTAGTGGTGGAAAATAGATGAATAAAATATAGTTATAGCTTATATAAAGATAATATCAATTTATAATGGCTTTATAATATATTTCTAAATGTTAATAATTGTATAGTAGTGTTTGTTGGAGTTTTAGTAATTGAATGATGATAAATAACCGTCAAAATCCCTTCTTACTTATACCCAAATCCACTGGAGTGCACAGACCTTCAATCCAGATGATGTCACTGCTATCCCCGGCAATTACAGCACTGTGAGAGCCCATCACCTCCCCATGGCGTCCACTTCAAGCAGTTTCAACACCCAGACCTCCAGTAAGGACCCTCCATCACTATTAATAATAACACAGATCCATACCATAAATAGAAAAGCCAGATAAAAGCGGATACCATAAAGAAACAGGTAAATTAAACAATCAAAAAGAGATTTAATGAAACCAAAAGCATATAAAGGAAACAAATAAAATGTCCAAGCCCCCAATAACATCCCCAAGCATCCACATTAACCCATAAATCCGTGAATAACCATCCAAGGAAGTATTTTTAGTTGTCCAAACTGGGTGTATGTGCCTGATATAGGTGCCTATGCTTCTGTAGGCGTTGTGAGTCCACTGATTTCGTCCATATGACCTAAAATAAGCAGAAAAACAAAGGTTATAGGCTATTAAGGGGCTAAAACCCACTTATATACCTAAATATACATAATATACTGCATATTTCACTGAATATGAGATTTATGTATACATATAAGCTTATGTATGTCAATAATTACTTCATATCACTTAAGATAAGTATATTATGACTCCATTAACACCTTAATAAGTATTATTAGGCCATGGATAAGCTATTTAAACTATTATAAGTTATATAATAGAATAACAATTATATATATATATAATAAAATAATATATATTATTATTTGAACCTTATTTTTAAGATATAAGCTTAATTTACTTAAGGTTATCTTATTTTAAGCATAAGAAATACTCAGTCCTAAGGATATTTAGGCTGACACTCCCTCACCCAAAAAAAAAACAATAAAAAAAATGTTAAGACATTTTAATTAAAACTAAGGAGTGAAAAAAAAATTTTATAATACATATACTGAATAAACAGTATTATTTAGATTTAAATTTTTTCAAGAGATTTTTAAGATCAGAGATTTCATTTTCTGGAATCCACTGGTCATATTGACTTGATTTATTTTTAAATCTTAATAGATACTCAACTCCCTTTTCTTTTGTAAGGTGTCTCTTTTTAAGTATCTTTTCAATTTCTGCCTTTTCAACTATTTCTTCAGGTTGCTGTTTATGCCTTCCTGATCTTCTTGGAAATAGAGCAGTATCATTAGAATGGTATGGTTTTATAAGAGAAATAGGAAATACTGCATGTATTCTATAATATGGCGCATATAGAATAACCTCAACAGCATTATTACCAACCATCTTTTTAACTACAAATGATACAATGAATGGATCCTTCAATTTAACATTACCATTTAAATTAAAATTTAGTGTTGAAATAAGGACTTCATCACCCTCTTTGAACATTTGTTCTTTATGGGCTTTATCCCATCTTTTCTTTTCATACTCAAACGCCTTATTTATACATTCTTGAGCATGTTTTCTGCATAATTCCTGCATCTGAAGAAAAGATTTAGTACCTGGATGGATATCCAATCTAGGTAACTTATTAAGAGTTTTAGCAGGGGTATTAGGTACATAACCCAACCATAACTCAAATGGCTTTTTGCCAGTGACAGAATGTACTGTACTATTGTATGCAAATTCTAAACCTGGGATAAGGGTTACCCAATCATGCGTGAATTTGTCATTGTCTTTAAAATTAAGACCAAAAGCACAATATCTTCTTATCATATCTTCTAAGGTTTGTATCATTCTTTCTGCTAGCCCATCAGTTTGTGGATGGTGTGCTGTAGAAAGTTTTAATTGACACCCTGAAACATCCATAAGTGATGTCCAGAACTCAGAAGTAAATTTAGGATCTCTGTCAGAAACTAATGCTTTGGGGAAACCTGCTGTATTTAACATTTGTGTCCACCATAAAAAAGCTAAGTCCTTTGCAGAAACCTCTTTGTGGGTAGGAATAAATTTACACATCTTTGTAAATCTATCTACAATTACCCAGCAGGAGTTATAACTCTTATGTCCTGCTATTGGCAAACCTGTTACAAAGTCCATGTTAATGATTTCCCATGGAGCTTTTGGTTGCTCAATTTGTTGTAATAAACCAGCTCTTTTGCCTGTTAATCTTTTAGATTTTTGACAAGGATCACATGTTTCAACATATTTCTGAACATCCTCAGACATGTTAATCCACCAAGCTGTGTTTTTTACTCTGGTTAATGTTTTATGGTAGTCAAAATGACCTGCTAATATATCATCATGACATATACTCAACATTAACTCTTTCATTGAAGGGGGAATTACAATTACCTTACTTAATTTTTTCCTGTAATATATAAAACCATCCTCAATGGAAAATTTTCCTTTTTCTAATGCCTCTTTATACTTAATTGGTAATGTTTTTATTAAAACATTCATTGAAGCATTAGATGGATCATTTAATATTGTAGTTAATTTACTTAAGTCAGGATCTGAATTATAATTATCAAGAATTGATTGCATAAATTCATCCTCAAGATCTACAATATAAATGCCATAAATGTTAATAATCTCTGACTCAGGAACATAAGCAGGATTATCATCATTATTAGGCAGAGGTACTCTAGATAACAGATCTACATTAGAGTGCAAGTTTCCTGCTCTATGTGTAATAGTCATCCGTCCTCTGTATTCTTGTACAGATAATTGCCATCTAAACATGTGTCTATTAGGAGTTTTCATGTTTAAGAGTGACTTAACTGCACTAAAGTCAGTTATTAACTCAAATTTTTGGTCTTCAAGGTAATAATGTAGCTTCTCAAGAGCCCATACTACTTCCAAAAATTCAAGTTGAGTAGCACCATATTTCAATTCACTACTTCTCAGGGTACGTGAAATATAGCAGATTACTACTTCTGACATTTTTCCTTCAATAAGTTGTTTTTGATGCAAAGCAGCACCCAGTCCAATAAAACTTGCATCTGTATATAATACAAAGGGTAATTGGAAATCTGGTAATCCCAAGATAGGAGCTGTCATTAAAAATTCTTTCAACTTATCAAAAGCTTGTTGTCTTTCATTATTCCAAATGAAAGCTTCTGATTTCTTTATCAGTGTGGTCAGTGTTGCAGCAATTGATTGGTAGTTTTTTATATATTGTCTATAATAACCACACATTCCAAGAAAAGATTGTACATCCTTTACATTTTTAGGAATGCCAATATTCTTTATTGCAGCCACTTTGTTTTGGTCTACACATATTTGTAAGCCAGATACAATATGACCAAGCACTTTTAAAGATTCAAACCCAAATTTACATTTTTTCAATGAAAGGGTCATTTTTATTTCATTCATTTTTTGAAATAATTTCCTTAAATGGATTAAGTGTTCATCATAAGTTTTTGAGAACACTATGATGTCATCAATGTATACCATTAACCATCCCTCAATCATTTCATTATAGAATTTTATATCCATTAACTTCTGAAATACTGATGGAGCATTTTTTGGTCCAAATGGCATTCTGACATACTTATAAATTCCCATGTGTGTTGTTATCAAAAAAAAGTTCTGTGAATTCTTTTCAACAGGAATTTGATGGTACCCTTTATTTCCATCTAGGCAACTTATATATTTAGCACCTTTAAGGGTAGCATGTATAGATGCAATCCTTGGCAAGTGATAAATATCATCTACTGTAAATGTATTTAATGCTTTATAATCACTGCACAGTCTTTCTTTATCTTGTTCATCAGAAATTAGCACTGGTGATATTACACAATATTTTGGTGTAGTTTCAACCTTATCAAGAATGTTCATTTTTAATAACATCTTAATATTATCCTCTATGTCTTTCCTCTTCATTGGTGAAGCAGGGTATGGTTTCTTTTTAAGACTAGCAGGAATATTATCCATATCACAGGTTAAACTAATCTTCATTTCATGATCTTTTACAAGGCCAAGTTCATTTGTACCATGTGCAAAAGCCATTGGAAATGCTTTAATTAATTCCAAAATATTATCTTTCTCAGCTTTACTTATCTGAGTGCCAAATGATGCTTTTGAAATTTCTGTTTCCAGAAGTTCCATCTCATTGGATTCTCTTCCTTTACACGGGGAATTTGTGACTGACTCAATGTGTAAGACTGTGTTAAAAGAATTTATTTTAAATTTCCTTTTACCATTCATGCCAATTGTAAAATTGTTATTAGCAGGGTCTAATTTCACACCAAATTTAGTCAGAATATCATTTCCAATGATAAAACAGTTACTACAGTTAGTATTATCCATTATCACAAAGTCACAAGTTACCCTTACATAACCATGTTGGTGTTTAAAGAAAACAGCAGCTTTGTATTTACCAATGGGGTGTAGCACTGATCCAAAACCTCTCCAATTTTTACTTTGAAGTGGCTCAAGCTTAGACTTATATTCACTATCAATTTTGTGTAATGTATTAGTGGAAACAACAGAACCAGCAGCTCCTGTGTCCAGTACTATATTAACATTTTCACCAGAAATGATAGCTGGAACCGTGATAGGTGTCATTCTAAAGTTATCAGCTTGTATATCCTTAATGATTTCAGCATCCTCAAAATTCATTAAAGATTCATTTGATTCCATATTTAATATTGGATTTTCAAAGATGGACAAATCATCTTCCAACATACAGACTTCATTTTCATCACTATATGAGATATTGCTGTCATAATCACTTGATTCTTTACTTTTTTCAGTTTCAGTTTCAGATTCACGTTGATTTTCATCAATATTTATGTTTTTCTCACATTTGTGACCTTTGACCCAAGGTTTTTTACACTTATAACAAGTATTTGTTTCATACTTTTTAGGTACTACAGGTGCAGTAGGTTTTTTCTGCTTCTCCTGAAGTTTTTTTGAATTCTGACTTTTTACAGGTTCAACATTCTGTTTATAAGTGGAATACCTTGATTCATACTTATGGTTTAATAATATTTCATTGCAAATATTAATAAATTCAGAATATTCAGTAACATTTAATGTTCTAGCTACAACAATGTCTCTGACAGATATAGGTAATTTATATATTATCTTATCTTTCCATAAGTTAAAATCCATATGAGGCTCAATGGCTTTTAATATTTTGTTTAAATTCATTAAAAATACCATAGGTTTGTCACCATTCAACGGATTATACCTAGTCTTCTCATAAAGTCTCTGCTGAGTAAGCCTGAATTTAGAACCTCCAAATTGTTTTTCAATAAGTTGTTTCCATTCAGCCCAAGAGTAATCTTTACCCTCACTCAAGACAGCTTCAAACCATAATAAAGCAACATCCTTAAATAAAGAAATTAATTTTGATGTTATTTCTTCACCTGGTAACTTATATGAGAATTTCAAGTTGTCAATTCTTTGAATAAAATGTTTCCAATCAGAGCTGGCTTCCCCATCATAAGTTGGGTACTGATCTATCTTAGGCCAATTTTTCTGATTGGATTTTATCTCACTAATCTTAGGTGAATTCAACAACTCATTCACTTTTGATAAATGGTCTTGTATTTCCTCCTGAACGGATTTGTGACTTACATTTTCAGATTTGACACTACCACCAGATGGTTTTAATTGTGGTGGTATAGGGAAGGAATGAGATTCACTTTTGCCAATGAAAGGATTATTATTATATTGATTATACTTATGATTATCCTGGTTCATTAGTAGATTGGCAGTTTCAATCTCAACTTTAGTTAATCTTTGTAGCAACTCAGAGACACTTTGATTTGTCTGGGCAAAAGATAACTTTGTTCTTGATTCAGTTTTCAATAAATGTGTTTCATATAATTTTTCTAACTCACAGAATTTGTTTGAAAGGTCATTATAATTATTACTCAATGAATCATATTTAAGAGTTAGAGACAAATGTTCTTTCTCTAATTCTTTTTTACGTGTTGCTAATTGAGAAAGGTTTAATGTCAAGGATGAAATTGTATCACTAGTGAGCTTAACTGTCTGTTCCTCACAATCAGTCATTCTATTCCACAATGCTGAAACAATTCTATGGACAGTTGGATTATTGTTAAAATATTCCATGTCTTCCTTTTCAATTCTCTCACTCTCCTGTGAACTTCTCATCTCACTAGTAGGTTGTTGCAACTGGGGGTTAACTGTATTATCATTATAAATAGTACTGTTATTGTGGACAAAAGACAAGTCAGGTGTATCTACTCTAAAACCTAAATTTCTTAAATCCTCCTCTATTTTTTGCACAGATTTAACATCAATAGAATTACCTATATTGTAATTATCAGTATTATGTTCAATCTGAGAGGGTAATCTACTTACCATGGGATGGTTGCCAGTCCTTATTTTTGGCGCTTTTTTCCTTTGTAAGGGTGAGCTGAGGAAGTCAGATGAGGTGGTGGATCCCTGTTGCAACTGTGGCTTGTCCACTGTTGATGAAACCAGTCCCATTTCCATTTGTCTACCAGGATTTTCTCCTGGGAGTGAGTTGACCCGCCTTGGATAGGGGGTTGCTGATTTGACTGACTGGGCTGGCCTCCCTTTAACTCTGCCAATGCCTGATTCATCTGCTGAAACCCTACCTTGCAATTGTTTTGCAACTACTCTACCTCTTTGAACATGAGTGATTTTGATTCCTCCAATTTCAGAACCTGTTTGGCCAGGTGGGACAGTTGATCCTGAAGAGGAGGAGACGTCTTTTTTATAGTTATCTTTTTTAAGAGGGCGTCCTTCTCCTCTATACTCATGCTTTCTGCCTGGGGGTATTGTTGACCCTCCATGGTGATGTCCTGGAAAGTTTTTGTTAGCTTTAGAACTGGTATTATAAGCAGGCTTTTCACTTACACTGTCCTGGGGAGCACTCATATTGTTAAAAATGACAATATTTTACTTCTACAAAAGGAAAAAACTCTATGGAATTATTAGACAAAAGATATTAGCAATTATATCACTAATAAAAAAGAAATGGAGCTTACCCTGAATTTATATCTTTATTTATTTAAATAAATTATAAGAAAAATTCAAAAAAATCTGTTAAAAATATAATAATAAGTTTAACTAGACCTCTATAAGGGTTAATAAGTAGCTTACCAAGATTTAACCAAATACCAATTTAATTGGGTGTTATATTGGTGTCCAAATACCAAGTGAAATTGGGTTTATATTGGATACAGTTACTACTGTAAATACCTAATTTTTATGATAAAAAATTAGTACAATTATTTTAAGGGTTCTTTTCCGCAATCGCTGAGTTATGGTGACCCACTAATATGCAGCAGACCCAAATATTTGGTTATTTTGAGCTGTACTAAGGTAAAAATCACGTCCCAAGGCTTATACTAAATAATAAGTAAAATATAAGGAAAGACCACCAATTGTCAGTATAGTCTAGTATATAAGTATGATATAATAGTGTTTATTTATGGTCCTACTACTTATTGATAAATGATTTAGTGATTAAACCTCAGGGGAAGACTAATAAAATAGTTATACTCAAATAAAACTCACAATACTTGGATTTAAATGCATGCTAGTGGTGGAAAATAGATGAATAAAATATAGTTATAGCTTATATAAAGATAATATCAATTTATAATGGCTTTATAATATAGTTCTAAATGTTAATAATTGTATAGTAGTGTTTGTTGGAGTTTTAGTAATTGAATGATGATAAATAACCGTCAAAATCCCTTCTTACTTATACCCAAATCCACTGGAGTGCACAGACCTTCAATCCAGATGATGTCACTGCTATCCCTGGCAATTACAGCACTGTGAGAGCCCATACCCTCCCCATGGCGTCCACTTCAAGCAGTTTCAACACCCAGACCTCCAGTAAGGACCCTCCATCACTATTAATAATAACACAGATCCATACCATAAATAGAAAAGCCAGATAAAAGCGGATACCATAAAGAAACAGGTAAATTAAACAATCAAAAAGAGATTTAATGAAACCAAAAGCATATAAAGGAAACAAATAAAATGTCCAAGCCCCCAATAACATCCCCAAGCATCCACATTAACCCAGAAATATCCTTCCAACCCATAAATCCATGAATAACCATCCAAGGAAGTATTTTTAGTTGTCCAAACTGGGTGTATGCGCCTGATATAGGTGTCTATGCTTCTGTAGGCGTTGTGAGTCCACTGATTTCGTCCATATGACCTAAAATAAGCAGAAAAACAAAGGTTATAGGCTATTAAGGGGCTAAAACCCACTTATATACCTAAATATACATAATATACTGCATATTTCACTGAATATGAGATTTATGTATACATATAAGCTTATGTATGTCAATAATTACTTCATATCACTTAAGATAAGTATATTATGACTCCATTAACACCTTAATAAGTATTATTAGGCCATGGATAAGCTATTTAAACTATTATAAGTTATATAATAGAATAACAATTATATATATATATAATAAAATAATATATATTATTATTTGAACCTTATTTTTAAGATATAAGCTTAATTTACTTAAGTTTACCTTATTTTAAGCATAAGAAATACTCAGTCCTAAGGATATTTAGGCTGACAAATATCTTTTTCAAAATCATGAAAAAGATTCCCATGATTCACCATGCAATATGGGGGGAGGACTTGCTAGCAAGTCCGCAACCTTGAACCCTAATTTATATCTAATTGAGCACATTGAGGCAGTGATGAAACAACCATGAAAAAGTAGTGAATTGACTTTGAACACAACTTGAAGCTAATTTGAACATTTATTGAAGCACATTTATTATTAGAAACTATAATGTTTAGGCTTGGATTACAAGAATTTTTGAAGGAATATTGAAATAATTGAATCCCAATACCCAACCTGGCTTGCACATGAAAAAAATAATAATAAATAATAAATTTTTTATTCTTATAAAATAATAAAATTCCCATATGAAATGAACAAAGAGACATTTTAAATTGTTTAATAATATTTTTAGCTACCAATATATAGATAAATATTAATAAATAAAAAAAGCAGGCCAGGGAGGGAAATTTGTAAACCCAGGGGCATTGTTCATAAAAAACAGGGTTTTTTTATTTTAAAATCTCACCCAACTTGAATTATGGGGTTTGGAGTCTTACAAAAATTGAAACTCTCTGCCTAACCAAAATTTGATACTGTTGTTAGATTTCTGGATGATTCATTGCAGGATAAAGTCTTGAGACATACCTAGTAAATACTAAAAAGTGGCGGGTGGAGTTAAAACCAAGTAATACATATCCAAGTCCAAAATCCAAAGTCAGCCTTACCCCATTCACTGTCCCTTCTAGACAGATGGAAAGTTGGACACTCAGTGAGAGAAAAACTCAGAGTGTTCTGCTGAATTTGGGATCTCTGTGAAAGTGGGCTGAGGGCAAGTAAAAGGCAAAAATCAGAGTCCAATTCACCCTAACTGTGCAAATGGCTGATGGAAATGTGCTCTTTACAATCCCAATCATGAGTGCATGACTTTTCTTCCCTAGAAAAGAGTCTGTTCTCATCATAAATGAATCTTTCTGTCACTCTAGTCAACATCCTAAGCATTGGCCTTAAACCCATTTCCACCCTATCTGAACCACCCTTGTACATGCCCCCTTCAATCCACTTCTGCCCACATCTCAAACCTGACTTTTCATTTCTATTGAAGCCATTGAGCCACCAGTCTCCTCAAATTCTACCATTCACTTTTTTCTGCCCTGCAGCTACCAAATTCTCATTCCTGATGACCTACCTTGCAACAGAAAATCTTTCTCCTAGAAGAATGGCAAGAGCACAGAAAAAGAAAACAGTGGGCACCCTGGCCTTGTCTTGCTCAATCTTGTTTCTGGCATGGATAAAGATTTACACTATGAAAAAGGGGTTTGATAAGCTTGACAGGGAAATGAAAGGGTTTTATTTGAGTAAAAAGGGGTGTCAGGCTAAGATCAAGTACAGAAACGTGAACTAGCTTGAATAGTCAGTTGTCTAGAAGATTTTAATGGTCCTATATGAATATTGTAGTACACATCCAATAAGTATTAAAATATAACTCAATATAAGGGTCTGAGTAATTTAAATCTCACTAATTATATATGGCTTACAATCTTACAGTTAATAGAAAAATATATATAATCATTCAGATACTATTCAGAGAATTTATAAGTACTATTTGATATGTATTGTAATTGTATTGGTTATATATTTGATTGTAATGATAAAGAATGTAGAAAACAAGACCAAAAACCCCCTCCTTTTATACCCAATAATCCCCCAATGAGCCCCCAATGAGCCCCTTGATTTACCAGCTCTATCCACAGCTAATGACATCTAATTCCAGCTAATACACCTTTCCAAAAACATGAAGAGTGACAAGTAACATAATTAGAATGATATCACCTGCCAAAATCCTGTAGTAATAGGGATAATTCATCGAAAATAAGGAATAAGCAAAAAAGAGAGTGTATGCGTGTAATACCTTAAAATAAAAGACTAAAAAGGGAAATAATAGGACTAAATATTACACAATATTAAGTTGGATTATTAGTAGAAATGATGGGGCTAATTATGAAAATAAACTACGTGAAGTCCCCATTCAAAAATAGCCAATATTGACTGAGAAACCACTGAAAAACCCAAAAAAGGGTGTAAGATGTGGGGTAACTACATGCAGTCCTTGGTAGACGCTTGCACAGGTAAATTCTTGACTAATTTAGGCAAACTTAAGCATGGTAGTGAATTAAAGGCACCAAGCTTGAGGTTATTAATGAAATTAGTGCATATAATAAGGTCAATGCACTCATAATTAAATTAGGACACTAAATAAGCACCTGTTGCCTATTATAGTGTGTTTCCCCACAGTGGGTGTAGAATGTGGGGTAATTTTAGTGTGAAAAGCTAAATTTTCTAAAAATGAAGCTATTCACATGGGAAAAAAGCAGGCAGTATGTGGCCAGTACACAGAAGCCATTTCTGGCATTAAAAACACCAAATTTAAAAAGTATTAATTTTATACATTTGAGTAGCCAAATCAATAGTCCTAATTAAGATAAATTGATCTGTCAAGGCAAATTTTTAATATTATTATATTTACAGCGCATATAGTCAACTTTTAAGTGATTTAAAGTGCATTTCTTGTTTTTCACATAAAACAATGAAAAAAACAGCTTTAAGTCTACTTAAAAAATATGTAGCCTTATATTTAAGGTTCTTAAGATTACACTAACATATTCCAACTTACTATTAAGTACATAAGACTTATAAAAGGTAGATATATGCATGTATATAAGGTGTTATAATGGCATATATTGTATTTTATCAAATTTTTTACTTATTTATACAACTTGTGTAATTTTATTTATTGTTCCCATGTATAGTACATGTGCTTAAAATAATTTATAAGCAATATTTACTCAGTCCTGGGGATATCCGGGCTGAAAAGGGGTGTATTGATGTAGTGAGGAGTGCAAAAAGGGGAGGAGATATGAGGAGGAAAATGAAATGAATGGGGTGGGTGAAAAGTGGAAAAGGAGAGGAGGGGAGGGAAGAGGAGTGTCAAAACTTAGGTTGGGAGGGCTGGAAAGTATAGCAAGTTTATAACAATTTTTGCTTAAAGAGAAGGGATTAAAATAGTATTGAGAGGGATGAAAACACTGCCAAATGTGAGGAGATGTGAGGATAATGTCCAATGAGGCAGTGATGAGCCAAAAGTGAACTCCATTTTTTGGCCAAAAAACAGAGTAAACCCTGTTGGATTAAGGTGCTTTTTTTCTATTTTAAAAAAGAATCAAAAAATAGTGTATTGCTATATGTACACATTTATTCACAGATAATACAGATTTATTAGCTGATGATGATAAAGACTTCAATTAAGTATAGAATATGTATTAGTATATAGATATTACACATGAAATATGTTTTCACTTTTTTAAAAATTATTTTTCAAAAGTTTTTTGATAACTCTACATAAGGTAGAAAAAAATGGGAAATTTTTTTGAAAAAGAAAGTTGAAAAGGGGAACACAAACTACATTAAAATTTTAAATTTATGCTTGTATTAATTTCATGGGATGAATGTTCTTATATTTTAATTTAACAGTAAATTCTGTTGGCAATATTTCAAATAGCTTTGAATTAAATAATACTATTCAAGTAAAAATTTAACACAAAATAAATTTATATATTTAATATTTTTGCTTTCTTTCTTTTTTCTATGATTACTATACATACCTGAATAATTACCTCTAATAAGTAAAAATTTGACAAATTGAAATAAGTTAAATTACTTTACATATGTACTATTATAGATTTAGTAACAAAAGAAACCCTTTAAGTCCTTCTTTTTGCTGTAATATTTTCATTCAAATGACTATATAAATGTTTACATTAATATACAAATTAGCTTTGATGTAACTTAGATTGATCAACCAATGAAATGCTATGTAACATTAAGCTCCAAGCTAAATTAAAACTGTGAGAAGATTTTTAACTTATTTAAAGTCTTACATAAGATTTTATAATGTAAAATTTACTATATTTATATCTCAAAAAAATTTATATTGAATAATATGAAGTTCTAAAATTAAATAGGGTTGATGGATCATTTTGATATAATATTCTACCAAAATTTATTGTAAGTCCATTTTCTATGATTATGACATGATCTTGTTTCTGTATGATAGAATAAGAAAATTAATAAACTTAATTAACTAAAATAAGAATATATATAAAAGATATGAGATCCTCTGTTTAGATTGAAATTAGTTTAAGGAAAGATATTTTTAGTTTTAAATACAAATTATTCAGATAATTCTTATTATCAAATTAATTTTTTGGATTTATATATGTAAGTTAGAATGCAGGATCACAGGATAAACTGGGTAATTTTTTAGAAAAGGGAAAAAATATCTTTTTTCTCAATTTATAATTTAATAAATTTAAAACTATAACACTAATTTTTTTCAGTAATATTTACTGAAGAGTTGAATATTTATCTTTTAAAATACATGTTCATAAAAATAAATTCATTCTATTATATCTTTTTGATAAGAAAAATTAGTATAAATATTTATATGGTTTTTTTTAATAAAATATCAAATTAATTTTATTTCATAGAATTTTACAATGAATAGCACCATAAAATAATTTTCACCCATAAGTGTGAATATCGTATTTATAATATGGAAGTGATAAATCCTTAAACCATATATTTTTACTTTAAAATAATTTTTGAATTTTGAGTTTGCAATTACTACTGTGAAGACTTCCTCTCTCAAAATAAAAAGTGTGAAACTGAACCATTTTATTTAATTTATATTTGAACATCATAAAATTGAAGTATTTTTGTTGTTCATTTAAAATATGTATTAATAGATGTATTGGCCAAAGTATAATATTTTTAATGCTGGTGATTTCCCATGGGAGTAACTAAAAATATCTTTTAGGGGGTATCAAAGTTAGAAATTTTTAATTATTTAAAAGTTATTTCACAACACAAATAGAAAGCCACAAACTTGACATTAATTATCAGTAAAAAGGTGTTTTTGGAGGCACAATATGGCATATTCTAAAAAATAATCATGGTTTATTTGGTGGAAAAAAGAGGTATTTCAAAATGGAATATTTCTAACTTTGATACCCCCTGTTGTTTCTTTTGTAAAAAATAAACACCATATAGTATTTCTCTAATGAGAATTTGATATAATAATAAAAAATACAACTTCTACCTATTTTTGAGAGTCCTTGAACAATTATAAAGTTTAAAATTAAATTTCAAACACTTGTTTTCACATAAGATTATATTTTTAAATTTGTGGTTTTTATTTCCCAGTGATAATTGTTATTATCCAAAAGTATAACATTCAAGCTTACTTTAGAATTCAGATTAAAGTTTTATTTTTTTTTATTTTTTTTATACTTATTTTTTCTTTAAATTTTAATTTAGTTTAAATATCTCATTGTCACATTAAAAATTCACCAATTAGTGATTAATTTTTTCAATTCATAACATAAATCTACCAACTCATAACTTCCCATGAAATGATAATAAAATATATCAAAAAAAGTTCCATAATCTCAGCTATGTATTGATTTTAAAAATTTTATATTATAAATTTTTTTAGTATTTTAGGAGTAACTAGAACTTTAAAAAGGAAGAAATTGATTTTAATTTAATTTTAATCATATTTTTGAAGTTGAAAATCTCAAAAACTGAATTAAAATATACTATTATAAGAAGTAGACTTATTTGAAAACATATTGTCAAATAATGTCCCAATTTATTATTAGTGCTTAGTGTAAAGAAGCTCTGAGAGTCTTTCATGGATTCAGAAATTAGAAAAAAACATTTCTATCTTTTATTTCTTTAGTTATGTGTGTTTTCAATGGTATTTTAGAATTGAAATTTGAAAAATTTTGATGGTTGGATGGGTTTTAAAGATACATTAATCATATTGAAAATAACTTTATTGCATAATCAAAAACTATAAGTATGAATTAAAGATAACATCAGTTGATATTTATCATACTTAAAAATTAAATATTAAAATTTTGATTTGAAAGGAATTTTTGATAAAAAGAGTCTATGATTTTCTTATATATTTTTTTCAATAATAATAATAATAATAATAATAATAATAATAATAAATTACAAAAGTGAAACATTTGAAATAAATATTTTAATTTTCAGTCATTTTGTTGATTAAGTTCAATTCATAATTTTCATTAAATTATGTTTCATTAGAAAATACTGTGAGTTTATCAGATTATTAAGCTCTGTTTATTGCATTTATGTTAATTTCTCATTAAAATCTCACTATGATTTCAGTAAAAAATCATCCATCTTTGCTAAAGAGCTCAAGATGAGCTCAAATTAAAGCACAGTATGAGCTCATTATGAGTTTAGTATGAGTTCCATCTGATTTCCATCTGTATTCAAGTTGAGGACTTGTTAGCAAGTCCCCCCCCAAATATTGCATGGTGATTGTGTGCACTGAAATATAATTCAATATACTTTAATTAAAACTCCATTTTTGGACACTTTTTATGAGATGTAATACACATGAAGAATAAATATTGAATGAAAGTAGGCAAAAGAGCATGAGACATAAAGAGTTGATGTTGCATGGCTGCAGAACTTCACATTTAGTGCCAATTAGCAAAGTCAAAATGAATACTAATTTGTGCGACTGTGGAAAAAGGCCAATTAGCCTAATTTTTTAATGTCACACAACATTTGCTAATGTAATTCTTAATGCATGATTGTACATGCCCTTAACAACAGAGAATGAGTGAAAGAATCACAAAGAATAGGTAGAATTGTTTACCAGGTAACAGTTAAAATCACATTCAAAAAAGATACTTTTTAACAAGGTATAAACATCAAGCATAAAGCTTAACCAAAGCATCCTTAATAACTTGATTCCCTCTTTCTACCATTCCTTCAGCTTCAGTGTAATATGGGGTTGCTACCCTAACCTTTGATGCAACTTTTGATATAGCTTCCCTAAACTCAGCCTCAAATTCAGGACCTATATCAACTATCACCAACTTCATCACTCCATACATATATTCACAATCTTTCATAGAAAAATCTGCCAAATTTTTGGCATTCAAATTAAAAAGAGGCTCTGCCTCTACCCAAATAGATATATTATCTCTGGAAAGAACTAAATATTTATAGAGTCTTTCTTTATATGAACAGCATCCAAACTAACCCTATCAAAAAGATTGTTACCACCAGTTGTGTGTCCAGGTTCTTTTGGCCTTAAATAGCTTCTTCTTTGACATTTGTCATATGACTGAACCCATTGTTTCACACCCAACTTCATTCCGGGCCACAAAAATCTATCAGCAATTTGTCTATAAAATTTTCCAACACCTCTATGTACAAGATCTTCATGCAGTGGTTTCATAACCAACTCTGGCCCTTTTCTCTGAGTAACAACAACCTGAGGATTTGGATACTTCCTTTTCTTCAACCTCCTACCAGATAACAAAAATTCTTGTCACTTCTTTTTAATAGCCACCTAATCATATTCAACAAAATTTCCTGGTCTTTCCAGAGTTAACAAATACTTAAAAATTTTTAAATAGAATCCTGTCTGTCCCCAGACTTCATCTTGAAATTCCATCAAAACCACATCTAAGGGGAATTCCCTATCACCAAAATAATAGGGTTTATCAATGTTTGAAATAATCCATTTCAAAATACCTCTTTTTTCCACCAAATCCACCATAATTATTATTTTAAATACACCATATTGTCCCCCAAAAAAAACCTTTTTACTGAGAATTAATTTCAGATTTGTGGCTTTATTTTTGTGTTGTGAAATACCTTTTAAATAATTACAAACTTTTAACTTTGATACCCCCTAATCTGCACATAACTGAGCCAAAAATTTTAACCATTAACTTTGCCTACTTATTATAAAATATTTTGAGTTTTTGCCTCTGAACCTTCCAACCCTATTTTAACCAAATTTTCTTCTACCTCTTTAACACCCTTTTCAGCATCAACCACTTCTTCATAATCCAAAATCCTTTTAAAAAAATTATCTAATAATACAACATATACACCATTCACCAATTTACTACTATCCCACAAAATTTCACCATCCTCATTATAATGTACTACATCTTCTCCAAACTCCATTTTACCAAACTTATCTACACCAACATCAAACTCCCAAAGCACATAATTTTCCAAATTTATACAACTAGCCAGTTTGTCCTCATGGGGGAGGTTTTCATCATCATTATTTATACATATTGAGCCAGCCAATTTAGCCTCATGGGGGAGGTAAGGAAAGTCTTCAGCACCTTTTGTGCTGGCCTTGATAACAGGTATATCTTCATCAAATTCTTTGGAGTCATAATCCTCTTCAGTAGGTGGTCTTCTTGATAATCCATCTGTAATAGTAAATTTCATGCCAGGATTATGAACTAAATTTAAAGATAAATTTTGAATAAAAGCTACCCATATGGTCATGGGTGAATTTAGTAAACTAGGGGAATTAGTAATTTGAATTAAATATTTTTCATCCACTTGAAGTTCAAAGTGTTGACCCCATAAAACATTTTGCAATTTCTTCAGTATTTTTGCCACTCCACAGAGCTCTAATTTAGGTTGAGAATATTTTGATTCCACCACATTAAATACAATGAATTCATACCTGACTGGTCAGATGTAACCAGCTTTATCCATCTGAGAAAAAACAGCCCCAGTAGTAATTTTAATTAAGTGCACAGTCATATAAATCCTACATTCTTCTTTACCATAATATAATTTATGGAGCACAATATCTTCTCTAACCACCTTCTTTAGCTTCACAAACACCTCTTCACATTCATTGTACCACTCCCTATCAGCATCTTTCCTAGTCAACTGTCTCAATGGAGCTTCCAATGAAGAAACATCCTTGATGATCATTCTAACATAAACACATACACCTAAAAACCTTCTAACTTTGGCCTTATTCTTGGTTTTTGGCCAGGACTGAATCTTGTTTATCTTCTTCTTTGAGATTATCCTACTCTCTCTACATACCACATGACTTAGATTATCCAAAGCTGGTACAAAACAAGAAACCTTTGATCCAGAAATAGTTAAACCAGACTCTTCAATCCTAAAAAAAATAGTCTCTAGAACAACAGAATACTCCCAGATAAATTTTTTTATCCCTGGATTCTCCTCCAACACTTCATTATCATAATCTGTAGAGAAACCTTTAATTCCACCATCATCAACAAATAAACCAGCATATTGTGGAATTTTGTCTTGAAGAATCCAAGTCATCTGAGCCTGATAAACAGCAATTAAATATGTTGCACCTTGATATAATCTTTTCAATTGTAATTTTACAAGTAGAGTATAAAAAGTAGTGAGAGGCCTAGAATCAGGATGTAATTCTCTCTCACTATATCACCCCATGATATCAAACAATCCATAACACACTCTACCAGAAAAAACTTCTACAAACTCCTCTGCACTAGGTGGTATATCAGCATCTTTTATTGCAATCCTATTTAATTCCCTAAGATCATCAAATACCATGAGCTTTCAATTGAGTTTATTGATACAAAATACTAGACTCAAGTAGTTTTATGAGGACTACTCATATAATCCAGTTTAAATTTGTTCTCAAATGACTTCAATATAATCATTTTTTGAAGCTTAAGGGATTAGAATTGGCTTTTGCCGCCATGCTTCATGAAATGCAACAGGAATATAGTAAGGCTCCCCATAAGAATTCTTCAACACATCTATCTCTTCTTCCACAAAATCAATGGGCTTCTGCATTTTTACCATCACATCCAGCAGCAACTTCTTCTTTTCACCTGAAAACCAATCTTCAGGTAAAAAATTAACAACACCCAGTCTCTCAACAGTAATTCTTGATGTTTCAGAAAATTCAGGTAGATTCTTGACTAAAGGACAGCCATATGGATCTCTTGATAAAATTAGCCTCTTCAAAGGTGGGTTTAATTCAGCTGGCAGAAGTTTGTTAATTGGTCTGACCTTATTAGCTAACTTTTTATATGTTGCTGAATTGACATCCACTTTGAACTGAGGAATAAGATCTTTTATAGATCCACTGTTAAATAATTTGTAATAAGAATCCTATTCATCATCAGAATCAGAGAAAATATAGTTTGAAATATATTTTTATTATTAATTTTGAAATTTTTAACCCCGTTTCTTTCATCTAATTTTGGATCTAGTTTTCCATCACCATAACTACCATTTTCCTCCTCAAAATCCTTAGTAAATAAAGCTGGAAGTTTAACCTCTTGCTGGAGAACAGAAATAGAATTATCACAAATATTATTTTTTAAGAATTAATTATACTAAGATTTTTTTGTTAATTTTGATGAGTTAATTGCAGTTTATCCTCTTGCTGGAGGCCATATAATATACCACCAGAAAATTCACCACTATTTTCCGCCACATTAACCAAATTACCCTTCCAATTTTTATCCAACACAATACAACCCATCTTTCCTGTTGAACCCTTTTTAAAACTTATAGAAAAATTTGATAAAGATAACAAACATATTCAGAGATCCAACACATAATGACACTACAAAGAAATATCAACAGAGAATAATTGTGAATCCACTTGAATTATCTCCAAGTGAGCTGACTATTTCAAAACGGGATCTCTTCTGGAGGAGAGATTACCAAATTAGAGCAATCAGCCCTACCTACCCCAAATAATGGGGTTTACATTAAATTCTTGAAGGAAATAAAAGAATCTAACAAAATCCAAAAAAAAGATTAAAAAATGAAGCCAATTTGAAGGTAGTTTATTCTCATTTTTTAGGAATTAAATTCTTGATATCCCCTGGTAGGAATCATAAATGTGCCCCAAGGGCACTTCCACAAATTTCTAACTCCACAAATTCCAACATCCAGAATTTTTCCGCCCAAAGGAAAAAAAAGAATAACACACCTTTTTCCAAATTATAGGTTAATCCAAGTCATTCATCCCATCAATCAATGCCTCTGCACTCTTCATTAGTACAGGAAAAATAATATCCAGCTTTAAAATCTCTTCCTGAGATTGAAAAAAATACTTTAAAGATAAATCCAATCTGGAAACAAAATCTTCCTTTTCATTGCAGATACTTTTTGCTTCTGATGGTAAAACCAAAGAGGAATTATCCTCTGAATAAGCCTTCAAATCAATCAGCACAATATCTTCCCCAAAATCCAAAATTTCTTCATTAGTGACAGAAAAATCTTTATCTTCAGAAAACTCTTCTTTCCCAACAGAATTTTCATCCAAAATAATATCTTCAGGCTGGCCAAAATCTTCAGTAATAGCTGAATCTATAACTTAAATAGAAACTACATCTTCTACACCATCATATTTTTTACCTCTTGAGTCACCAAAGTGTCTCCTTCAGGGTCCATATTAGCAACAGTCAGAGAATCTAGATAGTACAAAACAGCCTTCTTTAACAACTCTATAGATGGAATCCTACTTTTCCCAGTTCTACTAGTCTTCATCAAATTAGCATTTGAAAAAAAATCCCAAAAAACCTATTTAACGTTATTTCACATTGACTTCCAAAAAATCATATTTTGATTCATATTCAAGACATAAAGCATCACAACCTAAAACATAATCTAAAAACACCTGAAATTTGACAATAAACTGATAATAATTCCCCAGAGATGTTACACCACCTTTAGATTCACATTTCCTAGCTATATTCTTGAGATCCTCCAATAAATAAACCATTGCCCCCTTTTTAACATCTCCATATTAAGCTTCTCCCAATCTCAAACTTTATAGTCATCCATATTGATAACCTCTTTTTCCACATCTCTGTCCACAATAAGCAACCTAATCTGCTTCACCATATCTAAAGGTAAAGCACCATCAATTACAGAAGCAAATTCATACCTATGTAGAAGTCCATTCAAATCATAACCAGAAAACTTGGGCCCATCCCAAGATACAATTCTTACTGATTCCCTAATAGGGAGTGTCAGTTCTGGTAAATTGTCACTTAGCTTAAGTGCCAATTTCAAAGCAAATCAGCACTTAAATTTTGTAAAAAAGTCACTTATTTCAAAAATGGGTATAAGTTATGACCTCAAATCAGCACTTTTTTCCCAATTTCTTTTTCTCAACCACATGTTGGCTAAATAATCCCTTCCTTTCCCACCCTTTCACTGTCACATGAGACACCCAGACCTCCATTTCCTCATCAATCCAGGGCACACACTCCTCGCTGAGATTTGAAACATTTTATTGTGAAATTTTAGCCAAGCATGTTTTTTTCCTTATTTTTTTTATATTTTCAACCTTTTAACCTCTTTTATTGTAACATACCGGTTTCATAATGCCTCCCAGTAAATCCAACACTCAGAATTCAACTCAAAAAAATGCTACATCACAAAGGTCTTCTGGTAATGCAAGCCCCTCACTGGAGAAATCAAAGTCTGGACAGCTAAAAAAGGAAGGTTATCTCATCATCTTCAACTTCCTCAAAATTAAATAAAATTATGATGCATGTTTTGGATGTGAGAAGTCCACCCAAATTGGAGGTCCATCTTCATTGAAGGTCAATGGCTTCATGTTAATGGCAAATGAAGTAAAAAATAAAATATAAGGGAGAATCAACATCAATCCTAAGCAAATGAAGGAGAGGCTCAAAAGTTATCAATCCAAATATAAAAAGGCTCATTTCGCTTCAGCTTCCACTGGCTCTTGTATTGATGATGATGATATGGAGATTGGAATTAATACTGTTTCTGAAAAGCCTAATGTCATGTTTCCTTTCTATGAGGAAATGAATAATCTCTTTGGTTCCTGGGTTAATTTCAACCCTTGGTTTATACAAAATAATACTAGGGATATTCCCTCTGGATCTCAACAAGCAAAAATTCTCCCAACACACCTGAAACTCAAGGACATAAATCCCCTCCATCTTCTAGCCATAGTTCACCTGAATATGATCCCAACTATCAAGAGGAACAGTTATTTTGGAGTAGATCTGAGTCTTCAGAGCCCCAAAATTTTAATGCGTTTTTAATTTCTCTTTTTTCTTCAATTATTTGCTAAATTGCTCATTATTTTTTTTCTAGTTTCCTCCTACTCAAACTCAAATTTCCAAAAAGAATAACAATTCTGGAAATGACAATCCTGATTTTCCAGCTTCTTTAGATGAACTTCCTGAACCCTCTAGCTTAAAATCCAAACTAAAGCTCCAGGCTTCAGCTTCAATGAGCCTGAGCCATCTTTTAAAATGTGGTAGTACTTCAACCAGCTCTTTGTCCTCCCTTGACAATTATTTTTCAAAAAAAGATATAAGTAAGAATTGGTCTTTAGATTTGGCGGAAATATTTTTTCACTTCAATGAAATTTTGAAAAGGCTAACTTTGAGGCAGAGGAGATGAAAAGAGCTCACTTTTTCTTGGAAAAAACAAAAGACTGTGAATTTCAAAGAGAAATGGCCAGGTGTGAGTTGGAAAAACAAGAAAGTTAAAAAAAAGAATTCATTACAGAATATATCAAAACTGGCTAATCTTATTAGGACATTAATAAATTACTTAACTTTCTTGATTGATTAATTGATTAATTGATTAATTGGTTAATGGTTGGGGAATGACTTTAATAATTACTTTTAATCTTACAAAAAATATTTATATCATGATATTATGATAACACCATTTTTCCTTACTGGAATCTAAATTTTTGCTCTTTTGGAATTCTAGATGGTAAAATAATACTGACACTTGTGAAAATATCCTCATTTCCAACATAATTTTATCACATCACCACCATTTTTCATTCTAAATAAATTTAAGTCAACAAAATTCTTTATCTGTTTGAAAAATTTGGCAATACCCTCCCCTGCATTTTATAGAAGTAAGGGGTGAGTATCATCAAATTTTTATAAGTCATCAATTTCTATGTCAGATTTAAAAAACTTAGAAATAACCTCCCCTGCATTTTATTGAATTAAGGGGTGAAAATCACCATAATTTACTATAATTTCATAAATTAATAAATTAATAAATAATATAAATCAAATTCACAAGTTTTAAGGCAATGAAAATTCCTCAAGAAAAAATGTGGACCAAGTCTAGAAACTAAGTTTAGGACTTTCCACAGGTATGGGTGAGCTGAACCCCATGAAAAAATTTAATGTTATCATGATTAACGTTTATACAGCACAAGGTCATTGGCTCATTAATTTAGTTTAGTAAATTGAAATATCAGATTTATTTATCAAAAAATTATGAAAGAATAAAAAATATTCAATGACTTTACAAATTCCCATAATTTTTTGATCTACATAAAGTTTTGTTTAATTTATTATATTTAACTTATTTTTTTACCTTGTTTATCCTTTGGATTAGCTTTTGAATTATTTGGAAGGAGAAGCCAAAATGAGTAAAGTAGTGACAAGATTCCAAACCTGGAGGAGCTTTTTTTGTTTGGTGATTATTGTGAGAAGAGTTCCAAACTTATTTGATGATTCCATTTCCTAATCCAAAACTGATTATACACCTATGATCCAGGAAATATAAACCATGTCTTTTAATTTTAGCAGGTGAAGGAATAGGTTGTCCAGTTATAGAATTGATATAAGAGAAGATCCCCAAAGTAAGATAATTGGAATCATTTGAATTAGTATGTATCTTGTTATGAAATCCAGAATGAGTAATTATAACATTCGAAAACAATAGATACTCATTTCTAATTTCTTCCTAATCCAAGTCACACCAATTTGTAAATCCAACTCTGGTTACAAGTTTATGATTTTTTGAATAGCTTTATTACAGAGTTTTTAAACCAAAGAGCAAGAAAAGAATTAAAGGAAGGTAAAGAGTCCCATTTTGGAAATTCATTATCTATTCCCACTTTAGATAAATTTCTGAGAAAATAATAGATGCCTATAGAATTAAAATGGGTGAAATATATTGAGAATGAAACAATAAAAATTATTATACATATTAAGAGTATAACATTTAATAAATTCCAGTCTCCATCCCAAACAAATCATGATACCACCAAACAAGTTCTTATTCCTTATTGGTAAGCAAGCTAAAGCCATTTGATATAGTGTTGTAATGAGATCAGATATTTCAATAAAGGATTCATCTTTCACTCCATTGAATGAGTTATTTTTTTAAATAAATTAAGGTTTTTAAAAGTATTACTGATTACAGCCTTATCTTCATTACCTCTTGATTTAATTAGATATTCAATATCTTCAGGTAAATTCTTGGGATATATGTTTTTTATTGAATTTAGTTTTATAATATCTGATGTTTGATATATGGCCAAATAAAATATTCAAGTATATTTTTTCATAATTCTTTTATTTTGATAAGATCAATCATCATTTCTTATTTTTGAAGGTTTTGAAGAAGATTGAATTGAAGTAGAAGTTAAAGAAGATGATAAAGAAGATAATGATGAATATAGATGTGTAAGGCTTTAATAAGAAGAAACAGTTTTTATTTTTTCTGAAATTTTTTTGATGATTGAAATGAAATAGAAATTAAAGAAGATGATAAATAAGATAATGATTAAGATAGAGGTTTAAGGCTTGAATCAGAAGAAACAGACATTTTTTTTCTGAAAAAAAATTTTACTGGTCAAAAAAATGTCAATTTTTTAAAAAAAAAAATTAAAAACTGACACAATTTAAATTAAATGACCTAAAAGTATTTCTGCAAATACTTAATAAAAATAATTATTACTTTACATAAATATGACAAGTTTTTTTGCTTAATTCTGCACAAAAAAGCAAAAAATTATAAAAAATAAATGTTAATAGAACCTTTCTGTCAATTTTTTAATTTCTTTCTCGTTGGTCCCTGTAAAATTTTTCTGTTAATTTTTTCATTACTAACTCATTAGTCCCCTTATAATAATTCTCCAAAGCCCACTCAAACTCCCTCCAAACCCTCCAAATCCTCACCAAAACACCCCCAAAAATAACCCCGAATTCTCTCCAAAATACTCTCTAACCCCCTTAACCCCCCTTACCTGCCCCAGCTGCTTATTTGTTAACAAACAATTTTTATCAATTTTTGTTTAACCAATTGAATTGCTAATTATTTGATTAGTTAATGAACAATCATTATTGATTGATCTTTAACAAACAAATAGGAGGGGGGTTAAGGGGGGATTTGGAGGGAGATAAGAGGGGAACTAGGGGAGGATATTTAAGCAGGTGTTGAGGGGTTTGAGTGGCTTTGAGGGGGGGGGTAAGGGGGGATTTGGAGGGAGATAAGAAGGGAACTAGGGTAGGATATTTAAGTAGGTGTTGGGGGGGTTGAATGGGTTTGAGGAAGGGTTTGAGGGGGTTATATGGGGGGATTGAGGGGGGGTTGAGGGAGTTTTAGGGGGGAGGAAAGGGGGGTTAAAGGCAGCCAAGGAGGAAGAAAAGGGGGCTTAGAGACGTCAAAAGAGAAGGGAAAGGGGGAAAGGTGGGAATGAGGATACCAAGGAGGGGGTAAAGGTGGGATAATGACCAGGCCAAGGAGGGATAAAGAGGGGATGATGGACAGTAAAAAAAGAGAAAAAATGAAGAGAAAGAAGAAAAAAAAGAGTTAATTTAACCATTAAAACCATTAAAACCCACTTACAAAAAAACAGAAAACAGAAAAAAAACAAAAAAATTATAATTAGCTAACAAAAAATCAAAAAATATGGATAAAATAACTTACCTCAAGAGATGAGATGAGAAAATAAATGAAACCAAAATTATTGAGTGATTTTTGAGAGGAAGTGTAAAAGGATATAAGGGATGAAGGAAAAAAAGAATTACTGAAAAATTATGTGATTTCATGTTGAGGTGGTGACCAAAAAAAAAGAGAGAGTGAAAAAGGGACTTTCACTGAAAATTCAAAATAAAAGTCAATATGAAAAAATAAAATTATAAGATCAAGAGAATAATACATGCAATTTGATCCTTTGGAGAGTAAGAAAAAAATCAAAAGGGTATTGTTGATAATAGTTGGAGTATTATTGGAACAATGATGGAGCATATCCCAGTGGGAAGAAAGATTAATATTAGATAAAAATGAATGAAATTTGTAATAATTAAAGAAAAAATTGCTAAATATTGCAATGTGATAGTGTGATTAGAATAGTTTTTTCCTGTTTGCTAGTGGTTTGAGAAATAGAAGTGTTAGATAAAGTGGAAGGTGTTTCAACTTGTTCATCTTCATACAGCTCTAACCATTGATCATTGAGATCAGAAAGTAGGTGATGAAGTATAGTGCAACACAGAATCCAGATGATCACTGCATCCATTTCAGACCTATTTCTAAGAGGAATTCCTAATTCTCTTAAACTTGAAAAACAACCTTTCAAGATTCCAATAGAATTTTCAATACAGACTCTTGAATTTGCCAAATAATTGTTGAACTTGGAATTTTTACTGTCTTCAGATGCTGCTTTCCAAAAATCAGGAAGTACATACTTTTTATTCAAAAAAGCGGAATCTGAAAGAAGATAGTAATCTTCATTGAAGAATTTTTCAGGGTTTTTTAAAATATGCATTCTTTGAAAGACGTAGGAGTCATGCCATGAACTAGGATAGCCAGAAAAGAAAGATATAAGTTTTTTGTTTTCATCACATATAAGCTAAACAGAAATTAAATATCTATAGAAAAGATACAGTTTCTTGTGTTAGTATGAGAGAAAGAGAAAGAATAGAATTAGAAATAAGCTACCTCTTTTTATGGTAAAAGTAATTGTTTCAACCTTAAGCAGGTTTCTGACTCAAAGGAACAGTAGTACCATCAACAAAACCAATACATCCTTGGAAGCCCTCTGCTTACATAACCTGAGATGATTCAATTTTCTCTTTTTTACTTGGCCAGGTGAGAGGTTTAGATTCTAAGTAGTTTATAGCAGTGATTCATTGTTTTGTATAAGTGTTAACAGAGCCATAACCTAAATTAAAGAAATTGTACAAACATTTCAAGGAAGCTCCATTACCATTGGAGCCCAAACAGTATAGTGTGATGTCAAATTAAAATGAAGGATCATGTTGTGGGTTTTGAAAATTATTGTAAAAGATTGGGTGTTCCTGAATCACCTCAAGAAAATTAAGGTAAAATTCCTGAGAAGTCCTGAACAACTGTCTAAAACTGGGTACAGATAGGTTAAGAAGGGCTTGAATAGTGTACTTGGGGGTATGAAGTACTTGAGGCTTTCTAGGAAGAAGGTAAAATTTCTTGGCCACTTTTGATAAAAAAAGAAAATCTTCTTTAAGATCAAAATCAGAATCACAATCAGAGTCAAAGAGGAGACCAAGAGATATGAAAGTCATTGCTTGATGTAGCTTATCAAAATTTGAGAGTGAGGAACGCATGGCTCTTATGTGGTATAAAAATGTAAATGATGTACAATTTTTTGAGTTATGAAGTGTTATGCTGTGGAGTTCTGTGTATTAATTCAATGATGCTGAAAAATAAGTGAAATGGTATTTTATGGTGAAATCAGCACTTTTGGTTGAGAAAGTGAAAATTTGAATGAAATAAGTGACTTATTTCATTTTGGAATCCACCAGTGTTGGGGCTGGTGTGTTTCAGAAATCTGCACTTAAATAAGTGTGGATTTTCAAGAACTGACACCCACTAATAGGTACACCAGCAGCCAAAAGAGTAGATCCAATAGCAGAAGACATCTTAAAAACCAAAAATCAAGCATAAGAAAGAATTCCAAAAATAGCCTCATTCAGGCTAAGATAGTTCAAGTACCATATAATTTTTTTAAAAGCCAGAGAATTTGAAACCCCATTTTGGGCCCCACCAATGTAGAAAGACTCTTACAGTTGCCTTGCTGTAAACAGAATTCAAGGTAGTTAGATAAACAGAAGAAAATACTGTCCCTTTAAGTAAAATAAGAGTCCAAATTAACTAAACCAAAGTCTCTACTAGATAAGAAAATACCAGCTGACTAATTGATATTAAAAATTTAGAGATGTAGAGTTGATGTTCTTTATATTAGGAGAAAGAAATACAACAGTAAAGTTGTAGTGAGAAAATTTATTTAAATGATAGACTTTTATGTCTTTATGAAGTTTTTTATTTTTGTGAAAATATTTTAGAAATAAGTCCCTGAAGCTGAGACCTTTCTAATGATATCCTATGAGTGTATATTTATAAGTTTTTGTGTAATATTTATGATGAAATATATAAAAAATGTTATATTATAAGGATATTATAATTTATGAAATTTTATGTAAAAATGATAATGGTAGTTTAATATTATGAATTTTTGTTGCTTTATGATAGATTCTAGATCAATAGATGATCATACTAATTTTGAGTCAACAGCCTTCATATGCATAGTCTAGTCATGTGCCAATTTTTTCCCTCTGTAATATCCCTGAGCTTTTATGGACTTCCAGAATCAAATAGAACCTTAAAAAACTAATAATAATCTAAAAAAAATTAAAAATGATAGTGTTGAGCTTTTGAAACCTCCCATTAAGTCTTAGTAGCCATAGAAAGCCTATTCATCAAGCTAAAAATTATTAAAGCAAAGTAAACTATTAAAAATAAAAAATAATCCAAAATACTTTAAAAAATTATAAAAAATATAGGAAAATTGTTAAAACCTCCCCAAAAATTTATAAAGGCTCTTTAAAATTTTAAATTTCATTTCAATGAATTTTTAAACCTATTCTTGCATTTCTTGACAATTAGATAAATGTTTCATCTTGACTTGATTAATTGACCCAATTTTGCAATAAACAATTCTTTCTTTTCATAATAAAAAAATTAAAATTAGATTAGCCTTTCCAATCTCCATAAAACTCATCCCAAGTTAAATGAAAAGTATTTTAATTTCCATACTAAAATTTAGACTTCTA
This sequence comes from Hemileia vastatrix, assembly GCA_030280995.1. Lineage (NCBI taxonomy): Eukaryota > Fungi > Basidiomycota > Pucciniomycetes > Pucciniales > Zaghouaniaceae > Hemileia > Hemileia vastatrix. Next base: position 21,851,238 of record JASXTE010000001.1, on the reverse strand, counting down.
CACTGTGAGGCATGAAATGATGCATGCCAAGCAGAAATTGACAACCTCACCAAGATGGAAGTCTGGACCAGAGATTTTCAGGTTGAGTTCAAGTACAGAGACATGAATAGCTTGAATAGTCAGTTTTATAGAAGATTTTAATGGTTCTATATGAATATTGATGTACAAATCCAATAAGTATTAAAATATAACTCAATATAAGGGTCTCAGTAATATTAATCTCACTATTTATAAATGGGTTGCAATCTTGCAGTTGGTAGAAAAATAGAGAATATAATTTAAAAAAGATTCAAAGACTTTAAAAGTAATAATGAAATGTATTTTAATTATAATGGTTATATGCTTTAATTTTAATGATAAAGAATGTAGAAAACAAAACCAAGAACCTCCTTCTTTTATACCCAATAATCCTCTATTATGTCCTGCCAAATTAAAAAATCCTATACATGGCTAATGACGCCTCATTCAAGATAATAAACCTGCCCATAAATATAAGGAATGATTAATAACACTGTGGGAAGGTCGTCTAGAAGAAGGAGAAGAAGGAGAAGAAAATAAAACTAGAGAAAGGGTAATCAAAGAAAGAAGAAATGAAGACAATAAAAAAATTTAAGTAAATAAATTTAGAGAAAATACAACAAAAATTTATGAGAAATAAAACAAAGTTGAGATTTAATGTGAGTGATAAAATTTTGATTCAAGTAAGAAATGTATTCTCTGCACAGCAAACAAATTTTATTATTAATAGAATTAAAGCAACCTTAGTTTTATTATTGAGTATTGATATTAGAATTGTAATGCTAATAAAAATAAAAATAATAGGGGGTATCAATTTTCAGGGTTCCACAATTAAATTAATTGCGGAAAATAATCTGCATACCCCAATTATCTTCCGCAATTATTTTTGCTAATAATTGGGTTATTAGACACTTTACGTGTCAATGTTCACCTCTTATCCAGCATTTTTTTACTCAACTTTTCATAACCACATCTTGGACAACTTTCTGTCATAACCACATCTTGACCTACTTTCTGCCATAACCACATCTTAGACTACTCTCTGGATATTCCTTCTACCTTGCTGCACACTCACCTTCTCATCCCATCCAGTCCATTCTATCCACTCAGAACCCCTCACCATCTCATCTGCTTGTTTCTGCTCCTTTTCATCTTCATTTATATTTTAACATGCCTTGTCATCCTAGATCTTCTCAAACACAGTTATCATCCAGATGTTCTTCAAATCCTACTACTCCCTCTTTCCCCTACTCAGCCAAGAAATCTAAGACCGTTCAATTAAAAAAAGATGATCATCCTATTCTTATCAACTTGCTGAAAACCAAATCTAACTATGATTCTTGTTTTGGTACTGAGTATGCGACTAAAGTAGGACAGCCCCCAGCATCAAAAGTTAATGGCTACCTTCTAATGGCAAATGAATTACAGAATAAGACCAAGGGAAGGATTGATCATTTGCCTAAACAGATGTCTGAATGCTTCAACAATTACCAAGCCAAATACAAGAAGGCAAAGGCTCTTTAATTTTCCACTGGTTTTGGGGTTACCAACATCAAATCCATAGATGATAAACTTGAATCTTTATGTCCTTACTTTAAAGATATGGATGCAATTTTTGGAGAGAGAGCCAATGTTAATCCTGTAAACATGTTGAATGGAGAAGATCCTATCTCCAAACATGATGTTGAAGCAAATATTTTCCCATCCTCTTCCTCCACTCAAGCCTCCCCTCATTTGAATGAGACCAATCCAGATAGCTTTTATGTAGCTCTTATTGGAAATTTAACCCAACCAAATCTAACTCAGTTCTGTTTCTTTTTTATTTTTTATTTTATCTTATCAATTCTTTTTTTTATTTACTTATCTTTTTCTTATTTCTTAAAAGACTGACAAACAAACCCAGGATCCTCAATCAACTGAATCTGAAGGTAGCGACAATGATGAGGAGGAAAATATGACCTTGAACAAGAAGTGTAGGGTTTTAAGTAGTCTAAATTTCAACTCCCAAAGAAGACGAGAAAGAGATACTTCATCACAAACCCCTTTTTCATCTATGGAAAATTTTTTAGAGAAACATGATGCTGGTAAGTGATACCATACCTCTTATTACTTTACTCTTCTTTTCTTCTACTTTATGTTAATTTTTATTATCACTCTAGAACAAGTGAAAATTTATAAAGAGACTCTAAGCTTTGAAAAGAAGAAATACGAGCTCTCTTTAAGGAGGGATGATAGGCTACAAGATTTGGAAGAGAGGAAGTACAAGCTCTCTTTACGGAAGGATGATTGGGCCCAAGATTTGGAGGAAAAGAAGTTTGAGCTAACTCTAAGTATTAAAAAATCAAAAAAAGAGGAGAAAACACTAAAACATCAAAACCTATTAGAGCAGATGAAATATAAGTTTGATCATGAAGAAAATTCCAAAAAGAAAGATTTCTTTATAGAATGTGTTAAAGCTAATAAATCTGTTGAGGAAACTGAACGTTTAAAGAAATTGTTTAATGACTATTTTGCTTTATTTCTCTCACACTCCAACTGTTCATATTTGTTTGTACATAAAATTTACAATAATTTCCTGTATTTCATTACTCTATCAATCATTTCTTGAATTTTTGTATTTTAATGTTAAATATTCTTTTTTTAAATAAATTTTTCATGTCTCCTTTGAAAATTTGACAATCCCCTACCCCTGGATTTTTTTGAAGTAAGGGGTGGGTATCACCAAAATTCTATCATGTCATGAATCTTGAGAGTCTTATATGAAACTTTGGCTTTACTACCCCCTTCATTTTACTGGTATCCCCAAAATTCTTACAAGTCAAGAACTTCACAAGTCTTATAAGAAATTTTGGCAATAGCCCCACTGGATTTTATTGAAATAAGGGACAGGTATTACCAAAATATTTACAAGTCAAAAATTTTACATGTTACATTTGAAAATTTGGCAATACTCCCCCCCTACATTTTATTGAAGCAAGGGGTGGGTATCACCAAAACTTTTACAAGTCTTCAATTTTGAATATCAGATTTGAAAATTTGGAAATACCCCCCCCCCTGCATTTTATTGAAGTAAGGGGTGGAAGTCATCTAAATTTAATATAATTACATAAATTATTAAATAAATATCTAATATATATCAATTTCCCTAGTTTAAAGTAATGACGATTCCTCAAGCCAAAATGAAGATCAAATCTAGAAACAAAGGTTTGGGACTTTCCACAGGTGTAGGCTAGAGGAACCCCATGAAACAAATTAATGATATCATTATTACCTGTTATACAACCAAAGGTCGTTGGCCCATTACTTTAGTTGAGGAAATTGATATATAAAAAATATTTATTAAAATTTATGAAAAAATATAAAATTTTTGATGACAACTCTAATCCCCATACTTTTTGGATCTAGATAATTTTAAATTGATTAATTTTACCTTGTTGATTCTTTGAATAAACATATGACTGATTTTAAATGAGCAACCAAAATGTGTGAAATCTTGACAGGATTTCAAACCAGGAGGAGCTTTGGTTGTTTGATGATTATCCTGAGAAGAATTCCAAATAGTTTCGATGATACCATTTCCCAAACCAAAATCAATGATGCACCGGTGGTCTGGAAAATATATACCATGTCCTTTTATTTTAGCTGGAGATGGTATTGGTTGGCCAGTTATCAGATTGATATATGAGAATATAGATGAAGAGTAGGGTGATGGAGCTAAAAAAGAAAGTAAAGAGGGAGAGAAAAAAAGGTTAATTTTACCATTGAAATAAAAAATAACCACTTACAAAAATAATTTAGATAAAAAAAATAAAAAAAACAGAAAAAAAACAAAAAAAATATAATTAGTAATCAAAAAATCAAAAAAAAGAATAAAATGACTTACCTGGAGAGATGAAGTGACAAAATAAATGAAACCAAATTGTTTGAGGGATGTTGGAGGAGATTAGGAAAAGGATATAAGGGATGAATGAAAAAAAGAAACAGTGAAAAATTATGCAATTTTAGAAAATATGTGATGTCATGTTGAGCTGGTGAAAGAAAACCAATGAGCCATCCAAAAAAGAAATATTCACCATAAATTCCAAAAAAAATGAATATGCAACAAACAAAAATACCAAGCCAAGTGAATAAAGTATACAAAGTGGAAATTTGGAGAGTATGAAAACAAAAAATTAAAAGGGTTGTGTGCCAAAATGGTGGAGGGTGATTGGCATAATGACAGAGCTTATGCCAGTTGAATGAATGTTTTGCGATTAAAGGGATGGGAGAGCAGGCACTGGTTCAGTATCCTTTTCTTCATAAAGATCATTCCACTCATCCTTTAAATCATTTAAGATATTGTGGAGTATAATGCAAGTCATGATCCAATGATTCGCACTTTTGATCTCCAATTTTTTTTGAAATTGGATTCGGAGCTCCCAAAGACTAGAAAATCATCCCTTTAAAATACCTATAGAATGTTCAATACATACTCTTGATTGGTCAATGTGATAATTAAATTTAGTTTTGGAGTCATTTTCTAAGGTTGCACCATGGAAATCAGGTATAGTGTACTTCCCACTTGCATATGATGAGTCTGCAAGGAGGTACTGAGATTTGTCAAAGTATGAGTCTGGGGTTTGAGAAATCCTCATTCTTTGGAAGACAGAAGAGTCATTACATGATCCAGGGCAGCCACTGTGAAAAGCAATAAATTTTTTATTGAAATCACATATAAGTTGAACAGCAATAGAGTATCTAGAAGGAAGATAAAAAGTTAGTTCATGAATGATGAGAAATTGGAGAAGATTTTGAACAAACCTTTTTTTGCAATCAAGATAATGGTTCCCATCATGAGCAGGAATTTGACTCAAAGGTATAGTTGTGCCATCAACAAAACCTACACAGCCAGGGAAACCTTTGGCTTGCATTACTTGAGAGGATTCAATTTGCTGTTGTGGAGTTGGCCAAGCAAGTGTTTGAGACTTGAGGGTAAGGATAGCAATCATACAGTGCTTGGTGTATAATATCACTGTACCATATCCTATGTTAAATAGATTATCCAAACGTCTTACAGCAGCACCATTTCCATTTGAGCCAAAGCAACATAGTGCAACAGCAAGTTGAATGGAAGGATTACACTGTTTTTTATGGGAATTTTTACAAGAGATAGGATGTTCAGAGATGAGTTGATAAATTTTGAAGAAAGAATTGGGTGAATTTCTAAATAGCTGAATGAAGTTTAGTTGGAGAATGTTGAGAATGGAGCGGAGATCATATCGGGGATCATCATAAAGATTTGGAACCCTGGAAATGAGGTAACACTTTTTGGAAAGAAAACACAAATAGGCCAAGGCATCTCCCAAATCAGAGTCAGATTTATGGTAGAGAACTAAAACTAAAGTGATGGCATTAATAGTGAAGTGAAGTAGCTTTCTAGTAGAGAGGTGCTTCATTCTTTTCAGTAGTATAGGTGTTGGTAAAAGGTTTAGGTGATGAGTGGGAAGTGGGAATTTGCTGCCAAATGTGCAGTTGGGGTGTGTAGATAGAAAAATAACTCAAGTGTTTGCCACCAAAATTAAGTAGCATAAAGTGAGGAGAGACTTAAGGATGGCATCAGAAATTATATGTCATGTGACTTTCTTAAAAATTCATCATGAATGTGATGATTTTGGGATCAGGAATTAGGAACGGAAATTGGGGTATAAGAGGCAGGATAATGCATTATCATGGATTACTTATCCACTAGCCCTGGGGCTAGTGGATAAGAATCTTCCGCAATTAATAATATCTGATCCCAAGAAAATAAAATTCTGATCCCTAATTGCGGATCCCTGAACATTGATACCCCCTAATGTATATAGTGTAAGTGATTTTAACCAGAGAGGATTCCAAAGCCCTTTTATAGGCAAGAGGACCATCTAGGGCATTTCAATGGTATTTACAAAAGAGTAAGGTAATGTGAAACAAATGATTAAAATAATTGAATTAAAAACATACAAAATAAGAAACTTGAAACAATGAATTAAACCTGCAAATAAGCAACTACTTTTCCCACCATAAAGTTCCAAAAAAAATAATTAATATAATGAATAACTATGTGAGTATGAAACCTGAGAGCTGTGAGAAAGAAAATCCTAAATAGGATTTACAAATACATGTAAAGGGTTTAATTAAAACCAATAAAATCATTTTCACACCCAAATGTATTTAAATAATTTTAATTCAATTATAAAGAGAAATTAAATAAGTGTTTCTACTACTTAAAGTATTTTAATAATCAGTTTAATTGAAACAAATAATTAATTTGATATTATAACTTATTTAAAGTAAGAATTTACTATTATTATATTAAATAAGTGTTTTAATTTATTTAGTAATTTTAATGACACAGTTAAGGGTCATAAAAGCGCCCAATATTTATTGATAATACTATATGATACGTTGTATTTAGTATATAAATTTTATTATTTAAATTTTAATTATATTATAGGTTAAATTTGTTATTACACTTATAATACAATTTTAAACAATTAATTTATTAGTTTAGAAATATTAAATACATAAAAAATGAGCCATAATTTGATAGAATATAATATTCTTTTATGTAATAAAAATTTACTTAATATTGAAATTAATATAATAATTATTTTACTTATTCATAGAATATTTATATCATTTTTATTATTCAATAAAGTATTTTATTGTAACTACATAAAATATATAAAGTTATTCCTTTAATTGATTCCAGTAATTTATTATAAAAATCAACTGGGCTCCTGAGATAGCCTGGCTGACAAACACAATTAGAATAATATCACCCACCAAAATCCTGTAGTAATAGGGATAATCCATCAAAATAAAAGAATAAGAAAAAAAGAGAGTATATGCATGTAATACATTAAAATAAAAGACTAAAAAAGGAAATAATAACACTAAATATTAAAAAATATTAAGGGGGATTAACAGTAGAAATGAAGGGGTTAAACATTCTAAATTACTATGTGAAATCCCCATCCAATTATAACCAAAATTGACTGAGAACCCCAAAAAAGGATGTGAGATGTGGGGTAACTTAATGCAGTCCTTGGAAGGAGCTTGCATGGGTAAATCCTTGACTAATTTAGGCAAATTTAAGCCTGGTAGTGAATTAAAGGCTCCAATCTTGAGGTTTTTAATGAAATTAGTGCATATAATGAGGTCAATGTACCTACAATTAAATTAGGACACAAAATATGTCAGCCTGTATATCCCCAGGACTGAGTAAAAAGTGCTTATAAGTTATGTTAAACACATGAACTATACATGGGAACAATAAATGAGAGTACACAAACAGTATACATAAGTAAAATTATGATAATACACATAAAATGCCATTATAACACCTTATATACATGCATATATCCACCTTTTATAAGTCTTATGTACTTAATACTAAGTTGGAATATGTTAGGGTAATCTTAAGAACCTTAAGTATAAGGCTACATAAATTTTAAGTACACTTAAAGCTGTTATATTCATTGTTTTACACAAAAAATAAGAAATGCGCTTTATTTCACTTAAAAGTTGACTATATGCGCTATAAAATTGAGAATATCAAAATTGCGCTTTGACAGATCAATTGGGCTCATTTAGAACTATTGATTTGGCTATTTAAATGCATAAAAATAACACTTTTCAAATTTGGTGTTTTTTATGCCAGAAATGGCTTCTGTGTACTGGCTACATACTGCCTGCTTTTTTCCCGTGTGAATAGCTTCATTTTTATCAAAGCTAGCTTTTTCACACTATAATTACCCCACATTCTACTCCCACTGTGGGGAAACACACTAAAATAGGCGACAGGTGCTTATTTAGTGTCCTAGCTTAATTAATAATGCATTGACCTTGTTTATATGCACTAATTTCATTAATAACCTCACTCTTGGCACCTTATTTCATCACCACGCTTAAATTTGCCTAATTTTAGTCAAGGATTTACCCGTGCAAGCGCCTGCCAAGGACTGCATGTAGTTACCCCACATCTCATGCCCTTTTTTAAGTTTTTGGGTGGTTTCTCAGTCAATTTTGGTTATTTTTGAATGGGAATTTCACGTAGTATAATGTCAGGATTAGCCCCTCCATTTCTACTGTAGATCCCCCTTATTATTAAGCTATAATTAACCTTAAAAAGTCTCCTTTAACCTTGCTATAATATTGTTTTCCATGCATATACTCTCTTTTTGTCTTTTCTTTAATTTTGATGGATCTCCCTTATTATTAATAGGATTTTAGTGGTTGTTGTTTGTTTAATTATGCTATTGGTCACTAGGGGCGTTGATGGAGAGGTCTATTACTTGCTTGAAGGCGTCATTAGCATTGTATTGAATGGTACATCAAGATGTTTATTGGGAAACTTAGTGTGTATAAAAGGAGGGGGTTTTTGGTCTTGTTTTCTGCATTCTTTATCATTTACAATTTACCAATATAATCAAATAAATTACAATACATATCAATTAGTACTTTTATAAGACTTTTGAATAGTATCTGAATTATAAAATCTATTTTTCTACCAACTACACAGATTGTAAGCCATATATAAAAATAGTGAGAGTTATATTACTGAGACCTTTAATTTTGATTATATTTTACTACTTATTGGATTTAGATTACAATATTCATATAGGACCATTAAAATCTTCTAGACAACTGACTATTCAAGCTAGTTCACGTCCTTGTACTTGACCTTAGCCTGACAAAATAAGCCCCTGTTACCTATTTTAGCCTGTTTCCCCATAGTGGGTGTACAATGTGAGTTAATTATAGTGTGAAAATTCCAAATTTTCTAAAAATGAAGCTATTCATGTGGGAAAAATGCAGGCATTATGTGGCCAGTACACAGAAGCCATTTCTGGCATGAAAAACAAAAAATTTGAAGAGTGTTTTTTATGCATTTGAATAGCCAGATAAATAGTTCTGATTAAGATAAACTGATCTGTCAAGGTGAATTTTTAATATTGTTAAATTTATAGCACATATATTCAATGTTTAAGTGATTTAAAGTGCATTTCTTGTTTTTTCCATCAAAAAATGAAAAAACAGCTATAAGTCTACTTATAAATTATTTAGCCTTATGTTTAAGGTTTTTAAGATTACCCTGAAATATTCCAACTTAATATTAAGTACATAAGACTTATAAAAGGAGAACATTTTCATGTATATAAGGTATTATATTGGCATATATAGTGTTTAATCATTGATTTCACTTATGGATACAGCTCATGTACCTTTAACTATTGTTCCCATGTGCACTACATGTGTTTAAAATACTTAATAAGTAGTTTATACTCAGTTCTGGAAATATCCAGGCTGACACATACCCACCCAAAAAAAAACAATAAAAATCATGAAATATACATTTTAATTATTTTTATTTTTTAGGTATTCAGAAAAATCTGTAGCATTAAAGAGTAACTCTTTAAAGAAATAAAAGATAATAAAATTATGAATACTAGTTTCAAAACCCTCAGCTGGTTGAACAGAATATTATTTCTGTTTAAATTTTTTAAGAAGAGAGGATACATTTGAAATTTCTTTTTCAGGTATCCACTTATCAAATTCATTTGATTTTCCCTTATATCTTAATAAATACTCAGTTCCATTCTATTTAGTAAGGATTAATTTCTTGAGTATTTTTTCAATCTCTTCTTTTTCCACAAGTTCTTCAGGCCGTTTCTTAGGCCTTCCTCTTCTTTTTAGAAACAAGTCAGGATCATTTGAATGGTAGGGTTTTAATAATGAGATAGGGAAAACTGGATTTTTCCTATCATATGGGGAATATAATATGACTTCCACAGCATTATTACTAACCATTTTGTTGACTAAAAAAGGTCCCACAAAAGGATCCTTTAATTTAACATTACCTTGTTAGTTAAAATTTAGTGTTGAAATTAGGACTTCATCTCCTTTTTTGAATTCAAATTCTTTATGAGATTTATCCCACCTCTTATTTTAATACTCAAATTCGCTTTGGATGAATTCTTCTTCCTGATTTATACACATTTGTTGTATATAAATAAACAATTTAGTATCAGGGTGTATATCTAAACTTGGTAATTTATTTAAATGTTTTAGTGGGGTGTTTGAAACATATCCTATCCAGATTTCAAATGGTTTTTTCTCTGTTAAAGAATGAGTTGTGCTATTATAAGCAAATTCATGGCCAGGAATTAATGTTACTCAGTCATGTGTGAATTTCTCATTGTCTTTTTATTCTAATACAAATGCACAATATCTTCCAATCATATATTCCAGAGTCTGTATCATAATATCAGCCAGTCCATCAGTTTTTGGATGGTGCGCTGTAGACAATTTCAATTGAAAACCTGATTCTTCCATCAAAGATTTCCAGAATTCTGAGCTAAATTTAGGGTCTGTGTCAGAGATTATGGCTTTGTGGAACCCAGAAGTATTCATCTTTTGAGTCCACCATACTAATTCCAAGTCTTTTTCAGATAATTCTTTGTGGGTAGGAATAAAGTTACACATTTTTGTTAGTCTACCCAAAATTACCCAGCAAGAATTGAAGCTTTATTTTCTTGCTAATGGAAAGGCAGTTACAAAGTCCATCTTTATAATTTCCCATGGAGATTTTGGCTGCTCTATTTTTTGAAACAACACATCTCTCTTCCCAGTAAACGTTTTATATTTTTGGCAAGAGTCACATGTTTTAATGTATTTTTGTACATCTGCTTTCATGTTTATCCACCATGCTTTGTTTTTAACTATAGTTAATGTTTTGTTAAAATAAAAATGGACAGCTAAGATGTCATCATGGAAAGTACTTAACATTTACTATTTCATATATGGAGGTATGAATATTACATTACTTAGATTTTTCCTATAATATATGTATCCATATTAAATTTACAGTTTACCTTTTTTCAATGCATTTTTATACTTTAGAGGTAAAGTTTTGATTAATGCACTCATTGAGGCATTTTTTGGATCATCAAAGATGGTTGATAACTTAGACAAATCTTTATCAGATGAATAATTCTCTAATATGTTTTGCATAAATTCTTTCTCTAAATCCACTATATAAATCCCAAATATATTTATTACCTCATTTTTGTTGTGACTAGTGATGATGATCTGTTATTGTTAATTACCACACCTTCATATCATGTTATGTGTACTATATATATATATACAACTTAGGGTTACTGCGGCACAGTTGAGTGTAACCTAACACCCGCCCCCTCAACAAGCCACAACAACCCATTGCTTAAAAGAAGAAAAGAAAGCAAAAGTAAAATGTAAGAAAAGAAATAAAAAAACCCCCTGCCCCAACTCTCAGGAACCCAATCCTTGAACTACATCTTATGTTAAACCCAATTTTAGACATTATCTATTATGTAATATATTACCCAAACGCTTTTTTAACACATCAGCTAATTGATAAGTTGTCTCTACCCATAATAGTTCTGCTTTCCTTTTAAACAGTTGTTGGTTAATATAAAAGAAATCTCTTTCGACATTCCGTGTATGTTTTTTGGATGCTTAATCTGATGCTATTTTGACAGTTGCCTGATTATCACATTTAAGTATTAGTGGATCAATGAAGTCTATTAATTCATTCATAATTTTCCTTATCCATATTCCGATTCTGGTAGTTGAGCTTAAAGCCATGAGTTCAGCATGACTTGCTGAGGTAGAGACGCATGGCATTCGCTTAGAGCTCCAAAAAATTAATGATCCTTGAAGCAATATAGCCATGCCCACAGTTGATCTCGAAGTTTCACCTCCCCAATTTGAATCTGAATAGGCTTCTAGCTTTCCAGTAATTGATGGTTGATTTCCCAAGAACGAATTCTTTTTTTGTGTGTGTGCCAGATATCCAAGAAAATGTCTTAGTTCTGTTCAATGAACTTCTTGTGGGAAGTTAGCAAAACGTGATAGTAAGTTGACAGCAAATGAAATGTCTGGTCTTGTTCCAGTTGCAATTTAATCAGTGAACCTATAATTGATAGATATTCCTTTGGGGAAGTAGGAAGGGAGGAAGCTGCTGGAAATGATAGATTGCAATGCTGAGGAAGAGGAGTGTCCCTGTTTATTAATGGTTGGCCACTTGACTTAAGTACATGGTCAATAAGATGCATTTGGATTAACATGAAACTGTCATTTGTTTGCACGGTTGTGATCCCTGCTATAGAGTCCAAAAAAATTTTCCCACTTTATTTTAAGGCTCTGTTTGAGACAGTGTTCTAGCAATTTTAGGCAATTGATTGAGCTTCCTGTTACTAGTCCATCATCAACATGGATCCATATAAAGGTTTTATTCATTTGGATTGATAGTAAATAGACACTACTATTGTATTGAGAAACTTGATATCCTGCTCCCTGTAGTGTGCCGCGTAGATGTTGCCACCAGAATCTGGTGGCTTGGCACGTACCATACAATGCTTTCTTGAGTTTTAATACTAGCCCATCCTTCTTTTCAAAGCCTGGAGGATCCTTTACCCAAATTTCTTCTTTCAGTGGACTATGCAAGTATGCAGCAGTAACACAAAATGAGTGAACAGGCCATCGATTTATTGCTGCAATTGTGAGAATAAGGAATTGGGAGACAAAGGTTGCCGTTAAAGCAAAAGTTTCAGTGAAATCTAGGCCTGGTACCTGTTTGAAGCCTTTTGCCACATACCTTGCTTTACGTCTTACAATTACATTTTCAGCATTCCTTTTTTTAGCAAAAACCTAATGTGCATCTAGGATACGGGAACATTCAGGCAGTTCATATCGTTCCCATACATCCATATCAATCAGGTTTTTGATTTCTTCTTCACAAGCGGCCATCAATTTGTTAGCAAAGGGAGATTTCATAGCTTCTTTGTGTGTCTTAGGGGCCGGAAGAGCAAAGAAGGCTGAGTTGTTTTCAATGGCTAAAGTCAGGGCTTCTTGACTTTCAAACTTTTTTTCTTGAAAAAAGTCACCCAAACTTATGGCAGGTGATACCATATTGACTATATAGTCAATTGACATCTTATTATCAGTTTTTGAAAGGCCAGGTGTAGAGAAGTCATCCCATGCAGAAGACAGGAGTTTCTTGTCGGCTGGGTCCTGAAATAGCCAACCCTTCAAAACTTGCTGGTATCCTACAATTATGCATGGTTTTGCCCTGTCATCTAGTTTCTGGTGTGTTTCTTTGGGGATATGAATGTAGGCTAGTTCACCAAAGCGGCATAGGAGATCCAGTTGAGGTTTTAAGTCAAACATAGCTTCAAACGGTGTCATTGTTTTGCTGGTAACATTAGGTAGGCAGTTACAAATGTACGCTGCCCATTGATAAGCAAAAACCCAGAAGAGCTTGGGTAGTCCACTTTCATGTAGAACAGTTCTTCCCATCTCTTAAATGCTTTGATTAAAGCGTTTGATACAACCGTTCTATGCATGGTAGTATGGCTGCATTAACTCATGTTGGATGCCTTTTCCTTCAAAGTAGGATACTAAACTTTTGTTCTTGAACTCTCCACCATTTTCCAATCAGAAAACTTTAACATTTTTATTTGTTTGATTTTCTAGGAGGGTAATTGTTTTGATAATGACATTTGTTGCTTCCAATTTCTGAGACAGTATATGGCATTCACCATATGATGTTGATATGTCTTTAATTGTGAGGGTGTAAAGTCCATTAGCAAACATAGTCTCTTCCAAGGGTCCAATTAGGTCAGCTGTGAGTATTTCCAATTTGTTCCGATCTCTACCTGTTGAGTCTAATACAAAACACCACTTGCTTTTACACACTCTACAAGAATGACCTACAATTTTGCCAGGTGGAAGTTTGTATGGAAGTCCTGTAGCCATATTTCCTGCTATCATCAGCTTAAGTTGTCTTAAGCTTGCGTGACCAAATTTAAAATGCCAGTTATAGAGTTCTTCTTCATCTTTGGTCCTTGTAACTGTAGGTAGGTTGATATTGGGAATATCTAGTTTAACAACCAAGTTAGCCTGAAAAGGCTTTCCGGGTATAGTTGGGGTGGATAGGAGGGAGGGTTTGTCGGTTACAGCTATTGTGTTTTGCTGTCCACTTGAATAGAAGGAGCGTATTTTTTGATTAATTTGAGGAGGAAAAAATCACATTCTATTAAGACGGTCCGCTTTTAATTGTTGTAGTCCATCTTTCAAGAATATAAACAAGTTTCCACATGTAGTCATTAGTAATTTTCCATTCAGCAGAGCAGAAGGAGAGATTAGGGTACCTAATGCTTTTGAAAAATAGTGAACAGGTCCAAAATTAATAATCTCCCCATGTATCCCAATAAACTGCATTGTACCCATTCCTGTAATAAAGTTATGTTCTCCATCAGTTGCCACTGTGAGGGGAATAGGGGACTCAAGAGTTTTAAAGTTAACTAACAAATCAGGGTTTCCAGTCAAGTGGTGTGTGGCTCCAGAATCAAGTACTACTGTTTCATTGCTATTTAATGTTGCAGCCGGAAGCTGCTCAACCAGTATGGAGGCAGCCATTTGTTGTTTGTCAATTACCTCTACAATTTGGGCTTGTTTTGTTGCAACTTGTTCAGGAGCAGGCTGACAGGTTACTGTGCGATACAGACGTTTTGGGTATGTAGTCCAATAGCTTTCCATTCTCCCAACAGGAAGTTTTTGTATATTTGCTTGGTTAACATATGTTGGCATCATTGGAACAGGTGCAAGTACCAGATAAAAGGCTTGGTAATTTTGGCCAGGGGGTGGTGTCGGTGCAACGTTATGTCAAATCTGATTACCAAATGATGGGGGTCTTTGAAAATTGGCTTGTAAGTGATCCGAAGAGTTACAGTTCCAACATAGAGGTGCTTTGGTAAATATTGCAGTTGGTGTTTCTGTCTTGTCACCTCCTGATGTCTGGCCCAATGGAATTTCAGCTGTTTGTGCTGTCAATGAGTTCAGAGAAGCTTCTGAAGATTTTGATTTTAAGGACTTCCCGGCATTGATTCGGTCCCATAAATTTGACATCACTTGTTGCAATTCTGTGTACAAAGGATATTTGCCAGACACACAAAGGCTCAATTCATTATCTTCCAGCACTTTTTTGTAGAAGATAGGATCACTTTTCATTGACTGCTGGAGGAGGATGCCAAGAACTGTTTCCTTTTTAATCTGTGGGCCATGGTTTTTAAATTTTTCCACACATTCTTTAAACTTTGTCAGTAGTAGCAGTGGGTCCCGAAGTCTTTGAGGCTGATACTTGACATTTCATCCCACAAGTTATGTTGAGATGTTTTACAAGAAACATTGAAGTGTGAGTCTATTGCTTGATAGAGTAAACCAACTGGTTTTATATTGAAAATCAACAATTTAATTTCAGGTGCCACGGAGTTGAGCATGATACAGCGCGCAATCTTTTCTCTAGAAGTGTTAGTGTTGGTGAGAATTCTATGGGGGTAGAAGCTGTTGTCAATATACCTGTCCAGCATGAGTTTGACATCACTGTAACAGGCATTGAAATTTGACGCATCTGTTTTCAAGATATTAGTCCAGGTTTTAATTTCTTGTTTGATACTGGTGATTGCTTGTGTAAAATGTTGGTGTTTCTCTCGGTCCCACAGGCTCATATTGACCGGTTGCATGGGTGGGAGTGGGGTGGCAGTGCCACTTGATGACCCAGTGTTTGGTGGATCTGGATTTTCAGGAGTTTCAGTGGTAGCTGGGGCTTGGTAAGACAATGTGGATGCGGTCGCTTGGGGTTGAGAAGAGGAAGAGGACGTAGCAGCCGTCAAAGATGTTTGTGTCGATTGGTGTGGCGGTAGGTCTCTAGGTGCCGGAGTCAGAGTTTTGTCATCAAAAATTCTTGGGTTGTTTGTGGACATTCTGCAAAAAAAAAATTTATTTTTTTATTTTTTTTATTTTTGTTTTATTTATTTATTTATTTTTAAATTTAATTAATTAAATTTTTTTATTGTTCTTATATTTTATCTATGAAGTTATAGGAAGAGAAAAAAAAGGTAAAAGGAAGAAAAGGAAAAAGAAAAAAACTTTTGGAGTAGTTTCACGTCCGCAATTACACTTCAGTATCTGGCCAAGATTCTGACCTAATTGTTGAAATGAAGAAGATAAAATAAATTTCCGGAACAAAGAAGAGAAAAGTAGAGAGAGAAATGACTATAAAGGAAACTGGGAAAAAAAAACTGAGAGAGAAAAGGGAAGGAGAAAAAAAATAAAACGGTTGACTAGATTTAGTCTGTAAAAAAATGAAAGAAGCAGGCTGATGAGGCCAAGACTTAGTCTGAAGAAAGGAGAACTAGGAAAATAAGCAATAAAAGGTAAATTGTTATGGTGGTATGATCACTTTTAGTTGGGAATAAGTGCTTTAGAGGCCCATAACCTGTTGTGACTAGTGATGATGATCAGTTATTCTTAATTAACACACCTTCATATCATGTTATGTGTACTATATATATATATACAACTTAGGGTTACTGCAGCACATTTGAGTGTAACCTAAAAATTTTCAGGCACATAATCTGGGTTGTCAGTATCATTTGGCAAAGGACTTCTAGATAATAAATCCACATTAGAATGCACTGTTCCTTCTCTGTGAGTGATTTTCATTCTTCATCTATACTCTTGTACAGCTAGTTGCTATCTAAACATGTGTCTATTAGGTGTTTTCATGATTATAATGATTTTACTGCACTGAAATCTGTTATTAATTTAAACTTCTGGTCTTCCATATAGTAATGAAGTTTCTCCAGGGCCCACACAACAGCTAAACATTCCAGTTGGGTGGCACCATAACTTAATTTAGTCTTTCTCAAGGTTCTGGACATATAAAAGATAAATACTTCAGATAATTTACCATTTATTATCTGTTTTTTATCTAAATCAGCATCTAACCCTGTAAAGCTTGCATCAGTATACAAGATAAAAGGGAGGTTCAAATATGGAAGTCCCAATGTTGGATCTGACATTAAAAATTCCTTTAAATTATTAAAGGCATGTATTCCTTCATTATTCCAAATGAAAGCCTCATTTTTCCTGATTAATTTTGTTTAAATGGCCTCAATGAATTGGTACTTTTTTATATACTGCCTATAATATTCACACATACCTAGAAGGATTTGAAAATCTTTCAAATTTTTAGGTATATTAATGTTTTTATTGCTGCCACTTTATTTTGGTCAACTCAAATTTTTAATCCAGATACAACATATCCTAATACTTTCAAGGATTGAGACTCAAGCTAACATTTCTTTAATGCAATTGTCATATTAATTTCATCCATTTTTTTAAATACTCTTCTCAGATGATTTAAGTGATCATAATATGTTTTTGAAAACACTATGATGTAATAAATATAAACTAAGAGCCATCTTTCAACCATTTCCTGATGTAAAACACTATCCATCAATATTTGGAAGACTGAAGGGGCATATTTTTGGGCCAAAAGGGATTCTCAGATATTTATATATCCCCATGTGTGTGGTTATGAGTAAGAAATTCTGAGAATTCTTTTTCACTGTAATATGTTGGTAACCTTTGTTTCCATCTAGAAAGGAAATATATTTTACTCCTTGTAAGGTAGCATAGATAGAAACTATCCTTGGTAGAGGGTAAATATCATCCACATTAAATTTATTCAGAGCTCTGTAATTACCACATAATCTTACCTTAGCTTTTTCATAAGAGATTGAAACTGGTGAGATAACACAATTCTTAGGTGCAGCCTCTAATTTTTCAACAATACCCATTTCACCACACAATATGGGAGGCAGACTTGCTAGAGAGTCCGCAAACTTCAACCCTAATTCATCACAAATTGAGTATTAATTGAGCTTCCCATGAACCATCCAAGAAACAAGGGTCAAAGTTTGTTGAATTCATGCTGAATCATATTTGAATTAGTATTTAAGCTAATGAATTCATTACTTAAAAAAAATTTTAAATCTGAACAATATGATTTTTTGATATAAGGGTGAAATTAGTGCACCCCATAGCTAAACCAGGGTGGTAAACACATGGGTTTTTTTTTAAAAAAATGGTGCTTGTCTCATTCTTTCAATAGAAATAATACTCATTGTAGATTTAATAAAAAATTATTTTACATAAGCATTCAAAAATTTTAGATCAATTACATATTTAAATTATTAAATATAAT